>OY294069.1:109063759-111463759 GCA_958510875.1 Endomychus coccineus
ATATAGAGAATGGGCTAGAACTAACCACTCCATATCTATAATTCTACGAACCTTGTTTCAATACCTTCGATTATAGAGTTAACGTGGGACTTGTTGAACAATCCCGTAATCGTACTAAAGAGGCCTAATAATACAAAATCCACCCACGTGGTTCTAGGAATCACTGAACCATAACTCATATCTTATTTTCGAACTCAATTCATTTTTTCCAACTTTGTTTGAATTCATTTCGTTATAACCGTAGTAAATTCTGAATAATTGTCACATATTAATTCAATCTGTAATTGTAGTTATAATTTATCTTGGCTTCACCTATTTAACATTTATCCAGCTTAACTCAGCTATTCTCAGCGTCATTACTGAGTCATTGCATATATTAAATTTTACTTCTCTTGTGGACATCCTACTCGTGTATTTTCTTTCTTTTTCGATAGGAGGATATTGGATCCAATACACTACTAGAGACCTCGCGGAGTCACCATCAGGACCACAGGAGAGACGCAGGGGAGTAATTTTAATATCACTGTTGCAACTTTCATTACCATGATGAATTAGATGCTAGTCGTAATTGCTGAGTGAAAGTAGATTGATTACTTCATTTATAACCGTTTCAATTTTATATCGGTGCCCCGAAAGGGCATGCGAGTTTGTGAAAGATTTTCTATTGTTCATCAATATTTGAATATATTTGTTATTGTTTTTATATGCTTTGTTTCTTTTTCTTTTTACTTACTACCAATTCAATGATGCTTGTTTCTTTATTCATAACAGCCTGAAATTCTTCTTTTTTTACTCGTGGGGGCGCCCAGGGTTTGTTGTTTCAAAGTAATAGGACAAGTATCATCATTGTTAACGAAAAGGGCGAACAACCACAAATTTGAGCTAGCTTGGGAAATATCAGTAACTTGGGTAAATTCATCTCTTTGATTAATTTAGAATCAAGGGAAGGTGGAAATTACGTACCTTACACTTGGGCTCAGAGTATTCACTGAAATAACTTTATTGCTCCATAAGCCATTCAGCAGGGATAGCGTTGATATCGCACTTTCGTTATATAGACTAACCTTTGCATCACCAACCTCATATTTGTGAAGAAAAAAAAATCTGAATACATACGAGAAAAACAAAGAGTGAATTAATTTCGAATACTATCAGGATAAAATATTTATAAGTTGAGAAAAAAAGTCGTGAGAAATTAAATAAATTGAAACTAGAAAATAGTCAACAGCGATTGTCGATAAGTAAATTTGTGAAATTAATTTTGATTTTGTATCCGGTAGATTATGTGAATAACAGGAAATCAAGACGGAATTTGAAAAATAACGGTTCTCAGAATCACACGGAACTGAAACCACAACATTTAATTAGAAGATAAGAATTAAATATTCAAAAAAATTTGGTTAAACTGATGGGAAACCACTGTTGATTGCGGTCTTGAATATGAGATAACGAAATTGGTCAGGAAATCATGATAACAGCAAAAATTAAATTTCAGGAAAGACAACAGAACCGTAATTTCACGTGGTATGATAAATTCGACTACTCTACATTCTTAATTGGTGCGAGTGACATAAAAATATTTCCACACCTCAATCTATATACATAGCCGGTGCAAATATTTTCATAGTGTATGCATTTTATCAAACAGAAATAGAAATATTTATAATGTTTAGTTGATCATATCGATTTTTTTCATGTTATGAACATGGTATAAAACGCACGATGAATAAGCTAATACAAGAATATTTTAGGAAAAATAACTCTAAAATTATAGACACTTTGCGAAGATTGCCTGAAAAATAAAATTATAACACATTTAAAACAACCTTCAATAATAACGGAGGTACCATCATCAACTTTTGAATCAAGATCTGTGGACCCCGTTCGTCCATTGAAAATAACAAAAAACAATTTTGACCGTATATTGCAACTTCAAGCAGTCCCACTAGAGCTAAAGATGCCTAAATCAATAGTGAAAGCCCCAGTTGAAAATTTTCTTCTAAAATTCCGTATATTCAAAACGGAATTAGGTACAGCGTATGTTAATGAATTTTTGAAATCAGTACATACATTTTTCCACCTCAACTGCGTTCTATCATGAAATAGTGGGTGGAATTGAACGAAATTACAGAGTGTTGAATGAATATTTGATAAAATGAGCAACATCTTCAAACTGGCACGAATTTCTTCAATTCTACGTATTTGCATACAACGTCACGTCACAGCACAAATTGATACGAACTTCAACCTGTACAAATTAGTGTTTGAAAAAATATATACAAACGTGTATAACGCAGACGATAATGCAAGTGAACTTGAAATTCTTTTAAAACAAGTACACGGAAAAGCTCAAACCTTCTTAGATCGTGCAAAACTTAAACAGAAAGTGTATACGATGAAAAAGTGAATCCTTCGAACATCAATATAAACCATCAGCCATTATTAGAAAAGGGTGATAGATATAATTTAGAACCCTTATATAACGGTCTATTCACTGATAAAGACAAAGCAAATTGAAATATACTAAACAAAATAGGTGAAACACATATCGTGAACAATAATAGAGTAACAAGTTTTAGAAGTACTTAATGAACAAAAACCTAGATTACAACACCGCATTTCATATTTAAAACTGTTTACTAGGTATTGTATTCTAATTTCAGTAAATCATATAAAAGATATTCAGTTTTTTCTATTAACAGTGTGTTTCAAAAATCTTGATCAAAGGGGTGGAATTGTAGTGCAACACATTATTATAATTCGATAGCAATTGCTTTCAATCAACATTAATGAATCATTATCGTTATAAACTTAGATTTAGACACATGTGTATTGATTTAAGTACTTCCGAACCTCTGGAACAAACCAAATATACATTGTAAATGCTCTAAGATTTTTTTTTTGTTATAGATTAATAATGGCTTCATCAACATTGAACACAAGTTATCTATCACAGAGAACACCTCTGAAGAAAATGAGTGAGCTGGAAGAAGATAAGCTTTATATAATGAACAAGGCTAAAAACTAAAGCATGTTTTGGTGATTCCAGTGTCTTTCTCTCACAACGACTATCGCCCCTTCTACTACCATTATTGACAAAAAATTGATGAAAAATCATGTATTGGATTGATTTGTGGAAGACAGCAAAACTTAGGCAAAGCCAACGCCGCATCACAATTGGAATTTCTCGACATCACACTCGAAGGACATGTCCAACAGCAACAATATCGAGACAACAGACGAGTTCAAAAAAGTAGGGTGTTTGCCTAAATTTTGTTATGAATGCTATTTCGAAAATTATCTAAATTTCTCCTTCAGGATATAAGTAAATGGATTAATTTTTGTACAAACTATATATGAACTTTTTCGAGACATTTATCAGAGGATAAATATAAATTGAAAGGTGAATCGATAAGTGAGGACTATAAACGCGAACAAGAGGTTTGTCAAAAATTTAATTGTAGTAGTTTGGGGGAGTAAGCACAAGTTTTGCTGTTGGCAGATGTTTTCTCAAATTTCAGAGCTAAACGTACGTTAAGATATACAAAAATTTCCGAATATCGAAAACAACAAAATAAAATAAGCATAAACTAACATTTTATTTTTAATCCTTGTTGAAGGTTCGCTATTATTGATAGCTCTATAAGAAATTTATTATTAGTAACAGCGATTGATTATATTTTTTCAATAAACTTACACATTATAGGATAATTCATTGATAAAGACCTCCTTAGTCCCATCCTCCAATGGATATTTCTCAATTTTTCCAACGTTTTTTCCATCTGATAACATTCTACTCATAATATCAACATCAGGTGGAGATATTCCATTCATAATAATCTCAGCCCCATTCTGCAGAGTACACGCCCCTCTTTCTCCATTTTTCATAGTCAATTTTTCACTGTGAATAAATTTTAATTAAATTTCTATGGAATGATGTATAGAATAATTGAATTACCTTCGTTCGAGATGAATAATGTACTATGAAACCCCACCGGATCGTCATTATATTTCAACATGGTTCCATAATTTTTTCTAATATGTACAATATAACCACTGAAAAATTAGTACAAAACTATTGATAGATATTTCTTAATGAAGCTTACTTTGCAGATAAATATGCAGGTGAATCAACCGGTGGCGTATACAGATTTCCAAAGCAAAAAAAAAAAATTGTTGATCGTTTCAACTTTGAAGCACAACTAACAAAATGAGATTATAAACGTTATTTTTGAAGTAAAACACAATCTGTTTACCGATTATGATGTTATACCAACATGTTATTAGAACTAACCAGATTAGTATACTCATATCAATCTAGATTTCCTGTTACTGTTGACTTATGTAAAAGGAAACTGATTGGTCTTTCCTGATGGTGTATGAAAAATTAAACTGATCAGTTCAATTGGTACTTATCGATAGTAAGTCTTTCTTGTTCGTACAGGATTAGAGAAAATGATTATTTCAATTGAAAGGGAGCGATGATAATTTATCAAGTCGTTGTTCCTGTTGGAATAGTAAACCTGATCATTTTTAATTGAAGCTATTTGATAATAGATTTCCGGTTGTTTTGTTTATCAATGTACGATTGTGAATTAATCAGACTACCATGATTTCTATATAGAAACTTTATCAATCATTCACTGTTTATCTCTCAAACGAACTACCACGAACTTTGCTATTCACGTTTACTGAAACTTTGTGTGTTATTTTCTCAGGTAAGTTCATCTCAATCTAAATCATATTTTCAATAATCTAAAGTAATCATGGGGGTTCCGAGATATGGATTCGTTACAAGTTAGTCAATGTTCTCTTCTAAGAATAAGGAAGTATGCAAGGCATCCAACCTCATCAATGGCAAACCATGTATCATGTATGGGTAAAAATGGTTTTAATAAACATTCTTGACCCAGGTATGATTTATATATGCAACTTTTGCCTGACGAAATTTTGTTGCTTAGCATTATGACAACCAACGAAGACATCCGATGCCACAGATACTATTGTCTACGGAGTTTAGTATGGAGTTGTTGTACTCGTTGTAGCATCCGAAATTACAATTTTATTATTTTTAAATGAAAATTGATATAATTAGTTCTTCTTTAGTTTTCACAACTGTCAGCATTTCAATCAACAATTATATACATTTTCATATTTAATAATAAAAAACGTATAATGGGCGGTACAATCCCTGTAAAGAGTATGAATGTAACCCGATAGTCATTATAATAAATACACATTATTTTATCTTCAGAACATATTATTCATTGATATTTACATCGATGTAAATGAAAGTAATGTTAAACAGCATTGGTCCGAATTGATGATGTCTATGGATGGTGGTAAAAGAAAACATCTTCAATTCGGACTAATGAACAAATAATATAAAAAGAAACGCAAAATGTAAACATATAAACATTTCCGTCAAATGTCAGTATGATCGTAAATTACACCACAAATAATTATTTGAAATGAAATTGTGTACTTTCGTATTAGTAGTATTGAAAAAACATCAAGATCACTATTATATTTGATGCTGTGATCCAACATTCGAACAATGAAAATAATAAACTAGATATAATCGTCTGCACGAGGACCAGGGATTGAGTAAATGAATAACCTCGAGTATCCGACTCAGACATGCACACGTATGTAAGCATATAGAGAGACTGCCTGACGCCTGGCCCGAGTAGTTTCGCACGCGGCAGTATATATAATACCTAATATATATAGCTACAGCGTGACGGAACGTGACGGACTCATGGTTTGACTCCCCATCTGAAATAGCTCAACGCGCCTGAAGAAGTTTTCACTTCAAAAATATAAAGACATACATTTTATTGTCAAGGATATAAATTCGAACTTATTAGATGCTCAATGTAATACAATAATTGAATACCTAGACATAATGTACGAAGCAGGTTACAAAAGCTTAATAAACAAGCCAACAAGAGAAACCCCACATAGTTCCTCATGCATAGACCACATTTTTGCTAAAGCCACAAAAATAGTAAGATAGAAATAGATAAAATAAAATCAATCGTGCTAACGACATCCATCACCGACCACTATAGCGTGCTATGTAGCGTGAAAACCTGATCATTACTTTACTTGGACCCGTAAACAATTGTCATAATATTAGATATTTCATAAACCTGAACAAACTTCCAAAGTATATCATGAACGGAACACAATGATTGCACAGATCTGGAAACCAGCTTCGAAATCCGATTTAGTAATATACTATCGCGTATCGCATTAGTGACAAATACTTACAAACAAAAAAACATCAAGAAACGGAAACCTCGGATTACCAACAGTCTAATAACATCAATTGCAAAATCAGCTATATCAAACTTACTTACATGAGAAATCAAACTTATCAACACAGAATTTCACTACATAGGGCAATAAACTCCCCAATCTAATGGAAAAACCAAATGTAAGTACTATGAAAACAAAATAAATCAAAATTCAAAAGACAGTAGGCACGTATGGAATATTTTAAACGAATATTGTGGCACAATTAAAGCAGAGGAAATTAGCCAAATAAAGCTGAATAATGATGTAATTACAGACAGCATAAATATCGCAAATACCTTCAACAAATACTTTGCCAGTATAGGCAATGAACTCG
Organism: Endomychus coccineus; assembly: GCA_958510875.1. Classification (NCBI taxonomy): domain Eukaryota; kingdom Metazoa; phylum Arthropoda; class Insecta; order Coleoptera; family Endomychidae; genus Endomychus; species Endomychus coccineus. Next base: position 109,070,397 of record OY294069.1, read on the forward strand.
CTTCCAGAATTCTATAAAAGCAAAACGTCAAGTGTGCCACAAACCGATTACAAAACTCCATATTTCTAGAACAAACAAACTAAATGAATAATAAATAATAAAAACTTCAAAAATAAATAAATCTGTAGGAGATCTATGAGAATGATGTAACAAAGCTGGTGAAAATGCAAAATATCACCTTATTGATTTTCAACATAATTTTACATCTTATACACACCCTACAACCTAACAATTGCACTGCATCTCACGCGCAAATATAAATAAATACTTTAGTCAGAATTAGTATACTACTTATTGCACTACATTGTATTGGATTGTACTGTACTCCGTAGCACTAAATAGTATAAAATTGAATTATGTCATACTATTCTACTATATTATATCTTATAATTATATTGTATTATGGAAATTCATTTCACTTTATATAATATGTTCTAGAATAGTAGATACAGTGGGCTACCTTTGGACCAGGAAGTGTGACGTCACTTCCGGTCTGTGCTCCGATGTTTGTAATTATCAGGTCTCCACTTCCGGTCTGTGCTGGTGATGTGTGTAATTAGTGTTATCGGGTAGATAACGTTATCGGCTAGATAGCGTTATCAGTGATTGTGAGTCACCCGGTCTGGCGATGGGCATCCAGTGTGTGTAAATAGTGTTATCGGGTAGATAGCGTTATCAGTGATTGTGAGTTACTCGGTTTGTGCTGACGATTGACATTCGGTGTTTGTAATTATTGTTTGAATGTGTATACAGGATGTTTATAAAGAGTGTGATATGTTGTATATACAGGTTGTTTGTAAGAGAGGTCCTAGACACGTGGTTTCAAACAAGGTGTCATGACAGCTATCACGTGATCCTTCGGTGTCATGGCGTCTGTCACGTGATCCTTCAGCTATCAACGAGGTGTCATGGCGTCTGTCACGAGGTGTCATGCTATCTGTTGACTATTGGCATTCGGTGTTTGTAATTATTGTTTGAATGTATATACAGGTTGTTTGTAAAGAGTGTGTTATGTTGTATATACAGGTTGTTTGTAAGAGAGGTCCTAGACACGTGGTGTCATGTCAGCTATCACGTGATCCTTCGGTGTCATGGCGTCTGTCATGGCGGCTATCAACGAGGTTTCATGGCGTCTGTCACGTGATCCTTCGGCGGTCAACGAGGTGTCATGGCATGTTACATCACCGAGGTGTCTGTCACTCAGGACGAGGTGTCATGGCGTCTGTCACGTGTTACATCGACGAGGTGTCTGTCACGTGGGTCTTCAACGTGGCGTCTGTCACGCGGTTGAGAATCGATCATAACGTCTACGACGTGTACATCAAATGGAAAAAAATGGTATTCTTTGGTGAGAGGGATCCGAACCCACGTCGTTTTTTATCTGAAAATGTTCATGATTTTATTATTTTACATGTATACTTACCAGTTCGATCGACCTCTTATCTCTCACCCGCAAGAATACCATTTAGTTTTGATTGTATATTTTAGGTTGAAAAAGTCAATAGCTTGACATGCGCGAGTGTGTTGTTGTGTGCGACTGCTCCAACTAAATCGAACTCAGTTCGTGATAATGTCTCCTCGATTATACAACAGTTTTATTCATAGTGTGCTTACCACCGATGCGAAGAAATTCGTAATAAGCGTATGTCCTCCGAATTTGATGAAAATCCTCGAAGAATTACAATTACCATCCAAAAATTGGATAATCGCTGGGGAATTCATAACTTTCCTTGTGGGGGCCTCGACCGATTGGGCGTATGCTGATATTTTCTATTTCGGAGGAAATTTCGATCCTCCCCCGCCAGAAGATTGGAAGATAATCGATATGAATATAGAAGGTCAGTTCAAATATAAACATAGAAGAATGAGAAAAATCATATTGCATCAAATTTCGGGTATCGTTCCGAAACCCGGATCGTATATACTTGATTGGTTTAGAGTGCTACATGATATGGGTGTCGATTTTTATCGAATCGCACTGCTACCATACCGATGTGACATGCGCAGCATTCGAAGAGATACTTCAAATTCTTGAACGTTTAAGATGTTTCAAATGTTTTCTGAGATAGGAGGGGAGGTCGATGACGCCAACTATAGAATAAGTCCAGCATCACTACAAATTTTGTGCTTCGACGTACTTTCGATAACATCAAAGAAATATGTCAATGATCTGCGCATGTGCAACTAGATATTTTGGATAGTTTATCATTCTAGTTTGAAATGTCGTCTATAGTGGTTGATATTCAAAGTTTCCCGATTCCTGCAAACGTATATAAAATCAAGGAACTCTCTTTGTTGGACTGTGAGAAAAGGTTGGAGAAATATTTTCTATTCAACCCACCAAAATCGATGGATCAACTATCCGAAAGGCGAATGAAGAAAATATTTCATTGTGAAAAATATCATGGGATTCAATGGAACTCGGGTTATGAGGAATATGATGAATTGTATGAAATTTTGAAGGAAAATATCGATCCGGATGCTACTGTTTATGTATGTGAAAAGCTAAGTTTCTACGGGGGACGTTCCAAAAATTGGGGTTAGATCGAATAGAAGTGGTGAATTCGAAAGGTAGATGTCCAAAATTAGAGCGAGGAAATTGTGAATTTATCTGTCTACATCACCCCTATAGTGTGAATCCTATGTGTTCTAGTGCGAATAGTTGGAAGATATTCGAATTTCTTACGAAGGAAGATGTTCTGTGGCTCTTAAAATGATAATATAGACATCTAGTAAGTCTACAAATACATCATTATGCATATATCTTTTGAAGAATACACACGCAGACTTTGTGAATTCGTGGAAAAAGTTCATAAACTAAGAAGAGACTTGAATTTTTACGCAGATAAAATTGAAGTTATAAGACTGCTGAACAAATTAAGTGTAAACAGTGAGGATGATGGGAGTGGGGGTGTTAAAAACAAATTTTGTGATTCTAACCACAATTCTGAATGGTATTCTATACGCGAACGTTCCCCAAAACGTTGAACGCATCTATATTTGTCTGAAGGATGTCGGCGGTGGTGGTGGGGAGTGTAACCGTACCGAATGGATTCCAATGAATTTTCAAAAAATCAACGATGACCAATTGGAGGTATTCACATTTAACTTCAGTAGATGAACTGGGCGCGTCCGGCACCAGGATATCCGGTCTCCACATCCGGTGTAGCTGTGAATGTGCGTACCATAGAGCTGAAAGTTATAGAGCTAACCCCAAGTCAAAACCATAGAGCATTAAGCAGACCTGAGGTACAGACTGTTTCGTAGAGGTGGCACCACCAAGTGACAGCTGTCATGGCGACCATAAGGTCCAACTGTCATGGCTGACCTAAGGTACAGCTGTCATGGCAACCATAAGGACCAGCTGTCATGGCGACCATAAGGACCAGCTGTCATGGTGGGCATAAGGACCAGCTGTCATGGCGACCATAAGGACCAGCTGTCATGGTGAGCATAAGGACCAGCTGTCATGGCGACCATAAGGACCAGCTGTCATGGCGACCATGAGAACCAGCTGTCATGGCGGCCATAAGAACCAGCTGTCATGGCGGCCATAAGGTACAGCTGTCATGGCGACCATAAGGTCCAGCTGTCATGGCGACCATAAGGACCAGCTGTCATGGTGACCATAAGGACTAGCTGTCATGGCGGGCCTAAGGTACAGATTGCTTTGTGAAGATGTCACCACCAAGTGACAGCTGTCATGGCGGACCTAAGGTACAGACTGCTTCCTAGAGGGGGCTCCGCCACCTATAGGAAGCAATCTGTACCTTCGGTCCAAAGGTACAGGCTTCATGGAGATGTCACCACCACGTGACAGCTGTCATCGAAGGTACAGAATGCTTCGTGGAGATGTCGCCACCACATGACAGCTGTCATGGCGGACCAAAGGTACAGGTGGCTTCGTGTAGGTGTCACCACCACGTGACAGCTGTCATGGTGAGCTAAAGGTACAGGCTGCTTCATGGAGATGTCGCCACCACATGACAGCTGTCATGGCGGACCAAAGGTACAGGTTGCTTCGTGTAGGTGTCACCACCACGTGACAGCTGTCATGGTGAGCTAAAGGTACAGGCTGCTTCGTGTAGGTGTCACGTGACAGATGTCATGGTGGACCGAAGATACAGGCTGCTTCGTGTAGGTGTCACCACCACGTGACAAAGACTGCTTCGTGGAGGTGTCGCCACCAGTTCGACTCGTCCGACTCATGCGACTCGTACGATTTTGAAATCACATGATCTGTCACGCGGTGAGATATGGTGTCTGTCACTTCGACGGAGTGTCTGTCACAAGGTGTCATGGTGGCTATCACGTACCATAGAGCTGAAGGTTACAGAGCTAACCCAACTCAAAACCATAGAGCATCATGGTGGTTGAAAGAGTTGTCATGTTGTCTGTCACGTGAGGTCTTCATCGAGGTGTCATGTCGCGTCTTGGAGGGTGTGACGTGGTAGATCCATGAAGCATCTGTCACGCGAACTGTCAAGACGGATCTATGAATGTCAACCATAGCTTTATAGGTATCAAATGAAAAGTCTTGTCCGGCGACCATAGTTTACGAACGATGATGACGTCACTGCTTCGAACCGGTGACAGTAGCTGATTCAACCCGGCGACCATAGTTTACGAACGATGATGACGTCATCATCGTTCATGAACTATGATGGTCAGATGAGGAATGAAATGCGCGTAATAATAATGATACTCTATGTGTAAATGTGAATAGTTGGAGGTTATGATAAAGATATCCAGTAAGTTTGTAAATGTGTCATTATGCATATATCTTTTGAAGAATACACACGTATACTTAGAAAATTTGTGGAGAAAGTTCATGAACTAAGAAGAGACTTGAATTTTTACGAAGATAAAATAAAAGTTATAAGACTGTTGAATACATTTACAAGGGCAAAAAGTGAAGATAATGATGGGAGTGGGGATGTTAAAAACAAATTTCGTGATTCTAACCACAATTCTGAATGGTATTCTATACGCGAACGTTCCCCAACACGTTGAGCGCATTTATATTTGTCTGAAGGATGTTGCAACCGATGGTGGTGGGGGGTGTAACCGTACCGAATGGATTCCGATGAATTTTAGAAAAATCAACGATAATCAATTAGAGGTATTCGCATTCAACATTCCTCAAGATAATCGTACCACCATACATTATAAACTTAAACTTTTATTCTTTGATCGGAGTGAGGGAGATATGGCTGAATGGCAATTGCTCCAACAATCATCATGTTTACCACATGTCATACAAAAGACAATATCAACACCATCCACACGTACATCATCCTCACTAGACGAAGAAATTTCTAAAATTTTCGCAATTTTGTATGCAATTTTATCTTCTTTATCAGTACTAATGTTGAAAATGTTTGTTAAATATGTAAAGAAGGCTATTTACCATGTAAATAAATGATTGTATGAAGATATAAGTGTTTTAATAAAACAAAAGGAATGATAATTATAATAATATATTGACATTATCATTTGCTAGTTCATAAGCTTTATTTTTGTGATTGATAACACATTCTATCAATGACTCGATGTTGATATCACTAATCAATTGTTCACCCCCCTCTTCTTCTGCGGCATGAATAATATTTCCTCTTGCATACCATTTCAAATCGCGGCGGAAATTCTGTTTCACTTCGTTACCAATATCGATAGCATGAGATATGTTAGACCATTTACGTATTAATCGCATTCCTCGATTTTGTAATTTTCTGTCGGCATCACGCCAACCATCCTCCTGTCGACGCATTAGGTACCATTCTGGTCTCATATCATTCGATGTTCGATATAATCCTAAATAATATATATTATATAAATTATATTATAAAAAACAAAGTAATTACCTAAATTTCGTCTCTTTCCGAAATTTATAGGAGGTGGAACAATATTTGGTGCAATGTTATTCCGTAAGGTGATAACATTCATTTGAATTTGTTGAGATAAGCGTTGAGATCGTTCTTTCGCAAGACATTCACGTTCCTCAGCTCTTTGACGTTCTTGTTGTTCATAGAATTTCTCGTACTCACAATATTTCATCATAATAAATTTCATTAACGAAAACAGTTCACGTAACTCGATGACTTTAGGAGTTCGCATTTGCATCAATAATGATTCGAAATCAATAGCATCTAGAACATAATATTTTTTTCGTGCATCAGTCTTATCACAAATTTCTAAATGGTGTATATGCGGGTTTTTCCTCAACAATCTTGTTATAACACCCTTTTTAGCATGATATTTTTTGCCGCGATAACCTAACCAATCCAATAGATCTTCATTCATCAGAACGCGTTGGTTTAGTTGAATATTCCAAAATAAATAGTTTCTTTTATCGTTTCTTATATCGATCCCAAATTTTAGACACACTTCATTAACTGTTAACTTAATAAAATTGTTGGTGGACCATGTAGCCACATTTGAATCACGAACGCACGCTGCTAAGTTCATTTTTATAACTGAACATTTTCTGAAATGATTCTCTCTTACATACGTGAGAACGTGAACGTGAATAGTGAGGGTGGGGGGTAACTCTCCGTTTCGATATCATTGCAAACGTTGATAACTGACTGATAACGTCACTAGTTGTTTCAATTTGTTTCATTTCCAGCAACCGACTACCATAGTTTACAAACTATGATCGTCAGATGTTTACATCACCACCTACCGTATGAGAAATAAAATATCAAATATAATAATAATAATAACATTTATTGGAAAAGATACATTTTGATAGTACATCATTTAGAACATAAATTATAACATTATGATTCATCACCTGGTTCTTCACACCAAATTCCGAACTGATCCTGTAATCGGAGAATACTCCATTATACGATCGTTAATGATGATGCAATAAGCCCTGGTGTTTTTGGGGAAATTCAGGAAACTTTCCATCTCTAGTTTGACGTCAACTGTTGATGACTTTATAGCATCGTTTTGTTTTGAACAGTCAATCACAAAAATTGCTCTATTCTTGAATGCTATATAATCTAACATGGGTTCGCTTATTATTTTATTTGAAAATGATTTCTGGAAATCATAGTACATCTGGTATGCTTCCACGTATTGCTGGTCGGTGAAATTCAATTTCATTGCTTCATATGGATAACACTCTGAATTCAAGTATAATTTAACATTTAGCAAGTTTATATTATCGAAATATGCACTGTGCTTAACAGGATTATTTTTTCGATCAGTTTGGAAAGCTAGAATCACATATCTGGGTCGTTCCAAATTTATTGAAGTTTTAACAGCCCAAATGTCACGAGTGCTCTCCTTCATCAACGGATTTTCACGCAGGTCCCAACTACGGAATGGAATCAAAATAGGCTTCTCAGCACTCAAATTCCCCAACATTTGAAATTTAACTTGATCACTTGGAAACACATGTCGCACTTTTAATGCTATCGTCTTCACATTTATTTTAGCCGTTTTCGTGCCTGTGCTATTAGTATAGCAATCGTTATCGGTTCGAGACCTTATCAAGCGCAGCTTATGTTTTCCACTCAAAACTTTGTTATAGTCAATGAATAGGCCTAGTAGAAAATTCAACGGTATCCATAAATTGATTTTATTATTGTAGACTGAACTCAATACATCCTTAAATGACCATCCAGAAATAGCTAGAGGTATAGATTCATGTTTGGCATATGTTAGATAAGCTCTGATGGTGCTGACAATACCAGGATCACGTACTTTGTCTATCTCTTTTCCATTCAATTCATAACTGATATATTCGAAGAGAAACGCTCCGAAATTATTCGTTAGTTTACATTCACCATCACCACTTGCTTCTGGCTGGAATTCTGCCTCGATGAATAAAGCAGACGAAGCCAAATCTACCAACACATCTTGTTGATTGATTAATATCTCAATTTCATCGCTGTTGCCAAAAGATGTTGTGTGGGGATAGTAGGTATGAGTTTCTTCTCGGATGATGTCTTCATTGAAGTTTGGCTCGTTGAATATTTGAAGTTTTTCCGACATTGTAACCAAGGGACTTCAAAAAATTGATATTTTCCAATGATAGTGATGCAGAAGCAACCTTCTCCCTCGAGCTCGTTGTAGATAATGACTGATGACCACTATGGAGATGTCTTTTATTGCTGAAATCCAAACCCATGTTCTCAAGTGATGGCTACTGCAACCTTCTCAGTTGAATTCCTTTCATATAATGAGTGGTGGTGAGTATTGGATTATTATTTATTGTTGTGAGGTATAATCCCTAACGATCTTTTTCAATTCCAATCGTATAATAATTTCTTCTCCACGAAAATTTACCGGTTTCCAATTCTGATCTAAAATATTCAGCGTGATGTTATCGAAGGACGTCTTGCTGATGACCGGTAGATAAATAAGATTCTTCGGCTCTATATCAATGGAAAACCCAGGTGGTACAAGAGGTGAGAACTCATATATCGTATGAGCTATCTTATTGTTATAATATGCTCCTGCGGTTAAGTTACACTCAACACGTATTGTTTGAACTTTGATTATGTTTATAGGTCGATCAGATACGTGTAGTTCGCGAGATGTCAATTTCTTTTTGCTAAATCCCAACAGTTCGCTTATACTATCTTTAGGAATGAAATTCACCTCAAAATCACTCTTCAGCTCTGTGTGTAGAGTGTTGTTGTTAGATTTTATTGATAATTTCCGGTCACGTTCTTCTTGCTTCACTCCTATCCCACAAACTGCACTTTGTATGAAATCCTCGATGTCTGTCAACTCGTAGGACCCCGTAGGTATAGTTACTACTTCTTCCTCACCCTTCACATTTTTATAATAAAATTTATTAAAACCTTCTTCAATGTTCGGAATGCTATTGTACGTATGCAAGCCAACAAGTGCGATAGAATAATATGAATGAGGATCTAGTTCTATAGGTGGGTGGAAATCTACAGATAAGCGGGAGCTCTTACCCGTGATAGTGAACGTCTGAGACATGATTGATGCAAACTTTACCAACAATCTATTTATATACTAATAAATGCAGGGTTAGTCGAGCACAACTGAAGAGTTACAGAGGAAATCTAAACATAACTGACCACAATTATAAGTGTTATATTGTTGAAAATTATCGTGATTGAATAATATCTTACACTTTTTGAAATAATCCACTAGTTCGCGAGGGGGGCGTAAATTGCCAAAACTATCATAATATAAAACTGTATCACCGACTTTATTAAACCCAACCCAGTGAGTGCCTCCATTGTCCGAGCTATCTAAATTAACTATTCCACGCTCGTTATTCCATGGTCCGTTGGATGGCAGTTCATCACGCATAAATACTCCTCTAAAATGAGGAATTTTCAGAGCTTTTGCTAGTTTTCGTAGATCAAGATCGGTCAGAGGTCTTCTGGGTAGGTTTACTGACAGTTTTTTGGATGTTTATTTAAATATAGACCAAGACCTTTGCGATACTTTTTCAAATATAGACCAGATCCTTGTTTCCCCAAAGCTATAGCTTCCATTGTTTTATTATGTCTTTCCGTTTCCTCCAAGGTTTTCCGAGCTGCTTTGCTGTCGTTGACGGCCTTAGCGATGCCTGCACCACCCCCCGCCAATGCTCCAGCAGCTGATAATCCGGCAAACAGAGGTATTAAAAATGGTAGAAATCCTCCAGTCTTTGGAATAGGAATTACTCTTGGTAACCGAACATTTTTCCGACCACCTGCTTTTTTGAATTGTTTTCGTGCAACTTTCAACGCTGTTTGGGATGTTTTCTTCAGATTGGATGAGTCAAACTTATTCTTCATAACTTTTCTCACCCCATCGACAATTGCACTTCCGAACCCAACCTTCTTTCTCATACCCATTCCCAATTTCCTCTTTGCCTTCATAATTTTATTTACACCGAAAGCGGCAATCCTTTCTCCAAATTTTGTGTCTTTAGATTTGACACGTTGCCAAGCAGCGTTCTCCAATATTTTATCCGCCTCGTGACGTCCTTCCAAACTAGCGTTTCGCAGATATGAAATATCGTGTTGGCGGCAAGCTTTATCGAGTGGATTGATACCTGAATCTCCTCTTCTCAACCGTTCTTCCAATTTTGTACCGGGACCACAGAATTGATAACCAGGAATATGAAGTTCAAACGGGAGCTTGTTTATAAGCGTATTGAGAACACCTTCTCCTACGTACGCTTCCATACAGACTGATGAAAATTCAAGATTGCACCGTTATTTAACGAGGGGAGGGAGAAAGACCAAAGATCTCAAAATAATATTTTTTATTAATTTCAAAATTTTCTCAATACAAAAGACTTAAGTATAATCTTAACAATATATGTTTCAAATATTATAATCTTCACTCTTGATTCACCCTCATATTCACGGAATTTTGTTCTATTATAATAACCATACCCTCGAGTCAATAATATTCCAGCTATTTGTTTGTTCCTAATAATCTCCAAATGGTTAATGATAGATTCATTGTATAATGACCATACCCTCGAGTCAATAATATTCCAGCTAATTGTTTGTTCCTAATAATCTCCAAATGGTCAATGATGGATTCATTGAACGAGATCCGAATTATTGATCCAACTGTTGTGATTATTATCTAGACCCAACCATTTCACATACTGTTGACCCCTCCTCTTTCGTAATATTTTTTCTACTAAATACACATCGGGTTGTTTTGTTTTCTGTAATTCTTCCTCGTAGAAACAGCCGCTGATTGGTGCGTTGGTCATATCTTCGAGTAGATATGTGACCGGGTTGGTAATTTTTACTTTGATGATTTTAAATAATTCCGTACTCCAATTGGGCGTAAATCCCTTCTCAAAAATATGTTTAGCCTTACTTATTCGTACCACATCTCCAACGTTGTATTTGTGAGGCAGAGCTAACTTGATGTGTGAGTAGGATCGCTTCAATATCTCGCTCTCAATCTGTTTCGTCACTTTTATTGGAGCCATATTTATAGTACTATGTTTACGTTTATTATATTTTTCTGTGGTTTCTTCAAGTATATCAAACCATTTGTATTTCCCGCTAAGACTGAAATGTTTGTAGAGCGATTCCTTTAACGTTCGAATGACACGTTCAGCAATGGCTGCTTTTTTCACACTATACGTATTATAATGATTGATATTATGTTTCTTCATTAGATCGTTAAAGTGTTTATTGAAGAATTCTTTTCCCTGATCGCTTTGCAGATTCCTAGGCTTACGATGTTTTTCTAGCAATATAGAACTGACCGCTTTCCGAACTTCTTCGGCTGATTTCGTTTTCAGCGGGCGTGTCCATAGAAATTTCGAGAAACAATCGATCATAATCAAAATGTATTTGAATCCTCTATTTTCACGAGCGTAATTACCCATTTCTGCAAGATCCATTTGCCACAAATCATCCAAACCTTTTATGATCGTTCTGCGCCGTTTGAAATTCTTCCCACTCGGCTTATGAAGCTCATGCACAACTTGTTCTATACTCATCTTATCAATGTGGAAATCTAGTGTAGAATTAATTTTTTGGGTATATTCACAGGATTTGGAGATATAGGTTTCACAGAGCCCTGCTTTGTTGTTGTGGATGATGAGGGTCTCTTCTTAGAAGGTTCCACAGATGTCATCCGTCGTTCTAACGCCTCCACTTTACTAGTAATGTCATTTAGACGCATGTTCACACTGTTAAATATGTTATTGATCTCTTTCAATTCATTTCTGTTTTCCATCACACTATCACTGATTGTTTTATACTCTGATTTTATATAGATCCCCATTCCATTATATTTATTCTGAATGTCCATCAGATGTTTATCAATGTTGAGAATAACCTTGTCATTCGTTAAGTTATGTTCATCCAGATCCTTGTTGATATCTTTGATCAAATTATCAACCCTAACATTGAAGGTATCTTTAAGACTGGTTTCCGTTTTCAGATTCAGTTTGTGTGTTAATTTATCAACATATACTTTATTTGCAACATCTCCATCATCATTCGGTGATTTTACGTTGCACAATCTACGATTTTCCATATCATAACTTCCATCGCTCGTTAGGAATAATCCTTGTCCGTGAACTTGTTTGAAATTATTATTAAATACATTTGTATCATATATCCACATGGAAGAGGAGGCTCTGCCAAACTTATCCATTGAAACCATCTTTATAACTGCGATGAATTTGTCTTACACCTGGTTTTTGTTCAATTACCCCTGCCTCTATCAATTCTTCTATTATAGAGATTATCTCATTGTGATGATTATGGTTACCTGCATGCGAGGATGCAACAAGAAGTCTCAGTCTATCCACAATTTCGTTAACGTCATCCCAATAAACATATTCGATAGGTTTCTCGTTATATTCAAGCATATCGTTTTTGATATATGCACTTCCAGTGTATGTTTTGGCTCTGGGTTTTTTCATGGAATTAATCAAAGGTTTCAGTACATTTTTGTATTTTACAATGTTTCTTATTCGATCAGCTGGATCGTTATTACGTCTATGGGCACTAGTCATTTCCATCATTTGACTGTAATTTTTCCCATCTTCCACAGTGTAAGTATCAGGTAGAACATCTCTGTAAAATATCAAATTATACAGTCCTGTGGTACCCTTGAACGGAGTACCCTTGATAATTATATTACTCTCACTATCAATTTCTATAGGTTGATTACCCATGAACCATTTGTCTAAAGTTGAATTATATTGCAATCCCATTCTATCATCGTATTTCTTGACATCATCATCCAATAGGAATCCTTCCAAGTAATAACGTGCTAATGTGGGGTATTGTTGCAGAAACTCCTCTGTAGCCTCTGCATTATCTTTCTTATGTTTTCTGAATTCTTCACGAATCTGATCGATAGTAGGTTCGAGGGTAAACACATCCTCCTCAGTATTTTGGGGGTTATATACGAACTCTTCCCCTTCAGTTACAATATTTGGGATTGGTATGTTCTCCATTTGTGTTGCTGTAGAAACAATACTTTTAGGTTTAACCAACGAATTTTGTTTGATTATTTCAGCATTTTTCGCAATTTCCTCCAGAGGTTTAGATACATTCCTGAACATATTATCTAGAATCTCATCATTTTCAGCTTTACCCAATTTCACAGCCATATATTTTTTCCTCACAACGTTTGCTAACTCCCAAATTTTTTTCTTCAATTGTTGTTTTTCTTTAAGCATGTTACTCACACCCACGTCCATGCTGAGCGGGTTGTCTATTTCAAATGAAAGTATATATACATGTTAGATGTATATATAACTATCAAAACCTTTGCGATAACGTCCTTTGTTCATATCACAGTCTTTGTTTATCATAAGAAATCCATATTTATCTTTCCAACATACGCTACATATCTCTTTGAATTTTTCGAGTGACATGTCGGTACTTACATGATCGGTGAATATATGTTTCAAATTGAGCTCATCCTGTTTGAAAATAATCAAGCAATTGGCATTGTCGCGCAATCCATGTTTTGGACATTTAGCAAAAGACTGGCAAAGATAGAAACTATCAACTGAGTTGTGTCTCCCTCTTGAAAAATAAGCACGAATTTTCTCCTGTTTCTCAAACATCACGTCATCGAATATTATGATTGAATTAGGCCTCGCTTCTGTGGGGTCTATGACCTCATCACTTTCGGTACAAGGAAAATATCCAAGCCCCTCAATTTTCTTCAATGTCTCCTTTAGTAACTGGTATTTTGGTTGGTGTAAAGACTTTGAATATATGTACACGTTTTCAAATTTCAGACCGTTTGCATCTAACAATAAAGATAACATCACATTTGTTTTCCCACAATTACTTGGACCACAGATTATTGTTCGTAGAGTATTAGACAGCAAAGAGCTGTGACGTTGTGGTTGTTCAACATTCTCATTGCTTAACCCTAAGTTCATAATACTCAACGAGTCTTTTTGCTTAACAATCTTCATCATGCCTGAAGGCGAATCGAAATCATACTGGAACATATGTTAATAAGCATTTGATTATATACTAGATGATGATGTTATATTGTGTATGTCTGATCACGCGGTTAGGTGCTTCTACGCTTCTATCAAAATCAGGTTTCAAATACATGTTAAATAGGTATGAATGCTGGAACACGTGTCTGAATGTTGAAACACGTGTCTGAAACACGTGTCTGAATGCTGAAACACGTGTGTGAATGTTGAAACACGTGTCTGAATGTTGAAACACGTGTCTGAATGCTGAAACACGTGTCTGAATGTTGAAACACGTGTCTGAATGTTGAAACACTTGTCTGAATGTTAAAGCATGTGTTGAATCATGCGAAAAAACATGTGCATGAATATAATACAATCATTATGATTATTCACATTTTATTCCTCATTAGCCCATCATAGTTCGTGAACGATGATGACGTCATCATCGTTCGTAAACTATGGTCGCCGGGTTGAATCAGTTACTGTCATTGGCTTGAAGCAGTGACGTCATCATCGTTCGTAAACTATGGTCGCCGGGTTGAATCAGTTACTGTCATCGGTTCGAAGCAGTGACGTCATCATCGTTCGTAAACTATGGTCGCCGGACAAGACTTTTCATTTGATACCTATAAAGCTATGGTTGACATTCATAGATCCGTCTTGACAGTTCGCGTGACAGATGCTTCATGGATCTACCACGTCACACCCTCCAAGACGCGACATGACACCTCGATGAAGACCTCACGTGACAGACAACATGACAACTCTTTCAACCACCATGATGCTCTATGGTTTTGAGTTGGGTTAGCTCTGTAACCTTCAGCTCTATGGTACGTGATAGCCAGCATGACACCTTGTGACAGACACTCCGTCGAAGTGACAGACACCATATCTCACCGCGTGACAGATCATGTGATTTCAAAATCGTACGAGTCGCATGAGTCGGACGAGTCGAACTGGTGGCGACACCTCCACGAAGCAGTCTTTGTCACGTGGTGGTGACACCTACACGAAGCAGCCTGTATCTTCGGTCCACCATGACATCTGTCACGTGACACCTACACGAAGCAGCCTGTACCTTTAGCTCACCATGACAGCTGTCACGTGGTGGTGACACCTACACGAAGCAACCTGTACCTTTGGTCCGCCATGACAGCTGTCATGTGGTGGCGACATCTCCATGAAGCAGCCTTTACCTTTAGCTCACCATGACAGCTGTCACGTGGTGGTGACACCTACATGAAGCAACCTGTACCTTTGGTCCGCCATGACAGCTGTCATGTGGTGGCGACATCTCCACGAAGCATTCTGTACCTTCGATGACAGCTGTCACGTGGTGGTGACATCTCCATGAAGCAGCCTGTACCTTTGGACCGAAGGTACAGATTGCTTCCTAGAGGTGGCGGAGCCCCCTCTAGGAAGCAGTCTGTACCTTGGGTCCGCCATGACAGCTGTCACTTGGTGGTGACATCTTCACAAAGCAATCTGTACCTTAGGCCCGCCATGACAGCTAGTCCTTATGGTCACCATGGCAGCTGGTCCTTATGGTCGCCATGACAGCTGGACCTTATGGTCGCCATGACAGCTGTACCTTATGGCCGCCATGACAGCTGGTTCTTATGGTCGCCATGACAGCTGGTCCTTATGGTCGCCATGACAGCTGGTCCTTATGCCCACCATGACAGCTGGTCCTTATGGTCGCCATGACAGCTGGTCCTTATGCCCACCATGACAGCTGGTCCTTATGGTCGCCATGACAGCTGGTCCTTATGGTTGCCATGACAGCTGTACCTTAGGTCAGCCATGACAGTTGGACCTTATGGTCGCCATGACAGCTGTCACTTGGTGGTGCCACCTCTACGAAACAGTCTGTACCTCAGGTCTGCTTAATGCTCTATGGTTTTGACTTGGGGTTAGCTCTATAACTTTCAGCTCTATGGTACGCACATTCACAGCTACACCGGATGTGGAGACCGGATATCCTGGTGCCGGACGCGCCCAGTTCATCTACTAACTTCCCACAAGATAATTGTACAATCATACATTATAAACTTAAACTCTTATTCTTCGATCAAAGTGAGGGGGATATGGCTGAATGACAAATGATCCGACAATCATCATGTTTACCACATCTCGTACAAAAGACATCTACACTCACATCATCTGCAATAAAAGGAGAAATCCCCAAAATTTTCGCAATTTTGTATGTTATTTTATCTTCTTTATCTGTGTTATTATTGAAAACGTTTGTTAAAAATGTGAAGAGAGCTATTTACCATTTGAATAAATAATAATTATTATATAAAGGAGGTGTTTTATCAAAACAAACAAAAGATTGATAATAATTTTTATTTCAGAACAAAATACATATCATTTAGGTAGTATTACATTCAGAAACCACTGCTGTAATTTATCCACATGGTGAACTGCACACATGTATTTTCCACCGTGATTACGATGATTCAGACATGTCAAACTGTTTGTTTGCTCGAATTTCTCCATTTCACATTGAGTACCATCGAAACTATGAACATCTACGATGTGTGGGTAAATATCCAATTCTATACACTTCGGTTTTTTGCTGTCCACGGACATTAATATAGTCGACTGCACACAGGTGAATCAATTTGAGAATATTATTTATTTCTTCATAATCCACATTCCCAGATACATAATCGAGTCCATGATAAGACTTTGTAAATACCATACTGATTTTCGCTCCTTTGCATTTAGCGATGAGTAAGATGTGTCTGGTTTGAATAAGGAATAATGACGTTTGAATCCAATTTGTATACACATTTCTTTTGGATGGAAGGCATCGTCAATGAAGGACCTCTGAATGTCAACTAATGCGATTCTCATGATTCGATTCGCTTGAAGTTTCGATTTAGACTGACTGATGTTTAATTGAGACTCTTGACAAATTCGGTGAGGGGGTAGTATTTCACCAAGCAATCGTGAATGATGATGCAATATGCCTTGGTATTGGCTGGAAATCCTTTATCCGCTTCAATCTCCAATCGTATGTCAACTGTTGATGATTTTACCGCCTCCTCTTGTCTAGAACAATCGATGATGTAAAGCGCGTGTTTTTTTAATTTATCATAAGCCAATATGGGATGTTTTGTTGTGGAATTCGTGTAGCTAGGATAGAAATCGGTATAGTTGTGGTGGGCTAGAACGAAATCTCCCTTGGCAAAGTTCAAGTTCATCCGTTCTTTAGGCCAATACTCTCCGTTCAGCGATAAGCGGATACTTGATATATCCACATGATCGAATATTGTAGGATTAGCTTTCACATTGTTACGTTTATCGGTTTGGAAAAATACGATAACATACCGTGGTTTTTCGACGGACGCGCTAGTTTTCACAGCCCATATTTCTCTCTTCGCATCGGCCGTTATGGCAGGCAACTCGTGTAGCTCCCACGTTGGGATAGATATATTTCACCTCCAATTCTACACTATCAATCAGAAATTTGACTGTGGTAGCTGCGTTCTCAATTATAACGCAATCGTTATCGTTTCGAGCACGTACCAATCGAATCGTTTGTCGTCCGAACGTGATTCGGGTGTAATCGTTGAAAATGTTGAAAATATGCTTGAGTGGGATGAGTAAACTGAACGACTTTGTTGCGTTCAATATAACACTTTCTTCCGGATAAGTCCAGCTGGCTATAGACATATGCGTCGAATCTGTGGGAGAATAACATGTGAATCCTCGCACAGCGCTAACTATTCCAGGGTCCGGTACTGTTTCGATGTCTCTAACGCTCTCGCTGTAGGAACACGAGTCGAAAAGAAAAGGCCCATAATTAGGTACCAATATTACATTCCCCACTTCATTAACTTCGATTTTCCCTTTGATCGCCAACAGAGTATCTTTCATAGCAAAAAAGCGTCTACTTGATTTATTCCAAACTCTATGATATCGCTGTTATTGAACGCCTTGACGAATGGTGTAATGGATCTGTACTCGGCTTTTCGAATCGATTCATCAAATTTCGGTTCCTGGTATATATCGAAAATAGGTGAGATGATCTCTGTATGATGAACGTCTCTGGCATCGCTACTGTCACGAGCATACTTCATTTTGGATAATGACATTCTTGTTTAAGACGAAACCCCAATGATTTCAGAATTACGATGTTGACTCTGGTGAGTAGGTCACGCACTTTAGGTGTGCACGTGCACCACACCCTTCTTTAATACCCCCCGCGAAAATCCTAATATTTTAGCAAGACTATCGTTTTTTTCAAACGAAATATCGTGATTTTTATGGAATATTTCACACTTTAACGTATTGTTATTCGGTTTCAGCGAGAATATATCTTCTTTAGCCTTCAATATGTTGGTAATCTCTCCGAGATCAGATACTAGTAGATAGAGAGGATTCTTTGGATGCTCCACAATCCTATAGCCGGGGTGGATGGTGATAGGAAAATCGTAGATCTTATGCGCAGGTCTATTTCGATAGAAGGCTCCCACTGTGATGTTCGACTCGAAACATTTGTTGGTGACTTTTATTATGTTGACAGATAAATCAGACACGTGCACCACACCCTTCTTCAATACCCCCCGCGAAAATCCTAATATTTTAGCAAGACTATCGTTTTTTCAAACGAAATATCGTGATTTTTATGGAATATTTCACACTTTAACGTATTGTTATTCGGTTTCAGAGAGAATATATCTTCTTTAACCTCCAATTTTTTCATGATAAATTCTTCGATATCGCTTATCTCGTAGTTTCTAGCCGGAATTGTTATCGCTCCAAGAGTCTCAGTCTTCGCTTTCGATTTATCTCCTCCTACGTAATGGTAGAATATCTCGTTCTCTATATTGGGTATGGAATTGTATGAATTGAATCCCAACAATGCTAAATAATATTTTTTGTCTGGCCTCAGCACAATCGAATTCTGCGGTGTAAACGAGAATATATGGTTGGTGCTTGTTAACGTGAACAACTGAGACATGATACTAATAAAAATTTATTGAAACATCTCTATTTATATTTTAACATTAATAGATGGAATAAGTATGATCTCATAAAGTATGGGTCATCTTTGCGAACTTCTTCTATCAACATTTGCTTCTCGTGATGAGTTATTTCCTCGTTCTCCATGATGTGAGAAATCTGCTCAGATAAACATTAAGAACATAGTTTGCGTGGGGGTTGTGGACTATCGCAATCTTCATCGACATGTTCCTTACACTGCATATGACGGTTAAGGTGATCAAACATATGTTCCGGAACCTCATTCTGATTGAGAAACACCACATCCAAATGTTTTAGGATGTATTCCATCGGTAGAAACGTTAAATTCTTACGTGTGAGTTCGCTCGTAGGTTTATTGATAGCCTCGATCAAATTTCCATAAATAAAATCGATGATTTTCCTCAAACTACTCCCACTACTACTCTCATTTTCACATATGTATTGTATTACTGCAGAAGTGAAATCCATGGTGGTGTGTGGTTGTTACTCTTCGAATAGTCGAGTGTGACTGAGAAATTTCAAACACAGCTGTCCACATATCACTTGATTATAGTTCTGATAGGTGTCGTTATTGTAGAAAATCCTAACGTTCTCGCCCAAATATCGAACGAGTTCCTTTGGTGTCTTCAAATTTTCAAAAGAATCAAAACATTCTACATCGTTGTCGATTTTTCTGAACGCTAGCCAATGCGTTCCATTGTTTTTAGTCAAGTCCATATTTAGAATGATACATTCACGACGTCTAGGTTTGTGCGGTAGCGTATCTCGCATAAA
Organism: Endomychus coccineus; assembly: GCA_958510875.1. Lineage (NCBI taxonomy): Eukaryota > Metazoa > Arthropoda > Insecta > Coleoptera > Endomychidae > Endomychus > Endomychus coccineus. The sequence goes on from OY294069.1 coordinate 109,090,093, forward strand.
GACACCTCGAAAATTTGGGATTTTCAGAATTCTAACGAAACGTATCAAATCTCGATCGTACATTGGTCTATCATCGAGTTGCTCAATAAATAGTTTTTTTGCTGCTTCAAAAACAATCCATATCCTCCTTCAGCGTTGCGTTTCAAGTATAAACCTTTTCCCAGCGATTCCATAGCTTTGTTGTGACGTTGATCTTCTTCAAACTTCTTTTTGGCATTTTTAGCGTTAACCACCGTATTTGCGATAGCACTTGCACCTCCTGCAACCGATCCTAAGGCTCCTAGAGCTCCTAAGATGGGTAATAATAGCGGGAGGAATCCTCCAGATTTTGGTAGTGGTATTACTCTTGGTACTCTGATACGCTTTTTACATCCAGCTCGTTTAATCGCGATCCGTGCGGCTTTCAACGCGTTCATAGCGGACTTTCTCAATGAAGAAGATGGCTCCATTGACTTTGCGATGCTTTTAACGATATCTTTCCGGAAACAACATCCTCGTTGCGCCTCCGTTTCTTGATACCCATACCCAGTTTTCGTTTAACCTTCATCCCACCGGTAATCAATAAACTAGAGAGTCTTTCACCTGTGCTAGCGTCTCTTGATTTAACTCGATTCCAAGCAGCGTCCTCTAATATTTTATCGGCCTTATGACGTTCCTCCAGAGATTTGTTTTATGAATAAGGTATATCGTGCTCGTGACAAGCGGAATCTAAAGGATTGATACCTTCATCACCGCGTGCAAGACGCTTTTCCAATTTAATTCCAGGACCACAGAATTGATATGAAGGAATGTGTAATTCAAACGGGAGCTTGTTCATGAGTGTATTCAATAAACCTTCACCTTGATGAATCAACATTGTTAATAAGCATACGCTCTGGTGATTTTTCCTTTTATACGTTATCATTAAGTAGAAATGTTTCACACGATGAAGACCGTTCAACAAGAACAGACACTTCCAATCGAGAATTTAGATTTAAAAGTTAGAACTGATGGTAAACTGTTACCAAACTCTTTTCGTGCTTTAATTTGTGGTCCGAGCGGATGCGGAAAAACAAACGTTACGTTATCGTTGTTATCCAATCCAAATGGTGTCAAGTTTCAAAACGTTTACGTATATTCGAAGTCATTATATCAAGATAAATACATACTGTTGCAGGAGATTTTGGAACGAGTAAAAGGAGTTGGTTATTTCCCATATAAAGACAATGAAGAAATTATAAGACCGAACGATGCAAAACCAAATTCTATCTTCATTTTTGATGACATATCCTGTGAGACACAACAGAAAATTCGAGAATATTATTCGATGTGTAGACATAGAAACATTGACGCATCATATCTATGTCAGACATACTCTAAAATTCCTTAACATCTGATTCGCGATAATTCTAACCTGATCGTGTTATTCAAACAGGATGAAATAAATCTAAAACACGTGTTGGATGAGCACGTATCCCCAGACGTTACTTTCGATCGATTCAAAAAGATGTGTTCTATGTGTTGGATGGAGAAATTTTGAACATTGATAATTGTTAAAGATTTCGATTTGAACAATGGAAGATACCGCAAAGGTTTCGATGTATATATTAGAGTGTGAACATGAAATCTATAGCCAATACACAATGGACGCTGAACGGTTAGCATGTAAGCGAAAAATCGCTCAATTGGCACAATCTATATGCAAGAAATATCTCAAATTGAAACTGGGTAAAACGGAAGAGGACGAGTCTATCAATAAATTATTTAAACCCATATCGGAACCACCTCGGGGAATAATCAAATCCAATAATACACCATTGATTAAACGTGAAATTAAGCAAGAAAAGAATGATGCGGATGGAGAGGAGGAGGAGGAGGATGAGGGAGAAGAGGAAGATGAAAGAGGAACGGTATTGGATGTAAGCGATGCAAGTATGAAAACTGTTATTGAAGAGTCTGACAACGATGATGACTATGACGTATTAGAATCTTACCCAGAGTTATTACAAAAATATGTCGGCGAATATTGGTCAGGGAGTAGAAAAATCGATAGAGTTTATGGCCCAGTTTACGATGCTAGTTCGTTGTCATGGTTACTAGGAGGTAAATTAATCGATTTCGAAAATAGAGATACTATCGTGACACAAGGGAGAAAATTCAAAAGTACCGTCGGTCTGTGTGAACTTATATTCAATGACAAACCTAGAAATTTCACCAAGAAAGATAAGATGAATTACAGGATGATTCTGAACTTGACAAATCTCCACAGAAATAGTGCTGGAAACTTGGAAGGAACTCGAATATACAAGTACATCAAAATAATTCGACCTCTGATTCATGAGGACGCTCTCGGTAGCGGTATGCAATTGACATATAACAACGAACCAGTGGAGTACGTGTACTGGGACGATCCAAACGAACTTGTGGAATGATTGAGTCTTTTGATGGCATCTCAACAAGCTGGGAATACATCGCACGACAATGAGATAGTCGCTATAATAAATGAGCTTCGAGAAGCCGATATCATATATTAGTGTGTGTTCATTACTGTTTCATATCATTTACACGATGAGTCTTGATAAGTTTGGACGAAGATCTGTGATTGGTGGTTCAACCAGCATCAACGCTCTTCGACAATCGATGTTTTCACACGTTCTAGCCCGTACACCAGATGGTGATGTAGATATCGAGAACGTGAAAATTTGTAATGTGAAAACGCCCACATTCAAGAACGATGTTACAAGCAAGATTTATGTCGATGATGCGAGTGCGAAGATTGAGGAGAACTTGGAGCTCATCTTCAACGATGACTTTTCACATAAGATTCAGAAATTAATTGGAGATATGAGTAGTTTCTCCATCAACATACAATCGCACAAAAATCAAAGTGATGCTAGCTTTACGAGTTTACATAAAGAATTGGATGAATACAAGAAGAAAAATGATAACGGTCTCAAAACCGTTGGAGCGAATACCGCTCATGTACTCGATATCTTCAAGAAATTCTCTGATAATTTCGAAACATATCATAAAAGTCAACTCGTTATTTTGCGTGATCATAATGATGAATTGAACAAGATCACTATAGATTATAACATAATGGATGTACATCAGGAGGATATTATGAGTAGGCTGCTGGCGTTGGAACAACGTATGACGACACCCTCGAAGAGAAGACCAAATGATACTACCACCCCATCAACCAACTCGAAACGTATAACTCCAAATCCTATAAAATAAATCGATGATTTTTAACTAGACAATAATTGAAAAACGATGCAACAAGTTGTCGATGAGATTCATAAGCCAGCCCGAAAAAATTTCAGGGGGGAGGAGGAGAAGGACGTAAACCTAGGAATCTGCAAAGCGACCAAGGTGAAGAATTCTTTAATAAGCATTTTGACGAGCTGATGAAAAAACACAAAATCAACCATTATAATAAGTATAGTGTGAAGAAAGCCGCCATTGCTAAACGTGTTATTCGAACCTTGAAAGAAGCGCTCTACAAACAATTTAGTTTGAAAGGAAAATATGGATGGATTGATATACTTCAAGAAATCACGGAAAAATATAATAAACGTAAACATAGAACTATAAATATGGCTTCATTCAAGGTGACAAAACAAAATGAGAGCGTGATATTGAAGCGATCCTACTCACACCTCAAGTTGGCTTTACCACATAAATTCAAAGTGGGCGATGTGGTACGTATAAGCAAAGCCAAACATATTTTCGAAAAATCATAAACGCCCAATTGATCGGCGGAGCTCTTTAAAATTATAAGAGTTAAAATCACTAACCCAGTCACGTATCTACTCGAGGATATGAAGAGTTCCCCAATCAGCGGTTGTTTCTACGAGGAAGAATTGCAGAAGACCAAACAACCTGATGTCTTTTTGATTGAGAAAGTGCTTCGGAAAAAAGATGATAAAATGTACGTCAAATGAGTAGATGAACACCGCGCGTTCGGGACCAGGATATCTGGTCTCCACTTCCGGTCTAGCTGTCGATGTGTCATAGAGCTGAAGGTTATGGAGCTAACCTCAAGTCAAAACCATAGAGCATTAAGCAGACCTAAGGTACAGTTTGCTTCGTGCAGATGTCGCCACCAAGTGACAGCTGTCATGGCGGAGCTAAGGTACAGATTGCTTCGTGCAGATGTCGCCACCAAGTGACAGCTGTCATGACGGACCTAAGGTACAGATTGCTTCGTGCAGATGTCGCCACCAAGTGACAGCTGTCAGGGCGGAGCTAAGGTACAGATTGCTTCGTGCAGATGTCGCCACCAAGTGACAGCTGTCATGGCGGAGCTAAGGTACAGATTGCTTCGTGCAGATGTCGCCACCAAGTGACAGCTGTCATGGCGAACCTAAGGTACAGACTGTTTCGTAGAGGTGGCACCACCAAGTGACAGCTGTCATGACGGACCTAAGGTACAGATTGCTTCGTGCAGATGTCGCCACCACATGACAGCTGTCATGGCGGAGCTAAGGTACAGATTGCTCCGTGCAGATGTCGCCATCACATGACAGCTGTCATGGCAGACCCAAGGTACAGATTGCTTCGTGAAGATGTCGCCACCAAGTGACAGCTGTCTCGTGAAGATGTCGCCACCAAGTGACAACTGGCATGGCAGACCAAAAGTACAGACTGCTTCATAGAGATGTCACCATCACGTGACAGCTGTCATGGCAGACCCAAGGTACAGGCTGCTTCATGGAGATGTCACCACCACGTGACAGCTGTCATCCTAGGTACAGGCTGCCTCGTGGAGGTTTCGTCACCACTGTCAAGCATCATCATCAAGGTTAAACCGGAAGTGGGTTATATAGTCGACACATTGTTACACCGGGAGTTAAACCGGAAGTGATCATTTTATTGCATATTCTTATTCAGCACATCACGTAGATTCAGAATATACTATTTACATATCGATCAGTTTGACCGATCTTCCGAGATAAGGATTTGAAATTTTTATTTTTTAAAGTATAACGTCATGGGTATCAAATGGAGGGTCTTAACGCGTAGAATATGAATTTCAAACTTTTTCGTGAAAAAATCTCATATGGTGCATGTAAATGAGGAAAAACCTCCAACTATAGCTTTATGGGTATCAAATGAAAGGTGTTGACGCGTAGAATGTGAATTTTCAATTTTTCCGTGAAAAAATCTCATATGGTGCATGTAAATGAGGAAAAACCTCTAACTATAGCTTTATGGAGCTGTCACGTGTAATACATCGACGAGGTGGCTATCACAAGCTCCTTCAGCGAGGTGTCTGTCACGTAGGGCTTAAACGAGGTATTACGGGGGTCTGATTCGAGTTACAGCGGCGAGGTGGTTAACGAAGTGCCTCTCACGTAGGTCGTCTATGGGGTGTCATGACGTCTGTCACGTGAGGTCTTCATCAAGGTGTCATGTCGTGTCTTGGTGAGTGTGACGTGGTGGATCCATGAAGCATCTTTCACGTGAACTGTCATGACGGATCTATGAATGTCAACCATAGCTTTATAGGTATCAAATGGAAAGTTTTGACATGCAGAATGTTAATTTCCATATTTTTAATGAGGAAAATCAATATGATGCATGCAAATTGGGTGAGGAGAGCATTTCACGATAGCTTTATGTGTATCAAAATACATATTGATTTTGACGAGAAAGTGGTGTATTATTGAATTGAAGATCCGGCGATCATAGTTTACGAACGATGATGACGTCACTGCGATGACAGTAACTGTATACAAATTCCTCGTCAGCGGCTGTGAAACAACCAATGTTAGATTACGCCAGTTTAAAAAAAACGCGCACACACCTTCGTTTGTCCGTTTGAAAGAATACTATGACATAGCGAGGTTTTTCAACTGCCGCACTAGTGTAGTATAGGAATCATCCATTCCTATACGAGATTACCTAAAAACCCTAAGTTATAGAATTCGACCTTATTCTTATTAAGTAATGTTATTAAGCATATATTGATAACTCATAACTGACCAACTAACAACATGTTGACTATTACACATTGTTTAGCCCAAGATAACCTTGACACACAGAACAGGGTATCTCGAGGTAGTTATTGAGGAATCGATGTATATGCTAAAGACTAGAGTATGTAGAAAGATAACATAAACATCACAGTTAGATTATAATATATATAGTTATGTAGGACATTCATATATTCAGTTACATATAGTTATATCATAGATTATTCATATAAGATGTTGATGTAAGATTGTACTATTATTATGTAGAGCGAGGCATTATGTCGTTATGGCGTCGAGCTCTACAATTAAGTAAAGTGACTCTTTTATAAGTGATATGTTTCCATCCCCTATACCTTCACCAGGACCACGGGTCAGTTAGGGCGAACCGCCCAACGTTAAGACCTCTTCCCCACAGGACGACCGTTGGCAAGTCCTTCTACTTTACATGGCGATCTACGCCAGTCATCTACTTTACATGGCAATCTACGCCAGTCTTCTACTTTACACTAGTCTTGACCGCCCAAATTTCTCTTCGTGCCTCGCTTGTTATGGCCGGAAGCTCATGAATTAGGATGGGCGAATCACTCTTGATTGCTCGCAAGAGCTTTTCTCTAATTATATCGTTGGGATAGATATACTTCACTTTCAATTCCATGCTATCGATCAGGAATTTAACGGTGGTCGTGGCGGTTTCAATGTTAACGCAATCGTTATCGTTTCGAGCACGTACCAGTCAAATAGTCTGCCTACCAAATGTAATCATCGGATTCGTTGAAAATGTTGAATATATGCTTGAGCGGAATCAATAGACTGAATGATTTAGTTTCGTGCAGAACTAAGCTCTCAAGGGGGTACAACCAACTAGCGGTAGCCATATGCGTAGAAGCTGTAGGAGCGTAGCAGGTAAATGCTCGAACAGCGCTGACTATACCAGGATCTCGAACTGTTTCGATGTCCCTACCACTCTCAACGTACGAGCAAGAGTCGAAAAGGAAGGCTCCATAATTCGACAACAATATAACATTACCTCCACCCTTCACTTCGATTTTTCCCTTGATCACCAATAGAGTATCCTTCATGGAAAAAAACGCGTCCACTTGATTTATTCCAAACTCCACGATGTCGCTGTTATTGAAGGCTTTAACGAACGGTGTAATCGATCTATACTCGGCTATCCGAATCGACTCGTCGATTTTCGGCTGCTGGTATTAATCGAAAATTGATGAGATAACATTGTTATCTCCATCAACAGCATCTACACCACCAAACTTTCGCTTATTAGGCATTTTTTATTTAAGGCGAAACCCTAAAGATTGTAGAACTAATCGGTTGGCTTTGGTGAGGGTTAGCTCTCGCACTTTCGGTGTTTTGTTGAAAACTGATGAATATGAAGCGTGTGAGGTTCTTTTATTACCCACGGCAACAACTAGGCCCATATTCTGTTCTCAGACTTCTTGTAAATGTAGATGTAAAACACTTTCTTCACCTCGAAAATTTATCGGGTTCGAATGTAGATCTGGGGCGAGTACGGTGATGTTGGTAATTTCACCGATATCTGACACTGGTAAATATAGAGGATTCTTCGGACGTTCCACAATTCTATAGCCAGGATCGTCTGTGATGAGAAAGTCGTAGATCGTATGCGCAGGTCTATCTCGGTAGAAGGCTCCTAGGGTAATGTTTGATTCGAACCGGATGTTGCTTACTTTTATAATGTTGACGGGCAAATCGGACATGTGCACCACGCCCTTTTTCAAGACTTTACGCGAAAACCCCAATATTTTGCCTAGACTATCTTCCTTAACAAACGAAATGTCGTGGTTCTTATGGAATATCTCACACTTTAATGTATTGTTATTGGGCTTCAGCGAGAAGACATCTTCTTTCACGTTCAATCTTTTTCGAATTAATTCTTCAATGTCGGATAGTTCGTAGTTGCCCGAAGGTATTTCGATTGTTTTCAAAGTCTTTCCATCGTCCCCCAAATAGTAAAATTTCTCGTTCTCGATATTCGGTATAGAGTTATAAGAAGTGAATCCCAACAAAGCCAAATAGTATCGCTTATCAGGCTTCAACTCTATCGAATTCTGCGGTGTGAACGAGAATATATGGTTGGTGCTTGTTAGCATGAATAACTGCGACATGATACTGATAAGAATTTATTGCGACATTTCTATTTATATTTGCACATTAATAGATGGAATAAGTATGATCGCATAAAGTATGGATCGTCTCTGCACACTTCTTCAATCAACACCTGCTTCTAATGATGCGTTATTTCCTAGGTCTCCATAACCCCCGATATCTGTTCAGATAAACATTGCGAACATAGTTTGCGAGGCGGCGGCAGACAATCGCAATCTTCGTCGATATGTTCCGTACACCTCATATGACGGTAAAGGGTGTTGAACATATATTTCGGAACTTCATTCTGATTGAGAGACACCAAATCCAAATGTTTTAGAATGTATTCCATCGGGAGAAATAATAAGACTCTTTTGCTTATTTCGCTTGAAGGTGTTTCCATTGCTTTTATTAGATTATCATATACGTATCGGATGATTGCTTGCATTCCGGGCCTTTGAATATCAACAGAAAGTTGTTGCTTAATCTTTCCGATTTATCGTAGGATTCAGACATGACTGCTCGCTCCAGATGTTTACGTAGAACTGAGAAATTTCAAACATAAATGTCCACAAATCACCTGATCATACTTTTGATAAGCGTCTTTATTATAGAAAATTCTAACCCCACCACCACCACCCAAATATCGAACTAGTTCCTTGGGGGGTGTCGGCTATTTTTTCCCTATAAGGACAACGAGGAAATAATAAGTTCGAACGAGGCTAAAGCTAATTCCATATTCCTTTTTGATGACATCGCGTGCGAGGGTCAGCAAAAAATTCGGGAATACTATTCCATGTGTAGACATAAGAATATCGATGCGGCATATCTATGCCAAACGTACTCGAAAATACCGAAACAATTGATTCGCGACAATTGTAATTTGATCGTTCTTTTTAAGCAGGACGAGATCAATTTGAAGCATGTATTTGATGATCACATATCGCCCGACGTCGATTTCAATCAGTTCAAGAAGATGTGCGCCATGTGCTGGACGGATAATTTCGGAACTTTGGTCATTGCAAAGGATTTCGACTTGAACGATGGTAGATACCGCAAAGGTTTCGACGTATATGTAAAAACGTGAATTGTTAATTTTAGTCCAAATACAAGATGGACGCCGAACAGTTAGCACGTAAGCGAAAAATCTTCGAATTGAGTAAGTCTATAAGGAAGAAATATTTGGCCTTGAAACTAGGTAAATCTGAAGAAGACGAATCAATAGAACAACTGTTCAAACCTATCGCCATGCCATTGAAAGCGATCGTTGAAAAAATTAAACATCCTACTGCGCAGTTAATGAAAGAAGAAATATAATTAGAACCTAAAGATAACGATGAAGAAGAAGAAGAAGAAGAGGGGGAGGGGGAGAGGAGGATGACGCGTTCGATGATGCTATGACTGAGATTGAACCTTCACTTGCACATTATCCTCCACAAGTTCGTAAATACGTTCAAGAGCATTGGGAAAACAACGAAAAAATCGATAAAGTATATGGACCTGTTTATGATGCGAGCTCTGCCGGTTGGATTCTAGGTGTTAAAAAGATAATATTCGGGGAGAATATCGAAACTGCAGGATATAGCGCAAAGGGAACACCTGGATTGTACGATCTCATATTCTACAAAACACCCACAAAATTCACGGATAACGATCGAGCAGCATACAAAGAAATTTTGAGGTTAACAAATGCACATAAAAATGTTAATGGTCGTTTGGAGGGTACCAGTGCGACAAACTACATGTCCATAATTAAACCTATATTTCGACCAACCTCTGTGTCATCGTCGGAGACGACTTCGACAGCAGCAGCAAGCGGTAGCGGTTCACATTTAACATACAACAAGAAGCCTATGGAATATATTTTTTGGGATGATCCAAACGAGCTGGTGGACCGACTAAAACTACTGATAGCATCACAACAAGCTGGAAATACTTCGCACGATAATGAAATTGTTGCTATAATAAATGAACTAAGAGAGGCAAACATCATATATTAGTATTGGATACTTCAACCCAACACCATTTATATAATGAGTCTTGATAAGTTCGATAGACGATCAGCGTTGTCGGGTGATAGCATCGTCGACGTTTTCAAACGCAGATCGATGTTTATGAACATTTTAAGACACACGCCCGAAGGTGATGTGGATATGGAACATTTGAAAATTTGTAATGTGAAAATACCTATCTCGGATAATGATGTTGCGAACAAAGCATATGTAGATAACACTATCACTAGAGTGGATGCGAATTTAAGTGAAGTTCTTGTAAAGTATGCAGCCATTCATATAAACGTCAATAACATCATGAATTCCTCAATCCCGAATTTAACACGATCAATAGATGCACTTCGCGAAGATTTGAAGATCCTTCATACCGAAATACAGTCATACAAAAATAAAAGTGATGTCAACTCTACAGATATAAAACAGAGTATACATAATGAGGGGGGTTACCTTCACATCGAAAATAAAAAATTCACAGACTCTCTGATTGCTTCTACAACACAAAATAGAATTAAAATTGAAAAACTTGTAGATGGTATGATAGCATCTTTCAAAACTAATAAAGCAAATGAGACAAATCTTGAAAAATTATTGAAGGAAATACGTGAAGACTATAAAACACTCGTTAGTAACGATCAAGAAAACAGTTCGAAATATAACTACCTATTCGATAGTATACAGACCATCAATAGTAAACTTATAACCATAGAATTGGACTATAAAACGCTTAGTAGTATTGAGCAGACATCTAGATCGAATTATGCCACCGTAAACCAAAGTATACAGGACATTAAAAGCGAAATATCGAAAATTGAACAATTAGACATAGGTATCAGACTGGTTGGCGTAGAAAAGAGACTATCCGCATTTCAACAGATACCTCCATATCATCTTTATAAAAGAGCTACTACCACCTCCCCACCACCACAAAAGTTATTAGCTCCGACAACACCGATCGACCCAAAAAAATTATGAAGGGTAAAGCGCAGGTGGTTGATGAGCTTCATAAGCCTGTACGAAAGAATTTTAAACGTCGCAGAACAATCATAAAAGGGTTGGATGACTTGTGGCAAATGGATCTTGCCGAGATGGGTAATTATGCGCGCGAAAATCGTGGATTTAAATATATTTTGGTGGTGATCGATTGCCTCTCGAAATTTCTATGGACACGTTCGCTGAAAACGAAATCAGCCGAAGAGGTACAGAAAGCGGTCAGTTTTATATTGCTAGAAGGGTCACATCGTACGCCTAGGAACCTGCAAAGCGATCAGGGAGAAGAATTCTTCAACAGACACTTTGACGAGCTAATGAAAAAACATAAAATCAACCATTATAATACGTATTCTGTGAAGAAAGCCGCCATTGCTGAACGCTTCATTCGAACGTTGAAAGAAGCGATCTACAAGCAATTCAGTCTGAGTGGGAAATACGAATGGGTGGATACACTCCCTAAAGTCACCGAAAAATATAATCATCGTAAACATAGAACTATAAAAATGGCTCCGTTTAAGGTTACGAAACAGAATGAAAATCGCATATTGAAGCAATCTTACTCGCACATTAAGTTGGCCCTACCCCACAAATACCACGTAGGGGATATTGTGCGAATAAGTAAAGCTAAACATATTTTTGAGAAGGGATTTACGCCCAATTGGAGTGCGGAATTATTTAAAATCATCAAAGTTAAAATTACGAACCCGGTCACATATCTACTAGAAGATATGACCAACGCACCAATCAGCGGCTGTTTCTACGAGGAAGAATCACAGAAAACCAAACAGCCAGATGTTTATTTGATCGAGAAGGTGCTTCGAAAAAAGGGTGATAAAATGTATGTAAAATGGTATGGTATAAAAGAGGAAAGTTGGATTGAAAATTCTGATTTTATATAATGTGCTGCTGCGCATGTCTTCCTTTTAAAATATTTGACTGGTGGTTCAGCCCAGTGGAAGTCAAATAATCAAATAAGTCTGCGTGAAAATGTCTTCGCAATTATACAACAGTTTTGTTCATAATGTACTTACCACCGTGTACGATGCAAAACAATTTATAAGTGTAGTATGTCCTCCAAATTTGATGGAAACCCTTGAAGAATTACAATTACCATCTAAAAATTGGATAATCGCAGGAGAATTTGTAACGTTCGTTATTGGGGCTGTGAAGGAATGCGGTTATGTGGATATTTTCTATTTTGGGGGAGATTTCAACCCACCTGAAAACGATTGGGAGATAATTGATAGGAATGTTGGAGGCTACTTTATATACGAAAATAGATGGAAGAAATTTATATTACATCAAATTCCTGGTATAACCCCAAAACCGGGGTCCTATATACTTGATTGTTTCAAAGTGCTACATGAAATTGATGTCGATTCTTATCGGATCGCGCTTCTGCCTTACCGCTGTGAAATAATGGATCTACGAGGGATTCGTAGAGGAACTTCTAATAAAACTTTCTTCTTCGACTCATACATAGTCGATGGGGAACGCAACCAACACCACAAATTTTCTCCTCCCCCCACACTTCAAGTTTTATGCTTCGATGTTCTCATCCAAACTTCCAATCAAATCAAAGAACTATGCTGCTAATGACCTGCACACGTGCAAGTAAATATTTGGTGTGTGGGGGTTGGGTTCTGGTGAATCGAACAATCCAGAACAGTTTTAATAAGATGTTGTCCCAGGCTAGTGTTGGTGAAGATAGCAGTAGCAGCAACTGTTCTGAGTTGGATCATATTTTAGAAGAGTTCGAGATGAAGGCAAAAGATGAACCATTCCTATTGATGAATACAACTTACCCGTTGGTGGGGGCAAGTTATGACATCAAATGTGAATTGAGTCCTGTACAAACCTTCTCACCTACAATCTCACTCGTTCAACACGTTCAAAATTGCAAACTCAGCTTCAGCCTGCTAGAATGGATCGATTTAATCGATATTCTTCGAGTGAAAATCACCGAGTTCTTGGCAAGTTTACAATCAGATTTCGATGCTGCACCCATATTATCTGATGAATACTGCCGAATAGTCCAACTTGTGTACTTCAATAATGTTAAATTACTTTAAGTTACAAAGCATAATATCCATGTGTGGTTGTGTGAGGAAGATGTTCGAGAAATTATTCGAATCAACGATGGAGTGCTATTGCATCGAGTGTCTTTTCTGGAACATTTTGGATTTTCCACATACTATCATAATGTTATTGATATGATTAAAAGTATGAGAGACCAACAGCAGCAGTCCGATGAAATAGCCCTCTTGTATTGTTTCATCGGTATTTCGCCCGACTGTTTATTAACCAATACACTTAGAGAAATGTTATTTTTCTATAAAAATAAAGTTATGTATGATTTAGAACAATAAAAAAATTGATGCTATTATTTTTGGTTTTATCAAAACAACCAAACTTCCTCATAAAATATTTTATTAGGAAAAATACATATATATATATATATATATATATATATATATATATATATATATATATATATATATATATATATATATATATATATATGTAGAACTGGATTCTCGGGTATTGATCCGCGTTGTGTGGTTTCGGTCCTCAAAAGGACCAATTTCTCGACGTTTCGGCAAAGTCGCATTTGCCATCTTCAGGTGATTCGACCGTAGAGTCAGGAAGATCTAGGCGAACTGACGCTTACTTGGAGGGACAGGTATTTATATCCCCCGTTATGCTTGACCTTTGGACTTTCGAACTATTTCACGCTTGGTTGATTTCTACGTGTTTGGCTCCGAGTGACACGTTTGGATGACGTCATTGCAACGCTGGAATCAGCCGGAAAGTTTCCGTGACCTGTTGCACGTGCACTGGATACCACGTTCTCTCTTGTTTTTGGTTGTATCTTCCGACTTTCTAAAGCGGGTTTCCATGTTGCTGGTAATCTTAGTCCGTCATCTCGTTTGTTAAGACTATGTGGACGTTTCTCGATCTCTATTGCCTCCCTGGTTATTCTGGTGTAGAAGTGTTCAATGTTGGCTAGAGTCTTTGTGCCGCTAAAGTTGATCATATGGCCAGTACTTCTTACATGTTCAGCTAGTGAAGACGTGGTTTCGTTTTTCGACACAGCGTTTGCATGTTCAGTCTTTCGCACATCAATGCGTCTGTTGGTCTGTCCGATGTATGTCTTTTCACAATTACCACATGGCACCTCGTACACTCCTTGGCATTCCAGAGGAATTCTGTCTTTTGGATTCCGAAGAACATTTTTGATTTCCCTATCTGTTGTGAAGGTTGTTTTGATATCATGACGGCTCAGTATTTTGCAGATTTTGTCAGTTGTGCCTTTTATGTAAGGTAGAAAAGCGTTTCCCACTGGTTGATATTCATTTTTGACATCCTTCTCATTTTTGCGTTGAGAGTTATGAATCTGTTTTCTTGAATAGCCATTCATCCTAAGGGCTGCTCGGATGGTTTCCATTCCTCCATCGAAGTTCTCCGCATCAGCGAGACGTTTTGACCTTCTCATGAGGGTATTTACGACTGATTGTAGCTGGGATGGATGGTGATGCGAGTTACTATTCAAATATCGGTTCGTGTGGGTCTTTTTTCTGAATACTGTATGTCCCAAACTGCCGTCAGTTTTCTTTCGTTACCGAAACATCTAGAAATGGTAATTGGTTGTTCTCTTCGGCTTCTATTGTGAATTTTATCCGATCATGGATTCCATTCAGGTGATCGAGAAACCTTCTTAGTTGTCCTTCTCCATGTGGCCAAATAACGAAAATATCATCTACATATCTGAGCCAAAGTTTGGGTTTTAGTTGCGCTGTGTTAAGAGCTTTAATTTCAAAATCCTCCATGAAAAGATTTGAGATCACTGGTGAGATTGGTGATCCCATCGGTGCTCCTTCGATTTGCCTATATCGTTGTCCCTCGTACATAAAGTAAGTATTGGCTACAAAGTGTTTGGCCAAGTCAATAATGTATCCTTCCGGTTTGTATTTATGTTGGATAATCTCTAGGGCATCATTTGCAACGTGGAATCTGCTATAACTTCGCTGCAGGATAAAAGTTAAACAGAGATTATTCGCCAAGATGTGTCGCGTATTCTACGAACCTCGAAGCCACCTAAAAGGAACATTTCACACGACGAGTTCCTAGCACTGAAAGCTCTTCGAGAGAACGAAAGCATCATCATCCTACCAGCAGATAAAGGAAATGCAACCGTTGTCATGAACACAAATGACTACAGAACCAAGATGGCTGCGCTATTGGACGATCCGACTTACAAGAAGATTAGGTCTGATCCCACTACATATCTAGAGAAAACAACGAATGCGAAAATCAAGGCATCTCCTATCGACCCTGAGTTACAGTTACATCTCATTCCAAGAGAAAAATCATCCAGATGTCCGAAACTGTATGGTCTCCCAAAAATACACAAGCCAGCAGCAGTACCTCTGAGACCAATAGTAAGCTTTATCGGCTCACCATCACATGCATTAGCAAGATTCCTAGCCAAGAAGTTACAACCGCACGTTGAGACAGCATCATCGTATGTGAGGAACGCGGAACACTTTATCGAACTTCTAGATATGCAAATAGTAGGACCTGACGACATATTAGTAAGCTTCGACGTAGCATCCTTGTTCACACAAGTACCCATAAACGAAGCCCTAGAGATCATCCAACATAAATACAAACCGGAAGGATACATTATTGACTTGGCCAAACACTGTGTAGCCAATACTTACTTTATGTACGGGGGACAACGATATAGGCAAATCGAAGGAGCACCGATGGGATCACCAATCTCACCAGTGATCGCAAATCTTTTCTTGGAGGATTTTGAAATTAAAGCTCTTAACACAGCGCAACTAAAACCCAAACTTTGGCCCAGATATGTAGATGATATTTTCTTTATTTGGCCACATGGAGAAGGACAACTAAGAGGGTTCCTCGATCACCTGAATGGAATCCATGATCGGATAAAATTCACAATAGAAGCCGAAGAGAACAACCAATTACCATTTCTAGATGTTTTGGTAACAAAGGAAACTGACGGCAGTTTGGGACATACAGTATTCAGAAAAAAGACCCATACGAACCGATATTTGAATAGTAACTCGCATCACCACCCATCCCAGCTACAATCAGTCGTAAATACCCTCATGACAAGGTCAAAACGTCTCGCTGATGCGGAGAACTTCGATGGAGAAATGGAAACCATCCGAGCAGCCCTTAGGATGAATGGCTATTCAAGAAAACAGATTCATAACTCTCAACGCAAAAATGAGAAGGATGTCAACAATGAAGATCAACCAGTGGGAAACGCTTTTCTACCTTACATAAAAGGCACAACTGACAAAATCTGCAAAATACTGAGCCGTCATGATATCAAAACAACCTTCACAACAGATAGGAAAATCAAAAATGTTCTTCGGAATCCAAAAGACAGAATTCCTCTGGAATGCCAAGGAGTGTACGAGGTGCCATGTGGTAATTGTGAAAAGACATACATCGGACAGACCAACAGACGCATTGATGTGCGAAAGACTGAACATGCAAACGCTGTGTCGAAAAACGAAACCACGTCTTCACTAGCTGAACATGTAAGAAGTACTGGCCATATGATCAACTTTAGCGGTACAAAGACTCTAGCCAACATTGAACACTTCTACACCAGAATAACCAGGGAGGCAATAGAGATCGAGAAACGTCCACATAGTCTTAACAAACGAGATGACGGACTAAGATTACCAGCAACATGGAAACCCGCTTTAGAAAGTCGGAAGATACAACCAAAAACAAGAGAGAACGTGGTATCCAGTGCACGTGCAACAGGTCACGGAAACTTTCCGGCTGATTCCAGCGTCGCAATGACGTCATCCAAACGTGTCACTCGGAGCCAAACACGTAGAAATCAACCAAGCGTGAAATAGTTCGAAAGTCCAAAGGTCAAGCATAACGGGGGATATAACTACCTGTCCCTCCAAGTAAGCGTCAGTTCGCCTAGATTTTCCAGACTCTACGGTCGAATCACCTGAAGATGGCAAATGCAACTTTGCCGAAACGTCGTGTAAATTGGTCCTTTTGAGGACCGAAACCACACAACGCGACTGACGCTTACTAGGAGGGACAGGTATTTATATCCTCCGTTATGCTTGACCTTTGGACTTTCGAACTATTTCACGCTTGGTTGATTTCTACGTGTTTGGCTCCGAGTGACACGTTTGGATGACGTCATTGCGACGCTGGAATCAGCCGGAAAGTTTCCGTGACCTGTTGCACGTGCACTGGATACCACGTTCTCTCTTGTTTTTGGTTGTATCTTCCGACTTTCTAAAGCGGGTTTTCATGTTGCTGGTAATCTTAGTCCGTCATCTCGTTTGTTAAGACTATGTAAAAGTTTCTCGATCTCTATTGCCTCCCTGGTTATTCTGATGTAGAAGTGTTCAATGTTGGCTAGAGTCTTTGTGCCGCTAAAGTTGATCATATGGCCAGTACTTCTTACATGTTCAGCTAGTGAAGACGTGGTTTCGTTTTTCGACACAGCGTTTGCATGTTCAGTCTTTCGCACATCAATGCGTCTGTTGGTCTGTCCGATGTATGTCTTTTCACAATTACCACATGGCACCTCGTACACTCCTTGGCATTCCAGAGGAATTCTGTCTTTTTGATTCCGAAGAACATTTTTGATTTTCCTATCTGTTGTGAAGGTTGTTTTGATATCATGACGGCTCAGTATTTTGCAGATTTTGTCAGTTGTGCCTTTTATGTAAGGTAGAAAAGCGTTTCCCACTGGTTGATCTTCATTGTTGACATCCTTCTCATTTTTGCGTTGAGAGTTATGAATCTGTTTTCTTGAATAGCCATTCATCCTAAGGGCTGCTCGGATGGTTCCCATTTCTCCATCGAAGTTCTCCGCATCAGCGAGACGTTTTGACCTTGTCATGAGGGTATTTACGACTGATTGTAGCTGGGATGGATGGTGATGCGAGTTACTATTCAAATATCGGTTCGTGTGGGTCTTTTTTCTGAATACTGTATGTCCCAAACTGCCGTCAGTTTTCTTTGTTACCAAAACATCTAGAAATGGTAATTGGTTGTTCTCTTCGGCTTCTATTGTGAATTTTATCCGATCATGGATTCCATTCAGGTGATCGAGAAACCCTCTTAGTTGTCCTTCTCCATGTGGCCAAATAACGGAAATATCATCTACATATCTGAGCCAAAGTATGGGTTTTAGTTGCGCTGTGTTAAGAGCTTTAATTTCAAAATCCTCCAAGAAAAGATTTGCGATCGCTGGTGAGATTGGTGATCCCATCGGTGCTCCTTCGATTTGCCTATATCGTTATATATATATATATATATATATATATATATATATATATATATATATATATATATATATATATATATATATATATATATATATATATATATATATATATATAATAATAATAATTACTTACAAAAATCTTAACCTATAATTTAAAAACAAAATACATTTATCTTAATACTATAATTTAAAAACATAAAAAATCCTAATTCTAACCTAAAGAATAGTGCCCATAAGGTAGGGTGCTTGTTTTATCCCCCAATATTACCCTTTCATTATCAAAGGGGCTCAAACACAGATTTTATTTTGGTCAATGGTGTACAGTTTTAAGTCAAAAGAGCGGATAGATCTCTGAACGCGATACATTTCTATGTTCTCTTCTAAACATCTAACATAGTCTTCGAATGTTATTGTATTTCGTAAGACATACTCGCGCACCCCCTTGGCTTTCTTTGTGACGTCACTAGCGTCATATTTTGGACTGTGAAGCTGTACATTTTTGCCCACAAACCAACGAACTTATCCATGAGGAGCCCTTTGTTCTCGTCCTTCATTAAGCCTACTTTTTTATTAACCCGAGTAATCTTAAAGAGGTTATCTGGGTCATAATCACTCGTGTCAAATTTTCCAATATTCTTATTTATATCTGTCTCATAAATGTCATCGTTTGTTATAATGTGGTAAATCAAACTGTCAGTGTCGGTGTAACATAATCGCATCAATCCTGGATCTGTATATGATTTCAACATGAAGCCATAATGAAAATCGTAAACGCAGGTTTTGGAAATGTCCAAAATGGACATCCCCACATAAATGGGTTTGTTGAATAAAACTTCTAATTTATTTTGTTCTATGGCCACCAAATTCTCCTCAAATATCTTGCTGCTATTGAAATTAGGTTGGGAAATATAATAGCGAGCCCCATAGGGCCCATACCATTTATTAACTAATCTAACTAGTCTATGATTTCGTACATTCTCCATAGATTTACCGAAAATTGCTTTGATCAGCAGCTTGAAGAGAGCTATCTCAAACGCATTCTCAGAAACTGCCCTCAATCTAGTGTTGAGATCTATATATGCTTCAAGCCACGGAGCTTGCTTAAATTTCAAAATCCTATGGACTTTTTTCAGCACCATCCCCAGCGCCAAACATTGTTTTAAATTTCGATAGTGAATGACGTATTTAGATTTATTATGGAGAGTTGTTAGTAATTTGGGCAACTTGCTGTTGGGTGGTGCTGTGTGAGTGGGACAAAAAGGGAGATCTTTATGCAGGTCATGTAGTTCAGGTGGGTAATCTAAATCGACTCCCAATATATAGCCAATTGGACTTTCGTCTGAGACGGTTCGAACGTCTACATCATCGAGGTTTTCAACCTACTTGAACCTATCATAGGGTAAATATTGAATCATAGCCCATCCATATAGATTGCACACATCGAAATACATTAAATAACTATTCTATTTTTCGGGGTCGTGATTATTCATGTATTTATTGTTGGCGTTTGCGAATCGATTACTGCATTGGCTCACACCTCCACGAATTCCCTTCTCCACAAATAAGACCATATCGATGTCTTTTAAATATTGCAAAGACACAGTTGTATATTTTAACATACAGTCACGTGAAGGAGGGAACCGTGAAATAGTGGGCCGGATTTAAAGCAAAAAGATCCATACATTTGGTGCGGAAATTCTCAAATACATCGGCCAATAATAAAACATCTGTTTTCAAATATAAATCCGAATAGTCACCTGAATTTCTACAATTAAAACTATTCCAAATTGTTTGAGCATGCTTATAATCATCCTCACTTATCGATTCATAGCGTAATTCATTAAAAAATTTTCCTATTGGAGGAAGATTTTCCTCGTTCAATTTACCCCAATCATCCAAGTGCTCATAGGGAAATACTCCCTTACGAGTTAATAATTTAAATTTTTCATCGGATAAGTGCGCAAACTCGCTTTTCAAAATATTCAAGTCACCCACATTCAAATATGAGACTAATATGTCCAAGCTAGAATCTAAAAACCGACAGGAATCGATGAAACGAAATTTAACCACGGAATTTTTGGTACTTCTAGTGAAACTTATATACTTCTCTTTATTGATGGGGAGTACTTGAATATTCTGCTTGGACGATTTGGCAATATCTCGAATCTGCAAAAATATATCGTACACGCTGAGGTTATGAGCCACAACAGGTACTACGAATCGATATTTGTAATTCAAATTACAGTCCTGATGGGCTAATCCTCTATATTTGCCCGTAAAATGACAGTGGTCCTTCACACGAACATCTCCCTCTTCGAACTGTTTCTCGCAAATATGGCATTTCGTTTCCTTCATAATATCAAGTAAACTAATACCATTCAAGTCCATAGGTACAATAGATTTAAGTTTTAGATCGATAAATTCTCCAATTTTATCTAGCTGATCGGTCAACCATTTGGCCGGATCTGACCCTCCATAACTATCAAATCGTGATAGGGAATTATTGAATTGACATTTTAAATAATACCCAACACTATATGCCTCGTGTAGCTGGGTTTTGTTTGTATATGAACTTACATTAGATTGAGGGCAGTTCTGAATAGGTGATAGGAGAGCTTCAAAGTCAAAATAAAAAATAAATGGTATGGGTAGTTTGTTTGAGTGATTCTTAAATTTCAAATAATCATCCTGAGGGAATGTAATTTTACACATGTTCATTTTACCACAATCCTCAAAATGATTTTTATACTTATTCTCACTATAAAAATTATTTAAACATCTATCACACAAGTAAGTTTTGTGGCGTGTGGTAATTTGGGAATTTACAAGTCTTGATAAATTAGTGAAATTTAACTGTGGGGTCAATGAAATTTGAAGATTTCGCAGGTTCTACATCCCGATAATATTTATACTGAATTAATTGTAAATTAAAATGTCTATCTAATTTATTTATAGTTAAATATGCAGGGAGAACCTTCAATTTCTCTCCTTCACCCTGCTCATTACCTTCACATAATTCCAAAACGAATACATGAATTGAAATATCGTTATTCTTCTCAAAAGTTGGAATTTGTGATATGGGGAGGGGAAATGTTAGATTTTGTAAATTTAAAACATCACTATTCGTCGTAATTTTTTATATTAATAATAGCCTGCTTTCGAAGTATCTCTTTTGGGAGAACTATATAAGAGGACCCCGAATTGATGACTTCATGTTTATTAATATTTATGCTCAAACTGTTAATCTCCCTAAGGCTCCACCCCGAGTCTCGTTCTAAAAAATCATCTAGCTTCACTTGGAGCTTATCAATAACATTCTCCTTGAACCACTCCAATAAATTTGTAGAAGAATCTATCGGAGCAGATTTGGTGTGACAATATTTATACTCTGTTTGGATAAGCTCGTCGATCGCATTAAGCCGCATATATTCTCCACAAAATGTTGTGTTTACCTTAATAAAATTGTAAGTATGTAAAATTTTGGTGATTCTAGGGTGAAACAGATGAAAAGCATCACATAAAAAATTTAATGGGTCTAAATGAGAAATGTTTGTTATAAAGCCAGTTCGAATTCGTTGGGAAAATGCGCATTTACCATCCTCCCAACGAATTCGCTCACTTATTAGTTGTAGGGGGTTCATTTCGAATCTCTAATAAAATTTTGAATCTTTTCAAATGGCCGATATTACATTGCAATTGATTCTTACACGACAAGTTCATAGTATCTTTAGTTATATGTCTAGAAAAAGTTCTACTGTACAGAAACCTATCCACTTTGTTATTTCCTGAGGGGATAATTTCGATTGTAATAAATCCCTTTGAGCCTCGTTGATAATATTCACAATCTGCCACTGATTTTAGCGATTGAAACCATATTTTAAGAATGAACAAGCAGCCTACCTTATGATATGTAAGAACAGTACAGGAGGTGTTGGGAGCCTCTCTCTCTCTCTCAACTCCTAGGAGGCAATTCGCAGAATTCTATTTTGGCGCAAGATTTTCCTGCCCCAATCGCTTCTTCTCCGCGATATATTACTGCGGTGTTCTGCCCTTCATTGATGTTCTCGATGAGGGGGAAAAGCGTTGTTGTTAGTCGTTTGGGTAGGAAAACCGTTAGCTTGTCTTCTAATTCTGCCAAAACGGCCTCCCCGAATTTAGTATGCACTGTTTTTAAATTTAAAATCAGATAGGGTACATCCAATTTCAAGTCTGCAATTCTCGTGGGTGTTGCCCTCTGCAAGAGAGAGATTTGATTCAATTTTGCAAAATCCATTTTTTTATTTAATTTTTTTAAAATCTAAAACAAATCGTTGGAAGTTAGAAGTGTGTGAAGAATTATTTTTGTGTGTTGAATTTACCGCATCAAATTGAATAAAAGAAAATTAATGAATACACCAAATTATTATTATTATTAATATTTGCTCAACAAATTGTATAAAAGAAGATCAATAAATACTTTCAAAAGTTAAAGTTCGGAACGCACAGTTTTAAGAAAAGCAAAATAAATATCTCCTACACAGAAATTGACTCTACATATGAAAATAATATTCAAGTCAATAAATAAACTCACCTTGATTTGAGCACTCACAAAAACACGTCTCGTTCGCTCTGAAGCTGATTGAATAATGATTTGATAATGGCATGAGGTATGAGCACATCGAGTTTTATAGGAACTTCTCATCACTTTCCTGTTATGTTCACACGGCATGCAGGATGTCTCGTCCGTCTGTTATAACATGATAATAAGTTCGTTGTAACCACAAGCAGGAAGTCTCGTCCGTCTGTTATATTCATATTGATAAGTTCCACAACCACAAGCAGGATGTTACATTCTATTTGAAATCGTGTGATTGCAGAAACTTCCTTGAAATATTTATCCTCATACATTTTTCTTCGTCTGATAACAACTTTATCAATTCCAACCAAATAATTTAATTCGTGGGACTTTGAACTTCAATATATTTCAAAAAATAAAGTTCAAAGTTAAATGTACCTATCTAACTAATTCCCATCACCTATCCAAAATCAAACAACATCAATACTTTCCTTATTTATTATTAATACGTTTCTTCACATTTTTAATGAGGATTTTCAGTAGTAAAACTGATAATGCACTAAGATTGAAACATTGCTTAGCATAGATTTCATTTCCTTTCTGTGGTGGTGGTGGTGGTGGCGGTTGGGATGGCGGTGGTTGAGCTTCAGATACATTGCTTTGACAATTGATCGCTGTCGCCATAGGTGTTTGGGCTTCAGTTTGCTGCCAATTCATCACGTCTCCCTCACTACCATCATGGAATAATAACTTGAGTTTATAGTTGAATGTTGATACATCCTTTTAGGAATAACGCATGAGAATACCTCTAGGTGATTTTCATTAACTAGTTGATGGTCCATAGGCTGCCATTCAGTTCGATTACATTCCTTCTCTGCGAAGGCATCCTTGTTGGGACATATATAAATCCGATTCACTTGAGGTGGTACGTTTGTATATAGGACCCCATTCAATATTGCTGTTAGGATTATGAAATTTGATTTCAGCACAGCCATCTCCTCCACTTATACTCAAATTACCCAGTTGGTTTATAGTTAAATTTTTATCTTCGTAAAATTTTATGTCTTTATTCAGTGCTACTAATTTCATATGGAATTCATGCAGTTTACGTGCGTATTCTTCCGAAGACATATCAATACTGGTCAGTTCGGTGGAGTGCCACCCATACCCATTTTTTGAAACCCTCATAATATATCCAGATGGGCATCTTCCTTTGTAACATATTCAAACAGTTTCCAACTGTTTACACTGCACTAGAATTATTGCTGGTAGAGTGATGAAGGCAGATATATCCGCAGTTTTCTCGAACAAATTTTGGGCAGCTGCCTTTCAAATTCAACACTTTCACCTGACGATCTAACCCTAATTTTTTGAGAATCTTCACTATGAATTTGGCTTTTCCCTCACCACTAACGTTGTAATAATCTGAAAAGCTGGTACTTGGGAGCAACTATTAAACTTATTTATAATGTTATTGCACACAAGTCAGGTATACCAAGTCCAGCTCAAGATATTAGTAGGTTATGTTTGTTTACTGTTCCCTCAGGTCAAAGCCTTATGGGATCATATGCTGCTACGGAGAGTGGAAACCTTGTTGTAACTATGCTAGAATAGCTACCCTTACTATGCAACTCGAGGGTTGCGGAGGGTGAAAATTGCAGGGTTGCACTACAAGGAGTTCCCTGTCGTTAGTAGAATGGATTATATTTAGCTGCCACCAGTTCCCTTTTGAGATGTTTAAGAGGATAGTTCAGGGAACGAAACTAAACTCGAAGGAGTTCCTCTCCAGTAGCACTTGGTATAAATTAGTTTAGTAGCGGG
Organism: Endomychus coccineus; assembly: GCA_958510875.1. Taxonomy (NCBI): domain Eukaryota; kingdom Metazoa; phylum Arthropoda; class Insecta; order Coleoptera; family Endomychidae; genus Endomychus; species Endomychus coccineus. Next base: position 109,114,867 of record OY294069.1, read on the forward strand.
GCCCTTCCTGGCCGATTATATACTAGGCTAGTATGACAGTTTCACGTTGCTGAAGATGTTCGGAATGACAATCCCTACAGGATTGTTCTCTTCCACTATAACGTTATCTAAGGGATGGTGTATCAATGAAGAACAATGCGAACAGTATAAGTTGTATATTGGGAAAAAAGTTATTCGTACACAAAAAACAATAATACTCACACAGATATATATATATATATATATAAACATGAAGTGAAAAATATGATAAATTGTCAACAAGAAACAAAACAAAATTATAATTGAACGAAATTAACTTGGTGCAAGTTTCTGAATGGTTTGAATAAAATATATATAATAAATTGATAAAACTTTATCAAGTATGATCAATCAGTGAATTATTGATTCGCCTGATATAACGTCGCCAGAGAGTTGTTTCTTTGCAGGCTAACCTTACTTTTGAATTGAATATACCACTCTGATGGAGTAACTGAGGTTATGAAATGGACCAGAGGGGCCACTGATAGTAAGGTTGAGATTCAAGAAGGGTGATTCTCTAAACAAACAGCCCTGATGCCTTTTTGACAACTACCTGGTTCGCTTCGTATATATTGATCTATTAAATTGATTCAACAAATTAAACAATATAATGAAACCCTAGTTTCCAAGATGAATTCAAACACTTTCACTCATGTTCGCCGCTTATGGCTAACTCTTTCTGTCCTTAAGGATCAGGGTCTCAATAGGGGTTTTAAGAACCCTTCATATTCTGAATAATATACCCTTATGGCAACTTTTAAATAATGATCTTTCCCACTAGACCCCCAAATAATTATATAATTGAACCTACACTGTAACCTCCTTCCGCTTGAATGGTTAATTACAAGTGGGGAGGTTGTCACTTACTGTCCTCTTATGACAGTAACTGACCTGCTCGGGTTTCTTGAGGGTCCAGGTTCCCTTTTTATATAGGTTTTAAAATTGCTGTTTCTCTTTCGTGTGGATTGCCAAATAAAACAGATATTTCTTGCTTAACTAAGTTTATTAATTATCTCTATTTACATTTACACCAGCTATGTACAATCTATTTACAAAATGTTGCTAGGAACAGGCCGTTTTAATGTGTTCGTTTTCCGTGTATAAAATAACGCGCTAATTAGATGTTTTCCTATCGTCGGGAGTCTCCACCATCTGCGTGAGATGGTAGACAAGTTTTTGTCCCTAGGTCTAGAAATGAAATGAATCGCGACAATCTAAATATTTAGTACACTGTTAACTTCGACGGAGCGTGGGTCGTGTATTCGCTCTGACCTGTATTTCAGACGTAATTTCTTACGGAACGGGGTATAACGGACTAGGTTGATTTGTCAGCTATCGGCTATGACTGACTTAATAATTTCACACGTCGGTCTCGGAGAGAATCACAACGTAGCCCCTGAAATCAATTCGCAGACGCTGGATCGTATTCGTCCAAGCGATGAGGATTGATTTTTCCAGCGGTTTCGGCTGTGACTTTATTAACAATTCTACAAATCGGTCTCGGACAATATCCTAACTTAGTCTCTAGAAAAACAATTCGCAGAAGCTGAATCGTATTCGTCCAAGCTATCGGGATTGTTTTGTAGACTATTGAATTTATAAACAAAGTTCGAATTTGAAATCGGACTTATATACTGGAATGTTAATTCTCTAGAAAAACAATTCGCAGAAGCTGAATCGTATTCGTCCAAGCTATCGGGATTGTTTTGTAGACTATTGAATTTATAAACAAAGTTCGAATTTGAAATCGGACTTATATACTGGAATGTTAATTCAATGACTTGAATGGATTTTAAACGGCAATTAATACTCACTCTCTATTTCTCGGATTTGCACAATAGCAACGGCTTCGGGTTGTTTAGATTACGGAGGGTCAATCTCGGTGCTGGTCTCGCAAGTCAGTCCCCCTTCGCTATGAAATGGGCTTGCTTTTATACAGATCGCGGCGTGTGACGTAACGTGAACAGGTGACCGGCTGGCGAATTCTGTTCACCAGTTTTTATACATAGATGTGCACGAAGTTTGATCTCTTAACTTTGCCTATGTAATTCGATTCTACTGAGATATTCAAATTTATTTGTAAGTAATGAAGAATGCTTCATTACACACCCCCCTTTCTTTCTTAGAAAATTTTCTTCCGAAAATTTTCGAACGTACGATACGTTACGTACGTCGGCTTGACCTCACAGTCCCACGGTATTTTCACGCGCGCCACAAGCCGGCCGGTTGGATCATACACCCTATAGTCATGCATTTTACGTAAACGTTTCTTAAAATATGGTTTCTTACTATCTACACTTAATCTATTTATACCACTAACGGTGTCTCTGTCACTATATTTCAGGGGGTTATTTACACAAAGGGTTGATAGTTTCTTTGGTAAGGACGGTTGCTGCTGGGGTAGATCGGGAGTAGGCGGTGTCATATTGGGGATCGGCGAATAGTACAGCTGGAGTTCTGGACTTGATTCCGGACTGGAACCAAATAGATCGTGCAGCCTCTTTCCCAGTCGGATGGCAGCCTCGGCGTCTTTCCCGGGAGTTCTAATTTCCGGAACTGAAGTCATATTTACTCCTGGGGAAAGAAAATTACATTAGTTAACAGTTAATTTTTTTCAAGTCCTTTACATGGACTCGAACGGGTTTACGACTAGTTCCATTTTCCAGCTCGACCACTACCGGTGAAATGATTTTCTTCACTTTAAACGGGCCTGCGAACTTCGGGACCAGTTTAGCGGCGAAACCTTGAGCTGCCGAGGATAGCGGGTGTTCTTTGCACATGACCTCCTCCCCTACTTTAGGTGCCCAATCACGCCGTCTCAGATTATAGTGTCGACTCTGGATAGTGAAGGCTTTATTCAACTGTAATTTGACGAAGTTGACGGCGTCTCTCAATTTTCCTAACTGTTCCTCATGTCTAGTAGGATCGGGGTTTCCATCATCATCGTCGCTACCCGGTCCCTGAACTTCCCGGAACAAAGTCTTCGGGTGGTCCACTTCTCGACCGTAGTTTAAATATGCGGGAGTAAATCCAGTTGAGTCATGTCGGGCCGTATTGATGGCAAATATTAATTCCGGCAAATATGCGTCCCATGTACGGTGATCGTCCTCACAGTATTGCGCAATCATCGTTTTTACCACTCTATTAACTCTCTCTACTGGATTGGCCTGTGGGGTATAGGGAGGGGTGAGTTTATGTTTGATTCCAAACTCTTCTAAAAATTTCCGAAATTTATTAGCGACAAACTGGGCCCCATTGTCATTAATTAACACTCTGGGACATCCGAATCTCATAAGCACCCTATCTTTCAGCACCCTCATGACAGTTTCCGTGTTCGCTGTCCGAATTGCTTGACATTCTGTCCACTTGGTCAGCCGATCCTGCAGCACTACTAAATAATTGTTGGATTAGTTCGATCGAGGTAGGGGTCCTACTAGATCCACACTCACCATTTCCCATGGTTTGGATATTTTGCTTTGCTGCATGAATCCCGGAAGTGCCTATTGCGAAGCTTTGTATTTCAAGCAGTGCTCGCATTTCCTCACATAGCGGGATATCTCCCTGAACATACCAGGCCAGTAGTATCTCTGAGCCACCCTTGCGATTGTTTTATTAATCCCTAGGTGTCCTGCCGTGTTCTCATCATGACATTCGTACAGAACCCGTGTTTGGGCATTCTTTGGAACACACAACTTCCATGGTTCGGGGGAGGCTCCTTCCGTGTAATCATTAGCCTCGTGAAAGTGTCTGTATAGATTACCGTTTTCCACTCGATAATCCGGAAGTAGTTCGGGTTTTTCGTTGACGGCTTTAACTTTCTTTCCCCACCAGGGATCCGGTATAACAGGCTCGATAAGGGCAATCTCTTCTTCTTCTTCGTGATCCGGCAATGGGGCTCGGGACAGAGTATCTGCTACTCTGTTTAATACACCCTTCCGATACACAATCTCGAAGTCATATTGCTGCAGTTCTATGACCCATCTGGCCAGCCTCTGGGATGGGTTTTTCAAATCGCGTAACAACTTTAAAGCCCTGTGGTCAGAGATAACGGTAAATTTGTAACCATCTAAGTACATTTTCATCTTTCGAATTCCAAAGATAATGGCTAGACACTCTTTTTCCGTCACGGAATAGTTCTTTTCTGAGGAACTTAGCGTTCGGCTAGCAAAGGCTATTATTTGTTCCTGTGAACCTAATTTTTGAGTGAGGGCCACCCCAAGCCCGCTATCTGAGGCGTCTGTTTGCAGCTTAAATGGTTTGGAAAAATCAGGACACGTTAGAACCGGAGCCTGCCTAAGTTTTTCCTTGATTTTCTCGAAAGCTACCTGTTGCTCGGGAAGCCATTGAAACTCCATTTGTTTCTTCAATAGTTTCTTTAAAGGCCCCACCATCTTTGAAAATTCAGGAATGAACCTGCGGTACCAAGATGCGACTCCCAAAAATCTCCTCAAGCTACGTACATTCGTTGGAGGATTCATTTTCACGATAGCTTCCACTTTCTCTGGGTCTGTTTTTATCCCTTCTTTTCCCACTACATGCCCTAGATACCGTAGTTCCGGCTTACAAAAGTGGCATTTTTCTGCGTTAATTTGCAGATTGGCCATCCTCAATCTTCTCAGCACTTCCTTTAAATGGGTAAATGTTCCTCAAAGGATTCGCTAACCACAATTATATCGTCGATATATGGGTACGCATTTGGCTCCATGTCCGGTCCTATCACTCTATCGAGTAGGCGTTGGAATGTGGCTGGTGCTGAATGTAATCCGAAAGGCATCACTGTAAATTGATATAGTCCTCGGCCAGGGACAGTGAAGGCAGTGACAGGTTTACTTTCGGGAGTAAGCGGAATCTGCCAATAGCCTTGTTTTAAATCCAGGGTAGACACATACTTTGCTTCTTTCAGCTTTTCAAGCGTGGCAGTAATATACGGTAACGGATATGCGTCCTTTTCTGACTGGGCGTTAACTTTCCTGAAGTCTATACAGAACCGATACTTACCCTCTTTCTTTTTGACGAGCACTATTGGTGAACTCCATGGACTGTTCGATGGCTCAATTACTCCCTCTTCCAACATTTTATTTACCTCCTTGTCCACAATTTCCTGCATTACGGGATTCTGTGGTCTATACCGCTGTTTTATAGGGGTGGGATCCTTCAGCTTGATTTGGTGTTTAACCAGCGGCGTACATCCTTTCACGCCTATAAATTTCCCCAGCTCGTGTTTCAGGAATGCTTTCAGTCTCTCTTCCTGACTAGTCTCCAATTTAGAGATACTACCTATTATTTCCGTTCGGGTCTCAACCGCGTTCCTGGGCATATCGGGCTCTCGCAGGTCAATGGTTATCTGCCATTTATATAATAAATCCATCCCTAAAATAATCTGGGACATCATTCCCGGTAAGACCAGAAAATGTCCTTCCTTGTCTTGGTTATCCACAGTACATTTGATATAAAACCCTCGGTTAATTGGTACTGTGGCCCCATTCGCTAAACACGCCCTTTGTCTGACCTCTTGTTGTGGAACATTCCATCTTGAACAATGATCGGCCACCTCCTCATTAATATAGGACCAAACTGATCCTGTGTCCACTAGTGCTGAGAACACTTGCCTCCCTATTGCAACCTTAAAATGTATCCTCGGGTCCACTGTGCCCTCGGTTGTGGAGGATACATCCTTTATTACAGGTATGTGTTCTATGACGTCCCAGCGGCTCCTGCTTGTCCGCTGGACGTCTGCTCGTTTCCCGGTTTCGTATTCCTGCATTGGCATTCTCGAGTCAGAATACCCTGTTTGCCACATCGCGAGCAGAATCGTTTAAAAGTGCCCCTACACTCGAAACGCCGGTGTCCCTTTTCACCGCATCTCCAACATACTTCTTGCTGATCTATATTCCGTGGCAATGCTCTATTCGCTTGTATGTAGTTTACAGTCTCTTTTGGTTCTATACTACATTTTCTCCGATCATCCCCTAACTCCTTCTGTAAATTTCCATACTCTTCGCAGAGTTGGATTAGGTCCGACAGAGAAGAGAAATCCCTAGGCCTAACGTACCGTCGGATTTCTGGCCGCAGGTTTCTATGAATTCTGTTCAATTCCTCTTGTACGTTTATAACTTGACTCCTTCTGCACAGAGTCTGCAAAGCAATTATAAATTCCTTTGTGTCTTCCTGAGGGCCCTGCACCCTTTTCACGATTGAATCTAGGATATCCTGTCGATAGTTATTTGGAAGGAAATATAACTCAAAATCTGTTATAAAATCCGACCATGTTTGCCACTGTGTGTTATTGTTTCTATACCACAATAAGGCTTGGCCTTTCAATAATTCGGGCAATACCTGCAGACAATCTTCTTCTTCAATTCCATATGCTATCCTGAGCTCGGAAAATCGTTCTGAGAATTCCAGGCTGTCCCTTTTCCCTTCGAAGTGTACACCCCATTTACGGACCTGATCCATGAGTTTACCTCTGTCATTATTCTTCTCCATTTTGGATTTTCCCCCAGGTATTTCACTTCGTAAGAATTCGATTAACCGTTTTCTTAATTCGTCTACAGTGTCTTTCGTTTCTAATCCCAACTTGGCAAGTTCCACTTCCAATTCGTCTTTTCGTTTGCTATATACCCACGATACTTTGCTACCGACCCCTGTAATATCTTCCTCTACTAATGACATTTTATTTGGCAATCAAAGAGAGCAATTTCTATCTAGTTTCCGTTACTTTAAATCTCGGGCGCCATTTTGTAACCTCCTTCCGCTTGAATGGTTAATTACAAGTGGGGAGGTTGTCACTTACTGTCCTCTTATGACAGTAATTGACCTGCTCGGGTTTCTTGAGGGTCCAGGTTCCCTTTTTATATAGGTTTTAAAATTGCTGTTTCTCTTTCGTGTGGATTGCCAAATAAAACAGATATTTCTTGCTTAACTGAGTTTATTAATTATCTCTATTTACATTTACACCAGCTATGTACAATCTATTTACAAAATGTTGCTAGGAACAGGCCGTTTTAATGTGTTCGTTTTCCGTGTATAAAATAACGCGCTAATTAGATGTTTTCCTATCGTCGGGAGTCTCCACCATCTGTGGGAGATGGTAGACAAGTTTTTGTCCCTAGGTCTAGAAATGAAATGAATCGCGACAATCTAAATATTTAGTACACTGTTAACTTCGACGGAGCATGGGTCGTGTATTCGCTCTGACCTGTATTTCAGACGTAATTTCTTACGGAACGGGGTATAACGGACTAGGTTGATTTGTCAGCTATCGGCTATGACTGACTTAATAATTCCACACGTCGGTCTCGGAGAGAATCACAACGTAGCCCCTGGAATCAATTCGCAGACGCTGGATCGTATTCGTCCAAGCGATAAGGATTGATTTTTCCAGCGGTTTCGGCTGTGACTTTATTAACAATTCTACAAATCGGTCTCGGACAATATCCTAACTTAGTCTCTAGAAAAACAATTCGCAGAAGCTGAATCGTATTCGTCCAAGCTATCGGGATTGTTTTGTAGACTATTGAATTTATAAACAAAGTTCGAATTTGAAATCGGACTTATATACTGGAATGTTAATTCTCTAGAAAAACAATTCGCAGAAGCTGAATCGTATTCGTCCAAGCTATCGGGATTGTTTTGTAGACTATTGAATTTATAAACAAAGTTCGAATTTGAAATCGGACTTATATACTGGAATGTTAATTCAATGACTTGAATGGATTTTAAACGGCAATTAATACTCACTCTCTATTTCTCGGATTTGCACAATAGCAACGGCTTCGGGTTGTTTAGATTACGGCAGGTCAATCTCGGTGCTGGTCTCGCAAGTCAGTCCCCCTTCGCTATGAAATGGGCTTTTTTTATACAGATCGCGGCGTGTGACGTAACGTGAACAGGTGACCGGCTGGCGAATTCTGTTCGCCAGTTTTTATACATAGATGTGCACGAAGTTTGATCTCTTAACTTTGCCTATGTAATTCGATTCTACTGAGATATTCAAATTTATTTGTAAGTAATGAAGAATGCTTCATTACAACACTTACACTAACCCTAATTTCAATTGTACCTATCTTGAGTAGGTCACCTATATGCACTACTAAATATGAGAAATTCGGCAGATGGAACAATACACTTCTAATGAATCAAAATACTGTATTAATGGTTATTATCTTTAAATAAATCAGCACAAAAAAAACGAGAAAGGGGGGTGCTGACCTCAGAATTTTTGGCTTGAATTCAGACTAAATAGCTTGTTCTATAGACTTACCCTGACTCAGTATTTAATCCTTAATCCACAAAGTAAACCAGTAACACCTGAGTTTACACTTCACGCACGGCCTTCACAAAATGTATTACGCGGCGTCTTTTTGTTAAGTTATAAATTACACCCGGAGCTAGTTCTCTCTCGCACCCAGATCAAATTGTCTAATCGTTAAGGGAAATACGTTAATTCCAAATCAAATTACTTTAGATTCCTATCAACAATAAGTTACCAAATGTCTTTCTCCAAACTTCTTTTACAGGTTATTTTAGATTCTAGTTACCCAAACAATATTCACTAAATAAAGGCTTCAAGCTAATGATATTGAAGTAAAATATAAGTTCTCAAAATTACTGCTTTGAATGATTTTAAGTAAATGAAAATAACTATAGAATGATACCAATTGATTGGAATGAATTAATTCTACTTTGAATACTAATCAAACAAACAAAGATAGCTGTAAAATGTAAATCTTGTAACTTGGAATACAAAAAAAACAATCAAATGACTAAGTTAAAAATAGCAATTAAAAAAGAAAAAAAAAAGAATTGATGGATCTGGTTTTGAGAGAGACTGAGCTATATGTACAAGGAACTAGGCTTACCCAACAAGGCACGACAAAGGAACTGCCTTTTTTCCTATGAGTTTTCATTCTTATGATTCGAATCCCGCCGAAATTTCGTTTCCCTACAAGCTCGAGACATTTCAACTATAGCCAATGAGGTTTGCTGTACCAAAGTTTACTTTGCTCTAACACACAAATCTGTATTTAAAGTTGCCTGTTTTCCACATCGAGGGGCAGCGAGTCACCACAAAAATAAATTCTCCAAACGCTGCTGACTAAGTGATTAACTCCGTCTTCGTAGATAAGAGCAAGTTCCGCAGGAATAGCACCTCGAAGGCTCTAATTCTTAAAAATCACGTACAACTTGTAAGAGGTATCGGGTGGCGACTTCATGTCGCCGGCAAGGAATTTCATTATTTAAATCAGAATAAAACTTCTAATTGTTGAATCCAGAATGTCTATGTATAGTCTGTTCCTGTCAGGGATTTAGAATTTTAGGTTTTGAAATGCCCGTAAGGACGGAACTACACGCTACTGAATGATTCAAGATGTACTCTCATGTGTCAAGTATACCTGGTTTACTTAGAGTAAATTAATTTTCAGGAGTTTTCCCCTGCTTACGCTGCTTTGATTCAATCGTGAAAAAATAATAATCCCCAGGATTATCACATCACCCTCACCTTAAAGAAAGAGCGGGGTTCGGAAGGAACCAAGCTCCTTTCTACAATCGGTATTTTATGTGTATTTTGATCCATCTACCTACTTCTGACCAGCGTGGGAATCTAGGGGCACTAGACCCACCTTCACGCTCATATATATGATCATCAGTCCGATTGGACTTCCCAATAACCTGAATTCTATTCAGCATATTCACGTGGATTTACCACATGACTGCAACAATACAATCCTCACGAGCTGAACAATGAAAGTCTACTTCTGTTTCCATATTGTCACAACACTTTTTCGGATTGACTTTTACGCACTAACCCGCACTGTCACTCGATGGTTTCACATACCAGGACGCTTTCGGAGACTGGACATGGACCTGCCGTACAACGAAACGGCTGCTGATCGTCTTCCCTCGCGTTCTGTCCAGTGGAGGGTTGGATACATCGCATGGGCGGCGGTGGTATCGGTCGTGGTGGAATCTGCGGCTGCTTCTGGTTCCCTGGCGGTGACATCGGTTGACGGAGCGGATGGAACTGCATCCCCTGGACTTCCATGAGAGTGATGTCGGTTGACTAGGAAGGCGGTGAGGGTGTTCCATAGACATGCAAATAGATGTAGACCCCATCCGAATAGCTGGTACAGGCTCCATCCATTTAGGCCGACACCAACAACGAACTTCACCTATCGGAATATACAGTATAGGCCCAACAGCCCGTTCATGATGGTCCCTATGCTTTCGAACCAACCCCATATCTGTCGGATGGTAGACCTGACGAGACTGGTAACTTCTTCCTTGCTGAATAGTTTGAGAGTGTTGTATCCTTGGTCCAGAGACTTCATACCGGAAACCCGTCGCGCTATCATCGTTTGGACTGCATCTCTTTCCATACCGAAGATCAGGTTCCTTTGACTTTTCCTCAGGTCCTCGGATGTGTAAAGGCCCCCTGCGCTAATCAGCTTGATCGGTTGGAATTTCAATTGGTCCTCTGCTTTAATCTCAATGGTCAGTGGTATGAGACTCGTCAGTGGTAGTGGGGAGAGGCCGACCCAGGTTCCCTCGACTTGGTACAATGGTGGCATAAGGTTGTTACATTCTATTTGAACAGCTACATTTTGGATGACGTGGGTCAGTGGTGCCATGAATTTTCTCTGGTTGTTAACAGTGATAGGAAGTTCGTTGAAACACTGCTCGGTCCTCCGCAGTACGGCTGGTCGGGGCTTACATTGGACTAGATATATTACCTCCCCTAGCACCTTCCCCAGATATCCCGGTTCCTTCTTCATTGTCCATGAATTTGTAAGGATTGAAACGAATGAGCTTCGTTACATTTTTCCGCTCCTAGTTTAAATATGTAGCTTGATAATCAATTTGCTACCACCGAAGAGTGACTGTGCATGCCGCAATGCGAGATGGTCCTTCTAACCTCTACCAGACAGGCGCGTGCGTATCTTTGTCCGTAATCTCTTTATTATAACTAGTCTTCAGTTAAACCATCGTTGCGTTTACCGGGTCCTCTTCACAGTCGTACACGATCGACCCATTACCATTACCTTAGTAATGTCGTCACCAGGACGGGGTACATCCTTGGCACTCTGAAACAGATCCCGAGAAAAGGGGAGGAGAACACAAAAACAAAACAAAAAAGTTTAGAATCAGGCCCTTTATCGTGACATACCCCTTAACTTCCAAACTCTATCCCCTTATCAGTGATAACATGAAATTGGGTATCAAACAACCCAAGGAATACGAATAACACAAAAAAAAGTTGTATTATCTCTACACGTTTCATGACCATCTTAAAGGTCTATGAATTACTTTCCATTCCCCTAGGATTTACTCAATTCCCTTTCTCTCTCCCTAGGGTTACGTTATCTCCGAATTACTGGGGGAGGATCCAACTGTCCCTCAATTAAGAGCCTCTACCCTCCGGCGCAGTGGTGCCGTTCACAGGGTCTGCAGCCACGGAGGCTGGAAGGGTTACTCCCCCTTTCCAGAGGTTTCTAGCTCATAGTGAAAGCTGCTCTTATTTTCAACAAAACAAAAAAAATTGAAACGGAACGCGGTGACTTGAAGAGTCAGAGGTTCCGAATTTACTGACTCTACTTTGTTCATATAGGGAACCAAGGCCAAGACTCACGAAAGAGAACTAAATTGACACTGCATATAAGCTACTTGGTTCCGCTATGACGTCACTCGATCTAGGGTGAGGGTGGCTATATACATCTTTGGTAGAGGAGTCTTGAAAATGAAGCACCTCTTAAGATAATCTACCCCGTAAATTATCTGAGTCGATTCCCGGCTCCCACTTCCTCAATTTACCGATGTTATGCCATGTTACCCACACCTATTCAACTCATTCATACTCTAGGCGGTGTCTTGTCACCCGCCCCGCGCACTTTCTCGACCTAATTTCCTGGCCTCATGGACGACTACGCGTCCCGCTGCTCTGCAGGCGGCCTATCTGCCCAAATTACTCATGGGTCTTTCCAAAACGTACAAACTCCTGTACCTGTGCTGGGTACTTCACATTTTGGTATCGACCCCAAATTCCTGGTCGACTACCCCTACTGGCGAACCCTACCTGCCAGACTCACAATTGGCCTACCTGGCCTTCCTGTCCATCCTGGACCCAAAACTCCGGACTTGTTTCCCGTCCTTCTCCAGTGGCACAACTGGCCCCCTTAGTCCAACCTGGACTTTCTCTATAAACAGAAACTTTTCTGGCCTCCCTGGCCTAACAATGTCCGGTTTTCCTCTGTCCTTACTGGACCTTCTTGTGCTGACAGCCCTCTTGGGTATGACCTTTACTGACCTCGGGTATTGCGAACCTTTCTCCACAGCATCGGACGCATATCACGATTCAGCCCAATACCTCCCTGAAGATTATGCTCTACAACCAGTTTTGAGATGCTGGGTAGAGATCTTCCACAACGACCGCCTGTCGCCAGGATTCGCGTTGTTCGAAGTATGGGACATCTCGATATCGATATGCTTCGGCCAGTCGGAGCCAATCCTTGCTTCTTCATTACCAGATAAGGTCTACACATTGCCCCGCGTCATACCCAATGTCCTTAGCACTCGATGCTTCTCCTGGCATCTATATGAAGTGCGCGAATACCTCTAACACCTATATTCGCGCACCATCCACACACTGGAATGAGGAATCACTGTACTGGACCACGCCGGTGCAGAAATATAAATTCCCTCAGGCTACCTTCCCATCTCTATCGGGAACTGAGACAGTCCAATACAGTGACCTCATTCCCACTACAGGTTACAACTACCCTTCCAACCTGGTCAATAGGAATATCCGGTCCCAATTTTAACTAGAGACAGCATACGCCGATTGGCCCAGTCGCTCCTTTTTGGGGGAATCTTACCCCTCAGCCATGGATTCGGCTACCATCCAATTCTACTATCAGTTGCCCGGGAATGGTACGGGGGTGAGTTAATACAGATAATGTCGTGCGTAATATTTTACTATTAATTTCTATAAAAGCTTAAACATTTGCTAATCAGTAAGCCCTCAACTAATTAGTCGATATAACAAAACTTGACTTATGTAGCTCGTACATTTAAATTTCGGGGATTGGTTGCCCACTGTATAGGCGAGTAAAGGTTTACTCATATCTCAATATTATTCGAGATCCCATGATTCCATTTCAATTTAACTCTAGTAGGTGAACACAATGCCAATCCACTGATTGCAATACACAAAAAACAAAAGTCCGTTCAAATTCCTCGGACCTTTCCTACTGGCACTGACCTTTCCAACATTGAATCATGAATTTCTGCTTTAATTTAGATTCTAATAACATAAACCAAAAAAAAAAATAATAATAGCGGCACACGCCATCTACTTGAATCCTGTATTTTCAATTCGAAGGGACCCCACGTGACTTCATCAATTATCTAAGCAGGGGAGAGCTTGGTGCGTTATAACGGCTCTAACCTCTGCTTCGCGCTGCTGCGGCAGGTTCCCGCGAACTACCCCCCTAGATGGATAGCGTTACGCAAATTACTTCCCTACGGGCCAGCTTGCGAATACTATGCTAAGAAGAGATCAAGCCTGGACTATCGTCTGGGTGCTTGCTCTTCCTGGTCATCGACCTTCCAAATCTGTGGGGTGTTCCATAGAGTATCCATCCCTTACATTCCAGGGATTATCCACTCTAAATCCGTACACCGGGATAACAATTCCATATCCCTCACTAAACACAGTGTACTCACAACTCCATGCACATACACGTCCCTCGTGTCTGCTGTGCCCATATCTCCCTTAATACCTCAGCCGAACGCTGGCTCGTCCCCACCCTGAACATGGGTTTTGAATTGAAAATAATGGGTACAGTCCGTTTAAATTGAAACCAGTTCCAGTTCAAAAGCAGTAATAAAACATGAACATATAAACATAAAATTTCAAAATCTACTATAAATGACAACCTTTTGCTATATCAGTGTTTCCTAACATGCCCTGTTTCTTAGATATGGTTTACTTCGATTCTACCTAGGACCAACATAATTCGTATCAACTGGATACTATACGCGAATGTTTTTAACACAAAACTTGTACTCCACTCCTGGCTGTAACTATACTAGTTTACATAAAATTACATAAACAAACTGCAAAAACACAATTATTCTTCTGGTCCTAGAACAGCTGGTTCCGATGTTTTCGCCTGAGTCGTTAGTGCAGTTCAATATACAACAAAACAAAAATAAAAATAATTCCTGTGAAGCGAAAACATCATCAAGCAGAACTGAAGCACCTGTCTTTGACTTCAACTCGGAATGGTTCCGCTACCGGAAAACCAACTGTTTACCTACTAGACACTACCCCAAGAAATATTTGACCTCTCGTTAGCTTTCGGCTACTTCCTTAATATTGAATTTAAAAGAAATTCAAAAATAAAATATAACTGGTGAATTCAATCTGCGTTGAAAGTTAAAAAAAATAAAAAAATTTTTGACTTGAAGTGTTACTATAAAAAAAATTAATCTGTTTAGGTTGACCCTGCAATACCAAACAAATTAGGAAAAAAAAATAAGAAAATTTAAACAAAATGTAAAATTCCAAACGCAGATCTCCCAGAATCAAAATCTTTCTGCTCGAGCACGCAATTAGTGCCTATACACGAGAGACACTTTTTGATTCAATTCACCCGGCTTCTTCCCTTGCTGGTTCACTGTTCCTTGACCTAATGACACAAAAATAACATACACTTTCTCTTGGCCCTAGTCTGCGAGCTCCTACAATCCTGTAAGCACTTAATTCAAGCTATTAAAATTAAAGCACCTACTATTTATTCTGATGGTCACACCCCTTTCCGATAAGAATCCGTTCTCATAAAAAGGTATACGGAAACCTTACCCGGTTCCCTAAATGAAAGGTTGTTTTCACCTTGTTGCTATTAACGATAACCAAAACTTCCTAATTGGAAATAAATAATTTCCAAACTCTCAATTGCTATGCCTGATTTCAACGGCGCTCAGTGTATATATGCTTTAAATGATCTGACCTACTATTTACTGGGGCTATTGAACTACTACCCAATTAATAACCTTACTGTTCTATGTTCTCAACACCACTGTTATTTCCCTTGCGTTATAACCTCACTTTAAAACAGAACAATGAAATGTTTTGTTACTTCCGAAACTGTCACTACTAAATTTTTCGAAGATGTGGGTTATCACCTTGTTATTTAGGCTTAAAAAAACCTAAGATATCACCGCTGCGACACCAAATGTAATAATCTGAAAAGCTGGTACTTGGGAGCAACTCTTAAACTTATTTATAATGTTATTGCACACAAGCCAGGTATACCAAGTCCAGCTCAAGATATTAGTAGGTTATGTTTGTTTACTGTTCCCTCAGGTCAAAGCCTTATGGGATCATATGCTGCTACGGAGAGTGGAAACCTTGTTGTAACTATGCTAGAATAGCTACCCTTACTATGCAACTCGAGGGTTGCGGAGGGTGAAAATTGCAGGGTTGCACTACAAGGAGTGCCCTGTCGTTGGTAGAATGGATTATATTTAGCTGCCACCAGTTCCCTTTTGAGATTTTTTAGAGGATAGTTCAGGGAACGAAACTAAACTCGAAGGAGTTCCTCTCCAGTAGCACTTGGTATAAATTAGTTTAGTAGCGGGGCCCTTCCTGGCCGATTATATACTAGGCTAGTATGACAGCTTCACGTTGCTGAAGATGTTCGGACTGACAATTCCGACAGGATTGTTCTCTTCCACTATAACGTTATCTAAGGGATGGTGTATCAATGAAGAACAATGCGAACAGTATAAGTTGTATATTGGGAAAAAAGTTAATCGTACACAAAAAACAATAATACTCACACAGATATATATATATGAACATGAAGTGAAAAATATGACAAATTGTCAACAAGAAACAAAACAAAATTTAAATTAAACGAAATCAACTTGGTGCAAGTTTCTGAATGGTTTGAATAAAATATATATAATAAATTGATAAAACTTTATCAAGTATGATCAATCAGTGAATTATTGATTCGCCTGATATAACGTAGCCAGAAAGTTGTTTCTTTGCAGGCTAACCTTACTTTTGAATTGAATATACCACTCTGATGGAGTAACTAAGGTTATGAAATGGACCAGAGGGGCCACTGATAGTAAGGTTGAGATTCCAGAAGGGTGATTCTCTAAACAAACAGCCCTGATGCCTTTTTGACAACTACCTGTTTCGCTTCGTATATATTGATCTTTTACATTGATTCAACAAATTAAACAATATAATGAAACCCTAGTTTCCAAGATGAATTCAAACACTTTCATCAAGTTCGCCGCTTATGGCTAACTCTTTCTGTCCTAAAGGATCAGGGTCTCAATAGGGGTTTTAAGAACCCTTCAAATTCTGAATAATACACCCTTATGGCAACTTTTAAATATTGATCTTTCCCAGTAGACCCCCAAATAATTATATAATTGAACCTACACTTACACTAACCCTAATTTCAATTGTACCTATCTTAAGTAGGTCACCTATATGCACTACAAAATATGAGAAATTCGGCAGATGGAACAATACACTTCTAATGAATCAAAATACTCTATTAATGGTTATTATCTTTAAATAAATCAGCACAAAAAAAAACGAGAAAGGGGGGTGCTGACCTCAGAATTTTTGGCTTGAATTCAGACTAAATAGCTTGTTCTATAGACTTACTCTGACTCAGTATTTAATCCTTAATCCACAAAGTAAACCAGTAACACCTGAGTTTACACTTCACGCACGGCCTTCACAAAATGTATACCGCGGCGTCTTTTTTTCAAGTTATAAATTACACCCGGAGCTAGTTCTCTCTCGCACCCAGATCAAATTGTCTAATCGTTAAGGGAAATAAATTAATTCCAAATCAAATTAGATTCCTATCAACAATAAGTTACCAAATGTCTCTCTCCAAACTTCTTTTACAGGTTATTTTAGATTCTAGTTACCCAAACAATATTCACTAAATAAAGGCTTCAAGCTAATGATATTGAAGTAAAATATAAGTTCTCAAAATTACTGCTTTGAATGATTTTAAGTAAATGAAAATAACTATAGAATGATACCAATTGATTGGAATGAATTAATTCTACTTTGAATACTAATCAAACAAACAAAGATAGCTGTAAAATGGAAATCTTGTAACTTGGAATACAGAAAAACGATCAAATGACTAAGTTAAAAATATCAATTAAAAAAAAAAAAAAAAAAAGAATTAATGGATCTGGTTTTGAGAGATACTGAGCTATATGTACACGGAACTAGGCTTACCCAACAAGGCACGACAAAGGAACTGCCTATTTTCCTACGAGTTTTCAGTTTTATAATTCGAATCCCGCCGAAATTTCGTTTCCCTACCAGCTCGAGACATTTCAACTATAGCCAATGAGGTTTGCTGTACCAAAGTATACTTTGCTCTAACACACAAATCTGTATTTAAAGTTGCCTGTTTTTCACATCGAGGGGCAGCGAGTCACCACAAAAATAAATTCTCCAAACGCTGCTGACTAAGTGATTAACTCCGTCTTCGTAGATAAGTGCAAGTTCCGCAGGAATAGCACCTCGAAGGCTCTAATTCTTAAAAATCACGTGCAACTTGTAAAAGGTATCAGGTGGCGACTTCATGTCGCCGGCAAGGAATTTCATTATTTGAATCAGAATAAAACTTCTAATTGTTGAATCCAGAAGGTCTATGTATAGTCTGTTCCTGTCAGGGATTTAGAATTTTGGGTTTTGAAATGCCCGTTACTACACGCTATTGAATGATTCGAGATGTACTCTCATGTGTCAAGTATACCTGGTTTACTTAGAGTAAATTAATTTTCAGGAGTTTTCCCCTGCTTACATAACTTTGATTCAATCGTGAAAAAATAATAATCCCCAGGATTATTACAACGTATATGATGCTATTTGGATCGATATTTTCCTTGAAAATTTCCTCAATCCGAATATAGTCCTGGTATCCAGAGTTGTATGGAATCCCATGGTACTTTTCGCAAAACATCACTTGCTTCATTTGATTTTCTGAGAGTTCACTTAGCGGTGTGGGTGGCTTGAATAGAAAATATTTTTTTCACAATCCAACAAAGCTAGTTCCTTAACTATCATTGTATGATGAGAGATTTGGAAGCTCTGAATGTCGACCACCACACACTTCATCTTGAACTAAACTGCTCCACCGATATTAAGACCAACAATACAAACTAGAACGAGCCTGATGAGTCGTACGAGTCGCACGAAACGTTGCAGCCGATGATCTCCGAGTCTAGATCTTTCATTTGCTGAAGTCGCATGAGTCGCATGAGTCGGACGAGTCGAACTGGTGGCGCCACCTCTACGAAGCAGTCTGTACCTTCGATGACAGCTGTCATGTGGTGGCGACATCTACACGAAGCAGTCTGTACCTTTGGACCAAAGGTACAGATTGCTTCGTAGAGGTGGCGGAACCCCCTCCACGAAGCAGTCTGTACCTTGGGTCTGCCATGACAGCTGTCACGTGGTGGTGACACCTCCACGAAGCAGCCTGTACCTTGGGTCCACCATGACAGCTGTCATGTGGTGGTGACATCTTCACGAAGCAGCCTGTACCGTCGATGACAGTTGTCATGTGGTGACAACATCTCCATGAAGCAGTCTGTACTTTTGGTCCACCATGACGGCTGTCACGTGGTGGGGACACCTCCACGAAGCAGCCTGTACCTTTAGCCCATCATGACAGTTGTCATATGGTAGCGACATCTGCACGAAGCAATCTGTACCTTAGGTCCGCCATGACAGCTGTCACTTGGTGGCAGCATCTGCACGAAGCAATCTTTACCTTAGCTCCGTCATGACAGCTGTCACTTGGTGGCGACATCTGCACGAAGCAAACTGTACCTCAGGTCCGCCATGACAGCTGTCACTTGGTGGCGACATCTGCACGAAGCAAACTGTACCTTAGGTCCGCCATGACAGCAGTCACTTGGTGGTGCCACCTCTACGAAACAGTCTGTACCTTAGGTTCGCCATGACAGCTGTCACTTGGTGGCGACATCTGCACGAAGCAATTTGTACCTTAGCTCCGCCATGACAGCTGTCACTTGGTGGCGACATCTGCACGGAGCAAACTGTACCTTAGGTCCGCCATGACAGCTGTCGCTTGTTGGTGCCAACTCTACGAAACAGTATGTACCTTAGGTCTGCTCAATGCTCTATGGTTTTGACTTGGGGTTAGCTCTATAACCTTCAGCTCTATGGTATATACATCGACAGCTAGACCGGAAGTGGAGACCGGATATCCTGGTCCCGAACGCGCGGTGTTCATCTACTCAAATGGTTGGGAATAAAGGAGAAAAGTTGGATTGCTAGAAGTGATATTATATGATCTGCGCGTGAGTGTGTGATCTTCAGGGTGTATGTTAGAGAAAATCTAACAATCAGTTCAGTTGTAGTAAGATGTCGTACCAAGATAGGTTACATCCGAAGGTAGTTCCGAGTTAGATCGAATGTTTGAAGAGTTTGAAATGTTAATTCGGGATGAAAAATTTCTATTGTTGAATACAACATACCCATTGGAGAGGGGTTATGAAATTGAGTATGAATTGAGTCCCATGCGAATCTTCGCACCAACAATATCACTTATCCATTCTTCGCAAAATTGTAAACTCACCTTTAGACTGCTGGAATGGTATGACTTCATCGAAATTCTTCGAACTAAAATCAGAGATTTCTTCTCAAGTTCACAAACAGATTTCGATCCTGCTCCCATAGCATCCGATGAATATTGCCAAATAGTTCAACTTGTGTGGGACAATATTGAAAAAGTACTTCAAGTTACGAAGCATGGTATTCATTTTTGGCTGTGTGAGGAAGATGTTCGAGAAATTATTAATATCAACGATGGAGTGTTATCACATCGAGTATCTTTTCTCGAACAATTTGATTTTTCTTCATACTATCACAATGTTATTGATGTGATTAAAAGCATGAGGAATCATGCCAGTGCATTAGAACACTTATATTGTTGTATCAATATTTCATCGCCAAAATGTTTATTGACCAATACACTTAAAGAAATGTTATTTTACTATAAAAATAAGGTTTTGTATGATTTAGAACAATAAAATATGATCAACAGTTTTTGTTTTTTGAAACGTTGTTGTGCAGTTGTATTTATGTAAAAGTATCTAGTGTACATATAAAATAATTAAAAATGAATTTTATATTTCATTTACTTGAAACGTTTTTCATCATCACCTACCTGCAATAATTATATTATGAATCTTATAGTTAACTATAATTTATATTACCAAATGAAATTCTTTCTCTAAAACTCAAATTCATTCTGATACACCCCTGTTTAACAAATGTACAACGACCTGATGTGAGGAATGAGTCTGTCAACAATTATTACAGATACGTCAATGTTCCATCATGTGCGTTAGACAAATATAAATAATTTACACACCACTGCTGACTCATAATTTCTGATAAGCATGACTCAAGTGATGCATTTGTTTCATTCATAGATTGATTTGAATAATGATTGACAATCGTGGATTACGATAAAAATCAATCGTTTCGATACTTCATTCCATATTCAAAATTATAAATTGAGCAAAATAAACAGTTTGAAATATTGTAAATTTTGAGATCAGTAGGCTTCCGAAATATCGACAAAAATTGCAAAGTCTGCATCTCGAACTGATTCAGATATACGTTGACAATCGCGTATAACAATGAAAAACAATCGTTTCGAATTATTCTCAGCCGAATCATCGATACATGAAATCGAACAATATCCACCATTTCATGATGAATTGATGGCCTTTGACCACACATCCAACTATAATAAAAAAAAAGACCTGCGCGAGGTTAAATGTATATTTGTAGGTAAAGCTCCAACTAAATCGAAAAACAAACAAAAGATTGATAATAATAATATTTATTTCAGAATAAAATGCAAACATACCTTCAGGCTGCTGGAATTGTATGATTTCATCGATATCCTCAAGTAAAAATTTGGTGAATTTTCCACGAGTTTAGAGAGTGATTTTGATTCTACGCCTGTGGCATCTTCATTCGTAGATTGATTTGAAAAATCATTAACAATCGTGGAAAACGATGAATAATCAATTGTTTCGATAATAATTTATTTCATATTTTATAAAAGTATGTTGAGCGAAATGGATAGTGTGAACCGAGATATTCAGAATTTTAATCAATTTCCTCTTCGCAAAATTCTAGTCCATTTTGTAAAAATTCTAGCCACTACAAACGTTTCAGTCTAAAATAACAATGAATAAGGGAGTTGTATTCAGGGTTGGATGTGGAAATAAAAACTCATTGTATCAACACAAAGCGTCCTTATAGCACCAATTTCATTTAAAATGCCAACGTCGCCGAAACGAACAGAAACACGAAATCGAAATTGCGATGTGTTAATACAATTAGTTTCAAGTTACCCAATTTTAGACATAATAAGTCTTCTGATGATGGTCGTGAGACCGAAACGTACGTAAAGACGAGAAAATATAATAGCATAAGTGTTAATGTGACCTATCTCCCAAGAATTTATATATAATTATTTTTTATAGAATTTTTTTCTTATATAAATACTTGCAATATAAACTTGTTCAGTGCAACATGCAAATACTGTCTTAATAATTGAAAACCACTCCACAAAACCCGTATATATCATTGTAGATCTACTACATTACCTATTGTATGATTATATTTTGTTTAGTAAACTAATTGATTTCGAGTAGAAAACTAAAATTATTCTTAAATGCATATTGGGAATGTGGATTTCTTATGTTTTGTTTGATAGTAACAATCCCATGTACGATGATCGTAGAAGTAATATATTTGTATCCTGTGATTACGAAGATACAAATATAGTAGATATAATTTGCTGTCTTAGACATGCATGACATCTTATCAAAACTCGATATATACAATAATTAAAGAAATAATATCATAGTTTCCATAAACATAAAAAAATTAAAATGATTTTATTAATTAATAACAATTAATCAACGATAAATATGCAAATTACCACGAAAGAACCGATTTTTCGGTTTTTTCAATTTTCCCGCCATTTTTCCCATTGCAGTATGCCTTTTTTTCACCACTTATCGAAAGTAGACGTAGTAGTGAGTAAGTGAGCCAAAACAGAACTCTGTAGGATGCGTAGTTTTAAAAGAAATCGCACTTAAAACTTTGGTTTTTGTTTTCGTTAAATTAAATTTAACAACAACCTCCATATATTTCCCTCCGAAAACATTACTGCCTTTTTGCAATAAATAGAGGTATCTTTTTCCAAAGTTTGAGCTCCATAAAGTTTTATTTGTCAAAGAAAAAAATTAAAAACCGAAAAATTGGGTTTTCGCATTTTTGTCGAATAATTTTGAGGTCAGGGTAAAAACGGTGGACAAAAAGTTGTAGATCTTTCCATTCCCTACAGCTTTTATATTTAACTTTTTTTGATAGAATGCACGGTTTAGCCAGAAATCACGAAAAACGGTTTTCAACCCCTAAAAACACACCCCATTCCGCCCCGGATAGCAGCTGTCGGTTCGATTTATTTCTCTCATTGTTCTACAATATCTCGCTGTCAGATTGCTGTAACGAATTTTGTTGTTGTTCAAATACTATTTGTACTGGCCTAATAGTGTTACCCTGTTTTCGAAGACCCTCCCAATAACGATTGGATCCTCCCAAAGAACGTTTGGACCCTCTCAAAAAACATTTGGACCCTCCCAAGAAAAAACGTTTGTACCCTCTCTAATAGTAGTTTGTTCTTCCTCGTATTCATTTTCTTCAGACAGGGCTACAATTGGAGTGGGTTATCGCAATAGAATCTCACTCAGGATTTCTTTCAACTGATCAAACAAGCTTATATTTGAACACTGTATTCCGAAAATGTTTGGATTAAATTTTTCCACCTTCACCAAGGTATGGAGGAATTCGCTATAGTGATAAGCCATATCTTTCTGGAAAAAATATGATAGTCCATTGATGTACCGAATTATTCTGAGTTTTATACCCTAGTTCAATACCTAAGTTACATAGGAAAGTTGGAATATTAATTTTTTTGTTCACACAGAGCGTTTCTAGGGATAATAAAAGGGAGTTCAATCGAAAGAATGATTTATGCATATCATATTCAGTGAAATAAGCTGAGTATATAATGAAAACTTTTACATTTAAAACAAAATAACAATCTTATCAAAACTTCTCACGACTAAATATTCCGTTCATTTTGAAAGGAAATACGTTACTTTGATTTTCTCAATCAAATGTAATATCTGAATCATCGATATTTCGAACATATTTGAAACTATTCATTCGATTTTTATATAACATGTGAACTTGTGGATCTTTATCAAAGTTTCTACAATATGTCTCTATTTGAGAAATTGTAAACGTTATAGATGACAACAAAAACATTCAATTCGAATCACTTTACATTTCATATTTAAAAAAGTATATTTTAAGCGATAGTTTGAACCGAGGAATTGCAAGCTTCATAACCTCGTAATTGGTTCACTAGGGCATTTGGATCGAATCAACATCAACAAAATCTTGAAGTGTAAATATCGAACTAGATTGATTTTGATATTGGTAGACAATCGTATGATAAAAATCGGTTATTTCGAGAAAATTCGTCGTTCCATACGCTACTTCAATATTTTCAAGTTTATTTACTCTCATTTTCGATTTCGCGGGAACCTTCACACCAACAATCTCTCTAAATCATCCTTCGCAAAATTGCAAAAGAACCTTGGGGCTGCTGGAATTGTATGATTTCATCTATATTCACATCGAAATTCTTCGAACTGGAATCAGAGATTTCTTCTCAAGTTTCCAAACAGATTTCGATCCTGCCCACATAGCATTCTCATTCCTAGATTGATTTAAATAATGATTGATAATCGTGGATAACGATGAAAATCAACCGCTTCGATAATTCATTTCAAATTTAAAAAAGTATATTTTAAGCGAAATGGATAGTTTTAAGTATTGTAAATTTTGCGATCAGTACGCTTTCGAAATATTGACAAAAATTGCAAAGTCTGCATCTCGAACTGATTCAGATATAGGTTGATATACACGATTATAACAATAAAGATCAATCGTTTTGAATAATTCTGAGCACAAAGCGTTTCTAACGATAATAAAAGTAAGTTCAGTCTGAGAAATATATTACATGTTTTATTATTTTGAAAGAATGATTCATGCATATCATATTTCGTAAAATAAGTTGAATATATAATTAAAACTTTCACATTTTAAAACAAAGTTACAAGCTTCTCAGACTAAATATTTTATTTATTTTGAAAGGAAGGACGCTACTTTGAAGTTCTCAATCAAATTCATCTTATTAGCTAAATTCAAATCATCTATATCAAATAAGAATCGCAGTGATAGAATCAGATGGGAAGATGGACAGTCTGCTTTTAAATGTAGAATAAGAACCGGATTGATTATCAATATTCCGCATTTAGACCCAATTAATTTTTTATATGATGCTTTTCATCTTTTCAATACTAGAATCTCCCAAAATCCTTCATGAATATAATTTTATTAAAGTTAATTCAACATTTTGTGGCGAGTACAAATGATTCACTCATTGCTATTTGTTTACCTAATGAAACCTCTCATTGTATATACTCACAACCGTTTGCGTTCTCATAATCAGTATGAACTGAATGTGATAACGCAGGTGCACTGACATTGACATTCAGCTATGATAGTTCATCGGTTCATTAATAGATCATATTTTGAATTGAGATGAGACTTCCGACGCAAAAACATTAACAAAATACTTCAAATGTATCGTCCTGTGACGTTAACTAATCTGAGATTGACTTTCAGCTGTGATACTTCATCGGCTTATTAGTAGAGGGCTATATAGCTACAATAAACATTTTCAGATATAAAATGAAGCGGGGTTCGGATCCCTCTCAATCTTTCTCACCAAAGAATACAATACAGACGCCATGACACCTCGTCCTGCGTGACAGACACCTCGTTTAAGAAACACATGATAGCCACCTCGGACGTGACAGACGCCATGACACCTCGTTTAAGACCTTCGTGACAGACACCTCGTTGAAGGAGCATGTGATAGCCACCTAGGTGATGTAACACGCCATGACACCTCGTTGACCGCCGAAGGATCACGTGACAGATGCCATGAAACCTCGTTGATAGACGCCATGACAGACGCCATGACACCGAAGTATCACGTGATAGCTGACATGACACCACGTGTCTAGGACCTCTCTTACAAACAACCTGTATATTCAACATAACACACTCTTTACAAACATCCTGTATATACATTCAAACAATAATTACAAACACCGAATGCCAATCGTCAACAGATAGCATGACACCTCGTGACAGACGCCATGATACCTCGTTGATAGCCGAAGGATCACGTGACAGACGCCATGACACCGAAGGATCACGTGATAGCTGCCATGACACCTTGTTTGAAACCACGTGTCTAGGACCTCTCTTACAAACAACCTGTATATACAACATAACACACTCTTTATAAACATCCTGTATATACATTCAAACAATAATTACAAACACCGAATGTCAATCGTCAGCACAAACCGAGTAACTCACAATCACTGATAACGCTATCTAGCCGAAAACGCTATCTACCCGATAACACTATTTACACACACTGGATGCCCATCGCCAGACCGGGTGACTCACAATCACTGATAACGCTATCCAGTCAATAACGTTATCTACCCGATAACACTAATTACACACATCGCCAGCACAGACCGGAAGTGGAGACATGATAATTACAAACATCGGAGCACAGACCGGAAGTGAAGTCACACTTCCTGGTCCAAAGGTAGCCCACTGTATCTACTTAGAATACTTTTCATTTTCATTCCATTTCTTTATCACATACATGCGATTAACAAATCTCTGGTGTGATTATTGATAATTTACAGCATAATCATTTGTGCGTCCGTTCCGTACCGCTGTTAATGCAATAAATAAACTTATATTATTATATTAAACTTATTGAACGTATTTTAGGATATAATTAATACGCCAATAACAAATATCTGTTATTATTAGTATTATTATTGTTATTGTTATATAACTTGTTATGTTTTTATCTCACACACGAGTATGCTTCCGCATACTTTCGTGAGTACTGTTTTTATTTGCAATTTATCTCAATTTATATCAAGTTTTATATGTATTCTTTTCTGCAAATAAACTTATTATTATTATTATATATAAATTCTCGGAAAATAGGTCACAATAACACATAAGTTTATTATTTTCGTTTCTACGTACGTTTCGGTCTCATGACCGTCTTAAGAAGACTTATTATGGCTAAAACGGGATTTCTCAAAAATAATTGTATTAGCATAAAGCGTCCTTATCGCACCAATCTCAATTAAAAATTCCCGCGATATCGAATAATCGATATTGTAACACATCAACGTACGAGTACATGTCAACAAAGTCTGTAAGCGACTGAAACCAAAAATATTACGTTAAAGTATCTACTTCCGAACCAGATGTTGAAGATTCATGGGGTAATAGAAAAAGGTTGTCAGACCGTATTATAAATATTAGATAGATTGCTCAAAGTTCAAAGCATTATCATTTTTCTATAATACTCGTATATATACGATCGATGTTCGTCTCAACTGTATGTTTAAAAAAAATATTTTTCAATTCTTCATTCTTGATAAGCCCACTATCATATGGGATACAATGATTCCTCTCGAGCTATCGAATTTGTCTTTTACAGTCTTCATCTAACTCGCTTTACTGTTTTGTATAATTGAATAGATACTGACTTGATTGTTTTCCATTTATCATGCACATTTCTTTCATTCTAAATTCTGTAACCTTGAAGCCTTGTACATCTATTACGATGAACCTCATATTGGTAAATGTTGAATATTGAAGGGAGATTAAGGTTATCAGAACAAATTATGGATCTTGCCGGTCATTGCCGAGTATTTGATGAAAGTATCGTTCATTAAGTACGCTCTTGTTTCATCTGGTAAATTAAAGTGACTCTCAATTACAATTTTGAATCAACTGTTACAGATTCAACCGAATCGTTTTGTTTTGAACAATCGATAACGAAAGGAGATGTTTCCTGGAAGGATGTATAATCTATAATAGGTTCCGAAAAAGTTTCATTGAGAAAGCTCTTCTGGAAATCTGTATACATTTGATAGGCTTCGGTATTCTGAAGATTCGGGGAATCCATTTTTGAAGCTTCAAAAGGATAACATTCAAAGTTCAGGTATAATTTCACATTGATTATATTGATGTTATCGAAATATGTGCTCTGTCTCTTAGGATTATCTATACGATCTATTTGGAATGCTAAAATTACATGTATGACGTTCTAAATTTTAGTGGTTTTCACTGTCCATATATCTTCATTACTTGTTCTCAATTAAGGATTCTCATAGATTTTCCAACGTCGTTAGGAAAAACATGTCTCACTTTCAGTTCTATAGTCTTAACAATTATTTCAGCCTTCTTTGTGTCAGTTGTAATGAAGTTCAAAAATATTGAATAATTATTTAATGAGAAACACGTACATTGCTCATAAATTTTAGATTTCGTTTATATTAGTATATAAAATTCATAATTCTGAATAATTATATTCGTTCTATAGGAATTTAGATAGTACCGGGTAGTATGACGATCAGATTTACATTCATTTCAATTCATAAGCCGCGTATATTTGATTTCATTTGAATCATTGCATATTTGATGTCAACGTAAGATAACGAAACAGATGTCGTAAAAAACCACGGCACAGAATTAAGAAACTGGTGGAGCATCATTCACTGAAATGAGGTCGGCTGGAACTGGCGTGGGTGACTTGACCAGCACCTTGATTGGTATAAAAGAACCACTCGCAAGTTGAATAATAAGTCAGTTAGACAGGCTGAGATAGTAAATTAGTCAGCCACAGTCAGTGAGAAAGTTAAGTGAGTCTTCGGAAGTGAGTGTAATCATTTGTATCGCCAAAATCCGAAAGTAAGTATTAGGTAAATAGTAAATCTGATAATTGAGTTCCATTGTTTTGCTCGCGGTACCGCCTTGTAATATCAAATATCGTTTAATTAATAATTGTAATTGTTATACTGATGAGTTTATCCTGTACAGATTTCCATAACGTCCCTATGAACCTAATTGTTTTCTGTACCGATAAATGTAAAATTGAATTTAATAAGTGATTGTATTGTGTCAGAGGGTGTGAATGATTAGAATGAAAGGGAATCACGACACCCCAATATACACTGTGTCTACCCGGAAATAAAGATCGTAGATAGTCCCCCGTCAAGGTCTACATGCTGTGACTATCCGGAAGTAGGCTTCGAAGGAGGAATAGAGTGGAAGTGAATCACGACCCACCAATATACACTCTGTCAACCCGGAAATAAGCGTGCGTAGTAGATAGTCCACCGCCAGAGTCAACAAACCGTGACTACACGGCAGTAGGCTCTGAAGAAGGAATGTATGTTTGAGAGTACTAATATCCACTGTGAACGCTGTAACTACCCGGAAGTGAAGTGGTATTGCTGACGAGGTAATCATAATTTTAACAAGCTGCGACTACTTGGAAGTAAGAGTTATGATTGAAAAGTACCTAAAAGATTACTGATATCATGCGAGCGTAGTGGGGGTATTGCAAAGAACAACTTCAATTCAAATACCTGCTTCCACTTGCTCTGCTTGACTATCCTATGCACGATAAGTAATTTAATAATAGTAATTAGTGCATGAATACTCGTCTTTGATAATACTCGCATGACTATTCGTTTTCAAGCCTATAACAAAGAAATATTCTACTTGGACCGCTTTCTTTGCGATTATTGTTTTTGAGTTTCCTTCTGCTTCACCCGGGTCGGAATGAAGTATTATTATATCGACAGAATCAAATAATTATCAATGTTGAAGCTTCCTGCATAAATAAATATATTATTGGGAAGTTCCGTGTTTGTTTAACATAGCTTTCTGCAACATCATTCGAGCCGAGAATTGACCAAGTATTACGATTGAAACCTGCAATTCCAATACTATTCAATCTGCCCTATTGACCCCTGGCTACTTACTCCATTGAGACTACCCTGACACAAGGCTATACATAGATAGCACTGTGATACGCTTTATGGTGAGGGCTCTAGCAGAAGCCCTCAACGAGGAGTAGACCTTAGCAAGAATCTGGCTTCCGAAAAATCAACATGAAGTCAATTAGATTCAGATCTGATAGACTTGAAGGAGTGTTGAAGCCGACATAAGTATTTATCGCCAAAAAGTAACAAGGTACGTCACACAGTACTATGATGACAACATTCATCATTCCTGGATCGAATCTAACATAGCTTAGATTTTCCACTTAGCACTCTTCTATTATCCTAAAATACACCTGATAAGAAATTTAGCGGTAATCGTAAAGCAATTGACTTGTTTGTAGTGTTGAATGTAGAAAGCTCTGCTTTATAATTCCAACCAGATGTATTCAATCCTGTACATTCGTTATCGTTATAAAGTAAGTATGATCTGGTTGTACTAACAATTCCAGGATCTCGCCCTTCATCAATTTCCTCTCAATTGAGCTCATATTTCATGGATTCGAAGAGAAATGCTCCTACATTGTTATAAAGAGAACATTCACCAATACTATCGGATGATACTTTGAATTCAGCTTCTATATATAAAGCGGCACTAAATAGACCAACCGGGATATCTAGTTGATTCATTACAATTTCAATTTCATCACTATTTCCAAACGAATTGGTATGTGGATAGTATGTATGATTTTCTTCCTTTATTATTTCTTCATCGAATGTTGGCTCGTTGAATATTCGGAGTTTCTTTGCTAATGTAACCCAATGATTTCAAGAATGAAATATTTGAATCAGATAATGGTGCAGCAACAACCTTTCCAGGCACTTGTTTCAGATCCTGCTAAAATATTACACTCTATCCGTATGGTAACTAATATTCACAGGTAGATCTGATTGACGTAATTCATTAGCCTTCTAGACCTTGAAGTATTATTATTCGATTGCAAAGATAACAGGTTTTTGCTATCCCTCTTCTGATTATCAGTTGATATAGATTTCTGTAGGAAACTTTCAATGTCTCCTATCTCGTGAAAAACCGTTGGGATCTCAATAATATTCTTGAATTTGCCCGATTCATAATAGAACCTATTATTTCTACCTTCTATTATTTCTTCTATATAAGGTACACATATATATATATATATA
Organism: Endomychus coccineus; assembly: GCA_958510875.1. NCBI lineage: Eukaryota > Metazoa > Arthropoda > Insecta > Coleoptera > Endomychidae > Endomychus > Endomychus coccineus. Next base: position 109,145,182 of record OY294069.1, read on the forward strand.
TATATATATATATATATATATATATATATATATATATATATATATATTCGATATTATTATCAGGTATGCGGTCAGAGGATGCTGAATTAATACTCAATTATTTTAAAATTCTCAATATTTCGTCATATATTCATGACTTCTTCAGGAGACACTACAATAAACATAAGAAAACAATTTAAAACTTAAGTAAGTCATTAACTAAAAACAAATTAAAATTACTTACAAAATATTAGAGGTCCATGTGATAGTTCAACATTTATGTTGGAAACTGTGGAAACAATCAGTTAGGCACGAAGCAGTCGATGATTCAACAGAAAATGCAGAGCAAATGAAATTAACAGTGATAACACATCTGTGTGTCGTTTGTTATGGAGTTTTTTCATTTATTCATTCATTTTTTTGTTGATATCAACATAATCGAAACAAACTAATTGCCACAGTTGGAAGAAATTTGAATTGAACTATACAGAGGTTTCAAAAACATACATTTACAAAAACATTACATTTGTTTTAAAATATTACAATAAATATCACTCAGTTTGTTGGTATCTGTCTTTTTATTTATAACGTTTGTTGTTTTGTTTATGTGACACATCTCAAGAAATAACCTATTTTTATAATTGTTAACCTTTTCTAATATTTCAACAGTAGAAAAATCAAAATTATGACCTGTATTTAAGCAATGTTCAACCACAGCACATGTTTTTTTTCCTAAACGACCATCACTTTTGTGTTGAGTTAAGCGTTGTTTTAACCATTGTCCAATTTGACCCACATAACAACCAACGCAATCATGACAACAAATTTTGTATATTACATTACTTTCAAACAAGAGTTGATTTTTATCCTTCACTTTTGAAAATAATTGACGATTTGTTATAAGATTGTATCTAGCAATTTTTATGTTATTAAAATTTTTGAAAAGACTTATAACACTTTGAGATAAACCATCAATGTATTGTATTTTTTGATAGATTATTCTCTGTTCCACCTTGTCATCTGTAGGGCCATCAAAAAAGTTTGAGTTATATATAAGTTTTTTTAAAATAGATTTGGGGTAGCCGTTGTTAAGAAAAATGTGATACATTTTGCTCAAGTTTGTCTTTAAGAAACTTGGATCACTAATGTGTGTCACTCTATCTTTTATAGCAATTATAGTATTATATCTTTGTTTAGGTGGATGATTTGAAAAATAATTCAAAAATCTGTCTGATGCAGTAGTCTTTTGATACCAGTCTAATATTATTTTGTTGTCTGCACTTCTTATTAGTTTCGTATCTAGGAAAGGTACACTATTGTTTTGTTCTACTTCAATGGTGAATTGTAGATTTATATTGTAGGAATTGAAAATATCTAAAGTAGTATGAATTGAATCACATGGTACTGACGTAATTATGTCATCTACATATTTGAAAATGAAAGCCAGCTTGAAAGGTAATTTTTCTATAACATTATCCAATACATAATCCAAAACAATAGTTGCTAAAATCGGGCTAATAGGTGAACCCATCGGAGTACCGAAAATCTGTCTATAAATTCTATTATTAAAACTGAAGTAAGTATTATCAAAAATAAATTTTATGAGTTTCAAAAAATTATCTTTAGATAATGCTGTGTAATCCTTGATTTCATCCCACTTTAAATTTAATATTTTCATGACCAAATCTAACGGGATATTTGTGAACAGAGAAACTACATCTAATGATATTAATACATAGTTATCAGGCAATTGAAATCCTTTTATTTTATTTACAAAACAAAAAGTATCTTTTATATTGTAATTAGTATTGTCCCTGAATGAAAATAATAAAATATCAGCTAAAAATTTTGATAGTCGTTGCCCCGCCAGTTAGATCACCAGTATAAGGGTGGGGGGGGGGGGAATCCACCTGTTTTAGGTGACAGGATTATTCTTGGTAAATTCACTTTCCTTTTCTCCCCACTCTTTTGACTTAATTTTGAGAAGAGTTTAGATCGAATCGTGAGGATTTTCTCAAATCAGCATAATCGGTTATAGTAATTTTTTTACGAACACCTTTGACTATACTATTATGGAAATCTACTCGTTTCTGACATTTCTTAATACCTCTACCGGGTTTCCCTCTACTCTCCTTCAGTTCATCCAAACCCACACCTAATACTCTCTCTTAATTCATTGTTTTATCCACTAACCAAGCTCTAATCTTCTCACGGAAATTTGCGCTTCTAGCTTTCAATCTGTTATGAACTTTTTCTTCTAATTCGCGATCGGCTTTAAGTAGATGAACTGGACTACTCCTCGACCAGGATATCTGGTCTCCACTTCCGGTCTAGCTGTCGATGTGCATCCGGTGTATGAGCTCGTCCTTATCAGTTTTGAAAGGATTTAGGTGATAAGGATTTTATTTGTAAAGAGTATACAGGGTGTGTATAAAAAGTGTGTCACATGTACAGGATCACGTGACTATCACATGACAGCTGTCATGGCGGACCTAAGGTACATATTGCTTCGTGCAGATGTCGCCACCAAGTGACAGCTGTCATGGCGGACCTAAGGTACAGATTGCTTCGTGCAGATGTCGCCACCAAGTGACAGCTGTCATGGCGGACCTAAACTACGGATTGCTTCGTGCAGATGTCGCCACCAAGTGACAGCTGTCATGGCGGACCTAAGGTACAGATTGCTTCGTAGAGATGTCGCCACCAAAGTGACAGCTGGCATGGCGGCCCTAAGGTACAGGCTGCTTCGTGTAGGTGTCACCACCACGTGACAGCTGTCATGGCGGACCTAAGGTACAGAATGCTTCGTGCAGATGTCGCAACCACATGACAGCTGTCATGGCGGACCCAAGGTACAGACTGCTTCGTGGAGGGGGCTCCGCCACCTCCAGGAAGAAGTCTGTACCTTTGGTCCTGAGGTACAGGCTGCTTCATGGGAATGTCACCACCACGTGACAGCTGTCATCGAAGGTACAGACTGCTTCGTGGAGATGGCGCCACCAAGTGACAATTGTCATGGCGGACCTAAGGTACAGATTGCTTCGTGAAGATGTCACCACTACGTGACAGCTGTCATGGCAACCCTAAGGTACAGGCTGCTTCATTGAGATGTCGCCACCACATGACAGCTGTCATGGCGGACTTAAGGTACAGGTTGCTTCGTGTAGGTGTCACCACCACGTGACAGCTGTCATGGTGGGCTAAAGGTACAGGCTGCTTCGTGTAGGTGTCACCACCACGTGACAGCTGTCATGGTGAGCTAATGGTACAGGCTGCTTCGTGTAGGTGTCACGTGACAGATGTCATGGCGGACCGAAAGTACAAGCTGCTTCGTGTAGGTGTCACCAACACGTGACAGCTGTCATCAAAGGTACAGGCTGCTTCGTGTAGGTGACGCCACCAGTTCGGCTCGTCCGAATCGTGCGAATCCAAGATGACAGGCTGCTATCACAGGGCAGACGTGTGACGTCACAGCATAAAGGTACAGACTGCTTCGTGGAGGTGTCGCCACCAGTTCGACTCGTCCGACTCATGCGACTCGTACGGTTTTGAAATCACATGACCTGTCACGCGGTGAGATATGGTGTCTGTCACTTCGACGGAGTGTCTGTCACAAGGTGTCATGGTAGCTATCACGTACCATAGAGCTGAAGGTTATAGAGCTAACCCAACTCAAAACCATAGAGCATCATGGTGGTGGAAAGAGTTGTCATGGTGTCTGTCACGTGAGGTCTTCATCGAGGTGTAATGTCGCGTCTTGGAGGGTGTTACGTGGTGGATCCATGAAGCATCTGTCACGCGAACTGTCATGACGGATCTATGAATGTCAACCATAACTTTATAGGTATCAAATGAAAAGTCTTGATATGCAGAATGTTAATTTTATTGAATTGAAGATCCTGTGATCATAGTTTATGAACGATGATGACGTCACGGGAGGCATTCATTGTTTCAATCCGGCGACCATAGTTTACGAACGATGATGACGTCACTGCTTCGAACCGTTGACAGTAACTGATTCAATCCGGCGACCATAGTTCACGAACGATGATGACGCCATCATCGTTGACGAACTATGATGGTCAGATGAGGAATAAAATGCGAGTAATAATAATGGTATCTACTCATTATTCATCACACGGTAAAATTGAAGTTATAAGACTGTTGAATACATAAGGTGTAAAAAGTGAATAGGTAGTACATTCATGCACATGTTTCATCTCGTGATTCAACACTCCGACACGTGCTTCAACATTAAGACACGTGTTCAGTCACATGTTCAGACACGTGTTTCAATAATCAGACACGTGTTAAGCACGTGCTTCAACATTCAGAGACATGCTCTACTCAGACATGTGTTCAGACACATGCTTCAATACTCAGACACGTGTTTAGTACGTGCTTCAACATTCATACCTATTTAACACGTATTTGATACCTGATTTTGAGAGAAACGTAGAAGTACCTAACCGCGTGATCGGACATACACAATATAACATCATCAACTAGTATATAAACAAATGCTTATTAACATATGTTTCAGTATGATTTCGATGCTCCTCTAGACAACATGAAGATTGTCAAGCAGAAAGACTCGTTGAATATTATGAATTTAGGACCAAGCATTGAAAATATTGAACAATCACAACGTCACAGCTCTTTGCTGCCAAATACTTTACGAACAATAATCTGTGGTCCAAGTAATTGTGGGGAAACAAATGTGATGTTATCTCTATTGTTAGATGCAAACGGTCTGAAATTTGGAAACGTGTACATATATTCAAAGTCTTTACACCAACCAAAATACCAGTTACTAAAGGAGACATTGAAGAAAATTGAGGGGCTTGGATATTTTCCTTGTACCGAAAGTGATGAGGTCATAGACCCCACAGAAGCGAGGCCTAATTCAATCATAATATTTGATGACGTGATGTTTGAGAAACAGGAGAAAATTCGTGCTTATTTTTCAAGAGGGAGACACAACTCAATTGATAGTTTCTATCTTTGCCAGTCTTTTGCTAAATGTCCAAAACATGGATTGCGCGACAATGCCAATTGCTTGATTATTTTCAAACAGGATGAGCTCAATTTGAAACATATATTCACCGATCATGTAAGTACCGACATGTCACTCGAAAAATTCAAAGAGATATGTAGCGTATGTTGGAAAGATAAATATGGATTCCTTATGATAAACAAAGACTGTGATATGAACAAAGGACGTTATCGCAAAGGTTTTGATAGTTATATATACATCTAACATGTATATATACTTTCATTTGAAATAGACAACCCGCTCAGCATGGACGTGGGTATGAGTAACATGCTAAAAGAAATACAACAATTGAAGAGAAAAATTTGGGAGTTAGCAAACGTTGTGAGGAAAAAATATATGGCTGTGAAATTGGATAAAGCTGAAAATGATGAGATTCTAGATAATATGTTCAAGAATGTATCTAAACCTCTGGAGGAAATTGCGAAAAATGCTGAAATAGTCAAACAAAATTCGTTGGTTAAACCTAAAAGTATTGTTTCTACAGCAACACAAATGGAGAACATACCAATCCCAAATATTGTAACTGAAGGGGAAGAGTTCGTATATAACCCCCAAAATACTGAGGAGGATGTGTTTACCCTCGAACCTACTATCGATCAGATCCGTGAAGAATTTAGAAAACATGAGAAAGATAATGCAGAGGCTACAGAGGAGTTTCTGCAACAATACCCCACATTAGCACGTTATTACTTGGGAGGATTCCCAGAAATACGATGATAGAATGGGATTGCAATATAATTCAACTTCAGACAAATGGTTCATGGGTAATCAACCTATAGAAATTGATAGTGAGAGAAATATAATTATCAAGGGTACTCCGTTCAAGGGTACCACAGGACTGTATAATTTGATATTTTACAGAGACGTTCTATCTGATACTTACACTGTGGAAGATGGGAAAAATTACAGTCAAATGATGGAAATGACTAGTGCCCATAGACGTAATAACGATCCAGCTGATTGTAAAATACAAAAATGTACTGAAACCTTTGATTAATTCCATGAAAAGACCCAGAGCCAAAACATACACTGGAAGTGCATATATCAAAAATGATATGCTTGAATATAACGAGAAACCTATCGAATATGTTTATTGGGATGATGTTAACGAAATTGTGGATAGACTGAGACTTCTTGTTGCATCCTCACATGCAGGTAACCATAATCATCACAACGAGATAATCTCTATAATAGAAGAATTGATAGAGGCAGGGGTAATTGAACAAAAACCAGGTGTAAGACAAATTCATCACAGTTATAAAGATGGTTTCAATGGATAAGTTTGGCAGAGCCTCCTCTTCCATGTGGATATATGATACAAATGTATTTAATAATAATTTCAAATAAGTTCACGGACAAGGATTATTCCTAACGAGCGATGGAAGTTATGATATCGAAAATCGTAGATTGTGCAACGTAAAATCACCGAATGATGATGGAGATGTTGCAAATGAAGTATATGTTGATAAATTAACACACAAACTGAATCTGAAAGCGGAAACCAGTCTTAAAGATACCTTCAATGTTAGGGTTGATAATTTGATCAAAGATATCAACAAGGATCTGGATGAACATAAATTAACGAATGAGAAGGTTATTCTCAACATTGATAAACATCTGATGGACATTCAGAATAAATATAATGGAATGGGGATCTATATAAAATCAGAGTATAAAACAATCAGTGCTAGTGTGGGGGAAAACAGAAATGAATTGAAAGAGATCAATAACATATTTAACAGTGTCAACATGCGTCTAAATGACATTACTAGTAAAGTGGAGGCGTTAGAACGACGGATGACATCTGTGGAACCTTCTAAGAAGAGACCCTCATCATCCACAACAACAAAGCAGGGCTCTGTGGAACGTATATCTCCAAATCCTGTGAATATACCCAAAAAATTAATTCTACACTAGATTTCCACATTGGTAAGATGAGTAGAGAACAAGTTGTGCATGAGCTTCATAAGCCGAGTAGGAAGAATTTCAAACGACGCAGAACAATCATGAAAGGTTTGGATGATTTGTGGCAAATGGATCTGGCTGAAATGGGTAATTACGCTCGTGAAAATAGAGGATTCAAATACATTTTGGTTATGATCGATTGTTTCTCGAAATTTCTATGGACACGCCCGCAGAAAACGAAATCAGCTGAAGAGGTTCGGAAAGCGGTCAGTTCTATATTGCTAGGAGGACATCGTAAGCCTAGGAATCTGCAAAGCGATCAGGGAAAAGAATTCTTCAATAAACACTTTAACGATCTAATGAAGAAACATAATATCAATCATTATAATACCTATAGTGTGAAAAAAGCAGCCATTGCTGAACGTGTCATTCGAACATTGAAGGAATCGCTCTACAAACATTTCAGTCTTAGCGGGAAATACAAATGGCTTGATTTACTTGAAGAAACCACAGAAAAATATAATAAACGTAAACATAGTACTATGAATATGGCTCCAATAAAAGTGACGAAACAGATTGAGAGCGAGATATTGAAGCGATCCTACTCACACATCAAGTTAGCTCTGCCTCACAAATACAACGTTGGAGATGTGGTACGAATAAGTAAGGCTAAACATATTCTTGAGAAGGGATTTACGCCCAATTGGAGTACGGAATTATTTAAAATCATCAAAGTAAAAATTACCAACCCGGTCACATATCTACTAGAAGATATGACCAACGCACCAATCAGCGGCTGTTTCTACGAGGAAGAATAACAGAAAACAAAACAACTCGATGTGTATTCAGTCGAAAAAATATTACGAAAGAGGAGGGGTCAACAGTATGTGAAATGGTTGGGTCTAGATAATAATCACAACAGTTGGATCAATAATTCGGATCTCGTTCAATGAACCCATCATTAACCATTTGGAGATTATTAGGAACAAACAAATAGCTGGAATATTATTGACTCGAGGGTATGGTTATTATAATAGAACAAAATTCCGTGAATATGAGGGTGAATCAAGAGTTAAGATTATAATATTTGAAACATATATCGTTAGGATTATACTTAAGTCTTTTGTATTGAGAAAATTTTGAAATTAATAAAAAATATTATTTTGAGATCTTTGGTCTTTCTCCCTCCCCTCGTTAAATAACGGTGCAATCTTGAATTCTCATCAGTCTGTATGGAAGCGTACGTAGGAGAAGGTGTTCTCAATACGCTTATAAACAAGCTCCCGTTTGAACTTCATATTCCTGGTTATCAATTCTGTGGTCCCGGTACAAAATTAGAAGAACGGTTGAGAAGAGGAGATTCAGGTATCAATCCACTAGATGAAGCTTGCCGCCAACACGATATTTCATATCTGCGAAACGCTAGTTTGGAAGGACGTCACGAGGCGGATAAAATATTAGAGAACGCTGCTTGGCAATGTGTCAAATCTAAAGACACAAAATTTGGAGAAAGGATTGCCGCTTTCGGTGTAAATAAAATTATGAAGGCAAAGAGGAAATTGGGGATGGGTATGAGAAAGAAGGTTGGGTTCGGAAGTGCAATTGTCGATGGGGTGAGAAAAGTTATGAAGAATAAGTTTGACTCATCCAATCTGAAGAAAACATCCCAAACAGCGTTGAAAGTTGCACGAAAACAATTCAAAAAAGCAGGTGGTCGGAAAAATGTTCGGTTACCAAGAGTAATTCCTATTCCAAAGACTGGAGGATTTCTACCATTTTTAATACTTCCGTTTTCCGACTTATCAGCTGCTGGAGCATTGGCGGGAGGTGGTGCAGGCATCGCTAAGGCCGTCAACGACAGCAAAGCAGCTCGGAAAACCTTGGAGGAAACGGAAAGACATAATAAAACAATGGAAGCTATAGCTTTGGGGAAACAAGGATCTGGTCTATATTTGAAAAAGTATCGCAAAGGTCTTGGTCTATATTTAAATAAACATCCAAAAAACTGTCAGTAAACCTCTGACCGATCTCGATCTACGAAAACTAGCAAAAGCTCTGAAAATTCCCCATTTTAGAGGAGTATTTATGCGTGATGAACTGCCATCCAACGGACCATGGAAAAACGAGCGTGGAATAGTTAATTCAGATAGCTCGGACAATGGAGGCACTCACTGGGTTGGGTTTGATAAAGTCGGTGATACAGTTTTATATTATGATAGTTTTGGCAATTTACGCCCCCCTCGCGAACTAGTGGATTATTTCAAAAAGAGTAAGATATTATTCAATCATGATAATTTTCAACAATATAACACTTATAATTGTGGTCAGTTATGTTTAGATTTCCTCTCTAACTCTTCAGTTGTGCCCGACTAACCCTGCATTTATTAGTATATAAATAGATTGTTGGTAAAGATTTCATCAATCATGTCTCAGACGTTCACTATCACGGGTAAGAGCTCCCGCTTATCTGTAGATTTTCTCCCACCTATAGAACAAGATCCTCATTCATACTATTCTATCGCACTTGTTGGCTTGCATACGTACAATAGCATTCCGAACATTGAAGAAGGTTTTAATAAATTTTATTATAAAAATGTGAAGGGTGAGGAAGAAGTAGTAACTATACCTACGGGGTCCTACGAGTTGACAGACATCGAGGATTTCATACAAAGTGAAGTTTGTGGGATCGGAGTGAAGCAAGAAGAACGTGACCGGAAATTATCAATATAATCTAACAACAACACTCTACACACAGAGCTGAAGAGTGATTTTGAAGTGAATTTTATTCCTAAAGATAGTATAAGCGAACTGTTGGGATTCAGCAAAAAGAAATTGACATCTCGTGAACTACACGTATCTGATCGACCTATAAACATAATCAAAGTTCAAACTATTAGAGTGGAGTGTAACTTAACCGCAGGAGCATATTATAACAATAAGATAGCTCATACGATATATGAGTTCTCACCTCTTGTACCACCTGGGTTTTCCATTGATATAGAGCCGAAGAATCTTATTTATCTACCGGTCATCAGCAAGACGTCCTTCGATAACAACACACTGAATATTTTAGATCAGAATTGGAAACGGATAAATTTTCGTGGAGAAGAAATTATTATACGGTTGGAGTTGAAAAAGACCGCTAGGGATTATGGCTTCCAACAATAAATAATAATCCAATACTCACTACCACTCATTATATGAAAAGAATTCATCTGAGAAGGTTGTTGTTGTTGCAGTAGCCATCACTTGAGAACATGGGTTTGGATTTCAGCAATAAAAGACATACCCATAGTGGTCATCAGTCATTATCTACAACGAGTTCAAGGGAGAAGGTTGCTTCTGCATAACTATCATTGGGAAATATAAATTTTTTGAAGTCCCTTGGTTACAATGTCGGAAAAACTTCAAATATTCAACGAACCAAACTTCATTGAAGACTTCATCCGAGAAGAAACTCATACCTACTATCCCCACACAACATCTTTTGGCAACAGCGATGAAATTGAGATATTAATCAATCAACAAGATGTGTTGGTAGATTTGGCCTCGTCTGCTTTATTCATCGAGGCAGAATTCCAGCCAGAAGCAAGTGGTGATGGTGAATGTAAACTAACGAATAATTTCGGAGCGTTTCTCGTCGAATGTATCAGTTATGAATTGAATGGAAAAGAGATAGACAAAGTACGTGATCGTGGTATTGTCAGCACCATCAGAGCTTATCTAACATATGCCAAACATGAATCTATACCTCTAGCTATTTCTGGATGGTCATTTAAGGATGCATTGAGTTCAGTCTAAAATAATAAAATCAATTTATGGATACCGTTGAATTTTCTACTAGGCCTATTCATTGACTAAAACAAAGTTTTGAGTGGAAAACATAAGCTGCTCTTGATAAGGTCTCGAACCGATAACGATTGCTATACTAATAGCACAGGCACGAAAACGGCTAAAATAAATGTGAAGACGATAGCATTAAAAGTGCGACATGTGTTTCCGAGTGATCAAGTTAAATTTCAAATGTTGGGGAATTTGAGTGCTGAGAAGCCTATTTTGATTCCATTCCGTAGTTGGGATCTGCATGAAAATCCGTTGATGAAGGAGAGCACTCGCGACATTTGGGCTGTTAAAACATCAATGAATTTGAAACGTCCTAGATATGTGATTCTAGCTTTCCAAACTGATCGAAAAAATAATCCTGTTAAGCACAGTGCATATTTCGATAATATAAACTTGCTAAATGTAAAATTATACTTTAATTCAGAGTGTTATCCATATGAAGCAATGAAATTGAATTTCACAGACCAGCAATACGTGGAAGCATACCAGATGTACTATGATTTCCAGAAATCATTTGCAAATAAAATAATAAGTGAGCCCATGTTAGATTATATGGCATTCAAGAATAGAGCAATTTTTGTGATTGACTATTCAAAACAAAACGATGCTATAAAGTCATCAACAGTTGACGTCAAACTAGAGAAGGAGAGTTTCCTGAATTTCCCCAAAAACACCAGGGCTTATTGCATCATCATTAACGATCGTATAATGGAGTATTCTCCGATTACAGGATCAGTTCGGAATTTGGTGTGAAGAACCAGGTGATGAATCATAATGTTATAATTTTAGTTCTAAATGATGTACTATCAAAATGTATTTTTCCCAATAAATGTTATTATTATTATTATATTTGATATTTTATTTCTCAAACGGTAGGTGGTGATGTAAACATCCGACGATCATAGTTTGTAAACTATGGTAGTCGGTTGCTGGAAATGAAACAAATTGAAACAACTAGTGACGTTATCAGTCAGTTATCAACGTTTGCAATGAGATCGAAACGGAGAGTTACCCCCCACCCTCACTATTCACGTTCACGTTCTCACGTATGTAAGAGAGAATCATTTCAGAAAATGTTCAGTTATAAAAATGAACTTAGCAGCGTGCGTTCGTGATTCAAATGTGGCTACATGGTCCACCAACAATTTTATTAAGTTAACAATTAATGAAGTGTGTCTAAAATTTGGGATCGATATGAGAAACATTAAAAGAAATTATATATTTTGGAATATTCAACTAAACCAACGCGTTCTGATGAATGAAGATCTATTGGATTGGTTAGGTTATCGCGGCAAAAAATATCATGCTAAAAAGGGTGTTTGTTATAACAAGATTGTTGAGGAAAAACCCGCATATACACCATTTAGAAATTTGTGATAAGACTGATGCACGAAAGAAATATTATGTTCTAGATGCTATTGATTTCGAATCATTATTGATGCAAATGCGAACTCCTAAAGTCATCGAGTTACGTGAACTGTTTTCGTTAATGAAATTTATTATGATGAAATATTGTGAGTACGAGAAATTCTATGAACAACAAGAACGTCAAAGAGCTGAGGTACGTGAATGTCTTGCGAAAGAACGATCTCAACGCTTATCTCAACAAATTCAAATGAATGTTATCACCTTACGGAATAACATTGCACCAAATATTGTTCCACCTCCTATAAATTTCGGAAGGAGACGAAATTTAGGTAATTACTTTGTTTTTTATAATAAAATTTATATAATATATATTATTTAAGATTATATCGAACATCGAATGATATGAGACCAGAATGGTACCTAATGCGTCGACAGGAGGATGGTTGGCGTGATGCCGACAGAAAATTACAAAATCGAGGAATGCGATTAATACGTAAATGGTCTAACATATCTCATGCTATCGATATTGGTAACGAAGTGAAACAGAATTTCCGTCGCGATTTGAAATGGTATGCAAGAAGAAATATTATTCATGCCGCAGAAGAAGAGGGGGGTGAACAATTCATTAGTGATATCAACATCGAGTCATTGATAGAATGTGTTATCAATCACAAAAATGAAGCTTATGAACTAGCAAATGATAATGTCAATATATTGATGTAAACATATTAAGTTCTTCTATTATTAAAAAAAAAAAAAAAACCGAGGTAACTATGAAATGCGCTTGCGTTAATGTTTATATGTATGTTTCATCATTCAAGTGTTCATCATCGTTCGTAAACTATGGTCTCTAAATTGAATTACTTACCATCACCGGTTTGAAGCAGTGAAGTTATCATCATATATCGGAATTATTGTTATCATTCCTTTTGTTTTATTAAAACACTTATATCTTCATACAATCATTTATTTACATGGTAAATAGCCTTCTTCACATATTTAACAAACATTTTCAACATTAGTACTGATAAAGAAGATAAAATTGCATACAAAATTGCGAAAATTTTAGAAATTTCTTCGTCTAGTGTGGATGGTGTTGATATTGTCTTTTGTATGACATGTGGTAAACATGATGATTGTTGGAGCAATTGCCATTCAGCCATATCTCCCTCACTCCGATCAAAGAATAAAAGTTTAAGTTTATAATGTTTGGTGGTACGATTGTCTTGAGGAATGTTGAATGCGAATACCTCTAATTGATTATCGTTGATTTTTCTTGAATTCATCGGAATCCATTCGGTACGGTTACACCTCCCACCACCATCGGTTGCAACATCCTTCAGACAAATATAAATGCGCTCAACGTGTTGGGGAACGTTCGCGTATAGAATACCATTCAGAATTGTGGTTAGAATCACGAAATTTGTTTTTAACATCCCCACTCTCATCATTATCTTCACTTTTTACACTTGTAAATGTATTCAACAGTCTTTTAACTTTTATTTTATCTTCGTAAAAATTCAAGTCTCTTCTTAGTTCATGAACTTTCTCCACAAATTTTCGAAGTATACGTGTGTATTCTCCAAAAGATATATGCATAATGACACATTTACAAACTTACTGGATATCTTTATCATAACCTCCAACTATTCACATTTACACATAGAGTTCTCAATATCAATGTGATGAATAATGAGTAGATATCATTATTATTACTCGCATTTCATTCCTCATCTGACCATCATAGTTCGTGAACGATGATGACGTCATCATTGTTCGTGAACTATGGTCGCCGGATTGAATCAGTTACTGTCATCGGTTCGAAGCAGTGACGTCATCATCGTTCGTAAACTATGGTCGCCGGATTGAAACAATGAATGCCTCCCGTGACGTCATCATCGTTCGTGAACTATGATCGCAGGATCTTCAATTCAATAAAATTAACATTCTGCATATCAATACTTTTCATTCGATACCTATAAAGCTATGGTTGACATTCATAGATCCGTCATGACAGTTCGCGTGACAGATGCTTCATGGATCCACCACGTCACACCCTCCAAGACGCGACATGACACCTCGATTGAGACCTCACGTGACCGCCACCATGACAACTCTTTCCACCACCATGATGCTCTATGGTTTTGAGTTGAGTTAGCTCTACAACCTTCAGCTCTATGGTACGTGATAGCCACCATGACACCTTGTGACAGACACTCCGTCGAAGTGACAGACACCATATCTCACCGCGTGACAGATCATGTGATTTCAAAACCGTACGAGTCGCATGAGTCGGACGAGTCGAACTGGTGGCGACACCTCCACGAAGCAGTCTGTACCTTTATGCTGTGACGTCACACGTCTGCCCTGTGATAGCAGTCTGTCATCTTGGATTCGCACGAGTCGGACGAGCCGAACTGGTGGCGCCACTTACACGAAGCAGCCTGTACCTTCGATGACAGCTGTCACGTGGTGGTGACACCTACACGAAGCAGCCTGTACCTTTAGCCCACCATGACAGCTGTCACGTGGTGGTGACACCTACACGAAGCAACCTGTACCTTTGGTCCGCCATGACAGCTGTCACGTGGTGGTGACACCTACACGAAGCAGCCTGTACCTCAGGGCCACCATGACAGCTGTCACTTTGGTGGCGACATCTCTACGAAGCAATCTGTACCTTAGGTCCGCCATGACAGCTGTCACTTGGTGGCGACATCTGCACGAAGCAATCTGTACCTTAGGTCCGCCATGACAGCTGTCACTTGGTGGCGACATCTGCACGAAGCAATCTGTACCTTAGGTCCGCCATGACAGCTGTCACTTGGTGGCGACATCTGCACTAAGCAATCTGTACCTTAGGTCCGCCATGACAGCTGTCATGTGATAGTCACGTGATCCTGTACATGTGACACACTTTTTATACACACCCTGTATACTCTCTCATGTGACACACTTTTTATACACACCCTGTATACTCTTTACAAATAAAATCCTTACCACCTACATCCTTTCAAAACTGATAAGGACAAGCTCACACCGGATGCACATCGACAGCTAGACCGGAAGTGGAGACCGGATATCCTGGTCGAGGAGTAGTCCAGTTCATCTACTGCTTTATGTCTGATATCTAAATAGTTCTCACTCTCGTCATGTTGACGACAAGCTTCATCAAACTGATTCATACCGGGATCTCCACGATTCAAACGCTTCTTTAGTTTTGTATCTGGACCACAATACTGAAAGCCTGCTATGTGTAGTTTGAATGGTAGATTATTTATTAGTGAGGTAACAACATCCTCAGCATAATGTTATGTTAATCAGTTTCGAGAATGTCGAATTTTTCTATGAGAATATTATAAATAGATTTCAGTTGAAATATGATGCACAGTAACAGCGAAAGTTGTGAAACAACATCACTCTTGATATAATGAATCTTGATGATTAACCAGATGTTATAGCAAACCGTTATAGACATGACTATTTATTCCCGAATACTTTGAGATCAATAATATGCGGTCCTAGTAATTGTGGGAGAACCAATGCAATGTTATCTCTGTTATTCGATAAAAATGGTTTGCGTTCTGAAAATGTGTACTCGAATCATCACATCAGCCTTAGTATCAACTTCTTCAGGAAATGTTAACTAAGATTCAAGGATTGAAATATCATCGATTCTCTGAAAATAATGATGTAGTCGATCCTCTTCAAGCCAACCCCAATTCCGTTATCATATTTGACGAAATGATGTGCGATAAGCAAGATAAGATCAGAGCGTACTTTTCAAGAGGTCAGAACTGGGGTATTTCCTGCGGAGTTTAAGAGATCGAAAACCATACCCTTGCATGAACCCAATGACAAAAAATTATTTACTAACAGACAAATAACAATACTGAATGCACTGGCAAAAATTTTCGAGCACATCATTTATGAAAAGGTTTATTTTAATGTAAAAAATTTGATTTGCTCAGAACAACATGGTTTTTTCAGAAAGCGATCAGTAGAAACTAACTTATTAACCCTGGTTGATTTCTTAGACAGCGAGTTAATGCAGGGGCACTCGGTTGATGTGATATACATGGATTTCTTGAAGGCATTCGACAGGGTAAATCATGATCTGTTGCTGACCAAATTAGCTCAACTAGGATTTGATAGAATTGCTCTACATTTCTTTTCATCATATTTACAAGGGAGATTACATACAGTGAACTATCTTGGCGTGAATTCGTTTGCCCTTGAGACTGTGTCGGGGGCAACCCAAGGCTCAAACCTTGGGCTCCTCTTCTTTATATTATTAAATTCAGTAGTCTGACATATGCAGACGATTTTAAGGTGCCTCTCAACTTGAATAAATGTAACGTAATGACATATACCAGAAGTAAGAATAACATCTTTTTTATGTATCATATTGGTGAGTCGAAATTGAAGAGAGTTACATCAATGGAGGATTTGGGTGTGGTTTTTGACACACAGTTGAGATTTGGTGATCACATTCAGTATATTACATCGAAAGCTCATAGAACACTCGGTTTCATTAAGCGTGTAGGGCGAGAGATAAGTACTTATGTCACTTTCAGGCATCTCCATTTTTGGTTGGTGCGACCCATTCTTGAGTACGCCTCTATTGTTTGGAATTCTTCCACATCCATTGCTTCACAGGCGATTGAGACGATTCAGAATTTGGCTATTAAATATATGTACTTCAAAAAGTATCGAAGATACCCTCCATTTGGCTCCTATTCAGCAATTCGTCAGGAGTTCGACCTTATAAAGCTATGCTATAGACGAGAAACTGCTAGTATATATTTTCTGTAAAAGCTGTAAGATTTCTTAATAGATTCACCGCAGCTGCTTTCAGCGCTGAAATTTTATACTTCCAATAGCAGAATACGTCACGTACAATTACTTTTTATGACTCCTACGCGTAGCGTTGTTCAATGTGAGTGTGCGACAGTTTCGACAAGATTTGTTTGAGTTGAGTAATGCAGTTCAACGGGAGGTGGTTCGGGTTGGTAGGAGTGATTTTTGATGGATGTGTTGTATATGTTGGCGAGTGCTCTAGATAGTGACAGACAGATCTGGGTGGACTTATGGGTAACGATGGGCCAGGAAGTGGTGGGGTAGTTGTGGGTCAGCAGTAGGGCTGTAGATTAGTTTTAGTTTTGTTGTATTAATTGAGTATTTGATTTTTCTTACTTTTTTTTTGTTTTTTCTTTAAACTATATACAGTTTGTTTTCATTAATTATTAATTGACTCTAGAACATGTAATTAGGTTGTAAGTGATTGTGACCTGTTTGTTCTTGTGAAATAAATGAATAAATAAATAATTCAATTGATAGTTTCTATCTGTGTCAGTCATATGCAAAATGGGTAAGACATGGATTACGTGATAAGTAATACTAATACTACAATAAATTTCAAACAAGATGATATTAACCTTATCTACTTATATAAACGACGATAATGTAACTAGTGATATGCCATTTGAGAAATTTAAAAACATATGCCGCCAGTGTTGGAAAGAAAAATATGGTTTTATCATGATATACAAAGACAGTGACTTACAAATTTGATTTATTTATATATTTATGATGTATCAATATAAAACCATTGATCGCCAAATGCCTATATGGAGATTATCAAGACCGAATTGAGAAAAAAATCGAAAAGTGAAGAATATAATCAGAAAAAAGTGTACGTTCATTAAATTAAGTAAAGATGAACAAGATGAGGATGTAGAGCAAATATTTAGAACTATATCTGAACCATTGAGTGATGTTTCAATACATACTAGTGAAATCGGAAAAGAAGTATCATCATTAGAGCATGCTCAAACATCGATCCCGCAAATGACTCTACTACGTACAGAATTTAATAGTTATAAGAAGACACATGAAAACAAACAGTTTGGAGATGTTGCAGGATTATAATCGGCAACATCTCTAAACTAATTCCTGGAAACACCTACCAAAAGATTCCACCCCCTTTATAGAACGTTCAATTTCACAAATTATCCGTCATTCTTCCCTTCCAAATTAGAAATTTTTCATTCTCCATTGTTCAATAAGCCCCGCTTATATGGTTTGCCTAAAATTCATAAGCCCTCAGTTTCCCTGAGACCAATTGTCATCACTATCGAATTCCCTACTTCTAAACTCGATATATGTCGTCTATTTTAAAACCTCTTGTAGATCATGCCAACAGTTTTATCCTGAATTCCTTTCATTTCGTTGAAAAACTCCAAACCCTGAAAGTTAACCCAGGCGATTTGATCGTCAGCTTCAACGTCGAATCACTCTTTACCAATTTTTTCATTCCAGACACCCTTTACATAATTTCTCAACTGTTATCTGTCAAAAACATTTTAATGGGCTTACTACCGTTAATTGATTTTTATCTATCTTACACATATTTTCTGTACGATCGCAAGTTTAACGAGCAGTTCTCGGGGGCTGCCATGGGTTCCCACTATCTCCGGTCATAGCTAATATCTTCGTGCAAACTTTCGAGCAATATGCTATTGATTCATCTGTTCTCAAGCCGAAGTGTTGGTTTAGATATGTTATAGATATATATGACGACACTTTTGTTATTTGGCAACATGGTCGCGAAAATCTTCCTTTCCTCAATCATATAAATTCATCACATCCCAATATCCTTTTCACCATGGAAGTCGGATCGAGAGCTTCACTTCCATTCCTAGATATATTAGTTAGTCGACAGACTGATGGTACTTTGGGACATTCTGTGTATCGAAAACTCACTCACACCGATAGATACCTAAATGGCCTTTCCACCACCACCCTGCCCAAAAGCAATCTGTCATTAGCTCCTTGGTCACAGAGTTGTCAACTTATCTCAACCCCAATCCTTAAAATCAGAATTGAAACATCTTTCATCTGTCTTATTATCAAATAATTTCTCCCATTACAACATTCAAAAACCCATAACAAAATACACTTCGCCTAAAATGTTCAAATCAACCTACAGCTACAACACCCCCCTCACTGCTTTATCCACTGCCTATTTCCTATTGTCTCTTATTCTCATCCGAATCTGCAGGCAATAACAATGATACGAATGAAAGTATCTAAATAGTTGAAGAATTAAAGGAAGCTCATATTATTGAGTAATAAGCATTAATAATATCGATATTTATGCTTAGTATCAAAATGAATATCGAAGAGTTCGGTTGTTCGTGTATTTCTTCTACGGCTTTGAAACGTTATCATCCTTGTGAATAACAGCTCATTTCGAACGGAAAGTAAGAGATGAAAAACCGCATCCTGAGTAACTTGAAGGAACCTGTTAATCAAAAGAATGCTACAAATAAACGTTACGTAGATGGTTCTGTCAATACTAATGGACATCAAGTGGAAATAGAACTGAGAAACAAACTTAACAAATTTGAGCAATTATGCAAAAAAATTTGTTTATAAAACTACTAAAATTCCTTCTGAAGTAGAGCGATTACAAATTGTGTCTGGAGATAAGCTTATAAATTTTCATGTTAACATACGAAAATGGAGGATAAAATTAGAGGTGTGTATGAAAGGGATAAATAATAAACTTGAAACAGATGATA
Source organism: Endomychus coccineus (assembly GCA_958510875.1). NCBI lineage: Eukaryota > Metazoa > Arthropoda > Insecta > Coleoptera > Endomychidae > Endomychus > Endomychus coccineus. The sequence continues at coordinate 109,164,919 of OY294069.1, forward strand.
ACAAACACCATTGATTGGTATTCATCCATAGTTGTCTATCTATGTGATACAATTTTTCGTCCCTGACTGATTATAAGATATGTATAGTGAAGAAAAGGTTCAAATTTATCGTGCATGACATAAGCTTGCATTGAAAAAGATTGAAGATCCAGGACAGGTTGATCTTGCTGATGTGAATAGTTACGCTCGGAATAATGCTGGATACAAATATACGAATTGGTTGTAATAGATTGTTTCTCCAAGTATATGTGGGCGAAAACATTGAATTCGAAATCGGCTGCAAAAGTACGAGATACATTTGCTAAAGTTCGAGATAATTCTAAAAATAGTATTCCTAAGAATCATCAATCTGATGATGGAACAGAATTCTATAACAAACTGTTCTCTGAACTGATTCAAAAATGTCTTATTGATCATTACAGTTCTTTCTCTATAAAGAAAGCTTCTATAGCTGAGAGGATGGTAAGAACTTTGGAAGAGAAAATCTATCAATTATTCAGCTTGCGTGGATGATATAAACTGATTGATGTTTCAGATAAGATTGTATCAGATTACAATAATCGTAAACATCGAACTATTGGTATGGCACCTTGTAAGAGTACAGAGGGCAATGAAAAATGGATTCTAGATAATTCATATTCCCGCATAAAAAGAGCTTTACCTCACAAATTCAATGTTGGCGATATAGTTAGAATAAGAGAAACGAAATGTTTATTTGGGAAAGGATATACTCCTAACTGGCTTACAGAGTTGTTTAAGATTTCTCGAGTTTATTTTACCGATCCCGTTACATATTTATTGGAAGATATGTTTGGAAAACCAATAACTGGAGAATTCTATAATTCGGAAATTCAGAAGACTAAATAACCAGAGATATATCTAGTAGAAAAAATTCTACGTAGGAGGGGACAAAAATTATATGTTCAATGGCTGGGATTCGGGTCTGAACAAACAGTTGGATTCCAAAGAAAGATGTGTTATGATTGATCAGTTGTTCTCTGTTATTGGAACGAACAAGGTGTGTGAGTTAGTTCTTCAGACAATCTAATTCTATACTTCTCAATGTACTCACACGAAATTGTGGCCAATCAGGCAAAGAAACTTCAAACTTGGTGATACTCACCCAGAACATCATTTCTCAGTCAGTTCTATCGGAATATATAAAAACCGGTATGCTGTCATTGAATGAGTACTGTCAAAGTAATTGGAAACCATTGATTTAACTTTAGATGAATGTGCGTGAATATTTGATCTATGGTTGGGTATCGAATCGAATTGTGTTCATGAATGATCTATTATCCTTTCAGAGGTTTATATTCCTATATCTCCTACTATACTTAAAACGAAATTGTGGCCAATTAAGCAAAGACACCTTAACGGCTTCCATAACGAAACCATCACACGGACAAGAGAAAGCCCGGTTGTGCGGGAGCGTGTGGTAACTTACAGGTTGAATACGGTCATGATGTTTCTTCAGTTCGATTGCACATATGCGATAAAATAGAAATTCCTCGATTATCCAAAGCCCTGCGGTGTTGCGTATTATTCATAAAGCTCATCTATGTAGTATTTCATGTAATACGTAAAATTGAGAGGTTTTCTGGAACAACCAAACATACAGCTGTTTTTTAAGATGTGATGGCAGTGCTATTAGAATCTTGAGACCACGTATATGACCATCACATAACTTTCACTTGATGAGGTAAATATATTCTCCTCAGTTTTCATATATATGTACAAGACCTAAGGTTTCACTTGATAATCGATATGTCAGACTTTTCGGAAATATTTCCTCACCTTATTTTATCTGCCCATGTACTGTCACGGGTCAAAATGGCACTCAGAGTCATTACCTGATTTCGTCAGTTTGTTCCAAACTTTACGTAATACTTCGATTATCTCTGTATGTAGGTGCGCGGATGGGCAGTTCATCGACGGGAGTTACTTAGGGAGCACGAAGCGTTTATCAGATCTTACTCCGCTCGGTACTCCAGGCCACGGTCGTATATACAGGTCTGGGAACTCTATGTTTGACATGAGTCTCTTACATGTCGCCAAACTCGTAGTCCCTCGCTCAGCCACCAGCTGGCGCATGGATCGAAATATATTGTCAGGATGTCAGAATTAGGCGCCATATCGTTCAAACACAGTCGTATACGTGCCAGAGGGCATGCCTCGAATCATGCCCCACCCTTTTGGTACTACGCAACAGATGACGCTTAGCGGACTCAATTCTCACATAGTAAACCGCCTCGAGTTCCCAGACCTGTATATACGAGCGTGCTCCAGGCCAACCGTCGAGCTGATCATGATCGATGGAAGGCGAGATTTTGGTTCCTCTTGCTGGATTCTCAATTAGGCGCATATCATAAGTTTCATATAATTCCTTAAAAAGAATTATGAGTGGTGTTTGAGTATTGGTTTTCACCGTCTTGTTATAGGTAAATTGCAAACCGCTCCTTTTCATTCTTCCCACCTTTACATGCAATGCAAGTTTCAACATAGCAGTTCGACGTTGCTGTTATACAGTAGACATAAATGTAATATTCGGGTTTTGTGACGTTAGTTATGTTTTGGAGTGTTATAGATATTTAATGCTATCTAGTATGTGATTTAGATAACGGTGGTTATTTTGTCTGCCTGAATAATTACATGTCTGTTGGTCTACCGGTAACTTGGTTCATATCATCAGAAAATTTCTTTTTTTTGTGGTAATTTTCTTCCCAGGAACTGAGGGGAGAGTTGTCAAGGGTCGAAATGGCACTAAGAATCATTACCTGTTTCCGTCAGTTTGTTTCAAACTTTACGTAATATTTCAATTACCTTTGTATGTTGGTGCATTGCAATTTTACTGATTAAGGAAGCGTTGGTTATAATCCTATGTTAATATACAGGTAATGAAATGAGTTGATATAATTATTGAAACAAATTAGTAACTTCAACCAACGCTTCCTTAAACAGTAAAATTGAAATGCACCAACATACAGAGATAATTGAGATATTATGTAAAGTTTGAAACAAACTGATGAAATCAAGTAATAACTCTTAGTGCCATTGCGACCCGTGAGAGTACTTCGATATGGATAAATATGCATCTTTTTCATATTTTATCGTTATGTACAAGTTCTGACCTTTCCTTTGATGATTCAGACTATTCAAACTTGAGTCGACGCTATGGATTAACGTCATTATTGTAAGATGTTAATTTAGAAAAGACAGTCGAGAATGGAAATGGGATACCCAATATTTCATAAAGTATTTGTATTTCAAATAAGATTCTAAGGTTTTTTGTATATCGTGTAATGTACCTGAAGTAAACGGTTTCTATAAAATAATAATGAAGAAGAAAAAGAACAATTTCCTGTGTTAAATTCTCAGAAGGTAGAAGTGGTATCAAAAGTTGCACTATAATAGTAATATTTCCCATTAGAACTATCATATTACTGTTGAAAAAATCAGATACGAAAGGACAATTTCCTCTCCTCCATATCACACCGCTTCGGCAAGGTATTCAACCATGAAGTTCATATTGGCCATAGTTCCAAAGTCGTTTACTTTGGAATCATTACATGATATAACAAAAACGGTAGTAATTAGATGCAGAATTCAAAATCCTATAAAATTTATAATGAAGATTCTTGACCCATGTATGAATTATATATTAATTCTCGGAAAATAGGTCACACTAACACATTTGTTTATCATTTTCGTCTTAACGTTAGTTTCGGTCTCACGACCATCATCAGAAGACTCATTATGTCTGAAACGGGATTTCTTAAAACTAATTGTATTACCACAAAGCGTTCTCATCCCACCACATTCAATCAAAAGTGCCTACGTGGCCGAAACGAACAGAAACACGAATAACATTTATGGTAGGTATTCTTTTTGATACAATTTCCCTATCACGAGATTTTGATATTCGATTGTTTTCTGAGAATATCATCTTAATCCGAACCAAGAAATTTGCTTGTTTATTCAAATAACCTCGAAGCTTGTAAAATAACAAAGTAATAAGCAATAGTGCCAACCGAAACTTGTACACCCTGTATAAGCATGTAGGTATATAATTGAATCTTGAATTCTTTGGAGAATAGACTATAGTTAGTTAATGTTTCTTACTTTTGGTGGCATACTATTGAATATTTTTGGAACAAGAAATCTTGCAAACCTTTAATTTGAATCGATAGAATTGATCTGACATTTGTTTACCTGTAACTTGTACGGTATTGTATACATAAGAAAAAAGTGTTTTTATTTCTTGGTGTTTGTATGAGAAGAGGTAGTTACTATGTAAGTAAAGCATGCTGACATTGAGGTCTGGGGACTCGTATGTTTGATATGGGTCTCTTACGCGTCGCCAAACTCGTAGTCCCTCGCTCAGCCACTAGCTAGCGCTTGGATCTCGAAGTACGGCAACAATCACATTATTAAGTAAAATAATTTTTCTCGTAACGCAATATTTACTATTCTGATTTGAGAGAGGAATAGAACTGTTACTCTTGTCAAAATGTATTACTCACCTTGAAAATAACTTCCCCTTTTTCGTTATACATGACGCACACACCTCGTTAAAATGATTTCTATCCGGAATCGCAAGCATCCACTTTTCTCGCATTTCCGCATCTTTCGGCTTTAAAAACAGAAGTTTTTTGCTTTACACTATTGTACCACGTTTTGCATTTCGGCACAATGCACAGTTTTGTAACTGTGAACTACGTGACAGTCGACGCTTAGCGGTCCCACTTCTCACATAGGAAACAGCTCCGAGTGTACGACCGTGGTCCTACCAAAATTCATTAATGAAAAGTAATGTTCTGTCCACATTCAGTGTTAATTTGTTATGATCAGACAATAAGACATCAGATTGTAAGGATTTGCATGTTTGCATATGCAAATGAATATAACTCGATTTTTGACACCTTATTGCATATCATAGCCATTTGATTCTAAGCAGTTTCAAACAAGTCAAAATGAGGTAGAAATAGGAATGGACTAGAAATATACGTTTTTGGAATTTGGGAATTCCAAGAACATCAAGTAGTTCTTGAAAATGAAATAATGAAAGCCTTGCATGTACAAGCTCGAATATGAATGTGACATCGATGGTTTGCTTGGTCTGACAGGGCGGGAGGGTAGAGCAACTATACAGGCATCCCATCGCATCGAGTGTGAGTCTGACTGATATTTTAATTTGTATAGTTTTCCTGTGGCTTAGATCTTCTACGAATTACGAAGGTAGTCGTCGTGTTTTATTATTTATTTGCATTTACATTCGCGCTTGCACAATAATGCTTCCTATTGAAGTGCACTCTAAAATTTTAATGGAAATGAACTATGGAAGAGTTCACACTGTGGATACACTATAAAATAATAAATACGGAATCACCCTTATCCACTTAAAATACGGCTGAAGTACTGATGACCTTTTGGCTACCAAATGACCACCATCAGACTAAAGAAGAAGAAATCAAAATGTGCCTGTTCAAATACTATTTGGGGATAATAAAGCTAACAAGTGGTTTCCCTCAGCTGGAGATAAATTGGAACTTAATAAATTGCTTTTTCGTTTACACGTTTTCATCCCTACTAAAACTAAATTACATAGATATTTGACCGTACTATGCTTAAAATATTTATTATCACTTTTAAAACACTCTATGGATAAATATCTAGGTTATTCAGGATTAATCCTAAATTACCTGAATATTTGTCCGTACTGTGTTTTAAAAGCTTATTATCACTTTTGTGTTTTGAAAGCTTATTATTACTCCTAAAACACAGTACAGACAAATATCTAGGTAATTTAGAAGTAAAGGAAATGTATAAACGGAAAAGCAATTCATTAAATTCCAATTTATCTCAAGTAGAGGTAACTCTTTGCATTATCTCCAAATAGCATTCGAACAGGCACATTTTGAATTCTAATTTAGTTCAGTTTAATGATGTTAATATATTTCAATAGTATTTGCAATCGATGAGGGTTTCATAGTGTTCAATGGAAAGTTTGATTAAGACTCACTCAGGATAATTTAGAGCTGACGGCACAGGTTGCTTAAAATCAGGTGTGCACCATTGATAACTTCGTTATTATTGGAGCTACGAAGTCGTTCAAATTAGCAAACCAATAACACTTTTTTCGCAAATTACAATAATGAAATCAAAAAGCAATTGGACATTGCATTATCAATATTTTTTTTAATGGAAAACCGTTTATATTTTTTTTTAATCCATCAACTAGTATATTCTCTTTTGAAACGTTCACATGCACAGATGGTCTGAAACAAATACGCAACGTCGACAGTTCTATTAATTTTTATTAAATTAACATAAAAAAAGACACTTTTTATGACGAACAGTATTTTTACAATTAATGTTCAAAACATCTCAATTTTGTTCAATGCACATGTATGCTCTTCTGATCACAGAATTTGTGGGCTGCAGTGATGGGAAAGCACCATCGTGTTGTAAGTACATTTGTTGTGCTCTTTCAAACTAATAACATCCAACAACTTCTGATGACAATATTAAATCCATATATCATCTACCATTTGAACAACCTTCATTAAAAACTTGTGTAATATATTTTCTGGACGTCAAAGCACATCAAACTTTCACACTAAATCGTTTGTGTGGATTTCTAGAATGGCTAAGGATCCAATTTTCTCTCGACCAATAATGTATGTTCTTCCCATTGATCACCTCTATATTTGAAAAATTCGATTCGTCGCTTCAAAATATTGAACGCAATAACTTATTACTCACCTCGTAAGGTTCAACTAGTCATCGGCGGGAACCTTCTGTCGGTATCCCCCGGTATTGAAGTATGATCACAGCGATACTTGATAACTTATGCTCTAGTAGAATTACTTCTGTTTACCTCAAAATATAATATTTATTTCTGCATTCTCATTTAATATCCCTTCTTTTTTAGGCTTGATTGTCTTCTCAATTTTCTATACAATCTCAAAAAATATCGCTTGTCCGACACCTCACTCGCTTGTTATAAATTCAGACCACCAGTACATAGGAACTTTCTTAAAGAGAATTTGATAATTGATCAATTTCTTTAAAAAAATAAAGAATTACCATTAAAAAAATATTTTTAAAATTATGTCGATAATGTTCAATTCTTTTCTCGATTTCACCATTGGAATCGACAGATTCCTGATTCTTGTATGGACGAAAAGATCTGCTTTAGAAATATCTTAAAACTTTGGCAAAAACTTAGTGGCGATTAATTTAGAAGAAGATTATTTTAACTAGGACGAGAGTTGTGAGGAAGATAACTATGAAATGAAGATAGCCACAAATACAGGGCGAAAAACATTCAATTACGACACTGACATCACCAAACGAATGGAAACAAAGTTGGCTTTTAGAAACTTGAAACTTTAACACCTGCTATGACATAAACTATGAAAATTTGACATAGAGAAACGTATCAAATAGACTAGTTGAGATTTCACATTTTTTAGGCCAATTATAATAATTCCTATGCTATATACTACGTATAGTAAGAGAAGTAAAAATATGACATTTTTTGCAATAGCTGCCAATCAAATTACCAACAATCAGGTAGCTCATTGGCAGGAACATCGATCTTCTGATCACTGTGGTTGCCGGTCGCGGGTTCGAATCCAGCGACGGCGGAATTTTTTCCAAGAGCCGAGACAGTGGTGAAGCAAGATATAGTGGACCGTCGAGCCTAAGTGTCATCGAAACTGCCCTGGTTGCAGGATCGAGCCTACCACACGAGGAGGAGTGTTTAGTGGGTATATCTGAGGTGATTGAATTCGAACTCAGGGACTCCCACACTGTCTTTTGGAATCTTACAGGACCATGAAGTGAACATAAACGGTTTCAACCACCTCCCAACAAAAAAAAAATTATCATATCACTTATCGGCTTACATGAGATATATTAATTAATATCCGATTGATTTCAATTCATCCAATGATTGGAGTATTTACAATCAATCAATTAACAGGGTGTCATATGTTATGGCAGATTTGAAGCATCGTTATATAATGAACTGGCGACACGCCCCGGCTTCGCACAGGTGCAATGCTGATACTAAGTACACTACAGAAGAACTGTGAACGTTGTTTATAAAAACATAGCGGCCCGCTCCGGCCGGTACCGCAGCAAACGCTACGTCCCGCAATTTTTAAATCTGTAATATCTTCGAAAATATTCATTTAAATCATATGCTGTAAAAGTCCATATAGATCTATATTAAATCAACAATGTATACAAGGTATTTAATTGGATAAGGATTAATGCTGTATTAGTTAAAATCGCTTCGAAAATTAGCCATTATTTGTCGTAAAAAGTAAATGACAAAAAAATGGTATTGTGGGATAACCATAAGAGATAGACATATACCATCGCGGAGTTTTCTGTAGACCTTTTCAATGTGTACAATACTTAGGTACATTATTTTGATATATCTCGTAGGGTTAAGCCTGCGTTTGCAATGTAAGCGGAAAAAATGTAATTATTTACGACATCACATTAGAAACCTCAAAAATAACAGTATTTCTCCACTATTTAATGGATGTTATTATACATATAAATCTTCCTCTTCAATCACTCTATCTATTAAATAAACCGCATCAAAATCCGTTGCGTAGTTTTAAAGATTTAAGCATACAGGGATATAGGGACAGAGAAAGCGACTTTGTTTTATACTATATAGTGATTGTGTAAAGACCAAATTGTGTCATTTACTTATTTTATAAAATAATTTTTAACAATGAATCTTGACCCAAGTATGAATTATATATAAATTCTCGAAAAATAGATCACACTTACAAATATGTTTATTATTTTCGTCTTTACGACCATCATCAGAAGACGTGTTATGTCTAAAATAGGATTTATTAAAGCTAATTGTATTAATACAAAGCATCCCTATCGCACCAATTTCAATCAAAAATGCCCACGTCACCGAAACGAACAGAAACACATATAATCGAAATTGTAACACATCAATATTTTAAGTTTATGAAATGTATTTAAAATCCAGTGGTTAGCAATATTCTTATAACATACGAACATATGTCAACAATGTCTGTATATGACTGAAACCAAGAAATATAATGCTCAATTCTCTACTTTTGAACCAGATGTTGAAGATTTATGAAGAAATAGAAAAAGATTGTCAGACCTTATTAGAAATATTACTATTTGAGCATTTCACCTAAAATATTAACATTATAAAGACACATGTAGTAATTTGCAAGGGTTTTAATGAATTAAAACCCTTGTAAAACCAAGTTATTTACGGAAAATATTATTTCAATATTTGAGTTAGATCCCTTTTGCACACATTGAGCTGAAAGTAGTACACACTCAAAAAAAAAACTCCACATCTGATTTTTTGCAGATGGTTTAGTTTTAACACATGAGGTGATATGGTACCTTCCTTAGTAGCTACTCAGATAAATTAATCAAATTTTCTTCTCATCATGTCGTGCCAAAACAAGTTATTTCGGACAATGGAACACAATTTAAAGATTCTTTGATGAAGGAATTATGGGACAAGCACAAGGTAAATTTACGTTTTTTTCACCCAATCAACCCCATCAAAGCGATTACATTCTATTGTGGTGGAACACATCCGATTATGGCTATGCAGATGAAAATGACTCATACTATGTTAAAATCAGTCATTACGAATGAAGATCCTTTTGATATAGATATGAACAAAATTAATTAGAAAGCATCTAACTCAATGTATAAATGCTTCTACGGAAGATCAGTTGTTTCAGACAACCATGCCACACTCCTCCTTGTTCTGTCGCAAAAACGGGAACGTTTTTGTTTCGCTACCCCCACACACCTCTCACAGGCTCCAGCCACTGGACGTCACGTTTTTCAGTTCATTGAAGACAGCATATAGCAAAGAATGCGATCTTTATATAAAGTCGCATCATTATAAAAAAATTTAGGTGAATCTCATTGCTGATAGCTCTTTGCTAAAGCGTACAATCGCATCACTTCAGAAGAAAAAGTTTTGAACGTTGAATAGAAACGTATTTGGGAAAGAAGAGTTTACTGAAATACCAGAAGAACCAAATTCCGTTATTCAGGCAGAAGCCAGCGAAATGGATGAGCCCCCCGAAGACACAATTTATATGGATCGCAAGCCCGGAACTAGTAGAGATTCAGACTCATTGTATGTAACAAACAGAAGCCATGATTAAGTAGTTATGCTTCAAATTACACCTCCACTGGAAGCCTGTAACAAGGAGTCACGTGCCAAATCGAATAGAGAGAGAGAGAGAATTTATTGTCATCAAAAAAGTACATGACATGTCAATTATGAATCTATAGGATTATAAATAAAATATAGTATATAAAAGTTAAAAAAGTTAAAATTAGAAACGAAAAACTGATATAACATATATAGCATTATCACAATAAGAGTTTGCTGCTCAAAAGAATCTCGTCTATGCTGTAGTACCCACCACTGATGAGCACATTTTTACACCACAAAGTAAATTGCTTTCTGTTTTTGTTTTTTATGTCTTGTGGAATTTTGTTATAAAGTTTTACCCCCCAATAATCTACAAATTGTTGTGTGGATTTTCTTTTATGTAGAGGTATCTGCAAGGCATCTTTGTTGCGGGTGTTGAACTGATGGAAGTTTCCATTTTTTATATATTTATCTTGATTGTCGTACACATACTTGAGACATTCCAGAATATAGAGACAAGGTAGTGTAAGTATCTTCTCTTTCATGTAGGAAGATCTGCAGGATGTTCTATTTTCAAGGCTACATATTATTCTGATGGCTTTCTTTTGTAGGATGAATAATTTATTCAGTTCACAGGATCCTCCCCATATTTGAATGCCATAAGCCAATGAGCTGTTTACGTTTGCATAATATGCTGTTTTGATTACAGATTTAGTGCAAATTTTTTTAAGTCATCTGATACTGTGAAGTGCGTGGACCATGTTAAACGATTATCGATGTGTATCCCTAATAAATTTGCAGTGCGCCTTTCAGCATTAGAGAAATTAAGTTTTGTTGTTTTATTTTTGTTGCATTTTAACTTGTTTGCTGCAAACCAATCCTCTGCCTCCACTATCACTTCTTCCGTTTTATCATCCACTTCTTGCTTTGTACTCCCGTTTATCAGATATGATGAGTCGCCACAATAATTACTTTGCAGTAGAGCTGTTTTTATATTTAGATCATTGATGAAAATGATGAAGAGTATAGGTCCAATTATGGACCCTTGTGCAACACCATGTTGTACTTCTAACCTAGTAGATAATTTTCCCTTCCAATATACGAATTGCGTTCTATTTTCAAGGTAAGATCTTAGCAGCTGATAACTTTGATCTCTATAGCTTGTCAAGCAGTATATTATGTGGTACCGAATCAAAAGCTTTACTCAGATCTAGGCTTATCATATTGAGATCTTCGTTTCTGTCTAATGTTTGTATGATCGAGTCGATGGTTGTTAGAAGTGCAGTTGTTGTACTTCTTCCCTTACGATATCCATGTTGAGCATTGCTGAATAGCTTTTTATTCTCCAAGAAACTCACCATGCGATTTTTTATAGCCATTTCAACAACCTTAGATAATATGGGTAGAATTGATATGGGCCTGTACTGGTCTCCGTCACCTTTATCCCTTTTCCCTTGGTATATGGGCAGTATTTTTGCACACTTTAATATATCCGGAAAAAGTCTTTCTTCAAAGCATTTGTTAATAATGATGCTGAGTGGTTTCGCTATTGCCTCACCTAAAATTTTCAATATTTTTGTGGATATATGAAATAAGTCCATCGTATTTGTTGATTTCAGTGAACAAATAATTTTTTTAATTTCCAGTGCGGTACAGTCAAATACATAGAAACTTGACGATGTGTCTAAGTCCTGGCTGTATAATAAGTCATTTGCCAATTGAGTGCTATTATTCATTTCTTGGTTTATGTTTTTCCCAACATTTGAAAAGTATGTATTAAGATCTTCAGCTGTAAGTTTTGTATTGACATTATTTACTCTAGTTTTCTGTTCACCTTTTATCACCTTCCATATGGCTTTCTGTTTGTTATCAGCTTTGTTGATTATTTCTGCATTTTTACGTTTTCTTGTTTCTTCAATTTCTTGTTTATACATTGACTTATACAGTTTATATGCATTTGCTGTAATGTTATTTCTTTGTGTCCTGTGAATGGTACGCAGGGCATCAAGCTTATTTTTCATATCTCTTAACTCCTTCGTTTTTTTAAGATTTTACTATTGACTGATTTGAGTTAGAAGAATTTCGATGAAGTCGTATCATTCCAGCAGCCCAAAGGTGAGTTTACAATTTTGAGAAGATTGGATAAATGAGATTGTTGGTGCGAAGATTCGCAGGCCTCAATTCATGTTTGATTTCATAACCGCCCTCCAATGGGTTCGTTGTATTCAGCAATAGAAATTTTTCATCTCGAACTAACATTTCAAACTCATCAAACATTCGATCTAACTCGAAACAGGAACTGTTTCATGATGCGTCACTATCTTGGTATGCCATTTTACTACAACTGAACTGATTTTCAGATTCTCTCTTACATACACCCTCGAGATCACACACGCACGCGCAGATCATATGATATCACTTCTAACAATCCAACTTTTATCTTTTATTTCCAACCACTTGACGTACATTCTATCACCTTTTTTCCGAAGCAGTTTCTCAATCAATAAAACATCTGATTGTTTGTTCTTCTGCAATTCTTCCTCATAGGAATGGGAGAGCTGTTCATATCCTCAAGTAGATAAGTGACAGGGTTGGTGATTTTAACTTTCATGATTTTAAATAACTCCGTTGACCAATTGGGCGTATACGATTTTTCAAAAATATGTTCGGCTTTGCTTATACGTACCACATCACTCACGTTGAATTCATGCGGTGAAGCCAACTTGAGGTGCGAGTAGGAGCGCTCCAATATCTCCCTCTTATTCTGTCTCGTTACCTTGAATGAAGCCATATTTATAGTTCTATGTTTACGTTAATTATATTTTTCTGTGATCTCTTCGACTATATCAATCCATCTATATTTTCCCTTCAAACTAAACTGTTTGTAGAGCGCTTCTTCCAAGGTTGGAATAACACGTTCAGCAATGGCGACTTTCTTCACACTATACGTATTACAATCGTTGAATTTGTTTTATCATCAGCTCGTCAGAGTGCTTATTGGAGAATTCTCCACCCCGAACGCTCTCCAGATTCCTAGGTTTACGTCCTTCTCCCTCGGTCAATACAGAATCAACAGATTTCCCCTCTTCGGCTGATTTCGTTTTCAACGGACGAGTTCATACGAATTTCGATCGTCTCCAAAATATACTTGAATCCACGATTTTCACGAGCATAATTACCCATTTTGGATGGATCCACCTGCCACAATTTTTCATCTCGAACTAACATTTCAAACTCATCAAACATTCGATCTAACTCGAAACAGGAACTGTTTCATGATGCGTCACTATCTTGGTATGCCATTTTACTACAACTGAACTGATTGTCAGATTCTCTCTTACATACACCCTCGAGATCACACACGCACAAGCAGATCATATGATATCACTTCTAACAATCCAACTTTTATCTTTTATTTCCAACCACTTGACGTACATTCTATCACCTTTTTCCCGAAGCAGTTTCTCAATCAATAAAACATCTGATTGTTTGTTCTTCTGCAATTCTTCCTCATAGGAATGGGAGAGCTGTTCATATCCTCAAGTAGATAAGTGACAGGGTTGGTGATTTTAACTTTCATGATTTTAAATAACTCCGTTGACCAATTGGGCGTATACGATTTTTCAAAAATATGTTCGGCTTTGCTTATACGTACCACATCACTCACGTTGAATTCATGCGGTGAAGCCAACTTGAGGTGCGAGTAGGAGCGCTCCAATATCTCCCTCTTATTCTGTCTCGTTACCTTGAATGAAGCCATATTTATAGTTCTATGTTTACGTTAATTATATTTTTCTGTGATCTCTTCGACTATATCAATCCATCTATATTTTCCCTTCAAACTAAACTGTTTGTAGAGCGCTTCTTCCAAGGTTGGAATAACACGTTCAGCAATGGCGACTTTCTTCACACTATACGTATTACAATCGTTGAATTTGTTTTATCATCAGCTCGTCAGAGTGCTTATTGGAGAATTCTCCACCCCGAACGCTCTCCAGATTCCTAGGTTTACGTCCTTCTCCCTCGGTCAATACAGAATCAACAGATTTCCCCTCTTCGGCTGATTTCGTTTTCAACGGACGAGTTCATACGAATTTCGATCGTCTCCAAAATATACTTGAATCCACGATTTTCACGAGCATAATTACCCATTTTGGATGGATCCACCTGCCACAATTTTTCATCTCGAACTAACATTTCAAACTCATCAAACATTCGATCTAACTCGAAACAGGAACTGTTTCATGATGCGTCACTATCTTGGTATGCCATTTTACTACAACTGAACTGATTGTCAGATTCTCTCTTACATACACCCTCGAGATCACACACGCACGCGCAGATCATATGATATCACTTCTAACAATCCAACTTTTATCTTTTATTTCCAACCACTTGACGTACATTCTATCACCTTTTTTCCGAAGCAGTTTCTCAATCAATAAAACATCTGATTGTTTGTTCTTCTGCAATTCTTCCTCATAGGAATGGGAGAGCTGTTCATATCCTCAAGTAGATAAGTGACAGGGTTGGTGATTTTAACTTTCATGATTTTAAATAACTCCGTTGACCAATTGGGCGTATACGATTTTTCAAAAATATGTTCGGCTTTGCTTATACGTACCACATCACTCACGTTGAATTCATGCGGTGAAGCCAACTTGAGGTGCGAGTAGGAGCGCTCCAATATCTCCCTCTTATTCTGTCTCGTTACCTTGAATGAAGCCATATTTATAGTTCTATGTTTACGTTAATTATATTTTTCTGTGATCTCTTCGACTATATCAATCCATCTATATTTTCCCTTCAAACTAAACTGTTTGTAGAGCGCTTCTTCCAAGGTTGGAATAACACGTTCAGCAATGGCGACTTTCTTCACACTATACGTATTACAATCGTTGAATTTGTTTTATCATCAGCTCGTCAGAGTGCTTATTGGAGAATTCACCACCCCGATCGCTCTCCAGATTCCTAGGTTTACGTCCTTCTCCCTCGGTCAATACAGAATCAACAGATTTCCCCTCTTCGGCTGATTTCGTTTTCAACGGACGAGTTCATACGAATTTCGATCGTCTCCAAAATATACTTGAATCCACGATTTTCACGAGCATAATTACCCATTTTGGATGGATCCACCTGCCACAAGTCATCCAGTCCCTTCAAAATTGTACGACGACGTTTGAAATTCCTTCTGGCTGGTTTATGAATCTCATCGACAACTTGTTGCATCGTTTTTCAATTATTATCTAGTGTAGAATCAGTTTCATCGACTTATTTGTAGGATTTGGAGTTATACGTCTCGGATTGGTTGAGGAGGAGGAGGTGGTAGTATCATTCGGTCTTTTCTTCGAGGATGTCGTCATACGTTGTTCTAATGCGAGCAGCTTACTCATGATATCCTCCTGATGTACATCCATTATATTATAATCTATAGTGATCTTGTTCAATTTATCATAATGATCAAGCAAAATAACTTTCTTTTCTCTTACTGGTAAGTGTTCTTCAAGAAATTCAGTTATTAGAATATGCAAAGTGGTGAAAGTTTCATCTGCTTTTTTTGAATTTAGATATTCCCAATTAATTTGACCTAATTCTTCCTTAATGTGGTCGATGGCTGCTCGATAATACTCCCTATATCTTATAGTCTTTTGTTCAATTACAGTTTCATTTGAAGTAGTAGGGATTTTTAGAAGTTGGGCTTGGTGGTCTGACATATGTAGTTCTTTTGTTTCCAATATGATTACGTTATTAGCATTATTTATGAATATATTATCAATAAGTGTACAAGTTGTTTTGCAGTATCTAGTAGGTTTCTGTCCTTTACTAATTAGGCCATACTCTAGTAAGAGGCTAGTGATCATATCGTTTTCATTGGAAGGAATTAAAAAATTTATGTTAAAATCGCCTGCCAATATGATTTGCTTATCTTTGTATTTATCAACTATCAAGATTAAAATTGAGGCTAGTTCCTTCAGTAAAATCTCAATGTTTGTGCCAGGTGCTCGATAGAGGGCAATGACAATACTATTCATATTTGGTATGTAGATTCCACAAATTTCAAAATTTTTGTCAATGGAAAAAGTTGTTATTTCTTTCAGTTTTGAAGCCGACCATTTTTTGAGGACTGCTATTACGACCCCTCCATGCTTGTATTGTTCCCTGCAGTAGAAACTTACTATGTTGTAGTTCTCAATTTTTACATTCTGAATATTTGATTTCTCAAGCCAATGTTCGGTTATACATATAATATCCGGTTGTTCTGCAGAAGTATAAATATTTAATTGATCAATTTTTGAGGCCAATGACTGAATATTTAAGTTTAGAATCATATTATACTTATAATTTGTTGTCATGAAATATGGTTGCATTGAGTTGCATCTTGTTAATTCATTTTTAGACCAGTTTTTTTCAATGCATTGATTGGCTCTATTCATTATTAATTGCTATATATTGCCATAGTCAATCTTAGCCCTCTCACTGTTGGTCTTTTTTTTCAGGACGTAACATGCAGTCTCATATGGACCATGATCTGTATCTAATTTTAATTTGAATTTGTTGTTCACCTCCTTACAATTTGGACATGTTTTATTTTCTTGTATACATTTGTCCGTTTCGTGATTGTCTACCCCACATTTAAAACAAGTTTGTTTTTTTGTGCAGTTCTTGGCTATATGATGAAACCCTGTACATTTAAAACTTCTTACAATATTCAAATGTTCATATATATGGCACACAGATAAGTCTATATCGAAGATCGATCGCGTTCGGTTGTGTTTTAACAGTCGCTCCGTAAACTTCATGATAATTTGGACAATAAGTGCTAAATTAGTGTTAAAAAAGTGCCGAAAATGGCCCCTGATCTTAGATCTAACAGGGACAATATTATAATCACCTTTTCACAAAGTCAGGAATTTCAGGAAGTAATTAAAGAAATAGTTTCTGAGGAAGTGAAGGGTCTTGAAGATACTGTAGATGATCTAAAGACAGAGGTGAGAAATCTAAAAAACAGTAACCTAGAATTGGTCAAATTATTAGATAAAGAAAATCCAATTCCCCGTAACAATGAATTAAATGGAACAAGTAAGTTAAATAAAGAGAATAATAAATCTCAAAGAACGGCTAATAATCAGCAAAAAAATGTGTTGACAAAATCAATTAATGATGATAAGAAATCCGGAAGCGATGAGCCGACCGAACCATCTGATGAATGGAAACAGGTGTCAGATCGTAAAAAAAAGCGAAACAATAAAAATAATAACATAATCGTTGGAAATTCCTCTGAAGTAATGAATATACAGGCTGCTGTAAAGTACGAGCATTTTCACGTATATCGGCTCCAGCCAAATCTAAGTGAAAATCAACTCATGGCTCATCTAAACTCGAAAAATATAAAAGACGCAAAATGTGAAAAAATGAATTCGAAGCATCCGGAAGAATACTCTTCTTTTAAAGTCTCAGTTCCCCAAAGTGAGGTGGAAAATGTTAAAAATCCAGAAAATTGGCCTGAACACACTTGTTTAAACCGTTTTTTATCCCACCTCAAACTAAGGAAGATAAGAGACGACCTAAACACAAGATAAAAAAGTCAAAAGGCGAACTAAGCAGGGGCAGTTTGGTTCACCAAAATTTTCGTTCACTTGGAACGAACCTTAACAAGCTCGAATCTGTAATAAATGAAAACCCAGATTGTGATATGATATCAATAGTTGAGCATTGGAAATTGGTTGAACAACTTAAAGCCTTTGTTCCTGATGGTTTAAAACTTATGTCACATTTCTGTCGTGATGAAAATCACCATGGTGGAGTTACAATTTTTACCAGAAATGGTTGCAAAGCCAATCCCAGACAGGACCTTAACAAGTTAGCCTTAAAACTTCATTTTGAGTGCTGTGCGGTCGAAGGTTTCTTGGGTCAACAAAAGTGTATCTTCCTATCTATATATGGATCGTGTTCTGAGCTTTCAAATATCCGGTTTTCTTTGATCGTATGGAGAAAGCCTTAGAAATTCTGGCAACAGAAAACTGCAAAATTTTCATTGGAGGTGATTTTAATATTGATCTGTGGGTGCAAAATGCTGCTTCTGTGGAATTTATATCCCTTTTGGAGGTAGCCACCAGGGAATACACACGAATCGACGCTACAAAATCCTCTTGTTTGGATAACATTTGTGTTAATTACGATAGTGAATGTGAGGTCATTGAATATCATATCTCGGATCACAAGTGTGTCAAAGTCTATGTAGATGTACTTAATGTAAAACAAGAGGAAGTCTGCAAAAAAAGGAGCTTTTCGGAGGAAAATATAAATGCCTTTAATGAAAGACTACTACAGCAGGACTGGGTAGATATGTTATCGGTAAGCCAATCTGATGTGAATAGTCAGTGGGTAAGTTTTCTGAACACTTTTATTCCTATATTTAATTAATCATTCCCTCTTCTTAAAGTAAAAAAGAAAAAAAAGATAGCAAATTATCACAACACTCCAGAAATAGCTCAATGTAAAAGAGATCTGGATGCTTTGTTAATATTAAAGTCAAGTAATAGTGAATTTAATGAAAATTACAAACGGTACAAATGCAAATATGATAATTTACTTTCCGAGGCGAAGAAAAAGTACATAGAAAATTTAAAAAAAAATAGTGAGAATAAAAATAAAAGTGTGTGGAAAGTAATCAATGACTTACACAAAAAATGACCCCACAAAAAATGACAGTCAGATTTTCGATAACCCTCAAGAACATGCCAATAAGATAAGCGAGTTCTTAGAGAACATTGTGCCCAGTCTTAGGGATAAACAACCGAAAAGGCCCTTTACTTGCAAAATTCCTCTAAATGAAAATTCCATGTTCTTAGATCTTGTAAGTGAAGAAGAAATATTTCAAATTGTTAAAAAACTAAAGAACAAACTTCGCTGTGGAACAGATGAGATACCTGTGTATATTATAAGAAAATGTATAGGACTTTTATGTAAACCACTTACACATATCATAAATAACTCATTTAGGCACGGAGTATTTCCGGACCAACTCAAGGTGGCCCTAATAAAGCCTATTCTTAAAAAAGGCGACCCATCAGATGTCTCTAACTATCGGCCAATTAGCCTGCTGAATAGTTTCTCAAAAATTTTTGAGAGGTCCATGTGTACCAGGTTAATTTCCTTTTTTAAAAAATCTAGATTATTCAGTGACATTCAGCATGGCAGCATAAAAAATAGAGGAACTGACACAGCCGTTTTTTCCTTTATTCAAGCTGTATTCGAAAAAATTGATAAGGGTGAACTTACGCAGGGAATCTTTCTAGACTTGTCAAAGGCGTACGATACCTTAGACCATTCACTCTTGTTATACAAGCTTCACAGATATGGGGTAAGAGGAGTAGTTTTGCAATGGTTTAGATCGTATCTGTCTAATAGGCAACAAAGGGTGGCAGTTACTACTTCAAATTCAAAAGTTTACTCAGAACTCAAAACAACTAATGTGGGAATTACACAAGGAAGTTTGGCGGGTCCTCTGTTATTCATAATTTTTTTAAACGATATCACAGAATTAGAAGGCCCAAAGCGCTTTTTGGTAACCTATGTTGACGATAGCAATCTGAATCTAAGTGAAAAACTTTACCCAAAATTGATTTCTGAGTGTTGTGCCGCCATGTTGAATGCCGGTGAATGGTTCGGAAAGGACAAATTGATACTAAATGCTGAAAAAACAAATATAATGTTATTTAGAAATATTCATCCAGGCTTTGAACCGCCTACAAATATGGTAATAAACCAGATTACATATAAACAGCAAGAATCGGTAAAGTTCTTAGGGCTAGAAGTGGACGCCACATTGAGTTGGTCAGAGCATGTAAACAAACTGACCTCTAAGTTAAATAGTGTGGGATATTCGATCAGGGTACTCAAAAATTGCTGTAATGATTCCATATTATGAACTATATATTTTGCAAATTTTTATTCAAGAATGAAGTTCGGTATCATATTCTATGGTACAAGCACTATTTTTGAAAATGTATTTGTGAGTCAAAAACGCGTTGTGAGAACCATTCTGAATCTTAAATTCATTGAAACATGCAGGGGACATTTTAGAAAAAATACTCTTCTTACTGCTTACAGCATCTATATTTATGAGTGTATTATTTTTCTTTTTAAGAACAAACATCTTTTTGTTAATCTTAAAAAACTAGATACACATGATACTCGATCAAAGAATTATAACATCCCGGGACATGACTTGACATTTTTCGAAAAGTCTCCACTATATAGATGCCTTAAATTTTTTAATGCATTACCAGACGAGTTTAAAGCTATTAAAAAATTAGTGATTTTTAAAAGGGCTGTTTTTGAGTATCTGATCGAAATAGAGCCCTACAGCATAGACGAATTTTTAAGCTATAAGTGACAATAATAGTCCTTATATAATTTTTTAAATTGTTGTTATTGTGCAGTGAACATTAATTATATTTCATATTCTCTTTTTTGACGCCACTCCATTTTTAGTAGTATTGCTATATCATATTGTAATATATCTGATTACGAAGAAAGAATAAACTCACTTACTTACTTACTTACTTACTATATAAAGGAAGCCTAGCTCCATTATATTCTTGTATGTGCTAGGATCAACTTCAATAATTGCGAGGTATGTAGTAAGCGATTTCTTTATAGTTATGATTTTCAGCATTTCTTCCTTTACAATTGTGTTTTGATTTATAATCATCTTTTTCAGTTCAACTTCATTTACCTCCTCTTTGATCCCAGTAATTTTAATGCGTGGGTTTCTCAAACTTGGTACTTTGGTATCGTATTTGTCACCTAGTTTTGATTTTATTTCTTCACTAATCACAATTCTATCTACATTATTCTGACAGCCAATAATCAGACCTCCATTTCTTGAATTTCTTATTCCCGATATACCAATCTTGAGGTCCGCTGGTTTCACAAACTCCTTTAGGTCTCTCTTGGTACTGTCATTGTTTTGGTTGCTCTTTGGCTTCATTATTACCACTTGATCACTTTTGACAGCTTTTGCGTAACTAGTCTGTTGGGTTGTATTCATTTTTTGCGGTATTTGAGTGTGCAGTTGATCATTTTGATTTGTGGTGTCTTTAATTTTGCTCAATTCAGATTTTGGAAAATATACTTCTTTTTCAGAGTTCATGCTTCTTTTTTCAATTTCCTTCATCATTACTTCCATTTGCATTTTGAATTCTTCTTTAATTAGTTTGACATGTTGGGAGAGGATTGTCTCAAAAATTTCTTTGAGGCTGATTTCAGTTCCTGTAGTTTTGTCTTCATGTTTGTTTATTATGTTTATGCTTCTTATTTCTTCTTTTAATTTGTCTATCTCTATCTTCTGTTTTCTATTTGCTTGCATTAGCACATCTACTTCACTCTTTGGGTCCCATTTTTGGCAATCTATACATAAGTACTTAAGAATTGGATTTGTTAGTGCCACAGCTCTGTTTTCCGTTGTCGTTAACCCATTGCAATTTTCACAAAAAGTTTTTTTACAGTGATGGCATGTACACTGTGATTTTTTATCTCCTAATGCACCACATTTCACACACTTCATTTTAAATTATTAATCATTATAAGTTAAAAGATTTCTGAGTCCTGACCTTTACCGTATTTTTATCGGTTTTAGAGTTCTATTAAGAAATACCCGTTAAACGGATGTTTAGCTTTTTAGGTATTTTTTTTTCCACTGATAAGTGTTTATATTCCAATGCGTAAATTATAACAATGTCTATTTACTTTTCAATTGAAATTATGTAACTTACGTTTTGTTTAGATGATCTATAGAATGTAGATTAAAATACACATACACTAAAGAAGCGTTTGCCACTGTTTTTATAATTATCTGTTCAGTATTACTATGTTAATATGGGAAATTTCTGGGGATACACATTTACTCAACTCAACTCAATATGAAATCATAGAAAGAGGCGTCAACTAAGGACATCTTCCGGTGCTAGTTTATCATCAGCAATAATAGAAGTCTTCGACGATAACGCAACCGATGATGACAATAAGACCGTTCAATGAAAGAGCTCTCATCCTTTGAATACTTTCATCCGATACCCGAATTAACGGAAAAACCACGCCCTAAGAGAAGGAAACTAAAATCTTAAATACTAACTTCCACTCCTCTGTAGGCATCTTTGAAGGGGGAGGAAGAAACAAGGTGGAAGAAGAGAGTTGACGAAGATACAAATAATTTATCTTGAAAAGGGAAATCGGTAGAACTTAAGATAACAGCAGCTAAAAACAAATAAAGAAGAAGTGCAAACCTAAGCAGCAACATGATGGGCAGTCTATGAAGGAGAACGACTTATGTCCAATATGCAAGGAAACTGGGGTGGCAAATGAATCGTGGTGATGGTATAGATCATTCGGCACTTGGCTCTATGTTGCTTGTTCTTCGGTATCTCGACCAGAAGACCTGGATTCGTGTGAAGCATGTGAATGAACATTGTTTGATGTTACCCTATATGATCGATATTAGCCGACCATAGGTGGATAGTTAGAGTTTTGTTTTTATATGTTTTTTTTCTGATTAAGATACACAGGATTTGTTTGTGGTATTATGTTCTTACGATATTGAAGTTAACGTTCAATACAAGCAATAATAGTATTTTGTGGAAGTATTGCTTTTGTCTTGCATTATCTTTAACGTGATCGATATTCGACCCCTTTCTCCTACCGACAATTCCAATTGGAGAGACTTCACGCAGGTGGCGCAGGTAACAAAATTATAAGCTCTGGAATTCCATTATCTGTAACAAAGCCATAATTTTCGTTTTAATTTTCTTCTTGTTCATTCAATATGAAAATACCCAAAGATGCTATAATCCGCTTTAGAACATACAAATATGCAACGAAGTACGACCGACAGATATATACATGTTTTATAATAATGTTTCACACAATACCTACTGCGTTTAGCTTTGTATTTTAATATTCAAGTGAATTGCAGACGCATTTTATTGATCCCAGTTGTCCTTTTTGATCACTAGACACTAAATTACACACAAACAAAACAACGTTTGATAAAGAAAGCCGTGAACTTTCGAAAGTCCAAACGTTCTTTAAATTAAATTATAGGTGGCATACAAACCCTCCTAGCGTTTACTACTCACACTTCTGGTCATTTCTGGAGTCTGAAGATAGTGTAGCATTCCTAACATTTATATTATATGGAAATATTTTTGATATACTCCATTTTGTACTCCCTATTTCTTCGTTACAAACCACGATCAAACGACAGAATTAATGCAACTAACGTCTAAAATTCCAATTGTACAAAATTCCCTTCTGAATGGAAATTAATATTCACAAGTTACATATTCGTATCAGTTATGTATATTATAATATTTCGATAAGTATATTTATACGAGAAGGTTCAAGTAAAAACAAAAACACACATGCATATAATGTCAGATAAAACATGAACAGGGAATATAAACTGGACTAGAAATCCAGTAATGTGGGTTCGAGACCCGCCTATGGTTCAATGTTTTACGTTTATTCATCTCTATAATCATATGTTAAATTATCTAAGTTATCTTCATAATTCAGAAAATTAATTCTATATCTCTTAATGTACCTACATTAAATTGTGGCCACACGGATTTACAACTTACAATTCGATATGACGAGGCCAAATGGTACTGTTATCCATTAAAAGTTTATGATCATCAATTTCACTAGGTTCAAATCTTGTCTCTTGAAAATGAAAATAAATTTTTTCGAAAGCTCGACAATTTAACAAATAGTTTCTCTCCATATTGGCTTCTCATTGACTGCAACCTCAAGGAAAACATCATCAATTTCACTAGGTTCAAATCTTGCCTAGTTCTCATTTTTCTTCCGAATATCAAATCATATTCATCATTGCCTGTAGAAATTCGTATTAACAATCTACACAATTTCAAATTCATATCCCCTGTTTCACCCTCCATTGCTGTAAATGTTTGTAGAAAAGAAACTGTTCTGTTTGTACAAAACATTCTGCTTGTCCATTCGCTGATGAATGGAAAAATGCTGAAGGTATCAGCTCAATTAATCTGCTGTAAGCGTCAACAATTATAAATTTATAATGTGTAGGTCCACCAAAATCAATATGTACTCATTGCCATGGTTCGTTAGGTTGTTCTCAACAATGTAGTATAACTTTAGGTGCTACATTTTGCTTTAAATCTATCTGTTTTTCCAATAACAATAACTTCTAGTCAAAGATTTCGTGACTGCCATTAATTATCATATTTATTAATTTAATAATTGACATATTATTCTATACCTGAGCTCAAGGAGACAAGTGATCCTTGAAGAGCTTAGAAGTAGAGAAGAATCATTGATAAAGGGTAATGCTAGTTTCTTTATACTGTTAAGATTACAATAAAATGCATGACGTGATAGAGTGGTTGCATTAATTCTACAACAAATTATTATAATTATATTAACTATGTGTATTCTGCTCAGAAAATATCTCAAAACAAATAATGAGGTTGTAAAAAAATTTATACAAGAATAAGTTGCAATGGACAAAGCAAGAAAATCTATCTAGAAGAGCTTAATGTGTGTTAATATGGTAGGTGGATTTGTAGCTCTGAAAGCTAAATACCTATTTTAGAAAAGCCCTTCACATCTCATGCATCTCATCTATTCTTGAAACGAGTGCATGGAACAATATTATTATATATTTCATTATTAACGAATCAAGGACAATTATTGTCGACGATGAAGCCAAGCATTCTGTAAAAATTGGAATCAACTGAAATATGTGATGATGGTTTTGTATGAAATAAAATTCCTAAATATTTGAAATTAATGGAACGATCCTAAACTATCAGCAATGGTACATTAAATAATTCAATTTTTTATTGTAGTTCCAGGTGATTCTGATTACTTACACATCAATTTAGAGGATTCTTGATGCTCTTATAAAGTTCTCACATTATCTGCATAAGGAGAATAGCGTAACGTCATGTATAAATAAATTAAACAATATTTTTTTTAAATGTTGTTCTTTCGCTATAAAATCATCAATGCTTCCTGCTATGTAAGGCTTACAAAACCAAATGAAACAGTAAATAAACCAACAAGTTCGAAGAACATGCTGTGAGTCAGCGTTGGGACGTTGAGTAAAAGGTATTGGAATTATTCTTGAAAAAAGGTTATAGGCATAAGGAAAGTTTCATTAGGCAAAGAAATCCACGTTCAGGTCAGCTTGAGCTCGTCTATTCTACATGTAATCTCTCGTGGTGGAATAACAAACGAGACTTCTGATGAACCGACCATGGAAATGTTTATAGAAAAAGGAGAGATCGCCCACCTTTCTACAATATTCTACAGATGACAATAAATTCGACGAAACTCTCTAATGAATAGAATCTAAGATCGTCAGCGTATGTTTGGAAGCTGAACTCCAAACATGTAAACAGTACTCCAGGACAGGTCGAATCTGTTTTTATAGATTTTGAGGTTGCAATTGGTGAGCTCATTCATATTAGATATGAATTATTATTAGGTGAGCTCGTGTAATACACAAAAATGCATCGCTTCGCGGTATCTCTTCCACGACTTATTTTGTCGGTAACATTAATTACCCAACTGTAAGTAATACGAATGCGCCTGTGTATACTACATAGTATACTCGGGTGCATTCGCAGCATCATTGTATCTATGCACAGGCCGATGCCCTTTCCAAAGAAATCCTGTAGATGGTTATTGTATTCGATAGTGTGAAGTCACAATCTCTTTCATGTCGTCGATTGAAATTCGTATTTCAAAATTACATCAAATTGGTCTTTATTCCTATTTATTTAAAGATAATAATACAGGTGTTCCAAAAAAAGGTTGCTAGGATAGGTAGAACACTGAAAAATAAGCGAGGTTTGCTTAGAAAAAATGTTCGTAACGGCATCCGTATTCAAGATACAGGGTGTTGTAAAAAAATAATTTTAAACGCATTTTTACGATTATTTCGAAACTACTGGCAACATTGTGATGAAATTTTGTATGAATATGTTTTGGAAGCTGACACATCGTATGAATTTATTTTTATATCTGAATCTCATAGAGGGTGCTAGTTACACGGTTCGTAGCACGGTCGTATACACAGGTCTGGAAACTCTATTGTTTGCCATGATTACATGTCGCTAAACTCGTAGTCCCTCGCTCAGCCACCAGTTGGCGCATGGATCGAAGTATGTTGTCAGGATTAGGCGCCATATCGTTCAGATTTCAAGCCCCACAATACAAAGATTGCCAGAGAACATCCCTAAACTCATGGGTCACCCTTGACTACTTTTGGTACTACGCAACAGTTGACACTTAGCGAACTCACTTCTCACATAGGAAACAGCCTCGAGTTTCCAGACCTGTGTATACGACCGTGGTTCGTACCAAGTAGTTTTAAACATAACGTTTTTGAGGTTGAATTTTCTGATTCAAATTAAACATCATTCAATTTTACAAGAAAAAGGTACTCTTGGTAAAACTCGATATAGTGTACCGTTTTCGGAATATTTTGATTTGAAAATGATGAAGTAATAATTGATGCTGGTATAAAGTAAAAAAACAATAACCAATTTATTAAAAACAATAACATTATTCTTATGCTAAAGTTATTAATTAAACAAAGAATCACAAGAAGGAAATTAAAATAAATTTGAATATAAACATGAAATATTTAATCAGTTAGAGTAAGTGTTCTAAATGTCCTCCGTTTTCACGAATATACAATTCTATATTTATCTATCTATCTATCTATAAAGAATGCATTAATTTTCTAAACGGTTGAGGATTAACCATGAGCTATTAAAGTGACGTTCAATTCTGTCTTGCAACTCTTGACGTGAATTTACCTCTGTAGAATAGACTTTTCCTTAACATACGACCAAACTATGTAGTCCAAAGGATTGAATATTTCATGTTTTTATTCAAATTTATATTAATTTTTAATGTGTTTCTTCGTTTAATTTATAACTTCAGCATTAGAATAATGTTATTGTTTTTGGTTTTTAATAAATTGGTAACTGTTTTTTTCTTTATACCAGCATCAGTTATTACTTCATTATTTATAAATCAAAATATTCCGAAAACGGTACACAACATCGAGTTTTACCAAGAGTATCTTTTTCGTGTAAAATTGAATGATGTTTAATTTCACCTAAAATTTCAATCAGAAAATCTAACCTCAAAAAAATTATGTTCAAAACTAGTTGGTACGAACCGTGTAATTAGCGCCCTCTATGAGACTCAGATATAAAAATAAATTCATACGATGTGTCAGCTTCCAAAACATGTTCATAAAAAATGTCATCACAATGTTGCCAGTAGTTTCGAAATAATCGTAAAAAATGCGTTTAAATTTTTTTTCACAACGCCCTGTATCTTGAATACGGATGCCGTTAGGAACATTTTTTCTAAGCAAACCTCACTTATTTTTCAGTGTTCTACTTATCCTGACAACGGGGCCACCTTTTTTTGAAATATCCTTATAATATAGGTACATTGATTCGTACTTAACTCTAAGAACATATTTATTTAAGAAGTTTGACTACTGCAACCTTAGAGCTG
Source organism: Endomychus coccineus (assembly GCA_958510875.1). Taxonomy (NCBI): domain Eukaryota; kingdom Metazoa; phylum Arthropoda; class Insecta; order Coleoptera; family Endomychidae; genus Endomychus; species Endomychus coccineus. The sequence goes on from OY294069.1 coordinate 109,192,706, forward strand.
CTATTTTGATATAAAAATTGTAAAAATTGTAGTTTATAATTTTAAATATTTGTTAAAGAAGAGAATTTGAATAAAACTTATAAATGAAAAAATGAGCTTATTCCCCTTATTTCTAACTGCGATAAAGGTCTATATAAGAGCTTTTAAATCTACTGAAATTATGACAGGGTGTAACAGTGAGCCGAACGTTATATTTCAAAATAAATCTGAAATTACTCCAGATTTAATATTTCCAGATAAGTGAATAGGTTCGGAATACTATCTCAGTGCTTGTAACACTTGTACTTGTAACAGTCGGCTGGGTATTATTTCAGGTAGCGTTAATACCTCATCGACGTGTTATATGAATTAAGATTTGTTTGTTGGAACCTGCTCGGGTTTCGAAGACCTTAGTTGATCCGTGTACCCTCAAGGTTCTTTCAAGCAGCCACCACTAGGTGTATATTTCAGCCCACCTAGAAGCTGTTTTTGACTACGAGGCCGCGATCCCTTCCAAGGGACCGCCTCGTACAGTAACATCTTTATTTATATTCAAGCGTGAATTCTGAAGGTCGTATTCGCTGAGAGGTGATTAAGAATTACCAGTTAAACTCGTTAATCAAATTAAATAATAAATATATATTGAATAAAAGTTAACAAAATTTAGTACGTCAAAATCCTACAAACGATCATTATATTAATCCAAAATTCAGAAACGGGAATGATACATAAATTTAAAGACGTCAAATTCAGGTTCACCCTAAGTGGGAACCTAGGAAACTGTTATCAATGTCGCTAGTTCTACCCCTTTCGCCAGCGAGCGAGATCCTGCTCAGGTTGTCTTAAGAGAGATTGAATCAATGAAAGCTAATTAGCACACACGGAACAGTGATCGATTTCGCGCTCACGTCGATGATTGATAGATAATATTTGAAATTAAAGGATTCCTCTCTTTCTGGTAACCTGGGGTAAGCCTAACGACCTGATACTCGATCATATCACCTAAGTGATCTCCGATAAGCGGAATTTGTATAGAACACTCAAAATAGCCTAAATGGCTGAAAAAACATACATTAACAAAATAAACATTGGCGGGCGGAGCATGGTCTGAAGGTTAAATAGTTAATTATTATAATTATATTATATCGTCGATTCAGAGGTTGAAGTCAATATAACAGTAGTTCCTTGGCAATCAAAATGCACTTACCCTGTTGGTCTAATATCACAATTCCCTCTCGAACCCCTTGTAGAAATAAGGCACAAAGGGTTTAAACACTCGATTTCTATGTCGGATTAAATTTGGTATGATGGGAAATTTGCCACAAAATGATTTTTCAAAGGAACAAACACTTTCCGCGAAACGTGAAAGACGCGAACAAGTCCAGCGCTGCTTCAGCCCTGGGGATGCATAACCCTTATTGCAATGAACACAATTTGATAAGTTGATTTAATCTGTATAAATTTCTTGAACTTGATTTGTATAATCTTGACAAACATTATATTAATTGATTTGATTGATACATGACTTGACTTAATAAAACAATGGAGCATCCCTTTGGACATAAAGCAAGCTGGAATTACCGAACAAGTAGGTGGTGAAGAACTATCGAGTAGATGATGAATAACTGGCTTTTTCCCTCAAAGTAATTAGTTTTTATGCTACAATTGAAACGGGGGCCATCCAACGCGCAAAGCTTAGAAAATATGTTCAACTTAGAATACCGGGAGTAGGGCCCACCCATAATTCATGAACACAGCTAATACAAATCTAGCTAGGCGAAAGAATCGTAAATGACAGCTCATCTCAAATCCACGTGGACTCCTCCTGACTCAGGGAAAAACAAGTACCGTTGACCGCATACTTTGCTACGTTTGCTAAGCATGGAGTCATTGCTACAGGAAAGGACGTTACATATTACAGTCGCCTATAGACATATCCAACATATCGTATGTTTATTTCTAGATATAATAATTTATAAAACTTTCAATTTGAATCAAATCAAATTATTTGAAGGCCCCCAAAAAGTAATAATCCGTCGGATTATTACAAGGAAATGAGCTTACATCGTGAGAAATATACAGTAAAAGTCGTATCATTGCACAGAGGTTGAAGTATCAGTTTTCATATTTTCTAAGTACCTATGCTATCTTGTTTTTGCCGTATACTATACTGGGTGTCCCAAAAGTCTGGAAACGGTTGAATATCTCGTAAACAAATCATCAGATCGCAAAGACAAAAAACACCTCTTTTTATTTGTAAAGATCTATTTATTGATGCTACTGAAAAACCACCCCCACCCCCGTAGGGGGTGATGAGAGGGGCACTCTTCATAAAAAACTGTGATAGGATGTGCAATCAACCCTCTTTTCAACCCTACTTAAGGGGTGAAAAAAAGGGCAGTTTTGTATTTTTTGCGGTAAAACTTTGTTTTCATACGGTGTTGCATTCACTATGAAAAATGTGTTTTCATGTGCAATCAATCCTTTTTTCAACCCCTATAAGGGGGTGCAAAAAGGGTAGTTTTAGTAATTTTGTAAAAAAAAAACTTTTCATACGCTGGTCATTTTCCATAAAGAAAACCATGTTTTGATGTGCAATCAACCCCTTTTTCAATCTCACGTAGGGGGTGAAAAAAAGGGTAGTTTTGGTAATTATTGGAAACAAATTTTTTTCGCAAAAAAAGCAAAACTGCCTTTTTTTCACCCCTTAAGTAGGGTTGAAAAAAGGGTTGGTTGCACATCCTAACACGGTTTTTCATGAAGAATGCAACAATGCAATAAAAAGTAGGTGTTTCCATTTAAAATTTTAAAACTACCTCCTCATCATCCCCTACATGGGTGGGGGTGGTTTTTCAGTAGCATCATTAAATTTATCTTTAAAAATAAAAAGAGGCGTGTTTTTTGTCTTTGCGATTTGATGATTTGTTTACGAGATATTCAACCGTTTCCAGACTTTTGGGACACCCAGTATATTATCAAATTACAGCTCATATCATCAGAAATCTACAGTAATTTCATTATTGTACAGAAAGAGTGAAACAAACACCATATGGTCGTTGGCAGGGTAACCCATGTCTGGAGACCAGAACAGAATATGTTGTAGCCAGAAATATGTGCAATGAAACAATAAACGCTTCGAGAGAGGCATATAATGCCAAAATAAGATCAAAGCATATCGAACGCCCGAATGGCTCCCGTTCCTTTTGGGCTTTCGCCTGAGCTATTGGTGGAAATTTTACTTACAATTCATTCCCTCCCCTAACCAAAGATGAAGGCAGACTGGCTACTACACCACAAGAAAAAGGGACCTTTTTGATGGAATGTTTGCAGCAAATTCCACTTTGGGAAGCACCCTCCTAATATTGCTGCCATCCATAACCATATGCCTGAAATTGTATTTCCTCAGCGCACAATTGGGCGCATTATTCTGCTCTCATTACCAAAAAATCTATGAGGCCTGACAGAATTCCACCTGTCGCTCTCAAGAAATGTGCGCCTGATGTAATAATCTGAGCTGGTACTTGGGAGCAAACTAATAAACTTATTTATGATGCTATTACACACAAGCCAGGCATACCAAATCCTGTATGCCTGGCTTGTGTGTAATAACATCATAAATAAGTTTATTAGTTTGCTCCCAAGTACCAGCTCAAGATATTACTAGGTTATGTTTGTTTACTGTTCCCTCAGATCGAAGCCTTATGGGATCAGATGTTGCTACGGAGAGTGGAAACCTTATTGTAACTATGCTGGGATAGCTACCCTTTTATGCAACTCGAGGGTTGCGGAGAGTGTATTTTACAGGGTTACACTACGAGGAGTGCCCTGTGAGTTGGTAGGAAGGATTGAATTTAGCTGCCACCAGTTCCCTTTTAAGGTGTTTTAGAGAATAGTCCAGGGAACGAAACTAATCTCGAAGGAGTTCCTCTCCAGTAGCACTTGGTATAAAATTATTTAGTAGCGGGCCTTTCCTGGCCGACGTATATACTAAGCTAGTACGACAGTTTCTCGTTGCTGGAGATGTTCGGAATGACAATCACGACAGGATTATTCTATTCCACTATAACGTTATTTAAGGGATGGTGTATCAATGAAGAACAATACAAACAGTATAAGTTGTATATTGGTGAAAAAGTTAATCGTATACAAAAACAATAATAATCACACAGATGTATATATATATACACTAAGTCCCATACATACAAACATAAAGTGAAAAATATGACAAATAGCCAACAAGAAACAAAACAAAATTTAAATTAAACGAAATTAATTTGATACTAGTTATCTAAATGGTTTGTAAAAACAATATATAATAACTTTGATAAAACTTTATCGAGACCGATCAATCGGTGAATTATTGATTTGTCTGATGTAACGATGCCAGGGAGTTGTTTCTTTGGGCGCTAACCATAATTTTTGAATGTGCCAATCTGAGGGATAAGTAACTATAGGTTGTGGAGTAACCCAGCCTAAATAACTAGCCCTGTTGCCTTATCCACAACTACCTGGTTCGCTATGTATATGTAGATCTAGTAATTTGATTCAACAAATTAAACAATATAATGAAACCCTAGTTTTCAAGATGAACTCAAACACTTTCTCTTAAATTCGCCGCTTATGGCTAACTCTCCCTGTCCTTAAGGATCAGGGTCTCAATAGGGGTTTTAAGAACCCTTCAAATTCTAAATAAAATACCCTTATTGCAACTTTTAGATAATGATCCTTCCCAATAGCCCCCCAAATAATTAGGTATTTGACTCTACACCTACAATAACCCTAATTTCAATTATACCTATCTTAAGTAGGTCACCTATATGCAATACAAAATATGAGAAATTCGGCCGATGGATCAATACACTTCTAATAAATCAAAATACTTTATTAATGGTTACGGTCCTCTATAAACCAACACAAAGAAACGAGAAAAAGGGGGGTGCTGACCTCAGAATTTTTGGCTTGAATTCAGACTAAATAGCTTGTTCTATAGACTTACCGTGACTCAGTATTTAATCCTTAATCCACAAAGTAAACCAGTAACACCTGAGTTTACACTTCACGCACGGCCTCCACAAAATGTATTACGCGGAGTCTTTTTGTTAAGTTATAAATCACACCCCGGAGCTAGTTCTCTCTCGCACCCAGATCAAATTGTCTAATCGTTAAAGGAAATAAATTATCCAAAATATCAAATTACTTTAGATTTCTATCATCAAGTTACCAATGAAGTTCTCCACAATTTCTTTTACAGGTTATTTTAGATTCTAGTTACCAAACAATATTCACTAAATAGCAAATGATATTTAAAGTTAAATGTAAGTTCTCTTGGAACTAATACTTAGAATGATTTTAGGTGAATGAAAGTGAACTTTAAGAATGATAAAAATTGATTCGAATGAATTAATTTACTTTGAGTAATAAACAAAAGGAAAATATAGTTGTAAAAATAGAAATATTGTAACTTGCAACAATACAAAAAAAACAATCAAATGACTAAGTTAAAAATATCAATTAAAAGAATCAATGAATCTGGCTTTGAGAGAGACGGAGCTATATGTACAAGGAAGTGAGCTTACCCAGCAAGATACGACACAGGAACTGCCCTTTTTCCTAAGAGTTTTGATTTTTATAATTCGGATCCCCCCCGAAATTGGCTTCCCTACCAGGCTAAAATAAAATTCAAACGGACCAATGAAGTTTGTTGTACCACGTTGTACTTTGCCCTAACACACAAATCTGTATTTAGAGTTGCCTGTTTTCCACATCGAGGGGCAGTGAGTGACCACAAAAAATGATTCTTCCGACGCTGCTTAATAAGCGGTTCTAGCTGCTGCCTGTGAATAAGTGCAATTCTACAGATTTGTACTTTGAATGCCCTAATCGTTAAAAATCACGTACGGCTTGTAAAAGATATCGGGTGGCGGATCCCTGTCGCCAGACTGGAATTCCATTATTTCAATCTGAATAAAACTCTAATTGTTGAATCTAGGATGTCTATGTATAGTCTGTTCCTGTCAGGAATTTAGAATTTTAGGTCTTGAAATGCCCGTAAGGACGGAACTACACGCTACGGAATGATTTGAGTTGTACTCTCATGTGTCTAGTATTCCTGGTTTACTTAGAGTAACTTAATTTTCGGGAGTTTTCTCCTGCTTACGCTACTTTGATTCAATCGTGAAAAATAATAATCCCCCGGATTATTACACTGAATTAACACGAGTTTTCTGAAGGTTGTCTACCATTTCATACAAACTTGGTGTGTTTCCTTCCATCAGGGAGCTAGTGTCCAACTAATTCCAAAATAAGGAAAGCAGACCCTTCCAAATAATTATAGACCGATTGCATTATTATCTGTGATCTCTAAGGTGATGGAAAAAGCAATCAACATCGAGCTCATCCATTAGCTAGAGAGCTCCAAAATCGTGAATGACTGGCAATATGGCTTTCGTCAGCAGAGATTAACAGAGAACCTGCTTGCTTATGTAACACGTGTATGGCAGAAATCTGTTGAAAAACATGGGGAATCTCTAGCTGTAGCATTGGATAGCTCCAAAGCATTTGACCACTACTCGATACCAAAGTCTTCTTGGGAAACTTCTGTCATATAGTTTTCCGCCTCAACTTTATAGTTTACTATCGAGTTTTTTCTCAGATCGATGACTCCATGTGGTGGTTGACGGAGTATCCTCCGATACAATGGCTATCAACGCTGGTGTTCCACACGGAATTCTCTTGGCACCAACTATGTTTCTGATCCATATGAACGATCTGCTGGAAGTGACCGCCTGTCCCGTCCACAGCTTTGCAGATGGTACACTTCATACCGCTTTCTCATCTAGAGCCCCTATACCATCCAATGAAGCGAAAGGAACGCGACAAGGACTGGTTGATGTGGGTTAATGGGGATCTGGCAAAGATTTTGGAATGGGGATCTGATCATCTAATATAGTTTAATGCAACCAAAACTCAAGCTTGCGTCTTCTGCAGGAAGGCGAATCTCACAATCCGTAATATGATGATGTCAGGTACAACTATTCCTATGAAGTCTTCACAAAAACTTGAATTTCTATTCCGTGCCAAGAGCTACTCCACATCTGAAACAGATGCGAAACGGACCGCTTTGGGTCGGTTTGTAATGGCCCAACTAGCTCAAATTTATGTAATTAACGTAGTGAAACGTGCCCTGTGATTCTAGACTCGTCAATTTCCCGAGCGCCAACTGCTTAGAAATAACTATAAAAATGGATGAATTCACAGTCAAGAATACACAGGCACTACGAGATGGTTATAGTTGATGGATATTCAGGAAAACAAGACAAGTCCAACTTAACAATTTAATTCATTCCAAGAGGAATTTGGGTTATAACAAAACGATAAATTACAATTTTTATAATGAACCCATATGTAATATAAAATTAAAATTGAATTTTAAAATGAACAATTGCGATTCACAACTGATTATGTTATCTCTCCAAATTGTAAAACACTGTATTACAAAATTGAGATCTTAAAGGGATATCAATTTTTACAACAATCTAAATTTGATCAGAAAGAATTAATTTATTACAATTGATACTTAAATTAGCAATAATTAAATGTGACTGAACGAATAATAGTTAAATTGTATCTGAAAGAATAATAATTGAAATGTTGAAAATTTGTCAATTAGCATAAATCTGAATTGTTTGAATTGGAATGCACATAATAATTGATATTGTAATTTTGTACCAACACTGAACGAGCGTGGCAGTCTTAATAAATAAATAATATATATATATATATATATATATATATCTATATATATATATATATATATATATATATATATATATATTTACATCCCGCTATCTCCAGGGCGTCCTTTCACTATTCCTACTCTGAGCGTCCACTGCGTATTTCTCATGCAATCCCTACTATAACGTATGAATATATTCCATCTTTGAACAGTAGAGGTCGTAATAAGTTCATAGCCTTCATATTATAGGAAACAATTTTTAAAATTTGCATTCTACTGATTTCAGAGCGTCCGTTCATAAAGCCGCTCCTGAGCGTCCAAAATATACAGTAAAGCTTTCAAATTTCGGGTACTCAGCGTCACCGCAGTATAGTTTGCTTTCATACACCACATTTCTGAGCGTCCAGCGATGTTGCCAGTTCAGAAGGCTTATAATCGATATGAAGGATTTTACAAATCAAAAGATAATGCTAATCCTTTCGGACCGTTGTTGAATAAAACTGTTTTGTTGGTCCTCTATAACAGTCCCAAAATTTACATTGCGTATCATATTCTTTCTTGAATAACTGATGAACATTTCAGTTATATCTAAAGTTCAAAATTGAAAATATCCAATATGTAATGTATTTTTTATAAGAAAATGTATAGATAATTTCATTACTTAACTTGAAATTGCGTATTTTTGTAACCAAACGAAATTTTCTGTGGGAATTGAGGTGATCATACATACATTTTTAATAAAATTTGAAGGCAATGAGAATGAAAAATTCCTTAACTAAAAAACGCACTTTATTCAATATAATCAAACTTAAAAAACAAACGATACCTTCTCTTATTCTATAAAGACAGAAAAATAAATAACTATATAAGAAATAGACAGAAAAGTATATAACTAAATAATAATCTTTCTATAACCCAACGGCAGTAATTGTCCACATAAGTAAAAAATTGTCCACATAGGTAAAAGGTTTTAACTTCTTAACAACCTCTTTTGAGCTATAAAATCTTTTTTAAAATTGATTTGAATAGCAGTTTTGAATATGCGTATCCAAGATCATCTTTTAGCGTTAAAAGGAATCTTGAATATACATTTATAAAACGATTGCAAACATTTTTTAGCTTGAAAGAGGATACTGAATACATTTATTCAATCTACAGGTAATGACAAATTTAAACAAGTGAAATAATAACTTTTTCTTGTTATATACAGGAGTTGGGTCAAGGAATATGTAAGTGAATAAATCACTTTTTTCTATTGAACTCAACAACCAGACTGTGGTTACTCACAACATTCAAAGCATCTGTCTACGATTGACTGAATAACTGTCAATGGTAGTATAACGTAAAATGTAAAATATACCGAAGAATTTTCGAGAACCGGCGATTTGGGACGCCCACAAATCGACGGCCTGAAAGTACTATATACAAACACCTTTCCCATCTCCTACTCTGAGCGGTCACCACATGTTTCTACCGCTAAAGCTGAATAATATTCACAATCTACCGATTTCATAGCATCCAAAACATATTTCTAAATGTCTAAATATCGGAAAGTACGCGTATAGTGGCTTTCATTCTGCACATTTCTGAGCGCCCAGCAATCTTATTTAAGGTAGCTGAATTCATAGGAAAGATTTTACGAGTCAAAAGTAATGAAAATTGAAAAAATACCTCACGATATTCTGTTTTTAATTCATGAAGACTTCCATAATCGGCGATTAAAAGTCCGAAACAGAATTCTACAGTAGAGTTGATTAGAGAAGCACGTTTCACATAAGATATGTTGTGATTAACTGACGTCATGTTGTAGAATTGGAATATCTGGTTGGTTGAGAATTTTCTCAACCTTGTTGTTATGGACTATCGTCAATAAGCAATACGAATAAGAAATAATCACCGTTCAAAAATTCAATTGCGGAAGCCGTTACTTTGTGATAGTTTATCATTTTAAGGAAATAATGAATGAAACTACTTTGTTATACTATGACTGATATTTAATATAGTCGTTACTATAGTTTCAACACCAAACGTGTCATCTTTAGACGGAACGAAGGTATGAATTTAACAAGTATTATATCTACTATATAAAGGTTAAAGAAGGAATACAAACAAATTTCATGGCTATAGGAAATAGTTCTAGGAAAAACCAGAGAGGGGTAAAGTGATCAGGTAGTTCCGTGAGAACCTTAGTGGAGAGGGTATATTCACTAACGGACTTTAAATAAAAAAATCAGGTTATTAATACATTGAAAAGATTACTGTAATATAAATCTAGTTGATCGCTTAGGATCTTATTATCATACATCTTCATTGCTTTGAAAATTCCCATTGACTCTAATATAATTAGTTTTGAAATTTTATCCTGACTATGTAACATTTGGACATTATTCAAAATAGGAAAGATATGGCCTGTTTCTAAAATATGATTTGCAAATGAAGAATCGGTCTTATTGATTTTAAAGGAACGAAAATGTTCTTTATATCTAACAGATATGTTACGGCAAAATCTACCTATGTAAAACTATCACACTCTGAACAAGTTAGTTCATAAACTCCGGGACTTTTAAATTTGTCTGTTTTATATTTCGCATTGAACATAATATGAGATAATTTGTTTGGGGGTTTAAAGCTGATGGTCAGGTTATGATGGGATAACATGTTTGCAATTCTTTCGCTTATAGGACCAAAATAAGTTAAAGAAACTTATTTTAATGAGTTATCTTTGTCTTTCATAAAGGGATAAGTGCTATTGTAAATTAATTTTGGTATTTCTCTATTTATTAATTTAGAAATTACTTGAGGAACGAAACCGTTATTTGTAGCAATAACTTTAATTGTATCTAATTCTTTACTAAGATTTTCTTGAGATAAGGGAAGGGAAAAGGCTCTATGTATCATTGAATGAAAAGCAGCTAGTTTATGACTATAGGGGCTATGTAAAGAGGTACAAATTACTGTATCTGTGAAAATAGGTTTTCTGTAAATGTCGAATGAGATGCTATTATTATGATGTAATAATGTTAAGTCTAAGAAATTTATTTTGTGATCCTTTTCTGTCTCTAATGTGAATTTTATGTTGAGATAAATATTATTGATGAATGATAAGAAAGCATCTAACTGTCTAGATGTACCTTCAAATAGGGCTAAAATATTGTCTAGGTATCTGTACCAAAATTGAATATGTCTTTTGTTATGGCAGAACTCATTATAGTATCTTCTATGTGAGAAATGAAAATATCTGCGAGAAGTGGACTTAATGGAGAACCGATAGCTAATCCGTTATTTTGAGTATAAAATTTGTTATTAAACTGACAGTACTTTTGACTAAGGCATATATCGAATGCCTGTTCTATTTCTGATTTTATCGAAGGAGTAATATGTGACTTTTCAAAAATATTTGTGACTAAATTCCGACATTCAATGGGAGGGATATTTGAAAACATATTAGAAACATCAAAGGATTCCAAAATACCGTAGTTAGGTATAATTTTTGGTTTAATTTGTTTGTATTCCTTCTTCAACCTAGTAGATATAGTACTTGTAAATTCATACCTTCGTTTTCGTCTGAAGATGACACGTTTAGTGTTGAAACTATAGTAACGACTATGATAAATATCTGTGATAGTATAACAAAGTAGTTGTATTTATTATTTCGTTAAAATAATCACCCTTATTCACTATAATTATTTCTTATTTATAGTGCTATCCACAGTAACTCTTTTATAGTTTATTAGTCAACAAGCAATATTAAGATCTACAACAGAGGATTTTTTCGCAATGACATGATTTTCAACTATGATTGAAAATATTCTTTTCTAGAAAGCTGGGAACATGGAATGGTATCTTCGCTTAGTTGGTCTCAATTTCCAGTTCCACAAGATAGATGACTTTCACCCATAGATAACAACATTGTCTTCACAAAATCATCAAAGTCTGATGCAGACACAATAACATTTGAAAAGATGCAATCTCCAGATTGAAGATCGGAAATAATTTTAATTTTTTATATCCAGAAATAGACGCTCAAGATGAGTCGGTAACTTTATCTTCGAATTGGATAGAAATTTCAATAATGCTTTGCAAAGATATTCTCTGACCAATCGGCTGTGTTTAATTCAGCAAAACTAATAATATTCCTGGAAATGATTGAAAAGATTGTTTTCATTACCAGCTGTTGAATGCGCTGATATTGTTTTTTACAGACATATAGATATGTCGAAGATCACCTCTTGCGAGAACGGAAACATAATCAGTAATGATTTCATACTTGTAGGGTTCACTATTATTATCTGTATGATGGGAAGATGACGATAAGTGTCTCCTAATAAATGTGTTTGGGCCTCTAGAGGGCCCAATTTTGGCCTATGGACAAAGTCTTAGAGCAAACGGAGAAATACATCGGCTATTCAGATTTGAAACAACGTACGGAAATTCGTTCACTATTCCAAGTTATAACGAATTTCATCATAAAAAACTAGCGCGGAATTTTATTTAGCGACAATAAACAAGGGTCGGTACAATGGATTCCGAGCGAGAAACTATATTTTTTTAAATGTTTTGAAATGCAACTGAATGCTTATGATTGTTTTGTGTGAATCTGAGTGTATGTAAACGTGTGGTGTATATGTGACCGTGACATGATGTCATTATAGGGTGTTACATATCAAAATCATCATCATCTGATATATTGATTTTTGACTCGGGGAAATTAGAACATTCTTCACCTTCACAATGCTTACATATGAGCTACAAGGTAATCCTAAATTTTTCACAAACATTTACCCGTACAATTTCATTCACAATCACGAGGGATTATTTTGAACAATCCATCGGGACGTGCATTTTTATTGTTTGTATAGGAGTAAGTTCGTTCGGACTATTCCTCCAACCCCATTTCTTCGGATCAATGGTTTGATTACCGAACACGCTAACAATATGTTGCTTTGCAGCATTATCTTATGTTCATATGGTTACCTTGTTCATGCCAGCGAACGATTACATTATGCCAAGGCATCACAAGGTAACCATATGAAAATTCGATGATGCTGCAAAGCAACATATTTTTAGGATTATTACCAAGTTCAGGTTTGGATCGGTAATAAAACCATTGATCTAACGGAATGGGGTTGGAGAAATAGTCCGAATGGACTTACAAACAGTAAAAATGTACATCCCAATGAGTTGATCAAAATAATCTCTTGTGGTTGTATAAAAAATTGTACTGGTAAATGTTCGTGCTTAAAAATAGGACCACCTTGTAGCTCATTATGTAAGCATTGTGAAGGTAAAGAATGTTCTAATTCCCCCGAGCCAGAAATCAGATGATGATGATTTTGATAAGTGTATGGATGAAAATAAACACGATGATGAAGATGATGACGATAACAATGATGTTATCAATGACAATTGCGACGATCAAATTTTATCAAACTTAGATGATGAAGCGGATCACGATGATCCATATATCAATAATGCTCATATTACATCATTAGCAATATATGCTGACAGTGATAACGAAAACTTAGGTTATTTGTGAATAATTAGACATATCGATAATTTTCCAATGAATATGAAATGTAAAAGAAAAAAAAATATAAATGTAAAAAAAAAACAAATTATTTATTAATCTTATTTTTTTTTTGTTTAAATATTGAAATTTGTTATGTAACACCCCATAATGACATCATGTCACGGTCACATATACACGTTCACACGTCTACATACACTCACACATTCACACAAAATGATTATAAGCATTCAGGTGCATTTTAAAACATTTAAAAAGTATTATTTCGCGGGAGGAATCTATTGTACCGGCCCTCGCTTATTGCCGCTAAATGAAATTCCGCGCTAGTTTTCATGATGAAATTCGTTATAACTTGAAATTGTGAATGAATTTCCGTACGCTGTTTCATACCTAAATAGCCGATGTAGTTTGCTTCAAGACTTTGTTGATAGACTCAAAATTGGGCCCTTTAGAGTTCCAAACACATTTATTAGGATAGCTTCATTTCTACTCGACTCAAATCGATCTGCTTGGATTTAAAATAGTCGCTATGAAAATCTCTTAAAGAACGTAGAATTTGAATTCCGTGAAAAATTTTTAACCCCAAAAGATTTGAATTTTTAAGCTGTCTAAAATTTTCAAAATGGCGTCAAAGTTATGTCTTCAAACCAAAATGATTGAATTTCGGACATTTAGTGCAGAATAATAGAATATTTCGAATCAATTTGGTTTTAGATCGAGAACTTAAGTATTACGTCTGGAATTCGTAAAATACAGATTTTTCAAAATGGCCTTTTTTGGCCCAAAAAAATGAGGTAGGTCAAAATACCAGAAACCGGAAGAATAGAAATAAAAATACTATGTTTCCACCGAAACAGAATATGAAATAAACAAAAACTCTTTGACATATACTCCATTTTTCAATGTGCTAAAAAACAGAGTAAATGGACCCTATCTTGGGCCCACGTCCTCTAATCGATATCGGACCAGAGCCAAAAATCGCGTATTAATTTTTCCGAAAACTTTTGTTCAAACATTTTTCCATTCAACTCAAAGCTTTGTCTCAAAATGCAAAAATTGAGAAAAGGCCATTTTTGCTTCCAAAATATGGCCATAGCTTTTTGAGCACAGGGTTAATGCAAATTTAAACTACCCCATCGTTTTCAGCGTGTCCAAATACATAGAATAGACCGCAATTAGACCTCGCGGAAATTAGGACAAAAATCGTCGATTTTCCTCCTTAAATGCCTGGATTATTGCCGGAACGCGCTATCCCTTTATCCGGTGCCGCACCTGCTGGTGTGATCAGCAGTGAACGTGTTGTCATAATATTTCTCTCTACAATCGGCAATCGGCCAGATGATTAGCGCTTCAAATGACGCGCGAAACAGAGCGAAGTATTTCGACAATCCCTACTACTCAATATCTCAAAAACAGTCTTACCTCTTTTGAACTTTTAAGCCAGTAAGTTTCGAGAATCATTCCATGATTTGTGTTAAGATTTCTGATAAGCAATGAAAGAGTTCACACTTTAACACTATAAATAAGAAACAATCGCTCTTATCCACTAACAATACTGTTCTGTTCACTCTGATGATGGCTACTTGGTAGCTGAAAGGTCCTAAGTACTTGACAGTATTTCAATTTTATAAGTATGATAGTTCCTTATTCATAGTGTCCAAATTTTGAGTGGATTGCATTTATCATTTGGCCGCTACACGAGAACATACTTCATGCCATGATAGTTCCTTATTCATAGTGTCCAAATTTTGAGTGGATTGCATTTATCATTTGGCCGCTACACGAGAACATACTTCATGCCACATAACTCGATTCAAGATTAAATGGCGAAAATTAACAAATATAACATGTGTGGGCAATGTCCGTCTTTCTAGTCGATTCCTCATGGATGATCTCTCAAATAAGCCTTCCTTATTCCGAATTATCTCGTATTGCTCTATTACTATTTGTTCAAGATTTCTCTCATTTTCAATTTGCACCTAGTACATTTAAATAACTCCATGGAACAGAATCTGAGGATTCTTAGTCAGGTAAACGAGGAGGCCACGCAACTGTACGGCATTATCCTCTTTTGAGGGTTAATCTAACTAAAATGAGGAGGTGCTCCATCATGCATAAACCAACTTACTGATCTATTTGCGTATTGTACATTAACTATTAGATCTGTAAGGTCGTTCTCCAATAAATTGAAATATGTTTCACCATTCAAGTGAGCAGGAATTATAAAAGGTCCATTTCCACCATTTTCGAATAGATTTTCCATGAAAATGTTTTTCTGAAAAAAAATGTAAGAATACTTTTTTGAAGCAAAATTTTCCCAAAAACCTATAATTAGTTTCAGAATAAAATAAAATGATGCGATCCAAAATAAAGCAGAAAATGTGTTGCAAGTTCCCCGTACCGTCGCTTCTGTTAAGAAGCTTCGTCGACCGGTACCTACCATATAAATAATTTTGCATCGATAATTACTAAAGCCAAATTACTAAAATTGAAAGCTTGGCATGTTATGGTTCCTGAGTCATAAAACGAAAAACGTCTTTCAGTCTTCATCTTTAAAGCTCCGTAGGCTCTTTATTGGAACATTTCCGGACTTGATTTGATCTAAATTTTTCTTATTTTTTTAGTTTAGCATATGAAATTCCGGATATGCTATATAGACATCTAGATATGGATCACCTTCCGCATAAAAGAAAACAAAATCAGTGATGATTTAATTCCTATGGGCCTCATTATCATTATCTGGATGAAGGGAAGGAAACGGACAGACGATAAGCTCCCCGAATAACCGTTTTTTGGATAACTGGGGAATTTCCTACTCGGTACATTTTTGTTTTCCAGAATTACAGCTGCTGTCCTGATTCACAACAGTTTCAATAAAATGGAGAAGGGCATACAGTAGATTTGTCGTAGGAATCGGTTGGAATGTATAAAAGAGGGTGATGGCAATATATAAAGGAATATTAAAAACTTAATCAATAACTGAAGAAATATAATAAACTATTTAGCTAGCTTGATATAGAACAACTTGTTCTATCGAAAATAATTTTAAAGTAAAAAAGCAACTCTAGAGCACAAACAATTAAAATTAATCCAGAAATTAATATTGAAATTAAATCTTTAAATAAAATCACTTACAGATTCTAAATCTACTATGCGAATCGGACATAATAACATATTACTCCATCTATACATTTTGACCAATAATGATAAAGATTCTTGACCCAGTATGAATTAAATATGAAAATTCTCGGGAAAAAAGTCACTTTACACTCTGTTTTACCACCCTGTTTTTGAGACGAAAATTTAAAACAGAGTGTAATGTGACCTATTTCCCGAGAATTTTTATATATAATTTTGACCAATCTTATATTCTGTTCTTTCATAGTAAAATGCAATAATATTAATGATATGAAGATAGAAATCAACCTCTAAAAAATTTTGCGGAGCGAATTTGATTCAATAGACTCTACAACAAAAGTTTAATTAGATGGATTCACCATATAGATGTCGCAACTCTTTTTTTCGATTAAAACTATAAAGAAAAATTACGCTGCTAAGGTAATCAAAACTTATAATCTCAACCAAATGATCCAATTATCATTTATCTGAACCAATATTTACGGACTCGCCGATCATCGAACTCCTTCAAGTTGCAGAGAAGTTTACTTTTACGGAATTCATCATTTGGTTTTTCAGCAATACACGAAAATATATTATGTAAAATTATCTCTTGATTGCGATGATGAGACGACACAGAATTAATGTCGTTGGGAATAACGATGAATTGATATTACCTCAAAGTTTATTGACCCCTACGTATACCCTGATCTTACCCAACAAGCCGCGCGCCGACTCGCCAATTCGTTACAAATAATGAAAATCATGTGGTGAACTGCTTACGCTCAGTTTGAAATGCAAGAAAAATGAGAATAATGCGGAATAACTATCAGAATACGGCGTTGTCATTTCTCCTCGACGTCGCGGACGCCTACAAATCGACAAGCTGAAAGTACTACATACACCTGACTAATACACAGGAATGGTAGCGAACGCCTCTAACGGCAGACACGTTGTACTATCAGTATACTTTTAATACACAAAACGACAGGTTGCACTAGCATCTGAGCGTCCAGACAAATTTTTGCCAACGGGTTCAGCGAACAAGTATGAATGATTTACTACGGGGAAACTTCCAAGCGTCCGTATTCGGACGCTCTGTAGGAACCGGACGCTTGGAAGATAGCAATCCGTCAATGTACGGACGCTCGGAAAGTAGTAGGATAAATATATATATATATATATATATATATATATATATATATATATATATATATATATATATATATGTATATATATATATATATATATATATATATATATATATATATATACATGTTTTCTCGTCAAGGTGAGATCCGTTTAATTTGTGGACAACCCGAGATCCACTATATGGAAACAATTTTTTAGATTTCTTTTATCGGGGAAATGCAAATAGATACATGCTTCGCAGGAATTACGATAGAGGGGAAACAATCTCTCAATTTGAAATATACATATATATATGTACCAGGTAGAGTTCCGTTACATATACATTCAAGACGAGATCCAAAGTTGTATATTAAGAAATTTTTGGTATAGGTGGGATCCGGCGGTGTTGCCGGTCCAACTCATACGTTATTCATTTGTACGTCTAGCAGTACCTCTGTACATACAAAGCTTTATGAATATCTACTAATTTTTGATTACTATATGAGTACAAACCTCTTCCAATGTGGTAAAAACATACTGACTATAAGTATAATAATAAATATAAACACCTCAAAAACTTCCCTGTTCATATAGGGTGATAATATTTATGCCAATAATATTACTATATGCTCGCAATATTCAAATATTTCGTTACCCTATGACTATTCAAGTTCATCTCGGAATGTCTTATTTTTTTATTTGTTGTTCATTATTACTTATTAACAAAACTTGCAACACTTGCAACTCACACGTGTTATAATACTTCTGACAATTTTGATATGCAACGAAACATGTTAAGTATATCAAAGTTTAATAAGTGTAATCTCGATTTTAATTCTGTTGAAATCATTTCCTGAATTATAATTTTGATTTCCAAGAGTTCATTTCAATTACAAAATAAAAGCAAATGTTCTTCATAAGAAGAACAGAAAAATACTATTGTTATTGAGATATAAATTGAATTATAACTTTTGAAATCTACCTAGATATTAGCAAAAATTAACAAAATCTGTGAGAGATTTTGCTAAAATTTATTCGGAAGCATCACAAATATAACCTAATATAATGCGATGAATGCGAATAACAATCGATCGGGCTTTCGCGCGCTAAAGACGGGTGTCACACCGTATGGTTTGACTTTATTAGTATCCACGCTTCCCGCGATATTGTTGCTGAATTGAAGTTATGTTATTGTAGACATAATATTACTGGTTATTGTAATGAATAGTTACGGAATAGTTGAAATGTTGCGGGGACAAGAGATAGTAGAACTACTAAAAAAGACTGAATCATGCTAATCGAATTCAATTTCATTGAAAAACTGCTACATATCCAAAAATTTTGAAATAGAAGCTCTTATACCCAATGATTCGAGTAATAATCTTCATACCCAATGATATTTACTACATGCTCTCAGTATGGAAATGTCCATTCCCACCTACGAGTATTGGAGTTCATCTGGAAATGTCTTATTTACTTGTTGTTTGTATTATCCATTACTTGTTGTTATAATACAAATCACTCACATGTTCTGAATATTACCACTCAGATCAGTGAATTGTCACCTATACGTAAAGTTTTTGGAGAGCTGGATCGGAACTAGAAAATGCATTTAAACAAATGAAAATTTTCAAATGCACATGAAGAGCCAATCTTCAATATCATTGCCAACCAATATTTCACTTCTACAAATTTCAAGGATTTCAAGCTTATACATTTTTAGTATACTAATTTCAATAAAGAAAAACGTTAACATGTACAAGAAAATCAATAATTATATTCTCATGATAGTAGAACTGATGAAGAATACATTTCTCTCCAGACTTTCAGTAGCAAAAACATTTTTATAAACATAATATATAAAGGTTCAAAAGGTTATAACAAGATTTTTGAAATTCTGCCTCTGGCTTATAAGATATTTTTTTATGACAGGTGAATAAACTGTACATCAATACAAACGAACATTACACTCAAATGAATTATCATCAAGTAGTTGATGTCACATACAGAGCATCCTTCAATTAGACCTCAATTCAAGGAATTTCACTTATCCTGTGTATATATAATACATGCCCCCTTTTTTCGAAATATACTTAAATCATAACCTTTTACTTATCCTGAGAAATAGGATACATTAACACAGATGTCTACTATATTTTCGTTACGGTTTCAAGACCGTCATCAGAAGAGGTTTGAAAACTAATTCACATCAACTAAAGCGCGGGGTTTCTTTAACTTATTTTACTGAGCACGTCATCAATTAAAATGTCTACGTCGCAACAATGAACGAAACTAGAATAATTGCAATAGTAACACATAATGTGTCACTGTCAAACTCTACGAAGTTATGAACCTAGTAAGGTCTTTCTTTATACCTCTAACCTCAAAACCTTGAAGAGAAATACGAATGTTTATCTCATTTTTCTACTTCCACTGCTGACTCACACGATGTTCTCCGAACATCATAGGATCCCTCTTGTGTAGTCAAAGTATAGAAAAAAAATTGTTAATTGCTTCCAAATTTCGCACTAAGGAAATTAACTGCCGGTTTATTTGTGTTGTACAACTAACCCCTGTTACATTGTGTCTTGATGTCTTCCTCACTATAATTGTACCGAATTCCTCACCGCCTACCATTTTATGTCAGTAGTTCTTACGCTTCCTATAGACAAATTCACATTTCCCCGGGTATTCAGTCTCTTCTTCGTAGCTCATTTCTCGATTTTTCCTGCATAATGTGATTCTACTACTACTATTATATTCTGCGATATATAATATTGGTGCGCCTACCTACAATTTATTAAAATTTATCAATAATATAATAGGAAAACATGAATTTTATGGGAATGAATCATGGAATTTTAATGAATTTATAAAAAATCGATGCGTACCCGTGAATCATCAACTAATTTCCTTGGATGTTGTATCTTCATTTACAAATGTACCAATCGTTTTGGCATTGAGTAGCATCAAAAAACGTTGAGCAGAGACTGAAAACCACTCCCCTCTAGATCAATCGGAATTTATGAATGCATTACAGTTTTGCTTAGAATGCACATATTTTCAATATGGCGAGCAATATTTTGGACAAATATTCGGTACAGCAATGGGACTCTATTTCAACTACTATTGCTAACCTTGTTACGGAATGCCTATGGGAATCTGTTATAAATTCATTAGATTTTCAACCAGTATTCTTTAAACGGTATGTAGATGATTGCCTTATGTGTGTTTCCAATGATAAAATTCAGTACGTGATTAATAAATTTAACAATTTCCACTGTAAACTTCAATTTACTTGTGGAATAGAAGTGAACCAAAACATAAATTTCCTAAATATGAACATTAGGCATGATGAAGATGAAAAAATAAAAAAATTTCGTGATTTACTAAAGAAGTTTGATCTCAACGTTATCTTCACTTCAATTCCGTTGCACCAACATGTTATAAAAAAAAGTGTTATAAACAGCCTTACAGATCGCGCGGTCAGATTGTCCCACGCAAAGGACCGTCAAAAAATTCAAAAATTGTTCGTAGTACACTGGAAATGAATGGCTATCTAGAAACATTTTTCAATCCTATCATTAAAGGAAGAATAAACAAAATGTATAATGGATCGTCATTTATAAATAATATGAAAGGTAATACAGGCAATTGTAGAACATTCCCATACATTACAGAGACCTCAGAGAAAATTAGGAAATATTTGAAGAAGTATGATATGAATGTCGCGCATGAGCCTACTAGCTGTGTTTAAAATATCTCTCAAATCTGAAACCTTTAAAAAAAGATAAAAAAACCCACACAGTGTACAAATTTAATTGTTAAGTTTGCGACGGGACTTATACTGGAATCTCTAAACAATATTTACAAAAAAGAATGAATGGCCATAAGTATAGCACAAGAAACATAAACTTAGAAAATTCCACCGCCCTTGCTAAACACTGCTTTGATTATAACCATCAATTCGATTATGAAAATGTAAATATTTCAACTAAGGAAACCAATTATTATAAAAGATCTATTCTGGAGATTCACATAAGACGTGACTCCAAATCTGTAAATCATTGGACAAATATTCAGAGACTGAGTCAGATATATACTAACTTAATTAACTAAAACTCATGTAAATTCCTACATGCGTCTTTATAATGTTAAAAGTGTATTCTAGGTAGAATATCAGAAGTATCTTTCCAATAACTGACAAACCTTTTCCTATTAGTTTGTTAATCTCAACATCTGGTTTGAAAGTGGATACTTGAACCTAATGTTCTCGTTTGTAGTCGTTCATAGATTTTGTTGAAGTGAGCTTGCATTTTTTGAGAGTACTGCCCAACAGTGAATTCTTGATATTCATACTCATAACATTGATGTGCTACAATGTCGATTGTTCATATTTCTGTTCGTTTCGGCGATGTGGGAATTTTAATTGGAATTGGTGCGATAAAGACGCTTTCTGTTAATACAATTAGTTTTAAGTAATACGATTATAGACGTACGGAAAGACGAGAAAATATAAAGCATAACTGTTAGTGTGAACTATTTCCCGAGAATTTATATATAATCTTGAAATAATTGTAATATTTGCTGAATTGTTGCTCCTGATGTACAAAATGTTATGATATAACATTTCACGGTCATGAACGTGATGTATCAATTCTACCTTGAATCAGCAAAATTCCGTGGTGTAGGTCCACGTTGACATTGATTCTTCTAGTTAAACATTACTGGAACGTTGACTTCTATTCATTTTAAAATTGATATTTGAAATTTTGCTTATTTGAGTAGACAGACTTTTGAGCCTCAAATTGAACATTTGTTTTGACAATCTACCTAGACTGTGTAACAACTCTATTTCCTTGTTATTTGTTGCTCTTTATTGAAGGCAACACATAATCTGCTGTCTTGAGGATAATATTTTCATCAAACATTTCTGAATTTAAATTCATACAACATAAAATTATCTAAGCATTTATGTAATTGAAACTAAAATTAACCTGTGCGTCTCCACATTTCTCATACAGGTAGATATAAGTACCTGTTCAAAGTTCTTCAGTTGGATTCACTGCTGTGCTATGGATAGCATCGTCATAATCCACCTGATGTCTCCTTTCAATCTCCCATGATGGTTTTTCCATCACCATTCCCGTTAGTTCTTTGTTCGCTGCCTTAGTATGTCGCATGATGATAAATAAATGAAATTGGTAATCACTGGTTACCAATATTGACTGTGCGTCAGTTAAATATGGTTTGGCCATGTAGTAAAGTAAGATATACTTGTCTTAGAGTTTGTTTCATGAGACAAGTACTGTCATTTTGTGCTCCGTAGAGAGCATCGTCTTAATCTACTATGGGTACTGAATCGATCTGAGTCAATTACCCAGTGAATTCTGAATGCGAATTATTTACAATCATTCCTTCATATCCACAATAATTAAATATTAAATGGTCTCTTACCACTTATATGTATAGTTTAATCGGAACGAAAATGTGCACATATTTAATATACAGCTTATTTCGCTTGTTAAATAAATTTATTTATCAAATTACTGGAAATCTAAAAGTTTAGAATGAATTTTCATGCCGTAATGAAAAATTTTATTCTATAAAATTCCGTTTGTTTCTGTATCCAGTAATTATGTTTTAACGTAAGTGTCTGTTGCCCCGTTTATTGTGTAATGTAATATTCCTCTATATACTACAGAATAAAATTGAATCAAACGTCGAGACTATCTGTTATTGTCACAGGTAATGTGAGATTGTATATTGTATGTCGTGACATCACTTGTGAAATTATGAAGCAAAAAATATATCATTCATATATTATATATATAGAAAATTAAATCAGGTAATTTCCAGAAATTCTCCCTCGAGTCTAATTGAAATCTAGATTGAAATATAATTATCTATTGCAATCTACCTAGACACTAGCAATGATGAACTAAATATGTGAGAGATACTGTTAAAATCGATTTGGAAGCATGAGAAATATATCCTTATTGTCCTATTTTGAAACATTTCAACAACGTATTTCTAATGTTTCAGCCCAGGAGACTGATAACCGTGATAATTTATAATGAATAAATTATTAGTTAAGCGAGAAAATCAAACTCAGCTGATGTTAATGATAATACCTCTCTTTCATTTCACGTATTTCGTTGTCTACAGCGTTGCCCCTACGAGAGGATCTCGTGTAGTGCATAAAATAGCTATTTGATTGAGTATTGTGAAGCGCCACCTTCATCAATTTCCATGAACTATGATTGTATAAGAGGTGAAATAATGAGTAAAAATGAGATCCATTGAAAATTTTAAACTTTGTTTCTATGAACATGAATAATGAAAATGGTGCCGATATACACTCGAAACAAAACGAGATCCGAAATCGGATCTCACCTTACAAAACGGATCTCCATTTGTATAGAAAATATATATAACAGATCTCATCTTGTCGTAATATATATATATATATATATATATATATATATATATATATATATATATATATATATATATATATATATATATATATATATATATATATATATATATATATATATATATATATAGCCAATAAGCAGTAATTGGACATATATTTTATGATAATCCCCAAACCATATTACAGCACGTTTTTGTAGAAAGACAGTTCTGTATACTCTTGTATCAGACCTACAAAATGGTGATTTAAAAATAAATAAATCACTCACACTACCTTGTGCTTTTAGGGGATTAAACACAACGAAAATAAAGAAATATTAATACTCTAATCTGCCTACGTCCCGCTAGATTGTCTACATCCAAAAATTACAACAATTAACGCAATGATGAAAAAGATAATCATGGAATTATGCTAAATGCAAAATTGATTGTGTGGAAACACCTAGGCATGTCGAGCACAACTCTGTTGAAATAAACTCACAATCAGGTACCCAACATCTAGTAGTCTAGTTACAAATCCAAATCAAATTATATGGTATCTGATGTGAGTAAAATTTCAACAGCAAAAATTAAGGAAATGAATTCAAAATCAACGGATTATGAAAACTCGACTCACCTAGTTTAAGTTTCACACGACAATGAGTTCTCTTCGACTTCCGTTATCATCCCTACCCCACTCCACGCTATCGAGCATGCGGAGACTAAATTCAATACTCGATGCTAATGAACGTAAAGATGTCTCTGAGATTGATAAGACAAGTTTCCTAGTCGAAAAGAAATCTAATCTGTTCTTTACAGATTTCTTTAAAAGAAAACTCGGTCTTGACGTAGAGACTGGTTGACCAATTCCAGAATCACGATACTCAAAAGGAGTTTTGTGGTCTTCACATAAATATTGGTTGACCAGTTCCAATATTACGATACTCAAAAGGAGTTTTGTGGTCCTTACATAAGTATTGGTTGACCAGTTCCAATATTACGATACTCAAAGGAGAAGTAAAAATTTAAAATGAAAACTAAAATGTCCTACACATTTTATAATATTCACAATCGTTCAGTTAGAAGTTCACAGGAATACATAAACTAAAAAAACTACAGGATAGCTGTGGAGTCGCAGAAAGTGTGCTCAGCGAACGACCCCATGCGGAATCCAGACGTCTCCGGTAGGAACCTTACCCTTAGTTACTAGTAACGCCCCAGCTGGACTAAGTCCACTACAGAATCCCCTTCCTTAAGAGCCATCGTCAACCAAGCAAAAAAAGAAATAGTTTTCAGATTGAAGAAGAGAAAGAAATGGGATTGGGTCCCACGGTCTAGAATGCCTAAAGGAAAGAAGAGTAGGAGTAAAAATAAATAAAAAATAATAATAGCCGGCTCAGAAGGTTCGGCCACCAAGACGAAACCCCGCTCCCAAGGCCTTTCTAAGGGCGCCCATTCTCCCCAAAACTACCGGACGCCACCCGACTGCGCCGTCGCATAGTCCTCCCGCTCCAGCACCCCTTCTGGTTCACACAACGTCCTCTTGATATCAAAAAAAAACATTATGTATTCTGATTCCTTTCAACCTAACCCTAAGCGGGTAATTGTGGATGTCCATAAGAAAAAGTAACATGCTATACAACAAAAAAAAAATATGTAGCTATGTACATTAATCCCTATAATAAGGTTACTCGACATAATTGGCAATTTTATCTGTAACTATACGAAATTTTAACAGACAAACAGTTTCACCGTAGTTCCCACGCCTGTGAGATACAAAAAGCATTACCATTTCAATACCACAACTAAATTTTCTATTTAGTTATTTTTAACAGCTATTATCAACTATAAATTATAACCTGTTCACGCTACAAATATGAAAGCATCTTGAAAATTACTTGCAAAACTAACTACTCCCCACAAAACAGTTCAGAACCGAAACCCATCCTCGATTTATTATGTCAATACTTCAACTAAATGAGATTTCTTCATAAAAGAAGAAAATATCATGGAATATGACATAATGTGATCAGTAACCATTTATAACTGTAGTATTTGTAGTTCCATTTTTAAAGAAAGCATAATGAGAGTAATTATTGTAATATAGTTTTATTTTTAAATATTAAAATACTGATATAACAGAGAATTATCTGTTTACCGGCATGTCTTAGTGGCTTCCGTTATTATGAGAAGAAGCTTCAAAATTTTATAAGAATAAGCATCTTTGTTACATATTATAATTAAATCTCCACATTATCCCTAAGGTATTTAGAAACCGGTAGGACGTCATAGTGGCGTGATAGAAGGGTTTCGTGTGAACAACGTAGCACACAAGTTAATATGGTTATAATTGATAAGAGGAGAGGAAAAAAAATAGTAGCTGCATATTAGTGAACTAAGTTCACAATAGTGAATAGATGTTTTCACAAAGTTATCCCAAGCATAAGTGTAGGTCCAATTTAAAGTCCCCTACACTCCGGACCAAATTGATTACAATCAATACAATATTACTTGTATATCAAAAAAAATGAAATGGTAATGAGAGACTAACCAATAATGTCGAATCAATAAAGTACTATATCGCAACTCTATGAATAAGAGTAAAATTTCAATTTTCAAAAACAATACTGAATTTAATCTAAATAAGTCCAATCTTTGAGTCAAAAGACTCCCTTAAGTTTAGTTATCTTAAAAAAAATAAACTATAGATAATTAAGAGATTATTTCTGAAATTATACGTTTTCCAGACAATAACTCACAGATACATAAGAGCCTATTTCTGAAATTGTACGTTTTCCAGACAATAACTCACTCAAAATTAGTCCAA
The DNA here is from genome assembly GCA_958510875.1 of Endomychus coccineus. NCBI lineage: Eukaryota > Metazoa > Arthropoda > Insecta > Coleoptera > Endomychidae > Endomychus > Endomychus coccineus. The sequence continues at coordinate 109,219,439 of OY294069.1, forward strand.
TCTTACATGTTGTAAACACTAAGAGAATAGACTCTAAAAGAAGATACTAGAGTTAATTTTCAAACATGACATAACATGAACCAGCGGATCCCAAATTAACTTATGCAATTATAGAAAAACAAACTCGTAAAGTGGAAGTCTCAAAGTTCCAAATCCACCCACTTTCCAGGGTGATCAAGTCCTAAAAATGGTGGTTTCACTATAACAACTACATAAAAATAATGTATCCGATAAAGTTAAGGTAACTAATGAAAATACATTGGACTTTACTAAAATGATAGAAAACAAAATTCAGAAATCAGGCAATCAAAGTAAAACAATGATACTTAGCGTCATCCGTGCCGAAGAAAGAGCGATGCAGATCGGAGCAACAGAGGATCCCCCGCAGATCACCAATAGATTGCAGCTTCCTTAACAGTATTCATCTACTGTGGCAGTTAAGGGTCATGACTCCCGAAACTGACAGTCATAAATGCAACTTCAATGTCCACCGCAACATTAGCAACCTGCTAGAACCTTATACCTCGTCACTGGAACTCTCATCCTCCTGTTCAGAATTGTCATTGCACAGGTCTTCCTTTATATCCTTCACATGCCAGTTTCCCATATCCTTTTTTTTTATTCTGTAACTCGTAAACTAAATTAGAAATTATTTTGGTTACGATACATGGTATATATTTAGGAGCCAGTTTAGCTGAAAAGAAATTCGCTGCGTTGGACTGAACAAAATTTCTTTTCCAAACTTTATCACCCACCTTAAATGATACTGGGCGTTTTTTCAAATTATAATGCTTTTTGTATCCCTTATATGCCGTCACAATGTTTTGTCTTACCTCATTGAAGACATTAGGTAATGATTCAATATTTGATTGTCTATGAATCTTATTAGAAACATTAAGAATGTCGTTATCTCCAACTTTGCCGTAAAAATCACCAAAAATAGGAATTTGGCGTGCAAACATTAAAAATGCAGGGCTGAACCCTGTAGAATCATGCTTTGTTAAGCGTAACGCTTGCGTTAATTGAGAAATGTTTGCATCCCAATCCCTATGATTATCGTGTATAAACGAAGAAATAGCGGTGATTAAAACTCTATTAACTCTTTCGCTATTATTAACTTGTGGGTGATAACGGGCATTCAACCAATGTTTCTGAACTTTGTAATCAGCAAGGAATTTTAAAAACTGCCTGGATGTAAATTGGCTTGCATTATCGGATAATAAAATCTGGCATACCCCGAAAGTAAGGAAAACTTGATTTTCCAAAAATTTAATAGCAGAAGCCGAAGTGGCTTTTGCACAAGGATAGATAAACACATATTTAGCGAACCAATCTACCGCAACCAAAATATATTGATTACCACGTTTAGAACGAGGTAAAGGGCCTAAATAATCTATACTCAACAACTGCATTGGAAAGTCAATATTTTTCATTTGCCCCATTAAGCCGTGTCTTTGTACATACTCTTATGAGCAGCGCAAATTTTACAATTCTTTACATATCGAATTACATCCTGTCTCATTCGAGGCCAATAATACTGTTCACATATCCTATACATAGTTTTCGAGATCCCAAAATGGGCGGCTGTAGGAACACAATGAAACTGTTCAAAAATTTTAAGTCTGTTTGCCGTTGGAACTACCAATTTCTATTCCGTTAAATTAGAAGATACACACGTAGGAAGTTTGACGTGTTTATATAACCCGTTACCAACTACTTTAAAATCAGGGTACTGATCGGGATTATTGGGTACTTTATTTAAAATATCCGTGTACCATTTGTCCGGAATAAGTTCTTGATCACTGATTACATTAATATTAGGTACGTCCCTAGACAAATAATCTGGCACAACCATTGGTGATCCTGGCCTATGGCGTATATCTAAATCAAATTGAGACAATTTTAAAGCCCATCTACCCAAACGACCAATCGGATCTTTCAAATTATGTAACCAAACTAAACTGGCGTGATCAGTGTAACAAACAACCCTTGTACCCTCTACGAAATGACGGAATTTAGACAACGCAAACAGAACAACTAATAATTCTCTTTCGGAAACCGTACATTTTCTTTCTGCTGTACTTAAAGTTCGACTAGCATAAGCTACTGGATGTTGTAAACCATTATGTTCTTGTAAAAGTACACAACCTAACCCGACGTCGCTAGCGTCACTTTGAATAGAGAATGATTTAGAAAAATCTGTACTTCTGAGTACTGGAGCCGACGTTAGGCGTCGCTTCAGCTCTTGAAAAGAAGACTCAGCTTCCGGAGTCCAAGTAATCGGTTGGTGCTTTTTCTTATTTTTAATAAGTTCTGTGATAGGAGCTGTCAGAGTAGAACAATCTTTAATAAATCTGCGATAAAATGAAATTATTCCCAACAGCCTCCGAACTTGAGTGGATGTTTTTGGTGAAGAAAGAAGAGTAACGGCCTCAACAAGCTCACCACTAGGGCGCAATCCCTCCCTATCTACGATAAAACCCAAAAATTTGAGAGAAGGTCTGAAAAAATTACATTTTTCAGCATTAACTGCAAGGTTAGCTAATTTGATCTTTTCATAAACTTTATGTAACACCTGAATATGTTCTTCAAAGGTATTTGTAGCGATGATTATATCGTCTAAATAAGGAAAACCTAGATGACTAATACTTTCATCAATTAAAAAATCCATAAGGCGTTGCATTGTTGCCGGAGCATTAGTTAAACCAAACGGCATTACACAAAATTCATAAAGGCCTTTGCCTGGAATACCGAAGGCAGTGTATTTACGTGAATTTTCCTCCAAAGGAATGTTCCAAAAAGCTTTTTTCGAATCTAATGTCGTAAGATAGTTAGCGCCTTGCAATTTGCTTAAAACGGTGTCTATTAAAGGTAGAGGGTATGCATCCCTTGTGGTTAACTTGTTTAAGTGGCTACTATCTAAACAAGCCCTATAAGAATTATCTTTCTTCTTTACCAAAAGCATTGGGCTCCGATAAGGTCAAGCAGAAGGTTGGATTACACCAACCCTCAACATCTCATCAATTTCCGAATTTAAATGGTTCTGTAAAGCAGGAGAAAAAGGATATTGTCTTTTTCTAAAAGGTTCTGTTTCCGACACAGTAATTGTATGTTCAATTAAAGAAGTCCGTCCTATTTCCGACAAAGAAAGTTGTTCAAAAAGTTCAATTTTTGGTTGAAGTTCTGTTTTTTGTAAGGTGTTTAAAGAATCATAGCTATGAATTGCAGTAACATTATTTGACTTAATTGTAGGTTCGATGTTCCAGATAGAATTACCAAAGTCGACCTTAATATTGTGATATTCGCAAAATTCTATACCCAATATTACTGCTTGTTGTATAGGAGGAATTACGTTAAATTTAACAGAAGTCTGAATATTATTAAACGAAATAGGAACGTTAACTATTCCCAAGACAGGTTGATGTAAACCATCAGCGGTTGTTACAACATTGACATTGCTATCCCTATTTATTGACAATCTATATTTTTCGATAATGAAATTAACCTTTGAACCTATAACATTAATGTTAGAACCAGTGTCCAACAATGCAGGAAAAGAATCCTCAAAAACTTTAATGTTCAAATAAGGTCTATTGTCATCAGGTAAATTTAAAAAAACTGGAGAAACCATTTTAGGAGAACAATTCTTTTTAATTATAATCAACCACTTTTCCCATTCAACCCTGTCGAAGGTTCCTCTTACTTTCGTCTGTTTTGATTTGTGAAAGTACCTGGGTTTTGTTTTGAAGTCGAAGCTGTAGCCAGGCCTGTAGGCTTCGACGCCACGTTTTTTGACTTACATCTTTTACAAGATGTGGTAACTATGTTAGGTACTCCACATCCAAAACAAAAAGTTTCCCTAGGGGCAGAACAAGAAGTATACTTGTGCCCTTGAGAACGACAATTCCAACGAACAACTGGCGAAAAGGTTTGTAACGCATTGACTGTAGGTCTAAACTTTATTTTCGGTACATTTTCCTGTAGGACTACACCTTGACTTTTAAAACGAAATTTTCTATTTGCCTACAATTCGTTTTTAAATCCTTTATTGATGTTAAATTGTGTAATGTAAATTGATTCAAAATGTGAGGTTGTAAGTTAGACATAATTTGTTCTAATCTGGTTTCCTCATCAGGAAGAATTTTAAGCCTAGAGAACAATTTTTCTACCGAAGCTATGTACAAGCTGCATTTTGCTCCTGAAAGTTGTTTGCGGTTTCTGATCTGATTCCATATCAAGGTGTTTAGGCAGGAATTCTGCTTTTAATACCTCAATTAATTCCATCCAAGATGAAACAGAAGATCTCACGGATCTAAACCAATCCCAGGCATCACCCTTGAAAAGATCAACTGCTGAAGAAAAATGGTCTTCCTCTGTTAAACCTCGAGCCTCCCTCAATTCTTCTACTCTATCCAAAAAATCATAAACTTTTTCATGATCTCCCGACCCATCAAAAAATAAGTCCCATTTGAAAACAGGAACTTTGGGACGATACGAAGATATTCCTTGGTTAATTGAAGTAGGCGGAGTAGAACTACCTGGAACTTGACCAACGGGTCGAAGTTTAACAGCAGAATAACCTTCTAGAGCAAGTACATCAGCTGTTAATTTATCTTTTCGAATCTTATCATTTAAAGATTCAGGGTTGAGTCTGTCTATGCGAGCAGACAAGTGGTTTAGCCTAGTTTCTATTCTCTTAGCATTATCCCCTGGTTCACCCTGATATCTATTAATTGCATCTTTAATGTCTTTAAGAGACTCTGAAATTTCCGGAATAATTTCTTCAAAATCGAATTCATCATTGATTGAAGTTAAACTTCTATCATGTTGTTCTCTATGCAAACAACCCCGTAAAAGCTTTCGTTTAGTATTAGCGTCACCGTCCGTAGATTGACCTCTAATAGCTAATTCATAAGATAATTCTTTAGTTTTCAAAAAATTAGGCTCCATAATTAGAGAATTCTATAAAGTCGATAATAATTCAGAAGATAAACGTCAACAACTTCAGTGCAAATTCAAGCAAATCAATAAAAGTGAGATAAAAAAATAATAAATGACCAATTTTTCACTTCAATATATATTTTCCTTAATAACCATCAACTGTTCGAGACCACGTTAAGAAAATGGGCGCCAGTGAAACGGACCGCTTTGGGTCGGTTTGTAATGGCCCAACTAGCTCAAATTTATGTAATTAATCTCAGGGCCCGTAGTGAAACGTGCCCTGTGATTCTAGACTTGTGAATTGCCCGATCGTCAACTGCTTAGAAATAACTATAAAAATGAATGAATTCACAGTCAAGAATACACAGGCACTACGAGATGGTTATAGTTGATGGATATTCAGGAAAACAAGACAAATCCAACTTAACAATTTGATTTATTCCAAGAGGAATTTGGGTTATAACAAAACGATAAATTACAATTTTTATAATGAACCCATATGTAATATAAAATTAAAATTGAATTTTAAAATGAACAATTGAGAATTAAATCAACTCGTAATATAAAATTAAAATGGAATTTGAAATGAACAATTATAAAAGTAAATGTATACCTCTAATTGAGTTAAAAAAAATTAGTGAAATACAAATTCAGTTGGATAACACAGAACAGAGAGGTGAAAATGTGGTTATTCAAACTAAAAATGTTACCCTCCTTGGAACTTGATGAGATGGAAATCGGTCCGGCCAGGATATTCACTAAATCGTCTCGGGAAAAAGAAGAGAGGCGCCTCAGTTGTTTTTACCCTGTAAATTCAAAATACGAACAGTATCTGACCTAAGTCCAAAGGAAAGAGCGACACAATCAATCGGAACAACCATGCGATTCACAACTGATTATGTTATCTCTCCAAATTGTAAAACACTGTATTACAAAATTGAGATCTTAAAGGGATATCAATTTTGACAACAATCTAAATTTGATCGGAAAGAATTAATTTATTACAATTGATACTTACATTAGCAATAATTAAATGTGACTGATCGAATAATAGTTAAATTGTATCTGAAAGAATAATAATTGAAATGTTGAAAATTTGTCAATTAGCATAAATCTGAATTGTTTGAATTGGAATGCACATAATAACTGATATTGTAATTTTGTACCAACACTGAACGAGCGTGGCTGTCTTTATATATATATATATATATATATATATATATATATATATATATATATATATATATATATATATATATATATATAGCCAATAAGCAGTAATTGGACATCTATTTTATGATAATCCCCAAACCATATTACAGCACGTTTTAGTACAAAGACAGTTCTGTTTACTCTTGTATCAGACCTACAAAATGGCGATTTAAAAATAAATCACTCACACTACCTTGTGCTTTTAGGGGATTAAACACAAAGGAAATAAAGAAATATTAATACTCTAATCTGCCTACGTCCCGCTAGATTGTCTACATCCAAAAATTACAACAATTAACGCAATGATGAAAAAGATAATCATGGAATTATGCTAAATGCAAAATTTATTGTATGGAAACACCTAGGCATGTCGGGCACAACTCTGTTGAAATAAACTCACAATCAGGTACCTAACATCTAGTAGTCTAGTTACAAATCCAAATCAAATTATATGGTATCTGATGTGAGTAAAATTTCAACAGCAAAAATTAAGGAAATGAATTCAAAATCAACGGATTATGAAAAGTCGACTTACCTAGTTTAAGTTTAACACGACAATGAGTTCTCTTCGACTTCCGTTATCATCCCTACCCCACTCAACGCTATCGAGCATGCGGAGACTAAATTCAATACTCGATGCTAATGAACGTAAAGATGTCTCTGAGGTTTATAAGACAAGTTTCCTAGTCGAAAAGAAATCTAATCTGTTCTTTACAGATTTCTTTAAAAGAAAACTCGTAACGCAACTTGTTACACATCCCAGCAGTTTCTCATAATCAACAAAGCACGATTCGACCTGTCGAGTACTGTTCACATGTTTGGAGTTCGACTCCCAAACATACGCTGAAGCTCTTGGATTCTATCCAGAGAAGGGCTATTCGTCTGATTGATGATGTCCCACTTGAGAGTTCATTGACCGCTTTAGAATATCGTAGAAATGTGAGAGATCTCTCCCTTTTCTATAGATATTTCCATGGTTGGTGTTCATCAGAAATCTGTTTCGTTGTTCCACCACGAGAAATTCCAATAGGCGGACTAGACCAGCTCAAACTAGACACCCCTTCATTGTCAAGCTCTAGACCTGCTGAACTTCTGCCTACCAGACTTCATTTTTCTATCGAACAGCGAAGATGTGGAACTCTTTACATAGTGAGGTCTTTCCCTATGACTATAACTTCCAAAACTTCAAGAAAAATTCCAATGCCTATCTCCTCTCCCAACATTCCACCGCTGGTTCACACGATGTTCTTCCAACACTACCCTCTCGTGTAGTCAAAGTATAAGAAAGTAGGTATGTTTATTCACTTATTTTTGTCTGTTCTGGTACATAATTATACGGCGACAAATAGGAGAAAATAATGAAATTTAAATTTTCTTCATTCATTTGTATTTTATTTCATTCGTAATTCTTATTCCGGGTTTTAGCCGATTTTAACAAAATTCTGCTATTTACAAGTGTATTTAAAAACTACAGGCTATTATAAATTTAATGTCACGATACTATATACAGTGACGTCGTATTTCTTTAGGTTCTACATCTTTCACATTTTCATCGCATATTCTCTTTAAATTAACTGGCAACTTATTTAGTTGATTAATTTGAATTTTATATATTGTTTCATCGATGATTCAGGTGGATATCCACAACAGCATATTCATGTGTACTTTTGAGTTCAATTTTGTCATCAAACCGAGGCTTGTGGTCCGAAGCCAAGGTAAACTTCACACAGTAACAATATGAAGAAAACCAATCCGCTAATATATAGCAGTCGCCTCTATCAATTTGACTATTTATACGTTTACATTTGATTGAAGAGCATGATGTGAATGCTATTGGTCTCTCAGATTCATCCGTATATGTGATAATACAGCACCCAATCCAACAGGAAATACAACTGTGGCCAACACCAACGCGGAATTAAAAAGTACTAGCATACTGTCTCTACTAATCTTATCTTTGATTTTACTTAAACTTAGTTCGCAATTCTTTGTTCATGTGAATTTATATAATACTTAAATCTAAAGTATAAACTATTTTCGTCCATTGGAATAAGTAGGTATTCCGGCACTTGGGGCAGCCTGATAGAGAGCCTTATCAGATGTAGGCAACCAGTGATACACTCGTGCATGCTCGGTATGCCCAGATAGGTATCGGTAAGTACTGACCCTGTATTACCGGCCGGGTAGACGGTGTGGTCTCGCCTCTAACCTCTAGGTGTTACCGGGTAGACGGCTAGGGTGTGGTCTCTGACCGCTAGGGGCCCTTCTGCTATGGTTGTATGATGGAGACCGAGTAGTGGTAATCAGCCTGTATATACAAGATCATTCAAGGTAGACAGCAAGCAATATGTGAGGTTAGGGAGAACTTCAATGTAAAGCAGCATATAGGTATATTTGTGTGGCTGGTTAGATACGAGTGTAAATAATTGAAATATTTCAGTCTATGAATATTTATGGAAATGAACTACATTCTTAAAATGATTCAATTTATCGTTCTATAGTAGCATACGCGGTTAAACGGATGTTTGTGAAACATATCGCTAGCGTATTAAGATTGCAACGTGTTAGAAGCCGCAAATAACCAACAATTGACCAGGCTCGGACCGGCCCTCAGACATCTGTTTCTCCACACTTTAAAAATTCCACGATTGTAGATATATGCTAGGCCGATAGAACAACATGTTCATTCTATGCTTCCTCGGAAACCAGGCGAACGAATATCTAGAGCACAAAGCAACCTATACACTCATGTGATCGAGGTTAGCGATCAGCAAGCGTGACGAAAACGACTCGAAAAACGATATGAAAAAAAAAACGATTAAAACGACTCGAAAAACGATTAAAACGACATGAAAAACGATCAAAACGACTCGAAAAACGATTAAAACGACATGAAAAACGATTAAAACGACATGAAAAACGATTAAAACGACATGAAAAACGATTAAAACGACATGAAAAACGATTAAAACGACTCGAAAAACGATTAAAACGACATGAAAAACGATTTAAACGACATGAAAAAACGATTAAAACGACTCGAAAGCGTCACCAAAACGACTCGAAAGCGTGTGGGTCGTACAAGGCGTGGCAGCCCAACGAAATTCCACGAGTTAGTGTTTGTAACATATAGTTAGAACTCACATAATATTATATCATGGGATATAACCTGAATAGATAGATCACCTTATTGCAACTACCATTATTTACAAAATTTTAGACTTATACCTAAGCTAGATTATAAAATACATAGCTGCTGCTGAAGCATATTCAACATTTAGTTATTGAAATAATAATTATTGTAAGTATGATTCCACATTATTAGAATCTAATGGGATAGTCTGAACCAGCCATCAGTTAGAAAATACACATAGAAAATATACAATTTTCCAGTATACTCTTTCACAGAGGTGAGTTACTTGTTGTTTGTGAGACACCATTGAATATAATCACATTTAACATCTAGTTGTAAGCAGCTTATATGGTTAGTGTGTGTTTCATTTTATGTAATATTATTGATATCTATTCACATGTAGCTATTATTATTGATATCTATTTACATATTATGTGTAAAGCTATCGATAAAGCAACATGTTATTATTCATTCTATGCTTCGTCGGAGCCTTTTACACAGCCTCATATAAACATATTTGTGTAGGCTGACAGACTCTGTCAAGCAAATAGTTGAAAGTGGGGAAATAAACTGCATTTACCTTATCGCTCTATACCGTTGCAATAAATGGTGTACAAAGCCTGTATGGAAAACCGACAACGGCCAATATGCCTCAAAATACACTGCAACCAAAACTCTTCCAGATAAATATAAAGACACCTTCAGAAGTGTGAGGTTTCAGCCTGTATGTTTGTGAACATTATGAAAAATATTACGCTGCAGGAGTTGTTATCGAAAACGGTTGTACGAAACAAATAAATCATTGTACCTCATCTCATGGAAGCTTGCGATAATTATAAGAACGAATTGCGATAAAATGACTGTCTGATATACGAGTAGGCTCCGTTCAATTAACAAAACAATGGTTTTTACACAGCCGTGTGAGGAAACTGAAGATCTTCATTTCTCAGGATCCAGTCAACCATAAGTGTATGTGTGTGCTCGAAGGTAAGCATTCTTTTGATATTTTCAGCTTATTGATATAATAAATGTTTCTGAAAGAATCTGGTTCTATGGAGATAGAAATATTTTTGGATTCTCAGTACGGTGAAATATGAGTCAAGACTTGTTCCAACCTTTTTGACATTCTGAAATAGGCTCTTTCAGAGTTGGAATGAATTGTGAACCGAACATTTGCCACATGAAAATATAACACGACTACAGTTTAATGACTTTTTTTAAAAAAAAAGGAACCGAATATCATTCTGAATTTTTATTTGAACATGTTTAAAAGATGATGAACATCGATACATAATTATCTATTCATATGTAAAATTATTCTGAAAGCCTCACTATATGTATTTTTCTTTTTTAGTGAACGAATTTCCAACGAGTTACAGTTATTCAATTCTCTATTTGAACACAATTTCTTATATATATTTTCATTGAACGTATATTTGCTGAGATCAATAGTGTGTTCTGTTTTAAAATATAATTTTAGAAATTATTCAATTTATATCATCTAGAAAGATAATAAAATGATAAAATTATTCTGAAAGCCTCACTATATGTATTTTTCTTTTTAGTGAACGAATTTCCAACGAGTTACAGTTATTCAATTCCCTATTTGAACACAATTTCTTATATATATTTTCGTTGAACGCATATTTGCTGAGATCAATAGTGTGTGTTCTGTTTTAAAATATAATTTTAGAAATTATTTAACCATCTAGAAAGCTGGAATAAATTGCTGGTAATAGAAATATTTAGGCCAAAAATACAAAGAAAGCTTCACTATGTGTTTTTGGTTTTAAATGAACGAGTTTCCAACGAATTACTCACATCTATTCACAGTTGAATTAGTAATATCAAAGATCAGCTAGGTATTAGTATTTTGTCATTTACAGGAAAAATGGCAATATAAAAGAGGCTACATTAAGTTATTCAAAATTTTCTTTTTGAACAGCGTTTCTTATAATTTTTCCTGAAATTACTCTGGTTCTATATGTTATTCGGTGAACACAATGTATATAGGTCCTTGTTCAACTACATAATTTTGATACTGAGATATAAGTTGAGGGTTTCATCTACAAGTATTTTGTAATATAAAAGAGAGGCCGGATTTCATAAATGTGAAAACTTCATCCGTAGATGAATTAGTAATATATAAAACAGATGTGAAGATTTCATTTACAGGTGTTGGATAATATAAAAAGTAAATTATCAGAAATTTCTTATATTTTACCCAGTAATTATTCTGAGAACATAATATATCCTGAGATTAGTGCCTGTTAGTCTGACCTGTTTTTAAATTATTCAATTAATATAAGAGAGATCAAATTTCATAAATGTGAAAACTCCAGTTTTTCCATACAGATGAATTAGTAATATAAAACAAACCAAATGTGAAGATTTCATTTACAGGTGTTGGATAATATAAAAGTAAATTATCAGAAATTTCTTATATTTTACCCAGTAATTATTCTGAGAATATAATATATCCTGAGATTAGTGCCTGTTAGTCTGGCCTGTTTCTAAATTATTCAATTAATATATAAGAGAGACCAAATTTCATAAATGTGAAAACTCCAGTTTTTTCCATACAAATGAATTAGTAATATAAAACAAACCAAATGTGAAGATTTCATTTACAGGTGTTGGATAATATAAAAAGTAAATTATCAGAAATTTCTTATATTTTACCCAGTAATTATTCTGATTCTATTTCGTTGAACATAATATATCCTGAGATTAGTGCCTGTTAGTCTGGCCTGTTTTTTAAATTATTCAATCATATAATTTTGAAGATTAATTATTTATATCGTCTTACATAGGTTGCTCCAAGGGGTCCTCCCGAAGCCTGCTCAACACCCGAGAGTCAAACACCTCAGGGTAAGTACTTTTCTGAACAAATTATTCTGAAAACGTAATTTATAGGATTATATTTTCGCTATCATATTCAATGTTTGACATATATATATACATTGTTTTCCACACCACCCTGGGGAGGGGTACAATGCTAGGCGCGCTTTTTTCAAGTGGTTTCACCTTTAGTCCTAATCCACTATAGATATGTTTGAATCATCCTTTTCTCACCTGGGGTACTTAAATATTGGGTCTTTCTTGTTATTGCCTCTTTTATTTCTAAATATTGGGTCTTTTCGTGTACTTATTGCCTCTTTTTATACTCATTCCCTAGGATGGCAAAATGATGATTCAAGACATACCTATTACAATAAGCTCAAAATAAATGAAAAACGTTTCAGTCTGCGTAATATCCTTTTCACTGCTAATGTATTTTTTTTGAAGCAATTCTATATATGTTGTAAAAGACATTTCTAAATATACAGAATCAAAATATATTGAGTGTATCTTCAGTTAAATTCTTTTCACTACTTTATTCTTTTTATATCCATATGGATAAGATGTATTTTCGTTAGGAAAGAAGCGTTTCAGAGATACAGGTTTGTACTCTTTCCTGACATCGACAGAGATAACTTCGTGTTCTTTCGTACGCCGAATTTGACGGGAGGTTATATATACAGGCTCGGACTTTTCCAGTATCATTCTGACTATGGAATCGAAATTCACAACCTTAGATGCAGCATAACTAAGGGATATACCCTTAACTTTACAGGTGTTTATATACTCTGCAGCTGCTGTGGACCAAACCTTGTAGGTGTAGTTTTTGGGTCCGCCCGAGGCAAAAGCCTCAATATATGAGCCGGCCCCATAGGATTCTAACTCATCGGTCATTTCTCCTAGAAACGACCCTGTGGGTGGTTCTCACTCACCCTCTCTCGAAACGTAGATGATTGAATCTGTATCAAAATACAGGACTCTTTTTTCCAGTTTTTCCAAATAACTGTACAATTTCAAGCGAGCTTGGGCTGTTACGAAGGCCGCTATAACCACATTTACTGTGGAAAGTGGTGAAAAAACCTCCTCTCGCTCTTCGTAATTTACTATGAGGGTCTCCTCATTAACAGGCACTATTGTGTTAACCACAAATGAGGGCGAGGTGAGCAGGTTGAATAACTCTGCTGGCTGATTGATAATTTTGGTCTTAGGCTGGTTTTCTCTCTGACCAAACTTGCCCCAAAACGAATTTAGCATCAACTTAGCTAAACAACGTAGTCCAGGGTTATTCACAATGTTGGGGAACTCTAGTATCACATCTTCACGTAGAAGGTACTCTTCGATGTAACGATCTTTTTCGGCTTGACTACAACAATTACCAGGCCAACCCGAGGATTCCTGTTTTATTTTGATGAATTTATTCATCATGCCGGTGAATAATCCTGTTACGTTCTCGCCATACTGTGTGGTGTCATACACCCAGATTTCATGGATTTTCTGGATGACGTAACCCTTTTCTAGGGCCTTAATTACCTCATCCAGCGTCCATGTTCCAGTTAACGATCTTTCAGCCTTATTATGAACACAAGGCTGTTTGTTCAGCCTCTCCCCACATAGCCGGCAAAGAACGAACATTAATTTATCATTCATCTTCAGGGGCAATACCGGAAGATAAAGATCTCTCGGGGGCAGAATCGCGCATTTTATCAGCCCCGACGTTTCTTGTAAATCAAGCGTGCTACATTCCTCATTTACATACACCTTGGGGTGTCCTATAGGAAATTTCCCATATTTACACACCCAGGGATACAGCGAACAGACATCAAGATACTTGATTTTCTCCCCCTCACGGCATGTGTAATACTCAACGGTATTGCCAGTCCTACCCCCAAAGAACGCATCTCTAGGGTTTAGGGGGAGAACGGAAAGAAGGGGGTGATTTTCCGTATACTCTTTAATCTCTCCTGAGATTAAATTTTTGCGGAACTCACACTCCCACATCTGAATTATCTCATATCCAAATGAGCGAATACTGTCAGTTTTAGCAAGTGTGGATTCATAGCGAGTGTCGAATGTTTCTGAGGGATTATCACTCAAAGGTTTATCACGCTGTTCTTTGAAACATCGGGAGCAGCCGTGGTAGTAACAACCTTGAAATTCGAACACCTGATTGGTTTCCGGACACCACCCGTCAACGACACCTGCTACGACAGCCTCGCGATGTTTTGCAGCGTGTTGAATAACAATACCTCTCTGTTTTTCCTCCCACAACAGCCACTGTATTGCTATTTTGGATTGAATATCCTTAGCACGATACCCATTGTTTGGTATGATACCAATGGTGTTTGGTTTGAGGAAATTTCGACGGAATACTTTATTACAAGCACTGGCTATAGTGCATGCTTCGGTGAATGGGCAAACGTTAGTCTCCGTCAACATCTGTTGACAAAATTTCAGACAGGAACGGGCCAAAATCTGTACATCTGATATGCAGTAGGCCACGATCTCCCGCTGAAAATTAAAAATATAATTCTCATTCACCTGGACAGCATGCCAGGCGATTAAAGAGCACAGCTTGACACTTTCGCAGACAGTGTATTTGCCTGCCGACCCCCGTTTTTTATGATTTTCAAAACATAAGGGGCCCTTGAAATTCCGTAAGCAATCCGCACATTTCTGCTTCTTTGCCTCAGGGCAGGATGGGGTCTGCTGGCACCCTGAGCATACACCACCACATCTATGCTCACGCTTATGATCATAGGGTATGTGACACTCCTCACAGAAATAATCGCAGCAAAAAGCAGCTGTGAGAGAGGTAATAACGTTGTAATGACCATCGTTGAAAAGCAAATTCAATGAGGGGCCACGGCCGTCGCCTTTGAAAATGACGTCACGACCTTTTGTACCATACTGGTACACGATGATTTTATAGGCAGAGAGGTGAGCTTGGAACTGTTGCAACTCTGGTATCCCACAACCTTCCTCGGGTATAACCACACCCGCCTCCGAAATTAACTCGATGGCATGCTCCCTATGCATTTTTTCCCGATCCCTACGTATTTTCACAAGCTCTGGATCTTTTTCTGTATAAGCAATAGCTACAGCTAGGGCTCGAGGCAGGCATAGATTGTCTTTTTTATTGTTTATGGTAATAATTCCCCGACGTTGAGCACATTCTTCGTCGAATGTATTGTAGTTGGCTCCTCGACCTTTGCCCACAGCCATTCTTATCGTTGTTACGCCTAAACAAAAGGTCTCGGTATTAAGCCCGCAAGAATTAGACTGATAAATTGAAGAAATCCGAGCCCATATTTCGTCTACTGTAACCTCGCTAGCCGCCTTGAAATCAACCCAGCCCGGGCCACGAGCGAAGTCTTTCGAACAGAATGTGAAGCCCACCTGATCGGTAGGTCTCAAGCCCTCTGTTCCCCGCTGAATTATACCTGTCAGGGCATCTTTTATCCAGCTCACAGGTTCTCCAGAATGGGATAACTCACGAATTTTGAATTCAAGAGTACGCCCCTGTAACCCGAAGCGTTTTATTTTCCTCACGCTATCTTTAATTATTAAAAACTTCTCCATTGAAAGTGTAAAACAACTGAAGCACTCGAATATATATATATGATAGGAATTAGTCGTGAAAACAACTGCAATTCAAAATGATAATTGAAGCACTCAAATATGATAGGAATGTCTAATTACCTAGCTGTAAAAACAACTGATAATAGAATCAAAAAAAAAATTATACAGAGCAAGATAAGAGAGGATACTCACATACAAACACGTCAGCACAGTTGATGATAAAGAATGAGGATGCGACACGTGTCCCTATTTATAGGTGACAACGCCCGGAAAGGAGATGATCTGATTGGTTATCATTTCGCAACATACGATGATTTGATTGGTTACCCCAAGGTTAATAGTCGAGACATGAAATAGATAAGAGCGTTACTAACTGAATTAGATAAGAGTAATTTTCATTTCAGATCAGCATTAAGTTACCTCCAAGGTCAAAAGTTTTCATGTCGAAACATGAAATAGATAAGAGCGCTAACTGAATTAGAGTAATTTTCATTTCAAACCCGTATTCTAATAGCTTATATTTTATTTTCAGCCACCACACCCTAGGGCTGCTAAAATCGAGGTAACTTACATTTTATTATTTATGTATTAGGATTACGATCTGTGTTCATCGCCTGTGTAATATACATGTTTAGGTTTCTGATATTCGATCAAATGCACGAGTTCCAGGGTTAAGATCACCCCTTTTGTTTAAGATATACAGCTTTTTGATGTAGATCTCTATGATATTCATAATCACAATACTGACACGGAATGAAGATTTTGCAAGCACAAGCCACTTTGAACGCGCAAAATCAGTTTTCAGTGCGAGCGCGCAGTGCTTCCTCACACTCCGGCAGCCGGAGGTAATTCGTGAAAAGATGTTACAAATTGATTTCCGTTATTTTTCTAAAATTAAAATTGAAAACATGTTCAAAATGGAGGAAATTTTTTTTTCAAAGTCATTTTTTTCACCCTCAAAATCAAAAAATCTCTACGTTTCTTCGATAAAGTTATAGGACAACTCTTCATGAAGAAAATAAGCCCAAAATTGTTACTCAATGACCATTTGCTGAGAAGATCTAGCTAATTTATGAGAGCGTTTTTTTTTTTCGAAAAATCGATATATTTTGAAAAATAGCCAATATTTCAAATTAAGAAAAAAAAAGGTGCTATCTTAGCTTGCCATGTACAGGAAACAATACATATGGAAGCGTACCCCAATTTTCAACGGTTTTCAATATAACTCGAAAAGAAAGATATCGATAATTATCTATTTGATACCTACAACTTTCTCCTTTAACTATTTCTGATCCGAGCTATAGTTTTAAAAAAAAAAAAACACTTTTTTCCAATTTTGTAGGTTATGTTCGACATCGAGTTGCATGAACCACCTTTAAATTTAATTTGCTATACGTCCATATTTTTTTTTCCAGTTATTAATTTATGCATGTATTGCTTGAACTATATAGATATTACATTTACGGAGAATTGCATAAAATGTGATCCGTAATGAAGTCAGAGAGATCTCTCTGAATGAAGTCCCCAACATACAATTGATATTTAGAAATTGTTGGTGATGACAGTCAATCAAAAATGTTTTGCCCTGTGAATGGAATTTTATGCTGAGCTACTATATCAAATTTTTGGCAGAGATTTGAAAACGGACAGAGAGAAACTACAATGTTTCTTTGTTCACAAATATATATTTTCCGATATGTGGTATCAAAGAATCGGAATCAATATAATGAAGCAGATAACATTGGAATCGAAATAAGAATTACGCAATATACATGTAGTTGAAAAAAAAAGTAAATATTCATAATCTTATGGATCATAGTGAATCACAATTGATATTCAGAAATTGTTGATGATGACAGTCAATCAAAATTATTTTGCCCTGTGTTAATCTCAAAGGACGACATCTATGAGACCCCAATTCAAAATATTACTAATTCTATAGCTATATCACTATCTATTGAATGAAGTTATTACACCAGAAACCATATTGAGTATATGAGAACACGTGAAAGCAATCCATTTTGCATGCACCTGCGTCATCACATTCAGTTTATACGAGAATAATTGAATACAATGGATTCATTCATTAGGTAAACAAATAACAATGAGTGATGTACAAGTCTAGTTCATTTTACATGCACCTGCGTCATCACATTCAGTTTATACTAGAACAATTGAATACAATGGACTCATTCATTAGGTAAACAAATAACAATAAGTGATATACAAGTCTAGACTTGTTAGTAAGCGAATTAGAACTGAGAGTTATGTTGACTACGAATTCAATTCTCGTTTCCTCAGTAATCTGTTACAGCTCAAACGAAACACATCGTTTTTCACATATCCTGTGTGTGCTGTCTTCTATTGAACGGAAAATGTAAGTTTAATTCAATTATTTAATTCACTGCCATAAAACATACTTGATTTGTCTCTTATTCAGAATAAACCTCTTATTAGCATTGAGACAGTTACAAAATTATTCAATTCATATTCATAAAATAACAAGTACAAAATTAATTAATTAACTTTTATAAATTAGCTAATGTTTCAATCTGGTGTGTGTATTACGAGTTTTAAAAATCTTCAATTCTTATTCATATTGTTTCAGATTTATGATGGATCTAACGAAACTTAATCATTGTGCTCTTTTGGCATGTGGTTACAACAACAAATTCATCAACACAGGATATAAACGATGGGCTTGACATCGTACATGAACGGTGTACGTGACGGAAACTGATAGGAAGTTCCTATAAAAGGAGGAACTAGACGTGTTTTGTTAGTGCTTAAACATATTCAAATTATTCAACAGCATGATTCGGAACAAGTAAGTCGTACTTTGAATCATTCCAACCTGTATTCTGTGTTTAGTGCGTTGAATATATTTTGTGGAAAACTTTCAATCCAGTGCCAGTGCTTTAGTGTAAGAATAATGTAAGTTAACATATTTTCTACCTCATTTTTTCTTTTGCTTCATCCTCCATCCTGAGGTCTAAAGAGTGGTCGACTTTTCCCAAATGGAAACACGCCAGGTATCTCCTTTTGGGGAGAGAGAGTATCAACTTCGGTATCTGTAATCCCCACTTACAAAATGGGTTGTTACCATCAGAGGTTAGGTATGAACAGTGTTTTTCATTTGCTTTAGCAGCATTAACGGGAACTGTTGCCTGACGGCTATGAAAGAACCGCCTTGTGACTTTGCATTCAAAAATGTAGCTTTACACATATATTAAATTGACCAATTTCGAAATATCATTATTCCTTACTTTTTTTTTTTTGCTTCACCCTCCATCACCAGGTCTAAAGGGTGGTCGACTTTTCCCAAATGAAAACACGCCAGGTATCTCCTTTTGGGGAGAGAGAGTATCAACTTCGGTATCCGTAATCCCCGCTTACAAAATGGGTTGTTACCATCAGAGGTTAGGTATGAACAGTGTTTTTCATTTGCTTTAGCAGCATTAACGGGAACTGTTGCCTGACGGCTATGAAAGAACCGCCTTGTGACTTTGCATTCAAAAATTGTTGCTTTACACATATATTAAATTGATTAATTTCAAAAAAAAAATCAGACATTCATGTGCATCTAACGGAAGTAGATTATATAGTCGACACATTGTCACACCGGAAGTGAGACCGGAAGTGGTGATTTTATTGCATATTCAGAATGCATGTGATGTGCTGAATAAGAATATACTATTTATATGTCAATCAGTTTGGCCGATTTCTCGCAATAAGGATTTGAAATTTTTATTTTTTAAAGTGGGGCTTTATGGATATCAAATGAAAGGTCTCAACAAGTAGAGTATGAATTTTATGGTTTACATAGAGAAAAATCTAATATCGAGGGTATAAACAGGAAAAACTTTAAATTTTGTTGCAACCATAGCTTCATGGGTATTGAATGAAAGGCCTTGATGTGTAGAATATGAATTTCAACATAAAAAATCTATATGTAAAATTGGAGGGGAGCGCATAAATATGACATTATCAGAATCGGAAGATAATGGGATAGGGTGCAACTGTTTTATATCTGTAGATGTAGAATAAGTGACTACATAGTTTATATATGTAAAAACAATGCGTATGGGTTGATATAAACAAATTTTAAAAAAGTTCAATATTCGGTCGTTGATGAAGTAATATACCAGCGTGTAATATACTCATAATCTCAATAGCGCCCCCGCCTCAGAAGTAGGTAATTTAATATCCTTATAAACATTCCATTTTGAGAGGCTCATTGAGAAGATAACATTTTTATATGGAGAGAAAGCTATTAGAGAAATTCGAAAGTTTCATCTAGAAGAGGATATGATTACACGCATCATTATCGAGATGTGGTGTCAGGATCAGAGGGTGTCATGTTATGTATTATACATAGATGATAAACCAGCCTCTTTCGTGCTAATGTCTAGTATGGATTATGATCCTCTGGGTAACCATACCAATCCAAAGACGATGAATTTCATTTATACCCTGAAGGAGTACCGTAAAAAAGGATATGCAGCAAAATTGGTTATGCATACCAAGAAGATGAATCAATTTTCAGCATTCTGTTCAAATAGCGATTCGGAGAAATTGCTTACAAAATGTGGGTGTATCAATCATGGGGATAAACATGGTAGTGTAATGTTTAGATACCCTTAATATATCCTGAATTATGAATTATGAATGATAATTGTATATTACAAATAAAAAAAAAAAGCTTACTAGAATCATTCTCTATTTCATAATCCGATGAATTGAATTAGCTAATTATGGAATAATGGTAAATAAGTAAAATAATGAGAATCAGTCGAATGCTTATAAATTCAAGTCAGAAATAGTGATTCAGAAAGATTGCTCATAAATTCAAGTCAGGAAGATATTACATACACTGAAACGTTTTTCATTCATTTTGAGCTTGTTGTTTAGGTATGTCTTGAATCATCATTTTTGCCTGTGGTGTGGAAAACAATGTATATATGTCAAACATTGATTACAAAATGATAATCCTATAAAATTACGTTTTCGGAATAATTTAACAGGGGGAAAAAAAAATACTGACCCGAGGTGTTTGACTATCCCTCTCGGGATGTTGTAGTCTTCAAAATTATATGCTTGAATAATTTAAAAACAGGCCATACTACAGGTACTAATCTCAGGATATATTATGTTCAACGAAATAGATTCTGAATAATTACGGGTAAAATATAAGAAATTTCTGATAATTTACTTTTTTATATTATCCTGTCAAAATACTTGTAGATTAAGTCTTCAAATCTGTTTTATATATTACTAATTCATCTACGGATGAAGTTTTCACATTTATGAAATCCGGCCTCTCTTTTATATTACAAAATACTTGTAGATGAAACCCTCAACTTATATCTCAGTATCAAAATTATGTAGTTGAACAAGGACCTATATACATTGTGTTCAGCGAAAAACATATAGAACCAGAGTAATTTCAGGAAAAATTATAAGAAACGCTGTTCAAAAAGAAAATTTTGAATAACTTAATGTAGCCTCTTTTATATTGCCATTTTTCCTGTGAATGACAAAATACTAATACCTAGCTGATCTTTAATATTACTAATTCAACTGTGAATAGATGTGAGTAATTCGTTGGAAACTCGTTCATTTAAAACCAAAAACATATAGTGAAGCTTTCTTTGTATTTTTGGCCTAAATATTTCTATTACCAGCAATTTATTCCAGCTTTCTAGATGGTTAAATAATTTCTAAAATTATATTTCAAAACAGAACACACACTATTGATCTCAGCAAATATGCGTTCAACGAAAATATGTATAAGAAATTGTGTTCAAATAGGGAATTGAATAACTGTAACTCGTTGGAAATTCGTTCACTAAAAAGAAAAATACATATAGTGAGGCTTTCAGAATAATTTTATTATTTTATTATCTTTCTAGATGATATAAATTGAATAATTTCTAATATTATATTTTAAAACAGAACACACTATTGATCTCAGCAAATATACGTTCAATGAAAATATATATAAGAAATTGTGTCCAAATAGAGAATTGAATAACTGTAACTCGTTGGAAATTCGTTCACTAAAAAAGAAAAATACATATAGTGAGGCTTTCAGAATAATTTTACATATGAATAGATAATTATGTATCGATGTTCATCATCTTTTAAACATGTTCAAATAAAAATTCAGAATAATATTCGGTTCCTTTTTTTTTAAAAAAAAGTTATTAAACTGTAATCGTGTTATATTTTCATGTGGCAAATGTTCGGTTCACAATTCAATCCAACTCTGAAAGAGCCTATTTCAGAATGTCAAAAAGATTGGAACAAGTCTTGACTCATATTTCACCGTACTGAGAATCCAAAAATATTTCTATCTCCATAGAACCAGATTCTTTTAGAAACATTTATTATATCAATAAGCTGAAAATATCAAAAGAATGCTTACCTTCGAGCACACACATACACTTATGGTTGACTGGATCCTGAGAAATGAAGATCTTCAGTTTCCTCACACGGCTGTGTAAAAACCATTGTTTTGTTAATTGAACGGAGCCTACTCGTATATCAGACAGTCATTTTATCGCAATTTGTTCTTATAATTATCGCAAGCTTCCATGAGATAAGGTACAATGATTTATTTGTTTCGTACAACCGTTTTCGATAACAACTCCTGCAGCGTAATATTTTTCATAATGTTCACAAACATACAGGCTGAAACCTCACACTTCTGAAGGTGTCTTTATATTTATCTGGAAGAGTTTTGGTTGCAGTGTATTTTGAGGCATATTGGCCATTGTCGGTTTTCCATACAGGCTTTGTACACCATTTATTGCAACGGTATAGAGCGATAAGGTAAATGCAGTTTATTTCCCCACTGAAACCTTTCAACTATTTGCTTGACAGAGTCTGTCAGCCTACACAAATATGTTTATATGAGGCTGTGTAAAAGGCTCCGACGAAGCATAGAATGAATAATAACATGTTGCTCTATCGATAACTTTACACATAATATGTAAATAGATATCAATAATAATAGCTACATGTGAATAGATATCAATAATATTACATAAAATGAAACACACACTAACCATATAAGCTGCTTACAACTAGATGTTAAATGTGATTATATTCAATGGTGTCTCACAAACAACAAGTAACTCACCTCTGTGAGAGAGTATACTGGAAAATTGTATATTTTCTAAGTGTATTTTCTAACTGATGGCTGGTTCAGACTATCCCATTAGATTCTAATAATGTGAAATCATACTTACAATAATTATTATTTCAATAACTAAATGTTAAATATGCTTCAGCAGCAGCTATGTATTTTATAATCTAGCTTAGGTATAAGTCTAAAATTTTGTAAATCATGGTAGTTGCAATAAGGTGATCTATCTATTCAGGTTATATCCCATGATATAATATTATGTGAGTTCTAACTATATGTTACAAACACTAACTCGTGGAATTTCGTTGGGCTGCCACGCCTTGTACGACCCACACGCTTTTGAGTCGTTTTGGTGACGCTTTCGAGTCGTTTTAATCGTTTTTTCATGTCGTTTTAATCGTTTTTCATGTCGTTTTAATCGTTTTTCGAGTCGTTTTAATCGTTTTTCATGTCGTTTTAATCGTTTTTCATGTCGTTTTAATCGTTTTTCATGTCGTTTTAATCGTTTTTCATGTCGTTTTAATCGTTTTTCGAGTCGTTTTAATCGTTTTTCATGTCGTTTTAATGGTTTTCGAGTCGTTTTAATCGTTTTTTTTTTCATATCGTTTTTCGAGTCGTTTTCGTCACGCTTGCTGATCGCTAACCTCGATCACATGAGTGTATAGGTTGCTTTGTGCTCTAGATATTCGTTCGCCTGGTTTCCGAGGAAGCATAGAATGAACATGTTGTTCTATCGGCCTAGCATATATCTACAATCGTGGAATTTTTAAAGTGTAGAGAAACAGATGTCTGGGGCCGGTCCGAGCCTGGTCAATTGTTGGTTATTTGCGGCTTCTAACGCGTTGCAATCTTATTACGCTAGCGATATGTTTCACAAACATCCGTTTAACCGCGAATGCTACTATAGAACGATAAATTGAATCATTTTAAGAATGTAGTTCACTTCCATAAATATTCATAGACTGAAATATTTCAATTATTTACACTCGTATCTAACCAGCCACACAAATATACCTATATGCTGCTTTACATTGAAGTTCTCCCTAACCTCACATATTGCTTGCTGTCTACCTTGAATGATCTTGTATATACAGGCTGATTACCACTACTCGGTCTCCATCATATAACCATAGCAGAAGGGCCCCTAGCGGTCAGAGACCACACCCTAGCCGTCTACCCGGTAACACCTAGAGGTTAGAGGCGAGACCACACAGTCTACCCGGCCAGTAATACAGGGTCAGTACTTACCGATACCTATCTGGGCATACCGAGCATGCACGAGTGTATCACTGGTTGCCTACATCTGATAAGGCTCTCTATCAGGCTGCCCCAAGTGCCGGAATACCTACTGGAATATGTTCATACATTATCAATTGATTCACTGTAACCTTAAAATCTGCACATCTTCAGTTTAAGGCCAGGGGAGTCATTATCGGTGTTCCGCAATTCGGGTAATCTATTTTTGTGAATATTCTTGCAGCCTCTAAACGATCTAATTCTTCTTCCTCTATTTCTTTTAATTGTATACGGAATCTGCCTTGTCTCTAGAAATATTGGTTTGACTGTTTTTTCTGAGCCACATGATTTAGAACTGCCTATATTCGACATTTTTGCTTGTTAACAAAACAATCGAGGTAAAAATGAGTCTACAGTCACTTATGATGATTTTATTGAAAATAGTATGTCTGCTGCTTTAGCATCCCGTACGACGCTGAGTCAAGTTAACTTATTTTATTAATTATATTCTAAAAGTAAACACTGCTATGTCGATAGCACATATTAGATAGATTAGTATCAAATGTTTTATGAATTGTACTAGATTAGTGTGCCAACTTATTATATTGTTTCTAAATAATTATATGAATTTTATTTTCCGACTATCTTATTAGATATTTATTTATCAGAAATGATTTATCATTCAAATTATATACCTACATTTCCATTGGGTGCAATCTATGAAATTCAAAGTTTTCGCTGGGAACTGGACTTACCTTTGGTTTTTATCTTGTGCCTGGAATTTATGTGAAGTTAGCCACACTTTTCCAGCCATGGTTTCTGACGTGTAGACTGTTGACTGCGGGATGGATATAAATTCAATACAACGATCCCAGCCACACTTTCTAAAATAATCCATAAGAATTAAGAGTGTGTTAGGAAGTTACGATTAGGGTGCTTATGAAACAAGGAAAGAAATGCTTTGAATGAGAGAAAAAAGAGAGAAAATTAATAAAATAATTTCTCGGATTACAAGAATAAAAATAGCGTTGTAAGGAGAAGATCAGAGAGCATATAAAGCTATGGGAGAGAAGCTTTAGACGCCCGTTAATAAGTGAAAAAAAAATTAAAACAGTTTCTTAAACTCTAAAAATCCAAGAAAAAGTTGCGCTGCCAGGAAAATAAAGAGAGCGTTATAAAGAGGGCATCAGAGTGCATATTGAACAGAGTGACAAAATCTTTGGACGACCGAAAATAAGAGAAAAAAAATTAAAATATTTTCTTGAACTCTGAAAATCCAAGAAAAAGTTGCGCTGCCAGAAAAATAAAGAGAGCATTATAAAGAGGGCATCAGAGTGCATATTAAACAGAGTGACAAAATCTTTGGACGACCGAGAATGAGAGAAAAAAAAATTAAAATAATTTCTTGAGCTCTCCGAAAATAAGAGAAAAAAAAATTAAAATAGTTTCTTGAACTCTAAAAATCCAAGAAAAAGTTGCGCTGCCAGAATAATAAAGAGAGCATTATAAAGAAGGCATCAGAGTGCATATTAAACAGACTGACAAAATCTTTGGACGACCGAAAATAAGAGAAAAAAAAATTAAAATAGTTTCTTCAACTCTAAAAATCCAAGAAAAAGTTGCGCTGCCGGAAAAATAAAGTGATCATTATAAAGAGGGCATCAGAGTGCATATTGAACAGAGTGACAAAATCTTTGGACGACCATAAATATGAGAAAAAAAAATAAAATTATTTCTTAAACTCTAAAAATCAAAGAAAAAGTTGCGCTGCCAGAAAAATAAAGAGATCATTATAAAGAGGGCATCAGAGTGCATAATAAACAGAGTGACAAAATCTTTGGACGACCGAAAATAAGAGAAAAAAAAATTAAAATAGTTTCTTGAACTCTAAAAATCCAAGGAAAAGTTGCGCTGCCAGAAAAATAAAGGAGGCATTATAAAGAGGACATCAGAGTGCATATTGAACAGAGTGACAAAATCTTTGGACATCCGAAAATAAGAGAAAAAAAAATTAAAATAGTTTCTTAAACTCTAAAAATCCAATAAAAAGTTGCGCTGCCAGAAAAATAAAAGAGGCATTATGAAGAGGGCATCAGAGTGCATATTAAACAGAGTGTCAAAATCTTTGGACGACCGAAAAAAAAATTAAAATAGTTTCTTGAACTCTAAAAATCCAAGAAAAAGTTGCGCTGCGGGAGAAATAAAGAGATCATTATAAAGAGGGCATCAGTATGCATATTAAACAGAGTGACAAAATCTTTGGACGACCGAAAATAAGAGGAAAAAAAATTAACATAGTTTCTTGAACTCTAAAAATCCAAGAAAAAGTTGCGCTGCCAGAAAAATAAAAGAGGCATTATAATGAGGGCATCAGAGTGCATATTAAACAGAGTGACAAAATCTTTGGACGACCGAAAATAAGAGGAAAAAAAATTAAAAGTAAGTAAGTAAGTAATAATTCTATTAGTTCCTCAAAATTGCCGATTGGCGTAGGACATGTCAGATAAGTACACAGAATATCTTAAATCTAGTATTATATTTCTATCTTATCACAGAGAAACTCTTGTATTGTGTAGTAGCCTCTACTTGCTAAAAAATGTTTAAGCTTATACTTCAACGAATTTATATTAAGATCTCGAACCTGAATCGGAAGTTTGTTATAGATTTTGATTATTGAATGTTTCACATTTTTTTGAAGGTAGGTAAAGTTTAATTTATCCACTGTAAGATTATTCTTAGATCTAGTATTATGTTTATGATCAGCTATGTGGTCTTCAAATAGATCTTTATTTTGTGCTACGAACTTTACACACTCCAATATATATAAACTTGTTAGTGTAAGTATGTTTCGCGAGATAAAGTGTCTTTTACAACTTTCACGATTTTTTAAGCCGAGGATATTTCTGAGGCATAGCTTTTGGAGAATGAAGATTCTTGACACGTTAGTCGAATTACCCCAGAAAATAATACCGTAGCGAATTCGGGATTCTACATGGCTATGGTAGACAGTAAAACATGTTGCTAAGTCTTAGTACTCTAATAGCATAGCAGAATTTGAAGAGGTTTCCTGCTAAAACATCAATATGATGATGCCAGTTTAACCTTGAATCAATTACTACCCCTAGGAATTTGACACTATTAACTGGCGTCAAAGTAGTGTCATTTATAATAATATTAAGATGATTTTGTGTATGCTTATGGGAAAATTCAATTAGCTGCGTTTTATTTACGTTCATTCTTAATTTATTCTCAGTAAACCAGCTTTGAACCAGTTTCAGTGATTCTAGGATTTTGTCTTCAAGCTCTTTGTCTGTATCTTCACCAAATATCAAGGATGTATCATCCGCGAACTGAACAAGGATATAAGCTATTATTTCGGGTAAATCGTTTATATACAACAGAAATAATAAGGGCCCCAGGATCGAACCTTGCTGTACACCTTTAGTATTTATAATTTTGCTGGAACTTACGTTTTGGCCAAGATCATTCATTTCTGTTACATATTGATTTCTATTCCTAAGATAAGATTTTATTAGTTGCAGAGATACACCCCTGAAACCATACTGCTCCATTTTAGTAATTAATATGTCATGGTTTACGCAATCGAAAGCCTTGGATAGATCTATGCACATTGCCAATGTATGTTTTCTGTTGTTAAGAAAATTTATGATTTCGCCAAGAGCTACATATATTGCCCTAGTGGTAGTTCTCCGCTTTCTAAATCCGTTTTGGGAGTCGGAGAGAAGAGACTCATTTTCAATGAAATTGATAAATCTACCATGTATAGCTTTCTCAAAGATTTTGCTCAGATTTGAGAGTATTGCAATTGGACGATAATTGTTTATATCACATCTTGAGCCTTTTTTGAAAAATAGTTTCTTAAACTCTAAAAATCCAAGAAAAAGTTGCGCTGCCAGGGAAATTAAGAAAGCATTATAAAGAGGGAATCAGAGTGCATATTAAACAGAGTGACAAAATCTTTGGACTACCGGAAATAAGAGAAAAAAAATTAGAATAGTTTCTTGAACTCTAAAAATCCAAGAAAAAGTTGCGCTGCCAGAAAAATAAAGAGAGCATTATAAAGAGAGCATCAGAGTGCATATTAAACAGAGTGACGAAATCTTTGGACGACCGAAAATAAGAGGAAAAAAATTTAGATAGTTTCTTGAACTCTAAAAATCCAAGAAAAAGTTGCGCTGGCAGAAAAATAAAGGAGGCATTACAAAGAGGGCATCAGAGTGCATATTAAACAGAGTGACAAAATCTTTGGACATACGAAAATAAGAGAAAAAAAAATTAAAATAGTTTCTTAAATTCTAAAAATCCAAGAAAAAGTTGCGCTGCCAGAATAATATAAAAAGCATTATAAAGAGGGCATCAGAGTGCATATTAAACAGAGTGACAAACTCTTTAGACGACCGAAAATAAGAGAAAAAAAAATTAAAATAGTTTCTTAAACTCTAAATATCCAATAAAAAGTTGGGCTGCCAGAAAAATAAAAGAGGCATTATGAAGAGGGCATCAGAGTGCATATTAAACAGAGTGACAAAATCTTTGGACGACCGGAAATAAGAGAAAAAAAAATTAAAATAGTTTCTTGAACTCTAAAAATCTAAGAAAAAGTTGCGCTGCGGGAGAAATAAAGAGAACATTATGAAGAAGACATCAGGGTGCATATTAAACAGAGTGACAAAATCTTTGGACGACCGAAAATAAGAGGAAAAAAAATTAAAATAGTTTCTTGAACTCTAAAAATACAAGAAAAAGTTGCGCTGCCAGAAAAATAAAAGAGGCATTATAAAGAGGGCATCAGAGTGCATATTAAACAGAGTGATAAAATCTTTGGACGACCAGTAATAAGAGAAGAAAAAATTGAAATAGTTTCTTAAACTCTAAAAATCCAAGAAAAAGTTGCGCTGCCAGGAAAATGAAGAAAGCATTATAAAGAGGGAATCAGAGTGCATATTAAACAGAGTGACAAAATCTTTGGACTACCGGAAATAAGAGAAAAAAAAATTTAAATAGTTTCTTGAACTCTAAAACTCCAAAAAAAAGTTGCGCTGCCAGAAAAATAAAAGAGGCAATATAAAGAGGGCATCAGAGTGCATATTAAACAGTTGGACGACCGAAAATAAGAGGGAAAAAAAATTAAAATAGACTCTTAAACTCTAAAAATCCAAGGAAAAGTTGCGCTGCCAGAAAAATAAAGAGAGCATTATAAAGAGGGCATCAGAGTGCATATTAAACAGAGGGACAAAATCTTTGGACGACCGAAAATAAGAGAAAAAAAATTAAAATAGTTTCTTAAACTCTAAAAATCCAAGAAAAACTTGCGCAGCCAGGAAAATGAAAGGAGCATTATAAAGAGGGCATCAGAGTGCATATTAAACAGAGTGACAAACTCTTTAGGCGACCGAAAATAAGAGAAAAAAAAATTAAAATAGTTTCTTAAACTCTAAATATCCAATAAAAAGTTGCGCTGCCAGAAAAATAAAAGAGGCATTATGAAGAGGGCATCAGAGTGCATATTAAACAGAGTGACAAAATCTTTGGACGACCGAAACTAAGAGAAAAAAAAATTAAAATAGTTTCTTGAACTCTAAAAATCCAAGAAAAAGTTGCGCTGCGGGAGAAATAAAGAGAACATTATAAAGAGGACATCAGGGTGCATATTAAACAGAGTGACAAAATCTTTGGACGACCGAAAATAAGAGGAAAAAAAATTAAAATAGTCTCTTGAACTCTAAAAATCCAAGAAAAAGTTGCGCTGCCAGAAATATAAAAGAGGCATTATAAAGAGGGCATCAGAGTGCATATTAAACAGAGTGACAAAATCTTTGGACGACCAGTAATAAGAGAAGAAAAAATTAAAATAGTTTCTTAAACTCTAAAAATCCAAGAAAAAGTTGCGCTGCCAGGAAAATTAAGAAAGCATTATAAAGAGGGGATCAGAGTGCATATTAAACAGAGTGACAAAATCTTTGGACTACCGGAAATAAGAGAAGAAAAAATTTAAATAGTTTCTTGAACTCTAAAAATCCAAGAAAAAGTTGCGCTGCCAGAAAAATAAAAGAAGCAATATGAAGAGGGCATCAGAGTGCATATTAAACAGAGTGACAAAATCTTTGGACGACCGAAAATAAGAGGAAAAAAAATTAAAATAGTCTCTTAAACTCTAAAAATACAAGGAAATGTTGCGCTGCCAGAAAAATAAAGAGAGCATTATAAAGAGGGCATCAGAGTGCATATTAAACAGAGTGACAAAATCTTTGGACGACCGAAAATGAGAGAAAAAAAATTAAAATAGTTTCTTAAACTCTAAAAATCCAAGAAAAACTTGCGCAGCCAGGAAAATGAAAGGAGCATTATAAAGAGGGCATCAGAGTGCATATTAAACAGAGTGACAAAATCTTTGGAAGACCGGAAATAAGAGAAAAAAAATTAAAATTGTTTCTTGAACTCTAAAAATCCAAGAAAAAGTTGCGCTGCCAGAAAAATAAAAGAGGCAATATGAAGAGGGCATCAGAGTGCATATTGAACAGAGGGACAAATCCTTGGACGACCAAAAATGAGAGAAAAAAGAATTAAAATAGTTTCTTAAACTCTAAAAATTCAAGAAAAAGTTGCGCTGCCAGAAATATAAAAAGAGCATTATAAAGAGGGCATCAGAGTGCATATTAAACAGAGTGACAAAATCTTTGGACGACCGAAAATAAGAGGAAAAAAAATTAAAATAGTTCCTCGAACTCTAAGAATCCAAGAAAAAGTTGCGAGGCCAGAAAAATAAAAAGGCATTATAAAGAAGACATCAGAGTGCATAATAAACAGAGTGACAAAATCTTTGGACGACCGAAAATAAGAGAAAAAGAAATTAAAATAGTTTCTTGAACTCTAAAAATCCAAAAAAAAGTTGCGCGGCCAGAAAAATAAAGATATCACTATAAAGGGGCATCAGAGTGCATATTAAGCAGAGTGACAAAATCTTTGGACGACCGAAAATAAGATAAAAAAAATTAAAATAGTTTCTTGAACTCTAAAAATCCAAGAAAAAGTTGCGCTGCCAGAAAAATAAAAGAGGCACTATAAAGAGGGCATCAGAGTGCATATTGAACAGAGTGACAAAATCTTTGGACGACCGGAAATAAGAGAAACAAAAATTAAAATAGTTTCTTGAACTCTAAAAATCCAAGAAAAAGTTGCGCTGCCACAAAAATAAAGAGAGCATTATGAAGAGGGCACCAGAGTGCATATTGAGCAGAGTGACAAAATCTTTGGACGACCGAACATAAGAGAAAAAAAAATTAAAATAGTTTTTTGAACTCTAAAAATCCAAGAAAAAGTTGCGCTGCCAGAAAAATAAAAGAGGCATTATAGAGTGGGCATCAGAGTACATACCAAACAGAGTGACAAAATCTTTGGACGACCGAAAATAAGAGAAAAAAAAATTTAAATAGTTTCTTGAACTCTAAAAATCCAAGAAAAAGTTGCGCTGCCAGAAAAATGAAGAGAGCATTATAAAGAGGGCATCAGAGTGCATACTAAAGAGAGTGACAAAATCTTTGGACGACCGAAAATAAGAGAAAAAAGAATTAAAATAGTTTCTTAAACTCTAAAAATTTAAGAGAAAGTTGCGCTGCCAGAAAAATAAAAGAGGCATCATGAAGAGGGCATCAGAGTGCACATTAAACAGAGTGACAAAATCTTTGGACGACCGAAAATAAGAGAAAAAAAATTAAAATACTTTCTTGAACTCTAAAAATCCAAGAGAAAGTTGCGCTGCCAGAAAAATAAAAGATGCATTATAGGGAGGGCATCAGAGTGCATATTAAACAGAGTGACAAAATCTTTGGACGACCGAAAATAAGAGAAAAAAAAATTAAAATAGTTTCTTAAACTCTAAAAATCCAAGAAAAGGTTGCGCTGCCAGAATAATATAAAAAGCATTATGAAGAGGGCATCAGAGTGCACATTAAACAGAGTGACAAAATCTCTAGACGACCGAAAATAAGAGGAAAAAAATTAAAATAGTTTCTTAAACTCTAAAAATCCAATAAAAAGTTGCGCTGCCAGAAAAATAAAAGAGGCATTATGAAGAGGGCATCAGAGTGCATATTAAACAGAGTGACAAAATCTTTGGACGACCGAAAATAAGAGAAAAAAAAATTAAAATAATTTCTTAAACTCTAAAAATCCAAGAAAAAGTTGCGCTGCCAGGAAAATTAAGAAAGCATTATAAAGAGGGTATCAGAGTGCATATTAAACAGAGTGACAAAATCTTTGGACGACCGGAAATAAGAGAAAAAAAAATTAAAATAGTTTCTTGAACTCTAAAAATCCAAGAAAAAGTTGCGCTGCCAGAAAAATAAAAGAGGCAATATAGAGAGGGCATCAGAGTGCATATTAAACAGAGTGACAAAATCTTTGGACGACAGAAAATAAGAGAAAAAAAAATTAAAATAGTCTCTTAAACTCTAAAAATCCAAGGAAAAGTTGCGCTGCCAGAAAAATAAAGAGAGCATTATAAAGAGGGCATCAGAGTGCATATCAAACAGAGTGACAAAATCTTTGGACAACCGAAAATAAGAGAAAAAAAATTAAAATAGTTTCTTAAACTCTCAAAATCCAAGAAAAAGTTGCGCTGCCAGAAAAATAAAGAGAGCATTATAAAGAGGGCATCAGAGTGCACATTAAACGGAGTGAGAAAATCTTTGGACGACCGAAAATAAGAGAAAAAAAAATTAAAATAGTTTCTTGAACTCTAAAAATCCAAGTAAAATTGTAAACAGTAACCGCCATTAAATTGAATTTTATGAAGTGACGTTACGTCGTAACTAGATTCTCTTGACACCCAACATTTGCAAACCATAGAATCGTAAATTTCATTGGATACGTACTATTAACGTTTTAATATACAGTCTATGGTCAAAATCTTGCTCGCAACAAATGCGCTTCCGCGCTTTGGCATAGTTGTTTTTAAATACAATGTGTTGATTCCGCATCAGCGATTCTTGCCCAGGCAGTAAAACTCGCTTCATAGTTCAAGCAATGAGCCGGGATTTCGGCTATAACAAAAAAAAAGACATGTAGGTCAGAATCAAACCTATTCTTGTGGAATTCGATTCGTGAAGTTATCAGGATCATTCATAAAACATAAAACCTCATCAGTCACCCTCCGCCCCCCCCTTGGGGGTCAGATATGACCCCAAAAAGGATAATTTCGAATTTAAAATTGACCAATTTGATCGATTTCCATAACCAGAATTGATTTGAAGTGAATCTGACGTCAAAATCGTGATCAGCGACCCAGAAAACCCTTGGTAAATTCGAAATTATCCCCAAACCCCTTGGAGGTCAGACAATGGGAGGGGGGGGGGGGTAGTGACCGCGAGGTTTTATGTGTTATGAATGATCCTGATAACCCCACGAATCGAATCCCGCAAAAGTCTTTCGATTCTGACCTACATTTCTTTTTTTTTCCGGTTCGTTGATGGACTATCATGAACTTTTGCTTCCAATATGGTAGGAACCAAACTCCTAGCGGCAATGTTATCGCAGGTTAGTTTGTTAAATTGTTATACATTTTTGGGAATACTACCCTACTTAAGGTTATTTCAAAGTTGATTTTTGTAATTGATCCATTTTCTTATCAAGTTCTTCTATTTCCTCAAAAGTCAGTTGCTCTAAATTCTTTTATAAAACCGAAGAACATATGAAACCGCGACCGCAGTAAAACCCGCTTCATAAACTTTTGATTCCAATAGCGTTGGTACAAAACTCCAAGCGGCAATGTTATCGCAGGTTAGTTTGTTAAATTTTTATATGTTTTTGGGAATACTAGGGTAGTAGGTTATTTGAAAGCTTGTCTCTGCAATTGATTGATTTTCCTTGCCCTTGTACACATTCTTAAAATATATATGAGGCCGCTGATGTAGGTTAGTAGGTTATTTTCGGATTCAGGGGGAAATGTGCTATAGTAGTATATACTTCGATAGCGTGATTTCTAAATAGGACATTGTGAGATCTGCTCAACTTAGCCAATAGCACTTTTTTGTCATAACGACTTCAAAAATAATTGACATACGTATTAAGTATTGAATACGACAAAAATAGTTATTGCCCAGCAAAGACCAACGGGGAGGTGTGAGCAACCTTCGCCATGGAGGGAAAGGTAAAAAGATATTAAGGTGAGGTAAGTGTTGGGGAACAATGGTCGCATATTATTGAAACGATGTGTACCAGAGCAAGGAAATTCAATCAATTTCAAAAACGAACTTTCAAATAACTCTTACTAACATAGTATTTCCAAAAATATATAAAAATTTAACAAACTAACCTTAATATGTATGTCAATTATTTTTGAAGTAGTTATGACAAAAAAGTGCTATTGGCTAAGTTGAGCAGATCTCACAATGTCCTATTTAGAAATCACGCTATCGAAGTATATACTACTATAGCACATTATTTCCTCCTGAATCCAAAAATAACCTACTAACCTACATCAGCGGCCTCATATATATTTTAAGAATGTGTACAAGGGCAAGGAAAATCAATCAATTGCAGAGACAAGCTTTCAAATAACCTACTACCCTATTATTCCCAAAAACATATAAAAATTTAACAAACTAACCTGCGATAACATTGCCGCTTGGAGTTTTGTACCAACGCTAATGGAATCAAAAGTTTATGAAGCGGGTTTTACTGCGGTCGCGGTTTCATATGTTCCTCGGTTTTCTAAAAGAATTTAGAGCAACTGACTTTTGAGAAAATAGAAGAACTTGATATATATAACAATTTAACAAACTAACCTGCGATAACATTGCCGCTAGGAGTTTGGTTAATACCATATTGGAAGCACAAGTTCATGATAGTCCATCAACGAACCGGAAAAAAAAATGTAGGTCAGAATCGAAAGACTTTTGCGGGATTCGATTCGTGGGGTTATCAGGATCATTCATAACACATAAAACCTCGCGGTCACAACCCCCCCTCCCCCAGCCCACTGTCTGACTCCAAGGGGTTTGGTGGTAATTTCGAATTTACCAAGGATTTTTTTGGGTCGCTGATCACGATTTTGACGTCAGATTTACTTCAAATCAATTCTGGTTATGGAAATCGATGAAATTGGTCAATTTTAAATTCGAAATTACCCTTTTCGGGGTCATATCTGGCCCCCGAGGGGGGTGGGGGGCGGAGGGTGACTGATGAGGTTTTATGTGTTATGATTGATCCTGATAACTTCACGAATCGAATTCTACAAGAATAGGTTTGATTCTGACCTACATGTCTTTTTTTTATTATAGCTGAAATCCCGGCTCATTGCCAGGACTATGAAGTGAATTTTACTGCCTGGG
The DNA here is from genome assembly GCA_958510875.1 of Endomychus coccineus. Taxonomy (NCBI): domain Eukaryota; kingdom Metazoa; phylum Arthropoda; class Insecta; order Coleoptera; family Endomychidae; genus Endomychus; species Endomychus coccineus. The sequence continues at coordinate 109,254,882 of OY294069.1, forward strand.
CAAGAATCGCTGATGCGGAATCAACACATTGTATTTGTTCAAGAATCGCTGATGCGAAATCTACACATTGTATTTGGTTATTTGGTATAACAACGGTGCCAAAGCGCGGAAGCGCATTCCGAAGCCTGGCGCATTTGTTGCGAGCAAGATTTCGACCATAGACTGTACACTAAAACGTTAATAGTACGTATCCAATGAAATATACGATTCTATGGTTTGCGAATGTTGGGTGTCAAGAGAATCTAGTTACAACCAAAGAGTTCTATATATAGAGATGTATATGAAGAGAACGTATTTTGGGAGTCCAGCGCGGTAACCTTCTATCCGCGTCTCAAGCGATCGAGTCGACTAGTTTTTGCAAGTGAACTTGGGTGAAGCAACATTGTTTCACACCACAATTTCCGTCGTTCAAGATTTTCAGGAAAGCTGTAAAATAAATAGATAATAATACATAAATAACAAACAAATTGAGGTTAAATCACTCAAAAACAATAATATAAACAAAACGAAATAACGAAAATAACTTTATTCTGCTGCAATAGCGTCATAAATGAATAGTCGTCTGCCTCGATCATGCGTAAAGAACGAAAAAAGGGAGACTCCCAAAATACGGTATAAATCCGACTTGTCATCTCTATATATAGAACTCTTTGGTTACAACGTAACGTCACTTCATAAAATGCAATTTAATGGCGGTTACTGTTTACAATTTTATTCCGCGAATTATACGGTTTCTAAATACTGTTGAACCTATAATTAGCATTTATTTACGAAAACAATACCGTAGGTTGCTGAAAATAACAGTTTCGTGCAAATTGTGACCCTAAATATAGAAGAAAAACGTGACAGAATATGTCTAGATTTGGGACAAATAATGATTTTTTTTGAGAAAAAGGCACTTTAGCGGAGAGTTTTCTTTTTCGATTCTACATAAGGAATATGTAAGTAGTCCATAAAAAAATTTTTGTCAAAATCGGAGCTGGTTCCCATATACGTCATAATTACCTTAATCAGCTATATTCAGATAGAGAGTGATTATCGGAAGACCCTATTGTTGAAAAGCAGAGACGTTGGTGAACGGTATGCGTGAAAATCCATCCCTATCTTGTGTTTACATTTTTATCAATGTTTGTTTCAGGTATAAATGAAGTTGAGATTGATCAACATAAATGTTATGCAATATCAAGGAAACTTTGTGGGGTACATCTCATGAAAATAATGCAGTGTAAGAATATAAGACGAATAGGGAGGAAGAAAATCATGAATTTCCAAGTGAATGAAGTGGGACTGATCATTAACAAGAAGTGGCCCCAATTGGGTGCATCTCCCGACCGTTTGGTGTATTGTAAGTGTTGTTCAGGGGGGATGTCTGGAAGTTAAATGTCCCTATTTATTATATACAAATAAGGTACAGGAGATAAGTGAATATTTAAATATGAAAAGTTCATGTTTAGTCAAACAAGAGGGGCTAATAACACTGAATGAAAATCATAGTTACTATTACAAAGTTCAAATGCAACTATTTGTCTCATATTTGGGGTATTGTGATTTTGTCATATGGTCCCCAAATATATTTTTCAAAGAACGGATATTACCAGATCTGGAGTTGTGGGAAAGGGCTGTGAATCTGCCCTGAAATTTCATTCAGATATAATGCCAGAACTTTTAGGGAAATACTTCACAGCTAAAGAAGGTTCTGCCAAAATTTTTCATTATTGCATTTGCAATGATGATGATGGACGACCAATGATAAAATCTTGATGGAGACGAGTGTGAGACAAAATGGTTCCATTTTGAATGTACACTTTCCTGATTGTGCTTGGTATTGCAGTGAATGTGACAGTTGGATTTTTAGTTTTATGTTCTGTTGAGCGTCATCAAACAATCTCACAATGTATTGGATAACTGACCAGTTGCTCAGATCTTTATTAAAAAATAATATTATGTCTTTAAATGAATCTATATATACTGTTTGTCTTTGATGAATACTATTTATATTTACTGATTTCATGACTTAATCCCTTATTATGCATTTTTAATTGTTTGTGTCAATAAATAAATGGTTGTTCATTCTTTGGTTTTTTGTGCTTATTAAATTCAAGACTTTCTAAAAGATTCAGCACACCTATCATAAAACTTGATTGACTCTTTCCACATTTGGCTGAAATATCGATGAAGGAAAGGTTCAAATTGAAAAGCACATATTTCTAAATATTTCTATTTATTGAATCACCAGAATCCTGAGAAAATTACAATAATTAACAAGTGTACTATAAGAATGTTCTTAAGAGGTACATGAACATTCATTTTAATTTTTTGGATATTTTTTCCTTTGAAAGTAAAGACAGGTCGTGACAGGGTGTTGCCAAAGCGATACCACTTACTCTCGTTGTTTTGATTTTTTTCCAACCTCGCTTTTCTTTCGACTGCATCAACATTCTTCCCAACATTTAATGAAGAATGTCCCATGTTCCCATCTACCTTTAAAGGAGCAGGTTTTTCTGAAAATAATTGCATATAAATGAATAAATTTTCAATACACGCAAAATATTTTTCAGTGGACACTCAGGTTTACAACGACTCACCTGTTATAAAATGTCTGCTGCAGACTCTGATATTTGATTTTCGAATCCATGAGGTCCTCTCGCTTGATTGCAGCTAACCATAAATCCCGTATCTTCCTCGAGAAGTCATTTTTACTGATCAAAAACTTGTGATTTACAACTGTAGGAACCGAGTAAAACCCGACTTTATCCCTGACGTGGCGAGACCCACAGCCAACCACAATGCAAGTAAAGGGCATTCTTCTTCTTCTTCTTCAGTTGCGTGAATGGCCTCAGCAACAAAGGCTATCCAGCCAATAACAATATGATGACACTACTTCGGACAGGGCTGTCTCGAGGAAGACGTCTGGAAGTTTTCCATGGCCCCATTGACTAGTTAGTAAGACAGATAATTGTACATATTTTCAGAAAATTACGCAAACATGTGTTTACTCACAGAGGATAGGGAACACAACACGTACATAACAGAACTGTGAACAAATTTATATAATTAGCTGACGAAATATTAAGAAGTGTGTTATTAATTGAAAATTTTAGTGCAAAAATACAAAGCAAAGTTTTAACTTATGGAATATCACAAGCTGATGTTTGACATTGATAAAAAATTAACTAGTGTTTTAATAACATTTAAATCGTTGCTAAATACTATTGTTTCTAGTAATAAAGGACCAGCAGTGCTATGCTGCTAAACGGCTATAAGTATAGCCGACTATACATATAGACCAAAAATTATAGTCTATTGGTATTCTGTTAATTCTAATTTAAGTCGGTCTATAAATATAACTCGACTAGAAGAAAGACTATAGCGTTTTCAATGTAGCTTTATTTTATATACCGGCAACGCTGCATATTTTATATATTTGACAAATGACAACACTAATTGTTAGTTTTATAGGAATTATCGTATGGGTTATGTGCTTGATATGTTCATAGATATTATTCACAGATTCACATTTCACATTTTCTGTTTACGATCAAAAAGAAGTGGATATAGGACATAAATAAGTATAATAAATGTAATATATGCAGTCCTATCTCATTTATATTATGTTATTTAGTTATGGAGAATGCAAGAAGACGTCTCGGTCTTCCGAAAAGCAAATAGAGTTTTTATTGAAGTTTATGTTGGAGAATAAAGACTTTGTTGCCACAGGGAAATTTGTTAATATACGCGGTGAAAAAAATTGTGGTTAATTGTTGAAATAAGTGGTGATAATATTTTGCCTTCCTGCTGCTCTATCTTCAGCATTAGCAATATCCACTATAATCTGGGGCACTGGCTCAATCTCTTGTTCTTCCATCGGTATTTGGACCCTAAAGTATTTCCAACTGACATTAATAAACTGATCACAGTTGGAAAACTCGAATAAAGAATCTTCAATAGCAATTAAACATTTAAATTGCATTTGATTAAATACTTTTAATCTAAGTGCAATAAAGTAAATTGCCATCAGTAAAGGAATGTTTTTGATTTATGTTAACTATACTAGGCTATATTCTCAACTTAACAATAAACTTAGCTTCAATTGAACAAATAATCCATCAGTAGGTACGAATAGATTGAATTCTGTTTTCAACGTATTTATTAAGAGCGATGCCGTTGTTTTATCCACTCGGTATAATCGCACAAACTCAATATTTCGTACGTCGAACGGATTTGAAGTATCCCGTAAATACTTGTGTTGTATGTTAAAATGAAAAATATTAGCAGGAGTTCTTTCTCTTTCTTGCAAAAAAGCTGCTATAAGAATCAATGCCATTTTCAATTGCAGTAAATGAAATTATAAAGCTTTAGGCAGCTATCTTGACGGCTAAAAGATGGACTATAAAATCGACTTTCATTATAGACTCCAAAACAGACTTTAGCGGCTAGTAGAATACCAATATTGAAAAACCGGCTATAAGATAAATGTGAAGGCAGCTACAGTTGCTTTTATAGTCCGAAATGAGGCTATAACTATTAGCAGCATAGCACTGCAGGAAATCCAAGCATAATAAGTTCTTTATACAGAATGTTACAGTTTTCTATGTTGTCAGAACATTCAAAAAATATATGGCTGAGGGAACCAACTGCTCCACATGAACAATTGGGAGAGTCTATAACATTAATACGAAATAAAAAGGCCGGATATAGACAATGATTGGATCTTAGACGACATATTGTGGAAATATATTTTCTAGGTAAAGAGATGTTACTGAACCATGGCTTGTCACAAATACTGCGAGCACCTCGGTTGGCCACGTAGATCTTCCCTTTATTCAGCCCCCTTCTAGACCATTCGTTACTCCAATTTGAACGGATGTCATTTTTAAATTTAGGGAAAAATTCTTTAGGATCAGCCAACATTCTTACATTTTGATTCGTTTCGCCCTTTATTTGCCAGAAAGTCCGCTTTATCATTACCCGATATGCCAGTATGACTAGGAACCCAACTAAAGTGAATTATAAATATAAAGTTCAGATTATGAATATCAACAATTAATTTACGGATTTTTAGACTAATAATGTCATTCTGTGAGCTAACTTCCCATTTAGTAATTTTTTCTAAAGCACTTTTGGAATCTGATATAATAATAACTTTTGATAAATTATGGTCTATAGTAAAAGTTAAAGCCCGTTCTATGGCAAGTAGTTCTAATGTACAAATCGCAAGACAAGATGGTACATATTGGGAAAACTCAATGTTAAGTGAAGGAATGAAGACTCCAATTCCAGCGGAGGCCGAATTCCGGGAAGCATCCGTAAATATCTTAACATAGCCGCTAAAATATTTATCACATAGCCTTTCAAGTTCAGAATTATTATTCAAGTTCGATTTCTGTAATCCAAAATCCGTATAGTTGATCGACTCATAGTGAATTCCCAAATCAAACATAAAGCACGGTAATAAATCAGATTTTTCAATATACGCTAAAGAAGTATCGGCTTTGAGAAACGCGCGCGCCGTCTGCTGGGTGCTCGCAGCATTACTTGTAGGCAACGTTTGTAAACAACACCGTTGCATTCGTATGGACTTGCCTGTTTGTTTCTCGAATTATTCGTTTTTCAATTGTTTTAATTTATTTTATTAACTAGGCAGTATGAGCCTAGTAATAAAAAGTCATTTTCAAGAAGTGAGACTTGATTGTTTTCGTAACAAGAGTAAATCAAAGGGCAAAAAGCTGGTGGAAAGCTGTCATGTCAGCAGCTTGAAAGAGGAACGCCCTGATTGTAATGTTTTTATCACAGGCGTTGTTTTAAGAGAAACTCCTGGTGCTACCAGTACCAGAAAACATGAAAATTTATATTATCCTGTCGTAGAGGTTGGTTATTCTTTTTTATTTAATTCAATTCAATAAGTAAGTGAAAAAATTATTTACCGGAAATAGATAATATGCAGATGAATAATATTTACTCATGAAATTTTATATGCCTTATTGAATAAAAACTATTATTTAACTTATTTGTAAAATAAGGTATACAACGTGTTTTCAGAATAAAAAATATAATGAATATATTTTTAAACACTTATATAATTCACTTTGTAAAAATTGTGATTTAGAATTTAATTTGATCTCTCGGAGACAATAAATAAATTTTAAATATATTTAATACATTATACATACTATATAATTTTATATATTCAATAAGGGAAATATATATATTCCGAAGGGAAATAAACAGGTTTCATTGCCCGGCACAGGGCAATTATGAGCTGATTATTTCCCTGACGGGTATAAATATATTTTTGTACACTGAAAAAAAAACGCACGCTGCAGCTATTTGTTTTTTTTTGGTCAACGAAGAAAACACGTGTTCGAAAACGGATCAGCCAATGGTATAGAATAGGCCCCCCAAAGTCCAGCTAGAAAAATATCGAAAAGGTTGCACCATCGAGGAAATGCTGAAGAAACGCAATTTGTCTGACGTCGACATCACAATTTTACCAAATGAAGTTTTTTAATTCAAAGATGTTCAAAACGCAGAGCCAATTTCTCCTGAAAATTGTTCTTTTTTCGAAACTATAAAGTCAGAAATTCAGATAGAAAAATAAAAAACTGAAAAAGAAACTGATGAGCCGGCAAAGCTTGTTAAAATCAATGATTTTATAAACGAGCTGTATGAATTTCAAATTCGCTGTAGTGCACCTACTTATCATTATACGTTACTGGTGTCAAATTGTGCAATTTTTTTGTGTACTCTTCCATAGATAGTGTTTTGATACAAATACCGCGAAACGAGAAATTCCTGGCAAGCCTTGTCCCAAAAATCGAACAATTTTATTTTCAAAACTTCCTCCCAATTCTGTGCAAAAGTTCCTGAAAAGCAAGGTACATCAAACAAGTTACATTTGTATGAAACATGATAAATTAATTTCAAAACTTTATTTGTAAGTAAGGTTTATTCTGTACTTTGCCCTTGTCCCTCTTGTACATTTTTTATAATTGGCTCTTTTGTATTTGCTAAGGCACAAGCAACATGCACAACTTTATCAATTCTTGATAACATTTCAACATTAATGTGCTCCAAAATTTTGAAAATTTTAATTCTTTGTATAGCTCGTTCAACGTGGATCCTAACGCTCGCGATTTCATAGCCTTCTAAAACTTCTTCTTTCGTGAATTGAGAGTTAAAAGCGAATGGAGGCATTACTAAAGTACACTGACGTTTGAAGAGTTCTGTTTGCCTTTTTTCCCGCAAATTCTAACATTTTCCGCACTCATTTTCGAGACATTCGCTTGATAAACACACGCGTTTGATAGATGAGAACGTAAAGATATGACTCTAGGTAATGATGATGACGGCTACACGGTGGCGCCACCAGAGATACTTCTTTAGCGTATAATCCACCAACTGATTTAATTTTTTTTATAGCCAAAATGATGGGGGGAACAATCCTGTTATTCCAGTAGCCGTTAAAGTTCGCAATGTTGGCGATTCTTTCAATTATAGGGTCGTGATTAGTTCTAGAAAGTTTAGAAATATATTTAAGTGCAAGCCAATTTCTGCGATCGACCAATGGAATTTCACCACCTTCTGCCAATAGGATAATTATGGGAGTAGATTTCATGAGCCCCAGGGCTACTCTCAAAGCTTGTTGCTGGACACGATCCAGAGCCGAGAGGAGTGTTAGGGAGCAGCGACCCATGAACATTGAGCCGTAATCTAAATGAGGTCTCACAATTGCCTTATAAATAGATAGAAGAGTAGATGGATGGGCTCCCCACCACGTTCTACATAATGCCTTCATAACATTGACTCCTTTCAGTGCTATGCCACACATGTGTTCTACCTGTTTCTTCCAGCAAAGTTTTGAATCGATAAAAACTCCGAGGTAATCAACAGCTTTCCGCCAAGGAATAATTTCATTATTGACAACCAAGTTAGCTAAATGGTCAGTAGATAAAGATGTTTTATGCAACGCCGCAGATTTGTTAGGAGAGAGAGAAAGTCCACGAGACAAACACCATTCAGAAATATTATTTAAAGTTCTATTTAACTTCTGAATAACTTCATCAGTATTACTTCCAGTACAAATAGCACAGGAGTCATCCGCAAACTGCACAATTTTGACTCCATCAGCACTGCAAGAACGAAGAGAAGATGAATATATATTATACAATAACGGGCTTAACGAAGATCCTTGAGGAACACCTGTATTGCCTCCTAAGGTCCAATGATCACATCATATGTTGGGTCTCTAATATACAATGCTCTGCCGAATAATAAATTTTTAATTATGAGAATTAAATCCTTAGGAATATGTAAATTGTTCAGGTCTTCCAATAAGATGAATAGGTCAACATTATCGTATGCTGCTTTAAAATCCAGGAACACTATGACAGTGACTTTATTCGTAATGAAAGAATGGTAAATTGATGAAATAACAAAGGATAGACAATCAGAAACTGACCTTCCTCTCCGGAAACCAAATTGGAACGAGTCTGCAGGATAATTTCTTTCAATAATAAATTCCAACCTATTCTTAATCATTGTTTCCAGTATTTTAATAACACAAGAAGTCAAAGCGATGGGGCGATAACTTGTAGCCACATCAAGAGGTTTACCAGGTTTACATATAGGGATTATCAGTGATTCTTTAAGAACACCCGAAATAACTGGGTTCATGAGTAGGTCATTAAAGAGGCGCAAAAGACATTCTTTACAAGGCTTCGTTAATTTTTTAATCATTGAATAAGTAATCAAATCCTTGCCGGGAGAGGTTTCCTTTTTTTTTTGAAATTATTGAATCAAGTTCCTGGAATGAAAATAGTTCAGAAGGAGTAGTATTAGTGAAGTCAATGACATTATCTGGGGGAATGATCGGTGAAGCCAGAAGATTTAATATATCACTACAACATTGATCTGATGGAAAAGAATCATTATAATTTTGATGAATTCCCCTAGAAAACCGTTTAATGCACCGCCACATGTCGTTAGAAGATTTCGAAGAAAGATTTTCACAATATAATCGGAAGGATTCCTTTTTCTTTTTTTTAACTAAAAATCTAAATCTTGCGATGGCTCCTTTGGCGAAAATAAAATTCTCTAATGATGGAACAGATTTAAAAGAGAACAGGGCCTGTTTTCTAACATTATTAGTATCCGACAATTCATCATCCCACCAAGGTACACCACGTTTCTTGGCAGGAACAGATTTATTCAAAGGAATTGATTTATATGCAAAATATTGAATTCTTTCTGCAAAACTGTCTAAGTTGTTAATAGATAAAAGCGAATCTTCTACGACAGAGTTGAAATGATTCCAATTTGCCTTGGTACAGTTGAACTTAGTTCTTGATCTAATTCGATTCGGTTTTGATTTGGGAATTGATGAATCCGAGATAACTATATTAATTGGAAAATGATCACTAAAACCAGGGTCCAGACCTGTGGACCAATTAGTTTTGATAGCTAAATCAGTTTTTCAATATGACAAATCAGGAACGCTAGCATTCACTCCCGGGGGAGTGAACCTAGTGGGAGATCCAGTGTTAAGTATGGCCAGATCGTGTAGATCAAGAAATTCCTGAACAACCAACCCATTAGAATTATTTGTACCAGATCCCCACATCACATTTTGTGCATTGAAGTCTCCTAAGAACATGAACGATGATCCTAAATGCGGAATAAATTCATTTAGCGTGTTCACGTTGAGTCTTATATCCGGAGGAGAGTAAATATTTACAAAAGAAATGTTCGAGATTTCAATTATCCTATACTGAATACGGTTAGGGACGTCAAGAAATTGAGGAATTACTGTTTCAAATTTTAGAGAATTTTTGATGATAAATGCGATCCCACCTCTACCATCAAATCTGTCGTCTCTACAAATTGTATACCCAAAAATTTGGAAATTCATATTAGGTTTCAAAAACGTTACAGATAAAGCTATTAGGTCATAGTCATGATTTTCAATCAAATTTACTAAATTAATTTTATTAATGTTAATGGAACGAATGTTCCATTGTAATATTTTAATATCGGAGTGTGTGTTATTCGTCATTAGACTCCATTGACATCGGATTATCACCATCCGATGGTAACGGAATTTTATAACTTAACGAGTCAATGATTTTTTTAGCTACTAGAACATCTCTATCAGTTAGATTGTCTTTATTCATTAATAAATCTAAATCTGCAAAATTCAGAGTGTAACCTCCAACCGAAAAAGAGTTAGTACACTCATTGCCTGGAGCAGTTATTTTAATTTTAGATGGTTTATTATACTGGTAATTGATAAGACATTCCTTATGTCGTTGTCTGTCATATCCAAGAGATAAAGGAGGCGGGGATCGTGGAATTTTACGTTTCGTGACTTTAGATTTAGTAACTGTGTTATAGGATGGCTTATCCTTGTTTGAAGGGAGCGCTAAACGCCTGTGTTCAACCGGAGTTGAATCAGGGATAATGCCTGAGGAAGAGGGGAGTTTTGGAAAGTTACGAGCATCAAACCGAGGAGCGTCACCATTTTGTGTAATAGCCTTATTAGCCTCATAATGGGAAATATTTTCCACTGCCATTATATGATTGATATGTTTTTGTCTTGCATATTCCGGACATTTTCTATCTGTAGATGCATGTTTTTCATTACAAAAAATACATGCGGGCGACAAAGCATTCTCACATTCATCTTCAATATGCCCTTCTCCACAATTTCTACAGCGTTTTTTACCACGACACATTGCCATTGTATGACCATATCTCAAACAGTTGTAGCACTGAATGACTGGATTAACATAGAGCACAACATCCTTAATGTTATGATACAGGGAGACAAACTTGGGTAGTTTTTCGCTCAAAAGTAAGCAAACATGTACCGGTCGAAACATAGGAAACGTTATTCCCCTCAACCTTACGTCTCTTGAGACGCTTGACATTGAGTATTTTAGATGAGGAATCTGAGTTATTTAAAATATCTTCGTCAGAGATGGCCGATCCTACATCTCTGATGATCCCCCTACAAGTAACCATACGTGTTGGGATATATATGTCGTAGTCTGATTTATTAAGGGAATTATTTTCTATAAAGGAGTTAGCTTCTGTAAATTTATGAAACTCAATTGATACTCTGTTCGCCCCTTTTCTAGAAATCTCTCTAATTCCCTGAACATTTCCCTCCACTAGGAGTTTACCCAAGTTCATAGGATGAATATTACCTATATTATTATTGGTAGATTCAATAATTACCATAAAAGGTCCCCTACTGGAGCAGGAATATTTCAAACTTTCAAATTTTTTGAGATAGAGAATCAATTTCTTCTAGGAGAACTATATCATCCGAATTCTGAAATTGGTTCTTTAAAGCTAGTATTTCTCGCCTAAGCAAATGACTATCAGCTGGAGATATTTGAGAAGATGATTCAAAATTTTCACATACATGTCTAGACTTTGGAGTAAGATGAACAAACGTCAGAGGGAACGATGTTCCCCCAGACGCCTCACCTATCGTAGCTCACCAATTTACTAAAATAAAATGATACAGTAGCAAGCAAGTGAAAAAGCAGTATAAACTAACTAACTGAATAAAGCAAATACAAATAAACGTCAGCCAATTATTTAACACAATAGAATGGAATAAAGGATGTGAAGGTCTTCACATACAATTAACGATAATGAAACACAAAGGAAAAAACAGGAAAAACTTTGCAGGTTAAACACGTGCGATCTTTCTGGCGTTTCACCTCAGAATTCTAAAGGGCATTTTTCTTCAGTCGAAGCACAGAAAATAACAAAACTAGGCACTTTTATCACTATTGTCGCTTATGACAAAACCATCGACATATACATATGGACTGCGCGTGGCAATGATAAGCGCGGCTAGTGAAAACGATAAGGCCGGCTCGGGACGTAAACATACTAGCTACAGTACGCAGCGGCCAATAGAAACGCGATAGAGCCGACCTCTTCGTTATCCCTCTCTCTCGCCTGCACTAGACGCGCTTATCATTGCCACGCGCAGTCCATATGTAAATGTCGATGGACAAAACCAAAGAGTTCTATATATAGAGATGACAAGTCGGATTTATACCGTATTTTGGGAGTCTCCCTTTTTTCGTTCTTTACGCATGATCGAGGCAGACGACTATTCATTTATGACGCTATTGCAGCAGAATAAAGTTATTTTACTTATTTCGTTTTGTTTATATTATTGTTTTTGAGTGATTTAACCTCAATTTGTTTGTTATTTATGTATTATTATCTATTTATTTTACAGCTTTCCTGAAAATCTTGAATGACGGAAATTGTGGTGTGAAACAATGTTGCTTCACCCAAGTTCACTTGCAAAAACTAGTCGACTCGATCGCTTGAGACGCGGAGAGAGGGTAACCGCGCTGGACTCCCAAAATACGTTCTCTTCATATACAAACGATACAACTTGTCATCTCTATATATAGAACTCTTTGGACAAAACACAATGTTTGCCCCACGGTACCTCTTACACCGTGGCTTGCCCTCAACCGCCATATTGCTTTCATTTTGACAGATCGCTGGATTGCCTAATAGCAGGTAACATAACTCTAGAGATATCCAAATAATTTTCAACGAGTTTTCGTTAACCATTACTTCGATTCTTACACTTTGAAACGGATACCCTAATAACGAATAGTTACTTTTCTTTTCTGAGATCACTATACTATAACGGACAAAGGAGTTACTGTACTGATAATTTCATGTCGCTAGTGATAGTGAGTGACTGACTAGTTTGTTTGACTTTATATAATTCGAATATAAAATATATTTGTCTAAGGACGAGATGGAACTAGGAATTTCCGATAGTTATGGCTGTGTTTCGCAGTTGACCAACTGTATGCTCCCATCAATAGTAAAGCAAGAACCAGAATTGGAAAGTGATATTTAAATTGAAAATATGGATTTCCAAGAAGTAAAACATGAATTGCCTGATCAGGAAATTAAAATAGAGTAAGTTCATTATTGTATACCCTTCAATTTATCACCTCAGCAGCCACATGATTTGCACTGATAATCATATATGAAGTTACTTTGTTATGAAAGAATATTTAAGAATGTATTGCCCTAAGAGGTGCTTTTCAAATTGTCATGGATGACCTATGTAGATTAGATTACATGAATAAACTAATAGTATGTTCTTCAGATTACTTTGACATCTCAAATGATCGTATAGACAATGTTCACGAATGGATGAAAAGAATAACTCAGTACTTGATCAGAACAAATAATTATCTGCTTAGAACCTGGTCAAGGAAAGATGGTATTCTATAGAACAGCGAAGTAGTATTACTCTGCATAGTAAGGTCTTTCCTGATGTTTATAACCTCCAAAATGGCAAAATGTGACACTGAATGGTATCATAAGTCATTTATATGAACCAAATACTTGGTGATGTCAAATTCGCTCATAAATCAACTTGCATTGCGATTCTTTGAGATTTCAAGGAAGCTTGTTTAACATGAGTGAGAAGTAAGTTATAGAACTTTAGACTAAATTAGTTTAAACAATTTCTTGTTTTGTTTATATGATGGAAAAAAGAAGGATTTCCCCATTGTGTTTTTTACATGTCTGAGACACTTGTAAATGTATAAGAAGGGTAAAAGTTCATTACAGTTTTCTCTGTACCCTAAACTGTGAATTGTTCTTACTGCTCTATGCTGTACCTGAACACTCAGGCCTCCCAGCAGCATGCCCCCACATTATGATGGCATAAGAAATGCTAGATTGTATCAATGCATAGTAAACAGTGATTAGCACATGTCTGGATACAATGCCTAACAGATTTCTGATATAAATATTGCTTATGATTTTTTTTACATAAAACATTTATGTGTGAGACCTAGTTAAGGTATGGATTTAAATTTACCCCAAGGAATCTTAAAGAAGTCAGATTATTTATGAAATATTACTACAGTTTTATCTGCATGTTGCTTAGGTTCATTGACTGTAAACCAATTAGTAAGACTTTTGTTTGTTGTCTCCAGCTTTCTATTTAGTACTTTAATGTTATTTTGTCTCCTTTTCAGCCGAGGAGGTATCAGCAGCATATTACATAAGACTGAATTTATATTGCTGTTTGACAGATCGCTCATGTAGAGTACCAATAGTACCAGCCACATTATCCGTTCCTGAAATGCTCCTCTGTTAGCTACCTGTCGGCTAGAGATGTCATTTTCAATGCCTGCATTCTCTATTTGCTAGATATGATTAGATAATCTTATTATTGCAGAATCCATTATAATTTTTTTATTATAATTATTAGACTTTCCTGGGATACTCATGTTAGCTACCTGTTGGTTAGAGATGTCATTTTCAATTCTCTATTTGCTAAATTTGATTAGATAAACTGAATACTGTTATTGCAGAATCTATTATAATTTTTTTTATTATGATATTAGAGGACATATAGTCAAATGCCTTAATGAGGTCACAGGAGATAATCCGTCACGGATCTACTACTATACCCTTCAACCATTACTTCAATCAGTTTGTTGATTGCATCGGTTAGGCATAATTTACTTCTGAAATAGACCATCATTAAGTATATTGTGAATTTCCATCTAATCGACATATTTGAGACTTTTGTCTTTTCAAATATTTTGCCTTTTTTTATACTTTGACTACATGAGAGGGAAACCTATAATGTTCAATGAACATCGTGTGAACCAGCGGTGGAATGTTGGGAGAGGAGATAGGAGAATTTTGCTTGAAGGTTTTGAGGTTATAGGCATAGGGAGAGACCTCACTAGGTAAAGAGTTTCACAACTTCGCTGTTCGATAAAAAAATGAAGTCTGGTAGGAAGAAGTTCGGCAGGTTTCGAGCTGGACAATGAAGGGGTGACTAGTTTGAGCTCATCTAGTCCACCTATTTGGAATTTCTCGTGGTGGAACAACAGACAAGATTTCGGTTGAACACCGACTATGGAAATATCTATAGAAAAGGGAGAGATCTACCGCCTTTCTAGGATGTTCTAGAGAGGTCAATGAACTTATAAGTGTGAAATCATCAATCAAATGAATAATCTCTCTTCTGGATAGAATCCTAGAGCTTCAGCGAATGTGTGGGAGCCGAACACCAAACATGTGAACAGTACCCCAGGACAGGTCGAATCTGTGCTTTGTAGATTATGAGGAGCTATTGGGAAGTAAAGTAGCTCTTGGCATGGGATAGAATACCAAGTTTATGTGAAGCAGTTTTCGGAATGGACCACACATGTTCGTCCCATGAGAGGGTGCTGTTGGTGTTGATCCCGAGCATGGTTATGGAAAACTTCATAGGAGTAGTTGTAACTGACATCATCATATTAGGGATTGTGGAATCCGCCTTCCTGGAGAAGACACAAGCTTGAGTTTTGGTTGCATTAAACTCTACTAGATCATCAGATCCCCATTTCAAAATCTTTGCCAGATCTCCATTAATTGCGTCAACCTGTCTCTGTCTCGTTCCTTTCACTTCATTGAATGGTATAGAGGCTCCAGATGAGAAAGCGGTATGAAGTGTACCATCATCTGCAAATCTGTGGACAGGAGAGGTGGTCACTTCCAGCCTAGAAGGAATATTATAGATATGGACCTAAAATTAGATGGATTTATTTGTTGCTCCTTTTCTATGTACCTATTGGGGTTAATCTGCCTATTTTGAGACATTCTGGATATCTGCTTTCAAGCAGATATTAGAAAAATGTGACTGGTATCACAATTATGTGACCTATAATTTTTGATTTTTTAATATTACGTAATGATATCTCTTACTGCATTAAGTAGCTCAATGGTTTCAGGTGAAATTTTGTAAAGATTTTGGATATGTTTTTAAGGTAATCTGTAGAACAGTATTTTTCTTTCGTTAGCTACTCTATGTTTATTAATGATATTCCAAATGGCTTTGGGAGTATTATTTGAGTTAATAATTCTATCATGGGCCATGTGATTGGCTGATTGAATTGCTGCTCTATGTTTTACTTTTTGTTCTTTTAGCATCTTTTGGTGATCAGGTTTTTTAAATTCTTACATAAGTCAGTAAGGCTTAAGGTTATCTGGCAAATTTCTTAGTTGCGTTGTGAACCATTTGTTTTTTTTAGTTTTTATTTTCTCAACGAATGATTTATGATAGGATTCAATAAATTTTTCATATTTTAAGTAAAACATATTGAATGTCATTCAAGTAGGTATTTTGGTGATAATCTATGAAAAGAAAGTATAAAAATGTGAATGTTTGGATTATGAAACTGCTCAAAGTTCAGTTTTGAGAAGTCTGTTTTTAATTTTTATCAATACTTCAGATATTGATTATTATGGATATGGTGAATCCATTTCATATTCCCTCCTGTATTGCATAAACATCTTTATTATTATTTGACCTTTCTTTTCCAGAATTCAAAATTTACTTCTTGATAAATTTTCAATCGATGTGCCTCAGAAATCTGTCACAGATGATTTATATTCAAGTGAAAATTACTTGGACAACAATTTGAATCATTCTCAGATAAACTGTTGCAAGTATGAGAGTGATGAAGTTACAGAAATTAAAATAAATGGAATGGTTATACACAACGATGATTTTGATGATTCAATTTATAACAAAAATCAGTCCTCAAACTCAAAGTACAAACGATACAAGTTACAGACAAGAGACAAAATACACAAGTGTAAGTATTGCGATTATGGAAGCCCTTGGATATCAGCGTTGAAATATCACATTAACTTTAAACACACAAGGGAAAAGATACACAAGTGTCAGTATTGCGATTATGAAAGCCCTCGGATTTCAGCTTTAAAAGATCATATCAACTCTATACACACGAGAGAGAAGATACACAGGTGTGAGTATTGCGATTATGAAAGCCGTACCATGACAGGTTTAAAGCGTCACATTAACTTTAAACACACAAGAGAGCTACACAAGTGTCGATATTGCGATTATGGAAGCCCTCAGATGTCACATTTAAAAATCCACATTAACTCTAAACACACAAGGGAAAAGATACACAAGTGTCAGTATTGCGATTATGAAAGCCCTGCCGAGTCAGCTGTAAAATGTCACATCAACTCTATACACACAAGAGAGAAGATACACAAGTGTCAGTATTGCGATTATGAAAGCCCTCGGATTTCAGCTTTAAAAGATCATATCAACTCTATACACACAAGAGAGAAGGTACACAAGTGTGAGCATTGCGATTATGGAAGCCCTTGGATGTCAGCGTTAAAGCATCACATCAACTCTAAACACACAAGGGAAAAGATACACAAGTGTCAGTATTGCGATTATGAAAGCCCTCAGATTTCAGTTTTAAAAGTTCATATCAACTCTGTACACACAAGAGGGAAGATACACAAGTGTGAGCATTGCGATTATGGAAGCCCTTGGATGTCAGCATTAAAGCGTCACATCAACTCTAAACACACAAGGGAAAAGATACACAAGTGTCAGTATTGCGATTATGAAAGCCCTCATATTTCAGTTTTAAAAATTCATATCAACTCTATACACACAAGAGGAAAGATACACAAGTGTAAGTATTGCGATTATGGAAGCCCTTGGATATCAGCGTTGAAATATCACATCAACTCTAAACACACAAGGGAAAAGATACACAAGTGTCAGTATTGCGATTATGAAAGCCCTCGGATTTCAGCTTTAAAAGATCATATCAACTCTATACACACAAGAGAGAATATACACAGGTGTGAGTATTGCGATTATGAAAGCCCTACCATGACAGGTTTAAAGCGTCACATTAACTTTAAACACACAAGAGAGATACACAAGTGTCGATATTGCGATTATGGAAGCCCTCAGATGTCACATTTAAAAATCCACATTAACTCTAAACACAAGGGAAAAGATACACAAGTGTCAGTATTGCGATTATGAAAGCCCTGACCACAGTCAGCTGTAAAACGTCACATCAACTCTATACACACATGAGAGAAGATACACAAGTGTCAGTATTGCGATTATGAAAGCCCTCGGATTTCCGCTTTAAAAGATCATATCAACTCTATACACACAAGAGAGAAGATACATAAGTGTGAGCATTGCGATTAAAGCCCTTGGATGTCAGCGTTAAAGCATCACATCAACTCTAAACACACAAGGGAAAAGATACACAAGTGTCAGTATTGCGATTATGAAAGCCCTCAGATTTCAGTTTAAAAAGTTCATATCAACTCTATACACACAAGAGGGAAGATACACAAGTGTGAGCATTGCGATTATGGAAGCCCTTGGATGTCAGCATTAAAGCATCACATCAACTCTAAACACACAAGGGAAAAGATACACAAGTGTCAGTATTGCGATTATGAAAGCCCTCATATTTCAGTTTTAAAAGTTCATAACAACTCTATACACACAAGAGGGAAGATACACTAGTGTGAGCATTGCGATTATGGAAGCCCTTGGATGTCAGCGTTAAAGCATCACATCAACTCTAAACACACAAGGGAAAAGATACACAAGTGTCAGTAGCCCTTGGTTGTCAGCGTTAAAACATCACATCAACTATAAACACAAGAGAATAAATAAATCACGAGTGTGAGTATTGCGATTATGTAACCTGGGACAAATCAGGTTTAAAATGTCCCGTCAAGTGTAAACATGGGGAAGCCAGAAGCGGAGTTCCAACCATAGTAATATTCTAACCTACAATCCTTACTTCAAAACGATTCAACTTTAGATGAATGTGCGTGAATAGTTGATCTATCGTAGGGCATCGAATCGCATTGTGTTCATCAACGAACTACTATCCTTTCAGAGGTTCATATTTATAATAATATAAAAATCGGGACCAAAGTGGTGTAATTGGTAAACACCCTGGACTAAAAATCCAGTAATGTGGGTTCGAGACCCGCCTATGTTAAATCATCTAAGTTATCTTCATAATTCAGAAAATTTAATTCTGTATCTCTTAATGTACCTACACGAAATTGTGGCCAATTAGGCAGTGAAACTTTAAACTTGTATATCTATAAACAAGTTCAAAGTTTCTTTGCCTAATTGGCCACAATTTCGTGTATGTAACTTAAGAGATATAGAATTAAATTTTCTGAATTATGAAGATAACTTGTAAATATAAAATATAACCTACAATCATTACTCCAAAAACGACTGAACTTTAGATGAATGTACGGGGATAGTTGATCTATGGTAGGGCATCGAATCGCATTGTGTTCATCAATGATCTATCCTTTCAGAGGTTTATATTTATAAAAATTTAAAAATCTAAAGGGACCAAAGTGGTGGTATATATTGTTATGATTTCATTTCCTAAACAACAAAAATGCTAAAATTAGAACTTACCGAACATTGAAAATCAGAAAAGATTAATAAAAAGATATTATATGGAATTAAAAACAATATTAAAAGTTAAATAATAGTTAGTATAATATAATAAACAATGTAAAACATAATAAACAACAATGTAATTAGAATTAGAAGTGTAAAACAAGAACTTCAGAGTGAAAATGAATAAACGTACAGTGTTACGAAGACAGAAATCATAATTAAAATGATTACAAAAACTATCATGAGATAGCACAAACTATTGAAAAATGTTATAGATATAAGTTAGGATTAGTAAATTTGAGTTATATATTGTTAAAGAAATGTTATTGATATGTTATATTATGTATTAGTTTTTAAGAATGACAACTGCCAAATTTATAATAATTATTGGAATAATCATATTAATAATAACCTAATCATAGGTTATCTTATACCAAAGTGTGTGGAAAAATGTAGGCAATATTAATTTAAAAAGAAGGAATCATCATCATTTAAAATAAGTTGAAAATCTCCAATAATTCGAAATTTATAGAATACTAAATTCTGATTGGTCGAGACGGATTATAAACGTCAGACTGATAACAATGTAAACTTATGTAAGTTTTCAACAATCATCAAAGCATTCTTGATAGGTAAAGAAAGCACCTCATAGGTTGAAAATGACATCAAGTAGCATCGGTTTTGAAGGCCTATAAAAGGCATCTGAAGACAAGCCAAGTTAGTTAGCCATCAACATCTGAAGAGTGAAGGTACTCTTAGCAACTCACAAAGTTTCCATAACCTTAGATTATTGGATAAACATCGGTGAACCCAAGTGTTCCAGTAGCTTCGTAAGGTTGAAAGTAACCGAAGCAAATAAATAATTTCTACAAGTCAAGTAGTGTTCCAAGTCTCCGAACAAAGTTTAAAGGTTACAATAACCTACAATTCATGAGTAACATCGAACGATAGCCAGCCTTCGATAAAGTTCCAAACATCATTAAAGAGTTTTGTATCTTTAATAAAAAGAATAAAACTAAGTTAACAATTTTCAACAGTTCCTGATTTCAAAAGAAGTAACCATAGTTTACCTATGTTTATTGTGTATAGCAAAGAAATTGTGTACGGTTAAAGTGAATTATCAAATTAATAAGAAGATCAAGCCAATCGAACATTGCCTACATTTTTAAACATATTCTTGGATATAAACTAAACGTAAGTTTATTTATTATTTCTCCATTGTATTATTATCTGTGTAAATCTGAAGGAAAGATTGTAGATTATAACTTTGTAAACAAATGTTAATAGTAAATAATTTTGAGGTTAGATCATAGATCTATATATGAACATAACATTAAAAATTTATACCAGAGATAAATTAGAGTCATAGAAATTTAAATATAAAAGTTTTTAACATTCAAAGAACATTGTGTTTAATTCCATAGATATAAAATAAAAAGGTAAAAGTTCATTATTCAAATCAAACAAACATTAATAAGATTCAAAATACAATAAGAAAGCTAGCCTGTAGAATTAATAATAATTCATAATTAAATAATAAACTCATAAGAAAATAGTTAATAATTGTCACCAGAGAAGGCCGACTCTCAGGGCAACCTCGAGCTCCCACCTTCTCGCCTGAAAGCCCAGATAAATGCCGCGGAGCAAGATCTTACGCTCAGGCGGCATGTTGACAAGCCGATACACGGTGTTTTCTATCGAAACATCGAAACGCTCGGCTTGTCAACTAGGCTGACCTTCGGCTACCTAAGGTCAGCCGGGCTTACATCCGAGACTGAGGGATTTACCGCAGCTTGCCAAGATGGCGTAATTAACACCTTGGTCTATCGCCGCAATGTGATGGGTGTGCAGGTCCCTGATGTCAGCTGCAGGGCCTGTCGAAAGGCGCCTGAGACGCTTTTCCACCTTCTGTCGGCATGTCCGGCAAAAGCGGCCTCGGCGTACACCCATCGCCATAATTTGGCCCTACGGGTGCTGTATTACCATCTAAGGCACTCGTACGGAATAGACCAAGAGCCGGTGCTGCCTTACATGCCAGGAGATATTGAGTCCGTTGTCGGAAACGAAAAATGCCAGGTCTTTTGGAATTATCCGTTTCCGACCGTCAGGTCCATACAAGCAAATAGGCCTGACGTTGTCCTCCTCGATAAACTAATCAAGACTATGTATGTCATCGAATTCTCCGCTCCGGCAGAGAAGAACATAGTCTTGAAAGAGGAGGAAAAATGGACAAAATATCAAGATCTCCTGTTCGAGCACCGCACGCTATACCCAGGCCACAAGGTCGTATTAGTGGTTCTGATCATCGGTGTTTTGGGCGGAATTTCGAGGTATTGTCATAAATATACCAAAAATTCATCAACTGCGCTCAATAAACATGTAAAAGACACTAACCATACATTCGACTACAACAATACAAAAATTTTAAATATTGAAACAAACGACAACAAACGTTTGATATTGGAATCTATTCAAATTAAAAAGAACAATTGTGTAAATGACAAAATAGATTCCAATCTTTCGAAACTTTATAATAATCTAATTCAAACTTAACAAAATTTTATTAGTTTGAAGTGCCACTTTCCACTTGCCTATTTAAAATTCAACCTAAAAAAGATAAGTGTTATTTAATTATGACATTATGTAACAATTTTGAGGTTAAATTCCATAGAATTATCTTTAATATAATTAACCAGAACAATTCTCAGTCAGTTCTATTGAAATATATAAGAACCAGGATGCTGTCATTTGAATAAGAACCGTCAAGTAACTGCCAACCATAGCAGTACTAACCTACAATCCTTACTTCAAAAAACGACTGAACTTTAGATGAATGTGCGTGAATAGTTGATCTATGGTAGGGCATCGAATCGCATTGTGTTCATCAATGATCTACTATCCTTTCAGAGGTTTATATTTACAAAAATATAAAAATCTAATAGGACCGAAGTGGTGTAATTGGTAAACACCCTGGACTAGAAATCCAGAAATGTGGATTCGAATCCCGCCTATGGTTCAATCTTTTACGTTTATTCATCTTTATAATCCTATGTTAAATTATCTAAGTTATCTTCATAATTCAGAAAATTTAATTCTATATCTCTTAAGTTACATACACGATAGTGGCCAATTAGGCAAAGAAACTTTAAACTTGTTTATAATTAATCAGAACAATTCTCAGTCAGTTCTATTGAAATATATAAGAACCAGGATGCTGTCATTTGAATAAGAACCGTCAAGTAACTGCCAACCATAGCAGTACTAACCTACAATCCTTACTTCAAAAAAACGACTGAACTTTAGATGAATATGCGTGAATAGTTGATCTATGGTAGGGCATCGAATCGCATTGTGTTCATCAATGATCTACTATCCTTTCAGAGGTTTATATTTACAAAAATATAAAAATCTAATAGGACGGAAGTGGTGTAATTGGTAAACACCCTGGACTAGAAATCCAGAAATGTGGGTTCGAATCCCGCCTATGGTTCAATCTTTTACGTTTATTCATCTTTATAATCCTATGTTAAATTATCTAAGTTATCTTCATAATTCAGAAAATTTAATTCTATATCTCTTAAGTTACATACACGATAGTGGCCAATTAGGCAAAGAAACTTTAAACTTGTTTATAATTAACCAGAACAATACTCAGTCAGTTCTATTGAAATATATAAGAACCAGGATGCTGTCATTTGAATAAGAACCGTCAAGTAACTGCCAACCATAGCAGTACTAACCTACAATCCTTACTTCAAAAAAACGACTGAACTTTAGATGAATATGCGTGAATAGTTGATCTATGGTAGGGCATCGAATCGCATTGTGTTCATCAATGATCTACTATCCTTTCAGAGGTTTATATTTACAAAAATATAAAAATCTAATAGGACCGAAGTGGTGTAATTGGTAAACACCCTGGACTAGAAATCCAGAAATGTGGGTTCGAATCCCGCCTATGGTTCAATCTTTTACGTTTATTCATCTTTATAATCCTATGTTAAATTATCTAAGTTATCTTCATAATTCAGAAAATTTAATTCTATATCTCTTAAGTTACATACACGATAGTGGCCAATTAGGCAAAGAAACTTTAAACTTGTTTATAATTAACCAGAACAATTCTCAGTCAGTTCTATTGAAATATATAAGAACCAGGATGCTGTCATTTGAATAAGAACCGTCAAGTAACTGCCAACCATAGCAGTACTAACCTACAATCCTTACTTCAAAAAAACGACTGAACTTTAGATGAATATGCGTGAATAGTTGATCTATGGTAGGGCATCGAATCGCATTGTGTTCATCAATGATCTACTATCCTTTCAGAGGTTTATATTTACAAAAATATAAAAATCTAATAGGACCGAAGTGGTGTAATTGGTAAACACCCTGAACTAGAAATCCAGAAATGTGGGTTCGAATCCCGCCTATGGTTCAATCTTTTACGTTTATTCATCTTTATAATCCTATGTTAAATTATCTAAGTTATCTTCATAATTCAGAAAATTTAATTCTATATCTCTTAAGTTACATACACGATAGTGGCCAATTAGGCAAAGAAACTTTAAACTTGTTTATATATATATATATATATATATATATTTGTATGTTTTCTTGGTATATTGGTTCGTATATATACTGATAATGAAATAAAAATTCTGTTTTGACGTTTCGACAACGTTTATTGCCTTTATCAAAAATTGTTAATTGAATTAGTGTTTCCATGTAATTTAGAAAAGAATAGATGATTTTGATTAATGAAATGCGTCTGCAGCCGACTTGTGTTTTAAGATCCAATTAAAACTGCAGAAAACATTGGATCGGTTGTGAGTGAAAGAGTAATGTATGGCTAACTACAATTTGAAATAGATTGAATTTGATTAAATACAAGACATTCCAATATTGTACAATTATAAATATCTATGAATTATTGAATGAATTAGTTACTCTATGATAAGTATTTCTATCATAACTATTCAAGTTTAAGATAATTCTATGGAATTTAACCTCAAAATTGTTACTCTATAGTGTCATAGTTAAATAATACTTCATCTTTTTTAGGTTGAATTTTAAATAGCCAATCTTCACAATACCTCGAAAAAAGATTAAATGGCCACAAATATACCAAAAATTCATCAACTGCGCTCAATAAACATGTGAAAGACACTAACCATACTTTCGACTACAACAATACAAAAATTTTAAATATTGAAACAAACGACAACAAACGTTTGATATTAGAATCTATTCAAATTAAAAAGAACAATTGTGTAAATGACAAAATAGATTCCAATCTTTCGAAACTGTACAATAATCTAATTCAAACTTAACAAAATTTTATTAATTTGAAGTACCACTTTCCATTGTCTATTTAAAATTCAACCTAAAAAAGAATATATATATATATATATATATATATATATATGTATATAACTTAAGAGATATAGAATTAAATTTTCTGAATTATGAAGATAACTTAGATGTGGGTTCGAATCCCGCCTATGGTTCAATCTTTTACGTTTATTCATCTTTATAATCCTATGTTAAATTATCTAAGTTATCTTCATAATTCAGAAAATTTAATTCTATATCTCTTAAGTTACATACACGATAGTGGCCAATTAGGCAAAGAAACTTCAAACTTGTTTATATGTATATATATATATATATATATATATATATATATATATATATATATATATATATATATATATATATATATATATATATATATATCATTTATACTTCAAAAACGACTGAACTTTAGATGTATGTGCGTGATAGTTGATCTATGGTAGGGCATCGAATCGCATTGTGTTCACAATGATCTACTATCCTTTCAGAGGTTTATATTTACAAAATGTAAAAATCTAACGTCTAACAATGCGTCAAGAACAATGCAAATGATTATAGGAGGATGTCGTCTTCTATGATTTTATTGGACATTCTATTATACATGTCAATAAATATGAATAAATTCCACTCAAATGGTTAATGTCTGTTTTTATTTATGCAATTATTTTCATCAAAGATGTGTGCCATTCCTAAGAAGGATCTTTCATTAAAGAGGGTCTCACTAGCTAAAACCTTCACTGATTCAAAATTCATACGATGGTTAAAATTATTATCATGTTCTGCCAAGGCACATCTTTCAGGATGTAATCTACAATCGCTTTTATGAGAAGTGATTCTGGAACCTAAGGCTCGTGAGGTTTATCCAACGTACTTCTTATCACAGTTAAGACAAGGAATACTATACACAACATTCGTTTGCGACGTTAGAGATACTTTATCTTTTAATTTACTATGTAAGGTTTTCATAGTTGAGACTGTTCTATTTGCTATTTTAAAATCTGAGAGATTTTGAAAAATTCTGGATAATTTAGGAGTGATCTCTTTAATATAAGGTTATGACGTGTACCTTGCGACTTTTCGGTAAACTGCTCACTGCGGTAAACTTCAAATTCTCGGGCGTCAGTTTTTTCTGAAGGTTTACTCCTTTTTGAGGACAAGGGTCCTCACCACAAGGTTTGTGACTATGCTATCTATAGATAGCCTTGTCCCTAGGGTAGCTACAGTGAAGTAAAACCAGGGCCCATTGGGCAGAGAACAGTATCAAATTTGTAGGCTTTGATTACAATTGATACGTGGTAAAAACTTAGCTCATTTAAAGATGGAGCAGAAATAACTTAATAAAACCGGAAATTTCAAATATTAAAATATATAATAATTATAACAAGTACACTTCCAGAATAATTAGTGGAATGCAATTGAACGGTAAATTCACAAAAATTCACCCAGACGGAAAATGTGAAGAAACTCACGCGGTAAAAGAAAACTGCTACAACATATCTATTTTTAGGATATGGTCTGTCTTTAATTTCAATTCGGCGGTACGGAATCGGTTGATAAATGATTTACATTTATCAATTTATGTAAAACACAAATCAAGCAGGTCCTAGAGTAATGTCCGGTGTTCGGTAATCATTCAGATAGCAGTCTCACTTGAAATGTTCATAACACACTACGATATATTAAACGGTTAAAATTCGGTCGGATCGGAAAATATTGGCCTGCCCTAGGTTTGCGATTGTACGACATCAGATTTTACGGTATATTCGGATAATTACTGAATCATAACCACGGAAATCAATATACCGTGATGCCAGAAAATAAACTATTAAGCTATCATTCACCTTATGTAAAATTCACAAACACAAACACGGAACACTATATACAAGTCAAATTTTAAATCTGACTTGAAACCTGATTCTGATTAATAATCACACTTTAACGGTACTGATTGATAATGATAATAATAATCCCGATCTTTTGTCTGTCACTGCCTTTTATGTTTTCGAGGTTCTGGTAAAGTTCGCACCACCAATTCCTTATTTTGTGCCGAGGCCTTTCTTATTTATGTCCCGAACAATGTTTGAAAGTGACGCTACTTTTTAGATCTAAATTTCGCGCTCATGATATCTCGGTAGTTCCTCTCGGCGCAGTAAACAAATGTTATCGGAGTTTTTTGGTTGTTTGCCCTTTTTACACATGAGGCTGTTCAAACTTTGATGCGTTAACTTACCAGATCCCCGTTTTTGCAACATAAGTTAATCGGAATGAAAGCAATTTTTTTTAAGCGGGCATGAATTCACTATGTGCGATTCAATTACCGAAATAATTACACTTATTCAAAATTACGGAGATTTAGAAAAGTGACCATCACGGAATACACATTCGGAGTTCACGCATATCTGTTGGAATAATGAACTCTCCAACCGGAGTTTACGTGTCATATTCGTATTCATTGCCTGATCTAAAATAAATGTTATTTCAAAATTTAAGCTTCGTTACATCCTCCCCCTAAGTTCGGTTAAAAATGAAAGAATATGATTCTTTCATTTTTCAATTCTCATTTGAGAATTCATACGAAAAAAAAAATCTAATACAAAGGTAAGATACCCTAACCTGACGTTGAAACTTCTATTTCTTCCGTCGGAAACTTCGTGGGATAAAATATCTTACTGGGAACATAAAATGAAAATTCTTCTGCGGAATGGAAAACTGAACCTCCTCTTCGGAACGGAAAACTGAAACATCTTCTCCGGAACGAAAAACAAAAAACTTCTTCTCCAAAACGGAAAAACTTAAAACTTCTTCTTCAGAATGGAAAACACAAAACTTCTTCTCCGAAACGGAAAACAAAAACCTCTTCTTCGGAACGGAAAAACTCAAAACTTCTTCGATACCGAAAATAAACTGAACTACTTCTTCGGAACGGACAAACTGAAACTTCTTATTTGGATCGGAAAACTTGACCTTCTTCTTGGGAATGGAAAACTGAAACTTCTCTTTCGGAACGGAAAACAAAAACTTCTTTTTCAAAACGGAAAACTTAAGACTTCTTCTCCTTCAGAACGGGAAACTTAAAACTTCTTGTTCGAAAAGGAAAAACTGAAACTGCTTCTTCAAAACGGAAAACTTAAAACTTCTTCTTCTTCTTCGGAACGGAAAACTTAGAACCTCTTCGGATCGGAAAACTTGGAACTTCTCCTTCAGAGCGGAAAACTTAAAACCTCTTCGGATCGGAAAACTTCTCCTTCAGATTGGAAGACTGACTTTTTCTTCGGGTCGGAAAAAACTGACTTCTTTTGTGAAACGGACAACTTGAAACTTCTTTTACGGATCGGACACTTGAAACATCTTCGGAATGGAACATTTCTTCTTCGGAATGGAGTGTTCGGACAACCACATTGTTTCGACATAACGCCTACCTTCCCGCAACGTGAGCAAAATAGACGCACTGTCCAGCTGCAGCTTTCTCTCCGGTGTCCTGGATAGCCACATCGCCAACATAGTTCCCATAGCTGGACGGGTAGGTAGATCGGTTCCAGGTGCGTCGGGGTCGTCGGAGTAGCTGGGGTTTTCAAAGCTTGTACTTGCTCGGACTCTACCTCTTCGGCGGAGATGATGAGGCATCCAACAGGGTTGTTTTCGGTTGTGTATACAGATGTTCCGGTGTGGTCGGCGAGGATTGAATTTCCAAAGGAGCTGGAATTGGTGTGGACTCAATGGAAAGGACTGAAATACTCCGGAGACACTCAAACGACGGATTCACCATATGTTGCAGTCCTTCATCTAGCACTACCTCAATAGAATCGGACGGTTCATATGACATATTATTACCCTGTGAACATTGGATCATAAAAAGTAATTACACTACTGACACTTTGTCCATCGGTATCTATATTTTTCGGCACCTCGATTCATTTCAACTTTCCGGAATGCCAGGAACATTATACGGTTCCAGATCTTTGACATGGACTCGTTTCACTTGCTTACCATCTTCGCCTTTCAGGTCGTAAATGACCGGAGAAATTACTTTGATAACGGTAAACGGACCGATATATTTCGGAGCCAATTTAGCGGCGAAATGTCGGACACTAGAAGACAGATGATGCTCTACCTTCATCACTTTATCACCCACGTGACAACGCCAATCTCGACGACAGAGATTGTAATAACGGCTTTGATGGGTAACAGCACGGGATAACTGGATACGGACCAGTTGGAAAGTTTCGCGTAATTTGTCTAATCTAGTTCGGTGTTCTGAAATCTGTTCACGATTCGGATCTGTCGGAAAATTTTCCTCGGTCTCCACTGGAGCGGTGAAGGAACGGATTATCGAATTCGATACTTCAAGTTCTCTGCCAAAATTTGAAAAGGCAGGTGAAAATCCGGTGGATTCATGTGGGGCAGAATTTAGGGCAAATATAAAATCGGGTAAAAATTTATCCCATTTTCGGTGGTTTCCATTGCAAAATTGTGCAATCATGGTTTTTAAGGTCCGGTTTGTTCTCTCCACGGGATTGCATTGCGGAGTATATGTAGGAGTGAGGCGGTGCTTAATTCCAAACTCTTTAAGGAGAGTCTTGAAAATGTTACTTTCATACTTCGTCCCATTGTCGGTGATAACGGTTTCTGGACAACCAAAACGAGTTATGATCTCTTCGTAGAAGCCTTGAGTTACAGCCTGCGTGGTAGCTTTTCTCAACGGTTTACACTGTACCCACTTCGTAAAACGATCCTGCATGACAAGAATAAAATTGTTTCCCTTGGCGGATCTTGGTAACGGTCCTACCAAATCGGTGCTCACACATTTCCAAGGAAACTGATTTACGGTCGGCTGCATAAATCCGGGCTTTTGCTGTTGAGACACTTTGAATGCTTGGCACTGAGTACATCCACGCACGTACTTTGCTTTATCGCGGAACATCCCGGCCAATAATACTTGTGGGATATTCGCGCAATCGTCTTGGCAATACCTAAATGTCCTGCAGTCGGACTGTCATGGTTTTCTTTCAGAACGTTTAACCGGAGCGGTTTCGGAACACATAGCTTGCACGGATCTCTCATTTCCGGTTCGGACAAGTCATTCGAGTCCCAGAAGTGGCGGTAAAACGGATTATCTTTAACACAATAATCCATATACGCTTCTGGACTCTTTTCAACTTCGGCTTTTTAAACTGTACCAGTTACAATTCACGGGGTCATTCATTACGTATAACTCTTGATTGTCATTTATTCACTCCTTGTTCGGAAATGGATCGCGTGACAGGGCGTCAGCCACACGATTCAATACTCCTTCACGATATTTT
Source organism: Endomychus coccineus (assembly GCA_958510875.1). Taxonomy (NCBI): domain Eukaryota; kingdom Metazoa; phylum Arthropoda; class Insecta; order Coleoptera; family Endomychidae; genus Endomychus; species Endomychus coccineus. The sequence goes on from OY294069.1 coordinate 109,284,849, forward strand.
ATCTCAAAATCGTACTGTTGTAGGAAAACGCTCCAACGAGCTAAACTCCCACTAGGACTCTTGATCGAGGGCAGCCATTTCAATGGCTGGTGGTCGCTCAATACGGTAAATCTGTATTCCTCTAAATATGGTCTCATTTCATCAATGCCCCACACAATAGCCAAACACTCCTTTTCGGTAACAGAGTAATTCTTTTCGGCAGCTGTTAATGTTCGGCTAGCGTAGGCAATGATTCGGTCGGCTCCCTCAATATTCTGGATCAATGCCGCAGAATTCCCACATCCGGAGCATCGGTTTGCAATATAAACGGTCGGTTGAAGTTCGGACATGCCAACACGGGGGCACTGGTCAACACATCTTTCAATTTGTTGAACGCGACTTGTTGCTCCTCTCCCCAACTCCTACGTCGATGCTTCTTTAATAAGACGGTTAACGGACTGATAATTTTCGAAAACGACGGTATGGTACGGCGGTACCACGGAGCTATTCCTAAGAAACGACGGAGTGCCCTCACTGTAGACGGGCTTGGAATCTGCTTGATAGCTTCGATTTTCTCAGGGTCGGTATGAATACCCTTGGCGGTGACTTCACTTTCTCCAATATTACCGGCAGAGACCTTTTTAACGGTGTGGTTCATAACGGCGGTAAGGTGGGTGGTTTCCACCTCCTTCGTCGAGGCCTGTTCAACCGGGATCTGCTTCGGCCTCTTTACCTCGCAGTCCCGCGGACGTTTCCTTGTCTAATACACGGACAATCACACAACAATACCCCAGGGCGGCGGCATCTCGAGCAAAATAATTTCGGCGGATTCCGACCATTACTTCTGCTATGCCCCATTTCCCCGCATCTCCAACTGGAAATGGGCTGTATTGCGGTATTCGGTTTCAGCCTGGTAGGACACTGCGTCTTGAAGTGGCCCCGGAGACCACAATCCCAAGAAGTCTGCTCAGGGACATTTGGTATCTCGGACTTGACTGGCGATTTCGGTCCAGATGCACGTTGCCTACCCGACGGCTCCATATTGCTTAATGCTGGACTCTGAATTTGTGCCCTCATTGACACTGGAAATATCCTCTTCTGCATGAGCTTCTGCTCAGCCTGCAGATTCTCAAATTCCTTTGCCTGTAACATTAATGACGGCACGTCGTTGAAAGTCCCTTGTCAGATGAATTGCCTATACTCCGGCAATAAGTTTCGGTGCAACCAGAACAATTCCCGTTCTGCGGTCATTGCACCATGTCTCCTGATCAGTGTCTGCATATAGACGACATATGCAGCGGCGGTCTCATTTATGCGTTGATGTCTGCGGCTGTTCTGTACCTCCAGATCAAGGTGGTGATTAGCATCCATGAAAAATAGGGTACAGTCTCTTTGGAAATCGGCAAACGTAATAGTGTAATAGTGCGGTTCCATCTAAAACTTCCGGTAACGATAATAATAAGGAATCTTTCGGTGTATTTAGCTGCATGGCTATATCATCTAGCCGTTCCAGGAACGTAGCGGAATCTGACGTTCCATTAAATTGGATGCGGTATTGATTCAAACGCGGAGCACTACCCGGAGCTGAATAACTATATCCAGGCACATGCTGAATATGACTGAACGGAATATTGTACCCTTGCTGATTAGTAGTAACCGGAACAGTAGGTACTTGCGGAAGCATAGGGGCTTGCGGAACTGTCGGTATTTGCGGAACGATCGGTGCTTGCATCCACGGTGGTGTCACATTTGACGACGGGGTCCTATAACTCTGATAGTTCATAGGATTCGACGGGGAAGAATAGATCGGCGTTCGCATCGGTGGTGCCGTCATTACTACGGTGTTTGTGTATGTCACTGTGTTCGTAGTGGACGTAGTTGCCCAATACGACGGCTGTATCTTCGGTGTGCTTCTCATTGCCGGTCTTGACTGAACACCAGAAGGACTAAACGTCGATGTTGTGTTTGGTGCAGCTTTGGTTGTCAATGCCTTGGTTAATGCCATGGTACTGGCAATCTTTTCCAACATTCCACGAGGAGGGTGTATTATTCCTTTACGGACTCCCTTTACGCACCTCCGGCGTAAGTCTTCGGCGGATTCATTATGGTCAAAATCATAATTGGCCAGCACTTCCTGAAGTTGTGCCTTCTTCAATAAATAAATCCAGTTGACTTTCAAATCAACTTCGGTAGCTTTAATCTGGATTTCCTCTCCATTAGACCAGAATTCCGCTCCTCAATATGGGTAGACGTAGGCTGCGGCGCCTTAGGTATAGCACCTGTATACCCAGGGAACTCCATTATATTCAATCGAATTCGAAATCAAAATTTCCAACCCCAAAAGAAAATCAATTTGATCAAGGGTAGGTAACAGATGAGGGTGCGGTAACCAAAACCAGTACACACCTCCCTTTTGATAAGGCAGAAGCAATGAAATCCCTTGCCCCAATTTGGGCAAGGTTACTTCGAATTGGGGAGTTAACTCCACAACGGTTGAGCCAATCCGTTCAAAAATGCTACCAATGGCTTCCTCGGTGTCGATTTAGTTGAAAAGGAGCAATGACTTACCCAATCCGGGTTACGGTTGACTGGGAAAATCAAAGGGCAAAATATGGGCAAAAATCAAAATTTGGGCAAAACACTGAGGTGTAGTTACAAATTCTACACCTCAAGGAACAATCAACTTTTCAGTCAGATTGTCGGTTGAAATCTTGATGTTTCCCCTGAAACACGGGGACGGATCGGAAAACAAATTTCACCAAACAACCTTGGTGAACACGGGAACAAGTCCCACAAGGCTTGTCACTTATGCTATCTATAGATAGCCTTGTCCCTAGGGTAGCTACAATGAAGTAAAACCAGGGCCCATTGGGCAGAAAACAGTATCAAAATTGTAGGCTTTAATTACAATTGATACTTGGTTGAAACTTAGCTCATTCAAAGATGGAGCAGAAATAACTCAATAAAACGGGAAATTTCAAATATTAGAATATATAATAATTATAACAAGTAGACTTTCAGAATAATTAGTGGAATGCAATTGAACGGTAAATTCACAAAAATTCACCCAGACGGAAAATGTAAAGAAGCTCAAGCGGTAAAAGAAAACTGTTACAACATATCTATTTTTAGGATATGTTCGGTCTTTAATTTCAATTCAACGGTACGGAATCGGTTGATAAATGATTTACATTTATCAATTTACGGAAAACACAAATCAAGCAGGTCCTAGAGTAATAAGCGGTGTTCGATAATCATTCAGATAGCAGTCTCACTTGAAATGTTCATAACACACTACGATATATTAAACGGTTAAAATTCGGTCGGATCGGAAAATATTGGCCTGCCCTAGGTTTGCGATTGTAGGATATCAGATTTTACGGTATTTCCGGATAATTACTGAAAGCTACGGATCTCAGATATCATACAAACGTTACCAATCACAAACTACGGAAATCAATATATCGTGATGCCAGAAAATAAACTATTAAGCTATCATTTACCTTATGTAAAATTCAAAAACACGGAACACTATATACAATCCAAATTTCAAATCTGACTTGAACTCTGATTCTGATTAATAATCACACTTTAACGGTACTGATTGATAATGATAATAATAATCTCGATCTTTTGTCAGTCACTGCCTTTTATATGTTTTCGAGGTTCTGGTCAAGTTCGCACCATCAATTCCTTATTTTGTGCCGAGGCTTTTTTTTTATGTCCCGAACAATGCTTGGAAGTGACGCTAATTTTTAGCTCTAAAATTCGCGCTCATGATATCTCGGTAGTTCCTCTCGGCGCAGTAAGCAAATGTTATCGGAGTTTTTTGGTTGTTCGCCCTTTTCACACATAAGGCTGTTCAAACTTTGATGCGTTAACTTACCAGAACCCCGTTTTTGCAACATAATCGGAATGAATGCAATTTTTTTTAAGCGGGCATGAATTCACTATGTGCGAGTCAATTATCGAAATAATTACACTTATTCAAAGTTACGGAGATTTAGAAAAGTGACCATCACGGAATACACATTCGGAGTTCACGCATATCTGTTGAAATAATGAGCTGTTCAACCGAAGTTTACGTGTTGTCATATTCGTATTTATTGCCTGATCTAATATGAATGATATTTCAAAATTCAAGCTTCGTTACAAGGTAAATATGTGAATGTAATATGAACTGGTTCAATATTAACTGCACTGTTAGCATTAACATTTTGTGAAGAGTTCACCTCTGTTAACAACTTTGGGACAGACGATGTATTAAACAAAATATTCTTTACCATACGTTAAGGGTATACATTATCTATAAAGAGGTTCAAAAGGATATCAAATTTTTTTTTTTTTTTTTGTGTGAAAACTAATGTCAGAAATTCTTAACTCTATTTCTACTTTTTGATAGATTGTTTCTAATACGACAAATAGCTTATGTATTCAGCTGAACTGCAAGGTTTTCTGTACCAATCTATTAAAATTTTATTATCACATGTTCTTATGAATTTTGTATCTAGAAATGGTACTGACTGTGCACAATCTTCTGTTTCGATGGTGAATTGTATATGTGGGTCAAAACTAATAAGGGTGTCAAGGATTTCATCAATACAGCTATTAGGTAGAGAAATAATGATGTCATCTACATATTTTTTTATGAAATGTGGTTTGAACGATAAAACCGGTAATAATGTGTCTAATATATCATCCATCACATAAGATGCTAAAATTGGTGAAATTGAAGCCCTCATGGGTTTTCCAAAAGTTTGTTTATAAAATTTATTATTAAATGAAAAATAATTTGGCCGAATTCCGCCCAAAACACCGATGATCAGAACCACTAATACGACCTTGTGGTTTGGATATAGCGTGCGGAGCTCTGACAGAAGATCTTGATATTTTGTTCATTTTTCCCCCTCTTTCAAGACTATGTTCTCTGCCTGAGCAGAGAATTCGATGACATACATAGTCTTACATAGTTTATCGAGGAGGACAACGTCGGGGCTATTTGCTTGTATGGACCTGACGGTCGGAAACGGGTAATTCCAGTAGATCTGACATTTTTTCGTTTCCGACAACTGACTCGATATCTCTTGGCATGTAAGACAGCACCGGCTCTTGGTCTATTCCGTACGAGTGTCTCAGATGGTAATACAGCACCCGTAGGACCGCATTATGGCGATGGATGTACGCTGAGGCCGCTTTTGCCGGACATGCCAACAGCAGGTGGAAAAGCGTCTCATATTGAGCAGTCAGTTGTCTATAACTACTAGAAATGGCAGGGAAGAACTTATAAGATTTGGATACTTCCGTAATCTGACACTTCAAAGCTGTCTCACTATCCAAGAAATTAAGTACCTACAATAAAATCATAGTTCGGAATTCAAGTTTAATTTATCAATCAGTAACAAATTAATGCAAAATCTGATTTATCCTTATTATTTTTCATCTAGAATTACATGATATGAAAACAACATATTGTTAGTTATCCGGTGTGAGCTGTTTCATACTGGGATATAGGAAATAATTTCTCCCATTCGTCATATCGCTTTGAATACAATCTTTCTCTAACTGCTAACTTGTTTCCAATTTCTAGATATTTCTGAGAGTCAACGTCGTACGATTCCCATACTACACCATCTAATTTCCTCGATGGTTCTGGAATTGGTTTACTAGAACATATACAAAGGAATTAAAAATTATTAACCCTGAAGTCGTACAATGGTTGCACAATGTATGTGACGATAATGTTCAATGTAAGAATGAAATATATTCCACGTTCAACACTTAATATACCTTCAGTTTTATTTCGAGGACTGTCTACGGGAATATTTTCTATATTTTAATCTCACATATACCTGTATGTACTATTACCTACCGAGGAGAATATGATCATGTAGCTCACACGTTTCTATTATATCTGTAACACCGCTACGTCAATGAAATCATACCAAATGCGAAATACCTACCAGTTTTCATATGATAATATAGACCTCATTCGATCAAATAAATATAATATAATATAATATCATATTTCTGTAACTGAGACGGAAGGACAGCGTAGTCATGAATTTCTCTTTAAAAGTGTTAGGACATATCCGCCAAAAACACAAATTATTCTCACATAATTTGAGGAAAGGAACATATTTACTCGAAGTAAAAACTGTCAGTGCATGAGTCATTCTGGTCTATTCCCAATGAAAGTATTAGAATGTAGACGTAGTCTTCCAAAATGGTAAAATATGCTCGTTAAATGATAATAATGATTATAATTTGCACTCGGGATAAAGGCAACCGACATATTATGATTTGCCTTATCACAAAGGTGAGTTAATAGACCTTTTATCGGGCAGCTTAATCAATCCATGTTACTATAATCAGTCTTTCAGGTATATTGATGTTAAGATTTGTACCCTTTACTCATTGAGTCAATTAGTTATTTTCGATGAGAATAGAGTAACAGAACAAAATTACGAAGAGAAAATGATAACGAAAGCTATAGTTGCAAATGGTATATCAAGAAAACAAGCACGTGGTATCAACAAGAAGGTTCTTTTCATCCCGAATTCAAACACAACGACGACTTTTACAAAGAGAAAAGCTTAACTAAAAATAGTGGTTTTTTCAATCAACATCAAACGAAATAGTCGAATAAAATGAAACAATGTTCTCAACAACATAATGATGATCCCAACTTGTTCTCTTTGCGTGCGACAAGTTTGTCGAAATTTTCCATATAGCAGGTTCTCTTGTTCTTAACCGCCCATGCAATATCACACATGAAGGAGAAGACCTTCCATGGTTGGCAATTCTTCTCGATATGAGCAACCTCCAAACCTTCAAGAAAAATACAGATGCCTATCTCCTCTCCCTACATTCCACTGCCGGCTCACACGATATTCTCCGAACATTACAGGTTTCCCTCTCGTGTAGTCTAAGTGTAAAAAAAATCTGAGGTTGTCAATTTTATTGCAACCAAGAATAATTCCATCTGGTATACAATAGGTTATCTGCTAGAAAATGAAGTAACAAAGCAGTCGTTTTATTCTTTCTTCCTCATTATCGAAGATCTTCTATAAGCTGATACCATCTTCATTAATTTTTGAAGTGGTGAACGCTCCTCCTGATTTCAAATCATGTGACGCAAATACTAACGGAAATCGCGGGCCACTGCCGAAAAATTATTATCGCAGTGCTATTTATATCTACTATACCATAGATTTTTGCCCTACCTTATTTCTGGAGGGCTCTGCTGTGACCAATTATCAATCAATGGAGACATCAGATTAGTAAAGGGAGCTGCTAAAGACCCCTCATCTTGATTCAGGAAGGGAGAGAACTTTAGGGGTGATGAATCCAGAGCTGTGGATAACCTCTCCTTGAAAAAAAAACTGACAGGAAACGATTGCTTAAGAGCGGAATTAGATATAAAGGAAAGGCAAAAATTCTTTCCATATAAACCCTCTCTGAAGAAGAGTGGAATAAAACCACCTTCTGGAGACAAATCCCTGCCCTAATCTCATCTCAAAACGCATAACTCAACTTACCTCCATACCAACATCTCTTCACATTGGGCCCCAATCCCTTGATTGCCATCAATCTCATCCCACCTGATACCCATACAAATTAAGTGTCTACAGGCACAAACATCCACTATACCAAGGCGGAAAAATATGAACTTGGCAGAAGGTTTAAGAGCAAATTAACATTTCCTACCTCCAGAAACTATGGACTAGTAGTAACACAAGTCGGGTAGGTCTGGGCAATATTTTTATTAAGGTTATAGCTATGAGGTCTGATTTGAGACCCAGAATATGTATCCTGGCCAGAAATAACTATGTTCTATCAGGCTACAGCAGTTCGAACTCGGTGATCTATGTATTCCGGTGTATTCCGGTGTTTAGCCTACTACCTAGTTGTGTATATTAAGAGAAAAAATTTACCTGGGTATTGGATATGAAGAAATCTCTACCCCTACGGTGTGGGAAAGCACCAACATCAATCAAGGGGGTGAGTCACTACTTAATAACATCAGGTAAACGGCTAACTCTGATTAACATAGGCTCGGAACTAACCTTTGTTAATGTTAACAAGAGGGAGGTATTTGACTTAACTATCAGCTCAAACTATTCAAATAACAAGATTACCAATTGGACTTCATGAACTGAGCTTAGACCACAGACATTTATCATGTTTGATATTGAAGTCGGGCCCAGATATGAGATGGAATACAGGAGATCGAAGAGAACTTATATCATTTTTAATAAGACCATACAGTTCAGCTGCTTGTGAATTCATATTTCTTAACATAAATTTATCTTTATCGCTAAAAATGAAGGCTGAAATGGCTGTCTTCAAGAATTCGTTCCATTTTATTTTGAATTCTTGAATTAGGATCTGTCTAAGGGGTATTAGCTGTTCGTTTTCAATAAATTGAATCGTTTTGTCTTGTTATGTGACTTTCTCCATGATAATGGTTGCATTTCCCTTATCGGCTTTTGTGACAGTTAAATTATTTTCTTTAATTTTGTTACTGATAGATCTTATAGTCATTGAATATCGGCAAATTATTAATCTATTACGGGTAATTATTTGTTTGCGTACTGTGCGATACGTTATTGACTGACGGGCTATTTCTGATTCCGCTATAACTACTTTTTTTTTAAATTTTGAATATTATATATTGGGTTGTACTTCGAGTCTTTACTTAGCAAATCAAGTTTATGTTCCCAACAATTAGTATTAGAAAAATGTATTGCTTATCATACAAATTTGTAGGTGTCGATACTGTAGGTTTTTCTTTTGGAATATTTCGAATCTGGTTTCCAATTAAGTTTTGAAGTTTTTTCCATTGGGTTCTATATTTAAAATAGATTATAGAACTAATTATCCCTGAAGGAGTTATCTGTAACGCCTAATTCTAATGAGTGGAGTAGAATTTGGAAATTCCACTTTTTTCACCCTGTTAAATTCCAAATAATACAATCCTCAGAATGTTATTACTGACAATTCAATCCTCAAACGTTTACTATCTCAACATAATTAACCTATGATGCAGTGTGAGACAGGAACATACTGCATTCTCTGGTAATGAACTGAAGAAATTGATAGGTTGGCACAGGATAATGTGATATTTGAAGGTGAAGAATATCCGTGACGATATCAGGAAAGAAGCAATACTAGGGATGGATATCAGCGATGTAAACTCAAGTCTGAGATGTGAGATACATCTTCCAGGGAAAATGTCACGTCAGACTTTTCCAAAAAGATTTCAGAAGAAAACTAATCCAGGGGAACTTAATCACTCAGATGTATGTTCCATGCAAGTTGCTCTCATGATAGATGTACGGGAGACATACCTGATGTTAAAAATACGAAGCATTTTGATCTCCGGTCTACTCCATGAAGCGAACAAAATTCATTTGTAAATTCGAACCTCGAAGTCGAAAGGGTTTTTCTGAAGATTCGGAAGCTTTCCTAATATGGATTCCAGAGACCTTTTTTCCACTTTTTCCTCGCAATACATTCACCATATGTCACACTTGGCTGACGTTGACTAATGATGAACATCAATCTACCCTTCGTCACCATCAAAAAGATATCTAGATACGAAATAAAACCGACCTTAGGGCGGGCATCTGTTGATTCACAGACAATTCCATAACTTGGAACTGGAGCCGGAAACAGTTACAGCCTGGAAACTGAACTATCTGTAAGTCTCGGTGCTTATGTAATTATTTTCCAAGCAGAAGTGCATGCCTACGATTTGTGTGAACGGAAGCTAGAACAAAAAGAACGTGCTACTTTTCTATGACAGCTAAGCGGCCTTCAAGCCGGTTGGATCCTATCGTTGTAACTCAAGATCAGTAAGGAACTGTCAAAAAGGTGTTGCATGTCTGAGCAACAAGAACTAAGTGGTCCTGATCTGGAAACACGGCTTTGATGGTAATGAGGCACCAGGCTCCCTCACCAAGGACGGTGCAACTTCAAAATGTATCAACCAGTGCTCGGCATATCTGCAAGCACATCTAAGATAACTATACTATCCTGAACTGAAAGTAGAATACTCCAGTACTGTTTATTTGTGTAGCCTTTCTTTTAAAACTACTGTTTCATAATTCAAAATATAATATTCAAAATGATACAAATCAAAATCTCAATGTTTTTTAACAACAACTGTCGTTCTATCAACAATAAAGTCATGACAACACTCCGCATACTTCATGACAAAAATACTTTCGTCCGCAGACGTGGAATATCAATGTTATAATTTGAACATAACCTGCTCCTCTGAAAACCTCAAGGTTTCAATAGAACTTAAAAATATGAATACAAATGAATTAAATTTGCTTGTAAAGCATAAGACATCAATTTATGGTATTTCTTCACAGTTTAACTTGTCAGAGTCCGATACATATTATCACTTTCAAGTGGAAGTATACAAATTTTTACAACTGGTCTCTTATAAATACCGTTGATTGTTTTGATGGTAACTGATCTGATAACGTCGTCGTTTCTCTTATGCAAGCTGATCACTCGCCCTAAATGCCAATTAAGTGCAGGGGTGTTATCTTCCTTTACGATGACTAATACTCCTGGTTTCAATGAATTGGGATATTGTTGTTTTCATCTTGTTCTAATTTGTAACTCAGAAACGTATTCTTTGGACCACCTAGCCCAAAAGTGTTGCAAAACTTGTTGGGTTCTTTGAAAAATATCTAAACGATTTCCTTTAATAAGCTCCAGGTTTTGGTCGGGTACAACAATAAGTGATTGTCCGATGAGAAAGTTCGCATGAGTCAAGGGACTTGGGTCACTTCGGTCATTGGATATGCGGCATAGAGGTCGTGAATTTAAACAAGCCTCTACTTGTGTCAACATTGTATACAGGTGTTCAAAAGTGAGAGATGCATCACCTATTACACGCTTTAAATGATACTTGGTAGATTTAATACCGGCTTCTCATAACCCAACCCAATGGGTGCTCGAGGAGGAATAAAATGAAACGATATACCTTCCATTGCAGTTTTTGATTCAATTTCATGACGAGATCTGTTAAGGAAGCTATTAAGTTTTGCTTTCGCTCCAACAAAATTAGACCCGTTATCAGAATATATATTGTTATGATTTCATTTCATGAACAGTGGGAATTTAAAAATAATAACTTACCGAACTTTGAAAATCAGAAAAGATCAAATAGAAGATATTTATATGGAATTAAAAACAATAGTAAAAGCTAAATAATAGTTAGGATATTAAAATCAACAATGTAAAACTTAATAAACAACAATGTAATAGAATAAGAAGTGGTAAATAAGAACTTCAGTGAAAGTGAAGAAACGTACTGTGTAACGAAGGCAGAAATCATAATTAAAGTGATTACAAAACTATCATGAGATAGTACAAAACATTGAATAATGTTATAGATATAAGTTAGGATTAGTAAATTTGAGTTATGTAATGTTAAAAGAATGTTATTGATATAATATAGTATGTATTAGATTTAAGAATAAGTAACTGTCAAGAAAACCATAAATATGGGAATAATCATACGAATAATAACCTAATCATAGGTTATCTTATACCAAAGTGTGTGGAAAAATGTAGGCAATATTAATTTAAAAAGAAGGAATCACTATCAATTAAAATAAGTTGAAAATCTCCAATAATTCAAAAATTATAGAATACTAAATTCTGATTGGTCGAGACGAATTCCTAGTGTCAGGCTGGTAACAATTAGAAACTTCTGTCAGTTTCACAACAATTAACTTGGCATTCTTGATATGAAAAGGAGGCACCTAATAGGTGGTAAATGACATCAATGTAGCGTCGGTTTTGGAGGCCTATAAAAGGATCTGAAAGACAAGCCAAGTCAGTTTTGCAATAAATATCTGAAGGGTCAAGAACTCTAGCAACTCAACAAATTTCTAACCTAAGCTTATAAAATAAACATCGGTGAACTCAAGTGTTCCAAACTTCGATAAGTTCCAAGTAACCGAAGTTAATAAATAATTATTAAAAGTCAAGAAGTGTTCCAAGTATCTAAACCAAGTAAAAGGTTGTAATAACCTCCAATTTATAAGAAGTATCCAACGATTTCCATTCTTCGATATAATTCCAATAAAGCATCGAAAAGTTTTATATCTTATCTAAAAGAATAAAACAAAGTATTTTCAACAGTTCCTGATTCTCAAGAAGAAGTAACCAAAATTAGTTACCTGTGATTATCGTGAAATAGCAGAGTATTGTGTAAAAGTGAATCAACGAAATTAAAAAGAAGTAAATTGAACATTGCCAACATTGTTAAACGCACTTTTGGATATTATCTAAACGTTTGTTTATAATTTCTACATCATATTATCAGTATTATCTGTAAAGCAAAAGGAAGATTGTTGATTATAACAGTATAAACAAACATTAGTTGTAAAAGTGATTTTAAGGTTATATCATAAATCTTGTGAAACATAAAATTTAATTACCCGAGATAAGAAGAGTCATAGAAATTAAATATTGTGAAATTCAAAGAGCATTGTGTTTAATTCCATATAAAAAATTCTATAGAATCCATAACTTCAAAAGTTCATAAACTAATTCGAAACAAACATTAATTCCAAATAAAAATCAAATTAAAAGATAAAAGCTAGCCGGTAGAATAATCAAATAATATTCATAATAAAATAAAAAACTCCATAAGGGTTAATTTTTTATATTAATATATTAACATTTACCTCGTCATGAAACAAAACGGCGTAATGCAGTCAAAAAAGATTCAGTACATAGATCGCTAACAAGTTCAAGGTGTACCATCTTTGTAACAAAACTGATAAAAAGGCAAATATATGCTTTAGTTATAAGTGGTTTTCGACCCTTTCTATCTCGTATTAAAAATGGCCAGGCATAATCGACGCCAGAATTCAAAAATGACCTTGCAGGTGTGATTCTAGATTCAGGAAGATCAGCCATTATGTATTTAGTGCTGGTAGGATTGATTTTGAAACATCGAACACACTGACGAATTATCCGTTTCACGGCGTTACGTGCAGATACAATCCCAAATATTTCTCGAATAGAAGATAATACTAATTGAGGTCCTGAATGGAGCAACCTTTCATGTTCACATCTAATAATCAGAATTGATAAAGATGTTTCGATGAAAAAAGAGCAGGGTGTTTTTTCTGATAATAAAATTTGGAATTCTTCAATCTACACCCTACTCGTAAGATTCCAAGTTCGACTTAATGACAATGTTTTACTGTTAACGTTACCAGTTTTCTTTATAACGGACATTTCTTGCGCAAATGTTTGTCCTTGAGAAAGACGTATTACTATATTATTGGAATGGTGAAGTTCTTCAACTTCAATTGAATTGATTTTTCTGCAAGTCTTGTCTGATAAACTATTATTTTTAAAACGTATACAATATGATATAATTCGAATTAGCTTATTCAAATCCGAATATTTCGTTATTATATTCGCGAATTCTGGTTTTGGATATTTTGACACTAGATTTACTGAAACTTGTTGTTTTCGAATTTCTCTGCTATAATCGTCATCAAATTCGGTAATACTTTGATTAGGATTTTGTCGCGGCCATTCACTTTGAGGATTAGATAACCACCATAAACCGGTCCACCGAAGTTTCAAATTTTTTAAGTCCCTGGGATCAACACCTCGTGTTAATAAATCTGCAGGATTATCGCGAGTGTTGATGTATTGCCATCGTTTTGCATCAGTCAAATCTTGAACTTCGGAGACCTTATTCGCTACAAATGTCTTCCACATATGAGGAGGTGAACTAATCCATTATAATACATTTGTAGAGTCCGACCAATACCAGATACTGTTGAACCCAATGTTCAAGGATTTGATTACTTTGTCTACCAATTGTGCTAATAATACAGATGCACATAACTCAAGTCTTGGTACGGTTATGATTTTTAGTGGTGCCACCCTATTTTTTGAACATAACAATTTTACGAAGCATTTGTCATATTGATCAATGGATCTTATATATACACATGCCCCATATGCTAATTTGGATGAGTCCGAAAATCCATGTAACTGTATCTCGCTAAAATTTCTACAAATAACTTGTTTTGGTATTTTGATAGAGCTGCCGTACTCCAAATTATCTTGAAATGATTCCCACTTTGTATGAATGTCTAGAGGAACCGATTCGTCCCAAGATAATTTATACTGCCATAATTCCTGCAATAAAATCTTTGCTATCATTATTGAGGGACCGAATAGACCAAGCGGGTCAAAAAAATCTGAGCTATCGTTGAAAATCGATCTTTTTGTGATTCTTCTGTTCTTTTGGGGTGTGATAGAATAGTTTGGAATATCTTCAGAAGCACACCAACGTAAGCTCAAGGGTTTAGTTACGTTTGAATCACCAATGTTCAAAATCGCTCCGTGATCTTTTGAGCATATACTTTCAAGCAACTCAGCTTTATTGGATGACCACTCGTTTAGACAAAAGCCACCAGATAAGAGAATTGCAGTGATTTCTTGTTGTATTAATTCAACGTCTTCAATGGTATCACCACCAGTTAGTAAATCATCCACATAAAAATCTCGACGAATGATTCTACTTACTAATGGATTATGTTCGAATGCTTCTATGGCTAATTGGTGTAAACAACGTATGGCTAGGAATGATGCAGATGATGTACCGTATGTCACTGTGTTAAGTTCAAAACATTCTACATCCTTGGAATCATCTGATCTCCAAAAAATGCGTTGCAAAAATCGTTGGTTATTTTGAATTAAGATTTGTCGATACATCTTTGTGATATCAGCGGTCAACACAAAATTGTATTTTCTAAACCTTAGTACAGTAGATAATAAATTCTCTTGTATTATAGGCCCTATCATCTGTAAATCATTTATTGAATAACCAGATGAAGTTTTTGCTGATGCATCAAATACTACTCGGACTTTGTTGTAATGCTGCCTTCCTTTATTACAAAAGATGTCGGACATAGTAGACATGATCGTCTTTTGGAGAATGTAATTTAGTCATATGTTGCAAGTTCTCATATTCTCTCATGAAAGTAATATATCGAATCTTCAAATTAACATTTTTATTTAGATTTTTCCCCATTACGTAAAATCGTTTCAACGCCATTTCTTTAGAATTACCAAGTTTAGAAATAGATTCTTTCAGAGGTATGCTGAAAATAAATCTTCCAGTAGTCTCGTATTGTGTGTTGTACGAAGTGCTCTTCTGCTGCATTTTCTTCTGAAGAGAAATATTTTGTTCCTGGATATTCCTCGAATTCCCAAAACCTCTTAACTTGCCGTTCAATTTCTCCAAACGATACCAAATTATAACAAGAAGCCTTTGAATAAGAAATATAATTTGGAATTTCTCCTGTTACTATTCACCCAAGCAAAGTTTTTTGTAATATTGGCTTAATCTTTCCAAGCTCAATTCGACCGACACTTATGAGTTGCCAAAATATGTTTGAATCAAGCAATATGTCGATTTTTGCAGTATTGAATTTCGGATCGGCTAATGATAAATTGCGAGGTATGTTTAATGATTTGCTGTCAAAAGAAACAGATGGGAGGTTTTCTGTGATCTTTGAGATAGTCAAACATGTTATCATATTTTTGTATGAATTACAACGTGATTGTATTTTAACTTTAGTGCATTGTGTAATATTCGTAACCGATTGATTAATACCCGATATAGTGAAGTTGATCTTAGATTTTTGCATTCCTAATATATCGTTTAATTCTTTAGAAATAAAATTTGACTGTGATCCTGAATCTAGCAAGGCTCTACATTCATGAATTTTGCCATATCTATCGGATACCTGTATAACTGCTGTAGATAGAAGAATTTGAGATTCAATGTTTTATAATGAATGATGCGACAAAATTCTGTTACTACTTGAAGTATTTCCATTGGTTGTTGTTTCAAGGTTATCCTCACCATTTGACATTGACTCATTCTGTTTATTTACAAAATGTAGAAGGGTGTTATGTATCTTGTCACATTTTCGACATGTACCTTTCTAACAATTTTGTGAGCTATGACCTTTTTTTAGGCAATTTAGACATACATTCAATAGTTTGATGTTATTAAATCTTTTTTGTATTGAAAAATCTGAAAACCTTTGGCAGTTATAAATCAAATGGTTGTCGCTACAGATAGGACATTGTGATATTTCAGCAACTAAATATGATTTAGTCCTTTGCTTAACTTGTTGAACTTTGTTGTCATTATCGTTCAATTGTAAAGTTTCTAGTATTCGGCATTTTTCGTTTAAAAATGAAATTAATTCCTTGAAGGTGGGTATGTCAGAGATTGTTTTCTCAGATTCCCAGTCACGTCTTGTGATAGAATCCAATTTCGAGGCAATCAAATGTATTAATAATATATCCCATTGATCTATAGGCTGTTTCAAAGCTTCTAGAGCTCTCAAATGCATAGCGACTTTATCTAATAGATGGCGTAAGCTTATAAAATATTCATTGCCAATGTTTGTCAAATTGAAAAGACCTTTGACATGATTATTGATTAGAAGTTTTTTATTTTCATAGCGTTCCAATAATAACTTCCAAGCAACGCCATAGTTCGCATAAGAAATTTCTAGTGATCTTATGATATCTGACGCCCTTCAATGATAATCGTGGAACTTTTGTACATCTGAAATAGCATTGTTAGCGTGAATTCTAGAATCAAAGGCATCTCTGAAGAATAACCACTGGTTGTAATTACCATCGAGCGTTGATAAATTTGAAGTTGGCAATTTTATCTGAACTGAACCTTCCTTGGCATTTGATTGATTTATAAATTGATGATTTGCCTTAGAAATAATCGAATAATAATATTGTTCGAAATCGTTTCGTTCGACATCGTTACTCACATCGTTAGTCAATAATTCGATATTTAATTGAATTTCATTGAAATTGTCCAATAACAATATGGCGTTTGAGAGACGTATTTTCAGCTGACAAATGTCTGGAGATTCATCTCGTTGAAATACATCTATGTATGTATTGGAACGAGTAAACTGGCCTTTAATAGAGCCACGTTTCAATATCAAGTTTGATAGATCAGTCATTGTGTAAATAATTTTCTTAAATCACACCGAATGCTGACACAAGTAGAAAGTATATAAGTAATAGTATTACGATTGGAAATAAGGAATAAGGACTGGGAACGCACTCACTTTGGGAGCTAATACCTTGATTTCACCTGTAGAATGCCAGTGATTATGACCTATGTTTTCCAAATTCCATCGCTTTATCCGTTATCGAAGGACCGGGTTTATTTGTGTAGCCTTTCTTTCAAAACTACTATTTCATAATTCAAAATATATTATTCAAAATGATATAAATCAAAATCTCAATGTTTTTCAACAACAACTGTCGTTCTATCAACAATAATGTCATGGCAACACTCCGCCTACTTCATGACAAAAATACCGTCGTCTACAGACGTGGAATATCAACGTTATAATTTGAACAAGTACTGGCAAACCTTATCTGGTCTAGCTCACTCTGAAGCTTTTATCATAAACCCTTGGAAAACAAGTGAGCTAAAATACTTCTAGAGCAAAGTAGGTTGAACCTGAATACTCTAATCGGTCTATAAACAGGACAATGCTGTTTTAACCACCATACGAAGACTTGATTCAGTTGAAGAGCTATAATATATCCACTTTGTCCCGGGTATGATGAAACGACGGGACAGGATCGCTGGGAAAAGAATCAGATCTAAGATGTTCGGTAGGCACATCTGTCACCAGGAGATCTAAACAAAACCCAAATCAGCAAAATCATCGGCCTTATCCAAAGACTGAAATAGCTGGGCTAACACGTTCGCTGCCGATCACCTGACTTGCTTGACTTCTGTTATGCCGGTAACGATCTACCGCGTGACGCTTATAATAAATTTATGACTATGTATACGTGTTGACTATAATTAGAATTGAGCCACAATGGTCACGGTTGCAGGATCATTGTTTGGCCTACTCACAAGAAACCTAACCTCACCTGATAATGACTAATGGCTCCTTCAACAGATAATTTTTATTCGAAAGATTGTATTGTAACGTGTGGTCCTTCGGGATAATGTAATACGTCCCAAGAAATTCAGAATATTAATACATGAATTCAGATTCAAAATTTAAAAACATTGCATTGAATTGAATACTCACCCAGTTTTCGCGAAGTTCGCGTAGAGTGTTGTGAGTTTTTCAACAGTTGTAACTTCTGGATCTCCTTCTTCGAATTTGGGAAATATTGCTGAGATATAAAATAGGTAGATTAAGTCGTCATGGTGAACGACCCCTAAAATAAAAGGTGTACAATGAAGTCTGTATCGAGATTTCCATGATAGGATTCATACTCCAAATGTTGATAATTTCGAATTCAAGGCTACAGTAACTGTACATAGCGATCTTGATTCCCAGATGCATTGTGCTACACTAATTATGTCCCAAAGTCTATTATAACATATGCATACCTTAAAATCTAAATGTACTGCTGACTACAAACATGAAACATCTGTGTGTTTATAATGATAAAATTATCAAAATACAGTGGTTCATCTTCGAGTTTTGTTTACAATAAATATGTGACTATCTATTCGGTTTATCCCCCATGATCATGCAATATATAGCTTATGTCATTGAGCAGCTATTAGGTCTGTGCACAGAAGAACTGTTATCAATCGATCACTAACTTTCCTCTCTTTTGTTACCACAGTTTTTCGCTTTCGGACACTTCTGCGGATCACATGTATGCTTCCATGATATCACAGAACATATAATTATATTGTATGGAGTATATGGTGCTGCACATGGTGAAATAATTGTACCTTTTCTGATAGACACACACAACTTAATGCACACATAACACATATTTATATGAAGATTTGATTTTGAATAATTTGCCTTTTGCACTAATGGCGGAAATTTTGAATAGTGGCTTCTGTACATTTCTTATGTGGTCCTTTTAAAACAATGGCGAGTACCTAATTGTTACTTTGAGCCATGTAGCTTACCATTTTTGATAATATATACCATATTTCATTCATATTACATTCGTTTATACTTTTTTATAAGAAATGTTGATGGATTATTCAATGGAAATACTAATAGTGACTGTATCTATTACACAGCCTTACGCGATGGCATCTACTGAGGTTTATAATGCTCTACTTATTCATACAAAATAAGGCGGTATGATGATGTTATCAATTGTGCCAACTTTTGCCTAAGTTCTCATTACAAATGTATTTGTATACCTACTAATGATTTAAAAAGTGTGAGCGAAAATAAAAAAAATAGATAGTGAAAATAATTAGTTTTTACTGACGATCCGTAATATACACACTTAGACTAACTGAATTGAATCAAAATGAACAAAAAGTTTGTTTTCAAATCAAGTAACACTATTAAATGAAATGCTAGATAAGGAAAAAAACAGCAGCTACAACTGGGAAAAGAAAAATTCTGAGTGCAACTTCAAGAATTCCTGCACGCACAAAAACAAATGAAAACAATGATAACACAAACAAAAATAAAATAAGTAGAAGCTGTTCACAATATGAATATTTGAATAGGACGAACAAAATAGTAGGCTTAGAAATTAATTCAAATGAAATAACGGATAATGACAATAAGAAATTAGAAGAATCGACACGGGTTAGTAGTAAAAAATCACAAAACAAAACAAAATCAAATACACCCAAACACAAGAAAATATTCACGAAACAAAAACGGCTCATGCCAACTTATCTATCGCACATTCACGTATCCGAATTGAAAATTGAATAGAATCTGCCCACACAATGTGATTCCAGAACTTGACAAATCTACGTGAGTACTGAACCACGGGAATATTACGTTTTTATATCCCTTCTATTGGTTATGTTTTGTATAACTACGTAAATTAATTGGTTTCACTATATTATATCTTTCATAATACTTTGATTTCATGGAAGGAAAACCTATAATGTTCATAGAATATCTTGTGAGCCTGGGTTGAAGTTTTGGGGAAAGAGGTAACCTCGAAATAAGCCTACCCGTTCATAATGGGTTTAAGAGTAGGCATTGACAATTGCACTGGACTTTCCAGTCCCATAGTATATCCACTCCGAACATTTCACAGAAAGGTTCTAACCATATAATTACTACCTACAAGCGAGTGAGAGGAATTTTCCAACAAGAAATATCATTGAGCTTCCACTTCTAAATATTATGCTGAATATCAACAAACCCCATGTAGAGTATAGTAGGGATAAATGTCTAGTTTGAAATTTTTACTAGGCTGGAGAAGCCAGTATATTTCCAACTGTAGAATATGTCACTTGTTTTTCTCTTCCACCATTGCTGTTACTGAATACAACCAAAGAAACTCAAGTCTTATTCAATAACAAGTGTTGGGAAGAATGTTCAACCATTTCAAGGTGCGACCAACTGCTATCGCATCTCAAAATTTTGCATTCAACCATTTCAAGGTGCGATCAACTGCTGTCGCATCTTAAGATTTTTAACACGTTTTTATTCCAGAGCTCGAGTCATCCTTGGTGGGTACTGTCAGCTGTGAGTTGTTGGGTGAACCACAGGGGTGAATTTCTCGAATGTAGTTTATTGATGTCTGAGTAGGGAATGATGTCATGGATACTGATATTTTTCAGAATTTTAAGATATTCCTTCATCAAACATTTTTGTCTACTCACTTATGGGAGACTGTACCACTAAGTGTATTGGTTTTAATACATTCGATAATTATTTTCGCTGCTGTATATTTATCACGTGGGGAATATTCTACCATATTGAGACACAATATTCGGCTGCAGAGTATACAAGGTCAAGAGCTGGAATGTACTACAGTGATCTTATTCTTGAAAGGTGTTTTCCAGTTTTTTTTTGCAAGATGGAGTCAAAACCTTATGATATGATCTATCAAGCACATCCAGCTGAATGGAGTTAGAGCAAGCTATTATAGAAGTAGATATATTTATTTATAATTGAAAGAAATAAAGTTGTATCATTTGAAAAAATTGCACTGTCAAGCAAGGTCTATCTAACCCTAAGATTGTATGTCTAGCACAACCGGTTGAATGCGGTTAGAATTGAAACATTCATCTATGATTTAAAAAAAAAATAGTTGGTTGTCTTGTGATGGTATCCGCATGCTGAAATTGACTCGACAATCTATTTTTTTCATAAAGATGTTTTGTGAGGGTAGATCTTTGTCGCGGATTCCCGGACTATATTCTTATCGAGAAATCGTGGTCATGAAATATTATTCGATTCAACTTACCATAAGGAACCGTCCCATTACTATTGGGCAAATAAAAATGGCTATATCTTCCTTCGGCACTAAAGAGATAGTAATATACAGGCTGTGGGTTATAACACGATATTAATTTTGCAGCTCGATTCACTCCAAATCCGGTCACACTATCGGCATATAGCTGAAAGAATATTCCGAGATTCAATATGTTGAATGTATTTTAATCCCTACTATCGATACAATGAAGAATTGTGATACTTTTTCGAGCTGAGGTATAGAATGAGATATACAAACTTAGGTATATTGCTGGTTACGCAGATAACGAACGAGACAAATCGAAAAATTATCCTCATATCTAATATATAATATTGTGAATTGGCTTTTGGATACTAAGTTATAGGGTAGGTCAGAAAATTTTTTCCTCTGGAAATTCACAACATGATTCTTCAATGACAATTTCGTTTAGGATTTCTTCATACATCCAGAATGAAGAAGATATACTAATATAGCTGTGATATAGAATTTTCTTATATCATAAAATGTATACCTATTTACTGATGTGCCGCAAATCTCATCAGATTATATAGATATCTGATGAGACCTGCTGCATCACTAAGCTGCTAGAAATTTCATAATAGAATAAGATTATATATCAGAGCTATATTAGTATATCTTCCTCATTCTGATCTACCCTATAACTTTGTACATCTTGCTGAGAGTATCATCCTTTTAGCAAGAGCGAAAGAAGACCCAAACTAGTTTTCAGTTTCAACTGCTACATTGCTAATAAAGCAGCTATCTATATATTTACCTCGTTAATGAATATAAAATCGATATACACTTACATGGGCTAAATGTGTGAACGTAGAATTATCTACAGAATTTCCTCCGAAGTAAAATTTTCTCAAGCCATTACTAATATTTTTCGATTTCTCAGAATCTCTGTTGTACATGAAAGCAATCGGTGCATATTTATCCCATTCTTGATTCAATTCTCGGACTAGTTTTGGATCTGCTAATACCCCTGGAAAATAATAGATTATGAAGTACCGTTCATACACTTTTCTAATTAACAATAAAACACTGTATGGTGCTCTGATTGCGTCAGTTGTAGAAGATATAACTTTCCTATAATGTGAAAGGAGACCAGTCCTCGTGACCTCTACTAACATCTAACATTCATTCATCACATATACAGATTGAGTTTAAATCAGCGGTGTCTATGTGAGTTACAACGAGGCAGGCCCATTGGGTGATATGATAACACCTGAGTCTGATCCACAGAATAAGTGCTCGGAGTGTTGGGGCAGAGTCTGAGCCTTTACTCAATATTGGTAAAAATAATGGAGCATTTGCTGCAATTTCTTGCTTAAACTCAATTATCTTGAGCATGTGCTCACCTACGTGGCATTTTGATGCAGCTAAATCGCAGGCGAAATAAAACAAGGAAAGTTCTCTAGTTCAAGTGAAAAATATATTGCAAAAAACTATGGGGTAGGTATGACAGAGGGGAAAATATTGAAAAGGTGAACAACTTGAAGACCCGTTTGAAGACAAAAACTGGGACCTACCCATCATACTTAGCGAATGACAGAAGCTTCTAAACGAAATACTTCAACGAAATTCTAATCCAAGCATCAAACGATTAGACATTGAATTAATAAAAATATTCTTTTTGAAATGAAACAACTGGTTAAACATCAAAATTTAAATTCAATTGAATATGAAATGAGCAATCTAATAACATAAGGAACCATAATACAGATAAGTTTCTTATATAATATTTTAAGTCAGTCTCGGGGAACTAGAAACAAATGACACAAGAAAACTACCCGCTTCATAATTACAACGTGTTATTCTGTTAGAACAACTTCAAGTACTGAGATTGAATAAAGAGAAATTGCTAAAAGACCAAAGGAAAGTAGAAGGGAAAATTACCACACATGTGGAATACGATGGTACAGTTTTTCAAATGCTTATAAAGTATTGAAATATTCTGTTTTCTTTAGTCAAGTACACTATATTTAAATATATTCATAATACGCTTTGATTGCAGTATATGTTACACCTTATGTTCATTACTGATACTCCTTTATTATGGTAATATATTCCTTACTCACAGTAACTTATTGTTGATTCATCCGATAGATGATATTTAGCAATATCAATTCTCCTTATAATTCCTCTCTTTCTCTCTAGTATTACAGGGATCCGAGAGCCACCAACTGGGACCTCTTTCTTCAGAGAGGAACTGAGCGGTAGGCTCTCCTATCTTCCTGCATTCCAGGGAGGTGGGGAAGAGGCTGATGCCGCTGTGTATGGAATCGGCACGGTCCTGACCTCTGCCTATGGAGTGTGCTGCCCTCTCAAAAGAAAAAAAAGACGGCAATAACACCCTTGGTGGACTTTCCAAGTGGAGGAACACCGGAAACGGGTGAGAAAACTCTTCAACTGAGTGAAGAGAAACTCGTCTAGTTCAGACTGGGAGACCTCTAAGGTTGCCCAAAGGAACTATCAGAGAGCTCTCTGGAGCTCCAAAAGAGATTCGTTGCGTACCTACTGTGAGGACATCAATAAGATGCCGGCAGCAGCGCCGGACGAGACGCTACGAAATCTAATGCCGGTGCATTTCCCTGGATTTGATGACAACCTGATAGTCACACCACCCGAGGACTTCCGTGTCAACGCGAGAGCGATCGACTACAGGACGGTCTCGGATGTGGTAAGCTATGGAAGAGTGCTCTGGGCCATCTCGAGCTTTGCGCCCTACAAATCACCGGGTGAGGATGGGATCTTCCCGTCTCTCTTACAGGAGGGCTTGGAGGTTATCACCATCCCGGCGCTCCGGATATTCCGATTTTGTATCGCATCTGGCTTTACACCGAGGCTTTGGAGGTCGGTCAAAGTCGTCTTTATGCCTGAGGTGGGAAGAACTGACTTCACCCTGGCCAAATCTTCTCGCCCTATCAGCCTCACATCCTTTCTCCTGAAGGCGCTGGAGAGGCTGATCGATAGGTACATCAAGGACGGTGCATTGAAGGATTTTCCGCTACACCGTCAACAATACGCCTATCAACCGAAATGGCCCTTCATCACCCGGTTACCCAGATCGAAGGAGTTATTTATTAGTCTTGGACAGTGCGCCATAGGCGTTTTCCTGGATATCGAAGGGGCGTTCGACAATACCTCCTTCGAGTAGATGTGTCACGCTGCGGAAAGACATGGGATCGATCGCACCTTGGTCAGGTGAATCAAAATCATGCTCTCGCAGAGACTGATAACGGCGCACCATAATGGCAGCGTCGCACGAACACACGTCACCCGAGGGTGCCCTCAGGGAGCAGTACCGTCTCCGCTCCTGTGGTGCCTGGTGGTGGACAGCTTGTTGGTCGAACTGAATGAGGCTGAGTTGTACGCACAAGCCTACGCAGACGAATTAGCAGCTGTGACCCTCGGAAAACACGCGGCTACCTCGTGCGAACTTCAGAATACTGCACTTGCCATTGTGGCCCGCTGGTGCCAGGCCGAGGGACTCAGGGTGAATCCTGAAAAGACTCTTTTCACGAGGAAACGGAAGCTGGGACCGCTACCAGACATTCGTCTATTAGGAAGGTGCCTGCACATGAAAGGCTCAGTGAAGTATCTTGGAGTCATCCTCTATACTAAACTGGGCTGGAAAATACACCTGAAACCAGGGTGAATAAGACCGTTGCATCCTTATTGGCATGCAGGAGAGCCTTCGCTAACACATGGGGTCTACAGCAGCGGGTCCTACACTGGATCTACATGGCTGTGATCCGCCCAATCATGACCTACGCAGCCGTCGGGTGGTGGCCGGTCCTGTCTCCTCGTCTGGCGCTGAACAAGGCTCAACGGCTTACGTGCGTGGGAATAACGGGGGCTATGAGGACCGTCCCCACCAGGGCTCTGGACGTTCTGGTGGGGATCGCCCCTACACAGCTCCATATCAAAACAGTGGTCGCGGATACGGCGTATCGACTAGCTGGTCTTTGCCAGTGGGTCGGTACGTCTGTGCCTCGCGGTCATGGCAAAATTTGGGATTGAGCAGCCGAGAACTGCCCGATTCTCCAACTGACGCAGTATGCGATAGCGCCTGCTGTCAGGTTTCAAACACCAGTCCTCATAACACAAAGGACGGACTGGGAGAACAAAGACCTTGGGCCGCTTCCGCCAGGGGGACTCGTGTGGTTCACGGACGGACCTAGGAATAGCGAGTCTAGCAGAGACGGAGTCTACTCGGGTGCACCCAGAAGAGAAATTTCAGTTCCTCTAGGTGCCCATGTAACCGTTTTCCAGGCTGAGGTCTGTGCAATACGGACTCGTGCCCTGGAAAACCTGAGATTAAACTACCGAGGTAGGTAGATTTACATCTGCACAGACACAGCCGAGAGGCCCTGGACGCACTTTGCACCCACAAAGTGACTTCTAGGCTTGTCTTAGAGTGCAGGGAAACTCTGGCTGAACTAGCCAGAAGGAACAATTTACAGCTAGTGTGTGTACCTGCCCACTCAGGCGTGAAGGGAAATGAAGTGGCCGATGAACTGGCCAAACGGGATTTCTAGAATGACCCTTGCCCCGATTCAACGATCGGAATTTCATCGGTCACCGGGCTCCACGCCCTCAAGGAGCTGCTAGATAGACAGTGGCTCTCAGTCTGCCGTAGTGCCCCCGGCATGAGGCAAGCAAATCTTAGGGAGTTCTCGCCGAAACTCTACAAAACTCTACTCTCTATGAGCAGAAGAGTCCTAAAATTGGTGACAGGACTCCTCACAGGACACTGTCATCTGAATAAACATCTACGCAATGGGCATTGTTGAAGACCCAGCTTGTAGTAGATGTGGGGAGGAGGATGAAACTGCCTCTCACATCCTAGCAGTACTGGCTTCTCTTAGGCTAAAACACCTCGACAGCACACATATGCTGCTTGAAGCCGTAAGAGATATCAGTCCATGCAAAATTTCAGCCTTCGGCACTGCCGTAGGCCTGCTGGACTGATTTTTGTATCAAGGGGCGCACAATGGAATCAATCAAGCGGTCTTAGTGCTCTGGACTTCTCCGCCCCCGCTTTGATTGATTGTTTGATTAATTGACGTCAGCGCTTCACCTTTCCTTTCCGATGAGTAACCCAAGAAGTTCTCACTCAACCATTCAACATTTTCGTTTTCAACGTCTCTAAGCACTGAATACACTTTACTATTGCGTAAATTATTTCAAAACTCCATCATGGGGTCACTCACTTTGGCAGTGAGTTTTTTACTGACTAGACTCAAACGAAATGGACTAGATGCTCCAGTTTTCAAGAATATACCGTTTAGTTTATTACTACAGACTGGAGCAAATGCTCAAAATAGGAGTGAACCAAGTTAGATCAAAAGCTCCGCTTTATTTATTAATACCAGTTGGAGCATATACTCCGAATACTTTGAGTCTGGGATTATGCTTCCTTTCATTAATACCACCCATTATATTGTTCTACAAGAGAAACATGTAAAGCGCTGTAGTGCGTTTTATCAAACAATATGCGATACGCGCAGACCGACTGACTCTCATTTCAATTACGGCAGTAACTCGCGATAGAAGCAAGGTTATATATTGGTTTGAGAATTTTTAATATCTCGTAAATGTGTTCTATGGATTATAAAATAAAATTCACGGTTTTTCCCCATTTTAAAGGGGAAAGAGATATTCTTATTGAATTTATTGAAATAATCATCAAACATCATATTGAATAAATAAAGAAACATGTAAAGCTGACCAAGTATCCAATTATCATATCAGGTTCAATGCTCATACAAACGGTAACAATAATGTAATTACTATAATTAGTAATTGTGAAATCGTATTGTTTGTCATAGCGTAATCACTTTATATTGGTTGATATCCAGTATGATGATCAAAAAATATAAAATGTCACGTACAATTTGTCACAACAAAAATCATCAATTATAAGTTACCAGTACCTCTAAGCAAAAATATCACGTCGTTCCACCACCCCGACATATTGAACTAGGTACAGTATGATACAAAGTTGGCGCCCAAGGACTACCACGGCAAAAGTAAAAAATGTAATTGAATTCTGAACCTAAGATCGCAAATATGATAGCTCGAGGTATATTTTCAGCTAAAAGAGAAAAAAAGAATGTTCCAAAATGACCGTAATGATGTCGTCGGAATTTTTTCCCTCAAGAATGTACCCATATTTTCTCAAAATTAAGAAGCTTTCAGCATTGTGAATAACATTTATCGGAAAAAAAATGCTCTATCTATTTTTGTTCAACAGTTACAGGGCTACAAGATCAAAAATTGCTTCATTCAAGAAATCACGCCAACGTTAAATTAAGTTTTCTATGAAAAACAATCAACAATTAGTACTACCAAAAGTGAAAGTGAAATGTCAATTTCGTTAACACTGTTGAGGATGTTGAGAACTCTGTGTTGGTCGTTGTAGTTATTATTCTAATAAGATGGCAATAACAGATCTCTGGCAGCAAATGTTTATTGCTTTGTTATTCCGGTGTACTTGAGACAAAGCTTTATTAGAGTTTTAACCCCGGAATTTCAAGCGGTCGGTAGTTCTTCATTCACATTTTTATTTGTGAATAGTTATAAGTAGAGGTAGCAGTTAGGTTTAAGTTAGTTATTCTGCAGATATTATAAGAAATACATCATTATTGATTAAAGGGAAACGTTTTGGAATTGTGAGTTCAATAAAAGGTTGTGTGATCCCTCGAATTCACACTGGTTCTTCGAAGATGTGGTACAGCGGTACAAACATACATACACACATAACGAAAACATTTAATTGAAAAATTAAAAAAAAATAATAATAATTGGGAACTGAAATATAGAACATTTTCCCAATCTTTTTCTGACCTTCAGCACTGTAGATTTTTCCAGCACATTTCTTGAGATAGCTCTACAGGCTGTTCTTATTTTTATCTTCAGGCGATCTCTACTTATCGAGGCAGTTCTATAAACATTATTTCTTAGAGTTCCCCATAAGTAGAAATCTATAGGTTCGAAGACTTAGGTGGCCATTGTTCACTATTCCCAAACCACTTATCTCCAAAATCAGCATTTAAGCATTCCCGTATAACTCGTGCTCTATGCGGGGGCTCCGTCCTGCTGGTATCACGTTATCACGAAGCTATAGTGGAACGTTAACAAGTAGGAGTGGTAGTTGTTCATGCAGAAATTGCAAATAGTTTTCTATTTTAAGGACTCCTTTATAAAAGAAAGGCCAACCAAATGTCCAAAAATAATCCCACACATTTATCCCAAAGTGTCATTTGTTTTCAATTTCGTTAACGTGATGTGGGTTTTCTGTCACCCAATAATGCTAGTTTTTGTGATTTGGTTCACCATTGCTGCCAAACAAGCTAAATCTGTCCGAAGAATATGATGTAAAAGTCTATGGTCAGTAGTTTCAAATTTGCCATTATTTGGGTGATGAAATTAGTTAGTGTATTTTTAAGAAAGGTCTTTTGATTTATATTGCCCCACGTTGGTGACAATTATTAACTAAACTCTTTTATGAGTTTATTATATAATTATGAATTATTATTAATTCTTCCGGCTAGCTTTTATTTGTATTTTAAATCTTATGTTTGTTTTGATTTGAATAATCAAATGATTTGAATAATGAACTTTTACCTTTTTATTTTATATCTATGGAATTAAACACAATGTTCTTTGAATGTTAAAAACTTTTATATTTAAATTTCTATGACTCTATTTTTATCTCGAGTATCAATTTTAACAATTTTATGTTCAAATAGATCTATGATCTAACCTCAAAATTATTTTCTATTAGTATTTGTTTACACAGTTATAATCTACAATCTTTCTTTCAGATTTACAGACAGATAATAATACAATGGAGAAATAACAAATGAACTTACGTTTAGTTTATATCCAAGAATATGTTTTTAAAAATGTAGGCAATGTTCACTTGGCTTGATTTTCTTATTGATTTTATAATTCACTTTACCCGTAGGTACACAATTTCTATGCTATACACAAATCACAGGTAAACAATGTGGTTACTTCTTTAGAAATCAGGAACTGTTGATAATTGTTAACTTGTCTTATTCTTTTTCAAAAGATATAAAACCTTAAATGATGTATTGGAACGTTGTCGAAGACTAACTATTATACGATGCTACTTGTGAATTATGGTTATAATAACTTTTAAAAACTTTGTTCGAAGACTGGGAACACTACTTGACTCGTATAAATTACTTATTTGCTTCGGGTACTTTCAACCTTACGAAGCTACTGGAACACTTGGGTTCACCGATGTTTATCCAATAATCTAAGGTTGTGGAAATTTTATGATTAGCTTGAGTACCTTGACTCTTCAGATGTTGATGGTTAACTAACTTGGCTTGTCTTCAGATGCCTTTTATAGGCCTTCAAAACCGACGCTAAGTATTTTCAAAATTAACCAATGAGGAGCTTAGTTTACCTATCAAGAATGCTTTGTTGATTGTTGCAAACTGACAGAACTATTACATTGTTACTAGTCTGACGTCTATAAAATCGCCTCGACCAATCAGAACTTAGTATTCTTTAAATTTTTAATTATTGGAGATTTTCATCTTATTTTAAATGATAATGATTCCTTCTTTTTAAATTCATATTGCCTACATTTTTCCACACACTTTGGTATAAGATAACCTATGATTAGGTTATTATTAATATGATTATTCCTATAATTATTATAAATTTGACAGTTGTCATTATTAAAAACTAATACATAATATAACATATCAATAACATTTCTTTAACATTATATAATTCAAATTTACTAATCCTATATATCTACAGCATTTTTCAATAGTTTGTGCTATCTCATGATAGTTTTTGTAATCATTTTAATTATGATTTCTGCCTCCGTAACACTACGTTTATTCACTTTCACTGAAGTTCTTGTTTTACACTTTTATTCTTATCACATTGTTGGTTATTATGTTTTACATTGTTCATTATATTATACTAACTATTATTTAACTTTTAACATTGTATTTTAATTCCATATAATATCTTTTTATTAATCTTTTCTGATTTTCAATGCTCGGTAAGTTCTAATTTTATCATTTTTGTTGTTTAGGAAATGAAATCATAACAGTATATATGTATAGATATTATTATGTGTGTTATATATTTATTTATTAATTAGTTTTTTAATTTCCATTTCATTTCACTTCACTCTTTCTTACATTATCTATTGTCAGTTGTCACTTTATCGATGTGATCTTCTTTTAATGTTATGTATTATCTAGTTTGGAAAGACATTTGAAGAATACCCCCAACAATTTTCTTCGTGGGATATTTTTTAATTTATTCATAGCCATAGTTGAATTGTTATTATATTATTATTGAATTGTATGCTTATTCACTTCCTCAAGGAGATGGACTTTCAGCCTTACATCAAGGCTACGAGGGCTTAGGTAACCCTTCTGTGTCCTGGGGAGAAACAAGGCGGACCGGAAGATGGCTCACCAAACGCCGGTTCGCTGCAGGAGGCGGCAGTCGAAATAGGGCTACCTAGCGAGGTCCCATGAGACTGCTACTCCTCCAAAAATTAAGATTTGTAGATGTTTTGCTGCTACTATGTTAGTAAAATTTCTACAAATCAACCTCCAGCACGCAAGTCTCCAACTGCTGTGCTGTGTAAAAAGGTCATTGAGCAAAAAATTGATGTGTCGCTTGTTCAGGAACCATGGGTCTACCAATGTTAAGTCAGGGGCATGACCCAAACCAGGGGTACATTACATTATTATACAACTGGAAACCGTCCTAGGGCCTGCATATTCACTAAAGACGTGAATGTGACCCCCATGCCAGAATTTCTTTCCAGAGACCTGGCAACGGTCAGGTTGAGGTATAAATCTGGAAACTTGGAGAGGGATATGGTAGTCTGTTCTGCCTATTTCCCTTACGAATCCCAACATGTTCGTCCAGTCCGAGTGGCGGAATTATGTAGATACTGTGAGGAGTAGGGGATTCCGCTTCTCCTGGGGTGCGACGCCAATGCCCACCACATAATGTGGGGGAGCAGTGATGTCAATCCTAGGGGGGAGGCTTTGCTAGAGTTCCTTAGCTCCACACAGCTTGAGATCCTCAAGAGAGGGTCAATATCAACTTATTTCACGCCTAGAAGGCAGGAGGTTATTGATCTGACCCTTTGCTCTAGGGCAATAGAGACTCAGGTTTCGAAATGGAAAGTGTCTTCTGAAGTGTCCTTATCGGGTCATAGACACATTCTATTTGATATTGAATTTATCACAAATGAGGTTCGAAGTTACAGGAATCCAAGGACCACCAACTGGGGCCTCTATAAGGAGGAGCTAGGTGGTAGGCTCCTTATGCTTCCGAACTATCACGAAGAAGGTAGGGCAGAGACAGAGGCTGCAGTTTCGGTTCTTAGCTCCGCTATCATCTCTGCGTAAGAAGGCATCTGTGACCTTAGGCAGAGGAACGCTGGAGAAACAACGCCATGGTGGACCACAACAGTGAAGGAACACTGGAAAACGGTAAGAAAACTCTTCAATAAAGTTAAGGAATCTCAAGTAGTCGTGGATTGGGAAAGCTATAAAGCGGCCCAAAGAGACTATAAAAAAGCGTTGAGAACGTCAAAACGAGATACTTGGCGGACTTTCTGTGGGGATATCAATCTCTGCAGCAAGGATCTGCAAAGTTCTCTCAAAAGACAACAGAGCCAGAATTGGATCAGTGATTATTCCGAGTGGTGAGTACACCACGACTCCGTAGGAGATACTGAGACATCTAATGTCGGTTCATTTTCCTGACGCTGGAGACGGGGATCTGACTACCGAAAGAGATGATAGACAAAGTAACCGTCATAATGGTGACATTCGTCTATCCTCCGACATAGTCAATTATGACAAGGTGAAGTGGGCCATATCCGGGTTCGCACCGTACAAATCAACAGGCGAAGATGGAATCTTCCCGACTCTCCGACAAGAGGGTCAGGAAATTGTCATCAAGCTATTGGTGAAAATCTTCCGATTTTGCATAGCCACTGGTTTTATTTCAAAGCTATGGCGGGCAGTGCAAGTTGTGTTCATTTCAAAGGCGGGTAAAACTGATTTTACCCAAGCTAAGACGCCTTATTAGTCTAACTTCATTCCTATTATAGGCAATGGAGAGACTGATTGACCGATACTTGAGAGATAGTCCACTGAAGGCCCATCCCTTACACTGTCGTCAACACGCCTACCAGGCTGGCCTCTCGACTGAAACGGCCTTACATCTAGTCACAAGAATAGATGGTGCTATGACCCGTGAGAAACACGCCCTGGTGGTATTTATAGACATAAAAGGGGCATTTGATAACACGTCCGTCGAGTCTATCTGCTCAGCCGCTGAGAAGCATGGAGTCAGTCCAACATTGATCCGGTGGATTGAAGCCATGCTATCTACGAGTGCGATAAAGGCGTAACATAACGGATGCGTCGTACAAACCACCGCTGCATAAGGCTTTCCACAGGGAGTTGTCCTGTCTCCTCTTCTGTGGTGCCTTATGGTCGATGGACTATTGGAGGAACTGGAAGAGATTGGGTTTTATGACCAAGCTTATGCCGATGACTTGGCTGGCTTCACCTTCGGGCGGCACTTGCGGATGCTGTGTGAGTTGCAAAACACGATGCTCAGCATAGTGGACGGCTGGTGCCACACGGAGCGACTGAGGGTAAATCCTGACAAAACGAAAGTTGTTCTGTTTACAAGGAAACGCAACCTGGGCACACTACCAAAGATTAGTTTCTCTGGAAAGGTCCTGCATTTCAAAGGGTCGGTGAAGTTTCTGGGAGTGATCCTAGACTCTGAATTGACCTGGTGCGAACACCTCGAATATAGAATGAGGAAGGTCTCTGCGTCATTTTGGGCGTGCAGAAGAGCTTTCAGCAGCGCATGGGGATTACAGCTAAAGATTCTTCATTGGATCTATACTGCTGTGATTAGGCCTATGGTTACCCACGCGGCGGTAGTATGGTGGTCAGGGACAAAGACTGGTATTTCCCAGCGTCCCTTGACCGTCTGCAGCGGCTTGCATGCGTAGGCACACTGAGCGGTATGACGTCGGCTCCGACGAGAGCCCTTGAAGCTCTCGCTGGATTATCGTCTCTACATTTATACATTAAGGGGCCTAGGCCACTGGAACAAAACGCACCTCTCTCGTGGACACTCATCGATTTTAAGTGAGGCAATCTCTGAATACTAGAAATGAAGCAAAATAGCATGATTCCTGCTATATGTCTCACTTCTCCCCAAATCCTCATCCCGGATAGAGGAGATTGGGACAAAGATACTCTCACCCTACTGCCACCAGATGGACTCATGTGGTTGGTTCACAGATGGGTCCAAGGTAGGTCAGCTTTCTGGAGCGGAAGTGTACCTAAAAGACCAAGGATCTCTATCTCAGTGACTCTAGGCGCTTACTGCACGGTTTTACAGGCGGAGGTCTACGCAATACTGACTTGTGCCATGGAAAACCTGCGAAGAAACTATGTAAATAGGCGCATTTATATTTGCACAGACAGCCGGTCAGCTCTGGGAGCTCTCAAATCACCCAGAGTCACATCAAAGCTTGTCAAAGATCGCAGGGATACACTGGCTGAACTAGCTAGGAGAGATAAAGTTCAACTCATTTGGGTTCCCGGACACAGCGGAGTTGTGGTCAACAAAATGGTTGACTCTCTGGCCAGGCGAGAGTCGTCTAGTGCCCCTGTTGGCCGGAGCCAATGGTCGCTTTATCGAACTGCATATGGGGTCCCGCCCTTCTGGGCCAACTGAATAAAGAGTGGTCTAAGCTGTGGCGAGAATCACCACGCATGAGGCAGGCCAAGCTCTTCATCAAAGAGCTTGTGCCTAGGCTCTCAAAGAAACTGCTTTCTCTGAACAAAAGAGAGATAACTGGAATCCTAACCGGTCACTATCGTCTTAACAAACATCTCCACACTATGGGGATCACAGATGACCCAGTATGTAGGAAATTCAGAGAGGTGGAAGAAACTGCCTCTCACATCCTGTTGGAATGCCCAGCATTAGCATCCCCCAGGCACCGACATATTGGAGAATTCAAACTGCTCCCAGAAGAACTTATGGAAGCCAGCACTGGCAATATTCTGAGTTTCTGGCGGGCCACAAACCTGTTAGAATAGAATAGGCTTCTGACCACGGGGTGCACAATGGATCCAACTAAGTGGCCTAAGTGCCTCTTATGATGATGATGCTTATTCATATTTTACTCTCTTTAATGTTTTTGTATCATTTTATAATTCTGTATTTCTTCTACCTGAATAAATTATTATTATATATAAATGAATATAATGAATAAGATAATGTTATTTTATATGGTTTAAGGGGAATTGGATATTAGATTGAGAAACTTAAAAGACGTGATTTTTAATGAAAACCAAAATGTCATTGTGACATCTGTGTATTGCATCTTCACTTTTCCGAAAGAATTATTGATCACAGATAAATAGAGAAGCACGCGCATGCTACAAATCCTGAAGGTCAACGTTAGAGATCAGTGAATATTGTATTATTGCATATTCCGTTAGGTATTTTGAAAGTGGCAATAAATAATATAGCGAAAATCCAAAGGCGTTGTTATTTGTACAAAACGTATATTACATATTGGCGGCGAAGACACGCAAGCAAGACTAACAACATCAAAAGAAAAGTTTTTGTAACTATACTAACCGAGAATGCACGTGCATGGGAATCAATATCGTTAGGAGTCAAGTTGGGACTCTTCCCGAATTTAAAATGTGCAACGGCTAGAATACGTACCAGGAAATGATTGAGTAATATTTCCTAGACAACTTGACAACTATACAGGCGAAAATAGGAGAATGGTGGTTCTCATTACCGCTACCATAAATGAAGTTTATGAGGTATTAAAGGAACTACCCTTCATTACCCAGAGATACATCCTATGACGAATAATGTACCATTTGAAAAGTATAACTTCCCAAAATTATATCTGTTTTCAGACAACGGGTTGAATTATATAGTCTAAAGTAGTTAAACCAGGAGCCAGTCAAAAAAATTAGAGATCCGTGACTGTCACGGATTATTCGATTTGCATTTTATTGTGTTAGGTATCTTGGAAGTGTTGATAAAAAATATGACAAAAACATTAAGATGTTATTATCTGTATACATTAAAGTTATAAAACAATTACAACACGTCAAAAGCTACATATCATTCAACTAATGTAGATATAATCAGGGGCGGTTGGTGTTAAAATATGCTGAGGTAACGTTTTCAACCTACATTACCAATAGTCAATTCAAATGGTTTTGGGAACTCTAGACTAATATTTTTTTACACATTTTGAGAACAATGCTACACTTGTTATTATTTTTTCTCAAATTAAGTATCTTATGATGTTACAAATAACATAATGCCGGGCAACAGCGATTCACGATTAATGTTCGTGGTTCCGACAACAAGTCATATATTGAAGGAATATTTCTGGATTTCTTCATCAATTTTCTTATTCAAAACAAAACTGATGGGATCAATCAAATCAAAAACTGAGTTGGTATCAATAGCTCTCTCTAAAAAAATATTACTTAAGATCGCGTTCACTAATTAAACTGATGAGTTTTCTGAAATAACCTCGATTTGGCGAATAATTATTACCCCGAAATGGTAGCTCTTGATTACGTAAAAAATTTAATCATTCGGCAAACTCGTTGAAACTTCCTTCAATAACCCCGCTATTGAGCTTGTTCAAAAAATCACAAGTAGATCAAAATCTTTACTTATAATGACGAAAATGTCATCAAAATGTTTGTGCAAAACTTTCCGAACCAGTTTTAATTTCGATTTTAATTAGGATTCAAATTCGTGATGTTAATTTCATGAATTCAGATTCAATTCCTTATTTTCATTACTAAACTCAAATAGAAATATTTTGTTTCTTTATTTAATCTAGGGTAAAGTTGGATAAGAGTGCATGATCTCTGAGATTGCGGAGTGTCCGCTTCAGGATATTAACAACTTACTGTTAACATTGGCATATAATGAACCATTTGTAATAGTATGTCTAATGGTAATACAGGCTTCTGTAACCGCGTAAGCTATTCTCTAAAATTCAGTTCGTATTGATAATCATGCTGTCCGATCTAACTTTCGGGCGTAATAAAGAGTCCATAATTGTTATTATGCAATAAAAGTTCAGTGTTTATTGATCTGAGACGTATACCGTAGTAATTGGTAAGTTGTTTTACTTATTATTTCATGATTTACATATGATTTTTACGGGATATAACCAAAAAGTATCAAGAAAGCATTGGTTTGTAAGAGTGAGCATATTAAAATTCTTCTTAGAGAAATTGGCTAGGACGAATTATAAAAGGACAAGTGACAAATGAATGGTTAGAGTAAAAGAAGTGCAGCTAAGGAATTCAACATCCCAGAAGCTACCCTTCGTAAAAGGCTACAATAACTTCATCGCTAGGTCGTTTCAACAATTCTTTTTCATCAGAAATTGAAACTCAACTAGCTAATTTTGTCAAAGATATGGAAGCTGACAATATTTCGCAAAAGTTTATACAGACAAAAATGTAGCTGGAAAAACATGGGTGTTGAATTAGAGGAATTATGGGATTCAATAGACCACAGTCTGAAAAGTTTTATACCAATTTACGAACACTGTATAAAAAATACTACTTTCAACCTCATCGTATATTCAATATGGATGAGACAGGGCTATCAACGGTACCTTATAAGTACCTAGTATTAAAGCAATGAAGACAAGAGCTGAGATGCATCAAATTGCGAACCAATCATCCTGATAACATTCAACCAGAATCTCTTCTCTGAAACAGAAGCAAAGCTTCAAAAATCATAGTGACTCCTCAGAAGGAATTACGTCCACTTCCGATGATTAAAGCCGACAGAAATCAGAGATTGTCACAAGTATATCATACACGAATGATGTAGAGGAGAAGGAAAATGCAAAAGCCTCAGCAGTCAATAGACCACTGGTACAAAAATAAAAAGATGATAATATTGATAACTGCAGAAAGAAACTAAAAACAGATGTAGTGAAGAAGAGTAGTGGCAATGAAAATACAAGAGAGGGCGTAAAGGAGAGCAAATCTAAGCGAGGGAAAATTGTAATTAAAAATAAAAAGGAGACACCTAACGAACCAGACATTATATTTCCTGTATGTCATGAAGGATTCACAGATCCACCAGACGAGGACAGTGAGTTATGTACAATGTGGTTTCATTTTTTCACCAATTTGGTCTCAATAACACGAACTGTAGTTTCTTCTATTTCTTGCTTATTTATATAAATCCTTACTTTACCTTAGAATACATGACCAAACCTATACCTATCTCGCAACATATTGAGAATTCTGATCTTAGTTTTTTGA
This sequence comes from Endomychus coccineus, assembly GCA_958510875.1. Classification (NCBI taxonomy): domain Eukaryota; kingdom Metazoa; phylum Arthropoda; class Insecta; order Coleoptera; family Endomychidae; genus Endomychus; species Endomychus coccineus. The sequence continues at coordinate 109,322,531 of OY294069.1, forward strand.
GGTGATGATCTGTGACTATTACATGTCCATATGAACGATTAAAAGATATATGAGAATTTGTTATTCCCAAAATTCACATTGATCCGTGTGTTCATTTGACTGTCCAACTAAGTAAATTCGTGTTGGACTGCTTGAATAAATGAACAAAACATACACAGGAAGATGTTCAACAATTACTACCTCTAGACGAAAAATACATGTCAGTATATTTACCGAAAGACTTGTAGCCAAATTCATCCCTTGTTATGCCTGTTATCAGAGGAATCTCCTGGAATCTACGCTCTATAACTGAAGTAATTGGATGTTCAGTCAAGAATCGCTGTTGACCGAAATCTTTCTCTATAACTGGAGTCCATATGAGCACTGGATCGGTTCCAAATTCCTATGAATCAGTTCACATTAATAAGATCAATAGGAATCTGCACTTCTGAAAATCAATTCTGAACAGACTGAACACAAACTGATATAAATGATGTATGCTGTAAGACGTTCATTGAAGAATACAAGCTGAAACTCAATGATATGAGTTGATGTTTGTTATCGAAGCAAATCTACTATCGAACTTATCCTATTTATTATAATATGGTCATTTGACCACGTTTGACCACACAATAGATCATTTGTATCACCGATATATAACGTCAAAACTCCGATAAGTTAAATTATTAAAATATTATAGCAAATCAATCAATACCCAGAGATCATCAATTAATTTTTTCAAATATTGTTCATTTATTCACAAATATACCGATCGAATTGGTATTAAGTAGCATCTAAAAACGTTGGGCAGAGATTGAAGATCACACAGTCTTAATTTTTGGATGCAGTAACTATAACGGTGAACCATATTTTGGACGAATATAAGGTAAAGCAATAGGATCTCCTATTTCAGCTACTATCGCTAACCTATTCATGGAATGCTTGAACGAATATGTGATAAATTCACTAGATTTTCAACCCGTATTCTTCAAACTGTATGTAGATGATTGCCTAATGTGTGTTACCAAGGATACTAATTCAGTGTGTATCTAATAAGTAAATTTAACAATTCCTCCTGTAAACTTCAATTCACCTGTGAAATAGAAATACATAAAGACGTAAATTTCCTAGATATGAACATTAGACATGGTTCAGACTAAAAAATAAAAACATTTCAGTTTACAAAATGAGTTTGCTATAATTCAGTTGCACCAACAAGTTATAAGGAAATTGTTATGAACAGTCTTATACATAGCGCTGTAGAATTTTCACACACAGAAAACCGTCTCAAAATTTTGAAAAAAGTTCGTAACACAATGTAAATGAATGACTACCCAAAAAACTTTCTTAACCCCATCATTGCAGAAGGAATAAACGAAATCTGAAATTGGCGGCTCGTCGGGAACCTTCAAATGTTTTTCAGAACAAGTTAGTATAACACAAAATACATTCCAAAGTAATTAATACAACATATTTTAGTTTCGTATTTTATAAAATATACCACTGGCGTAAAGCTTTTTGTTGCCAACACAATGAAATACAATAGCGCTGGCGCTAAATATCGCAACCTTACTAGAGTAATTTCGTCCAACTTCGACGTTATCCGTGAATAAATTTTAGAGCCGGACAAATCCATGATATTGACATAACGTAATCACTAATAACTATAAAGATTGTCAGCTTTATAGTTGTTTTGTGACAGCAGAACAGCAAGTTCTTGTCTCTAGGAATCAGGTGATTAGTATTATTATCGTTGTTCTGGTACCGTTCATGCTTTGCCGGTACGATGATTGTTTAAGACATGAGTTATATTTAAAACTTCCAAGGGTTGTGTTGTTTTCAGTATTTTAGTGTAAAAACTTGTGTTCATTGTTAATTGTAGACTTTTACAGTATACTGTACTGCAATTTGTGTTCTTGTTTCTTGTTATATGCTTACTGTCAATAAGTAGATACTTACCTACCGATCAATTCTTATTTTATTTTTGTTTAATATTTTTAAATTTTGATGTAAGCGAAAAACAAAATGAATGACCTCAATGACGATATAATTAGTTCTTTGTTGGAAACGTCATTTTCTAGAGTGATACTCGAAAAGGAATTTTAATTCAGGGTCGTGTTCAGCCAGTTCTTAAAATTCTTAAGCCTGACTAAAAACATGTACAAATCTTTTCTCGATCCTTCAAATATAATGGTAAACTACTCACCAGTAGTTAGGTGGAAGTTATCTCAGACAAAGTTTGTTTTGTTGGCCGTGCATGTTGCTTGCAAAAGGCAGAAATAATATTTAGGTTACGGAGGGATTTTCAAATCTAAAAAAGTATTAAAAAACATGAGATATCAAAAAAGCATATGAGTAGTTTCCTTAGTCTAAAGCAACTAGAAATGAACTCTATAATTATATAAATATCCGAGATGCTTTGGAAATGCAGTCTTCATTTTCTTTAAAATTATATAACGAAGACCTTACGTGACATTTGGCGAAACTGAAATGACCTTTCAGGGATCATAACGGAAAAAACGATTATTCTAATACTGGTAACTTCCGTGAAACACTTAATGTACTTATAAAACGCGATGTAGAAATTCATGAAATTTGAAAAAAATTGGAAACATTGTTTCAAGCATGTCCAAAACGATTTGATCGGTTGCATTTCAGAACATGTCACAGAAACAATAGAAACCGATATAAGGGAAGCACGTTTTTTTTCGGTGCAAGCTAACTGACTAAAGATACTAACGAAAAGTCTCAGTGAGCTATTTCAATTCGATATGTTAATTAAAGCGGCGAAATTAAAGAAAGGTTTTCATGATGTGAGTGTATATAGAACTGCCATTGCTATGTACGATTTAGTCACGTTTGTTTTAGAGCCGTTTGGTTTTGAAAATAAATTGCTAGGGCAGTGTTATGAGTTAGTGTGCTTTAAATGGTCTATAAAAAAAAATTAAGGATGATGCACCGACGGCTTTGTTTACATATTTAGTTTCGCAGATATTTTCGATTCTAAATGGGATGACTTAAAAACTGTGTTCCATGGAATTATTGAGTACGCATCCTCAACTACTGAGTCAATAAGCGAAGCAATAGGCTATTTGAAACTTTTTTATAACTTGGGATTTTCTTTTTCCACCGCGGTGTACAGAAAAATGTTTGGCATCACAGATTTCTTATTTGATATTTTTCAAAAGGAATCTTTAGATATGGGTTATTGCAAAACTCAAATATTTTTAGTAAGTTATTGTATAACATCTTTCAGGAATGAATTAACATTCAATAAAATGTTCGGAATTGCGAAACTCACAATTTTTTCTGGACCAACAGCCAAAAAATTTAAGTTATGTGACTCTATTAAGGGTGACGAAAAAACGTCTCTACGAATTTTATTTTGTGAAATATAGGAAAATATTGCTTTACAAATAGGAATAAGGTTTGCAGATATGTTCCAAATTATTTTTTTATCACTTGACGATTGACAAAAATTTTAAGAATACAGTAAAAAATTTTCCAACATATTCAGTAACTAGTATTTAACCAACTTTTACCAAAACATTCTCAATAAACCCACATTAATCAATGAATTGCATGTTATCTATCATGACGATCAATTTGAAAAATTAAACATTCACTTAATAATGAAATCTTTTGAGGATAATCATTTTGAAGAAATGTACCCGGAGGCTTTCAAATTGTTTGTTTTGACTTCTACAATATCAGTAAAAAAAGCCTCTTTGAGACACATTTTTCTTGTTAGAAGCGTATTAAATCTTACAGCAGAAATTCAATGAAAAATTAACGTTTATCGTCACTTACATCACTTACTTCAATCAAAAAAAATCTTTTCGCACACTTCAAGGAGCTGATGATTCCACTGATATAATAATCAATAAATTTCCTCTATTAAGATACCCACAGATTAATTTGATTTATAAAAAATAATTGTTTTTTTAAATAGTAGAGAATAACTTGAGCTTAGTCACTCATTTTTTTATGTATACCTGAAAAATACTTCAAAATAAAATTTAAAAAACATGAACAAAATACAAAAAAGACTTCAATGATGAATTACATATACATAGTATTATTGGCATATTACCTACCTACTTATGTATTACCGAGGTATTAATCTCGGTATTTATATATTACTTACATGTTTTTCCCTGAGTTTTGTCGACCCACTTTTTGAGCCCATGAGCCGCCAACAAATCTGTTGTTACGAACGAGGTTAGGATGAACTAAACTATAAATTCTGTGACAAATTTTGCGGGATTATATCGTTTTCGGATGCGCTGTTCAGCTTCCGCCACGTCCTGGAAAATGTCTCGAATTGACCAGTTTTTTGTAAATTTTCGTTAGTTCTAGTTTTGTATTCCAAAACCAAATTCTCATTTTCACAGAAACATATGAGTGAAATTTGTAATTTTCCTGTTTTTATTGTAAATATTTCGAATTGAAAGCTATATGGCGTTGAAAGAAAGAGTACATCATGTATAATGATTCATCTTCCTCTACTATCTGCGCCACAGGCCACGGTGGCCATTGTTGACCGGTGCGGGGACCCAGCCCGGGTGTGTTCTCCGAACTATTTTCGAGTTCGGCGGTTAATTATATAAATAAAGTGATAAAGATGATTTTATAATATTACCATACATTTCGGAGATCTCAGAAAAAATTAAGAAACGTTTAATTAAAAATAGTATGAAATGAATGTTGTGCATAAACCTATTAACTGTTTTTTTCAAATTCAAAACGGTTCTTACTTAAAGATAAACACAAAAACATGGTATATGAATTAAGATATTTAGATTGCGATGAGATAAACCAATTATTATCAAATATCCTTCCTGGAGATGATTCAAATGAAACGTGATGCTAAGTCTGTAGGGAGTAGGACCGATATACAATCACTGAGTCAGATATATACAAATTTTCTCAATTAAACACCTACACATTTCTTACAACTTCTTCATAATGCTTGAAAGTGTTTATATGTAGAAAGCTAATACAACAAATAAAATATATTGGTGTAGCAAAAGCTTTTCTATAGTAATCATAAATTTCATCCACATCTATCTAACATTGAACTTGACGCAAAGGGATTTTGGATGTCAGACTGTTTTCTTCCTCATTCTCGAGATATAACGTCTTCAACTGTAGAAACATTATTGTGTAGTTGTTTTTTAATACATATTCATATATCTTAGACGTTAACGTGTTACAATTTCAATTATTCGTGTTTTGTTTGTTGTTGCGACGTAGACATTTTAAATTGAACTTAATACTATAATGAAGCTTAGGGTTAGTGCAATTAGTTCAAGAAATCCCGCACTTTATTTCATGTGAATTAGTTTCCAAATATATTCTGATGATGTTCGTAAGACCCAAACGTACATAAAGATAGAAATATAGTGGACATAAGTGGTAACTTGACCTATTTCTGAACAATTAATATATAATTTAATGAATATATTACGTAACTATAGTACCACTAACACCGTAGCATTTCCCCCAGCTATGAATTATATTCAAATTCTCAAAAATAGGTTAAACTAACACATATGTTTACTATTTTCGTCTTCACGTACGTTTCGGTCTCAAGACTGTCATCAGAAGATGATTTCTTGTACTTATAGCAGTAAGCACTGACCATCTCTATCGCATTAATTTCAATCAGGAATATAACGTCGCAAAAACGAACGAAACACGAATAAATGTAAGATACATAAAAATTCTCGGGAAATAGGTCACATTAACACTTTGTTTTAAATATTCGTCTTTACGTACGTTTCGGTCTCACGACCATCATCAGAAGACTCACTATGTCTAAAAAGGGGTTTACTAGATCTAATTATAGCACAAGCGTCCAAATCGCACAATTTAACTTCAATCAAAAGAGCCCACGCCGTCGAAACGAACAGAACTACGAATAATCGAAATTGTATCGTCAGCATTAAAGTATAAAAACTTTTTTTTGTTGTAGTAAGAATCCGCTATTCAGTAATATTATTAAAATATATGAGTGCATATTGAATGGTATTCTCACAACAACTGAGAAGAACGAAGTTATTTGTCAAGTATCTACTTTCGAAACCAGATGTGTAGGACTTATGAGTAGGTACTTAAGAACGGTTTCAGACCTGTACTGGAAATTACTATTACGAATTCTTCCTAAAAACATTTTCAACAATTATAAAGACGTATGTAAGAATTTGCAAGAGATTATTTAATCAAATTAGTATAAATATGACTTAGATTTTGTGTGTCTACCCTATGATTTACAGATTTGGGGTCCCGTTTTATGTGAATCATCTCCAGGATAGATCTTTTATAATAATTGGTTTCCTTAGTTAAGATATTAACATTTTTGTAATCAAATTGATGGTTATAATCAAAGCAATGCTTAGCAAGGGCGTTGGAATTTTCTAAGTTGTTATTTCTTGTGCTATATTTATGGCCGTACATTCTTTTTTGTGAATATTGCTTAGAGATTCCAGTATAGGTTCCATCACAATCTAAACAATTCAATTTATACACTGTGTGGGTTTGTTTATCTTTGGGTATTAAAGGTTTCAGATTTGAGAAATATTTCCCAACACAGTTAGTAGGTTTATGCGCAACATTTATATCATACTTTTTCAAACATTTTTTGATTTTCTCTGAGGTCTCCGGAATGTAAGGTAGAGTTATAAAATTGTCTGTATTACCTTTTATGTTATTTTTATACGACGAACCATTATAGATTTTGTTTATTCTTTCTTTAATGATAAGATTGAAAAAAGTTTTTGGGTAGCCATTCAATTCTAGTGTATTACGAACAATTTTTAAATTTTTGGGGCGGTTTGTCCCACGCAGATGACCGCCCCAGAAATTTGAAAATTGTTCGTAATACACTAGAATTGAATGGCTACCCAAAAACTTTTTTCAATCCTATCATTAAAGAAAGAATAAACAAAATCTATAATGGTTCGTCGTATAAAAATAACATGAAAGGTAATACAGACAATTTTATAACTCTACCTTACATTCCGGAGACCTCAGAGAAAATCAAAAAATGTTTGGAAAAGTATGATATAAATGTTGCGCATAAACCTACTAACTGTGTTGGGAAATATTTCTCAAATCTGAAACCTTTAATACCCAAAGATAAACAAACCCACACAGTGTATAAATTGAATTGTTTAGATTGTGATGGAACCTATACTGGAATCTCTAAGCAATATTTACAAAAAAGAATGTACGGCCATAAATATAGCACAAGAAATAACAACTTAGAAAATTCCAACGCCCTTGCTAAGCATTGCTTTGATTATAACCATCAATTTGATTACAAAAATGTTAATATCTTAACTAAGGAAACCAATTATTATAAAAGATCTATCCTGGAGATGATTCACATAAAACGGGACCCCAAATCTGTAAATCATAGGATAGACACACAAAATCTAAGTCATATTTATACTAATTTGATTAAATAATCTCTTGCAAATTCTTACATACGTCTTTATAATTGTTGAAAATGTTTTTAGGAAGAATTCGTAATAGTAATTTCCAGTACAGGTCTGAAACCGTTCTTAAGTACCTACTCATAAGTCCTACACATCTGGTTTCGAAAGTAGATACTTGACAAATAACTTCGTTCTTCTCAGTTGTTGTGAGAATACCATTCAATATGCACTCATATATTTTAATAATATTACTGAATAGCGGATTCTTACTACAACAAAAAAAAGTTTTTATACTTTAATGCTGACGATACAATTTCGATTATTCGTAGTTCTGTTCGTTTCGACGGCGTGGGCTCTTTTGATTGAAGTTAAATTGTGCGATTTGGACGCTTGTGCTATAATTAGATCTAGTAAACCCCTTTTTAGACATAGTGAGTCTTCTGATGATGGTCGTGAGACCGAAACGTACGTAAAGACGAATATTTAAAACAAAGTGTTAATGTGACCTATTTCCCGAGAATTTTTATGTATAATTCATACTGGGTCAAGAATCTTATTAATAAATGTAAGACATTAAAGCGTAAAATGTATGAATATGTATAGAAAATCACTACAAATCAATGTTTCTATAGTGTTGAAGGCATCATATGTCAACAAGGAGATGATGATAATCCGGCTGGAAGTAAATTACACTGTGCTGAAGTACCTACAATTTCAAACAGATCTGTTTAATTTAGGATTACGAACTGAAAAGATCTTGCTTCATAAACATTACTGGTATGTATCAGCTTTTTATAAAAGCACAATTATAAATGTCACTCAGAAATACGTAGAAATTTGCAAGTGCTCAATTAATTAAATTTGTATGAATATGACATATTGGTTGTACATCAGTTCTAAGATTTACAGTATTAGCGTCACGTCTTATGAGAATCATCCCCACGACACATCTTTTATACAATCGGTTTCCTTAGCTGAAATATTAACATATTAACTGATGATTATCATCAAAACAAACAATATTAGACAAGAGCGGTGGAATTTCCGAACTTTTTTCTTTTAGAAACGGTACATTTTCTTTTCTACATATTGTTTAGAGATTCCTATATAACCCTATCGTAATCTAGACAATTTTATTCATAAACCGTGTGGGTTCGTTTATCTCTAGATATTAACGGTATTAGATTTGAAAACTATTTACCCGCACAGTTAGTAGGTTTATGCGGAACATCTCTCTCATATTTCCTTGAACATTTTTGAATTTCCTCCGAAGTCCGAAAGTAATGTTAGAAAATTATCTTTATTACTATTTATATTGTTTATATATCATGTACCATCATAGATTTCATTTATTATTTGTCGAATGATGGGGTTAATATATTTTTGGGTAGATATTCATTTCCAGGGTATTGAGAATTTTTGGAACGGTTTTCTGGGTGTGATAATTTCAAATCTATCTTTAATATGTCTAACACTTTTTTCATAACTCGTTGGTGCAACCGAACTATTCACGCATCTGCTGCATATTCTATTTGCTGATAAAGGAAGGTCTGATAATATTATTGTATTTAATCTTACAAACCTGGTGTCGGAATTGTATTTTATAATCTCGATGAGCTCATGACAACTCTAATATGTTTTTATAGAGTTGGAGATCTGTTGTATTTTTAATTGCTGGAATTTACCGGAGATCATAGTTCACGAACTATGGTCGCCGGGTGAGTGATGACGTCATTATTTTCCTACTCGAGGGAAATTTATCATCTTAGGATTGACGGGTTAGAGATACATATTTGAGATTATTATTGTCTTTCAAATTTTGAATTTACAGGCTATCATAATTCACGAACTATGGTAGCCGGGGAGTTTGATGACGTCACTCTTTCCTACTCGAGAGAAATTTATCATATTAGGATAGATGTGTTAGAGATACAGGTTTGAGATATTGTTATTATTTATCAAATGTCGAATTTACCGGCTATCATAGTTCACGAACTATGGTCTAAGAATATTTACATATTTAACATCAAGACAGTACATGAAATACTACCCAAAAGTTTAAAATATCATGTATTTTTTTTATTCTTTGACTACACGAAAGGGAAACTATAATTATAATTAGTACGTTCTCTGTTCATTTAGGTTCAGATGAATATATTCCGGCAAACCCAAACCCCGCATAGTTGTTAGCTCACTGTACTAGATTAGATAAATTACACGAAACCTCCCAGTTGGACATACCCAATTATCCTGAGATTTTTCCCAACAAAACCATTATTATAATGTTCATCATCCAGATTGACGTTGTCACTCAAGGGATCAAGTTATGAAGGTTGAACACCATTTGCCTTCTAGTTTCTGTCATTTTACCTGTAAATTAGCTTCAGAATTTACAGTTGTCAGAGTTATTTTTCCGGTCAATTATGACTTAAAGGGTGAATATGGCAAGCAGGTGAAACGTGTATACGAAAAAGACTAAACCCAGTTTCATTTCCTCCTGACATTACTGTAAACCTATAAAAAATGAAACAAGTAAATACCTCTCCGGATTTTGCTAGAAGGTACATTCCGAGGATAGGACCAATGATGCATTTTAAAGGATTCATTCTTCCATCTTTCCATTTTTTACAGTGACCGTTCATCGTGAAAGTGTCTGCAGAGCAGATTTATCGCTAAAATCTCACTACCGAACTAGATTTCAAGGAGTTCTATTCTCGTTCTAATTCTTTTTCCTCCCCAATAAGTTAATTTCCATTTCAAGAAGTTTTTCTCAACAGAACTATCGAGGAAATGAAGAAGGTAGATGTGTGTTTCAATTTGTTTTATAATAGGAAATGCGTATAATGTAATGCAGCTCACTAATTATGGATAATTTCATTATATTATATTATTGTATGGGAAATGTATGTAGTATAGGGAGTATGCTTTCATTGTTATCATCTTTGCATTCGGTTCAATGAATAATGAAGGTATGAAATTATTATTCCGTACTTATTAGTGCTACCTTTGAAGAAGCGAGATAACAGGTGAGATTCCTAACTGCTTGATATTGTATCTTCCGTATTGCTTATTTCTATAGCGGAGACCAGTTTGTTCTTGATTATTTTCCGCGGCACTATCAAAAGTCAACAACAGTAATAAATTGTCATACTGTCCGGAGTGAATTCATCCCAACTATATCAGCGGGTACCGATGATAATTATACGAAATATATCAAGTAATTGTACTGTGTCAGAGAGTGGATGAGCTGCGATATTGAGTGAAACAGCATTCATATATAAACTGTGTTTACCCGGAAATAGGTGAATGTTGTAGTTAAGCTACTAACAATGTTTACACGCTTCTTTTTGGCAGCATAACATCCTAGTATACATTGTGTTTACCCGGAAATAGGTGGATGCTATAGCTGAAGTACTGAGAGTGAGAGTTTGATTGGATACTTTCAATATCTATTCATATACTACGTTTCCTCGGAAATAAAGGAATATTTTTGATGACATAGTTACAGTTTCTACACGCTGTCTCCTTACTGAAGTGGGAGTCTGTAATTATCCCATAGATGAAACTACATTGTATGTAGTCAAATCTGACATTATCTAACAACTACCGGGTTCAGGGGTACTAATCTGAATAGAGTAAGATGAACTGAATTGAGTGCATTCAATCAAATTGTGAATACCGAATGGCTTCTCTTATTGAACGGTTCAAGTACAAAAACCGATCGGAAACCACGCTCTTACGTTTTTACACTGCTTAAGATTGCTTTGTTTATTGACTAATAGTAATTACAACATGAATAATAATCTCCCATGAATGCTTGCCTCATAATTACCCTTCATTGTGGTAGATAGCTAGTTTTATTTGCTGGCTTCGTCTTAATTTTTGTTTTGAGCTCCCTTGCCCTCCCACTGTATAATTTTGACATTGATATATATTCTGGTCCCCTTAATTGTTCATTCTTATAAATAAATTCAAGGTTCCGTGTTCGTTTTGCTAGAAAGTGTAATTTCAGCATCATCATTAAGATAAGCTGATATATAACCAACAAGTATTAGTTGTAATTGAAGCTTACAATTTCAATGCTGATCATCCTACCAAATCAAATCCCGGGCCCTGGTCATTTACTTCATTGACGCTACCATGAGACAAGGCTGTCCATAGACATAGACTCAAAAAATCTAAATAAATCAATGGATTCAGATCTGGTAGATTTGAAGGATCTTTAAAAACCTTAGTAAGTATGAGATGCCAAAAATAAATGAAGCACTTCACAAATATCATATGGAAATTGTTTTTCCAATGATGGTCAGTCTTGGACTATGATGATGTTGATGAGAATTTATGGGCTAAACTTGACATATAATTTCAGTAAATCGAATTTTCTTATTTATCGTGTCAAAAAAGCTATTTCCGCTCATTAGAAAGGTACTAACGGCTGGGAAATATGGTTTAATGATAGTCAGTTATGAATGAATGATAGTCAAATATTGTCAACCAATGGCGATTTTATCGCTCAAACTGAAAATATTATCGAAATTGTCACAAACTCTTATTTAATTATAACTCTTAATATATAGCTGGTGTTTATACCATCAAAGGGTGGTTAAACATGAACAAATAATGATAGAACGTCCAACATGCTTATATTTCAATTTTTTTACTTTTCGAGGCTTCGTGAAGTTACCTCTTCTACATATCGTTTACCGGAGTTTCGAGGTAACACGTTGGTCCTGAAAATGATCTGATGGGTGGTCAAATATGGTCATAAGGTGTTCAAACGACCACACATTATGTCAAAATTCGGAGATACAAAATTTGTAGCCCAACTTCACGGATCTAGGCAATGGCGATTAATATGGAAGTCGACCATGTCAACACAACTATATATCATTGAACGACTCCGAAACTCAATCATTTGACATTTCGGGGAAACAGTTCTTAATATATCGTGTTCATGTGAATATATTTGGTGATATCCTGAATATAGATTGGAGGGAAATCCTAAGTGTCTTGAATTGAACACCAATGTACCACTTACCTCAAATTGTGATAAAGTTTCTCCTATTTTGAGAGCCGATTTAGTTTTAAGACATTTCATAATGTTCGCTGAGTTGTCATCAGGACAGTCAAGTAATCGGGCCTGCTTTCGGGCAAGATCAATCTGATTGTGTTTGATGGGCCAATTTGCTAAGCTAGAGCCACTCATGGCAACTGCTCGATGGAACAAACCTTGAATCAAACAAAATATAGAAAACTGGTGTAATACATGCCCAACAAGTTCTTATGTCCGATTGAAGCCATGTTTTTAGTATAGTATGATGTAGGTATCACAAAGTACTTTCCCAAGAGAAGCTATACTTCAATCATGATATCGAATGGAGAATGAATGATTATTATGTAAGAATGGAAATGACTTTTCAAATAATTCATTAATCATTGTTTGTGATTTTACCAATAGTAAAATTGAATCAGGTCTACACAAGCCAGATGGAGGTATCAACTAGATGAATTAGTTATTGTATTATTCAAAACTAGATGTGCAAAAAGGATTCATCCCATTGAAATTCAAAAATGTAGATGAAACAATATCATTTATACATTTATATGAAAAACATGCCTTGTCGTCAGTAAACAATTTCATGCATTGAGAAATCTTTTATTTCCTAATATTCATAACGTTGAATAATTTCAGCATAAGATACCTCATCTTAAGCTTCTTTGAGAAATTTTTGGATTTGTTCCGACAACCTTCAAAGATGTTATAGCCTTGTCATGTTTTCTTATGATTATTTGATCACAGTTCTTATCCTGCAGTCATTCGACCCGAGCGTTGACGATTTCCGTACCTTCCACTCCTAGATATTTACACATAATTTAACCAAAAATAGAAAAAATTAACTATCAAAGGAATCGTAGACTTCAAAAATGCGGAATAGTGTAAAAGTGAAGTGGTAAATTCAATATAAGAATAACAATACGCAGTAATTACAATAGGATGTAATGGAAGGATAGTTAGAAATGAGAATTCGATTAGATATAGGTAAATTAGAATAAATAAAAAGATGAAATTTCAAAATTTAAAAGAAAGTAGAAGTTAAATAAGGAATAAATTAAAATAAAATCAGAATTGGGCTTACATCATTATAAGGGAAATATAAACAATGAAAAAATTAAGCATCAAAAAGTCAAAGAGGGAAACCAGGAAATATCTCTTGACTCTTGATCAATATGAAAGAAAAAGTATCATTAATTGATAGGAAACAAAAAAAGCAGGAAGAGGAAGTATAAATAGAAAAGCTCAATATTGCTTGGGGATAGCATAATTTTGTAGCTAGCACAAGAAGTGTTGATGTCAATGATCAAATTTGACAAGTACATTTCAGATCAAGTTTGATAATCATGAAACTAAATGTGTCAAGTAATGAGAAATTAACTGAATTTTCAAGAAGCAATCAATCAATTCAACAAGGTAACATCAATACTGTACCAAGTAAATATAGCGATACAAGTAACAATGTTCAATGAAATAATAAGAATTATTAAGCAAATACTAACCTGAAGGCGAAGAATAAAAGGATATTCCAATAATTGAGGAAAATAAAATTATTCAACTTTACTACGAAGTAAACAGAAGCATCAATACATCAGAAGTGAGTTTATACCAAGCTTAATTTAAAGAATCATTTTCATCGGCCAAGTAAACAACATTTAGCAGTTGATCATAATAACTGTAACAATATTATTTTCTACAGTCAACTTTATAATTTCTGAATTGCAAATTTGTTTTCAAAACATGCTCAATAAATCATCAGTTGTAATAGACAGTACCATTTTCAATTTAGTGTCAAAGAACTAAGCAGTAAATTGAATTGTGTTGATATAATGGAGTATTAGCAGTTAATCATTGACAATTGAAGTAGTTGAATTTTGAGTGTTTGAAAGTTAAAGTTATAGAGTAACTAATATATGGTATGGTTGTTCATTATATGTTGATAAGGTAATGTGCTATGAGAATAACCTCAAACAAGATATTACTAAATTGATAAAATCCATTTGTTGTTTTGAAGTCAGAGAGATCTTTTATTCATTTATTCATTATAACACATTTTAATAGGAAAAGAGAAGTCATCAAAGGTAGGTGAATACAAACATCAGTTGTGAATTCTTTTCATATGGGTGGAACGAATCATAGCGATAGATTTGGTGTGTAATGGGAATGAAAAATTCAATTTCGTTTTCTCAATTTTAATAAATAAATAAAGCCTCGGCTAGCTTATAATATAAAAAAACAGTTAAATCCACAACGTGGGCAACAAATTTCGACATAAGTAAAACATAATAGTACGTTAGTAATACGTCAAAATTTTCGAATGATATTTGGAAGCAATTTTGAGCACAAACGGTAAATTGGTAAATCTTTATCTACAATGACACAGAAAACATAACGCTACTATACTGACGAAGAGGTGGCTAGAATTTTAAATGGTAGCGGTGAATTTCCGGGCAGTGAAATAGAAGATTGCGTAAAAACAGATGCAAACAGTGATCCTAATTTTGTACCACATCCGGAAAATTTTAATGAGGTTGAAGAGCGAAGTCTGAAAGCTGCGCTTATTCTACATCAATGGAAGCGGGACCGTCAAGAATCAAAATCTCGAAAAAGAGGAAACATTCAGTCAACAGAGGAGGGTTAGAACTCCTTTAGGGCAAAAATGAATATAAATGCCATACACATACAGTACTTGTATATAATGATGCAAAAAAGGTACCGCAAAAAATATAATTACAGAAAAGTGGGGCCATCTGTTTCTGCTACAACAGGACCAATTGAAATTTCAATATGTTTATGAACGAAGATATATCGAATTGTATATACATACAGTGAAATTGGGCATCAAATATCAAACGCTAAAAGCTACAGCCACCGATGTTACTCTACTAGAATTGAAGGCGTTACTAGGTTTACTTGTTGTGTCGGCAGCTCTAAAGGATAATCATTCATCGGCAGACCTCATGTTTCATCCACCATATCCTGGTTTGAGATATAAAGCAACGATGAGCAAAGACAGATTCAATATTTTATCAATTCCATTAGAATTGGCGAAGAGAAGAAAGACGGCGACACACAACCTTTGCCCCAATCTCAAATATTTGGAAAATGTTCATCGGCGTGTGTAGAAAAAGTTGTATTGCAGGTGCATATATTACAATTGACGAACAGCTGGTGGGTTTTCGCGGAAGATGTTCATTCCGTATATACATGCCAAACAAACCCAACAAATACCGCATCAAAATTGTGATGCTTAGTGATGTAGGCACGAAATGTGTCATAAAATCAACTCTATAACTTGGAGAATCAACAAATCCATCAGGTCAGATGCTGTCGAACATAATGTGAAAAATTTTTAGTTCAGTTAATTTGAGTCAGCAAAAGAAATGCGATGGACAATTGGTTCACCAGCAAAATAAGAAGCAAGTTCCACTAGAATGTATACAGGCGTCCAAAACGCGTCCCTGTGATAGTTCCATGTTTGGCTTCAACGTGAGAATGACACTTGTTTCATACAAGCCAAAGAGGTTAGTGTTAACAAATAGCAATGATAATAATCAAATATCTGAGATTATTATGCTGTTGACACATTCGACCGAATGAGCCAAAATATGTGTGGCAACAGAAAAACAAAACGTTTGCCTTCATGTCATTCCTACTATATGTTGAATATTGGATTGAATTCATACGTTATATATTATCACATCAACATAATAGTCCAGGCTGTGAACCGAGATTTTAGCTATAATAAAAAAAACATGTAGGTTCGAATAAAAATTTTTTTTGCATTAACTTCAAGAGGTTCTCAGGATCATTCATACACCTTAAGACCTCTTGGGAACCCCAACCCCACCCATTGGGGGCGAAAATTGTCCGAAATCTCCCTCAAATTTGCAACATGCCAAGTCTTGAATTGTATTTTCTACAAAAAAAGGTATTTTGGCTTTTCGAGTACACCTAGTAGGTTTTTTGGGTCGCTGAACACGAATCCGTAGCCAGATTTACTTGCAATACATCGTAGGGGTGGTCAAATCGACAAAATTGGGCAATTTCGCACTCCTAATATGTTATTTTGTAATTTACGTGTTTTTGGCATTTTGAATGCGTCAAGGAGGTTTTATGGGTCGCTGAACACGAATCCGGTGACAGATTTACTTGTAATACATTGTAGGGGTGGTAAAATCGGAAAAATTGGCCAATTTTGCACCCCTATTATGTTATTTTGCAATTTACGTGTTTTAGGCATTTAGATCGCACCACGGGGGTTTTTTGGGTCGCTGAATACGATTCCGAAGCCAGATCTACTTGAAATTCATCGTTGGGGTGGTGAAATAGACAAAATTGGTCAATTTTGCACCCCTTATATGTTATTTTGCAATTTATATATTTTTTTCCTTTTTACGTTTCTTTAGGCACAGGTATACAAAATCTCTACGCCAGGTATAGTATATAGTATGCCTATAGGTATTAATATACAGGCATCTATCTTTATACCGGTAGGTGCACTATTTTGTAAGTAACGTACCCATATATAATGTGAAAAAGGTAGATATAAGAAGGTGTGTTATACTCATCATAATAATTGTTAAATTCCTTCTTTTTTTAATGCGTTGAGCCCCTTCGTATACATATTTAATATACAGAAAACCAAATACTGTATCCTTCTAAACTTATCTCATTTTACAGCCCTGAGATCGTTACACAGGTTATATCCACATACATGTGCATGTGTTCAAACGTCGCATCTGTTTATGACGTGGTCCACTGCTTGAAATGAGAGATTTTTTTTCACCTTCTTATGTCGGACATAACAATCTGTTCAGTTTCTTTATAGACGACAAAGAACAACATTCTCTCTTGTAGCTACATTTGTTTCACAGCGTTGATATTATTTTAGTTGAATATTTGTATTTTATATAGTTCAATTTATATTTCATTTTGTATTTTATGGTTCAAGAACCAACAAGAACGCACAAGCGTGTGTCAGTGTATGAAAGTTGTTGCATTCAAGTGTTATCAATCAAGTGTTTTTTGAACATGAAAGTGTAGTTATTAAATATTTGTGTTCTTTTTCAAACAATTACTAATATTCCTATCCTCTTAATATTGAAAAAGGAGAAAACTCCGAAATAATTTTAAAATGCAAAAATAATAAAAATTTAGAAGCGTGTCAAATTAGCCATTTTTTGTAAATTTCTCACTCCTACGATGATATTCGAGTAAATCTGGCTTTGGAATAGTATTCAGCGACCCAAAAAACCCCCTTGGTGCACTCGAAATGATAAAAACACGTAAATTGCAAAACCACATATTAAGGGTGCAAAATTGGCCAATTTTGTCAATTTTACCACCTCAACGATGGATTGCAAGTAAATCTGGCTTCGGATTCGTGTTCAGCGACCCAAAAAAACCCCTTGGTGCACTCGAAATGCCTAAAACACGTAAATTGCAAAACAACATATTAAGGATGCAAAATTGGCCAATTTTGTCAATTTTACCACCTCAACGATGGATTGCAAGTAAATCTGCCTTCGGATTCGTGTTCAGCGACCCAAAAAAACCTCCTTGGTGCACTCGAATTGACAAAAACACTTAAATTGCAGAATAACATATAATGGGTGCAAAATTGGCCAATTTTGTCGATTTGACCACCTCTACGATAGATTGCAAGTAAATCTGGCTACGGATTCGTGTTCAGCGACCCAAAAAACCACTTAGGTGCACTCGAAATGCCAAAATACATTTTCTTGTAGAAAATACAATTCAAGACTTGGCATGTTGCAAATGTCGCCCCAATGGGTGTGGTTGGGGTTCCCAAGAGGTTTTAAGGTGTATGAATGATCCTGAGAACCTCCTGAAGCTAATGCAACAAAAATTTTTCGATTCGAACCTACATGTTTTTTTTTTATTTTCCGGTTCACAGCCTGGACTATAAATCAAAACAAAAACCATCTGTGTAGACAAAATTTTTATTTCAAATTGCAAGAGTGACTAACAGAACATTGACAAAGACACAGATTTGGAAATTCCTCAACTCTCCACCAAATTGAAATTCACCATTGCTGAAGTGCTCAACGATAAACCCGGACACTGCGGCGAACGGACCAATCTGTTAAGAAGGACCTATTGTATCTTTTGCCCTACATCAAACAAAAAGATGACAACAAAAATTTGTTTTGACTGTAACAGACCTATATGTGGTGAGCACCAAGTGAAAATTTGTAATTAGTTAAAAAATGGAACGTCAGGTAATTTTCATCTTATTTTATATAAATGAGTTTTGTCATCCCTTATTTGATATTTTACGTTTGTTTCAACAGATTAATTATACTCAAGTAAAACAATAATTAATTTTATTTATTCGCCCTTAAGTTGTGTTTTCCAATGTATACGTAAATTTAAATCAGCATGAAAAATGTTGGTTATGGTTCTAACGTTAAATAAAGTAAGTGTCTACGGAACGTATAAGAATCGCACAAAGATGGTGAATTCAGTTTGATACAAGTACGTACCTTTAGATAAAGGTGATATCAAATGTAAAGTGACACTCATTCCTCCGGCGCTGTATCCTAATATAGTAACTGAATTGGGATCTCCACCAAAGGGTAAAATATGATGTTTGACCCATTTCAAAGCTTCTACTTGATCCTTCAATCCATTATTGCCAGGGGCTTCTTTATCTCCAGTACTCAGGAATCCTAAATCCACAAACTGTAATATTGGCTCACCTCAACTTTACTCTTTTCAAATATATTCTAAGAGTTTATTCAATTTATAGATTACTGAGAAGCTCCTGTCAGATGCTAGGTAAACAAAATCGATCTGATAAGAATAAGTTTCAAAATCTTCATCAACAACATAAGGAAGTAAACTCCAATGCAATATCAAACTGTAAGCTCAATATATTAGTTCATACAACTAAATTTCTTAGAGATAATATAGAAAAAAATTCAAATTGACCTGTGAATTTATATCTTCAAACAAAAACTTTTTCACGCAAACTCTGCGTCAATTTGAAGCTTAGCACTTTTACAATAATCAAAAATAGTCATACGAACTAATACAAATATTTTCCTCCTTTCTCGCAATTTAAAAACGCTCGATATAAAAAAAAGGTAACGTTCAATCGAGACCATTGAACAGGCAAACTTAAGTTAAATGGTCATAAAAAATGTTGTCTTAAATATACATTGTACATACATCTACTTAATATAGAAATGTTTTGTAACATTCCAGTTCAAATGTAAACAAAAAATAAATTTGTCAAAGTTGTTTCGTTAAGATACATGGTTTAAATTACTAAAAATCTAAGAAAACGCACAGCTTGCTTTAGATCAACCATCAAAAGAAAACAACCAATCAGTCGCTAATCATTGATATATACTACAAAGTCTCCGAAATCACGTATCACGCCATCTAAGATAACATTTGGATCTCGCAAGTGATAACGACTATCTCGGATAGACAATGTTTGATATATACTAAGAAACCATAAAAACTACGTTCTATGTTACTATTTACGACAGCATTTTAATTTCGTGACTTGAAATTTTCGGTTAGAATCCCATACTGAAAAAATCTTGAGTTAGAACTCCCTACAGAGCACATCGCAAGAATCTTGAATTACCGACCTAGAACGCAACTGAAACATACAGATGCCTCAAATAGGAAGCCTCTTTCAGATAATATGAGAAGAGAGGCCGATTGGATACAATGCTTGAAATCCAAAATGACGAGTGTCAACGAATTAGAGCCGAAATCCGAATGGCAGGAAAAAATTGAACTAAATGTTACTTGTAAGTGAAGCCGATTGTATGGGCCAGGGATTCCCTAATGCTTCCTCCGAATGACGAGGAAAGCAGGTGCAACTACTGGTCCAGCTTCAGGGAGTCGAGTAAACGAGAGATCAAGTTCAATTGCATATTGTTAGAGTTTTTGTTGAATAATGCATTTTGAAACAAATCAACTCGTTAAATTTTCTTCTTCAGTAAGTGATTTACCATTACGTTGAACAAATATTGTGAATATCATGTCTCAAATTACCTAGTGATCCTAACCTATAGTTGATGGTGACAAGGACAATGTCTTGATCTAGGAAATATTGAGGACCCGCCCAATTGCTTCTTCCTGTGACACTATAAAATCCTCCAGCATGTATATACACAATCACAGGGCGTTTGGAAGTTTCTACGCCATCCGGGTGCTATAAAAAATAATCCAGTGAATACTGTAGGTAAGGCTAAGTTTTCAGAAATCAGAATCACCTTAGTAGTGTATACATTGAGCAAAAGACAGTCTTCAGAAACCGGGTCGTCAGTAGGTTGTGGACAAACAGGACCGTCTTTGGTTGCATCGTAGATTCCTTTCCATTTTAACACTGGCTGTGGGGGCTTGAAGCAAAATACAGAAGAATAATTTTCTAGAATTTTTCTGAAAGGTAGTTATAATATTGCTATAGGCATTGATTATTATCAATCAATGATATAAGTAAGTGCATTGCTCATAAAATATGTCACACAAAAAAAATTTGCACACTACGTCCATAGACAAACGTATTCGAATGCCAAATTTATGACAGTATCAAGCAAAATTTAAAAATGAGTTGTTTTGAAATAACAGAAATACAAGACTTGAAAGCAATTCATGAATTATAGTACTCTATTTCGCTTGCGAATATAAAATGATGATGAAACACAAATGTACACTTCAATAAATGTATTGTTATGAACTGTGATCAATCGATCACCGACTTTCCTCACTTTTATTAGCAAAATTGCTTCCGGATAGTTTTGCGGGTCAAATGTATCGTTATAGGTACAGAAAATATATTTGAAATGACTTAGAAACCGCTAATGAAACACGTTAAATTATACTATATATTACATTGAAATTTCATTTAAATAATCTACATAATGTATTTCACCACTATATGTTTTATAGTGACACTTACTGTCAGATTTATTTTCGAAATGATTCATACCTTAGACCATCATAATATATTAGTCCATTGATTAATATTCATAAGATTGGGTACTGCCTGCGGAAATTGATGAAACGATAAATTGCAGCATTTGTATAATGTGTTGCCTGCATTACAAGTGATAAAAACTGAAAATATCAATTTGATACAATTAGAATATTCCAGGGAGACGAACCTACCTGCAATATATTTTAGCTTAAGCTTTCCAATGGTATATGGTTTCGACCTAATATTAACAATACAGTTCGTAAGGGGTAGTTTGTCACTATGACAGACACAAGATTTGTCAGTCTAGTTAGGCGAATGTTTATGTTGGCAAACGTGCTGCTGCTGACGCGGTAAATCCAGGCAAATAATAGGAGGCTCAGCCTCCTCACCAAGTTATCTTAATGATCATTCTCCATTTTATTTCCTGTTTCTCTGATGATTTTTTTAGTTTCACAATTAATTCCCCGTTCTCAGTAGTTATTTTTAATCTGGCAACAGTGCCCTGAGGCTAGACTCTCTATATCTCAAACGCTGAGCATGTGTTGCCGTTTTTACGACCAGTCCAATTGCCAAATAGCCTGAAACAGCTAAAATGGCAACACCCTCTGTAGGCTAGCCTGCCGCAGCCGCTCGCAGCTAATGAAATACGACACGTGCATGCTGCCGACTGCTACGTCATTGCTTGTTTATGAAGTTGTCACGCCACGCGAAGTAAGGTTAGATTAGAATTTGTCTTCGGTAAATTATTAAAATTTAGAATGAGTGCTACTAGTATTAGTGATTTAGTTGTTGTCTTTTTAGAAAATCCATTTAGTGGATTAATATATGACAAAAAGTGTTTTTTAAAAATAAACGGCCTTCACCGGATTAGTAATATCAGGTAAGTATCAAAATCGATCATTTAATACTGACAATTATAAAAAATATTTATGGTTAAAGGGATCTGAGGTACACAATGAATTATATTGCTAGTATTGCTTGCTCTGATCTGATACAACTTCATGTTGGGGACACTTGGGTTATAATGATATGAAAAATTTAGCTCGTGGTCTAGACAGACATTAACATATTACATCGAGTATTAAGTTTAAATTAACCGGTAAACAGAATATTGTTGATGTGGTTGATTCTGTTCGTACACGCGAAATTGTAGATCATAATAACAATACAGTTGAAGACAACCGCGAAGTTTGGAAAAAAATCATTGATTTCTTACTGTATCTATCATCTCAAGATTTGGCTTTTAGAGGGCATGATGAAACTGAAAATTCAGTTAATAAAGGTAATTTTAGGGAACTGTTACATTTGTTTTGTAAATACGACAGTAAGCTTCGCGATTTAATGAGTAACGCGTCAGTATTTGCAGGCACCTCAAAAACAATACAAAACGAAATTCTTGATTCAATAAATTATGTCCTCCGAATCACATAGAGGATGAATTTTCGGATGTCCCTTTTTTTTCGTGGCAGGTTGACGAAACAACAGATATAACGTGTAAATCACAATTATCATTAATGTTTAGATTTGTTAAAAATGGACAACTAGTGGAAAGATTTATAGGGTTTTAAGATGTTAGTTCGGGAAGAACAGAGGTCAATTTATTTAATTTCTTAATAGAAACATTTCAACGATTTGACTTTGCGAATAAATTACTTGCTCAAACCTACGACGGCGCATCTGTAATGGCGGGACATTTAAACGGTCTGCAAACAAAAATAAAATCAGTTTCGCCTCAGGCTATTTTCACCCATTGTACTCTCACAACATGAATTTGGTTTTAATAATGCATGTAGTTCCATTAAGGAAGTTAGAATTTTTTTTCCAACTTATCGTCATTTTCAAATTTTTTTAGCAAATCCACCAAACGAACTGAAATTTTAAGTAACATAGTAGGAAACAGAATTCCCTATAATGCTCCAACTCGATGGAATTTTACATCACATGCAGTATTTACCATCCATAAAAATAAAGACAAATTAATTGAAACATTTGATTTTATATTAAACAGTGATGACTTTTCAACAGATCAGTATTAATTAAATGCTGCTGTTGATTTAAAATCTTATTTAGAAAATGAAGAATTTTTGTTTTTTCTTGATACTTTTAAATTAATATTTGAACAAACTGATCTTATTTTTCAAATTTCACAACATAAATTCACTGATATGATTTATTCAAGAGATCGTTTGAAACGTCTCATTGATAAAATTTCATGTTTCCGTAATACAGAATTTCATTTTAATATTTTATTTGAAAATTTTTCAACTGATGAGGCTTCTCCCGCGAAAAGGAGGAAAACATATAATTCGGTAGACAAGAAACTACATTATAAACAACTTTTTTATGAAATTTTAGATACCACTAAAGGTCAAATTGAGATTCGATATTCCGATTTACATGAATTGAAGTTTTTCGACTTGACGAATAGAAAATTTTTCGAATCTTTCTCAAAAGAGTTTCCCAATACACTTTTAGATAACTTAGTTCTAAAATATAAATTTTTTGATGAAATAGCACTGCACAATGAATTATGCGTAATATACTCGGATAAAGATATTTTAGGCCAGTACGACAGTCACGCCGGCGCCGATATGCTAAAATATATGATAGACAATGATTTGCAACAAGTTTTACCTCAGTTTTATATACTATTTTGTTTGACAGTTACCATTTCTGTCACGTCGGCATCGGTGGAGAGATCATTTTCTACTCTCAAACGAATTAAAAATTACATGCGAAATACAATGGGCCAAAATCGTTTATACAATGTTAGTTTAATATCTATTGAAAAAGATTTAGTAAAACACTTAAAACAAAATGATACATTTTATGATGATATTATTGATCATTTATCGCAAACTAAAGACCGTAGAAAAAATATCAAAAATTCAAAAGAAAAAATAAAAAACAAAAAACGAACAAAAAAAATTTTTGCCAAAAGAGACTCTATCCCTCCACGTTGGTTCTTGCTGGGCAACAATTAATTTTGTCACTGAAGTAGCTGGTACGGTCGCTGTGCAAAGGTTAAATTAATTGGCTGAATAGAGTATATTTTCACAAAAACGTTTTATGTCCAGCCTCCTCTTTTAAAAAGTTCACGAGCCGCCACTGATGTAGACCTGTTTCGAATGAGCGGAAACAGTAGATACAATGGGCGCTGTCCCGATCGTAAGTGTCTGACTGTCGCATCCGGTCTAGGTGCAGCAAATCATAGATCTCAGAGTCACAGAAGGTCACAGATTACGAAACCATAGAGTGTGGAGATTATAGAAGGTCACAGATTACGAAACCATAGAGTGTGGAGGTTATACAATAGATTTTGTGTATATACAGGTTGTTTCTAGGATGTGTTAGACGTCATAGGAGGTGTCATGGCGTCTGTGTGAACTGTCATAGTGAAACTGTCATTGCGGATCTATGAACTGCCCCGGGGGAATCTATGAACTGTCAAGGTAGAACTGTCTGGTCGCAATCGTTTGAGATACGGGTTGTTTGTAATGAGAAGTTTATGTGTGAGATACGGGCAAACGATTAGTGAGAATCAACTAGAGGTACTTACATATGACATTCCTAAAACGATGTTTATGTTGAACTATAAACTCAAGTTATTATTCCACGATGGCACTGAAAGTGACACTATTAATTGGCAAACTGGAGGAGCACAACCAACAGCACCGATTAATTATCAGACTGGAGCGCCACTACAGAAAGGAAGTGGTACTTGCTTCAATATGTGTAATAAGTGCTTAACTGCGTGCTCCGACATAGACAATATAACATAATCAACTAATAAATAAACAAATGTTTATTAACAAATGTTTCAGTTTGACATCGATTCGCCTCTCGCATAATAAAAATTGTTAAGCCAAAAGACTCATTGAATATTTTGAATTCAGGGTCAAGCATTGAGAATGTCGAATAATGACAACTTCATAACTCTTCGCTGCCAAATACTCTACGAACAATAATCAGTGGTCCAAATGATTGTGAGAAAACTCATTGCTAGATGCAAGCGGCCTGAAGTTTGAAAATGTGTATATTTATTCAAAGTTTTTTCACCAACCAAAATACCAGTTACTGAAGAAAACATTGAAGAAAATTGGTGGACTTGGATATTTTCCATATACTGAGACTGATGATGTCATAGATTTCACAGAAGCAAAGCTTAATTCGGTTATATACAGGGTGTCCTCGAACTGCGTGGCAAAAATAAAACCGAAGATTCTTTGATTCGTAAAAAATTTGATGAGCCTTTTTACTTTTGCCTCAAGTGTTTTGTTTACCCGGTAGAGGGCTTCAAAATTGCAAAAATAATTTTGTTTTTTCGGTATAACTTGAGAACGTGATGAAGAACTTTTACAATATTTGGCAGGTGAGTTACTGTCAATAATGGCCATTTTTGAGAGTGGAGCACAGAGCCTTAGAGACTATAGACATGGCTCAACCTTGAGGATGTAACGGGAAAAGTGTCCAGAACTTTTTTGTGGTCAATGTAATTCACTCGATATTTTTTATGTAGATAGCTTATCTAATTTGAAAACTTTTCTTACTCTTAGAAAATTTTGATAAAATCAACGGATTAGCTTGAAAAAATTAATTTTCGAGTCTCTGCAATTTTGGCTTACTAATTTTACTTGATTAAAATACCTTAGTTGCCTCTGCTTTTCTAATGTCATTTTGGCATTTGGAGAATTTATTCTCAAAACTGTCAGTTTTTACTTTGCTTTCCGTAAAAATTTTATAAAATTATGGCTCAAAATTTCACTAACACTGAAATGGTTGATACGTTATTGATTTATGGACTTTGTCGTTGCAATGGCCGGAGAAGGGAAAGATATCCGCATCGCAGAATTCGAAATCGGCAAACCTTCGCGAAACTGGCAAATTTGAAGCAAATCGCAGAGAAACTGGACGCAGACGGACAAGAAGGACGTTAGAGCTCGAAGAAGCGATACTGGAAGCGGTTGAAACTGAACCTGGGATAAGCACACTACGTTTGGGACTTCGTAAAGTCTTCAAAATCATTAGTTCATAATGTACTGAAAGAAGAACTGTTGTATCCCTATCATATTAAAACAGTTCAAGACTTATTGCCCATAGATCCAGGTGATCGGCTAAATTTCTGTCGGCTTATTGTCCAAAGACAAAACGCAAACCCCAATTTTTGTAGAAGAATTCTGTTCACGGACGAAGATACTTTCACGAGATGTGGTCTTTTTAACCTCCATAATGAACATTTCTATGCCGATGAAAATCCTCATGAAACGGAAGTTACTTATTTTTAGAATCAAACTAAAATCAATGTTTGGGTTGGAATTGTGGGTAACTTTATTATTGGCCCTACCGTTATACCCGATCGATTGAACGGGGAGAACTACTTGAACTTTTTGGAACAAAGGCTACTTGAACTGTTGGAAGACTCGCCCTTACACATTCGTCGTGGCCTGGTTTATCCATGATGGTGCACCTCCTCATTTCACATTAGCTGTGAGGTGACATTTGAATGTGGAATATCCAGGTCGCTGGATAGGTAGAGGACACGATGCACCAGTGAACTGGCCGGCCCGCTCCCCTGATTTGACGCCCTGCGACTTCTTTCTATGGGGCGCTTTGAAGTCGAAAGTTTATGCAGCTCCAGTAAACACACGAGAGGAATTGTTGCAACGAATTAATCATGGAGCGGATTTATTGAAGAATGATCCTGAAGTATTAGCCAGAGTTCAATCCAATTTCTTGAAACGAATTAATTTGTGTATTCAGGAAAATGGGCAACATTTCGAACAATTGATGCCTTAGCGATTTCCCAAAAAGTTTTGTTGTTTCTTTTGATTTAGCATTTGTTTTTCCTAAATAATCACATCGTTTCCCCATTTCTATTGTTTTTATTATTCGTGTATTACCGAGATATTAACCATTTCAGTGTTAGTGAAGTTTTGAGCCATAATTTTATAAAATTTTTACGGAAAGCAAAGTAAAAACTGACAGTTTTAAGCATAAATTCTCCAAATGCCAAAATGACATTAGAAAAGCGAAGGCAACTAAGGTATTTTAATCAAGTAAAATTAGTAAGCCAAAATTGCAGAGACTCGAAAATTATTTTTTCCAAGCTAATCCGTTGATTTTATCAAAATTTTCTAAGAGTAAGAAAAGTTTTCAAATTAGATAAGCTGTCTACATAAAAAATATAGAGTGAATTACAATGACAACAAAAAAGTTCTGGACACTTCTCCCGTTACATCCTCAAGTTTGAGCCATTTCTATGGTCTCTAAGGCTCTATGCTCCACCCTCAAAAACGGCTATCATTGACAGTAACTCACCTGCCAAATATTGTAAAAGTCCTTCATCACGTTCTCAAGTTATACCGAAAAAACAAATTTATTTTTGCAACTTTGAAGCCCTCTACCGACTAAACAAGACACTTGAGGCAAAAGTAAAAAAGCTCATCAAATTTTTTTCGAATCAAAGAATCTTCGGTTTTATTTTTGCCACGCAGTTCGAGGACACCCTGTACATATACATCTAACATGTATATATACTTTCATTTGAAACAAACAAACCACTCAGCATGGACGAGGATGTGTCTAACAAGTCAAAACAACAATTAAATTAATTAAAATTTGTGAGGAAAAAAAATACGGCGGTGAAATTGGGTAAAGCTGAAAATGATGCAATCAGATTCGTGAAGAATTCAAAAAATTTAACCAATATAATTCGCGTCTACAGACGAGCTTCTGTAACAAAACACTCCATCAGCATGTTATTAGTTGGAAGGATTTCTATTGGATGATGATAAAATTGGTTTTCCATATAATTCAACTTTAGACAAATGGTTCTTGGGTAATCAACCTATCAATCAATCAATCAGTCAAAGCGAGGGTGGAAGAAATCGATAATGAGAGTGATATAATTGTCAAAAGTACCCCGTTCAAAGATACCACAGCATTGTATAATTTGATATTTTACAGAGATAATCTACCTAACACTTACACCGTGGAAGATGGTAAGAATTACAGCCAAATGATGGAAATGACTAGTGCTCATAGACGTAATAACGAATCAGTTAATCGAATTGGAAACATTTTGGATACAAACATGTACTGGAACCTTTGTTTAATTCCATGGAGAAACGTAGGTCTAAAACATACATAGGAAATGCATATAACACAAATAATGATATGCTTGAATATAACAAAAAACTGATCGAATATATTTATTAGGATGAAGTAAATGAAATCGTAGATAGAGTGAGAGTTCTTGTTGCATCCTCGTATGCTGGTAACAATAACCATCACAACGAGTTAATGTCTATAATGGAAGAATTAATAGAGGTTAATGTAATTGAACAAAAATCATATGTAAAGGAAAATTCTTCACAGTTTTAAAGATGGCTTCAATGAATAAGTTTGGTGGAACCTGCTCTTCCAGGTGTATATATGATACAAATGTATTTAATAATAATTTCAAACCAGTTCGTGGAAAAGGATTGTTCCCAACGAGCGATGGAAGTTGATATGCAGAATCATAGATTGTGCAATGTAAAATCACCGAATGATACTGAAGATGGTGCAAATAAAGTATATGTTGATAAATTAACACATGAACTGAATCTGAGAACAGAAACAAGTCTTAAAGATACTTTCATTGTTAGGGTTGATAATTTGTCCAAAGATGTCAACAAGGATCTGGATGAACATAAATTGAAGAACAAGAAGGTTATTCTCACCATGGATACATCATTTACTGAACAACTGACGGAGATTCAGAATAAATATAATGGAATGAAGACCTATATAAAATCAGAGTATGAAACAATCAGTGATAGTATGAGGGAAAACAGAAACGATTTAAAAGAGATCAATAAAACATTTAACGGTTGGACATGCGTATAATTGACATTAGTAATAGAGTGAAGGCGTTGGAACAAGGGATAACATGTGTGGAACCTTCTAAGAAGAGACCCTCATCATCCACAACAACAACAAAGCAGATCTGTGTGCAACCTATAACTCCAAATCCTGTGAATATACCCAAAGAATTAATTTCTGCATTGATAAGATGGGTGTAAAGAATAAGTTGTGCATGAGCTTCATAAACCGAGTAGGAAGAATTTAAACGCCGCAGAACAATAATCAAAGGTTTGGATGATTCATGGCAAATGGATCTGGCTGAAATGGGTAATAACGCTCTAAAAAATCGAGAATTCAGATAAATTCTGGTTATGATCGATTGCTTCTCGAAATGTCTGTGGACTCGTACGTTGAAAACGAAATCGAAAAAAAATGTTCGGATAGCGGTTACTTCTATATTAGTAGAAGGACGTGAACCTAGGAATTTGCAAAGAGATCAAGGAAAAGGATTCTTCGATAAACACTTTAACGAACTAATGAAGAAACATAAAATCTACCATTATAATATGTATAGTGTGAAAAAAGCCGCCAATGTTGAACATCTCAATCGAACGTTGAAAAAACGCTCTACAAACAATTCACTCTGAGCAGGAAATACAAATGACTTGATATACTTGAAGAAATCACAGAAGAATATAATAAACGTAAGCATAGTACTATGAATATGCCTCCAATAGAAGTGACGAAACAGAATGAGAACGAGATATTGAAACGATCCTACTCGCACATTAAGTCAGCTCTGCCTCATAAATACAACGTTGGGGATGTGATGCGAATGAGTAAAGCTAAACATGTATTTGAAAAGGGAGCTCACATAACAGCTCCTGTTACAAATATTTTGCAAGATATGTTGAGAAAAACGATAAGTGGAGTATTCTACGAGGAGGAATTACAGAAAACAAAACAACCCGATGTGTATTTAGTCAAAAAACTATTACGAAGAGGAGAGGTCAACAGTATGTCAAGTGGTGGGTCTAGATAATAATCACAATAGTTGGATCGATAGTTCAGATCTCGTTCAATGAATGCACCATTGACGATTTGAAGATTATTTTTTAATAATCTTCAATCAAGCAATCAGCTGGAATATTGTTGACTCGAGGACTAGATTATTATAATAAAACAAAATTCTACCGTAGCAGGGCGAATCATGATTGAAGAATATAATATTTGAAAAACATGCATTGTTAAGATTACTCTAACGCCTTTTGTATTGAGAAAATTTTGAAATGAATAAAAATAACATATTTGAGATCTTTGGTCTTTCCGCCTCCGTCTTTGAATAACGGTGCAATTTCGAAATCTCATTAGCCTGTATGGAAGCATAGGTAGGAGAAGGTGTTCTCGCTTATAAAGAAGCTCCCATTTGAATTGAATATTCCCGGTTATCAATATTGTGATCCTGGTACAAAATAAGAAGAACGATTGAAAAAAAGACATTCTGGTATCAATCCACTCAATAAAGATAGTCGCCAACATGATATTCCATATTTGCGAAACGTTAGTTTGGAAGGACGACACGAGTCTGATGAAATATTAGAGAATCTATAGACGCAAAATTTGGAGAGACGAATGCCGCTTTCGGCGTGAATAAAATTATGAAGGCAAAGAGGAAATTGGGGATGACTATGAGAAAGAAGGTTGAGTTCGGTAGTGCAATGAAAATTATGAAGAATAAGATCGACCGATCCAATCTAAAGAAATCATCTCAAACAACTTTGAAAGTTGCATGAAAATAATTCAAAAAAGCAGGTGGTCGGGAAAATGTTCGATTACCAAGATTACTCTGTTTGGAATGGGTTAGTTCCCGTACAGCTTTAGGGAAGAACCGATGGAGATCAAAGGTTTTTTACCAAAAATTGAAACAGTCGAGGAGAGAGATAGAGAGAGAGAGAGAGAGATTTCCACGGAATGAATATCACAAGTGTTTATTCTACGACATTCTGGATATTCAAGAAAACAAAGACATATTATTTGCTTAAAGTGCGTGAAATGGTACCGCAATTTGAAAAATCATGTTTGTATCAATGTTAATATTATATTCAAATAAGGATGGTACCTATATTTTATTATCTCGACTAAGAGGAAGGATTACCGTATTGGAAAGTCAACATTCAATAATTGTACTTATCAAAATTGCTCAATCAGAGTCTTTGCCATTGAAGTATCAAACTGCTAGCTGGGGGAGTCAGTAGATGAACATGGCTACTTCGGGACCAGGATATCCGGTCTCCACTTCCGGTCTAGCTGTCGATGTGCATCCGGTGCATGAGCTCGTCCTTATCAGTTTTGGAAGGATGTAGGTGATAAGGATGATGACCAGCTGTCATGGCGACCATAAGAACCAGCTGTCATGGCGGCCCTAAGGACCAGCTGTCATGGCGTCCATAAGAACCAGCTGTCATGGCGACCATAAGAACCAGCTGTCATGGCGTCCATAAGGAACAGCTGTCATGGCGACCATAAGGACCAGCTGTCATGGCGGCCCTAAGGTCCAACTGTCATGGCGACCATAAGGTCCAGATGTCATGGCGAGCATAAGAACCAGCTGTCATGGCGTCCATAAGGACCAGCTGTCATGGCGATCATAAGGACCAGCTGTCATGGCGACCATAAGAACCAGCTGTCATGGCGACCATAAGGACCAGCTGTCATGGCGACCATAAGGACCAGCTGTCATGGCGACCATAAGGACCAGCTGTCATGGCGACCATAAGGACCAGCTGTCATGGTGGGTATAAGGTCCAGCTGTCATGGCGACCATAAGGACCAGCTGTCATGGTGACCATAAGGACCAGCTGTCATGGCGACCATAAGGACCAGCTGTCATGGTGGGTATAAGGATCAGCTGTCATGGCGACCATAAGGACCAGCTGTCATGGCGGCCATAAGGACCAACTGTCATGGTGGGCATAAGAACCAGCTGTCATGGTAGACCTAAGGTACAGACTGCTTCCTGGAGGGGGCTCCGCCACCTCTAGGAAGTAATCTGTACCTTCGGTCCAAAAGGTACAGGCTGCTTCATGGAGATGTCGCCACCATATGACAGCTGTCATGGTGAACCAAAGGTACAGGTTGCTTCGTGTAGGTGTCACCAACACGTGACAGCTGTCATGGTGAGCTAAAGGTACAGGCTGCTTCGTGTAGGTGTCACCAACACGTGACAGCTGTCATGGTGAGCTAAAGGTACAGGCTGCTTCGTGTAGGTGTCACGTGACAGATGTCATGGCGGACCGAAGGTACAGGCGGCTTCGTGTAGGTGTCACCACCACGTGACAAAGACTGCTTTGTCATTGTTTCAATCCGGCGACCATAGTTTACGAACGATGATGACGTCACTGCTTCGAACCGATGACAGTAACTGATTCAATCCGGCGACCATAGTTCACGAACGATGATGACGTCACTGCTTCAAGCCAATGACAGTAACTGATTCAACCCGGCGACCATAGTTTACGAACGATGATGACGTCATCATCGTTCACGAACTATGATGGGCTAATGAGAAATAAAATGTGAATAATCATAATGATTGTAATACATTCATGCACACGTTTTTTCGCATGATTCAACACATGCTTTAACATTCAGACACGTGTTTCAGACACGTGTTTCAACATTCAGACACGTGTTTCAGCATTCAGACACGTGTTTCAGACACGTGTTTCAACATTCAGACACGTGTTTCAGCATTCAGACACGTGTTTCAGACACGTGTTTCAACATTCAGACACGTGTTTCAACATTCAGACACGTGTTTCAGCATTCGGACACGTGTTTCAGACACGTGTTTCAGCATTCAGACACGTGTTTCAACATTTAGACACGTGTTTCAGCATTCAGACACGTGTTTCAGACACGTGTTTCAACATTCAGACACGTGTTTCAACATTCAGACACGTGTTCCAGCATTCATACCTATTTAACATGTATTTGATATCTGATTTTGACAGAACCGTAGAAGCACCTAACCGCGTGATCAGACATACACAAAATATAACATCATCATCTAGTATATAAACAAATGCTTATTAACATATGTTCCAGTATGATTTCGATTCGCCTTCAGGCATGATGAAGATTGTTAAGCAAAAAGACTCGTTTAGTATTATGAACTTAGGGCCAAGCAATGAGAATGTTGAACAACCACAACGTCACAGCTCTTTGCTGCCTAATACTCTACGAACAATTCGAACTATTGTTAGATGCAAACGGTCTGAAATTTGAAAACGTGTACATCTATTCAAAGTCTTTACACCAACCAAAATACCAGTTACTAAAGGAGACATTGAAGAAAATTGAGGGGCTTGGATATTTTCCTTGTACCGAAAGTGATGAGGTCATAGACCCCACAGAAGCGAGGCCTAATTCAATCATAATATTCGATGACGTGATGTTTGAGAAACAGGAGAAAATTCGTGCTTATTTTTCAAGAGGGAGACACAACTCAATTGATAGTTTCTATCTTTGCCAGTCTTTTGCTAAATGTCCAAAACATGGATTGCGCGACAATGCCAATTGCTTGATTATTTTCAAACAGGATGAGCTCAATTTGAAACATATATTCACCGATCATGTAAGTACCGACATGTCACTCGAAAAATTCAAAGAGATATGTAGCGTATGTTGGAAAGATAAATATGGATTCCTTATGATAAACAAAGACTGTGATATGAACAAA
Source organism: Endomychus coccineus (assembly GCA_958510875.1). Taxonomy (NCBI): domain Eukaryota; kingdom Metazoa; phylum Arthropoda; class Insecta; order Coleoptera; family Endomychidae; genus Endomychus; species Endomychus coccineus. Next base: position 109,356,559 of record OY294069.1, read on the forward strand.
GGACGTTATCGCAAAGGTTTTGATAGTTATATATACATCTAACATGTATATATACTTTCATTTGAAATAGACAACCCGCTCAGCATGGACGTGGGTGTGAGTAACACGCTTAAAGAAAAACAACAATTGAAGAAAAAAATTTGGGAGTTAGCAAACGTTGTGAGGAAAAAATATATGGCTGTGAAATTGGGTAAAGCTGAAAATGATGAGATTCTAGATAATATGTTCAGGAATGTATCTAAACCTCTGGAGGAAATTGCGAAAAATGCTGAAATAATCAAACAAAATTCGTTGGTTAAACCTAAAAGTATTGTTTCTACAGCAACACAAATGGAGAACATACCAATCCCAAATATTGTAACTGAAGGGGAAGAGTTCGTATATAACCCCCAAAATACTGAGGAGGATGTGTTTACCCTCGAACCTACTATCGATCAGATTCGTGAAGAATTCAGAAAACATAAGAAAGATAATGCAGAGGCTACAGAGGAGTTTCTGCAACAATACCCCACATTAGCACGTTATTACTTGGAAGGATTCCTATTGGATGATGATGTCAAGAAATACGATGATAGAATGGGATTGCAATATAATTCAACTTTAGACAAATGGTTCATGGGTAATCAACCTATAGAAATTGATAGTGAGAGTAATATAATTATCAAGGGTACTCCGTTCAAGGGTACCACAGGACTGTATAATTTGATATTTTACAGAGATGTTCTACCTGATACTTACACTGTGGAAGATGGGAAAAATTACAGTCAAATGATGGAAATGACTAGTGCCCATAGGCGTAATAACGATCCAGCTGATCGAATAAGAAACATTGTAAAATACAAAAATGTACTGAAACCTTTGATTAATTCCATGAAAAGACCCAGAGCCAAAACATACACTGGAAGTGCATATATCAAAAATGATATGCTTGAATATAACGAGAAACCTATCGAATATGTTTATTGGGATGACGTTAACGAAATTGTGGATAGACTGAGACTTCTTGTTGCATCCTCGCATGCAGGTAACCATAATCATCACAATGAGATAATCTCTATAATAGAAGAATTGATAGAGGCAGGGGTAATTGAACAAAAACCAGGTGTAAGACAAATTCATCTCAGTTATAAAGATGGTTTCAATGGATAAGTTTGGCAGAGCCTCCTCTTCCATGTGGATATATGATACAAATGTATTTAATAATAATTTCAAACAAGTTCACGGACAAGGATTATTCCTAACGAGCGATGGAAGTTATGATATGGAAAATCGTAGATTGTGCAACGTAAAATCACCGAATGATGATGGAGATGTTGCAAATAAAGTATATGTTGATAAATTAACACACAAACTGAATCTGAAAACGGAAACCAGTCTTAAAGATACCTTCAATGTTAGGGTTGATAATTTGATCAAAGATATCAACAAGGATCTGGATGAACATAACTTAACGAATGACAAGGTTATTCTCAACATTGATAAACATCTGATGGACATTCAGAATAAATATAATGGAATGGGGATCTATATAAAATCAGAGTATAAAACAATCAGTGATAGTGTGAGGGAAAACAGAAATGAATTGAAAGAGATCAATAACACATTTAACAGTGTGAACATGCGTCTAAATGACATTACTAGTAAAGTGGAGGCGTTAGAACGACGGATGACATCTGTGGAACCTTCTAAGAAGAGACCCTCATCATCCACAACAACAAAGCAGGGCTCTGTGAAACGTATATCTCCAAATCCTGTGAATATACCCAAAAAATTAATTCTACACTAGATTTCCACATTGATAAGATGAGTAGAGAACAAGTTGTGCATGAGCTTCATAAGCCGAGTAGGAAGAATTTCAAACGACGCAGAACGATCATAAAAGGTTTGGATGATTTGTGGCAAATGGATCTGGCAGAAATGGGTAATTACGCTCGTGAAAATAGAGGATTCAAATACATTTTGATTATGATCGATTGTTTCTCGAAATTTCTATGGACACGCCCGCTGAAAACGAAATCAGCCGAAAAAGTTCGGAAAGCGGTCAGTTCTATATTGCTAGAAGGACATCGTAAGCCTAGGAATCTGCAAAGCGATCAGGGAAAAGAATTCTTCAATAAACACTTTAACGATCTAATGAAGAAACATAATATCAATCATTATAATACGTATAGTGTGAAAAAAGCAGCCATTGCTGAACGTGTCATTCGAACGTTAAAGGAATCGCTCTACAAACATTTCAGTCTCAGCGGGAAATACAAATGGATTGATATACTTGAAGAAACCACAGAAAAATATAATAAACGTAAACATAGTACTATAAATATGGCTCCAATAAAAGTGACGAAACAGATTGAGAGCGAGATATTGAAGCGATCCTACTCACACATCAAGTTAGCTCTGCCTCACAAATACAACGTTGGAGATGTGGTACGAATAAGTAAGGCTAAACATATTTTTGAGAAGGGATTTACGCCCAATTGGAGTACGGAATTATTTAAAATCATCAAAATAAAAATTACCAACCCGGTCACATATCTACTAGAAGATATGACCAACGCACCAATCAGCGGCTGTTTCTACGAGGAAGAATTACAGAAAACAAAACAACCCGATGTGTATTTAGTCGAAAAAATATTACGAAAGAGGAGGGGTCAACAGTATGTGAAATGGTTGGGTCTAGATAATAATCACAACAGTTGGATCAATAATTCGGATCTCGTTCAATGAATCCATCATTGACCATTTGGAGATTATTAGGAACAAACAAATAGCTGGAATATTATTGACTCGAGGGTATGGTTATTATAATAGAACAAAAATTCCGTGAATATGAGGGTGAATCAAGAGTGAAGATTATAATATTTGAAACATATATTGTTAAGATTATACTTAATTAAGTCTTTTGTATTGAGAAAATTTTGAAATTAATAAAAAATATTATTTTGAGATCTTTGATCTTTCTCCCTCCCCTCGTTAAATAACGGTGCAATCTTGAATTTTCATCAGTCTGTATGGAAGCGTACGTAGGAGAAGGTGTTCTCAATACGCTTATAAACAAGCTCCCGTTTGAACTTCATATTCCTGGTTATCAATTCTGTGGTCCCGGTACAAAATTAGAAGAACGGTTGAGAAGAGGAGATTCAGGTATCAATCCACTCGATAAAGCTTGCCGCCAACACGATATTTCATATCTGCGAAACGCTAGTTTGGAAGGACGTCACGAGGCGGATAAAATATTAGAGAACGCTGCTTGGCAACGTGTCAAATCTAAAGACACAAAATTTGGAGAAAGGATTGCCGCTTTCGGTGTAAATAAAATTATGAAGGCAAAGAGGAAATTGGGAATGGGTATGAGAAAGAAGGTTGGGTTCGGAAGTGCAATTGTCGATGGGGTGAGAAAAGTTATGAAGAATAAGTTTGACTCATCCAATCTGAAGAAAACATCCCAAACAGCGTTGAAAGTTGCACGAAAACAATTCAAAAAAGCAGGTGGTCGGAAAAATGTTCGGTTACCAAGAGTAATTCCTATTCCAAAGACTGGAGGATTTCTACCATTTTTAATACCTCTGTTTGCCGGCTTATCAGCTGCTGGAGCATTGGCGGGGGGTGGTGCAGGCATCGCTAAGGCCGTCAACGACAGCAAAGCAGCTCGGAAAACCTTGGAGGAAACGGAAAGACATAATAAAACAATGGAAGCTATAGCTTTGGGGAAACAAGGATCTGGTCTATATTTGAAAAAGTATCGCAAAGGTCTTGGTCTATATTTAAATAAACATCCAAAAAACTGTCAGTAAACCTACCCAGAAGACCTCTGACCGATCTCGATCTACGAAAACTAGCAAAAGCTCTGAAAATTCCCCATTTTAGAGGAGTATTTATGCGTGATGAACTACCATCCAACGGACCATGGAAAAACGAGCGTGGAATAGTTAATTTAGATAGCTCGGACAATGGAGGCACTCACTGGGTTGGGTTTAATAAAGTCGGTGATACAGTTTTATATTATGATAGTTTTGGCAATTTACGCCCCCCTCGCGAACTGGTGGATTATTTCAAAAAGTGTAAGATATTATTGAATCACGATAATTTTCAACAATATAACACTTATAATTGTGGTCAGTTATGTTTAGATTTCCTCTCTAACTCTTCAGTTGTGCTCGACTAACCCTGCATTTATTAGTATATAAATAGATTGTTGGTAAAGTTTGCATCAATCATGTCTCAGACGTTCACTATCACGGGTAAGAGCTCCCGCTTATCTGTAGATTTCCACCCACCTATAGAACTAGATCCTCATTCATATTATTCCATCGCACTTGTTGGCTTGCATACGTACAATAGCATTCCGAACATTGAAGAAGGTTTTAATAAATTTTATTATAAAAATGTGAAGGGTGAGGAAGAAGTAGTAACTATACCTACGGGGTCCTACGAGTTGACAGACATCGAGGATTTCATACAAAGTGCAGTTTGTGGGATAGGAGTGAAGCAAGAAGAACGTGACCGGAAATTATCAATAAAATCTAACAACAACACTCTACACACAGAGCTGAAGAGTGATTTTGAAGTGAATTTTATTCCTAAAGATAGTATAAGCGAACTGTTGGGATTCAGCAAAAAGAAATTGACATCTCGCGAACTACACGTATCTGATCGACCTATAAACATAATCAAAGTTCAAACAATACGTGTTGAGTGTAACTTAACCGCAGGAGCATATTATAACAATAAGATAGCTCATACGATATATGAGTTCTCACCTCTTGTACCACCTGGGTTTTCCATTGATATAGAGCCGAAGAATCTTATTTATCTACCGGTCATCAGCAAGACGTCCTTCGATAACATCACGCTGAATATTTTAGATCAGAATTGGAAACCGGTAAATTTTCGTGGAGAAGAAATTATTATACGATTGGAATTGAAAAAGATCGTTAGGGATTATACCTCACAACAATAAATAATAATCCAATACTCACCACCACTCATTATATGAAAGGAATTCAACTGAGAAGGTTGCAATAGCCATCACTTGAGAACATGGGTTTGGATTTCAGCAATAAAAGACATCTCCATAGTGGTCATCAGTCATTATCTACAACGAGCTCGAGGGAGAAGGTTGCTTCTGCATCACTATCATTGGAAAATATCAATTTTTTGAAGTCCCTTGGTTACAATGTCGGAAAAACTTCAAATATTCAACGAGCCAAACTTCAATGAAGACATCATCCGAGAAGAAACTCATACCTACTATCCCCACACAACATCTTTTGGCAACAGCGATGAAATTGAGATATTAATCAATCAACAAGATGTGTTGGTAGATTTGGCATCGTCTGCTTTATTCATCGAGGCAGAATTCCAGCCAGAAGCAAGTGGTGATGGTGAATGTAAACTAACGAATAATTTCGGAGCGTTTCTCTTCGAATATATCAGTTATGAATTGAATGGAAAAGAGATAGACAAAGTACGTGATCCTGGTATTGTCAGCACCATCAGAGCTTATCTAACATATGCCAAACATGAATCTATACCTCTAGCTATTTCTGGATGGTCATTTAAGGATGTATTGAGTTCAGTCTACAATAATAAAATCAATTTATGGATACCGTTGAATTTTCTACTAGGCCTATTCATTGACTATAACAAAGTTTTGAGTGGAAAACATAAGCTGCGCTTGATAAGGTCTCGAACCGATAACGATTGCTATACTAATAGCACAGGCACGAAAACGGCTAAAATAAATGTGAAGACGATAGCATTAAAAGTGCGACATGTGTTTCCAAGTGATCAAGTTAAATTTCAAATGTTGGGGAATTTGAGTGCTGAGAAGCCTATTTTGATTCCATTCCGTAGTTGGGATCTGCATGAAAATCCGTTGATGAAGGAGAGCACTCGCGACATTTGGGCTGTTAAAACTTCAATGAATTTGGAACGACCCAGATATGTGATTCTAGCTTTCCAAACTGATCGAAAAAATAATCCTGTTAAGCACAGTGCATATTTCGATAATATAAACTTGCTAAATGTTAAATTATACTTGAATTCAGAGTGTTATCCATATGAAGCAATGAAATTGAATTTCACCGACCAGCAATACGTGGAAGCATACCAGATGTACTATGATTTCCAGAAATCATTTTCAAATAAAATAATAAGCGAACCCATGTTAGATTATATAGCATTCAAGAATAGAGCAATTTTTGTGATTGACTGTTCAAAACAAAACGATGCTATAAAGTCATCAACAGTTGACGTCAAACTAGAGATGGAAAGTTTCCTGAATTTCCCCAAAAACACCAGGGCTTATTGCATCATCATTAACGATCGTATAATGGAGTATTTCCCGATTACAGGATCAGTTCGGAATTTGGTGTGAAGAACCAGGTGATGAATCATAATGTTATAATTTATGTTCTAAATGATGTACTTTCAAAATGTATCTTTCCCAATAAATGTTATTATTATTATTATATTTGATATTTTATTTCTCAAACGGTAGACGGTGATGTAAACATCCGACGATCATAGTTTGTAAACTATGGTAGTCGGTTGCTGGAAATGAAACAAATTGAAACAACTAGTGACGTTATCAGTCAGTTATCAACGTTTGCAATGATATCGAAACGGAGAGTTACCCCCCACCCTCACTATTCACGTTCACGTTCTCACGTATGTAAGAGAGAATCATTTCAGAAAATGTTCAGTTATAAAAATGAACTTAGCAGCGTGCGTTCGTGATTCAAATGTGGCTACATGGTCCACCAACAATTTTATTAAGTTAACAGTTAATGAAGTGTGTCTAAAATTTGGGATCGATATAAGAAACGATAAAAAAAACTATTTATTTTGGAATATTCAACTAAACCAACGCGTTCTGATGAATGAAGATCTATTGGATTGGTTAGGTTATCGCGGTAAAAAATATCATGCTAAAAAGGGTGTTATAACAAGATTGTTGAGGAAAAACCCGCATATACAACATTTAGAAATTTGTGATAAGACTGATGCACGAAAGAAATATTATGTTCTAGATGCTATTGATTTCGAATCATTATTGATGCAAATGCGAACTCCTAAAGTCATCGAGTTACGTGAACTGTTTTCGTTAATGAAATTTATTATGATGAAATATTGTGAGTACGAGAAATTCTATGAACAACAAGAACGTCAAAGAGCTGAGGAACGTGAATGTCTTGCGAAAGAACGATCTCAACGCTTATCTCAACAAATTCAAATGAATGTTATCACCTTACGGAATAACATTGCACCAAATATTGTTCCACCTCCTATAAATTTTGGAAAGAGACGAAATTTAGGTAATTACTTTGTTTTTTATAATAAAATTTATATAATATATATTATTTAGGATTATATCGAACATCGAATGATATGAGACCAGAATGGTACCTAATGCGTCGACAGGAGGATGGTTGGCGTGATGCTGACAGAAAATTACAAAATCGGGGAATGCGATTAATACGTAAATGGTCTAACATATCTCATGCTATCGATATTGGTAACGAAGTGAAACAGAATTTCCGCCGCGATTTGAAATGGTATGCAAGAGGAAATATTATTCATGCCGCAGAAGAAGAGGGGGGTGAACAATTGATTAGTGATATCAACATCGAGTCATTGATAGAATGTGTTATCAATCACAAAAATAAAGCTTATGAACTAGCAAATGATAATGTCAATATATTATTATAATTATCATTCCTTTTGTTTTATTAAAACACTTATATCTTCATACAATCATTTATTTACATGGTAAATAGCCTTCTTTACATATTTAACAAACATTTTCAACATTAGTACTGATAAAGAAGATAAAATTGCATACAAAATTGCGAAAATTTTAGAAATTTCTTCGTCTAGTGAGGATGATGTACGTGTGGATGGTGTTGATATTGTCTCTTGTATGTCATGTGGTAAACATGATGATTGTTGGAGCAATTGCCATTCAGCCATATCTCCCTCACTCCGATCAAAGAATAAAAGTTTAAGTTTATAATGTATGGGGGTACGATTATCTTGAGGAATGTTGAATGCGAATACCTCTAATTGATTATCGTTGATTTTTCTAAAATTCATCGGAATCCATTCGGTACGGTTACACCCCCCACCACCATCGGTTGCAACATCCTTCAGACAAATATAAATGCGCTCAACGTGTTGGGGAACGTTCGCGTATAGAATACCATTCAGAATTGTGGTTAGAATCACGAAATTTGTTTTTAACATCCCCACTCCCATCATTATCTTCACTTTTTGCAGTTGTAAATGTATTCAACAGTCTTATAACTTTTATTTTATCTTCGTAAAAATTCAAGTCTCTTCTTAGTTCATGAACTTTCTCCACAAATTTTCTAAGTATACGTGTGTATTCTTCAAAAGATATATGCATAATGACACATTTACAAACTTACTGGATATCTTTATCATAACCTCCAACTATTCACATTTACACATAGAGTTACTGTCATCGGTTCGAAGCAGTGACGTCATCATCGTTCGTAAACTATGGTCGCCGGATTGAAACAATGACAAAGCAGTCTTTGTCACGTGGTGGTGACACCTACACGAAGCAGCCTGTACCTTCGGTCCGCCATGACATCTGTCACGTGACACCTACACGAAGCAGCCTGTAGCTTTAGCTCACCATGACAGCTGTCACGTGTTGGTGACACCTACACGAAGCAACCTGTACCTTTGGTTCACCATGACAGCTGTCATATGGTGGCGACATCTCCATGAAGCAGCCTGTACCCAAGGGTCGCCATGACAGCTGTCACGTGGTGACGACATCTCCACGAAGCATTCTGTACCTTCGATGACAGCTGTCACGTGGTGGTGACATCTCCATGAAGCAGCCTGTACCTTTGGACCAAAGGTACAGATTGCTTCCTAGAGGTGGCGGAGCCCCCTCCACGAAGCAGTCTGTACCTTGGGTTCGCCATGACAGCTGTACCTTATGGTCGCCATGACAGCTGGACCTTATGGTAGCCATGACAGCTGTACCTCATGCTCGCCATGACAGCTGGACCTTATGGTCGCCATGACAGCTGGACCTTATGGTCACCATGACAGCTGTCACTTGGTGGTGACACCTACACGAAGCAACCTGTACCTTATGATTGCCATGACAGCTGGTCCTTATGGTCGCCATGACAGCTGGTCCTTATGCCCACCATGACAGCTGGTCCTTATTGCTTCCTAGAGGTGGCGGAGCCCCCTCCACGAAGCAGTCTGTACCTTAGGTCCGCCATGACAGCTGTCACTTGATGGCGACATCTCTACGAAGCAATCTGTACCTTAGGTCCGCCATGACAGCTGGTCCTTATGGCCGCCATGACAGCTGGTCCTTATGGTCGCCATGACAGCTGATCCTTATACCCACCATGACAGCTGGTCCTTATGGTCGCCATGACAGCTGGTCCTTATGGTCGCCATGACAGCTGGTCCTTATGGTCGCCATGACAGCTGGACCTTATACCCACCATGACAGCTGGTCCTTATGGTCGCCATGACAGCTGGTCCTTATGGTCGCCATGACAGCTGGTCCTTATGGTCGCCATGACAGCTGGTCCTTATGGTCGCCATGACAGCTGGTTCTTATGGTCGCCATGACAGCTGGTCCTTATGATCGCCATGACAGCTGGTCCTTATGGACGCCATGACAGCTGGTTCTTATGCTCGCCATGACATCTGGACCTTATGGTCGCCATGACAGTTGGACCTTAGGGCCGCCATGACAGCTGGTCCTTATGGTCGCCATGACAGCTGTTCCTTATGGACGCCATGACAGCTGGTTCTTATGGTCGCCATGACAGCTGGTTCTTATGGACGCCATGACAGCTGGTCCTTAGGGCCGCCATGACAGCTGGTTCTTATGGTCGCCATGACAGCTGGTCATCATCCTTATCACCTACATCCTTCCAAAACTGATAAGGACGAGCTCATGCACCGGATGCACATCGACAGCTAGACCGGAAGTGGAGACCGGATATCCTGGTCCCGAAGTAGCCATGTTCATCTACTGGAGTCTTGATTAGCAAAAGCAGAATGTTGAGTTCGAATAAATTCGATCACACTGATTGTACAATTATTATTATTATTATTATAATTCGATAAATACCATCTCATGTATATATACCTCAAACATAACATTTCCGAATTTTGTCACACAACCACTTTACATGGTGACCGTCAATTAATGTAAAATCATGTTCTAGAAAACTTCTGGTTAAGTTTTAGGCATAATTTAGAGAAATAAATCGTGCAAATAGGCATCAAATATTTCAAACGGAAGCTTTCAACACTGGCTATAATGGCTAATTTGCCTAGTGCGGGAATCACCCAATATATCATTCAATGTGGTTGGAGTTTACTTTGCCAGTATATTGCCAATGGAGGATAAAAAGGGCCGTGATATAAGGATTGCTGAATGTTCTTCGTGCATTTTAGTGTGTTTCGCGTCTAGGAAGTTTCATCCAGAATTGAAATCTTGGCTCACAACGGGATCATTCATGCACGCTTTCGAACGTTTATCATCAGAGAAACTGAAAATATTAGAGATTGACCTCTGGGAGGCCCGGGTTAACGTCTTTCAGGAATAATCTGGGGAGGGTTGCCCAAAACCCACCGTAAAAATTCGAAGAATTGTACATTTTGGTATCTCAAATTTAATCGATATCGAATTCGTGTTCCATTTCACCACTTTCGTCCTGCCTTAACGATAATTTTCCTTTGACTCATTGACACTTCTCACAGGAAAAGGGAACGACAAATCTGCCAGTCAGATTTGACATCACTACCACAAAATCGTCTACAAATCTAACAAAAACTGGTACAACAGACAATTAGATGGTAGGAAAACTGTAGTCAAAGAAGAAAACTTGTCTGCTCAACTTTGGTGTCTGGTAAAAGCATGCGATTTGCATCCTTGCTCCAATGGAGTATGTCAAATATACATTTTAGAATATGAATTTAAATTTGCACATTTCTTTTTAAAACCCTATATTTCAAGGTCGGGGCATTTATAGCATAAGATTATATCACTACCTAAGTTATTGCCTAATGAAAATGGAGATCAGAGTATGTAGAATGGCCATAATTGTGAATTAGTGTACACTCATTCACAATTAACTTCCTGGCAATATGTTTTGAATTATTCGAAAAATCTGGCTAATCGAACAGAATACATCATTTCAATAAATCAATCATATCATTGTGATATCATGCAAAAATGAATCAAAAACTGCTCTGAATAATTGCTCATCAGTACCATGTGCAATCTTCTAAATACTTAGAACCTTTTATTTTCCTATTATAAAGCATTTCAAACCGTCTGACTCAAGTTATGTATATCCAAACAATGAATTTGAGAAAAATCTAAACGCAAAAGACCATAATAATTGCAATGCCCGTAAAGCAAATGAATGGACTGAAATAAGTATCAGAATTGAAAATCTAGTGTTCGTTCTTGTTTCAATCGAACTAAACTGATTTATTTATATATTTATGTTTGTGCAGGTGAAGTAATTTGATATTTCAATTGTTTGTAATTCCTAGATTGAATATAAATAACCAGAGACTTCATAACGGTTTTAATGTACGTAGAACAACAAATATAAAATGAGAAAATTGTAGGTAGAACATTTTTCAGATATAATTAATATTACAGAGTTCTCTTAGAAATAGAAGTGATTGAAGTTGAGAGTAATCTTATGTCGCTTATATTTTCATAAAATGGAACCTAATTATTTGTTCTTGGGATGCCATTATTACAACGGAATAAGTACATATACGTCTGTGTTTGTTTTCAAATCTGTGTATTATTAATCTATTGTAAAACGTTTAACACTCCAAAACATCAATTACCTACACCTGACCTTGTGATCTATATTCAGAGCATACATTTGGAATGCAAATGAATGCTTCAATATTGAAAGTGATTATTACATTTCACATTCTGAATAAACAACTACGAATAGATATGTAGTAACGATATTTATGTATTTATCTCAATCAAAGACATCATACCACAGTGAGTAAGTATTAATTATTTACTAAATACTCTCTTTAGGTTGAAATGAACCTCAAAATTTTGAAGCAAAAACATGTGTTTTTTTAATATATCCTGATAAAATTATTGAGCTTCCCAGAAGGTTTTTTTAATATCCAGAGGTAACTGAATACGTTAAAAAAGGAATTTTCGAAAATCATCAGGTTTTAATAGAAGCCGTATACTATAAAATTATCTCTTTTATTAGAAATCTTACCAATTTTTGTAATTTTCACACATTATTTTCTGTCGTACCTGTTAGGGACTTGCTTGGAATCAATTCTAACATTGCGTTGGCACTTCTGACCTATTGAATTACTTTTCAGGATATTCAAGCATTAGTGAAGTTATGCATATATTGATGAAGTGCCGGTTAAAATGTAATTATAATACTCCAGGCAAATAAGACGAAAAAAAGCTCATTTTACAGACCTCTCTGTACGACGGGATCTTTTGATAGAAAAGGGTAGGTATTGACATCTAGAAATCAATGTCACTGACGCGAAGGCTGTAGCGGGGGTGCGTTGTGATATATAGATATATATGTATATATTTGATTTATAGCCAATATCTGAAAAACCAATCAATGTATAAAAAAGTTTCGAACAAAAGTTGTAGAAAATAAAAATTGCCACATAAAATCATCCATAATATTTTTTGATTTTCCGCGCGGTTTCCGCGTAAAATGCGTTAAACCGCGTTTTATATGTATATTTCATGTTTCCTCGCTATGTTACCCAAAAGACGTTATTATCTCGATAATTAAGCTTTTTCTTGAAAACCTAGAAAATGACACGTTGGGCTCTGATATCGAAGTGAAAATTCTATGATTTTCCAAGAATTTTCCACAAATTTTCATTTTTATACTTAGTTATATCACAGAGCTATTACATTTATTCTTTAAGACTTACTGTGAAATTAACGATTGATTGCGAAATTAACGATTAATTGCGAAATTAACGATTAATTGCGAAAAATATGCCCAAATATGATTTTCCGATTTTCCGTGGAAAATCTGACTTTTCTAATAACGTTCGATTTGAAAGAAAATAAAAGTTGTTCAAAATGTATTTTCCTTCTAAACGAACGTTATTAGAAAAGTCAGATTTTCCACGGACAATCAGAAAATCGTAATTATGCATATTTTTCGCAATTAGTCGTTAATTTGGCAGACAGTAAGCCTTAAAGAAAAAATGTAATAGCTCTTTGATATATTCAGGGATATAACTAAGTATGAAAAGAGAAAATTGTGGAAAACTCTTGGAAAATCATGGAATTTTCACTTCGATATCAGCGTCAAACGTGTCATTTTCTAAGTTTCGAAGAAAATGCTTAATTTCCCGGATAATAACGTTTTTTGGGTAACATAGCAAGAAAACATGAAATATGTATATATAAAACGCGGTTTAACGTATTTTACTCGGAAACCAGTCGGAAAATCTTGAAATGTCATGAAAGATTTTTGTGGCAATTTCCAATTCCTACAACATTTGATCGAAACTTTTTTCGATACATTGCTTGGGTTTTGAGATATTGGCGAAAAATCATATATATATATATATGCATTGTTCGTAATGCATTGGAAATGAATGGCTACCCTAAAACTTTCTACAATCCTATCATTAAAGAGAGAATAAACAAAATCTATAATGGTTCTTCTTATAAAAATAACATAACAGGTAATACAGACAATTATATAACTTTACCATACATTCCGGAGACCTCAGAAAAAATTAAGAAATGTTTGAAAAAGTACGATATAAATGTTGCGAATAAACCTACTAACTGTGTTGGGAAATATTTCTCAAATCTAAAACCTGTAATACCTAAAGATAAACAAACCCACACAGTATATAAATTGAATTGTTTAGATTGTGATGGAACTTATACTGGAATCTCTAAACAATATTTACAAAAAAGAATGTACGGCCATAAGTATAGCACAAGAAATAATAACTTAGAAAATTCCACCGCCCTTGCTAAGCACTGTTTTGATTATAACCATCAATTTGATTACAAAAATGTTAATATTTTAACTAAAGAAACCAATTATTATAAAAGATCTATCCTGGAGATGATTCACATAAAAAGGGATTCAAATTCTGTAAATCATAGGAATGATATTCAAGGATTGAGTCAGATTTATACTAACTTGATTAATTAAAACTCTTGCAAATTCCTACTTACGTCTTTATAATGTTAAAAGTATATTTTAGGAAGAACGCTTAAAGTAAACTAAATTCCGATGCAGGTCTAAAACCTTTTCAAGTACGTCATAAATCTACATCTGGGTCGTGTTATTACAAACAAATAGCTTAGAACTTCAGTTGCTTTGAGACCATAGCAATATGCGTTTGTACATTATGAGAATATTACTTAACAGTGGTTTCTTGTTACAAAAAAATCTATACTTTAATATTAACGATACAATTTTCGATTATTCGTGGTTCTGTTCGTTTCGACGGCGTGAGCTTTTTGATTGAAGATTGTGCGATATGGACGCTTGTGATAATTAGTTTTTTGGTTGTATCTTCCGACTTTCTAAAGCGGGTTTCCATGTTGCTGGTAATCTTAGTCCGTCATCTCGTTTGTTAGGACTATGTGGACGTTTCTCGATCTCTATTGCCTCCCTGGTTATTCTGGTGTAGAAGTGTTCAATGTTGGCTAGAGTCTTTGTGCCGCTAAAGTTGATCATATGGCCAGTACTTCTTACATGTTCAGCTAGTGAAGACGTGGTTTTGTTTTTCGACACAGCGTTTGCATGTTCAGTCTTTCGCACATCAATGCCTGTGTTGGTCTGTCCGATGTATGTCTTTTCACAATTACCACATGGCACCTCGTACACTCCTTGGCATTCCAGAGGAATTCTGTCTTTTGGATTCCGAAGAACATTTTTGATTTTCCTATCTGTTGTGAAGGTTGTTTTGATATCATGACGGCTCAGTATTTTGCAGATTTTGTCAGTTGTGCCTTTTATGTAAGGTAGAAAAGCGTTTCCCACTGGTTGATCTTCATTGTTGACATCCTTCTCATTTTTGCGTTGAGAGTTATGAATCTGTGTTCTTGAATAGCCATTCATCTCCTAAAGGCTGCTCGGATGGTTTCCATTTCTCCATCGAAGTTCTCCGCATCAGCGAGACGTTTTGACCTTGTCATGAGGGTATTTACGACTGATTGTAGCTGGGATGGATGGTGATGCGAGTTACTATTCAAATATCGGTTCGTGTGGGTCTTTTTTCTGAATACTGTATGTCCCAAACTGCCGTCAGTTTTCTTTGTTACCAAAACATCTAGAAATGGTAATTGGTTGTTCTCTTCGGCTTCTATTGTGAATTCTATCCGATCATGGATTCCATTCAGGTGATCGAGAAACCCTCTTAGTTGTCCTTCTCCATGTGGCCAAATAACGAAAATATCATCTACATATCTGAGCCAAAGTTTGGGTTTTAGTTGCGCTGTGTTAAGAGCTTTAATTTCAAAATCCTCCATGAAAAGATTTACGATCACTGGTGAGATTGGTGATCCCATCGGTGCTCCTTCGATTTGCCTATATCGCTGTCCCTCGTACATAAAGTAAGTATTGGCTACACAGTGTTTGGCCAAGTCAATAATGTATCCTTCCGGTTTGTATTTATGTTGGATGATCTCTAGGGCTTCGTTTATGGGTACTTGTGTGAACAAGGATGCTACGTCGAAGCTTACTAATATGTCGTCAGGTCCTACTATTTGCATATCTAGAAGTTCGATAAAGTGTTCCGCGTTCCTCACATACGATGATGCTGTCTCAACGTGCGGTTGTAACTTCTTGGCTAGGAATCTTGCTAATGCATGTGATGGTGAGCCGATAGATCTTACTATTGGTCTCAGAGGTACTGCTGGCTTGTGTATTTTTGGGAGACCATACAGTTTCGGACATCTGAATGATTTTTCTCTTGGAATGAGATGTAACTGTAACTCAGGGTCGATAGGAGATGCCTTGATTTTCGCTTTCGTTGTTTTCTCTAGATATGTAGTGGGATCAGACCTAATCTTCTCACTAAGTCGGATCGTCCAATAGCGCAGCCATCTTGGTTCTGTAGTCATTTGTGTTCATGACAACGGTTGCATTTCCTTTATCTGCTGGTAGGATGATGATGCTTTCGTTCTCTCGAAGAGCTTTCAGTGCTAGGAACTCGTCGTGTGAAATGTTCCTTTTAGGTGGCTTCGAGGTTCGTAGAATACGCGACACATCTTGGCGAATAATCTCTGCTTCACTTTTATCCTGCAGCGAAGTTATAGCAGATTCCACGTTGCAAATTATGTCTTCCAATGGAATGCGTGCCGGTGCAATAGCGAAGTTAAAACCTTTAGCAAGGACATCCATGGAGGCCTTATTCAAAGAATGGTCGGATAAGTTATGGACAACTTTGACAGGATCTATGTTTGTGCTGTCTCCCTCAGGTTTCTGGGTGTCTTTCAGATGATTGAACTTCTTCTTCTGTTTCTCTATAGCTGTTTCAGTGTTTTTCTCTGCTCTGAACTCGGCAAGCTGGTCAATTCTTTCCCAAAGTAAAAGATTGATTTCATTGCTGAGATAGAGGTGAACACGTAGAAGCTTGCTGTCAGTAACATCCAGAATTCTTCTTGTTTGGTGAATGGCATCTCGAAGCAGTGCAAAACTCGTTCTTCTCAAGATGTTCTCCGTACTAGTTGTCTTTGTGTGATACGAAAGTTTCATACAGGTTGGAATAATCTTCTGGTCCCGGCAGCGGCGTAAAAAGGTAAGGTCGCACAAAAGTTTCGATCTCTTCGTTCTCAACTTCTCGAAACTTCTTGTTTGATGGAAAACCTCCTCCACGTAGAGGTTAATTATGTTTCTTCTTAGGTTCTCGCGGACGTAATGTGTAGAACTGGATTCTCGGGTATTGATCCGCGTTGTGTGGTTTCGGTCCTCAAAAGGACCAATTTCACGACGTTTCGGCAAAGTTGCATTTGCCATCTTCAGGTGATTCGACCGTAGAGTCTGGAAAATCTAGGCGAACTGACGCTTACTTGGAGGGACAGGTATTTATATCCCCCGTTATGCTTGACCTTTGGACTTTCGAACTATTTCACGCTTGGTTGATTTCTACGTGTTTGGCTCCGAGTGACAAGTTTGGATGACGCCATTGCGACGCTGGAATCAGCCGGAAAGTTTCCGTGACCTGTTGCACGTGCACTGGATACCACGTTCTCTCTTGTTTTTGGTTGTTTCTTCCGACTTTCTAAAGCGGGTTTCCATGTTGCTGGTAATCTTAGTCCGTCATCTCGTTTGTTAAGACTATGTGGACGTTTCTCGATCTCTATTGCCTCCCTGGTTATTCTGGTGTAGAAGTGTGCAATGTTGGCTAGAGTCTTTGTGCCGCTAAAGTTGATCATATGGCCAGTACTTCTTACATGTTCAGCTAGTGAAGACGTGGTTTCGTTTTTCGACACAGCGTTTGCATGTTCAGTCTTTCGCACATCAATGCGTGTGTTGGTCTGTCCGATGTATGTCTATTCACAATTACCACATGGCACCTCGTACACTCCTTGGCATTCCAGAGGAATTCTGTCTTTTGGATTCCGAAGAACATTTTTGATTTTCCTATCTGTTGTGAAGGTTGTTTTGATATCATGACGGCTCAGTATTTTGCAGATTTTGTCAGTTGTGCCTTTTATGTAAGGTAGAAAAGCGTTTCCCACTGGTTGATCTTCATTGTTGACATCCTTCTCATTTTTGCGTTGAGAGTTATGAATCTGTTTTCTTGAATAGCCATTCATCCTAAAGGCTGCTCGGATGGTTTCCATTTCTCCATCGAAGTTCTCCGCATCAGCGAGACGTTTTGACCTTGTCATGAGGGTATTTACGACTGATTGTAGCTGGGATGGATGGTGATGCGAGTTACTATTCAAATATCGGTTCGTGTGGGTCTTTTTTCTGAATACTGTATGTCCCAAACTGCCGTCAGTTTTCTTTGTTACCAAAACATGTAGAAATGGTAATTGGTTGTTCTCTTCGGCTTCTATTGTGAATTTTATCCGATCATGGATTCCATTCAGGTGATCGAGAAACCCTCTTAGTTGTCCTTCGCCATGTGGCCAAATAACGAGAATATCATCTACATATCTGAGCCAAAGTTTGGGTTTTAGTTGCGCTGTGTTAAGAGCTTTAATTTCAAAATCCTCCATGAAAAGATTTGCGATCACTGGTGAGATTGGTGATCCCATCGGTGCTCCTTCGATTTGCCTATATCGCTGTCCCTCGTACATAAAGTAAGTATTGGCTACACAGTGTTTGGCCAAGTCAATAATGTTTCCTTCCGGTTTGTATTTATGTTGGATGATCTCTAGGGCTTCGTTTATGGGTACTTGTGTGAATAAGGATGCTACGTCGAAGCTTACTAATATGTCGTCAGGTCCTACTATTTGCATATCTAGAAGTTCGATAAAGTGTTCCGCGTTCCTCACATACGATGATGCTGTCTCAACGTGCGGTTGTAACTTCTTGGCTGGGAATCTTGCTAATGCATGTGATGGTGAGCCGATAGATCTTACTATTGGTCTCAGAGGTACTGCTGGCTTGTGTATTTTTGGGAGACCATACAGTTTCGGACATCTGGATGATTTTTGTCTTGGAATGAGATGTAACTGTAACTCAGGGTCGATAGGAGATGCCTTGATTTTCGCTTTCGTTGTTTTCTCTAGATATGTAGTGGGATCAGACCTAATCTTCTTGTAAGTCGGATCGTCCAATAGCGCAGCCATCTTGGTTCTGTAGTCATTTGTGTTCATGACAACGGTTGCATTTCCTTTATCTGCTGGTAGGATGATGATGCTTTCGTTCTCTCGAAGAGCTTTCAGTGCTAGGAACTCGTCGTGTGAAATGTTCCTTTTAGGTGGCTTCGAGGTTCGTAGAATACGCGACACATCTTGGCGAATAATCTCTGCTTCACTTTTAGTGAAGATCAACCAGTGGGAAACGCTTTTCTACCTTACATAAAAGGCACAACTGACAAAATCTGCAAAATACTGAGCCGTCATGATATCAAAACAACCTTCACAACAGATAGGAAAATCAAAAATGTTCTTCGGAATCCAAAAGACAGAATTCCTCTGGAATGCCAAGGAGTGTACGAGGTGCCATGTGGTAATTGTGAAAAGACATACATCGGACAGACCAACAGACGCATTGATGTGCGAAAGACTGAACATGCAAACGCTGTGTCGAAAAACGAAACCACGTCTTCACTTGCTGAACATGTAAGAAGTACTGGCCATATGATCAACTTTAGCGGCACAAAGACTCTAGCCAACATTGAACACTTCTACACCAGAATAACCAAGGAGGCAATAGAGATCGAGAAACGTCCACATAGTCTTAACAAACGAGATGACGGACTAAGATTACCAGCAACATGGAAACCCGCTTTAGAAAGTCGGAAGATACAACCAAAAACAAGAGAGAACGTGGTATCCAGTGCACGTGCAACAGGTCACGGAAACTTTCCGGCCGATTCCAGCGTCGCAATGACGTCATCCAAACGTGTCACTCGGAGCCAAACACCTAGAAATCAACCAAGCGTGAAATAGTTCGAAAGTCCAAAGGTCAAGCATAACGGGGGATATAAATACATGTCCCTCCAAGTAAGCGTCAGTTCGCCTAGATTTTCCAGACTCTACGGTCGAATCACCTGAAGATGGCAAATGCGACTTTGCCGAAACGTCGCGAAATTGGTCCTTTTGAGGACCGAAACCACACAACGCGGATCAATACCCGAGAATCCAGTTCTACACATTACGTCCGCAAGAACCTAAGAAGAAACATAATTAACCCCTACGGGGAGGAGGTTTTCCATCAAACAAGAAGTTTCGAGAAGTTGAGAACGAAGAGATCGAAACTTTTGTGCGACCTTACCTTTCTACGCCGCTGCCGGGACCAGAAGATTATTCCAACCTGTATGAAACTTTCGTATCACACAAAGACAACTAGTACGAAGAACATCTTGAGAAGAACGAGTTTTGCACTGCTTCGAGATGCCATTCACCAAACAAGAAGAATTCTGGATGATACTGACAGCAAGCTACTACGTGTTCACCTCTATCTCAGCAATGAAATCAATCCTTTACTTTGGGAAAGAATTGACCAGCTTGCCGAGTTCAGAGCAGAGAAGAACACTGAAACAACTATAGAGAAACAGAAGAAGAAGTTCAATCATCTGAAAGACACCCAGAAACCTGAGGGAGACAGCACAAACATAGATCCTGTCAAAGTTGTCCATAACTTATCCGACCATTCTTTGAATAAGGCCTCCATGGATGTCCTTGCTTAAGGTTTTAACTTCGCTATTGCACCGGCACGCATTCCATTGGAAGACATCATTTGCAACGTGGAATCTGCTATAACTTCGCTGCAGGATAAAAGTGAAGCAGAGATTATTCGCCAAGATGTGTCGCGTATTCTACGAACCTCGAAGCCACCTAAAAGGAACATTTCACACGACGAGTTCCTAGCACTGAAAGCTCTTCGAGAGAACGAAAGCATCATCATCCTACCAGCAGATAAAGGAAATGCAACCGTTGTCATGAACACAAATGACTACAGAACCAAGATGGCTGCGCTATTGGACGATCCGATTTAGTGAGAAGATTAGGTCTGATCCCACTACATATCTAGAGAAAACAACGAAAGCGAAAATCAAGGCATCTCCTATCGACCCTGAGTTACAGTTACATCTCATTCCAAGAGGAAAATCATTCAGATGTCCGAAACTGTATGGTCTCCCAAAAATACACAAGCCAGCAGTACCTCTGAGACCAATAGTAAGATCTATCGGCTCACCATCACATGCATTAGCAAGATTCCTAGCCAAGAAGTTACAACCGCACGTTGAGACAGCATCATCGTATGTGAGGAACGCGGAACACTTTATCGAACTTCTAGATATGCAAATAGTAGGACCTGACGACATATTAGTAAGCTTCGACGTAGCATCCTTGTTCACACAAGTACCCATAAACGAAGCCCTAGAGATCATCCAACATAAATACAAACCGGAAGGATACATTATTGACTTGGCCAAACACTGTGTAGCCAATACTTACTTTATGTACGAGGGACAGCGATATAGGCAAATCGAAGGAGCACCGATGGGATCACCAATCTCACCAGTGATCGCAAATCTTTTCATGGAGGATTTTGAAATTAAAGCTCTTAACACAGCGCAACTAAAACCCAAACTTTGGCTCAGATATGTAGATGATATTTTCGTTATTTGGCCACATGGAGAAGGACAACTAAGAGGGTTTCTCGATCATCTGATTGGAATCCATGATCGGATAAAATTCACAATAGAAGCCGAAGAGAACAACCAATTACCATTCCTAGATGTTTTGGAAACAAAGAAAACTGACGGCAGTTTGGGACATACAGTATTCAGAAAAAAGACCCACACGAACCGATATTTGAATAGTAACTCGCATCACCATCCATCCCAGCTACAATCAGTCGTAAATACCCTCATGACACGGTCAAAACGTCTCGCTGATGCGGAGAACTTCGATGGAGAAATGGAAACCATCCGAGCAGCCCTTAGGATGAATGGCTATTCAAGAAAACAGATTCATAACTCTCAACGCAAAAATGAGAAGGATGTCAACAATGAAGATCAACCAGTGGGAAACGCTTTTCTACCTCACATAAAAGGCACAACTGATAAAATCTGCAAAATACCGAGCAGTCATGATATCAAAACAACCTTCACAACAGATAGGAAAATCAAAAATGTTCTTCGGAATCAAAAAGACAGAATTCCTCTGGAATGCCAAGGAGTGTACGAGGTGCCATGTGGTAATTGTGAAAAGACATACATCGGACAGACCAACAGACGCATTGATGTGCGAAAGACTGAACATGCAAACGCTGTGTCGGAAAACGAAACCACGTCTTCACTAGCTGAACATGTAAGAAGTACTGGCCATATGATCAACTTTAGCGGCATAAAGACTCTAGCCAACATTGAACACTTCTACACCAGAATAACCAGCGAGGCAATAGAGATCGAGAAACGTCCACATAGTCTTAACAAACGAGATGACGGACTAAGATTACCAGCAACATGGAAACCCGCTTTAGAAAGTCGGAAGATACAACCAAAAACAAGAGAGAACGTGGTATCCAGTGCACGTGCAACAGGTCACGGAAACTTTCCGGCTGATTCCAGCGTCGCAATGACGTCATCCAAACGTGTCACTCGGAGCCAAACACGTAGAAATCAACCAAGCGTGAAATAGTTCGGAAGTCCAAAGGTCAAGCATAACGGGGGATATAAATACCTGTCCCTCCAAGTAAGCGTCAGTACGCCTAGATTTTCCAGACTCTACGGTCGAATCACCTGAAGATGGCAAATGCGACTTTGCCGAAACGTCGTGAAATTGGTCCTTTTGAGGACCGAAACCACACAACGCGGATCAATACCCGAGAATCCAGTTCTACATATATATATATATATATATATATATATATATATATTATTATGAAAACTCTTACTGAGTTTTTATTTATTTAATAATTATAATTTTTGATTCTACCGGCTAGCTTTTTATCTTTTTTAATTTGATTGTATTTGAACTTTGAATTAATGTTTATGAATAATTTTATATGGAATTAAACACAATTCTCTTTGAATTTCACAATATTTAATTTCTATGACTCTTATTATCTCGGGTAATTGAATTTTATGTTTACAAAATCTATGATATAACCTTAAAATCACTTTTACAACTAATATTTGTTTATACTGTTGTAATCAACAATCTTCCTTTTACTTTACAGATAATACGGATAATATGATGTAGAAATTATAAACAAACTTACGTTTAGATAATATCCAAAAGTGTGTTTAACAATGTTGGCAATGTTCAATTTACTTCTTTTTAATTTCGTTGATTCACTTTTTACACAATACTATGCTATTTCACGATAATCACAGGTAACTACTTTTGGTTACTTCTTCTTGAGAATCAGGAACTGTTGATAATACTTTGTTTTATTCTTTCAGATAAGATATAAAACTTTTCGATGCTTTATTGAAATTATATTGAAGAATGGCAATCGTTGGATACTTCTTATAAATTGGAGGTTATTACAACCTTTTACTTGGTTTAGATACTTGGAACACTCGTTGACTTTTAATAAATTTTATTAACTTCGGTTATTTGTAACTTATCGAAGTTTGGAACACTTGCGTTCACTGATGTTTATTTTTATAAACTTGGGTTAGAAAATTTTGGTGAGTTGCCAGAGAAGCACAGTCTCTGCTTGGATATTATTGCAAACTGACCTGGCTTTACTTTCAGACCCTTTTATAGGCCTCCAAAACCGACGCTACATTTATGTCATTTTCCACCTATTAGGTGCCTTCTTTTCATATCAAGAATGCCTAGTTAATTGTTGTTAATCTGACACAAGTTCTCATTGTTACTAGCCTGACACTAGAAATTCGTCTCGACCAATCAGAATTTAGTATTCTATAATTTTTGAATTATTGGAGATTTTCAACTTATTTTAATTGATAGTGATTCCTTCTTTTCAAATTAATATTGCCTACATTTTTCCCCATACTTTGGTATAATATAACCTATGATTGGGTTATTATTAATATGATTATTCCCATATTTATGGTTTTCTTGACAGTTACTTCTTCTTAAATCTAATACATACCATATTATATCAATAACATTCTTTTAACATTACATAACTCAAATTTACTAATCCTAACTTATATCTATAACATTATTCAATGTTTTGTACTATCTCATGATAGTTTTGTAATCACTTTAATTATGATTTCTGCCTTCGTTACACAGTACGTTTCTTCACTTTCACTGAAGTTCTTGTTTATCACTTCTTATTCCATTACATTGTTGTTTATTATGTTTTACATTGTTAATTTTGATATCCTAACTATTATTTAGCTTTTACTATTGTTTTTAATTCCATATAAATATCTTTTATTTGATCTTTTCTGATTTTCAAAGTTCGGTAAGTTATTATTTTTAAATTTTTTATTGTTTATGAAATGAAATCATAACAATATATATATATATATATATGTTTTTTACACTCAAACCTGGTCGGGGCTGCTGCGAGCTCCGACGACATCGCAGCAGTCGCGCCAGAAAAAACCTAAAAGGCGGTTAACCGAAGCTACCCCTCCCCACCGGTCGGTAAGTAGCTTCAGGTTCCTAAATCGTGTGCCCTAAGTATTCTAATTGAACCCAGAATGACTGCCTTTTGCATCCGGTCTATCAAGATCTGCGCCGAGTTCCTACAGGCCGGAATGATCTTCAAGTTTGAACGCAGCGAAGACCGAATTCCGCCCAAAACACCGATGATCAGAACCACTAATACAACCTTGTGGCCTGGGTATAGCGTGCGGAGCTCGAACAGGAGATCTTGATATTTTGTCCATTTTTCCTCCTCTTTCAAGACTATGTTCTTCTCTGCCGGAGCGGAGAATTCGATGACATACATAGTCTTGATTAGTTTAACGAGGAGGACAACGTCAGGCCTATTTGCTTGTATGGACCTGACGGTCGGAAACGGATAATTCCAGAAGATCTGGCATTTTTCGTTTCCGACAACGGACTCAATATCTCCTGGCATGTAAGGCAGCACCGGCTCTTGGTCTATTCCGTATGAGTGCCTTAGATGGTAATACAGCACCCGTAGGGCCGCATTATGGCGATGGGTGTACGCCGACGCCGCTTTTGCCGGACATGCCGACAGAAGGTGGCAAAGCGTCTCAGGCGCCTTTCGACAGGCCCTGCAGCTGACATCAGGGACCTGCACACCCATCACATTGCGGCGATAGACCAAGGTGTTAATTACGCCATCTTGGCAAGCTGCGGTAAATCCCTCAGTCTCGGATGTAAGCCCGGCTGACCTTAGGTAGCCGAAGGTCAGCCTAGTTGACAAGCCAAGCGTTTCGATGTTTCGATAGAAAACACCGTGTATCGGCTTGTCAACATGCCGCCTGAGCGTAAGATCTTGCTCCGCGGCATTTATCTCGGCTTTCAGGCGAGAAGGTAGGAGCTCGAGGTTGCCCTCTAGTCGGCCTTCTCGACTGATCTGAAATTCGAGACCAAGTTCTTCCGCAGCTTTTTGTGCTGCCTTAACGATAAATGCCCCCACTCCGGCCAATTCGTGACTTTTAACAAGGCACAGGAGGGGGTCCGAGCTCCTAAGAACTTTACAAGCTATACTCAGAACCACACTTCGATGCAGACCCTCCAGACTGAGGAGTCCCCTACCTCCCCGATGACGTGGGAGATAAATGCGGGAAACGGACGATCTAGGATGCAAACTGTGATGGATATGCATCATTTTCCGGGTGTCTTTATCGAGTCTATGCAGCTCATCGACCGTCCATTTCACCACTCCAAAAGAGTGGAGCAGGACTGGAACGGCAAGCATATTTGTTGCAGACACCTTGTTCCTACTCGAAAGTTCGGAAGACCAAATCTTTCGAACAAGGTTTCTGTATTTGCCGCGGAGAGCCACCTTTACCTGGGAAGCGTCATAATTAGGACGCTGTTCAATTCCCAGGTATCGATAGGTCTCTCCAGCATCGAGGTGTTTAAAGATGCTTCCGTCGGCAAGCTGCATATTCTCGTACACTTCCGGAGATCGTCCTCTCCTCAAATGAAACACTGCGCATTTGTCCAATCCCAACTCCATGCCTACGGCTCGTGTATATTCCTGAACTACATTGAGAGATTGATGGAGGTTCTTCTCCCCAGAGGCATACAGTTTCAAATCATCCACGTAAAATAAATGGGTGATCGGATGCCTCCGGTCGTTCGGTGGTCCAGAGTAATATCCACGAGTCCGTCTTAAAGCAATGGAGAGCGGCAGCAGTGAGATATTGAACAAGAGGGGACTCAAGGAGTCTCCTTGGAAAACTCCCCTCTTGAATGTTACCAACTCTGTCAAGACTCGTCGTGTGCCTGATGTGATGGCAAAACGGGTCTTCCAGAGTGGCAACAGATGTTCTATGCATCTCACTAGTGGGGTAGGTACCGCAAGGCATTGGAGCAAGTATAATAATAGCTCATGTGATGTTGAATCAAATGCCTTGCGGTAGTCAATCCAGGCCATGGAAAGGTTGCGCTTGTAGAGTATGGAGTCCTGAGTGATAGATCTATCTATCACCAGGTTCTCCCGGCAACCCTCCATGCCTTTCTTTGCCCCACGCTGCTCGCTGATGTTATTAACTACCGGACCGATCGATTTCAACAACCTAGCATACAAGATACGTGTAAATAACTTGTAGCAGGTGTTGAGACAAGTGATCGGTCGGTAGTTCTTGGAATCAGACAAGTCTCCACTCTTTGGAAGTAGCACAGTGTACCCCTCGACAGCCCAGCTTGGAATATGCCGCTCCTCTTTGACCCATGAGTCAAAGACTCTGGCCAGACGGCGGTGAGTGGAAGGAAATTTCTTCCATCACCATATGTTAATGCCGTCAGGGCCGGGAGCAGCATAGTTTTTGGTACCAACAAGAGCTTGTCGGACCTCATCCTCGCTTACTGCCTCGCACACTTCTGTTTGCGGAAGTTGACGTTCAGCGCAAAACATTTGGAAGTGTGCTAGGGCTGGAGTGTCTAGGTGAATTGGACGCGGTGACTCATACACTCCTTTCCAGAACTGCTCAACCTCCTCCACAGCCGGTGGAGCAACAATTGTGGGCGGTGGAGATTCAAAAAGCCTAGACGGGCTATCGCGAAACAAGGAATTCTCCCTGATGCGTCTAACCCGTCTGGCCAGATTTCTCCTTACCACGCCCAGGACTCGAATCCTATCCGCACAATGTTGCTTGATGGTCTGCAACACTGTACGTTTTAGTGTGTGATGGTGGCGGCGCAGTTGAGCGGCTATACGCCTAATTTTTGGCGTGAAAGCCCTGCCGCTAGAAATAAAATCCATCACACACTGGATCCGAGACGCTTGCTGCCTCGCCGACTAAATTTTGGCCTCGACTTTGTGTAGGCGCCGTTCGGTTTTCTCGATCTGGTCGTGCGGTCTCTCACTCCGCACTTCCGGAACGAGTCGCTTTGCGGCACCATACACGGCCTCGTTGATTTCCCAGAGGTCGGCGAATTCCGGAAGCTCGTCGTTAATCAACGTGTCCAATTCTACCAGCTCGTGTGGTCGTACGGAGACCCTGATGTTGATTCGGGTTCTCCTAGTTCTAAGATCAACTTCGGTGTTCTGGAGCAGGCTTGCTCTACCAGATCTGTTGCGGCGCACCACAGGTGGTGCTGGTGCGGCTAGATCCGGTTCTGGTGCTGCAATATATATATATATATATATATATATATATATATATATATATATATATATATATATATATATATATATATATATATATATATATATTTAGAAAGGTTTCTCTACGCAAATAGTTTTCTTTTGATTGCCCAACTACAGACCGAAATTCCCGGTATCAATATATATATATATATATATATATATATATATATATATATATATATTCTTTTATTGATATTCTTGAACCATTTGTAATATTTGTATGCTTTCTTGGTATATTGGTTCGTATATATACTGAAAATAAAATGAAATAAAAATTCTTTTTGACGTTTCGACAATGTTTATTGTCTTTTTCAAAATGTTAATTAGTGTTTCCATGTAATTTAATTAATCGAAATCATCTATTCTTTTCTAAATTACATGGAAACACTAATTAACATTTTGAAAAAGACAATAAACATTGTCGAAACGTCAAAAAGAATTTTTATTTCATTTTATTTTCAGTATATATACGAACCAATATACCAAGAAAGCATACAAATATATATATATATATATATATCTGGAAATTCCAGACTCTACGGTCGAATCACCTGAAGATGGCAAATGCGACTTTGCCGAAACGTCGTGAAATTGGTCCTTTTGAGGACCGAAACCACACAACGCGGATCAATACCCGAGAATCCAGTTCTACACATTACGTCCGCGAGAACCTAAGAAGCGGCCACCCCCCGCGTACATTTCAATTTCCGACATAGAAGGTCTCTAAAGGGCTCGAAATTTTCCTTGAACTATCTATTTTTTGATGCCGTGTGGTGTTTTTTGAAATTCCAGAATGGCGGCCTGAAAATGGCCCATGTATCTGGAGTAGACATAAAAAAATTCACGAATGTCCCAAAAAAATTCGCAAATAAGATGGGTGATTGGCTTCAAACTTATTGCTTTAGAGTTTTTGGGTCACTAATTACGAATCTGTTATCAAAATTTTACAATTTCAAAATGGCAGTTACAAAATGGCGACTACAAATGTAAAAATACTTGAAAACTACAGAATTTATCTCAAAATTTTCCTTGAACTATCTATTTTTTGATGCCGTGTGGTGTTTTCTGAAATTCTGAAATGGCGGCCTAAAAATGGCCCATGTATCAGGAGTAGACATAAAAAAATTCACGAATGTCCCAAAAAAATTAGCAAATAAGATGGTTAATTGGCTTCAAACTTATTGCTTAAGAGTTTTTGGGTCACTAATTACGAATTTGTTATCAAAATTTCAGAATTCCAAAATGGCAGTCACAAAATGGCGACTACAAATATAAAAATACTTGAAAACAACAGAATTTATCTCAAAATTTTCCTTGAACTATGTATTTTTTGATGCCGTGTGGTGTTTTTTGAAATTCCAGAATGGCGGCCTGAAATGGCTCATGTATCAGGAGTAGACATAAAAAAATTCACGAATGTCCCAAAAAATGTCACAAATAAGATGTGTAATTGGCTTCAAACTTATTGCTTAAGAGTTTTTGGGTCACTAATTACGAATCTGTTATCAAAATTTCAGAATTTCAAAATGGCAGTCACAAAATGGCGACTACAAATATAAAAATACTTGAAAAACTACAGAATTTATCTAAAATTTGTTACTCAGGGGTTTTTGGAGTCGCTGATTATGAATTCATTATCAGAGTGAACCAAAATTAAGTGAGAGTAGAGGAAGGAAGAGGGCACCCTTTTTAGGTGGAAAGGAGGGAGTAAAAAAAAAATTTTTTTTCAAGTGAATCGACAATCGTATTTTAAAATAAAAAGTGAGAATCGAAAGCCTAAAATATTTTATCTCTTTCCAGTTATTAAGCTTGAAAAATTGAATTATTGACATCAAAATTACGTGTTTACAATCATTTTTTTTAAATAAGTCAAAAAATATTGCATTCAATCACACAAACCATTTGTAACAGAAACGATGTAGCTTTAAGATAAATCCTAAAATAACAAAAATTTTGCTGCCGGCATTAGCATTACCCAATGTGCACCACGAAGAGATTGCGCGATCGGACTTTGCACATCATTTTGCCTTTAAAAAGGCAGTTTCTTCTTCGCAGTTTCGAAAGCGAATAACATTTCCCCTCAACTTTGCTCCGACATACTGTAATTAATTGTGTAAGTTCAATTGGGAATCCAAACCATTTCAGTAGGATCATTAGAATACCTTTTGATCAACAGTTTATCGCTAGTTTCAACAATAATCGCATGATTTTTCAGTATTTGGGGTACAGGTTGAGCCTTTTCAAATATTTTGTTCAATTTTCTTCTCATCTTGTCATGGTACACTTTATTAAAGTACTAAATCTTTATATTTTTAAAATGTTTTTCTGCCCACTTAAAGAAGAACTGTTGGAGTCAATAATGCATTTTCTGTTTCTACGATGAGACTTTCTTTATAAGCCTCTCGTTTGAACGTAGCACCAATACCATCATAAGCACTTTTTCCATGAGCAGTTGCACTAAAATGCCATTCAGCAATAATATCAAAATCCTTCTTATGTTCGATAAGATTGAAAATTTGATACTAGTTTTTAAAGTGCTGCTTTGCTCCGTCTGTTATGTAGATTATTTTGGAAAGATTCTTCACGTGTTTCTTAATTTCTGGAATCAATAATGATTGCACCGAGAAAACAGCTGCAGTATCGTGTTTTAAACTTTCTGTTAAAAATACATTTGTTTTATGCGTCAGCTCACCATTTTCTTTTTAATAGTGATTTACAGGAAAAACAATAAATTGGTCATTGTTAAATTGGAATGCTTGTGAGGCATCTTGACATACATAAGCATAATTTTCTGAAAAATCAAACATTACAATTGCTTCGCCGTCTTTTAAATTCTTTTTTTCTCTGTGATAGAATCTGTTTGTTGTTTGGCTATGAAAGAGTGAGGTTTCAAAATTTCTAATTTACGATATAGTTCATTTACAAATTCATCAATATTCATTTTCTGGTTCACCAGCGTTGACCGATCAGTTGAAGACCACATTCAACATTGTACGTGAGAAATTGATGAATCCTCTAAAAGTTTAAATAAGTTTTCGGAAAACTTAGCTGTCCCAGGGCATTTCTGACATTTATCAAGATAGCAATCAGGGCCAGGATTTTCACAAATGATTTGACTTAAGCAATCTTTATAATTTGCAATCAGCATGTACGTATTCTCAGTAAGTGTTTTAATATTAATTGCATCCAATTTTGATGAATTGTACACATACAAACAGAGTGTGTACCTGAAGCTCCTGGGAGTATGCAATATTTTGGTCTAAGCTGAGCAAATTTGTTATAGCTAATTGTGAATTCTGGCTCAGCTTCTTTAAATAAAACATATAATTCTTTCAGACTCAATAATATTAGACGTTTTTGCATTAATATTCGCTCACCGTCAACCCTTAATAAAACGGTATCCTTCATTCCTGGCATTACTCAACTATTCGTGTCATTAGTACAGAATTTAATAACTTTATCAACAGTATCTTGGGGCAAAAATTTTCTTTGTTTTGCAGCTGTCTCCGCTAATAACCCGAAACTGGCCTCCAGTTCCTTGGATTTCTATGCCAAGAATCTGGATGCACCAAATTCTTTCGCTACTTTGCTTACACTCCAAGATAATGGCGCAGTAGTCAAAATTCGTACTCTTAATGGGTCCGTACGCTTGAGGCTAGAAAATTTCATTTTTAGTCCATTAAACATTTCTTCAAGTTCAATTTCTCTGGGTGATTTATTTCCATTATCACTTGCTGGTATGTTTTCTGGATGATCAATATCCATTTCCGAGGATATTTCATGACTTTCCACAGTTTTGATTATCTGCAAAACTATGATCAGTGTTCATGTCAAATGATATTCCGTGATAATGCATGTTTGTATTATCCACAGCAACATTT
Organism: Endomychus coccineus; assembly: GCA_958510875.1. Taxonomy (NCBI): domain Eukaryota; kingdom Metazoa; phylum Arthropoda; class Insecta; order Coleoptera; family Endomychidae; genus Endomychus; species Endomychus coccineus. The sequence goes on from OY294069.1 coordinate 109,387,883, forward strand.
ACATCTGCCATCTCAACGGCATTTGCAAAGTCTGACTTCCATCTTTTCGTACAGGCATAACAAACTTTAGAATTATACGGCAAACCAGGAAAATTGTCAGATATATCTTTTGGAATAGTTCGTAGACCTTTACCTATGTGACCTTTCTCAGCTGGTCTTCTGAATAAATTAACGCTTCTATCCGACCGATAAATATTTTCCATCTTCTTGGCAGTACAAAAATAATTTCGGCGAAAAATTATTCAGATTCAATATAATACTCTTAACAACGATTTCTTCTCATCAAAACTTCATTTCTGGCAATAGACTACTTTTGATGTTTACCAACTAGATACAAATGAAGAGAGACGTATGTGTCACATACGTCTCTTTTTGTTTGTAAACAAACAACTATGGCTGCCGGTGTGACGAATGAAACAGTTGAATTCACATACGTAGGTATGGTAACTAACAGCCGTATGTACATATACAGCCTTTTTCGCTTGTCGAAGGTTCGTTTTTTAGGAAAAGTAAGCAGTATCAGTTTTTTCAATTAAATTCAAGTACTTGTTCAACAAAATGTCGTTTTTACAATGTATATCGAGTTCTAGAAGGTTAAAAATAATTATTTTTGGTTTAGCTACTCAAACAAATAGTTATTTTTGATCTAAAAGTTGATTTATTAAATCCGAATTTTTCCACATAGGATTTTCTATGGTATAATTGACCCTAAAGTAGATGTTATGTTTGACCCCGGAGGCCTAAAAACCCCTGAGTAACAAATTTTAGATCAATTCTGTAGTTTTCAAGTATTTTTATATTTGCAGTCGCCATTCTGTAACTGCCATTTTGAAATTATGAAATTTTGATAACAGATTCGTAATTAGTGACCCAAAAACTCTTAAGCAATAAGTTTGAAGCCAATTACCCATCTTATTTGCAAATTTTTTTGGGACATTCGGCATCAAAAAATAGATAGTTCAGGGAAAATTTTGAGCCCTTTAGAGACCTTCTATGTCGAAAATTGAAATGTATGCGGGGGGTGGCCGGTTTCACAAATAATGCCCCTATATATATATATATATATATATATTTGTATGCTTTCTTGGTATATTGGTTCGTATATATACTGAAAATAAAATGAAATAAAAATTCTTTTTGACGTTTCGACAATGTTTATTGCCTTTATCAAAATTGTGGATTAGTGTTTCCGTGTAATTTAGAAAATAAATTACATGGAAACACTAATCCACAATTTTGATAAAGGCAATAAACATTGTCGAAACGTCAAAAAGAATTTTTATTTCATTTTATTTTCAGTATATATACGAACCAATATACCAAGAAAGCATACAAATGTTACAAATGGTTCAAGAATATCAATAAAAGAATATATATATATATATATTATTATGTTAACTCTTATGAGTTTATTTTGCCCCACGTTGTGGTGACAATTATTAAGATTTAATAATAATGATTTTATTTTATTTGAGTTTTGTTATTAATAATTATAATTTATTCTTCCGGCTAGCTTTTATTTATTTATTTTGAATAATAATGATCCTTTTCTTTTTATATTATTTTATGGAATTAAACACAATATTCTTTGAATGTTAAAAAGTTTCTATATTTAAATCTCTATGACTCTGATTATCTCAGGTTTCAAATTTACAATTTAGTTTTATGTTCTAAGCATAGACCTAGCTTTAACCAAAAAAATCTTTCTTTCAGATTTACAAATAACACTACAATGGAGATATAATAAACAAACTTACTTTTAGTTTATATCCAAAAGTGTGTTTAACTATGTTGGCAATTTTCAATTTACTTCTTTTATAATTTCGTTGATGATTCACTTTTACACAATACTATGCTTTTTCACAATAATCACAGGTAACTAATTTTGATTACTTCTTCTTGAGAATCAGGAACTGTTGATAATACTTTGTTTTATCCTTTTAGATAAAACATGAAACTTTTCGATGCTTTATTGAAATTATTGATGAATGGCAATCGTTGGATATTTCTTATAAATTGGAGGTTATTACAGCCTTTTACTGGATTCAGATACTTGGAATAATCGTTGACTTTTAATAAAACTTATTAACTTTGGTTTCTTTGAACCTATCGAAGTTTGGAACACTTTCGTTCACTGGTGTTTATAGGTTATAAAATTTTGGTGAGTTGCAGGAGTACTTTCACTCTTCAGATATAATGGCAAACTAAACTTCCTTCACTTTCAGCCCTTTTTATAAGCCTCCAAAACCGACGCAACTTGATGTCATAAACAACCTATGAGATGCTTTCTTTTCAAATCAAGCATGCCAAGTTAATTGTTGTGAAACTGACACAAGTCTTCATTGTTACCAGATTGACATTAGAAATTCCTATTGACCAATCAGAATTTAGTATACTTTACTTTTTGAATTATTTGAGATTTTCAACTTATTTTAATTGTTAGTGATTCCTTCTTTTTAAATTAATATTGCCTACATTTTTCCCCACACTTTGGTATAATATAACTTATGATTGGGTTATTATTAATATGATTATTCCCATATTTATGGTTTTCTTGACAGTTACTTATTCTTAAATCTAATACATACCATATTATATCAATAACATTCTTTTAACATTACATAACTCAAATTTACTAATCCTAACTTATATCTATAACATTATTCAATGTTTTGTACTATCTCATGATAGTTTTGTAATCACTTTACTTATGATTTATGATTTCGTTACACAGAACGTTTCTTCACTTTCACTGAAGTTCTTGTTTATCACTTCTTATTCTATTACATCGTTGTTTATTATGTTTTACATTGTTAATATTAATATCCTAACTATTATTTAGCTTTTATTATTGTTTTTAATTCCATAAAATATTTTTTATTTGATCTTTTCTGATTTTCAAAGTTCGGTAAGTTATTATTTTTAAATTTTTATTGTCCATGAAATGAAATCATAACAAATTCCCCTAAATCAATTTTAACATATTAATCACATTAATATTTAAAATTTATTTATCTTTTGATTTTATTTTCATGAACTAAATTTATTAATAATTATACTTGTATATTTGATCAATATTAAATATTCCCCTTATCTTTCCGTTTTCAGGATTCATTAATTCATAACTATTTTCAGCATTTTCATTCATGACTACATATGGACCTTCAAAAACAAAACATAATTTTCTACATATATTCTTTTTATTATTAGTTACTCTCATTGCTCTTACTATTACTAATTCACCTATTTCAAATTTAATTAACCTTCCTCTTTTTCTCATTTCCCTATTCATATATTTTCTTGCATTTCTTTCTAACCTATTACTGATATCTTTCAAAATTTCATTTCGCTCTACTGAATTTTCATCTAACCATTTTCTATCTGGTTCTTCGCCTTTCATTATTAATACAGGTGTTTTCTCTGTTGTAGTATTTGGACAATGATTTAAACATTTTTCTACTCTGGATATTGATTCATCCCATTGACGATGTTTATCCTCACAAGATATTCTCAGATATTTTATTACTTCCTGTATATATCGCTCTGATGGATTGGATTGAGGATGTCTGATGCTTGTTAATTGATGAAAAATTAAATTCCTTTTGCAAAAATACTTGAAACGTATGTTTTTGAAATATGTTGCGTTATCTGTAATTAACTTTCTTGGCCTACCAATTTCTTCAAAATAGTTTTCTAACTTATGCATTACTTCTCTACTTTTTGTCGTTTTGCAAGCATATAATTTTATATATTTAGAAAATAAATCTACTACAACCAAAATATGTCTACTTCCTTTTTCTGTTACTATTAACTCACTTAAAAAATCTATTGCTACTATTTCTAAACATTCCTTTACTATAATACTCTTTGCTAAATTGTGATTAATTATATTTTTAGGCTTTGCTCTTTGACATATGTCACATTTCTTTGTGATTTCTTTTGCAATTTGGTAATCTCCTTTACCTATATAATTTTCTCTGAATATGAGCCACATTTTCCTTGCTCCTATGTGATTGAATTCACTATGTAAATGATTTAAAATTTTTAAAGTTAGGTCTTGATTTATTCTGTATAATTCTTTCCTACCTATATCTTGTAAATAAACTCCCTCTTTGATTTTACATTTCTTTTTATCCTTCTCTGATAAAGTACTTTGATTGTTTTTAATGCTCTCTAATGAAAATAAACCCCTTTCTTCTAATAAAATATTTGCTCCTACTTTATATTTCCTTTTATCAATTTTTAAATTCCCCTCTTCTCTTGTTAAAGTATCAGCTATTATATTTAATTTTCCTGGAATATGTTTTATTTCAAAATCATATTCCTGCAATAACAAAATCCATCTTTGAATCCTACTGTTTACAAACTTGTTTTTAAATATACTTGTTAATGCACTATGATCAGTTTCTACCCTTACTTTATTCCCTAACAAATAAAATCTTGATTTCTTTACACAAAAAACTATACTTGCTAATTCTAATTCAGTAACGCTGTAATTTTTTTCATGAACTTTTGTCATTCTTGACACAAAACTTATGGGCACTTCTTCATTATTTTGTTTTTGTAATAAAACACCACTGAATCTTTGTTTAGAAGCATCTGTTCTTAATATGAAAGGTTTATCATATTGTGCATGATAGACTTTTAATTTTTTAATGAAAATATATTTTAAATTTTGGAAATTCGTGTCTTTCATTATCCCATTTCCATTTTACCCCTTTCTTGAGTAATTCTACTAATGGAATCTCCTTCTGACTTAAATCAGGAATGAGCCTTTTGAAATAATTTATTAGACCTAAGAATCCCCTCAAAGTTTTAAGATTGGTGGGTCTTTTGAAATTTTTAATTACATCTAATCTATCTTCATCCATTTCTAAACCTTCCCTCGTTAATTTATAACCCAAAAATTTAACTTCTGTTTTATAGAATTCACATTTCTCAATATTTATTTTTAAACCTGCTATATCTAATTCGTTCAAAACTAATTTTATGTGATCTTTATGTTCTTCTACTGTTCTAGAAAATATTAATATGTCATCGATATAATGAACTACAAAAATTTCAAATCTATTTAATATTTGATTCATACTTCTAACTAACGCACTGCATGCACTTTGAATACCAAAAGGCGTAACTTTAAAACGATACACTTCTCCATCTATCATAAAACCAGTGTAATCTCTACAACTTTCATGTAAAGGAATCAACCAGAAACTATGTCTTAAATCAACTTTACTAAAAATTTTTGCCTTTATTATTCTACCAAAAATTGACTCTATATTTTTAGGAGCTTCATATTGTGGTACTGACAATCTATTCAATGTTCGAGCATCTAAACATAACCTAATATCACCATTTGACTTTTTTGCTATAACAATAGGGTTTATATATTTTGTTTTACTTCTTTCTATTATGTCTTGTTCTAGCATTTCACCGATTTTTTTCCTAACATCTTCTATGTACTTGTATGGGATTGGATAGTTCTTGGATTTAAAATTTTCAATTTCTTTGACTTGGAATTTATGAATATAATTACTAGCTATACGAGTTTCATCAATTATTAAACCTTTATGTTGTGAAATTATTTCTGATATTATTCCCCTATACTTCTCGGATATTTTCATCTGCGAGATTATTTCATTTAAATTTCTGCTTGAGTCTTTTCTTTCGACCGCATTTATTATATTGCAACCTTCATTTGGTCTGTCAATATTTTCATTTTCCCCTTTCCCTATCTTTATAATTTCATCTAACAACTTTATTTCCTTTTCCTCGTAATCTATAATAATTCCATGCTTTTCTAATTCATCAGTTCCCATAACAATATCCAATTTCATATTCGGCACTACAAATAATTGCATCTCTAGACTTGACTTCCCTATTATAACATGCTCAGTAATCATTTTTGATACTTCAGTAATTTTCTTTCCACTAATATTTACTAATTCTACTTTTGGTATTTTCAATTGATTTGTTAATTTTACTTCAGACAATAGTTCTTCCCTTATTAATGATAGTTCTGATCCTGTATCACACATAATTTCTACTTCTTTCCCTTTTAAAAAACCTTTTAATTTAATTAAACCTATACTTTCATTTTCTTCCCTTTGCTGTTCGTAGTCAATGTATTCCCTCTGATGTTCATATAATACATTAACGTGGTATTCGTGCTTTCTTAAAAATCCTGATTTTGTTGATTATTTTGACTTGAAGAGTCTTCCCTTTCCATATTACTTTCAATCCTACTACAGTTTACTTCCCTTTGATTGTTTTCATTTCTACTATTATTTCTATTATTATTATTATTTTGACTTATATAATCCCTATATCTATTTCTATTTTGATTAGCATTATTTCCATTATATCTATTTTCCCTATTATAATAATTTTGGTTTCTATTATCCCTATTTCTAAAATTGTTTTGATAATTATTATTTTGGAATCTATTATTATAATTTTGATTTCCCCTGTAATTGTTCCTGTTATCATTATATCCATTTTGTTGCCTAGTTCCTATGTTATTCTTATTATCAATTCGGTTTAAGTATGATAGTAGTTGATTCATGTTTTTAATATTTGCAATGGCTATTGCCTCAGATATTTGACTTCGATACTGTCTTGAAATGTATAAAACTATCTCTTCCTCTCTTATTTTAGGTTCTAAATATTGCGCTTCATTATATAGGCTAAGTGCATAAGCACTCATGCTTTTTCTAGTCCCTTCTATATACTTCCTAAAATATAACCTTTCTCGACATTTCGATTGTTCATTTTCACCCCAAAAATTATTTAAAAATTCATCTATAAACTCATCTAAACTATTTAATTCCCTTTCTTTGCAATTGAACCACAACAAAGGTTCATCAACCAATCGTTCTCTTATTCATTTTTTCATTCTCTCTATATTCCTTTCATACTGTATTTCATTTTTCAAATCTTCAACAAAAATGCATGGATGTAATAATTTTATGTTTCCATTAAATTTTATTGTATTCTCATGACCTACATTTCTGTATTCTATATTCATTCTCTCTTCGGATCTATTCTCAATTCTTTTTATTCTTTCATCTTGTTCATTTATCATTTTTTCCTGATTTTCTTTTATACTTTGTACATTCACATTCACATTCTCTTCAATATTCTTCCCCATATCATTCATTCTATTTTCCATAATATCTATTTCTTTCTCTACATTATTAAACTTTCTATTTACAAAGCTATTATATTCTTCTAATTTATTATCTATACTTTCTTCAACATGTTTCCTAATTTCCTCTTTCTCTGTTTCAACTATTCTCATAATTTCCTCAGTTCTTTTATCAAATTTATCATTCACTCTCTTAATTACATCTCTTATATCACTCATACCTTGTTCAATTTTAGCATTTGTTTCACTCATACGTTGTTCAATTTTAGCATTTGTTTCATTCGTTTCATTAGCTTTTAAATTTAAACTTTCAAGCAATCTCATTATTTGTGATTGACTATCTATTATTGGTGGTCTTTCTGCACTAATCATTTCACCCTCTTGATCAAATCCTATCAATTCTGGAGTACTTTGTCTATCTCGTTCCATTTTTACTTTCTTATTAATTAATCTAGTTTTCTAATTTACTTTGATTACGCGGTTCTATTTGAATTTCCTTTTCAGAATTACTTTTTATTTCCCTTTTTCAAATGGCCCCACGTTTGAGCGACAATTATTATGTTAACTCTTATGAGTTTATTTTGCCCCACGTTGTGGTGACAATTATTAAGATTTAATAATAATGATTTTATTTTATTTGAGTTTTGTTATCAATAATTATAATTTATTCTTCCGGCTAGCTTTTATTTATTTATTTTGAATAATAATGATCCTTTTCTTTTTATATTATTTTATGGAATTAAACACAATATTCTTTGAATGTTAAAAAGTTTCTATATTTAAATCTCTATGACTCTAATTATCTCAGGTTTCAAATTTACAATTTAGTTTTATGTTCTAAGCATAGACCTAGCTTTAACCTCAAAACTATTCAATATTAATAGTTGTTTACAAAATTACAAACGACAATCTTTCTTTCAGATTTACAAATAACACTACAATGGAGATATAATAAACAAACTTACTTTTAGTTTATATCCAAAAGTGTGTTTAACTATGTTGGCAATTTTCAATTTACTTCTTTTATAATTTCGTTGATGATTCACTTTTACACAATACTATGCTTTTTCACAATAATCACAGGTAACTAATTTTGATTACTTCTTCTTGAGAATCAGGAACTGTTGATAATACTTTGTTTTATCCTTTTAGATAAAACATGAAACTTTTCGATGCTTTATTGAAATTATTGATGAATGGCAATCGTTGGATATTTCTTATAAATTGGAGGTTATTACAGCCTTTTACTGGATTCAGATACTTGGAATAATCGTTGACTTTTAATAAAACTTATTAACTTTGGTTTCTTTGAACCTATCGAAGTTTGGAACACTTTCGTTCACTGGTGTTTATAGGTTATAAAATTTTGGTGAGTTGCAGGAGTACTTTCACTCTTCAGATATAATGGCAAACTAAACTTCCTTTACTTTCAGCCCTTTTTATAAGCCTCCAAAACCGACGCAACTTGATGTCATAAACAACCTATGAGATGCTTTCTTTTCAAATCAAGCATGCCAAGTTAATTGTTGTGAAACTGACACAAGTCTTCATTGTTACCAGATTGACATTAGAAATTCCTATTGACCAATCAGAATTTAGTATACTTTACTTTTTGAATTATTTGAGATTTTCAACTTATTTTAATTGTTAGTGATTCCTTCTTTTTAAATTAATATTGCCTACATTTTCCCCCACACTCTGGTATAATATAACCTATGATTGGGTTATTATTAATATGATTATTCCCATATTTATGGTTTTCTTGACAGTTACTTATTCTTAAATCTAATACATACCATATTATATCAATAACATTCTTTTAACATTACATAACTCAAATTTACTAATCCTAACTTATATCTATAACATTATTCAATGTTTTGTACTATCTCATGATAGTTTTGTAATCACTTTACTTATGATTTATGATTTCGTTACACAGAACGTTTCTTCACTTTCACTGAAGTTCTTGTTTATCACTTCTTATTCTATTACATCGTTGTTTATTATGTTTTACATTGTTAATATTAATATCCCAACTATTATTTAGCTTTTATTATTGTTTTTAATTCCATAAAATATTTTTTATTTGATCTTTTCTGATTTTCAAAGTTCGGTAAGTTATTATTTTTAAATTTTTATTGTCTATGAAATGAAATCATAACAATATATATATATATATATATATATATATATATATATATATATATATATATATATATATATATATATATATATATATATATATATATATATATATACATATGTTTCTTCTTAGGTTCTCGCGGACGTAATGTGTAGAACTGGATTCTCGGGTATTGATCCGCGTTGTGTGGTTTCGGTCCTCAAAAGGACCAATTTCACGACGTTTCGGCAAATGCGACTTTGCCGAAACGTCGTGAAATTGGTCCTTTTGAGGACCGAAACCACACAACGCGGATCAATACTCGAGAATCCAGTTCTACATTTATACATATATATATATATATATATATATATATATATATATATAAGAATAAGAATAAGAATAATTTATTATGTGAAAATAGAAAATGCATGAATGTGTAAATATTTCTCAGTAAATATCACATAATAAGTAATAACCACGAAAGCAATTTGCTTGTATGTGGACATAATGTAAACAACATAGCATAATAGTATAATAATCATAATAATCCCTAACTAGGAACAATAAAAATTTATAACAAAATAATAAAATATTGTAAGTTCTTAAAGATTAAGATACACATACACAACACAAAATCCCAATACCAATCACTTGTGAAGACTGTAGTGGTTAAAAAAATTTAGGATATCACTATCTGTAATGATAATATGAATGAACTGTACATGGTTTTCTATTTGGTAATGTCATGAATTTTACTACGTTCACTTTTAATTAAAAATAATTTTAAGTTTTTCTTAAATAACTCAAGTGTGCGACTATTTCGTATATTTAGTGGAATTGTATTGAATATAGTAACTCCTATGTATCGGAAAGATCTTTGTCCTTTATGCGTTTTCATTCGTTCTTGTGAGAATGCTGCTTCCTTGAATCTTGTACAGTAGGAGTGTTGGGGCTTTAAAAGTTCTTTTTGTGCTTTAAACATTCTACATGATATGTTAAAATAATAAATTTGTCGGATATCAAGTAAATTAGCCTCCTCATATAGGTCATCTGTATGATATAGTTTGGGCCTACTCATAATTAATTTAACTATTCTATTTTGCAGAACGCTTAGTTCATTCAGGTAATTGTTGGACACTGATCCCCATGTAGTTATAGCGTAGTTGAGTTGGCTCCCAACTGAAGCATTATACACAGTTTTTAATTGATTAATATCTAAGATATCTTTCAGAATCCTAATCCTTGAAAATATGAATCTGATCTTTTTTATGAGATTATGTATATGATTGTTCCATCTCAAGTGTTTGTCCAGCACGATTCCTAGATAGGTAACTGTTTCCGCTATTGATATTGTGTGAGTTGATTTGTTGTTTACTAATACATCTAAGTTATTGAACTTTGGCAATGTGTCAGCATAAATTGTGAAGGGAAAGAATGAAGTTTTTTGAATGTTTATATATGGGAAATTTTTAGTAAACCATTCTATTATAGTCTTCAGCTCTTTTTCAGCTCTGTTTTTCAATTCTTCCCACTCTATATCACTTAATAGAACCACCGTGTCATCAGCAAAGGCTATGAGAAGAGCATCGATATCGACACTAAATAGGTCATTGAGAAAAATGTTAAACAATATAGGTCCCAGTACATAGCCTTGAGGTACTCCACAATTTATAAGTTTATAACTGCTATAAACATCATTCACCTTGACACATTGTTGTCTATTTGTTAGATACGATTTTAATAATTTAAGACATACTCCTCTAAGTCCATAAGATTCAAGCTTATCCAATAGTAGCGAGTGGTTGACTGTGTCAAAGGCCTTTTGCAAATCAATGAACACCGCAAGTGTTTTGCGACCGTTGTCCAAGTTTTGGTAAATATTGTCAACTAAAAGATGAATTGCATCTGTTGTACTTTTTTCTTCTCGGAAACCAAATTGTGCATTAGATAGAAGATTGAAACGTTCCAAGTATCCGGTGATTCTATTTTTTAAGACTTTCTCGAAGATTTTACTCAATGTAGGTAGTATTGATATGGGTCTATAATTCCCAATATTACTTTTATCCCCTTTTTTAAAAATAGGCACCACCGTGGATAGTTTAAATTGTTCAGGAAAATCACCTTGTGTGAAGCATTTGTTGACAATAGCTGCTATAGGTTTACTCACGTATTCTTTCAATCTCTTTAGGGTAAGAGCAGTTATGTCAGTTGGTCCTGATGTAGCATTTGTTTTGAGTTGGTCAATAACATTTTGTATTTCTGATTGAGTTGTTGGATTGATAAACATATTATGTGCCGTGTTTTTGAGATATTGTTTTTTGTTAGAAGGAATATGATTTTTTTCAGATAATTTCTTACCGATATTAAGGAAATACTTGTTAAATTCTTCTGCAATCTCACTATCATTTTGTAATTCATTTTCATCAACACATATCCTGTTTATTTTGTTTGTATTGTAAGTGCTTCCAGTAGCTTCATTTACTACTTTCCAGATGTTTTTTGGATTGTGCGGATCCTTTAATATTTTACTCCTGAAATAGTTTTTTTTTGTTTTCCTTATTAGGTTATTCAAAATATTTCTGTAAGAGATGTATGCTTGTTTTTTATTCTCATCATCTGGGGACTTCAAGTGGATTTTGTATAGTTTGTCTCTCTTTGTTATTGATCTAATTAGTCCGATAGTTATCCAATTCTGTCTCTTCTTGTAATCCATTCGCTTGTGATACGTACATTTCTGTATATTTTTATCCAGAATTGTTAAGAATATTTCCGTGCATTTAGTAACGTCATCTTCATTTTTTAGCTCTTTCCAGTTTAAAGCTCCCATTTTAGTTTTTAGGTGATGATAGTTTATAACTTTGCTGTAAAAAGTCTTTTTAATATGAGCATCATTTTGTTGTTTTAGACTAGGCTCAACAATTAGCATACCAGTAATAAAATGATCAGTGATGTTTGTTTGTAATGTAAATGGTATAATGAAATCCAGTTCGTTGGGTTTCATATTTACAAAAATATGATCTAAGCAGGAAGATGTATTGTTGGTAATTCTTGTAGGAATATTTATCATAGAAACAAATCCGATTTCAACCATGTCATTTAGATATTCATGTACGCAGTTTTTGTTCTCCAAATCTAATATATCTATGTTTAGATCCCCGATGATAATATTATTGTCAACGTCTTTATGTTTAGCGGTTATATGTGTCTGCAGATCTCTACTGAATAATATAGGGCAAATTGAATGGTTTCTGTAGATGCATAATATTTTCATTTTTTTGTTCAAAATTCTTGCTTCAATTTCTATACCCTTTGTACCAGCTAATTCTACTATAGTTGTTTTAAATGGTATATCATTTTTGACAAAAACTATGACACCATCGGCTCTATTTATTGTGCCTTCATTGTATATCATTTCATAGTTATTTATTTTAAATAGATTTATATTTGGTACTATTCATGTTTCAGTAAATACTAAAATATCTATATTTGTTGAGATTTCATTTAGAACAATTTGAAATTCATCGAAATGTTCCTTTATGCTTCTAATGTTTTGATGCAATATTGTAAAATTATGGTTTTGTTTATTTACATTTAGTACCTCATTTATTTCATATATATTTCTTAGTTCATATGATTGTTCAGTGCTTGCTTCAAATTCTGTCAAAAAAGTATTCATTATTATAAAAAGTATACTTAATAGAATTTATAGACTTATTGTTATTTTTGATTAATTTTAAGGACATAGGAAAAACACTTCTTCACGTCAAGCGGCCAATCATGACGACTAATATAGACAAACACAGGTAGGCCTAGGATATGGAAAACAAAATGACAAACATAGGGATTTTGTAACTTTTACTAATAATATTATTTATTAATTTTAATAGATTTAGCAATTATTGTTTTGGTATTTCTATATTATTTTTACACTATTTCCTGTGGACCTGGTCACTACCCTAGTTGAGGATAACTTGGCTAAATATTCGCTTTTTTCCCTAGTTGGGTGCAGTGACTCATTTAGTAATGTATTAGGAATAAAGACGGTATCATTTTCGTATAAGCGTAAAGGAGTAGCGGGAGCACTATTGGGTTTATCCTCATGTTCACTTCCTTCTAATTGTTCCATTGTGAATGGTTCACCGTTTACAAAGAGTTTTTTATACTTTATATAGGCATTTGATTGTTTTTCCCTTGCTAGTTTGAGATGGTAACGCAAAATTTTATTTTCCTCACGTTCCTGTTTAGTCAGATCGTTTGCAATTGCAATATGTTTCCCTTTTAATTTATAAGCATTTTTCAATATTTCAACCTTTTTTAAGTGAGATACAGTTTCAATTTTTATTGTTTTCCTTCCCTCTTTTCCAAAGCAGTGAATATCATTTATTTCAGTATTTTTAATGTCCACACCGATTAATTCTTTCAATTTACTGGTAACGCTGTCTACTAGGTTCGTGCTATTTATATCATTTAAGCCAAAAACAATTAAATTGTTTTTTTTTGTTAGTTGTTCTTGTACATAAATTTTTTATTTTAGGGCTTCATTTTCCTCATCTAATGAATTTATTCGTTTAGTTGCTTCTTCCAATTTTAGTAGGAGATTTGTTTCAGTGGCTAGGATTTGTCTTTGCAGCCGTTTTATTTCGTTAAATATATCGGCGTTTGTTATATTTTCTGATTGTAACATATTCAAGAATTCAAAGAAATTGTGGTAGTTTTTCTTCAAGATAAGATATTGATACAACAGATGTCTTATGATATGTGGAATTTAGGTGGTATTTACACAGTAATTTTAAAAGTTCGTACCTTATTACGGGATAATTATCGGATAATTCCAGTCTTCAGTTAGTACATACAAAGTATCATTTACTATCACTTACATTTAATCAATAATGAATCACAATTTCACACAATGTGCATGGAAAATAAACAATATATTCAGAGCTACACTTCACACACGTTCACTCCACACAAATTTTTATTCCGAATCCGAATATATATATATATATATATATATAAAAAAGGCGTAACTTTAAAACGATACACTTCTCCATCTATCATAAAACCAGTGTAATCTCTACAACTTTCATGTAAAGGAATCAACCAGAAACTATGCCTTAAATCAACTTTACTAAAAACTTGTGCCTTTATTATTCTACCAAAAATTGACTCTATATTTTTAGGAGCTTCATATTGTGGTACTGACAATCTATTCAATGTTCGAGCATCTAAACATAACCTAATATCACCATTTAACTTTTTTGCTATAACAATAGGGTTTATATATTTTGTTTTACTTCTTTCTATTATGTCTTGTTCTAGCATTTCACCGATTTTTTTCCTAACATCTTCTATGTACTTGTATGGGACTGGATAGTTCTTGGATTTAAAATTTTCAATATCTTTGACTTGGAATTTATGAATATAATTACTAGCTATACGAGTTTCATCTATTATTAAACCTTTATGTTGTGAAATTATTTCTGACATTATTCCCCTATACTTCTCGGATACTTTCATCTGCGAGATTATTTCATTTAAATTTCTGCTTGAGTCTTTTCTTTCGACCGCATTTATAATATTGCAACCTTCATTTGGTCTGTCAATATTTTCATTTTCCCCTTTCCCTATCTTTATAATTTCATCTAACAACTTTATTTCCTTTTCCTCGTAATCTATAATAATTCCATGCTTTTCTAATTCATCAGTTCCCATAACAATATCCAATTTCATATTCGGCACTACAAATAATTGCATCTCTAGACTTGACTTCCCTATTATAACATGCTCAGTAATCATTTTTGATACTTCAGTAATTTTCTTTCCACTAATATTTACTAACTCTACTTTTGGTATTTTCAATTGATTTGTTAATTTTACTTCAGACAATAGTTCTTCCCTTATTAATGATAGTTCTGATCCAGTATCACACATAATTTCTACTTCTTTCCCTTTTAAAAAACCTTTTAATTTAATTAAACCTATACTTTCATTTTCTTCCCTTTGCTGTTCGTAGTCAATGTATTCCCTCTGATGTTCATATAATACATTAACGTGGTATTCGTGATTTTTTAAAAATCCTGATTTTGTTGATTATTTTGACTTGAAGAGTCTTCCCTTTCCATATTACTTTCAATCCTACTACAGTTTACTTCCCTTTGATTATTTTCATTTCTACTATTATTTCTATTATTATTATTATTTTGACTTCTATAATCCCTATATCTATTTCTATTTTGATTAGCATTATTTCCATTATATCTATTTTCCCTATTATAATAATTTTGGTTTCTACTATCCCTATTTCTAAAATTGTTTTGATAATCATTATTTTGGAATCTATCATTATAATTTTGATTTCCCCTATAATTGTTCCTGTTATCATTATATCCATTTTGTTGCCTAGTTCCTATGTTATTCTTATTATCAATTCGGTTTGAGTATGATAGTAGTTGATTCATGTTTTCAATATTTGCAATGGCTATTGCCTCAGATATTTGACTTCGATACTGTCTTGAAATGTATAAAACTATCTCTTCCTCTCTCATTTTAGGTTCTAAATATTGCGCTTCATTATATAGGCTAAGTGCATAAGCACTCATGCTCTTTCTAGTCCCTTCTATATACTTCCTAAAATATAACCTTTCTCGACATTTCGACTGCTCATTTTGACCCCAAAAATTTTTTAAAAATTCATCTATGAACTCATCTAAACTATTTAATTCCCTTTCTTTGCAATTGAACCACAACAATGGTTCATCAACCAATCGTTCTCTTATTAATTTTTTCATTCTCTCTACATTCCTTTCATACTGTATTTCATTTTTTGAATCTTTAACAAAAATGCATGGATGTAATAATTTTATGTTTCCATTAAACTTTATTGTATTCTCATGACCTACATTTCTGTATTCTATATTCATTCTCTCTTCGGACCTATTCTCAATTCTTTTTATTCATTCATCTTGTTCATTTATCATTTTTTCCTGATTTTCTTTCATACTTTGTACATTCACATTCACATTCTCTTCAAAATTCTTCCCCATATCATTCATTCTATTTTCCATAATATCTATTTCTTTCTCTACATTATTAAACTTTCTATTTACAAAGCTATTATATTCTTCTAATTTATTATCTATACTTTCTTCAACATGTTGTCTTATTTCCTTTTTTTCAGTTTCAACTATTCTCATAATTTCCTCAGTTCTTTTATCAAATTTATCATTCACTCTCTTAATTTCATCTCTTATATCACTCATACCTTGTTCAATTTTAGCATTTGTTTCATTCTTACATTGTTCAATTTTTTTATTTGTTTCATTAGCTTTTAAATTTAAACTTTCAAGCAATCTCATTATTTGTGATTGACTATCTATTATTGGTGGTCTTTCTGCACTAATCATTTCACCCTCTTGATCAAATCCTATCAATTCTGGAGTACTCTGTCTATCTCCTTCCATTTTTACTTTCTTATTAATTAATCTAGTTCTTTAAATCATTTTGATACGCGGTTCTATTCCTTTTTTCAAATGGCCCCACGTTTGGCGCCAATTGTTAAGACAATTATCAATTGATTTATTTTGCCCCACGTTTGGGTGACAATTGTTAAGAAAATTTAATTATTTTATATATATATATTGTTATGATTTCATTTCATAAACAATAAAATAAAAAATAATTAAATTTTCTTAACAATTGTCACCCAAACGTGGGGCAAAATAAATCAATTGATAATTGTCTTAACAATTGGCGCCAAACGTGGGGCCATTTGAAAAAAGGAATAGAACCGCGTATCAAAATAATTTAAAGAACTAGATTAATTAATAAGAAAGTAAAAATGGAAGGAGATAGACAGAGTACTCCAGAATTGATAGGATTTGATCAAGAGGGTGAAATGATTAGTGCAGAAAGACCACCAATAATAGATAGTCAATCACAAATAATGAGATTGCTTGAAAGTTTAAATTTAAAAGCTAATGAAACAAATAAAAAAATTGAACAATGTAAGAATGAAACAAATGCTAAAATTGAACAAGGTATGAGTGATATAAGAGATGAAATTAAGAGAGTGAATGATAAATTTGATAAAAGAACTGAGGAAATTATGAGAATAGTTGAAACTGAAAAAAAGGAAATAAGACAACATGTTGAAGAAAGTATAGATAATAAATTAGAAGAATATAATAGCTTTGTAAATAGAAAGTTTAATAATGTAGAGAAAGAAATAGATATTATGGAAAATAGAATGAATGATATGGGGAAGAATTTTGAAGAGAATGTGAATGTGAATGTACAAAGTATGAAAGAAAATCAGGAAAAAATGATAAATGAACAAGATGAAAGAATAAAAAGAATTGAGAATAGATCCGAAGAGAGAATGAATATAGAATACAGAAATGTAGGTCATGAGAATACAATAAAGTTTAATGGAAACATAAAATTATTACATCCATGCATTTTTGTTAAAGATTTAAAAAATGAAATACAGTATGAAAGGAATGTAGAGAGAATGAAAAAATTAATAAGAGAACGATTGGTTGATGAACCATTGTTGTGGTTCAATTGCAAAGAAAGGGAATTAAATAGTTTAGATGAGTTCATAGATGAATTTTTAAAAAATTTTTGGGGTCAAAATGAGCAGTCGAAATGTCGAGAAAGGTTATATTTTAGGAAGTATATAGAAGGGACTAGAAAGAGCATGAGTGCTTATGCACTTAGCCTATATAATGAAGCGCAATATTTAGAACCTAAAATGAGAGAGGAAGAGATAGTTTTATACATTTCAAGACAGTATCGAAGTCAAATATCTGAGGCAATAGCCATTGCAAATATTGAAAACATGAATCAACTACTATCATACTCAAACCGAATTGATAATAAGAATAACATAGGAACTAGGCAACAAAATGGATATAATGATAACAGGAACAATTATAGGGGAAATCAAAATTATAATGATAGATTCCAAAATAATGATTATCAAAACAATTTTAGAAATAGGGATAGTAGAAACCAAAATTATTATAATAGGGAAAATAGATATAATGGAAATAATGCTAATCACAATAGAAATAGATATAGGGATTATAGAAGTCAAAATAATAATAATAATAGAAATAATAGTAGAAATGAAAATAATCAAAGGGAAGTAAACTGTAGTAGGATTGAAAGTAATATGGAAAGGGAAGACTGTTCAAGTCAAAATAATCAACAAAATCAGGATTTTTAAAAAATCACGAATACCACGTTAATGTATTATATGAACATCAGAGGGAATACATTGACTACGAACAGTAAAGGGAAGAAAATGAAAGTATAGGTTTAATTAAATTAAAAGGTTTTTTAAAAGGGAAAGAAGTAGAAATTATGTGTGATACTGGATCAGAACTATCATTAATAAGGGAAGAACTATTGTCTGAAGTAAAATTAACAAATCAATTGAAAATACCAAAAGTAGAATTAGTAAATATTAGTGGAAAGAAAATTACTGAAGTATCAAAAATGATTACTGAGCATGTTATAATAGGGAAGTCAAGTCTAGAGATGCAATTATTTGTAGTGCCGAATATGAAATTGGATATTGTTATGGGAACTGATGAATTAGAAAAGCATGGAATTATTATAGATTACGAGGAAAAGGAAATAAAGTTGTTAGATGAAATTATAAAGATAGGGAAAGGGGAAAATGAAAATATTGACAGACCAAATGAAGGTTGCAATATTATAAATGCGGTCGAAAGAAAAGACTCAAGCAGAAATTTAAATGAAATAATCTCGCAGATGAAAGTATCCGAGAAGTATAGGGGAATAATATCAGAAATAATTTCACAACATAAAGGTTTAATAATAGATGAAACTCGTATAGCTAGTAATTATATTCATAAATTCCAAGTCAAAGATATTGAAAATTTTAAATCCAAGAACTATCCAGTCCCATACAAGTACATAGAAGATGTTAGGAAAAAAATCGGTGAAATGCTAGAACAAGACATAATAGAAAGAAGTAAAACAAAATATATAAACCCTATTGTTATAGCAAAAAAGTTAAATGGTGATATTAGGTTATGTTTAGATGCTCGAACATTGAATAGATTGTCAGTACCACAATATGAAGCTCCTAAAAATATAGAGTCAATTTTTGGTAGAATAATAAAGGCACAAGTTTTTAGTAAAGTTGATTTAAGGCATAGTTTCTGGTTGATTCCTTTACATGAAAGTTGTAGAGATTACACTGGTTTTATGATAGATGGAGAAGTGTATCGTTTTAAAGTTACGCCTTTTGGTATTCAAAGTGCATGCAGTGCGTTAGTTAGAAGTATGAATCAAATATTAAATAGATTTGAAATTTTTGTAGTTCATTATATCGATGACATATTAATATTTTCTAGAACAGTAGAAGAACATAAAGATCACATAAAATTAGTTTTGAACGAATTAGATATAGCAGGTTTAAAAATAAATATTGAGAAATGTGAATTCTATAAAACAGAAGTTAAATTTTTGGGTTATAAATTAACGAGGGAAGGTTTAGAAATGGATGAAGATAGATTAGATGTAATTAAAAATTTCAAAAGACCCACCAATCTTAAAACTTTAAGGGGATTCTTAGGTCTAATAAATTATTTCAAAAGGCTCATTCCTGATTCAAGTCAGAAGGAGATTCCATTAGTAGAATTACTCAAGAAAGGGGTAAATGGAAATGGGATAATGAAAGACACGAAGCTTTCCAAAATTTAAAAGATATTTTCATTCAAAAATTAAAAGTTTATCATGCACAATATGATAAACCTTTCATATTGAGAACAGATGCTTCTAAACAAAGATTCAGTGGTGTTTTATTACAAAAACAAAATAATGAAGAAGTGCCCATAAGTTTTGTGTCAAGAATGACAAAAGTTCATGAAAAAAATTACAGTGTAACTGAATTAGAATTAGCAAGTATAGTTTTTTGTGTAAAGAAATTAAGATTTTATTTGTTAGGGAATAAAGTAAGGGTGATCATAGTGCATTAACAAGTATATTTAAAAACAAGTTTGTAAACAGTAGGATTCAAAGATGGATTTTGTTATTGCAGGAATATGATTTTGAAATAAAACATATTCCAGGAAAATTGAATATAATAGCTGATACTTTAACAAGAGAAGATGGAAATTTAAAAATTGATAAAAGGAAATATAAAGTAGGAGCAAATATTTTATTAGAAGTAAGGGGTTTATTTTCATTAGAGAGCATTAAAAACAATCAAAGTACTTTATCAGAGAAGGATAAAAAGGAATGTAAAATCAAAGAGGGAGTTTATTTACAAGATATAGGCAGGAAAGAATTATACAGAATAAATCAAGACCTAACGTTAAAAATTTTAAATCATTTACATAGTGAATTCAATCACATAGGAGCAAGGAAAATGTGGCTCATATTCAGAGAAAATTATATAGGTAAAGGAGATTACCAAATTGCAAAAGAAATCACAAAGAAATGTGACATATGTCAAAGAGCAAAGCCTAAAAATATAATTAATCACAATTTAGCAAAGAGTATTATAGTAAAGGAATGTTTAGAAATAGTAGCAATAGATTTTTTAAGTGAGTTAATAGTAACAGAGAAAGGAAATAGACATATTTTGGTTGTAGTAGATTTATTTTCTAAATATATAAAACTATATGCTTGCAAAACGACAAAAAGTAGAGAAGTAATGCATAAGTTAGAAAACTATTTTGAAGAAATTGGTAGGCCAAGAAAGTTAATTACAGATAACGCAACATATTTCAAAAACATACGTTTCAAGTATTTTTGCAAAAAGAATTTAATTTTTCATCAATTAACAAGCATCAGACATCCTCAATCCAATCCATCAGAGCGATATATACAGGGAGTAATAAAATATCTGAGGATATCTTGTGAGGGTAAGCATCGTCAATGGGATGAATCAATATCCAGAGTAGAAAAATGTTTAAATCATTGTCCAAATACTACAACAGAGAAAACACCTGTATTAATAATGAAAGGCGAAGAACCTGATAGAAAATGGATAGATGAAAATTCAGTAGAACGAAATGAAATTTTGAAAGATATCAGTAATAGGTTAGAAAGAAATGCAAGAAAGTATATGAATAGGGAAATGAGAAAAAGAGGAAGGTTAATTAAATTTGAAATAGGTGAATTAGTAATAGTAAGAGCAATGAGAGTAACTAATAATAAAAAGAATATATGTGGAAAATTATGTTTTGCTTTTGAAGGTCCATATGTAGTCATGAATGAAAATGCTGAAAATAGTTATGAATTAATGAATCTTGAAAATGGAAAGATAAGGGGAATATTTAATATTGATCAAATATACAAGTATAATTATTAATAAATTTAGTTCATGAAAATAAAATCAAAAGATAAATAAATTTTAAATATTAATGTGATTAATATGTTAAAATTGATTTAGGGGAATTTGTTATGATTTCATTTCATAAACAATAAAATAAAAAATAATTAAATTTTCTTAACAATTGTCACCCAAACGTGGGGCAAAATAAATCAATTGATAATTGTCTTAACAATATATATATTCTTTTATTGATATTCTTGAACCATTTGCAATATTTGTATGTTTTCTTGGTATATTGGTTCGTATATATACTGAAAATGGAATAAAAATTCTGTTTGACGTTTCGACAATGTTTATTGTCTTTATCAGAATGTGAATTAGTGTTTCCATGTAATTTCGAAAAAAATAGATGATTTCGATTAATGAAATGCGTCTGCAGCCGACTTGTGTTTTAAGATCCAATTAAAACTGCAGAAAACATTGGATCGGTTGTGTGTGAAAGAGTAATGTATGGCTAATTACAATTTGAAATGGATTGAATTTGATTAAATACAAGATATTTTAAGATTGTACAATTATAAATATCTATGATTATTGTATGAATTAGTTATTCTATGATAAGCACTTCCGATCTATCATAATCAACTATTCAAGTTTAAGATAATTCTATGGAATTTAACCTCAAAATTGTTACTCATAGTGTCACAACTAAATAATACTTTATCTTTTTTAGGTTGAATTTTAAAAAGACAAGTGGAAAGTGGCACTTCAAACTAATAAAATTTTGTTAAGTTTGAATTAGATTATTATGAAGTTGCGAAAGATTGGAATCTATTTTGTCATTTACATAATTGTTCTTTTCAATTTGAATAGATTCCAATATCAAACGTTTGTTGTCGTTTGTTTCAATATTTAAAATGTTTGTATTGTTGTAGTCGAATGTATGGTTAGTGTCTTTTACATGTTTATTGAGCGCAGTTGATGAATTTTTGGTATATTTAGTAAATTCGATAACTAAAGACAAAATTCATAAATTTTATAACTCATCTGGTGAAATCAATACCAATAATGAGAAATCAAATAATAAGCATTACATATCACTACCATATATTAATGGTCTTTCAGAAAAAACTTGTAATATAGTGAAACCTTATGACCTACATATATGTCATAAGAGTTATTTAAATCAGAAAAGTCTCTTTACAAAATTAAAAAGCAGCGTACCATTCAAAAAAATAACCCATACTGCTTATTCCATCCCTTGCAAAGATGGCGAAAAGGTATACATTGGCCAATCTTCACAATACCTCGAAAAAAGGTTGAATGGGCACAAATATACCAAAAATTCATCAACTGCGCTCAATAAACATGTAAAAGACACTAACCATACATTCGACTACAACAATACAAAAATTTTAAATATTGAAACAAACGACAACAAACGTTTGATATTGGAATCTATTCAAATTAAAAAGAACGATTGTGTAAATGACAAAATAGATTCCAATCTTTCGAAACTTTATAATAATCTAATTCAAACTTAACAAAATGTTATCAGTTTGAAGTGCCACTTTCCACTTGTCTATTTAAAATTCAACCTAAAAAAGATCAAGTATTATTTAAATATGACACTATGAATCTGTTTGACGTTTCGACAATGTTTATTGTCTTTATCAAAATTTTATATATATATATATATATATATATATATATATATATATATATATATATATATATATATATATATATATATATATATATATAATATATATATTATGTAAACTCTTATGAGTTTATTTTGCCCCACGTTGTGGTGACAATTATTAAGATTTAATAATAATGATTTTATTTTATTTGAGTTTTGTTATTAATAATTATAATTTATTCTTCCGGCTAGCTTTTATTTATTTATTTTGAATAATAATTATCCTTTTCTTTTTATATTATTTTATGGAATTAAACACAATATTCTTTGAATGTTAAAAAGTTTCTATATTTAAATCTCTATGACTCTAATTATCTCAGGTTTCAAATTTACAATTTAGTTTTATGTTCTAAGCATAGACCTAGCTTTAACCTCAAAACTATTCAATATTAATAGTTGTTTACAAAATTACAAACGACAATCTTTCTTTCAGATTTACAAATAACACTACAATGGAGATATAATAAACAAACTTACTTTTAGTTTATATCCAAAAGTGTGTTTAACTATGTTGGCAATTTTCAATTTACTTCTTTTATAATTTCGTTGATGATTCACTTTTACACAATACTATGCTTTTTCACAATAATCACAGGTAACTAATTTTGATTACTTCTTCTTGAGAATCAGGAACTGTTGATAATACTTTGTTTTATCCTTTTAGATAAAACATGAAACTTTTCGATGCTTTATTGAAATTATTGATGAATGGCAATCGTTGGATACTTCTTATAAATTGGAGGTTATTACAGCCTTTTACTGGATTCAGATACTTGGAATTATCGTTGACTTTTAATAAAACTTATTAACTTTGGTTTCTTTGAACCTATCGAAGTTTGGAACACTTTCGTTCACTGGTGTTTATAGGTTATAAAATTTTGGTGAATTGCAGGAGTACTTTCACTCTTCAGATATAATAGCAAACTGAACTTGCTTTACTTTCAGCCCTTTTTATAAGCCTCCAAAACCGACGCAACTTGATGTCATAAACAACCTATCAGATGCTTTCTTTTCAAATCAAGCATGCCAAGTTAATTGTTGTGAAACTGACACAAGTCTTCATTGTTACCAGATTGACATTAGAAATTCCTATTGACCAATCAGAATTTAGTATACTTTACTTTTTGAATTATTTGAGATTTTCAACTTATTTTAATTGTTAGTGATTCCTTCTTTTTAAATTAATATTGCCTACATTTTTCCCCACACTTTGGTATAATATAACCTATGATTGGGTTATTATTAATATGATTATTCCCATATTTATGGTTTTCTTGACAGTTACTTATTCTTAAATCTAATACATACCATATTATATCAATAACATTCTTTTAACATTACATAACTCAAATTTACTAATCCTAACTTATATCTATAACATTATTCAATGTTTTGTACTATCTCATGATAGTTTTGTAATCACTTTACTTATGATTTATGATTTCGTTACACAGAACGTTTCTTCACTTTCACTGAAGTTCTTGTTTATCACTTCTTATTCTATTACATCGTTGTTTATTATGTTTTACATTGTTAATATTAATATCCTAACTATTATTTAGCTTTTATTATTGTTTTTAATTCCATAAAATATTTTTTATTTGATCTTTTCTGATTTTCAAAGTTCGGTAAGTTATTATTTTTAAATTTTTATTGTCTATGAAATGAAATCATAACAAATTCCCCTAAATCAATTTTAACATATTAATCACATTAATATTTAAAATTTATTTATCTTTTGATTTTATTTTCATGAACTAAATTTATTAATAATTATACTTGTATATTTGATCAATATTAAATATTCCCCTTATCTTTCCGTTTTCAGGATTCATTAATTCATAACTATTTTCAGCATTTTCATTCATGACTACATATGGACCTTCAGAAGCAAAACATAATTTTCCACATATATTCTTTTTATTATTAGTTACTCTCATTGCTCTTACTATTACTAATTCACCTATTTCAAATTTAATTAACCTTCCTCTTTTTCTCATTTCCCTATTCATATATTTTCTTGCATTTCTTTCTAACCTATTACTGATATCTTTCAAAATTTCATTTCGCTCTACTGAATTTTCATCTAACCATTTTCTATCTGGTTCTTCGCCTTTCATTATTAATACAGGTGTTCTCTCTGTTGTAGTATTTGGACAATGATTTAAACATTTTTCTACTCTGGATATTGATTCATCCCATTGACGATGTTTATCCTCACAAGATATTCTCAGATATTTTATTACTTCCTGTATATATCGCTCTGATGGATTGGATTGAGGATGTCTGATGCTTGTTAATTGATGAAAAATTAAATTCCTTTTGCAAAAATACTTGAAACGTATGTTTTTGAAATATGTTGCGTTATCTGTAATTAACTTTCTTGGCCTACCAATTTCTTCAAAATAGTTTTCTAACTTATGCATTACTTCTCTACTTTTTGTCGTTTTGCAAGCATATAATTTTATATATTTAGAAAATAAATCTACTACAACCAAAATATGTCTATTTCCTTTTTCTGTTACTATTAACTCACTTAAAAAATCTATTGCTACTATTTCTAAACATTCCTTTACTATAATACTCTTTGCTAAATTGTGATTAATTATATTTTTAGGCTTTGCTCTTTGACATATGTCACATTTCTTTGTGATTTCTTTTGCAATTTGGTAATATCCTTTACCTATATAATTTTCTCTGAATATGAGCCACATTTTCCTTGCTCCTATGTGATTGAATTCACTATGTAAATGATTTAAAATTTTTAAAGTTAGGTCTTGATTTATTCTGTATAATTCTTTCCTACCTATATCTTGTAAATAAACTCCCTCTTTGATTTTACATTTCTTTTTATCCTTCTCTGATAAAGTACTTTGATTGTTTTTAATGCTCTCTAATGAAAATAAACCCCTTTCTTCTAATAAAATATTTGCTCCTACTTTATATTTCCTTTTATCAATTTTTAAATTCCCCTCTTCTCTTGTTAAAGTATCAGCTATTATATTTAATTTTCCTGGAATATGTTTTATTTCAAAATCATATTCCTGCAATAACAAAATCCATCTTTGAATCCTACTGTTTACAAACTTGTTTTCAAATATACTTGTTAATGCACTATGATCAGTTTCTACCCTTACTTTATTCCCTAACAAATAAAATCTTAATTTCTTTACACAAAAAACTATACTTGCTAATTCTAATTCAGTAACGCTGTAATTTTTTTCATGAACTTTTGTCATTCTTGACACAAAACTTATGGGCACTTCTTCATTATTTTGTTTTCGTAATAAAACACCACTGAATCTTTGTTTAGAAGCATCTGTTCTTAATATGGAAGGTTTATCATATTGTGCATGATAGACTTTTAATTTTTTAATGAAAATATCTTTTAAATTTTGGAAAGCTTCGTGTCTTTCATTATCCCATTTCCATTTTACCCCTTTCTTGAGTAATTCTACTAATGGAATCTCCTTCTGACTTAAATCAGGAATGAGCCTTTTGAAATAATTTATTAGACCTAAGAATCCCCTCAAAGTTTTAAGATTGGTGGGTCTTTTGAAATTTTTAATTACATCTAATCTATCTTCATCCATTTCTAAACCTTCCCTCGTCAATTTATAACCCAAAAATTTAACTTCTGTTTTATAGAATTCACATTTCTCAATATTTATTTTTAAACCTGCTATATCTAATTCGTTCAAAACTAATTTTATGTGATCTTTATGTTCTTCTACTGTTCTAGAAAATATTAATATGTCATCGATATAATGAACTACAAAAATTTCAAATCTATTTAATATTTGATTCATACTTCTAACTAACGCACTGCATGCACTTTGAATACCAAAAGGCGTAACTTTAAAACGATACACTTCTCCATCTATCATAAAACCAGTGTAATCTCTACAACTTTCATGTAAAGGAATCAACCAGAAACTATGTCTCAAATCAACTTTACTAAAAATTTGTGCCTTTATTATTCTACCAAAAATTGACTCTATATTTTTAGGAGCTTCATATTGTGGTACTGACAATCTATTCAATGTTCGAGCATCTAAACATAACCTAATATCACCATTTGACTTTTTTTGCTATAACAATAGGGTTTATATATTTTGTTTTACTTCTTTCTATTATGTCTTGTTCTAGCATTTCACCGATTTTTTTCCTAACATCTTCTATGTACTTGTATGGGATTGGATAGTTCTTGGATTTAAAATTTTCAATTTCTTTGACTGGGAATTTATGAATATAATTACTAGCTATACGAGTTTCATCAATTATTAAACCTTTATGTTGTGAAATTATTTCTGATATTATTCCCCTATATTTCTCGGATATTTTCATCTGCGAGATTATTTCATTTAAATTTCTGCTTGAGTCTTTTCTTTCGACCGCATTTATTATATTGCAACCTTCATTTGGTCTGTCAATATTTTCATTTTCCCCTTTCCCTATCTTTATAATTTCATCTAACAACTTTATTTCCTTTTCCTCGTAATCTATAATAATTCCATGCTTTTCTAATTCATCAGTTCCCATAACAATATCCAATTTCATATTCGGCACTACAAATAATTGCATCTCTAGACTTGTCTTCCCTATTATAACATGCTCAGTAATCATTTTTGATACTTCAGTAATTTTCTTTCCACTAATATTTACTAATTCTACTTTTGGTATTTTCAATTGATTTGTTAATTTTATTTCAGACAATAGTTCTTCCCTTATTAAAGATAGTTCTGATCCAGTATCACACATAATTTCTACTTCTTTCCCTTTTAAAAAACCTTTTAATTTAATTAAACCTATACTTTCATTTTCTTCCCTTTGCTGTTCGTAGTCAATGTATTCCCTCTGATGTTCATATAATACATTAACGTGGTATTCGTGCTTTCTTAAAAATCCTGATTTTGTTGATTATTTTGACTTGAAGAGTCTTCCCTTTCCATATTACTTTCAATCCTACTACAGTTTACTTCCCTTTGATTGTTTTCATTTCTACTATTATTTCTATTATTATTATTATTTTGACTTCTATAATCCCTATATCTATTTCTATTTTGATTAGCATTATTTCCATTATATCTATTTTCCCTATTATAATAATTTTGGTTTCTATTATCCCTATTTCTAAAATTGTTTTGATAATTATTATTTTGGAATCTATTATTATAATTTTGATTTCCCCTGTAATTGTTCCTGTTATCATTATATCCATTTTGTTGCCTAGTTCCTATGTTATTCTTATTATCAATTCGGTTTAAGTATGATAGTAGTTGATTCATGTTTTTAATATTTGCAATGGCTATTGCCTCAGATATTTGACTTCGATACTGTCTTGAAATGTATAAAACTATCTCTTCCTCTCTCATTTTAGGTTCTAAATATTGCGCTTCATTATATAGGCTAAGTGCATAAGCACTCATGCTTTTTCTAGTCCCTTCTATATACTTCCTAAAATATAACCTTTCTCGACATTTCGACTGCTCATTTTCACCCCAAAAATTATTTAAATATTCATCTATAAACTCATCTAAACTATTTAATTCCCTTTCTTTGCAATTGAACCACAACAAAGGTTCATCAACCAATCGTTCTCTTATTAATTTTTTCATTCTCTCTATATTCCTTTCATACTGTATTTCATTTTTCAAATCTTTAACAAAAATGCATGGATGTAATAATTTTATGTTTCCATTAAATTTTATTGTATTCTCATGACCTACATTTCTGTATTCTATATTCATTCTCTCTTCGGATCTATTCTCAATTCTTTTTATTCTTTCATCTTGTTCATTTATCATTTTTTTCTGATTTTCTTTTATACTTTGTACATTCACATTCACATTCTCTTCAATATTCTTCCCCATATCATTCATTCTATTTTCCATAATATCTATTTCTTTCTCTACATTATTAAACTTTCTATTTACAAAGCTATTATATTCTTCTAATTTATTATCTATACTTTCTTCAACATGTTTCCTAATTTCCTCTTTCTCTGTTTCAACTATTCTCATAATTTCCTCAGTTCTTTTATCAAATTTATCATTCACTCTCTTAATTTCATCTCTTATTTCACTCATACCTTGTTCAATACGTTGTTCAATTTTAGCATTTGTTTCATTCGTTTCATTAGCTTTTAAATTTAAACTTTCAAGCAATCTCATTATTTGTGATTGACTATCTATTATTGGTGGTCTTTCTGCACTAATCATTTCACCCTCTTGATCAAATCCTATCAATTCTGGAGTACTTTGTCTATCTCCTTCCATTTTTACTTTCTTATTAATTAATCTAGTTCTTTAAATTATTTTGATACGCGGTTCTATTCCTTTTTTCAGATGGCCTCACGTTTGAGCTACAATTATTATGTAAACTCTTATGAGTTTATTTTGCCCCACGTTGTGGTGACAATTATTAAGATTTAATAATAATGATTTTATTTTATTTGAGTTTTGTTATTAATAATTATAATTTATTCTTCCGGCTAGCTTTTATTTATTTATTTTGAATAATAATTATCCTTTTCTTTTTATATTATTTTATGGAATTAAACACAATATTCTTTGAATGTTAAAAAGTTTCTATATTTAAATCTCTATGACTCTAATTATCTCAGGTTTCAAATTTACAATTTAGTTTTATGTTCTAAGCATAGACCTAGCTTTAACCTCAAAACTATTCAATATTAATAGTTGTTTACAAAATTACAAACGACAATCTTTCTTTCAGATTTACAAATAACACTACAATGGAGATATAATAAACAAACTTACTTTTAGTTTATATCCAAAAGTGTGTTTAACTATGTTGGCAATTTTCAATTTACTTCTTTTATAATTTCGTTGATGATTCACTTTTACACAATACTATGCTTTTTCACAATAATCACAGGTAACTAATTTTGATTACTTCTTCTTGAGAATCAGGAACTGTTGATAATACTTTGTTTTATCCTTTTAGATAAAACATGAAACTTTTCGATGCTTTATTGAAATTATTGATGAATGGCAATCGTTGGATACTTCTTATAAATTGGAGGTTATTACAGCCTTTTACTGGATTCAGATACTTGGAATTATCGTTGACTTTTAATAAAACTTATTAACTTTGGTTTCTTTGAACCTATCGAAGTTTGGAACACTTTCGTTCACTGGTGTTTATAGGTTATAAAATTTTGGTGAATTGCAGGAGTACTTTCACTCTTCAGATATAATAGCAAACTGAACTTGCTTTACTTTCAGCCCTTTTTATAAGCCTCCAAAACCGACGCAACTTGATGTCATAAGCAACCTATGAGATGCTTTCTTTTCAAATCAAGCATGCCAAGTTAATTGTTGTGAAACTGACACAAGTCTTCATTGTTACCAGATTGACATTAGAAATTCCTATTGACCAATCAGAATTTAGTATACTTTACTTTTTGAATTATTTGAGATTTTCAACTTATTTTAATTGTTAGTGATTCCTTCTTTTTAAATTAATATTGCCTACATTTTTCCCCACACTTTGGTATAATATAACCTATGATTGGGTTATTATTAATATGATTATTCCCATATTTATGGTTTTCTTGACAGTTACTTATTCTTAAATCTAATACATACCATATTATATCAATAACATTCTTTTAACATTACATAACTCAAATTTACTAATCCTAACTTATATCTATAACATTATTCAATGTTTTGTACTATCTCATGATAGTTTTGTAATCACTTTACTTATGATTTATGATTTCGTTACACAGAACGTTTCTTCACTTTCACTGAAGTTCTTGTTTATCACTTCTTATTCTATTACATCGTTGTTTATTATGTTTTACATTGTTAATATTAATATCCTAACTATTATTTAGCTTTTATTATTGTTTTTAATTCCATAAAATATTTTTTATTTGATCTTTTCTGATTTTCAAAGTTCGGTAAGTTATTATTTTTAAATTTTTATTGTCTATGAAATGAAATCATAACAATATATTATATATATATATATATATATATATATATATATATTCTTTTGTTGATATTCTTGAACCATTTGTAATATTTGTATGTTTTCTTGGTATATTGGTTCGTATATATACTGATAATGAAATAAAAATTCTGTTTTGACGTTTCGACAACGTTTATTGCCTTTATCAAAATTGTTGATTGAAATTAGTGTTTCCATGTAATTTAGAAAAGAATAGATGATTTCGATTAATGAAATGCGTCTGCAGCCGACTTGTGTTTTAAGATCCAATTAAAACTGCAGAAAACATTGGATCGGTTGTGTGTGAAAGAGTAATGTATGGCTAACTACAATTTGAAATAGATTGAATTTGATTAAATACAAGACATTCCAATATTGTACAATTATAAATATCTATGAATTATTGTATGAATTAGTTACTCTATGATGAGTATTTCTATCATAACTATTCAAGTTTAAGATAATTCTATGGAATTTAACCTCAAAATTGTTATTCTATAGTGTCATAGTTAAATAATACTTCATCTTTTTTAGGTTGAATTTTAAATAGACAATGGAAAGTGGCACTTCAAATTAATAAAATTTTGTTAAGTTTGAATTAGATTATTGTACAGTTTCGAAAGATTGGAATCTATTTTGTCATTTACACAATTGTTCTTTTTAATTTGAATAGATTCTAATATCAAACGTTTGTTGTCGTTTGTTTCAATATTTAAAATTTTTGTATTGTTGTAGTCGAAAGTATGGTTAGTGTCTTTCACATGTTTATTGAGCGCAGTTGATGAATTTTTGGTATATTTGTGGCCATTTAATCTTTTTTCGAGGTATTGTGAAGATTGGCCAATATATACCTTTTCGCAATCTTTGCAAGGGATGGAATAAACAGTATGGGTTATTTTTTTGAAAGGTACGCTGCTTTTTAATTTTGTAAAGAGACTTTTCTGATTTAAATAACTCTTATGACATATATGAACAAACGTTTGTTCATCTTTATAATCCTATTTTAAATTATCTAAGTTATCTTCATAATTCAGAAAATTTAATTCTATATCTCTTAAGTTACATACACGATAGTGGCCAATTAGGCAAAGAAACATTAAACTTGTTTATATATATATATATATATTCATAAAGGGTACGTTGTAGCCTCCAAAGTAGATACTGGAGATACGTTGACACCTCATATATGACGTTGTCACCTCCGAATTCGGAAGCGAAAACGTTCTCGCATGTTTTCATTGCCTCTGGCCTCAGTAGGCTTTCCAGAGCCCTAAACCGAAATTTTTGTCGGAGGCCACAAAGTAGTCTCTATACTCACAAAAGAAATTTTTAGTTCCGGTATATACCGCTGGCGCTGGTGTTGAACAAAACTTATGGGGAGGGCACGTTGTCGCCTCCGATTATATAAATCTTATTTTTGCATCACATACGTTACGCTGCCGCCTCCGCTAAATGGCAACGTCGGGAAATAGGTAATGTTCGTATTATTTCTATGAGTATGTGAAGCTCGCGGAATTATAAAATGAGTGCAGTCACATATAACGATGTCATCAAAAACTAAATGTTTTAAAAATATGCAGTCAGTACCAACAATCATTTAACATTTACAAGCCAACAAATGTAATGACTGTATATAGTATCACACTATTCGATGAATATTTATGTTAACATAACCTCTGAATGTTCTTCGTAATTTTCATTCGTTTATAAATTAGAATGCACCTAAATATCCAACACATATCTAGTATTTTGAAATAATTCAATTCCTAATGTGGTATATCCTTGATATTTTAATTTGTAGTGCTTTCCATTGAAGGCTGTTATTATTCAAAGATAGCATTATGTGAAGTTGTCTCATCCGAGCAAGTCTTTACATTTCGCCGACATCTTCGTTGGCGTAGTGAGAACTGTATGTATCGTCACTGTGGACATTCGGCTTATGCTAGTTGCGCTTTGATTGTAACAATCGAACATAACAGTGAATATGTTCGTGCACAGTCGAATCATAATATTGAAAATGGGAAGACGTGATGCGGCTCTTTGCAAAAATAGAGTAAAATTCACAGGAATAGGTCTCCCGGATACAAAATTATGGTTTGGGTGTGCTTTCTCGGCACTTACCTACTTGGAGTAGTAGGGGAAGAATAAAAATTTGAGTTTTTTCGTTTCTAAAGAACTACAGCGAAATTCATGATGTAAAGAATGCTCTTTCCATAATACAGCTCTCAAAAAATCAATGGCGGAAGCCGTTACTTTATGGTAATTTATCATTTTGATTATATGAAATAATAACTATTTTGTTTTTATATCACTTTTATTAACGATAACGTGGAAACGTAACTATAGTTTCAACACCGAAGTGCCATCATCAAACAATTAGGAAATTATGAAGAAATAAATGAAACAGTTCAAGTATGAATAGACTAGAGTTGAGTAGGGTTGAGATTGAGGGATCAACGGAAGTTCCAAAAATAGGTACATCCTAGGAAAGCACATTATTACAGTAAGTATTAGTAAACAAGGTAACAATTTGTGAAATAGTGTGATTATAATTTAATATTCTAAGAATTATTTTAAGAGTGGTTTGGAAGACACACGAAAAGATCACTTTGATATAGGTCTATCTGTACATTGAGGATATTTTTATTACAGTTTTTGACACCTATATAAATTTCTAATGTATTCAATTTAAAACCTCTGGTTTGGTTATGTGAAATGCTTAGCCTATCTAAGTTAGGGAAACTATGACCAGTTTGTAAAAAATGATTAGCAAAGGTTGAGTCAGGTTTGTTGAGTCTAAACGAGCGAACATGTTCTTCGAATCTTAATTTGAAATTACGACAAGTTCTACCTATATAAAAGTCATCACAGTCAGGGCAAATCATCTTATAAACTCCAGGTTTTCTATATTTATTGGTTTTGTCTTTGGCGTTGTATAAAAGATGGGAAAGTTTATTTTGAGGTTTGAAACTGATTTCAAAATTATGGCTTGATGAAATGTTAACAATATGTTCGTTCACTGTACCAAAATATGTCAAAGAAATGAATTTAGTGGTTACATCTATGTGTTTTATACGCGGATAAATTTAATAGAAAGTTAATTGTTGTTGTTTGCGATAAATTAGTTTAATTATTTGATCTACCGGGAAACCATCATTGATGGCTATTTGTTTTATCGTGTTCAACTCAATAGTGAGGTGTTCTATTGACTATGGTATCGAAAATGCTCTATGGATTATTGAGTGATATGCTGCTAATTTATGGGTACGAGGGCTAAACGATGAGTTCGGAATAGTAATGTCTGTACAAGTGGGTTTCCTGTAGATATTGAAGTTTATTTTATTATGGTCACGTATTAGTGTTAAATCCAAAAAGTTCAATGTTCTATCTTTTTCTGTTTCCAACGTGAATTAAATTTTTGGGTGAAGTTGGTTAATAAATGAAAGAAAGGAATTTAATTGTCTGGATGTTCCTTTGAAGAAAGCAAGTACATCATCTACGTATCTATACCAAAATTGAATATGTTTTTTTGCTGATGTGCAGTTCATAATTTTGTCCTCCAGATCAGACATAAAAATGTCTGCTAATAGTGAACTCAATGGGTTACCCATAGCGAGACCTGAACTCTGTACATACAATTTATTATTAAATTGACAATAGTTTTGACTCAAGCATAGGTCAAACGCGAGTTCTATTTTATTTTGAATCAAAGGGCTAATATGTGATCTATCTAAAATGCTCCTGATTAGAGACTTACATTCTGAAGTTGGAATATTTGAAAACATGTTTGAAACAACAAAGGAAACTAAAAAACCATTGGTTGGTATATGGTGTGTTTTGACTAATTCGGACAATTCGAGAGAATTTTTAACAGTAAATTTAGGTTCAAAATTAGTGAATTTCTTGAATTTCTGATTTAATTTGATTGCAAGGTCCCTTTTCGGACTATTGATGTGAGACACTACAGGTCGTATGGGGGCATTTTCTTTATGATTTTTAATAAGTCCGTGTAGTTTAGGAGAGCAAGGACAGCTATTAATGAGTTTATATTTTTCGAAACCACTGTCAAATAAAATTTCACCATTTTGTAGGAATTGTTTTGTTTTTAATTGAAAAAGGTTAGTTGGGTCTTTACGTATTTCGTTTAATTCCGCTTGGATAAATACTGACATTTTATCCTCATAATCTTGTTTAGGGATTTAACGCTATGTTGTAAATTGAAAAATCTGATTTGATTCGAAGGTATTTAAAAAGCGGGTCTTCTAAGATCAATAACAACCTTTTATCTTCAACCGTTAATTTGTCATTAACGAATTAATGTTTTGATTAACAATTTCTTTTTCAGGAAATTATAACTATTTTCACATAATAGCTGAAAAATATTGAATTTTCATCACATAAGTTGTATTTCTATTATTCTTCGGATATATTGCATATTAAGCTAGTAACTAACAATTCAAAGAAACCAGTCTTTGGAAAGGTTTTTTCACTCAAAACCCCCTGCAATGGCTAAATATGGATAATACCTATCAATCATATATCGTCCTACACAGAAATTATCAATTCAAAGCATTTGTTCAATTGTTTAAAAAAGGCTACATGAACAAAAAAAATATCTCTGTAGTAAAATGTTGTATTAACAAGTGGTCTTCGAATCAATATATTGGCGCAAAATGAAAACTTCACGCCTAAGAAGACCCAAATGCTATAGTCGGAAGCTGAAATATCTATTTTTCCTGTGTTGCTTCGGTTATCTCACAATTGTTTATTTAAATTTTGTGGAGCAAAACTTGAGTCGAATTGAAGGTAATACGTTGTTAACCTTACTACGATAAAAGTTTCACAAAATCCGTTAGATATTTTATATGTTTGCATCACTTTCAAAAAGGTCAGTTTATCATCGCCTGACGGGCAGTAGCGTATGGAAGCGCATGAGCGGTGTGAGCGACATATTCAAAATTCTAGCGGCAGAAGTGGAGGTTTATTTTACTAAACGCCATTTATTAAGAACGGTATGGGCAGGCACATTTCTCTTGAGTTTATAGTAGGAAAGGAGAGGAATAATAATATGAACAGATTTTGACAAGTCTCTATTCACCACGTGCATTTCATGAGCTTACAGTGGTACGTTTTTCACAGAAATTATATGTTCACTCTGCGTCCATATGCAATCCCCCCTCTAGCACTGCCGTTCGAATTTTCGATCTATCGCTCGCACCGCGTTATGCGTTCCCGTATATACGAGTGTAGGATATTTTTCTTCTGGCGGCGATAATCTGGTCTTTTTCAAGTGATGCAAACATAAAATATTCAACGTATTTTATAGGACTTTTTTTGTAGTTGGATTAACGTATTGCCTTTGATTTAAGTCAACGATTGCTCCTAAAGCAATTAAGTAAATACATAATTTTTGTGCAGGACCATATAGAACTGATAGTTATTATCCTTATCTAGGTACTGCAGGAGGTTTTGATTCAAAAAACCTCTTCAAAGGCTAGTGATTTGCTACTAATGTTTTTTTCAATTGTTAATTAATATCTTAATGTGCAGAATAGCCAAACAAAAAAAAAGTACAATTAATTTGATATATCCCAACATGTTTCAGATACTATCGTCTAAAATTAACTGTTTGCTTCTTAGAAAAAAAATTGTTAGTTAAAACATTAATTTGTTAATAAGAAATTAAAGGTAGTAAGTGATCTTGAAAGATGTGTATTATAAATACCTCTAATTCTATTCGAGATTCCTTATTTAAGACTCACCGTTCCTAGATAATAACAAGAATAGAAAACATTTCGCAAATAAAACACCATTTAAACACTGAAGTTCGCATATTTGCAAAAAATATTGAGTTTTATAATCAGCGTATTTTTCTATATTATAATATTATAATCCACCATAATCTCGCTGCGGTCCTGCAAAAACTATTTTAAAAGTTACCCCGAATGACACCTATACTCCTTTGTAGGAGGGACATTGAGCACGATCTCAGAAGGCGAATTGTTAAGAATTACCTTGAAAAACAACTAAAAGCTGGTGCCTGATTGGAATCAGACAATTAGAAAAAAAAAATTCCAGGGCTGGTTGTCGAAATTCGAAGAATGTGAGGGTGTAGGTAATGTACCAGGAGATATAGTATTCTCCTTCTGTAACATTAAAAGACAATGGAAAAAAATTTTGATAATATAAATAACTTTGATTCTATTTTTAATGCTCGATCAAACTTTATTAACGTATAATACCAGTATTAATGTTGTTCAGGAATGCAATTGTACAATAACGCATAATTTGCAATTATTGAGAACAGCCAAATTGTGACACTCTTTGCCTAGTGAGGTCTTTGCAGATGACTTAACTCAGAACTATCCACTCTACGTTCATATGCAATCCCCTCGACCGAAATTTCGTCACTTAAAAATATTGCTCGACACATGCAGTGATCCCCTACTCAATGTTGTTGACATGAGGGTTGAAGTTGTCGTCAGTACATTTCGGAAAATGCGATTTTTTTTAAATATTTCTCAGAAATCAATAGAAAAAGCGTGAATCCCGTTGTCCCAAAATTTACGGTTCTGATAACAAATTTAACCCTTCTTTCAAGATTTTTGAGCAAGGGTTACTACATCTCGTGTATATGACTAAACTTGGTCGGGCGGGGAGATGCATATGAATGCAAAGTGCACATACAATTTAAAAAGGTACCACTGTGGGCTAGTTATTAAAGACCTGTTACAAATGAAGTGTTTAGTGATTATAAGGTCCAAGTAATGAATAGCGACTTATTAACATCTGTTCATATTATCACCTCTCTCACTACGGCAGACTCGAAAGAAATGTAGCTGCACTTACCGATTTTGATTTTCATTAATGGAACTTAGGAAAAAGTCTAGCACTGCCGTTCCAATTTTGGTTCTATTATTCGCACCGCGTATGCGTTCTCGTATATACGAGTATACGCTATTTTTCTTCTGGCAGTGATAATGTGGTCTTTTTTTAAGTGACGCGAACATATAAGATATTCAACGGATCTTATGAGACTTTTTTTGTAGTTAGAATAACGTATCACCTTTAATTTAAGTCTGCAATTGCTCTAACAAAGTTTTAAATCAACAATTGAGACACAAAACCGGAATAATAAAATAAAATTAAGATATTTCAGCTTCCGGTTATCGGATTTAGGTCTACTAATTTTTGTTTAGCGTGTTAATATATCAAATGCTGAAAACCGCATCTTGATGTGACATTCCACTATGAAGATATTTTAATTGTTTTCAAGCCCTTTTTTTGAACAGTTAAAATAATCACTTTAAATAAATAATTTTAGGACAGTCGCATATAGGAATGTTAGGTAGTATCCGTATCCAGGCACTGCATTGAGTTTTTTTGTCAAAAAATCTCTTCAAAGTCTAGTTATTTGGTAGTTCTTTTCCAATTGTTGATTAATAGCTTAATATGTAATATATCCCAATAATGGAAAGACTACTAATGCTTTGATATATCCAACATGTGTCAGCCAATATCAGGTACGATTTACAATAAATTCGCGGGTACAGGTCACACTGACACATATGCTCATTATTCTAGCCTTCACGTACGTTTGGGTCTCACGATCATCATCAGAAGATGATTGTCATTTTTTGTACAATCTCAACATAAAAAAACAAATTCTCCAATTTTACGGTAATTCGAATAACAGTTATCGGAGAAGTCTAGAGATATTTGGAGAATAGCATACAAATAAGATGTCTTCTGATGATGGTCATGAGGCCGAAAATAATAAGTATGTGTTAATGTGACATATCTCATGAGAATTTATATACAGGATCTCCCAGGTTTTAGTAGCAGAACTTCAACAGTCGATAGAAAATTCGATTTTGAGAAAAAAGTTCCTATAAACATATATGCACAGATGCTTAATTTTAACTTTATAGAAAATTTCCTAATTTTGCTAGTATCTCCGAAGATAATTAAGATGTCTGGATGAAATTTGGTGTCGTGGATGCATAGAAAAGTCACCATATTTGCACATAATTCAAGACCGGTATTGCTCCCAGTGGCCTAGATATAGGTATTCAATAACAATAAATAGACCCCAAAAGTGTTATCACCTTGTAAAGACAAATAAGGTTTTCTGACATCCCTTTGTACCTGGCACCATTTCACGGCTAATTTAATTTTTGTGATTAGCTACCACGACTATGAAAATCGATGAAATAGAGGAACCTTAAATTAAAGAGCGTCGTTGAGTGACAATAATAAAATAAGCTGTCATTTCTAATCTGTACAGCGATATATTACAAAGAAAGGCCGAATAACAAATTTTTATTCCCAAAAATGTTCAAGCCAGATAACTACAATGTACTTTAATTAATAGTAAGTTCACCTACAAGAGTTAACACGACACCATTTTCTAAATTTTGTGTGTTAATTTTGAAGAAATTGATCGAAATGATTCCCATTTTCTCGTATACATGGTTCATTCGCAACGTCGTATAATAGATATTCTAACTTCAACGAAAACCTTTTTCTAATTTTCATCAGACTTTCATGGAGATGGTATTAATCACAAAAATCAAATTTGTCGTGAAACGGTGCCAGGTACAAAGAAATAGCAAGAGACCTTATTTGTTTAGAGTTAAATACTGCAATTTGTTACTAAAAAGTAACCTATACAGGATGATAACACTTTTCGGGTCAATTTATTGTTATTAAATACCTATATCTACGCCACTGGAAATATTAATGGTCCAAAATTATGTGCAAAAGTGGTAACCTTTCTACACATCCATGGTACTGAATTTGCTTGAGATAAAGATATCTCAATGAAATGATAATCAAGAGATTATCTTCGGAGATATAAACAAAATTAAGACATATTTTATAAAATTCAACACCCTGTATCTCAAAAATTGAGCTTCTGTGCATATAAGTTGATAGGAACTATTTTTCTCAAAATCAAATTTTCTATCAACTGTTGAAGTTCTGCTACTAAGACCTGGTACATCCTGTATAACTATCAGTTTCTTAGAAAATTAATGAATAATGTTAATAACAAATGAAAGGTCGTAAGTGATCTTAAAAAATGTATATTATAAATATGTTTCATTTGGATCTAGATTTGTTATTAACGACTCACCGTTCCTTGATAATAGCAAGTATTGGAAACATTTTGCAATAAGTTACTGTTTAAAAATTGAAGCTCGCAGATTTGGAAAAAATTATTTAGTTTTGAAATCGGCGCATTTATCTACATTACCATGAACTCGTGGCTGTCCTGCAAAAACTATTTCCAAAGTTACCCTGAATGACCTATACTGATTTGTAGGAAGGAATTACCTTCAACAACGGCTACAAGCTGGTGCGGTGTCTAATTGAATTCAAAGTCATCAAGACAAACAGAAAAAAAACATTAAATTCCAGGGTTGGTAGTCGAAATTTGAAGAATGTGAGGGTGCAGTTTATGAACCAGGAGACAGAGTCTTCTTCTTTTATAACATAAAAAGAGAATGCAAAGAAAGTTGATAATCTAAATAACTTTGATCCTATTTTATGAAGCTCGATCAAACTTTATGGACTTGTGGTACTCGTATTGATGTTGTTCAGTTCAATTTTACAATAATGCATAACTTGCAATTATTGAGATCAGCCAAATTGTGAAACTCTTAACCTGGTGAGGTTTTTTCAGAAGACTAAACCCAGAACTTTGAGACTGTTGATCCTGAATCTAATTATGTAAAAAAAGAATTCGATATCAACGATATTACATTCATTAAGCTGACTGATACCGAAGATACATGTTCCTTTAAAATGGGCGAAAGTGAAGATATTCTTCAATCTCTACTGGTACCAGAGGGCTGTTCTCGAGGAGTAGTTGTACATGAGTTTATAAGCTTCAGGAAACGACGTCCACGATTGAGACGAATTTTCAACTTTCCAAATAACAAAAATGCAATCTTGCGTTGTGAGTTTATCAAATGATCAACTTTTTTTCTATCAAAATGTCCTAGGCTTACCCAACTAACTTCTATGATTAGGTAATTAGTTTCACTTATCCAATAATAATACTATGTGAAACGAGTTTGACAAATAATTTTCTACACTTGAACTTTTTGATGATATGTACAACTGTATACCGTAAAGATCATAACAGTATCACATTGTCACTAGAACTAGTGAACTAAACAACGTGGAGGTGATGTGTCTATCGCAGTTATAAAAATCATCAATATCTAAAGAACTAACTGTCTTAGGAAACAACAAAGTGTTAAAATCCAACTCCAGAAGTCTCACTTAATATTATCCGTAACTCACTTTCCGCTAAATTCTGAAATCGAATCCTATTTAGAACATTTATGCCTACCCGAATTAGCAGTATAGCAGTATTATTATTAAGTAGATAGGGGTATTTCAAAATAAATGAATGTAGATGACACAGTTTCATGATATTATCAATGGAATCATTGACATTTGGTCCCTAAAATGCTCATTGTGCAAACGAATTACTAAAAGTATACAAAAACTAATTTTCGAGAGGAATTGCTGATAAGCAATTCAAAAGAATATATATAGAAGACTATAATTTGTCGTTTGAGCTAAGGGAAACGATGTAGACCTATTTGATGAACGATAAAAAAATATGTATCCACGAATCTGAAAATAATTTTATAAATGAATCAAAAGAACTTTGCAATTGAGTAAAATATATGAGTTGTATGTATTTCGATAATATATTACAAAACCCTTCTTCCTTTCAGAATATATACTGTGAAAAGAAATTGAACAATCTCCCTATAAAAGCTACCCGCTTTGATTCCTCTCAATAATTTATCCTCAGTTCACATTTCTTATACTGATATAATTAATACCATTTCTCATCTCAAGCTTAATTCCTGATGGAATACCAGACTATTTTGAAAGACACTATAATCACAATTTAGCTCATCCTTTCTTCTTAATTTATAATAAGTATCCAAGTGAGGGTGAATTCCCCATAAGCTTTCAGAGTAATTTCTGTACATGAGTCGGAAAGAAAATCACATGTTCATAGATACCGAACAATATGAATTAATTAATTTTGCTGAAATCAAAAGCGCATCAGTCGTTGAGGAGAATATGAGGTGAACTGTGTATACATATATTAAAGACCCAGCACGCAGGTATGGAGGTGTCTATATGACCTCCGGTGATGTGGCAACACCTTCGGAGGCAGCAACGACCACAAGGTGTACGCATATATACAATTTTCGGAGGCCACATGATACACTCTGTGCTGCTCATATATGACCCTTTAAAAATTTGGAAATCATTTCCCCTCTCAAGAAATCCGAATTGGTTATCATTTCAACACCCCATATATAAATTTTATATCAATGTAACTCAATTAGAAGACCCGGAGGCGAGGTCGCCTCTTCCATGTACCGGAGGCGACAACATACCGTGCATCAATATATATATTTATATATATATATATATACATATATATATCACGCACCCCCGCGCCAGCCTCCGCGTCAGTGACATCAGTTTTTAGATGTCAAAACCTACATTTTTTTCCACCAAAAAATCCCGCCGTACAGAGAGGTCTGTGGAAAATGTCTTATTTGCCTGGAGTATAAGTACATACCTGAAATCGTAGCTCTCCAATGGGAGCTATTGCATATTGAATTCCCCTGAAAGAGTAGATTGGTTTACCCAATCTGGTTGTAAGAATTGATCCACGTATTTGTCCTAAAGGAATGGTGACTATTGGATTTTCTGTATGAAGATTGTTGATTTTGTCATTTGAATGTGTCAAAGTAGGAGCGGTGAGTACCAAAAAAATTAGTATTGACGATTCCACCATCATTCTAAAAATACAAAAATTCGTCATTATACAAACATACACATAGAATTGAATTTTAGCTCGTGGTCTCGTAATTCTGAGGGTTGACGACAAAAAAATTTCACATGAGTTTAGTCATTGGAAATGTCATAAAATTATTGATATTCTAGGGGAAGGAGTGAATCGACAAATTTTGGAATTATAAATATGAAATAGTTTTTCAAAAATCAAGCGTATCTCAATTGACCTGCAGGTGTCAGATTGAGCTAGACTATTCCGAACAAAATCGTCATTCGCTTCTCCTAAGTTGAATAGGCACATTGAGGTATTTACGTATATATCAAAGTTTTACAAATGCTCATTAGTTAATATACCATACTGATGGTGATTGTGAGGTAGAACCCTAGAATTATAAATTAATCATTATCATCATCATCGTACTCTACATGATTTCCTGATGAGATGATGATCTGAAAAGTTATATTACTAAGTAATTAACAGGATTCCTTCGTGCATATATTTCGGAAGAGCCAAGGTGTAATATAAATATATTGTTGCTTTAAAACGATTACATGTAGTAGATAAGGAACAAGACAATAAAATAGATTCCAATTTGAGATTTGGGTTTTCATCACAAAGCGTGTCATGATGCTATCTATGTAGGCTTTAATTACAATTGATACTTGGTTATAACTTAACTCATTGAAAAATAGATCTGGAATAACTAAATAAAACGGGGAATTCCGAATATTAAATATATTCAGAGAAGTACACTCGGATAATAATCATTGAAGGCAACTGAACTGTATTCAACACAAACAATCGGTGGAAATGCAAAAAAGCTCAATTGGTAAAAGCAAAACTGTTACAACATATCTATTTTCACGA
This sequence comes from Endomychus coccineus, assembly GCA_958510875.1. Taxonomy (NCBI): domain Eukaryota; kingdom Metazoa; phylum Arthropoda; class Insecta; order Coleoptera; family Endomychidae; genus Endomychus; species Endomychus coccineus. The sequence continues at coordinate 109,431,871 of OY294069.1, forward strand.
TATGGTCGGTCTTTAATTTCTATTCAACGGTACGTAATCAGTAGTTCACGAACTATGATCGCCGGATGATGACCTCATCATCACCGGATTGAGAAATCAAATACCAAAAATGATAATTTATAGCTTTTATTTATTTAAAACAGTTCATATTCATTGAGTCGTAAATAATTTAGTGCAAAATCTTTTGTTACCCGGCAACAATAATTAAGCCGTCAAAAGCTACTATACCATATCGTGAAAAATAGAAAAATTTTGAAACATATTATTCACTAACAAATGGATATAAATCATCTCTTGATAGAAGCAGACAGCCAGATTGGAACTCATTCACAGTTATACAAATAGCCATAATAATAATAAACACAACTTTTTCGGAAATTCTATTGTTTTATTTTCATGAAAGCATACAGACAGATAGATGGACACACTGCAGTTATAATAAAACACATTTTTCAATCGGTTATAGAAGATTTCACAAAACTCAAGTTTGTTTCTCAACCGCCATAAGTAAACAGGGGAACCAATTGTACGATAATTTCATTAATTTTCATAACAATAATCTTTATTAACGTTATGACAGATAATCGTAGATGGAGTCAATGCTCTAGCTATTGAATGATGATATGACTCAGGCTTCTATTGTATTGTACTGTAAACCCATTTGTGATTTGTCATTGATTTCAGGATCGAATCCGGAATTTGATGAATCTCCGCTAATATACAGAATGTCCCAGGTTTTAGTAGCAGAACTTCCACAGTCGATAGAAAATTTGATTTTGAGGCAAAAATGCCTGATAACATATATGCACAGACGCTTAGTTTTTGAGATACAGGGTGTTGAAATTGAAGAAAAAATTTCGTTTTTTGCGAATATCTCCGGAACCGTCTATCGTACAGGAAACAGCTTTTGTAAGCATTTTCTACTCATAGTAAGATATGTTCAGTGTGATAAAAAAAATTTTTTTAGTCATAATTGGTGAAGATTTTGTAGGGGTAGTCGGTGTTTTTCTCCCCAACTTCTACGCCACAGGGAAAAGGACGGTTTTGAGAAAACCATTTGAACCGCCAATGTTTTCTACACAAAAAAGGTACTCCTGGTCATAAGCTCTAAAGTTGACCGTTTCCGAGAAAAATCAATTTTTATGGTGAAAAACGTGGTCAATCCTTACTAATTGAACAAAATTTATTCAAACGTTAGAACAAGTAACAAAACCAAAATATTGATCATGTTTTTCAACATAAAAGTTGATTTTTCTCGAAAACTTTTCTCAGTGGCGTAGAAGTTGGGGAGAAAAACACCCACTACCCCTCCAAAATCTTCACCAATTATGATTAAAATGAAAAAATTTATCGCACAGAACATAGCTTACTTGGAGTAGAAAATGTTTACGAAAGCTGTTTTCTGTACGATGAACGGTTCCGGAGATATTCGCAAAAAACGAAATTTTGTCTTCAATTTCAACACCCTGTATCTCAAAAACTAAGCGTCTGTGCATATACGTTATCAGGCATTTTTGCCTCAAAATCAAATTTTCTATCGACTGTGGGAGTTCTGTTACTAAAACATGGGACACCCTGTATATATTTTTGTAGTTTTTTTAATAATTTATTATTTTCGGACGGTGTATTGATTTTATTATTAGTTTTTTGATGAGCCAATCTTGATTTCTCATTTCTGCAGTAGAATACCTTATTGTTTTATAGCTTAGAGCATAAAAAAAACTACCCAAAACTTGAAAATATCTTGTATTGATTATTGACAAGCTTTCTATGTGTCAGATTGAGTCTTCTGATACCAATTTTGCCGCTTTCACAACTAGACAGCTTGTACTGTAGAGCCTAGAACGCTGAATAATTGGGCTTCCCAATCTTACTAACCCAGAAAGTAATATCACCATTGAATATGCTAGAGCATTGAATGTATCTACCATTATAGGTGTAATATTAGTCATTATGGATAGCAAAGATTATTATTAAGCAACAAAATTATCGTACAGTAGATGCCCCTGTTTCCACTAGGGCGGTTGAAAACATACTTGAGTTTCGTAAGATCTTCGATATTTGGTTTAAGAATCTGTTTTGATATCAGTATCGTATGTCGATCTATCTGTCTGTTTGTTTGCTTTCACGAAAATAAAATGATAGAATATCCAAAAAAGATGTGTTTATTATTGTTACGGCTATTTGTATAGCTGTGAATGATTGTCTGTGTGCTATGAAAATAAGATGATTTATATCCATTTGTTAGTGATTAATATCTAGTTCAACATTTTTCCCTAATTTTCACGCTGTGACATAGTAGCTCTTAACGCCCGAACTAAATATGAAAATACGAACTGAATGAATTGATAAATATTATAATTTAAATTTTTGATATTTTGAATCTGAAACCGGTGGTGGTTACGTCATGATCTGGCGACTATGATCGTTTCTAGCGTACATCACCATGACAGATAGATAGTGTTATTCTTATGACATAAGATGTTTCGACACTGATTTGTATCATGACAGTTGACAGATCATAGATTGGTATGTATTGATTATGTACTCTACGAGACATTTGATACCGCGTTAAGCTATAGTTGGAGTTTTTTCTCATTTGCCGTCGCCATGTTGTATATTCTGGGAAATTTTAAAAATTAGCTTGTCAGATACTTGTTGTCACTTGTCAGGCACTTGTTGAACACTTGTCACACTTGTGTGATACTTGTTTCGACATTTTATCACTCAAACAGGTGATGACGTCATGATCATCATAGTTCGCAAACTATGATCGCCGGTTGCTAGCAGTAAATCACGTTATCGACCTGCCGTCATTGTTCGTGGACTATGGTCGCCGGCTGATACCATTGAATAATGACAGTTGACAGCTCATAGATTTTATACTTTATCAGTCGAGCCCTTCCAATTGTTACCTATAAAGCTAGAGTTGAAGATTTTGTTCATTTGCCATTGCCATATTGGATCTTATGAGTAGAAAATCCACATTTTACCCGTCAAGTGTTTTTATTTGATACCAATAAAGCTATAGTTGAGTTTTTTCCTCATTTTATGAAAAAGTTAGAAATCCATATTTTACGGGTAGAACTTGTATCATTTGGTACCCGTGAACATGCAATAAAATACCCATTTCCGAACTCTTGTCAAACACTTGTTCGACACTTGTCTAAATGTCGGACATTTGTCAAAATGCCATGCATGCACTTGTCAAATATCTGTCAAAATATCAAATCCTTCGCTAGCACCTGTCAGACACTTGTCAAACACTTGGCAAAATGTCAGGAGCTTTTTCCTCGTTTTCCGTTGCCATATTGGATTTTTGCTTGTTACAACTAACGTAAGTTAGTGATATGGCTCGGGCTCATCTAGTTCCTATAAATAGTTGCGGTCAGTGTGAAACTGATAAACTCAAATTGGAATCTACAATTTATGATCTTGTTCCCAATCTACTACATGCAGCCGTTTAAAAAGTCTTTCGAATCATATGTAACGATATATTCATATTACCAAGGGCTCTATCGAAATATATACGGAAATAATCCTGTGAATTACTTCATAGTCTAAGTTCTAACTTTTCTGACACAAGTCACAGAGATGCGTTTTATTTACATATGCTCTTTGCAGCGTCTAAGAGAATCCTGTATATATATAGCGATGTTTCGAATCCAATTAGATACACCTGTAGCATAGTTTTCCTTGCCCGAAATCTACACAAGTGTTTATCTCTGTCTAATAAGATTTCATACACATAATTGCTATGGCACCTGTAGATGCAAGACGCGGTTTTGTATGCTCTACATGTGGGAGTAAAATAAGTAGATATGATAACTCAATCAAATGTACAGTGTTCAAGATATTTTCATCAGAAATGGTGAATATGTCAATTATAGATTTTCCTGAAATAAATGTGAATAATAGTGAAAACAGTGGAAATGTGTGAAATGAGAAACATGCAAAATTCCAGAACAAGGTATCTGTGGGAGCAATGAAGCTGTAATCAAGAGACGAATAAACGATAACGAACTTATAATAAATAAGGCAACAAATGAAAATTATGAGCTACGTAATTTCATCAAGGAACTTGATTTCCGCAACGAAACTAATAAGTATATTGATGAATCAAAATTAATCATTACCGAGTAGGGAGATCAGATAAAACAACTAACGAAAGAAATACATGCCCTAAAAAGTAAAGATATGAATTCAAATAAGAAATGGTCAGCCGATAAGAACATAAATAGAAATAACAAAACATCCAACAACTTGCAAGCACAATATGCGGATATAATGAATAATATCATGAATATTGAAGAAGCAGGAGAGTTGAATGTACCTAGTAACACAGCCAATTCTGTGATAATTTCAGATGGAGAAATATACAATGCAACCATACATGGTACATCTACAAATGCATTGTCAACAGCAACAAGGAAAAAATCTAGGAATAAGACTGCTGCAGTGTCAAAAGCAATACCTGAGATAAACAACAGGTCTATTTCTGAATCAAGAAAAAAATATTGTGGGTACATCAGCCGACAAATAATCAATCAGTGCTCCAAAACAAAAATTTCTCTTATGTACACATCAATAGGCTACATCCCAATACAACAGAAGATGACATAGTGAAGTATCTACAACAATTAATACCAATCACAGCCCTAAATTGTACTAAGCTGAACTCAAAGAAACCATAAATGTATTCTTCTTTCAAATTGTCTTTCCCTAGTACATTTTTAGAGTGAGTAAATAAGACCACTACATGGCCACTGGGTATTATAGTAATCAGTTTTTTTCTCAAACGCACGATATCAACAAAGAACAATTGCCACAGAATGTCAAGAATAACAACATGTACCTTTTCCACATCAACGTGCAGTCATTACCAAATAAAATAAAATTGTTGTCTCTCTGTATTCAGGAATTATCCAGATCTCCAAATTTTATTTGCATTAGTGAACATTGGCTAAGCTTAGAAAATACAAAAGCTATTAATATATCAGATCACGTGATAACAAGCAGCTATTCAAGAACCCAATAAAGCATGGAGGGATGGCTATATTTTGTAGGAAAAATATTGTGAATGCATGCCAAATTGATGCTCATCTTGAGAAATATTGCATTAAACTGGAGTTTGAAACAACCTGTATTTGTTATCATATCAGGTTAGCTGTATGTTGCATATATACAACACCACTAGGTGATATTGAAAATTTTCTATTAAATCTAACTCTTACTTTATTTATCTAACTAACACATACAAAGATATTATCCTAAGTGGCGACCTAAATATTGATTGCTGAGGTGCAAATGCACATAAACAAGCATTGTTTGATATACTAAACATGTTTCATCTTGAGTCACATATCGCCAGTGCAACTAGAACAGACACAAGGCGTGGTTTTGATTCAGCAAAGGGTCTGGACTATATTATAATAAGTTCTTTTGATTGGGCATTAGTAAGCTGGTCAGTTATAGATGCAAATGTTGCAGGTCATTTCGGTCAATTCTTCACATTTACAGAATCTATATCAATGAATGATAAGATAATAACGGGAACAAATAACACAAAAATATCTAGATGTAATTTCAGTGAAGCAAATATGTTAGATTTTAAGAACTTATATACACAGCATTATAATTTAACAACATGCACTACAAAAACATAAATGCTTTCTTCAAGGACTTCTCATAGTACTTTCAGTAGTGTTTCGATATGTCCTGCCCCATAATTGAAATAAAAATTAACCCATCGAAAAAAATTAAAATATATAATTCAGTACCTAAGCATTTCAAAGAGGAAAGTGGCGATTTAAAACACTTAAATAAGATATCAAAACAACTCAATTCTGCAGAGTTACGCACAATATACTGCAAGGAAAAAATTTTTGAACAAAAAAATTTTCTCAAGAAAAGAGAAAATTGAATACAAATTCAATTAATAATTCCAATAATAAAACCATTGGCATTGTGATACATAGTAAATAAGCCGCAAGGTAGAAAGAAATCTAGTAAAAAACAATAGATAAATTAAATGTTAACGGCAGCATCATTTCTGACATAAACGAAATTTGTAATGCATTTGCAGAATAATTCGTTAAATCAATAGATGAAAAACCTACATAATTTTGGTAACAACATATGAACACAATGCACTCTTCCCAATCACGTAAGCGGGACATTCTCCGATAGTATAACAGATTTAATAAATTTATCATTTGAGCTAGGACAATTTCCAGAACAGCTCAAAATAGGTGAAGTAATACCACTGTTGAAGAAAGGTGATAATACATTCATGTCAAATTATAAACCGATAACGTTAGTGAATTATTTCACCAAGATATTCGAGAAAGCTGCAGCTAAACAAATATATCACTTCTTGGAATCAAATAAGTTATTTTCAAATACGTCCAATAGATCAACCGAAACGGCGACTATAGAGATAGTCCAAATATTCATGAAATGTTGGAACTGAAGCATAAAACATTGGTAATATTTTTTAACTTGACGGCTGCATTTGATACGGCCTGCATTCATTTCTTACTGTCTAAACTTGAACGTATAGGCTTGACAGGGCTAGAATGGCTAGAAGCATACTTGAAAATCAAGAAAATACTGTTTCCTTAGAAAACAGCAGTCGTGTTTATCAGACATCGAAAAAGGAGTAGGTCAAGGATCAATATTAGGTCTGCTTCTTTTTCTGAATTTTGTGAATGACCTACTTGACCATCTAAAGGAGTGTCTACCATTCATGTATGTAGATGATGACGTAGTAATCATCGAAGTAGATAATTACAATGAACTAAAAATAAAGGCAAATTTGGCTCTAGATTTAAGCAATGATGTTACAATTCCATAATTGTGAATGTTGAAAAGACAGTTGCTTTGGTTTTATCAAACACTTCCATGGAAACTGAACAGCGCAATCTTAACTTATATATCGACTCAAATAAGATAAGGACTGTTTGGGAATTGAGTTTTTTGGCACTTTTCTGGACGCAAATTTATCATGGATACCACAGATAAACTATGTACGCGCAGGACTAAATTCATATAATGTAAATGATAAGAGTCAAAGTTTTAGGGCGTCAGGAACCTATAACCGGTAAAGTGCACTGTTAATGTTAATTCAACTTCAGGTTGCCAAAAAGTTGTTATTCTAAATGAGTAAAAAAGGAATAGCTGGAGAAATAAAATTCAACACAACTAGAATGAATTCGATATAATTACTTAACGAAAATTAATCCATTGTAGTCACATATAAATAAAAAGGTCATTGAAGCAAAAAAAAAAAGAATACTAATAGATTTAAAATAATTGATAAATTAATTGTGAAAATGCTTTCTAAGGAAAATTAACACATTACTATGTCAAATAATACTTTGAGAATATAACTCAAATACATATGAAGTTAGTTGATTTTAAATCTCTAATGATAAAGACATAATTAAAGTCAAAAGTTTATAAGAAAAATGAATAACCAACGGTAATCCCCAAACTATAGTACGATTTTTTACACGTAGGGGAGCTAGGCCAATATATGCATATATTCCCGAAAACCCCGTAGATATAAATATATATTCCTTCAATCTGCTGTCAGCTGTTTGGCTAGTAGAGGACAGTTGTAGGATACCAGGAACTTCGCAATTATCGCTGGTGGCAAATGAATAGAAGTAGTTCGTGCGGGTATTCAGAATAAAAGAAGAACTTCACCGCCTATTATTGTTAAAATTACTTGCCAAAGGTTATCCTTTCCAAACAAAAAAAGGCAGTTTCCAAAAAAACATAAGGCTAGTTGTGGTTACTATAAGGTCGTCTCGCCCTACACTAGTTATGGTTTAAATGGAATGCGGACACGTGGAGAAATGTCGTGAATTGGTAATCGTATTCCATCCGTTTAAAAAAGCGCCAATCATTTGATTCACACAAAATAATAATCCAATTAATCAATCGATTATTTAACGATGGAGCAGTTATGGTCGAAATAAATCCTTCGTTTTGAAGTACCTAAGCCAAACAAAATCACCAAAATAGTTCACTACGAAGATTACCTCACGACCGTCTTCTTAAAAATCGTCCTCTTTTTCCTTCCGGGTACCTTTTTGGCTATAAAGATCACCTCATCCGTCCATATTAGTAGAATTTATTCAGTAGATATCCACGTCATCTGGGTATTAATGATTAATTAGTTCTGCTACGAAACATAGGATGGTATAGGCTGGCGGGTAAGTGAAATTGACAGAGTTCTAAAATAGTTGGAAATTAAGATTCGGGACTGAGATTTCTCAGTATGCAATTTAACATTTCCTCCTGAATAGCTATGCATCTTTTTGAAACTGTGACAACAGACATAGAGATAGACAGATAGACGTACACACAGGCAGGCAGGCGGACAGTCAGACACACAGAGGCAGACATACAATTAGACAGCCAGGCAGATGTATTATCTAAACGCTGTCTTGTACCTTATCTACCACACACGTAATCATTTTAAAAGTCGTTCGATAAGTCTTACAAACAATGAGTATAATATTATAGCGGACATTGTTCCTGCTGGTAGAAAACGAACTAATTTAACAATTCGACTCTGTAAATTTGTTATATCAAAAATATCCTAGATTCATGGGATGGGTGCGAATCTTAATATATTAGTACAGTTTGGAATAAGAGTCACATTATTTATTATCTATCGATATTGGGAAATGTTTTGTTCTGTATCATTACATTAATACCGTACTGAATATTTGCGATAGCTTTTATCTAACAATTCCAACTCTACAAGACATATTTCCATAAGCACTGATAATAGCATAGAATTGTTTTCCACGATCAAGCGTAAACATACAGGCTGAAACCTCTCAATGGTGCTCAAACTGCTGTCAATGGCACCTATAAATCAGTGTTCCGAAAAGTATCCTAACGTTTCGCGCGCGCGACAACGTCCTCTCAGCGTTCTTGCTTACAGACTGCTAAACACGGATTCCTGCGTCTAGACCCTTTCGAACAGTGACCTGTAGCAACGCTTCGAACCTCTCGCGCACTAGCAAGCCTCACAACCTGTAATTTAGAGACCTCTCAACCTATAAGCGGTAGCTGATCATCGGAGAAACAGAAGCAAGAGGTCACACGTTTCGCGACATTCGGATGGAGGTTGAATGCGAATGTAAATATGAGCATCTTGAGTGTGACTCTTAACAAGTTAATATTGACAAAAATCAATTTTGTTATTTCATAGTTATTCTCTAACTTGAAAGTTTATATAGTTGTGGATAGATATTATTATGATATTTTATTTATTTTACATAATATCAGAGTAATATTCGGTATTTAAACTTGCGTACTCTCGTTTATCGAACTTATCCTTATCACATACCAATATCATTTTTTCTTTTATTTGGTTGCATGTAATTAAATGAAAAACTATATTTCTTTTTATCGTCACTAAATAGGGTACTAAATTTGTCAAGCCAATTATCAGAATTGTACATATCATTCTATTACGGCTTGTTTAACGTAGCAAATGAACCACGTGGTTTCGTAGTATTTCGTAGCACCTTGATACAGTAGCGGCATTTTATGCTGAAGTATTGGTATGCGTCCTGGGTGAAGAACATAAATGAAGCTAAGTTTCTTAGTAACTGCTTTATGGGAGTGAACTTTCTGATATGACTAGGACTAGGACATTGTCATCATTTCGAAACGATATCACTATTTTGCGTTTCATAACTCTTATTTCAGTATAACTATAACCAGTAAACTAATACATTATTATTCTATTTCAGATTTCAATATTGTAATTTAATAAATTGTTATTACGAGCTTAACTAATTTCCTGTAATTCATTTATTCTCTTCAAGACTTCAATTTCCTTTTTTAATTTTGAATATACATTTTGTGTAGATAACATAATCAGTTGTGGGATTGTTTTGATTGTTCCTGCTGATTTAGTTATTTGTTCCTCGAACTAGAAATCAAGATATTGCTCGCATTGTCTATGTTTCAGGGTTTGAACGATCGAGTAACACTTGAATTCAGCTCCACAACGCTCATCCAAGTTTCAATTTTTTTTTTTATATTCACCCCTTATAATATTTTGGAACAAGCTCGGTAAAATTTTTTAATTGGAATTACATGATCAGCAGCTTGTGATCTCTTTCCAGGCTTATTGTTTTCAACTACAAATTACCTTCCTTAATTTGATTCTAAATTCATTTTCTTTCACAAAATCAAACTCAACCAAATTATTAGAACTCCAATTTGTTTCACTATTCATTTTTTCTAAATATTATTCTTTATTAATTTATTGAATTTAGTTTCTTCCTAAAGTAATTTTGTTCTCAATTATAATTCCCTAAAAGGATGAAACCAAATTTTGTTAAGTTGAAACTTGTCTTTATCTTCTCTTAGTGCTGGAAATTCTTGGTTGAGGACTGTTTCGTATCCTTTCATGAAGCAGTTGGCGTTAAAAAAAAAGCAGTCGTATTCAATCAAGAATAGAAGGATACGTTTCATCACGACCCCTTAGGTTAATTATTATCCTGAGTTAGTCGGGTCATTAGATAAGCAAAAGGTTTCTTCAAAACGTTACAAGCGTGCCGATTTCTCCACACACTGACACTGACAGGATGATTTGAACTATCTTTCGACTATCCGCATTCTACATCATTATTAAAAAAATGAAATCCACGAATTCAGCAGCAGTCAAGGAAATTGAGACAGGAGAAGATGGCCCCAACAGCAATTGAGAAGAATAAACCCGAACGTAGAGTTGAAAATATGAAAACAAGTTTTAATTTAAAATTATTGAATAGTTAAATGTAAGCCACCAAATTCATCAGATGAACTATGTGCATTTGGAAGCAATTTCAAGATGGAGTGATTGAAGAAGCGGAGAGACCAAGGGGTGGCAAAAATGAGGTTTGGTAAAACATAAGTTTGAAGGGACATTTTAATAGTTAGGAGAAAATCTTAACTCAAAACGTGAAATAGTTTTCAAATCATGCTATTAGTGCAATATTAATAAATGCAAATAAAATAAAAGAGTTACCCGTTAAAGTAAGGGAATTTTCAAATTGTTTATTCGGTTGTTCAGTTTGTTCTTAATATATCTGTATCGACATTGCATTATAATGGACATTACAAAATTTATTTGTCTTACCGTCACCTGGTAATGTTACTGTATTTGACTAAAGCAAGACAATGAAACCAAAACGCTTACAAAATTAAGCGAAGCAGTTGAAGACTTACTTGTAAACTGACGGGAAATTAGAGAATACCGCGACCTTCCAGCAAATGAATGACAATATTACAAAATGATAATGCGCTCAGCAACGAGTTACAAAGTCCTGAATAAAGAACAATTGTTAAATCCATAAATTGTAAAATGTTAGCTGAAGCAATTTGAGCAGCGAAAAACGAAGAAGGTTCACCGAAAAAGGCTCAATCTGTATACGCGGAACGGAAACAGATTCCGATGCGTAAACTCTAGAAATAGCAAGTACAATAATAGCTGAGAATACCATAACAAAAATCAAGATTACACCAATTTTAAAGGGTGAAGAACTATTATGTCACCAAAACGATAGACGAGGACGTGAAACTAGTTATCTTAACCAGAACACTAGCAACGCAGATGATTCAGAAGACACATGGAATGAACAAAACACTAACACTAAGACGACTAATTTAGTACTTTTTCGATCCCAAACATGCAGACGATAATAGCGATGACAAAGAAGTATAATTAGGCTAAATTTCTTAGGAGCGTTATATTATGAAGGTACAAATTTAAACTTTTTATTAGATGTAGGCGCATCTTCAAATGTGTTTTCAACAACAATTTGAAACATCATGTAAAAAAGATACTTTCCATAGAGACCCATAGTATGTGAAAAGATAGTAGATCATTTATGATTTTTATATTTACAAAAATGTACGACTTTGACGGAACCAAAGTGGACTAGACATTGAGTAACGTGGGTTCGAATCCCGACTACGTTTCAATGTTTTACGTTTATTCATTTTTATAATCCTATGTTAAATTATCCAAGTATCTTCATAATCCAGAAAATTTGATTCTATGTCTTAATGTACTTACACGAAATTGTGGCTAATTATGCTTGTTTATACTTACCCATAACATTTCTCAGTCAGCTCATTGAGATATATAAGAACCGGGATGCTGTCATTGAATGAGTACTGTCAGAGTAATTCCCAACCATAGTAATACTCTAACCTACAATCCTCACTCCAAAACGATTGAACTTTAGATGAATGTGCATGAATAGTTGATCTATAGCGGAGCATCGAGTCGCATTGTGTTCATCAAGGATCTACTATCCTTTCAGAGGTTTATATTCAGAAAAATATAATGAAGTACTCTCTACGCTGTTAACCAAGAGGTACTGAGTCGAAATTCGGAGGCGACCTAGACGATGCCTAGTCTGTGACGTATGCACAAATTTACTGCGTCGACGAAAAAGGGAGACGCTCTGCATTTCGATGTTATGTTCGTGGATTTGTAGGTGTTTCAAAAAATATTTGAAGGAGTTGTCCAAATTGCGAAGAATTGGAGAACTGTACCGAGATGCAGTAACAGTGCTCACGGAAGATTTTTACGTCACCCCCGGCTCCAAATTTCGACTCATAATTCCAACATGGATTTTGATATCCTGTCCTATATATTCCTAATCGGAATCTTATCGAATATGACGAATCCGAAGGAAAATCATTAAGATACCCCATGAAAGGAAGTAGAATTTCAACCGACGTACCCACACAAATTTAGTCATATAATGTGAAATTTGCAAATAATAATGAGTAACACAAAATGAAGGAATGAAAAATGTTCATTTTGATGATTAATTAATGGATTACTCTATGTACTGAGAATTATGATTAAAATTTTATCAGTATGTCTTTTGTATAACGTCATACCTGAAAAGAATTAGTACACTTCTTTATTGCTGTCGAGAAATACGCTTAACACAATATAACTTCGATATTATTCTGGAGTGAGTGTAGGAACTGAGTAGCTTGTTTATGTAACAAAGTGCAAAACACTACGATCAACGAATGTAAGTGGATTGGAACTTGTCATAATGATGTAGGTATGTCCCTTATCATGATGAATGCTTCTACGAAATATCGTTAGCAAAACACTATAGATAATTCATTCTAGACATTCCCTTTTCGCATTCATTCCATGTATTTTTTCGTTATCTTCATCTCTCCGATAACCGCCACTAGTGGAATTTTCGGGAAATCTCACGGTATTGTTAACAGTACGCCGTAAGCTTCAGATCCTTCTGAAGGGTTAATATTCTTCCCGGTTCTATTGGTATGATTTCCTCTATTGTCGTGTTGTCCCCAAGTATTTGTTTGGATGAGTGTGGCTCCGCAGTCAGTGAGCAAATGTATAGGTGTTTGCTCCGATTCTCTAACGTATCATTAATGCAACCGAACATTGGTGCATTACAAGTGGGAAAAATGGCTACTCTATTCGTAACTATTCTTGTAGAAAAGCATATAGGGTAGTTGTACTGTTATCTATGCTACACATGAAGTACAATTAAAAACTGTGTCATGTCTAAAACAACAAGTTGAAAAAACTCTTCAATATGTAAAATTTATTTCTAACCAATTTTCCTATGAATCACTTTGTATTTATAGACAAACCAACAGGCGATACAGAATGTTTTATTGTATCCAGAATACTTGATCATCTATCCAGAATACTTGATCATATTCCAAGTAGTTCCATATTACTCATTATCTGTGTGTGTGTTATTGTAAATTTTGCAGTCAATGATAGTTGGTCACTAACACTTATATAACTTATATTTAATAATATGTGTTAAAATGAGTCCAAGGTGTAACCAGATATTCGTGGCAAACAATAATGTGTTTAGTAATATTTCAGAAGAAATTTCACATTGTTGATTGTTGAGACAAATATTTCAAACCACTTTACATATCTCGGACCTTAACATGTCTGGGTTTATTAGTAGCTTAACGGAAGAAAGTTTGGATGATGTTCATGGAACTGATGATCTAAATTGTATCCACGAGTGTTTTCTAAATATTCTATTCTATCATTTTGATCTGTCTTTTCCATCAACTACAAGCTGCCTAAAAAAACACTGATGAACAATAGGTAACTTATAAAATCAAACTGTATTCCAGATATGTTGAGGATTTGTATAAGTTGTATAAAGAAACAGATTGTAATGGAATGTATATTAACTATAAAGAAGAGAAAAAGTGTTTTAAGTTTCAAGTTATAAAAAAGCGATCAATGACAGCAAAATAAGGACATCAGAAAATAAATCTGAGACTATGCGGAGTATATTCAACAGTTTGAATAATGAAGTTCTGAATCGCACAGAAGTGTTGCTTGAATTTGGGGGACATGTGAGGACCCTGCTTTGACAGCACAATGTTTCGCTAACCACTTTGAATATGAAGGTGAATACAAAAAGCTATATGATCAATTAATCAAGAAACTTTCCTCACTTTTGTTAGTAAAATAGCTTTCTATCACTCCTGCGGGTCAAATGTAAATGATTATTGGAGAGGGGAGGTAGGGGACTTCTTAGTCTGGAGGGTCTGCATCGAAGTGTGGTTCTGAGTATAGCTGGTCATGTTCTTAGGAGTCCGAATCCCTTCCTGTGCCTTGTCAAAAGTCACGAATTGGCCAGAGTGGGGGCATTTATCGTTAGGGCAGCACAAAAAACTGCAACAGAACTTGGTCTCGGATTTCCCATCAGTCAAGAACCGTGCTGGATTATAGCATAAGCCTGACTAAGCTATAGCTTAGGGCCCCGACATTTTGGGGGCCCCGCGGAAATTGTAAGAATTAAAAATTAAAAAACTAATAATGACAATTTTTCTGGGAAAAAATAACGAAGTAATGAAATTACTGGGATATAAAAGCTTGGGTATGCCTAACGACTGGTAATATCTAAAAGTAGTCAAGAGTTTGTTGATTTTGTATTAAAGGCGAATAATTCAGCGTATACGTTTCCAAAAGTGCAATTGTAAAAGTGATTAATGTAGTAACGCATTGTATATTATGTCTTAGAATGTCGTCGAGTGAGAACACACGTGGGTTATTGTGCTCCGTATGCACAACCAAAATTGACCGATATGACGATGTCATAAATTGTCCATCTTGTGCAAATGCAATACATATCAAGTACTTTACAATCCAAATCATTAAATGAAATAGCGGAATTAAAACAATTGATCATTCAACAGAATAAAGAAATCGTATCTCTTTCACATAATATCATTTTATTAAATGAGGGACAAAAACAATATGAAAATACAATAAAGAAAATTGAAAAAACTTCGCACAAAGAAATCGAGCTACCTACTGTAATCGATAAACAGGAGCTAAATCAAGATAACGAGTTTTCCAATATCATATCAGAATTTATCGATTTAGAAAATGAGTCCGGCACTAAATCTTCAAATCTTCAAAAAAACCGAAGAGGATTGGACAATAGTAACGAAGAAAAAATCTCGTAAAATGTCTTCACCAACTAAGCAACAAAATCCTGGGAAAAATCAACATCCAGTAAGAACCAAAATAAAACCACTTATTGGAACTGGTAAAACTGAATTTCTCAAAGTGGCACCAAAAAAAACACTCTCACATGTTCACATTACTAGATTAGACCCAATAACTTCAATACAAGACATAATAAATTATTTGAAACCAACAGTAGGTACCTCAAATCACCTGCGAAAAATTACAGTCTAAACTACCAAATATTTATTCTTCTTTCAAACTCTCATTTTCAACTGAATATTTGGGAACTGTTATGGATTCCAAAACGTGGCCTGAAGGAGTGGCTATAAATAAATTTTTTTCAAGGTGTCCCATTCAGAAATTGACACCTTAACAAACAATGATTATAACATAACTAGTTCTGCAAATATTTGTGAACATTGTGTATGTGTGGTTCATCTGAACGCTCAATCAGTACGAAATAAAATCAATGAACTTGATGTTTATGTAAAAGAGACTTATATAAATATTTTATGTATAACTGAGCATTTTCTATTATCTGAAGAAGCTGAACAATTTACTTTAGATAATTTCAATATAATTTCTTGTTTTTCTCGTACTACTCTCCGAGGTGGTGCTTTAATAATGTGTAATATTAATATAAATTGTTCTAATATGTCCGATTTAGTAAATCTGTCCATAGCTAATGAATGTGAACTTGCGGCTGTATTTATTGAAATTAAAAATCTAATTGTGATAACGATTTATCGTCCACCTGCTGGAAATTTCAACACATTTCTACATATTATGTCTCAATTATTCAACAAAGTTGATTCTAAAAAATTAGATGTTATCATTATAGGCGATTTTAATGTTCATTTCCATACTACTGATAATAGATTTTTATTATTCAGGGATCTTATTTTATCTTTTGCTTTTGACATTACAATTTTCGAAAGTACTCGTAAAAAAACGTGTTTAGACAATATAATTATAAATTTTCAAAATCACAGATCTTTTGTTGCTAGTGTGGATGATCCAAATATTTTTGACCATAAAGCTATTATTATTAAAGTCTCAACACGTAACAACATAAATACTGTTAACGAAGAATTAAGTCGCCCCATAACTGCGCGAGGTAAACAGCTTTATTTTTCTATGATAAATAACACAAATTGGGACTTTATAACGTCATCAAATGTTGATACAAATATAAAATGTAACCTTTTTATCGATGTATTTATAAATTCCTTAAATATTGCTTTTCCTGTTAAACAAAAAGCTATTAAAAAACATAATAAGACACCACTAAACTGGTTTAACTAAAAACTTAGGAGTTTAAGGGATCATATACGTATCTTGAGTGATTCAAAAAGCATACTTCCTGATGACGTCCTAATACAAAACGCTTTCAAAAAGATCAAATATTTATATAGATTTGAATTGGAAAACAGCAAAAAATAGCGTATCAAAATTATATCAATAACACACCTAATAAAATAAACAGCAATTGGACCATTATAAACTAAAATAGAAATTTACCTGCTAAATCTAAAAGTTCTCTCCAGTGCCAATACACTTAATGACTTGTTTCTTAATATAACAAGAGAAATTAAACATAATATTCCTGATACAAACAGGCTCTTTACAGATTATCTTCTCCGTTTACCCAGTAATTCCAAACCGTTTTCTTTTAAATGCTTCTTATATAAAAATTAGGGACATAATACATAATCTCAAAAATAAAAAAAGCATTTCGGTCTAACTGTTGAATTAATCAAACTTACGTTAAACACTATAGTCTATCCCTTGACTGATTTAATAAATTTCAGCATAAATGCAGGATTGTATCCAGTATGCATGTTATTCACTCACCGAACTATAAATTTTAAAAATCCAGTTCCCATAAAGTTTTTGGGAGTAAATTTAACCCATACTCTTAACTGGGACTTACATATTGATTATATTGCGAAGAAGATGTCAAAGGGTTTGTTTGTGTTACGAAATCTAAAGGGCTGTGTACCTCGTGAAGTTTTGTTGACTGCTTATTATGCATTAATACACTCACACATATCGTATGCGCTGTTATATTGGGGTCACTCACCTCATGCTAATAGAATATTTGGAATTCAAAGGAAAGCCATACGTATAATTCTTGACAAGGGTTTTAGAGTAGACGTTCGTAATTATTTTAAAGATCTGAATATCTTGACATATCCATCTTATTATATTTACAGATGCCTCATTTTGGCAAAAGAATCTGATATCCATATTTTTCGTAGAGATCTACACAATTACCAAACTAGAACAAATAATCACATCGATATAGGATGTATTAGGTTAAGATCTAGTAGATACAGTTTGAATTATTTTAGTTTAAAGTTTTTTAATAAGATACCAGATTTCATTGCTACTTTACCTTAATACATTTAAATTAAAAGTTAAAGCTTTTTTTAAACATACATTCCTTTTATAGTTTTGATGAATTTTTAAACTTTTCTATGACAGTTGAAGCTTTTAAATTTCCCTGATTTTAATGAAAGTCTTCTTGATTTCAATATATTTTAACATGTTATGTTTGGTCGTATTCCATTTTTATATTTATTATGTATATATTTATTGTTTATATATTACTTTGATTTTTTGTCTTGTGCAAAACTACTTGTATTGTGAAGGCACCAATAAAGTATCTATCTATCTATCTATCTATGTCAAATTAAGAAGACGTACTAATAGTGTAAATATTCATTTATGTACTTATTTTCCTGGCAATAACCTTCTCCACGATTTAGAGCATTATATTACTCTACAAATTATTTTATTCTATGAATAAAGAGTAATTAAAAAAAAAGGGGGGAGGGCCCCCCCAAAATCTGTTGTGCTTAGGGCCTCTCATAGTGTTAATCCGGCCCTGGTCGAGAAGATCAACTAGAGGGCAACCTCGAGTTTCAACCTCCTCGCCTAAATGCCGCGGAGCACGATCTTATGTTCAGGCGGCATGTTGACAAGCCGATACACGGTGTTTTTTACCGAAACATCGGAATGCTCGGCTTATTGACCAGACTGACCTTCGGCTACCTCAGGTCAGCCGGGCTTACATCCGAGACCGAGGGATCTACCACAGCTTGCCAAGATGTAATCATCACCTTGGTCAGCTGCAGGGCCTGTCGAAAGGTGCCTGAGACGCTTTTCTACCTTCTGTCGGCATGTCTGGCAAAAGCGGTCTCGGCGTACACCCATCGCCATAATGCAGCCCTACGGGTGCTGTATTACCATCTAAGGTATTCGTACGGAATAGATGAAGAGCCGGTGCTGCCTTACATGCCTGGAGATATTGAGTCCGTTGTCGGAAACGAGGAATGCCAGTTCTACTGTAATTACCCGTTTCCGACCGTCAAGTCCATACAAGCAAATAGGCCTGACGTTGTCCTCCTCGATAAACAAAGCAAGAGTATGTATGTCACCGAATTCTCTGCTCCGGCAGAGAAGAACATAGTCTTGGAAGAGGAGGAAAAATGGACAAAATATCAAGATCTCCTGTTCAAGCTGCGCACCCTATACCCAGGCCACAAGGTCATATTAGTTGTTCTGATAATCGGTGTTTTAGGAGGAATTTGGTCTTCGCTGCTTTCGATCTTCAAGATCATTCCGGCCTGTAAGAGCTTGGTGCAGATCATGATAGACCGGATGCAGAAGGCATTCATTCTGGGTTCAATAAGACTATTTAGGGCACACGATATGAGTACCTGAAGTTACTTACCGACCGGGGGAAAAAGTAGCTTCGGAAAACTGGCGCGATTGATGCGATGTCGTCGGGGCGCGCAGCAGCCCAGACCAGCTGTTAATGTATACAGGGTATTCGACGAGAGCCGTTCGTTAGAAGTTTTCGTGGTTAGAAAAAAGTTAGAATTCTGAAATTTTGGGTTCCAGGGTTATCCAAGATTTTATTTCTTTTCAAAATATTTTCAAGATCATACTACTTCCGGTTACACCGGAAGTCGCCATTAACTTCCATGTTTTAAATGGAACACCCTGTATATTATTTCATTTTTAGATTCCTGAGAAATTTCATAGTGGATTCCATCAGGTTTCCTCATACCTATTCTCAATTTTTTCTTAGATATCTTGATTTTTTTGAAAATTTTGACAGATGTAGCGCTGTTTTGAGCATTGCGCCCTTTAACCAATTTTGATTGGTGGAAAGCGCTTCTGGGGTAGACGGAAGCACAGGAATGATTCTTTCGAATGCCATATTGACAACTGATTTATCGCATACAGGGTATCCAAAATTTAATGACCAATTACATCATTTTAAAAGATGAAAAAGTTCGTTTTTTCAAATGGAACACCCTGTATTTTATTGGATGGTCGGATGCAGAATTTGATTCTGCATCGATTTGCTATAACATTCTCTATACCTATTTCCAGTGGTTTTCTTGTTAATCCATATTTTTATCAAAAGGTGATCAAACTCCAAAAGTTGCGGCAAGATATCTGGAGATACTGAGAGGGTTTGTTAGTGATTTTCTAAATGCCCACCTCCACGTGATAGAGCAAACAGTTATTATCAGCTTGATGGTGCTCCACCACATTCCACTATAGCTGTACACCGGCAATTGTCACTGATGTTCGAGGATCGGTGGATTGGCCCGCGTGGACCTTGGAACTGGCCACCCAGATCACCCTATTTGACCCCCTTGGATTTTTACCTCTGGGGTCGCATAAAAGAACTAGTGTACTCTAGGTCGGTACAAACTAGAGAGGAATTGTTGAACCGTATTCACCATGCGCTTACTAATATAAGTCCAGACGAACTTCGAAGGTCTGTTTCGCGAAGAGTATATGACAGAGTTATTCAGTGTTCGAACCAAAATGGAGGTCATATAGAAAAAAAATTATTGTAATTTTACATTCTCTTATTATTTTATGTCATTATGTTCCAATTTTTTGTTTTTATTTTATATTTCGTTCTAAATGTTATGTACTAATGTCATGTTCTAATTAAAGTAAATTTTTTACCGTTTCATTGATGTTGATTTGACTTCGAAAGGCAAGCGATGTTTCGCTTTCTGCCAAAAAACCACATTAAAATAAAAAATATGGATTAACAAGAAAACCACTGGAAATAGGTATAGAGAATGTTATAGCAAATCGATGCAGAATCAAATTCTGCATCCGACCATCCAATAAAATACAGGGTGTCCCATTTGAAAGAAAAAAACGAACTTTTTCATCTTTTAAAATGATGTAATTGGTCATTAAATTTTGGATAACCTGTATGCGATAAATCAGTTGTCAATATGGCATTCGAAAGAATCATTCCTGTGCTTCCGTCTACCCCAGAAGCGCTTTCCACCAATCGAAATTGGTTAAAGGGCGCAATGCTCAAAACAGCGCTGCATTGTCAAAATTTTCAAAAAAATCAAGATATCTGAGAAAAAATTGAGAATAGGTATCAGGTTCTAGGGAATCTAAAAATTCTCGGGAATTGGGTCACATTAACACTCTGTTATAAATGTTCGTCTTTACGTACGTTTCGGTCTCACGACCATCATCAGAAGACTTATTTTGTCAAAAAGGGGTTAACTAAAACTAATTAGCACAAGCGTCCATATCGCACAATTTTCAAACAAAAAGCTCACGCCGTCGATACGAACAGAACCACGAATAATCGAAAATTGTATCGTTAATATTAAAGTATAGATTTTTTTGTAACAAGAAACCACTCTTAAGTAATATTCTCATAATGTACAAACGCATATTGCTATGGTCTCGAAGCAACTGGAGTTCGAAGCTATTTGTTTGTAATAACTCGACCCAGATGTAGATTCATGACGTACTTGAAAAGGTTTTAGACCTGCATTGGAAATTTACTTTACTTTAAGCGTTCTTCCTAAAATATACTTTTAACATTATAAAGACGTATGTAAAAATTTCCAAGAGTTTTAATTAATCAAGTTAGTATAGATCTGACTCAATCCCTGAATATCATTCCTATGATTTACAGAATTTGAATCCCTTTTTATGTGAATCATCTCCAGGATAGATCTTTTATAATAATTGGTTTCTTTAGTTAAAATATTAACATTTTTGTAATCAAATTGATGGTTATAATCAAAACAGTGCTTAGCAAGGGCGGTGGAATTTTCTAAGTTATTATTTCTTGTGCTATACTTATGGCGGTACATTCTTTTTTGTAAATATTGTTTAGAGATTCCAGTATAAGTTCCATCACAATCTAAACAATTCAATTTGTGGGTTTGTTTATCTTTAGGTATTACAGGTTTTAGATTTGAGAAATATTTCCCAACACAGTTAGTAGGTTTATGCGCAACATTTATATCGTACTTTTTCAAACATTTCTTAATTTTTTCTGAGGTCTCCGGAATGTATGGTAAAGTTATATAATTGTCTGTATTACCTGTTATGTTATTTTTATAAGAAGAACCATTATAGATTTTGTTTATTCTCTCTTTAATGATAGGATTGAAGAAGTTTTTATTTTTCCATCTGCATCATGACTAATGGTCACATCTAGAAAATTAATGTTATTGTTTATTTCTATTTCACAAGTGAATTGAAGTTTACAATGAAAATTGTTAAATTTATTAATCACATATTGAATTTTATCGTTGGGAACACACATAAGGCAATCATCTACATACCGTTTAAAGAATACAGACTGAAAATCTAATGAATTTATAACAGATTCCTCTAGGCATTCCATAACGAGGTTAGCAATGGTAGCTGAAATAGGAGATCCCATTGCTGTGCCGAAAATTTGTCCAAAATATTATTCACCGTACTGAAAATAAGTGCATTCTAAACAAAACTTTACCGCATTTATAAAATCCGATTGATCAAGAGGTGTGTGGTTTTTAATCTCTGGCCAACGTTTTTTCATGCAATTCAATGCCAAAACGACAGGTATATTTGTAAATAAAGAAACAACATCCAAGGAAATTAGTTGATGGTTTACTGGTACGGATTGATTTTTTTTAAATTCATTAAAATGCCATGAGTCTTTCACATAAAATTCATTTTTTCCTGTTATATTATTGATAGATTTTGATAAATTGTAAGTAGGCGCTCCAATATTACTTACAATGGGTCTTAGGGGTATATCATTTTTATGTAATTACGGAAGCCCATAGATATAAGGTGCAAGCCCATTATGGTAAATTAATTTATTTTTTAATTCAATAGGGATTATCTTATTTTTATGCCATTTATTTATCAATTTATTCATATTATTTTGTACTGATGAAGTAGGGTCAGATTTTAGTTTTTTATAAGTTGTTTCATCATTTAAAAGGTTTCCCATTTTGTTTTCATAGTCATTTCTATGCATTATGACGGTTTTATTACATTTATCCGCGTTCAAAACTAAAATTTGAGGGTTAGCATCTAAGAACTCTTTTGTTATTTTTGTAAGATAGTTAAAACGATTCTTTGCAATACCTATTTCTGCTTTCTGTTTGTTCTTTTTGTTTGTCAAGATGTTACAAACTTTGTTTCTAATTTAATTTTTTTCTTCTAAATTTTTATTCCTGATTCCGTATTCTAAATTTGCAATAATAGACAATTATATAACTTTACCATACATTCCGGAGACCCCAGAAAAAATTAAGGAATGTTTGAAAAAGTACGATATAAATGTTGCGCATAAACCTACTAACTGTGTTGGGAAATATTTCTCAAATCTAAAACCTGTAATACCTAAAGATAAACAAACCCACACAGTATATAAATTTAATTGTTTAGATTGTGATGGAACTTATACTGGAATCTCTAAACAATATTTACAAAAAAGAATGTACCGCCATAAGTATAGCACACGAAATAATAACTTAGAAAATTCCACCGCCCTTGCTAAGCACTGTTTTGATTATAACCATCAATTTGATTACAAAAATATTAATATTTTAACTAAAGAAACCAATTATTATAAAAGATCTATCCTGGAGATGATTCACATAGAAAGGGATTCAAATTCTGTAAATCATAGGAATGATATTCAGGGATTGAGTCAGATCTATACCAACTTGATTAATTAAAACTCTTGCAAATTCCTACATACGTCTTTATAATGTTAAAAGTATATTTTAGGAAGAACGCTTAAAGTAAAGTAAATTTACAATGCAGGTCTAAAACCTTTTCAAGTACGTCATAAATCTACATGTGGATCGAGTTATTACAAACAAATAGCTTCGAACTCCAGTTGCTTTGAGACCATAGCAATATGCGTTTGTACATTATGAGAATATTACTTAACAGTGGTTTCTTGTTACAAAAAAATCTATACTTTAATATTAACGATACAATTTTCGATTATTCGTGGTTCTGTTCGTTTCGACGGCGTGAGCTTTTTGTTTGAAAATTGTGCGATATGGACGCTTGTGCTAATTAGTTTTAGTTAACCCCTTTTTGACAAAATAAGTCTTCTGATGATGGTCGTGAGACCGAAACGTACGTAAAGACGAACATTTATAACAGAGTGTTAATGTGACCTAATTCCCGAGAATTTTTTATATAATTCATACTGGGTCAAGAATCTTATTATATTATGGAATCTAAAAATGAAATAATATATCTGGTGTTCCATTTAAAATAAGGAAGTTAATGGCGACTTTCGGTGTAACCGGAAGTAGCATGATCTTGAAAATATTTTGAAAAGAAAGAAAATCTTGGATAACCCTGGAACCCAAAATTTCAGAATTCTAATTTTTTTCTAACCACGAAAACTTCTAACGAACGGCTCTCGTGGAATAGTCTGTATACATATACATATTTGTGTGTGTTATCATAAACCATTCATATGATCCACATCAACGTTACATATTTTGTACTATGGAATGCGTTATTATTTTACTGTTTTTATATTTGAAAAATAATTTTCGAAAAAATGACTCACTAAAAATAAATAGCTACATATCATATGTTCAAAAAGTAAGAATATAGAATTGTTTTTTAAAATTCAAATAACACATTTATATGTATTTGATAACCTTCACCTGATGTGCGCTTACGTGTATATTATAGGTCATTATACCTTTATTGATAACTTCTTTTTTGAAATATTTTGCACATAATTTTTATAAAATGAAATATTTTAATAAATTCATACTATACAAGAAATTGAACATAACTTACAAAAGAAAAACAATTATATATTATAATGTGCTTTAATTTTTTCTCAGCTGACATTGTCTTCAATAAAAGTTTTTCTATTATATTAATAAGAGGCGCGGTCCTAAACATTGGATAATCATTTTTATCGGATGATTAATAAGAGGAAGCATATACCTGTTTAATGAAGGAAAATTCTGGAAAATTGGTGGAAAATTGCGTCGTTTTCCTTCTTATTTCTATGTCGGTCCTCGTCTTACGTGTCAAATTATAGGTGTTGTGGTCGAGTATTATTTTATGGTGATAAAATTGAGAGCAACTATAGTTCACCGGAAAATGAACATTTGATTAAACTTCAATATAAATTTTTTTTTCAGGAAATTGTGAAGAATCTATATATTATATATTGAATTTACCACAAACCCGCAAGCTTTTCGTTTTTTTGTGAATCATTTACTCAGCTGACAATTTTTTTTCGAATGCACATATACGTAAATTCAATTTATATAATTTTATTTTAGGTAACTAAGTTTTAATACAAATCGATATTTATAGAGTTCACATGTTTTATAAATTAAAATAGGAAGGACGTGATGTTACAACCGCATGTCAGATACTATTGCCAGCATACCAGTTCCTTTCCCTCCACACTCAAAGAAAGCTGTTGTGTTTTTCGTACGCGTTAACGTGTCTACGTTAGATTTTGTGTCTCTCTATGGTACACGTACGTCGCATCATCATTGATGCTTCAAAAACCTCTGCTCTTGTTTCACCAGCTTTGAAAGAGCATATCATACTAAAAGATTCATCATAATTGTCTGGAATTTTTCGAAAAACAAAATAACAATTGGAGATTGTCATGTAAATTAGTCAAATTTTCATTTTTCGCAGTTTTTCAGAAGACTATAGTTCTTTTGATTTTATAACCATAAAATAATACTCAGCGACCACAAGAACATATAATTTAACACGTTGGACGAGGACTGAGGAAAGAAAACGGCTCAATTATTTTACACCAATTTTCCAGAATTTCCCTTTTTTTGGTGAAACCATCACGATACCTTATTATCCCAATAACACTGACTGAAATTTTCCGAAAAACAAAATGATTGAAGTTTGTCCTGTAGAAATGGTAAACTCTCATTACCTGGTGTTTTCCGGAAAACTGTCGTCGATTTTGAATTTATGGTCATAAAATAATACTCAGCGAGCACAAAAACGTTGGATGTGGACCGACATAGGAATATGAAGGAAAAACGACGCAATGTTCCACTAATTTTCCTTCTTTTAGTAAAAATTATACCGAGACACATCACGGCATCTTATTATTTCTATATCACAATCCGAGAGAGAGAAAATTTTGTTTGTTGCTAAAATTTGGTCAACTTTTCCGGGTTTTCCAGCAATCGGGCTGGATTTTCGATTTTCCGACCGGTTCAGTAAACCGAAAAACCTTAATGATATGTAAGCAATTCTGATGCGGTCTATGAAATAGATCATGAAAAATGCAAAGCTTCTAGGATAAATAAAATAACCTTACGAACCAGGCAAATAAAAAGATATTGTAAAAGGATGCAATTTCAACTTTAGAAATTCCAAGAAGAATATATAAGGAATTATCCAAATATAACAGTGAATCAGAAGTATACATTTATCTTTCATTTTAGAACATTTCCACCAGTATAATTGTACAATTCCAGGTTATCAAAGTATATATTGTTGTAAACCATTACAATTTAAATGTAACATTAAAAGTACGAGAACTATCTAGAACCATTTCTGGAAGAACGTGTCATCTTCATCATTTTATCAGAGTGTTTGAAACAACTATACACAATAGAATACATTTCTTGAATTCATAAATACAATACATCTGAATATTCGGTTCACATTTGAAATTGAGCATGAAAACTCCATTAAATTTTTCGATCAAGAATATTAATAACAAATTTTGATTTTTCAATATTTCGTAATCCCACCACAGATAATTTACAATACGTCAAATCATCCTTTTCAGTATGAAATAGCAGCCTACAATAGTTTCGTACACAGACTTCTTAATGTATCGATGTTAAAGATAATTTTGATGAAGAGTGGAATAACATTAAACAAATTGCTGTAAATAATGGTTACTCTTCCGGACTAATAGATCAGATCTTATCTGAAAAAAGATACAAGTTAGTCAACTCAGTGTTTGCTAAAATAAAACAAAATTATTCATGTATTAGTATCACATATACACTACTACTAAAATTTCAGATTTTTTTAAGTAATTTAGATATCAACGTAGCGTGTAAAACGCAGAATGATTAAGCCAAGTTCATCAAAAATAATAAAGATAAATTATTCGATGAAGACAAATGTGGGACTTACAAGCTGACATATGAGTCTGCCTTCTGATATATGTTCGTCAAACAGGAAAGACCTTCAAAGAATGGATCAAAGAATATAGGCGTAGTTTCATTAATAATAAATCACATTCAACATTTGCGGAAGATTATATTCTAGAAAAGCATAACTTCAATGATAATTTCTAGATTTAACCCATTCAGAATGAAAGTAATGAATTAAATTAGCTGGAATCCCTAGAAATTGATGAATATAAAAAGTCCTATATCCCCTTGAACGATCAACAAATACTTAATAATTCTCCCTGGTTAAATTGGTATAATTAGATTTTTAGTTTGCCACCAGTTTATCGTTTGATTCCTCAATAGGTTAAGCCCAATTAGGTAAAATTCCAATAACCATCTATCCTACGATTATCATTAAAGTATTAAGTTAGTTCTTTGTAATATTTGTTTGAAGAAGCTACTCTGATGGTATTAGACTCAAGAATATTTGAATTTTGGGTTTAGCAGCACCGAAGTAAATGGAGAAGAAAGGCCCCTGTGTGTCATTTGCTAGAAAATTTGGAGAGCAAGCAGCATGAAACCTAATAAATCTGAACATTTGGAATCACTTCATAGTGACTAAGTTAGCAAATTCCGAGAATTCTTCGAATTAAAATTAAAATCATATGTTAAACAAAAATCGTTAAAAAAAAACGAATGAAAAAGCTTTACTTGCCTCTTACAAAGTTTTATACCAAATAGCCAGATGTATGAAGCCTCACATCATTGGTGAAGAGTTTATTCTGTCAGCTGTTATTGAGATTGTGGGAACTATGTTTGGAGATAATTTTATCAAATGATACGTTTCCCCGTCGAATTGGTGATATAGCTGAAGATGTACAGCATCAGCTTTTTTTTTCAATTCAGCTTGATGGGGCAACAAATAGCAATAAAGATGCTCATTTAATTGCCTATATTCGATTTTGTGATGGTCTGTCAGCAGTAGAAGAATTAATATTCTGCAAACCATTAGAACTCGAAGCAACAGCAATTATTCGCTATCTTAAATGATTTTCTAAACGAGGCAAATATAGAATGAAAAAATTGCGTCCGAATATACACCAATGGTGTTCGTACAATATCTGAAAGATTCTAAAGTGTACAAGCACTTGTAGAACAAAAATCTCCACAGTGTATCTGGACACATTGCATTATCCACAGAGAAGCTCTGGCTTCCAAGGAAATGAGTCCTGGTCTGAATATTGTGCTAACGACGCTGGTAACTGTAGTAAATATGAAAATAAGATCCCTGACATCAAGATACTTCCCGGAATTGGTAATATTAAAACTTAATAAAACTTATTGTAACAAATTAACAGATAAAATAAAACGTGATAACAAATAATTTGAAAATTAGTTCGGTTAATTGATAAAACAGAATGATGAATAATTTGGAAAACAGATTAGTTAACTAAAAGACAAAATGATAAATAGTTTTAAAATCTGTTCAATTAATTCATTAAACGTTATGGTTATGATAAATAATTTGGGAATCAGTTCAGTTAACTAAAAAACATAATGATAAATAGTTTTGAAATCTGTCCAATTAATTAATTGAACATAATGATAAATATTTTGGATATCAGCTCAGTTATCTAAAAGACATAATTATGAATAGTTTCGAAATTAGTTCAATTGATTCATTAATTCTCCATTAAATGGAAATGAAAAACATAACATACATTTTTCAGATTGATGCGTACACACTCCAGACGAGAGTCCGAATATCCTCCTTATATAGACTTTATCGATCAAATCTTGCAATTTGAGATTCACTCGGCAGAATAATGAACTCTAATGCTGACATGACAGTATTACTTTTTATTTGCAATATAAAAGTATCTGAGAATGAAATTAACACCGACTGCCAGGAAATGGTTGGAAGAAAATTTTGTAATCAGATAATACATTGAAATAAAATGTAGATTGGTAATAATTGAATTTGGTAAGAACTGAAACGTGACAATATCTTTTTTTACAAGGATAGAAAGAAAAATGGAGATAATACTGAAATTAGGGGCATAACAATAACAGTTATAACAACAGAAAAAATAATGATAATTCTGATGGAAACAGGGTGAACAATTGATATACAAATAATGTTAATAATAATAATAATCAAAGTAATAGGGAAATAAAACGTAACGCACAATATAATAATCAGGATAATACAAAGGAATATGACCCACCACAAAATTTCAACAACTACAGATTTAGATAAAATTGAAACAGCCAAAACAAACAATGATAATAATAGAAATCAGGAAAATTATAGAAATGGATATCAAGGTAGAGAACGAAATTCTAATAATAGGGATTTTTTTTAGAAATAGATAAGATCAAAATAGGAAAGCAAATGATAGTCAAAATAATTCAGAAAATAGAAATAATAGGAAAGTCAATTGTAACAGGAAGATAAACGGAACCCGTATCTCAGCCAAATGAGGCAGAATTTTCAATAGAGCACAAGCACCGGAACAATATATTAGTATGTAAACATCATAGGAAATTTATAGAGTGAAATCAGGAATACGTAGGATTAATAAAAATAGAGCAGATCAGCGCTAGGTGAAATCGAGTCAAGAAGCAGTCCTCTTCGGGTACTACGTGACGTCGGAAACCCCCTGATCGCTTCTCATTCTCATCTACTGGCTCATCATACATACGAATTGGTCGTATTGCGGATACATAAAAACTGCGTGATGTAACTTCCACTGTTGAGATGTATCTAAAATAAACAGCGGAAATTCAAAAATAATTAGAATATATTTAAAGATGATGCCAGGGTCTGATGAAAACTTACTAATACTGGGAAATTTCGTTCATACAGGTAGCGACGGAAGCAGTTTGAACAATGATAGTGCCATGCCCACTGAACTAAATTTCATTTGGGATCGGGTGGAAAAATGCTTACATGCAAAAGCCTGCCTCTATTGGTACAAAACATCAAATAAACCAAAGTCATCTCATGTTTGTTCCCAACATTCTCCGGTGGTTCCCCTATATTTTTTTTTTTCAAATAAATAGCGCCTCATATTTTATATAACATTTATTAAATCTTGTACAATCTGGTGCTGTCCCACATGAACATAAGCGCTTTCAACGGAGCTCTCAATCATTAGGGGTGAAGGGGGTATCTTGCATTATCTTTCACATATGTCTCTAGACAGGTCAATGAGTTCCACAACTTCGCAGTCTGATAGAAAAATGAAATCTGGTAGGGAGAAGTTCGGCAGATCCCAAGCTTGACAATCAAGGGGTGACTAGCTTGAGCTCGTCTAATCCGCCCATCTGGAATCTCTCGTGGGGGAACAACAGACGAGATTTCTGATGAACACCGACCATGGGAAATCTATAGATAGATTCTACGATATTCTATAGGTCGATGAAGTCGTAAGTGTGACCTCAAATGATCATGTCATCTTCCGGAAGGTCATCATCATAATTACCTGGGTAGAGAACAAGTAATGACGGCAAAAATTCACCATTAGGCTATAGTTTATCTCAGAAAATGCCGAAAATTTTATTATTTCTAATTCTATTCAACATTCATTTTAGGATATGTGGTGTGTGATTTTTATGTGATCAGTGTTTATTTTCACACTACCATACAATTTCCCAGACTCACACCACCGTTCAAGCAGAAAATATTATCATCAGAAAAAGTTCGATTGACAGATTGGATTCCCATCACACAGCCTTATCATTAACTCACAATATTCCTAATACAGATGAAAGTCATGCCCGGAATGCTTATAAATTAATTGAACCTTATAGGGTTGAATGTTTCATTTCCTAAATGTACGTCCAACTGAGGTACGTGAAATTACCTCCTTGAGGGTACGTGGTTCCAAAACAGGGGGTTATGAATATTTATCATAAAAAATTTTTCCACCTCGTTTCAGTAAATTCTTTACACTTCTGGTCAAATTTTGCTCCATATCGAAAAATGAGAAATGCCACTTTGGAGATATTACCGCCGGCATTTTTTCTCGGTTATTACACTCCGTGACTAAGCAGTTCCGATAGGTCAATATATGTCCCAGGGAATAAAAAATGGAAATTATCAAACATACGGAATTATCGAACATTTTTACTCATACCTCTTCATTCCTCTATCCTTAAGCATTGATGACCTATTATATTCATCGATTATGTTCCCCATGTGAAACTGTGAAGACCAAATTGCTAGGCGTTAAACGCGTCTGCCTTAAACATTGTTTCACGTTCCATGCACTTACCATATTCAATTATATGTTATGTTATCGTAGTTCAATTGATACGATACAGAAGAGCAGTAGAATAAACGAATTTTATGTAGTTCACTTTTTAGTGGTTCTACTATACAATTTAGTATAAGCTTCCTTGCCAGGTAGCTCAGTGGTAGAAGCATCGATCTTCTAATCACTGTGGCTGTCGGTCGCGGGTTCGAATCCAGCCACTGCGGAATTTTTCCTATGGCCCGAGAAAGTGGTGCGGCAAGATACTAATAAGCACATTTATTTGCTAATGAAAGTAAGTTTGAGAATTTATTCTCATTTTGATATAAGAATTGTTGAGTTTCGCTCTACACTTTATATTTAATTTTAATTTTTGAAATATAATTAAACAAACCTATCTCATCACATTCTTAGATATTCCAACTATACCATCTTTGCATTGGAAGTTCCTGAGTATTTTTTATGAGAGATAAATTGAATGAAACTTGTGAACGGAACAAAAGAGCTTATCTTCACCCTTACTTGAGCGAATGGGTGGAGTTGTGACGACATCACTATCGGAGCCTATTCTGTCAACTCATCTGACAATAATATCCGAATGACTTGTTGACGTGAAACTATGTGACACAATTTGACATCTTTTATACAACATATTATACAAATATTTTACAAAATCCGCGGGGAAATGGCTTTTAAAAAGGAGTTACCTTACATAGCTCCTTTCGAAGTAGTCATTCATAACAAAGCCAATGATTGTTGGGTCTCAGTTCTGGGAAAAGTATTCGATATAACTGGCCTAATAAAGCAATATGAAGGAAAAACATGCATAAAGCCACTAGTTGCTTTGGCTGGCAAAGATTTGAGCCACTGGTTTGATTCTATAACTGGACAAATTCGACATCGTGTGCATCCGATAAGTGGTGTACTGGTTCCTTATTGTCCAAATGGAGCATTTCCCGATGTTCCAAGTCAAGTTCCTGATACTTCTTGGAAGGAAATAAATGGACCTCCCTGGTGGGAACGCACTCAGTAAGATAATTATATATTATATTCTGGAAATCCATATTTTTGTAGCGAGCCTATACTATTTTGCTGTTGCACTTCTTTCCATTGCGCATAATAATCGGAAAACGTTACTTATCACGTAGTTTAAAACATGTATCAACT
Source organism: Endomychus coccineus (assembly GCA_958510875.1). Lineage (NCBI taxonomy): Eukaryota > Metazoa > Arthropoda > Insecta > Coleoptera > Endomychidae > Endomychus > Endomychus coccineus. The sequence continues at coordinate 109,464,291 of OY294069.1, forward strand.
AGATTGACTTTCAAATAATTGGAATGAATAAGATTTCTTGATGAATGGTACACATCAAATTGTAGTTCTAACCATCCATCTTTCAAGCGATCATAATTTACAAATATTTCAACAACCAACTTCTTGCTTCAGTAGTACCCTTTTTGCTTATCCCTTTTATGATTGAAGAAATTTATCGCCTCACCTTAATATACGCAAATGTAACTATTGCATGGCATAATGAATGCGCTAGTTTAACTTCACTTAGTCAACTAAATGTTATAAGTTTCGAACAGGATAGAGTGAAATCATTCTTGTAAGGAATCATTTTGGGACCAAAAGAAAATGTTCACTCGGCGGGAATGGGCATACAAAAGAGAAAAATAGACAATTGTGTTGAAATAGATTTAATGATCAGAAAAAATAAGGGATGGAAGAAAGATATACTTTTTACTACAACATTTTCTTAAATTATCTATTTTGCTTTGACGAATATCCATAAGTATCATCCAAATCAATTTTTGAGTTGGTTGATAGCTCTGTGTACTCAGAGCCCGACCTAACCTTAAAGAAGGTTTCCCCATTTCCAGTTCTTTTTTCGTCTAAAACTTCGAAATCAGATTAAGAATCATCTGGCCCACGATAAATAACATCATTGGTAGTTATGGATGACTCCTCTTCGTCAATCGCTTCCTTTGTTATTATAGGAGTTCCAAAAATATTCTAGGCTAGAGCTATTTAGACCAACTGAATGATATATTTTCAAAAAAATAGATAATGGATTGAAAATAGATTCTTTTATTCTAGATCTCTAAGAGTGATTCCATGAATTCTAATTTTAATAAAATAGAAAACGCCCAGCATACTCACGGACTCACTGGAGGTAGAATCAATAAATGATAGCTTTTTCTCTAAGACAAGCTTTGTTACTTCTTACAATCCCTGGATCCACCATATGTACGATGAATATACAATTTGGGGGTTAAATACCCCCAAATATACAATAACTGGACTTCGAGTGATAACGTTCTATATTACTGAGCTGTGTTAAATAGCCCTTCTTTTCTAAGTTACATAGTCCGAATAATTTGAATCCTAATACGTTATATTAGTGTAAGTGCATATAAACTCTTCGCATAAATTACATCAGTAGTTTGTACCTAGTTGTGAGTGTATCTTTGATAACGTTACTCCTAGTTTTCCAGTAATATGATATTTCATAATGGATGACGTATGCATTATCTGTTCATCTGCGATAGAAGATAAATCAAAGGTATTACCTGCGACGGTTTTTGTAATGAACGTTATCATCTTATATGTGTTAAAATACCAACAAATGTTTTGAATTTCACAAAAATAAGTGACTGCTTCTGCTATCGCAACACATGTGCTAATGTTAAGCATAAGCAATTTACAGACTTCACTGAAACTATTGTACAGGATGTGCTCTCTCACGCCTCATTAATGAATTCATTAATATGAAAAGTGCCGTCTGTGACATAATATATGCCAAGTTTAAAGACGTACAAATAGCTTGTAACAATGCACCCGTTGCCCGTACGTATGCTCAGTGTATATCCAGCAATTGTGGAGTCATGATTAAACCGAAAAATACGTACCAAAAGAATAATATTATTAAATCGGAAATTCTTCAGAATATTGTAGCTGTCAGCTCTACATTCGCAGTTTCCAAAGTTAAGAACATTGCGAATGGAGGTATTATTATAAGCTGCAATAATAATAAGGATACTTCTGAATTTCGTCGTATTGCTGTTGAAAAACTATCTAAGAACTATTATGTGAAAGAAGTCACCAATCCTCACCCTCGTATGAAAATTGTTGATATAACTAAGAAATATAATGAAGCTAATATATTGGATTACATATTAAGCCAAAATTCTCTACTACTGAACGCCAGCTCCGATTGCAAAATAAGAAAATTCTGGCCCAGAAAGAAGAATCCGAACATTTTTCAAATACTTCTACAACTGAACCCTACATCTTATGAATGCTTAATATCTCAAAAATACAAGCGGATCTACATAAGCTATGATAGTTGCTCTATCTTTGATGCTACTGTTCCACGTTGCTATCTGTATTGGTTCTGGTCACGGCTCTAGTTCCTGTAAAAATTCCAAGGCATAGCCGAAATGTTCCAGTAATCACGATCTAACATTAGTTGATGCACTAGCTGTAAACAGTTGAAGAGTATTTCTACTGGTATGTAAGATAAATCTATTGATCATCCCGTTTGGCATAGTGAGTGTCCTGTCTATAAAAATAAATTGAAGCAATCCAGGGATTTAGTGGGTCTGGTATAGCAGTTACCTAATACAAATAATTCCTGTGAGAATAAATGCGTGCGTAAGGATCCATATATCAGTAACATACTTTCGGTCAAAAATTTCAACATGTATTACCAAAATGTCAGAGGTCTGAACTCTAAAACTAGCGTACTATACAACATTTCATCTAGTTTGAGCCATGACTCAATTGCTTTTTCTGAAACATGGCTTAATTCTTCAGTTTTGAATTCTGAGCTTCTCACAAATAGCAAATATAGCAAATTTTCTGCTATTGAGATTGATCTCAATAATATTCGTTCTCTTATACCTAGTTTGGATATCGTAGGTATCAAATTTAGTATTGGAAGCTATGTTTATATAGGTGCTGCTATATATTCCACCGAATATCCCCCCTCTATGTCGTATGAAACAAATTGTAGATGCTCTCATTGACTTTAACTTTAAAGAATATTATTCTGTTTTTATTGGGTGATTTGAACATTACTGAGTAAGCCTCGTATGAATCTAACTTATCAGTTGAATCTTCGAAATTATCATACTTCAACAATCTGCTTAGATATTTTGATCTTAATCAGAACAATTGTTGTCTAAATAGAAACAATGGAATTCTAGATCTCATTTGCTGTAGTAATTTTTTCACAGTTTCAAAGTCTGATATTTGCTTATAGCGTGAAGATTTAGACCATCCTCCTTTGATAATTAAATTTCAGTACATTGGTCAAAGTACCTTCCACATTATTCTACCATCATAATGATGTAAGCATTTCTAATTTCAATAAGGCAAATTATCCATTGCTTTATAACCTGTTACTGGATTTTGACAGGTCTGTATTATATCATATTTTGCTATCAATATACGTTTCATACACTTACTCCAAGAAAAACAACAAGTTTCCACCTTGGTTCACGTCTAACATAATGAGGAATCTCAGACTTAAGGTAAATTATTGGCATAAATACAAAAAGAAGCTAAACTGGATGATTATAATGCATTTAAGACTCTAAGATCGGCCATCAAAACCGATATTGCCTGTTCACTTAGGCTATATATCAAAAATAGAAAATGACAAAAATGTAATTTCAAATCTTTCTGGTCATTTTTTTCATAGCAAAACCGAAACTAGTTCTATTCTGAACACGTTCAATTTGATAATCTTAGCTACTCTACTCCTCATGATATTGTTAATGTATTTGCAAAGTACTCCCAAAGTGTCGATATTAACTCTAATACTTACAACTAATAATGAACCTTCGGATAACTTTAATACCTTCAATAATAATATTCTCTCAATTGTTAGTGCCTCTGGAATGATTCAAGCTACTAAAAGACTTAAAGCAAAGATTGCATCAATATATTCGCAACTCCACTGGCTTTTATATAATAAAGATTCTTGACCTAGGTATGAATTATATATAAATTCTCGGGAAATAGGTCACACTAACACAAATGTTCATTATTTTCGTCTTTACATACGCTTTGGTCTCACGACCATCATCAGAAGAGTAATTTTAATTTCAATATAAAATGCCCACGTCGCCGGAACGAACCGAAATACGAATAATCGAAATTGTAACACATCAATGTTTATAAGTATAATATATCAAGAATCCACTGTTTAGTAGTATTCTCATAAAATACGAACTCATGTCAACAAAGTCTATGAACGATCAAAAACAAGAACATCACGTTCAAGTACCTATTTTCGAACCAAATGTTAAGATTTATGAGGTAATAGAAAAAGTTGCGTCAGACCTTACTGGAAATATACTTTTGATATTCTAACTAAAATATACTTTTAACAATATCATGACGCATGTAGGAATTTGCAATAGTTTTAATTAATTAAATTAGTATAAATCTGTTTTAATGTCTGAATATCTGTCCTATGATTTACAGGTTTGGAGTCACGTTTCATACGAATCTTCTCCAGAATAGATATATTATAATAATTGGTTTCCTTAGTTGAAATATTAACAATTTTGTAATCGAATTGATGGTTAAAATCAAAGCAAGGGCGGTTTTTGTTCCTTGTGCTATACTTATGGCCATACATTCTTTTTTGTAAACATTGTTCGGAGATTCCAGTATAAGTTCCATTGGAATCTAAACAATTTAATTTGTATATCTACTGTGTGGGTTTGTTCATCTCCAGGTATTGAAGGTTTAAGTAATACTTCCCAACACGGTAGTAGGTTTGTAGGTTTATACGCAATATTTATATCATACTTCTTCAAACATTTCTTAATTTTCTCTGAGGTCTTCGGAATGTATCGTAATGTCATAAAATTGTCTGTATTACTTTTATTGTTATTTATATATGACGATACATTACAGATTTTGTTTATTCTTCCTTTAATGATGGGATTGAAAAATGTTTTTGGGTAGCCATTATTATTACAAACAACAATTTTTTAATTTTTGTGACTGTCTCATCCAGAGGACCGTACATTCCGGAGACCCCTGAGAAGATTAAGTAATTTTTGGAAAAGTATGATATAAATATTGCGTATAAACCTATTAACTGTGTTGGGAAATATTTCTCAAATCTAAAACTTTTAATACTTGAAGATAAACAAACACACACAGTATACAAATTGAATTGTTTAGATTGCAATGGGACTTATATTGAAATCTCCAAGCAATATTTACAAAAAAGAATGTATGGCGATAAGTATAGCACTGCTTTGATTATAACCATCAATTCGATTACAGAAATGTAGATACTTTAACTATGGAAACTAATTATTATAGATAATGTGATCTGGAGATGATTCACATAAAATGTGACTCCAAATCTATAAATCATAGAACAGATGTTCAGACATTGAGTCAGATTTATACTAACTTGATTAATTAGGACTCTTGCAAATTCCTAGATGCGTCTTTATAATGTTAAAAGTATATTTTAGGTAGAATGTCAAAAGTAAATTTCCAGTAAGGTTTGACAAACCTTTTTCTATTACCTCATAAATATTAACATCTGGTTCGAAAGTAGATTCTTAAACGTGATGTTCTTGTTCTTAGTCGTTCATATACTTTGTTGACATGAGTTCGTATTTTATGAGAATGGATTCTTGATTTATTATACTTATAACATTGATGTGTTACAATTTCGATTATTCGTGTTTCTGTTCGTTTCGGTGACGTGGGCATTTTAAATTGAAATTGGTGCTATAAGGACGCTTTGTGCTAATGCAATTAGTTTTAAATAATTATGTTTCAGACATAATTAGCCTTCTGATGATGGTCGTGAGACCGAAACCTACGTAAATACGAAATTTCTCGAGAATTTATATATAAGGCATTCATATATTCAGCGGCCTTAAAATCGCATACTTTTCCGGATCTGTGGAAAGTTTCAAAATACGTACCGGTTTTAAAAGAGGTAATAGACATGAGGTTACTAATTATCGCCCAATTGCCATCATCAATAACTTCTGCAAAATATTTGAATATATTTCATATGATGCTACAGATGTTCACAGAGCAGCATGGGTTCATGCCTCGCAGATCAACTGTTACTAACTTAGGTTGCTAGAGTCAATACTTGGCTGATGTTATTTATGAGAGGTAGCAGGTTGATTGTGTCTATCTACCTCGATTTTGCTAATGTATTTGAGAAAATGGATCACAGTATTTTATTGAATAAAATGTCTAGCTTTGGATTAACAAATCATTTGAATGTTTTGCAATTCTTACCTCAGTGATAGATATCAATATGTAGAGTATAGAGGTTTCAAAGCATATTCATTTAATGTCACCTCAGGTGTACCTCAAGGGCCAGTACTTGGACCAAACCTATTCAATTTATTTATCAATGACATTTCTTCTTTATTTGTCTGTTATGTTCTTCTATACGCAGACGATTTAAAACTTTATTAGGCAGTAGAGCATTCTTTATGTTGTATCTCACTGCAGAATGACTTTGATGCACTCAGTACTTGGTGTGTAATCAATCATCTGGAGCTTAGTATTACTAAGTGCACTGTAATGACTTTCACGAAAAAAATTACGTCTATCATTACAATTACAAACTTGTTCCTCCAGTTTCAGAGACTTGGGAGTTCTGTTTGACGTGAAATTGTCATTTGCGTCTCACATTGAAACAATTGTTTCTAGCGACTACAGGATGCTGGGCTTCATCACATGGAATTGCCACCTATTTAACAATAGTGATTCAATAACATTATCATACAATTCATTTGTTTGTTCTAAGCTCGAATATGCTTCAATTGTGTGAAACCCTCATTATGAAATTTATATAAACAAGATAGAGCGTGTGAATCGGTGTTTCTTAAGACATTTAGCCTTCAAAGCTGATGGTAATTATCCATCTATGAGATTTCTCCACCAGGCTCTATAAAATGGATTCTCCCGCCTAGAGTTATATAAACGTAGGGAAACGCATAGTACTTTATTCCAGTATAAGGTAATTCATAACCTGGTTGACAATCCTATGACTTTATCAAGGCTGAATTTACACGTTTCATCTGCTCGCACACGTTTCACACAAACATTTCATCTACCACTCTACGGAACAAATACGTTATTATTTTCCCCAATTTTTCAAATATGTAGATTCTACGAGATGATACGTTTGACTGTTGACATATTTTGTCGTAACCGTAATGACATTCGTGAAGCTGTGTATATTAGTTAATTTGAATTTCTACTCTGTAATTATATTATATGTACTGCTAAGCTCTCCAAAGGATCTCTCCTGTTGAGCTGGTGTGAATAAATAAATGAATAAAACGACAACTTAATATTGTTTAGTATAATACCTTTGGAACCCACAAACTTTCTCCAGGGAAAGTAAACTTTTTTCTGTATTCGGTTTCTATTCCTAGATCAAAATATCATTCTTCTAATGATCCCAGATCACAGAGAGGTCTTCCACATTAACGTTATTGAAAGCTATTGGCTTCATTGCTTTACCGATAAACAACAATTATTAGTACTTTAGGTACTATCATACACCCTCACACAAAGCAAAACAGTTAGTCGTTCTTTTGATAACTCTCCACCAACGTATATTTCCTCTTTCATTGCCAATATTTTATCTGGCAATGCTCAACATCAAAAATATTCTGCGGTGAATAATTTTCAATAAGTAACGAAAGTTGATAAAAATGGGTCCACTATGGAATTTTTCGAGCCATCCGGTTGAAGCACTAAAATTTTCCTATTTTGAAGTTTTTGTAATTTCTCTTACTTTGACTTGTGTGAAACGTCCTGAAGATTCTCAAAACTAATAACCGTTATATTCAAACTAGCTGAAATTACAAACCACATAACGGTATTCCCTTACTTATGGTTTCGAGAAACCAGTCATAGCAGAGTTCATCTATTTTCAATCAAAACTTCATTTGCGTTTTTTACATCTTTCAACATTTCTGCTGCTCCTTCTAACAATTATATTTCGTTTTATTATGAAAGCTTAACACATAAATTTGAGAGTTAATGAATACTTTACGTTTTTGTGTGTTGAAACCAACCCACAACGTTGACTACTGAGAAAACTTAATATTTTGAGAGTTTTTGGGATTCAACTTTGTATTTGAGATTTTGTCCATTTATGAGACTGTTTTTTTAAATTCCGGAGCAGTGTCAGTAGAAGATCTGCTCAACAGAGGTGACTTTAAATTTGCTATGTAAAAATCCGGGACTATCAGAAGGTGTCCGGTCATTATTATATGATATTATATTGATTATACTGTGCAATGTGGATAGATATTGAAGGCGGCATTAAAATATCTTGCTGCGTCAGTTATATATCAGTGAATGCATTGCTTGGAAGTAAGTATTTCCGAAATTTCTAGAACCTAAAAAAGACGCAATTCCAAATATGAACATATTGCATTTACCCTATCGTATCTGTAGGACGAAAAAAGCTATTTAATCAATTGATCCCGAACCAACTCGGTTACTAAATTCTACAGAAAACAAATGAATGTAGATTTTCAACATTTTAAGCAAAGTTTACGCAAAGAAGTTCAATATAAATGCACAATGGATGTGAAAACGATACAACTACACTATAATTCTACCTTACTGAATGTTTAATGAAAAGCAAAGGATAAACGGAAATACTATTAATTTCCAGCAAATATTCTTCACATACCTACCTAGTAAACTTCCCATAATAAATTCAACTAACATTGAACACTCAATTGTTTCTGAAAACGAACGTACCTACCAACATGATTCGTGGAGCTTCTACTCGTATGAAGGAATTCTGCTGAAACGGTCAAACATTGAAATGCAGCTTAATATTAGAGATTTGTTGAACAGCTAATTCATTTACATGAAATCTCCGCAGTCCAGTACAAAGAATGAACCTTTTGTATTTTGATCAAAACGGACATATTATTTCTGGAAGAAATACTCAAATCCAATAAATCAACTTTCAATGTCGCTCTAAACCCAACACTAAAATCTCTGAATAATGAGAAACTTCTGATTTCGTCTGGAGAGCAATCATTTCATCATTGGATAAAATATTGTTTCAAACTCTTTCACTCTCTAGAGGAACGTGATACTTCAAATGTGGTGAAATATCTACAATGTAAATCGGAAATCAATGCTAAAAGCGCATTCTGGTTTCGATCGAAACCAGCGCATATCGCTTGAAAGATGAAGGTGGAAATTTTGGATGTTTCTATATGTATTTTGATGCGCTGAAACCGGGAAAAATAATCAAAAAATTCCTACGAGTTAGCTTCAAAAGTTACGGCCATTTTTTGGCGCGAAAAAAGACGATTTTCATGTTTTTTGCGTTTAAAAAGAAAACGGTGGCCCAAATGCCGAGAAACAAATTGTACAAAAAGTGGAAACGCATCGTTTGAGCTGGAATATAAGTCATTTTGAGGTTATGATCTTGAGACATTAGCATAATAGTGTTTTTTTGGGGGAAAACAAATGTTTTTTTTCTCATTCGAATATTGACCAAAACAATATTCTATTCAAATTGAGAGACGGTATTTTTTATATAATTTCTACAATGTTTTGTTTTTTTTTATCTTTCATTTTGGCTTCACAATCGGCCATTTTCAAAAATCCCTAAAACTGAGATTGCCAGCCGAAAAATGGACTTATCGACAAAAAAAAATCTGCACGTAGATTTCAACAAATGTGATACAGACCATTCTTCAATACTGTTTTTGGGGCTTAAAAAAAAAGTAGGACAACTTTGAAAATTTCGGACCTCGGAAAATGTGCAAATTTTCTTGGTTAGAAATTTTTTAGGATGATCAAATTTCAGGTTCTATTAAAGTATTTCACGACGAGTATACTACGCTGAAAAAACTTCTCTAGGCTAAGTAGAAGTTGAGATATTAATATAAATGTGTTTGGGCCTCCCCAGAACCCAATTTTGGGCCTATCGAAAAAATTCGGAAATCGTTGGAAAGTAGACAAGTTTTCTGATCTAAATCCAAAAATAAGACCTTGTAGCTGTCTTCATCTAGAATTTAGAGCGCTTTGACATAAAAAAAATAATGTGTAAAATAATGCAGCGGCTTAAATTTCTATACCGCTTATTAGTCCCGGCATTTAAGGATGAAAATCGACGATTTTTGTCCGAATTTCCGCGAGGTCTAAATTTGGTTTATTCTCATGTAAATTGACACGGTGTTCAACGTGTAAAATATCCAAAATTCAAGCATTTTGCTCCGGAGACATAGCTTTAGTACCATTTTGAAAATTTTGGACCAACGAAAAATCCAAACTTTTTGAGGTTTAAAGGGCCCAATTTTGGGCCTATAGACAAAAACCTTGAATCAAATTACAGAGAAATACTTCGGCTATGTCAGTTTGGAATAGCGTACGGAGATTCGTTCACAATTCCAAGTTATAACGAATTTCATCATAAAAATTTAGCGCGGAATTTCATGTAGCGGCAATAAGCGAGGTCGGTACAATAGATTCCACGCGCGAAATTATAGTTTATAAATATTTTAACATGCACCTGAATGCTTATAATCATTTTGTGTGAATGTGTGAGTGTATGTAGACGTGTGAACGTGTATATGTGACCGTGACATGATGTTTTTATATGGTGTTACGTAACAAATTTCAATATTAAGCAAAATTTTAACATTTATATTTTTTTTTACATTTCATATTTATTGAAAAATTATCTATTTGTCTGATTATTTACAAATAACCTACGTTTTATATTTTTCCATTATTCAAAACATAATATAATATTATAATATAATTTAATCTAATAACTATCATAACATACATAATATTGCTCATTGGAAAAATAAAATGGCAATAAATGCAAGTGTACAGATTCACATTATAGATACGTCTAATACCCATTATTTCATACAATAAACACATTTACTTTTTTCTCAATCTTTTTTTACCCAGAATTTCTGTAATTTCGCTATCAGTCGTACAGTCATCACTGTCATCATATATTGTTGAAGATGTGATATGATCATTTTTGATATACGGATCATCGTGATCCGCTTCGTCATCTGAGTTTGATAGTATTTGATCGTTGCTTCGTTCCAAGTGTCATTGATAACATCATCGGTATCGTCATCATCTTCATCATCGTGTTCATTCTCATCAATACACATCAAAATCATCATCATCTAATATACTGATTTCTGACTCGGAGCAATTAGAACAGTTTTTACCTGCACAATGCTTACATAATGAGCTACAAGGTAATCCTAATTTTTAATAAATGTGTTTGGGCCCTTTAGAGGCCCAAACACATTTATTATTATAGCTTCATTTCTATTTGACCCAAATCAATCTGCTTAGACTTAAAATACTCGCTATCAAAACCTCTAATAGAACGTAGAATTTGGGTTCCGTAAAAAAATTCTAACCTCAAAAAGTTTGGATTTTTCGTTGGTCCAAAATTTTCAAAATGGTGCTAAAGCTATGTCTCCAGAGCAAAATGCTTGAATTTTGGATATTATATGCAAAATGATGAAGTCTTTCGAATAATTTTGGCTTTAGATTGATAATGAGATAGGTCTAAATACTAAAAATCAAACAACAGAAGATTGAAAATATTATATTTTCACCAAAACAAAATATGAAAAACTGAAAACTCTTTGACATATACTCAATTTTTCAATGTGCCAAAAAACACATTAAATGGGCCCTATATTAGGCCCACAACCTCGAATCGACTTGAGACTGAATCCAAAAGTTGCGTATTAGTTTTTCCAACAACTTTTGTCCAAAACATTTTTCCATAAAACTCATAGTTTTGTCTCAAAACGCAAAAAATCGAAAAATGGCCATTTTCAGGTCCAAAAAATTGCCATAGTTTTTTGACCACAAGGTTAATCCAAATTTAATCTACACCATCGTGTTCAGCATGTCAAAATACATAAGAGTAGACCAAATTTAGAACTCGCGGAAAATCGGACAAAAATCGTCGATTTTCATCCTTAAATGCCTGGTATAGAAATTTAAGCCGCTGCATTATTTTACACGTGATTTTTTTTATGTCAACGCGCTCTAAATTCGAGATGAAGACAGCTACGAGGTCTCATTTCTGGATTTAGATCAGAAAATTTTTCTACTTTCCAACGATTTCCGAATTTTTTCGATAGGCCCAAAATTGGGTTCTGGGGAGGCCCAAACACATTTATATCAATATCTCAACTTCTACTTGACCTAGAAAAGTTTTTTTTAGCGTAGTATACTCGTCGTGGAATACTTTAATAGAACCCGAAATTTGATCATCTTAAAAAATTTTTAACCTAAAAAATTTACACATTTTCCGAGGTCTGAAATTTTCAAAGTTGTTCTACATTTTTTTTTAGCCCCAAAAATAGTATTGAAGGATGTTTTGTATCACATTTGTTGAAATCTACGTGCGGGTTTTTTTTTGTCGATAAGTCCATTTTTCGGCTGGCAATCTCAGTCTTAGGGATTTTTGAAAATGGCCGATTGTGAAGCCAAAATGAAAGATAAAAAAAAAGCAAAACATTGTAGAAAGTATATAAAGAATACCATCTCTCAATTTGAATAGAATATTTTTATGGTCAATATTCGAATGAGAAAAAAAACATTTGATTTCCCCCAAAAAAACACTATTATGCTCATATCTCAAGATCGTAACCTCAAAATGACTTATATTCCGGCTCAAACGAAGCGTTTTCACTTTTTGTACAATTTGTCCTCGAAATATTTTTTCATTTGGGCCACCGTTTCCTTTTTAAACGCAAAAAACATGAAAATCGTCTTTTTTCGCGTCAAAAAATGGCCGTAACTTTTGAAGCTAACTCTAGGAATTTTTTAATTATCTTAAAAAAATTTTAACCTGAAAAATTTACACATTTTCCGAGGTCTGAAATTTTCAAAGTTGTTCTACATTTTTTTTTAAGCCCCAAAAATAGTATTGAAGGATGTTTTGTATCACATTTGTTGAAATCTACGTGCGGGTTTTTTTTGTCGATAAGTCCATTTTTCGGCTGGCAATCTCAGTCTTAGGGATTTTTGAAAATGGCCGATTGTGAAGCCAAAATGAAAGATAAAAAAAAGCAAAACATTGTAGAAAGTATATAAAGAATACCATCTCTCAATTTGAATAGAATATTTTTATGGTCAATATTCGAATCATCAGACGTATCTATAATGTGAATCTGTACACTTGCATTTATTGCCATTTTATTTTTCCAATGATGAACCTGAAATTTGATAATCTTAAAAAAATTTTAACCTAAAAAATTTACACATTTTCCGAGGTCTGAAATTTTCAAAGTTGTTCTACATTTTTTTTAAGCCCCAAAAATAGTATTGAGGGATGTTTTGTATCACATTTGTTGAAATCTACGTGCGGGTTTTTTTTTGTCGATAAGTCCATTTTTCGGCTGGCAATCTCAGTCTTAGGGATTTTTGAAAATGGCCGATTGTGAAGCCAAAATGAAAGATAAAAAAAAAGCAAAACATTGTAGAAAGTATATAAAGAATACCATCTCTCAATTTGAATAGAATATTTTTATGGTCAATATTCGAATGAGAAAAAAAACATTTGATTTCCCCCAAAAAAACACTATTATGCTCATATCCCAAGATCGTAACCTCAAAATGACTTATATTCCGGCTCAAACGAAGCGTTTTCACTATTTGTACAATTTGTCCTCGAAATATTTTTTCATTTGGGCCACCGTTTCCTTTTTAAACGCAGAAAACATGAAAATCGTCTTTTTTCGCGTCAAAAAATGGCCGTAACTTTTGAAGCTAACTCTAGGAATTTTTTAATTATCTTGAAAAATTTTTAACCTAAAAAATTTACACATTTTCCGAGGTCTGAAATTTTCAAAGTTGTTCTACATTTTTTTTTAAGCCCCAAAAATAGTATTGAAGGATGTTTTGTATCACATTTGTTGAAATCTACGTGCGGGTTTTTTTTTGTCGATGAGTCCATTTTTCGGCTGGCAATCTCAGTCTTAGGGATTTTTGAAAATGGCCGATTGTGAAGCCAAAATGAAAGATAAAAAAAAAGCAAAACATTGTAGAAAGTATATAAAGAATACCATCTCTCAATTTGAATAGAATATTTTTATGGTCAATATTCGAATGAGAAAAAAAAACATTTGATTTCCCCCAAAAAAAAACTATTATGCTTATATCTCAAGATCATAACCTCAAAATGACTTATATTCCGGCTCAAACGAAGCGTTTTCACTTTTTGTACAATTTGTCCTTGAAATATTTTTTCATTTGGGCCACCGTTTCCTTTTTAAACGCAAAAAACATGAAAATCGTCTTTTTTCGCGTCAAAAAATGGCCGTAACTTTTGAAGCTAACTCTAGGAATTTTTCAATTATTTTTCCCGTTTTCAGCACACCGAAATACATATAATGACACTGCAAATTCACACCTTCAGTTTTTTTTTCTCAATTTTTCCTCTGGCGACTGGCCTATAGGGGTGTATTTCATAATGACATTTTCAGTGAGTAGGGGAAAAATTCCACTTTATATATACCATTCTTGGAAGTTTGTTATGTGATGAAGTACCTAATATCATTGGTCGAAATGCCAGGTTCACTAATATGGTCCTGCTTCTCATTCAGTACTTATACATAATATCATACCAGCGTCAAACTAGCGTAACTGTGTGGGGATCAGCTCTTAAAGTCGGGGCGGTTTGCCCTAAGCTGACCCGTGGTTCTGGTGGAGGCATAGGAATTGAAACACACTCACTTATAAAAGAGTTACACTTTGCTAAATGTAGAGCTTTACGTCATTACGACTTAATGTCTTGCTCTACTAAATATAACAACAGTACAGATACAAGTACTAATGTAAACGATGATTGATCATTATGAATCTCTCAATATAATATCTGATTATGATATGTCAATATATGAATGTATGAATATATAATAATGTAATGTAATGTTATTGCTATTTGTGTATCGGCTATGGGTATAAACATATGAATTAAATACATTACTAATAGAAATAAGGTAGCATTCTATAATTTAGGAATTTTAGGTAATCTCGTATAGGAATGGAAAATTCCTATAATACAACTCTGCTAAAAATGAGAGCTTGACAGCGCGGCAAGGGAGAAGTAATAGTCGCGTATCAGGATATATTGTAGCGGTCATATTGAAACATGATTTCAGCAAATATAGTAGTTGAATGAATGTTCACGACTAGATAGATAATAACATATTATGAACTCGACTCACATTCTTCTACTCTAATGTCACTTATTAATCAAGTATTTAAAATTTTGAATACTTAAAACTTGATTAGTATCAAACTAACTAAAAAATGATCACATCAATTTAAAATATTATTATTGCACATTGTTATATTCAATTTAAACTATTTTTCTTGTCAAGAATCATATTTAACAAATGTAAACGCATTTTCATGTGACCGCCATAAACTTCAAATTATTAGTATATTCAAAAGAATTGGAAAACTAATCGATGACTCATCATACTTACGTATATTCATTTATTGGCTCAAAATTTCTTATTTCTTCTGAACCTGTGATGGTTATTGTATATTTGTATAAACTTATAATCACTTAAAGTATAATGTTTTAAAACGTTGAAAGGAAAGGTTAAAACAAATTATTCATTGTTCAATGTGCAATAATAAAATTTTAGATTGATGTGATCATTTTTTAGTTATTTTGATTATAATCAAGTTGTGAGGATTCAAAAAGAATTTTAAATTTCAATTTACTAGTTGAAATTTACGGCAGATAAGCGGTACAGAAATTTAAGCCGCTGCATTATTTTACACGTGATCTTTTTAGTCAACGCGCTCTAAATTCAAGATGGTGATAGCTACGAGGTCTCATTTTTGGATTTAGATCAGAAAATTTGTCTACTTCCCAACGATCTCCAATTTTTTTCTATAGGCCCAAAATTGGGTTCTGTGGAGGCCCAAACACATTTATATCAATATCTCAACTTCTACTGAACCTAGAAAAATTTTCTTTAGCGTAAAATACGCGTCGTGAAATATTATAACAGAACCTGAGATTTGATCATCCTAAAAAATTTCAACATTTTCCGAGGTCTGAAATTTTCAAAGTTGTCCTACATTTTTTTTAAGCCCCAAAAACAGTATTGAAGGATGTTTTGTATCACATTTGTTGAGATCTGCAAGAGAATTTTTTTTTTCCTGTCGATAAGTCCATTTTTCGGCTGGCAATATCAGTCTTAGGGATTTTTGGAAATGGCCGATTGTGGAGCCAAAATGAAATATAAAAAGAAAAACAAAACACCGTAGAAAGTTTATAAAAAAATATATTTCAATTTGGATAGAATATTTTTTTGGTCAATATTCGAATGAGAAAAAAGAACTTTTGTATTCCCCTAAAAAAACACTATTTTGCTCATATCTCAAGACTGTAACATCGAAATGACTTATATTTCTGCTCAAACGATGCGTTTTCACTTTTTGTACAATTTGTCTCCAGACATGTTTTTCCATTTGGGCCACCGTTTTCTTCTTAAACGCAAAAGATATGAAAATCGTATTTTTTCGCGCCAAAAAATGGCCGTAACTTTTGATGCTAACTCGTAGGAATTTTTTATTTATTTTTCACGTCTTCAGCGCATCAAAATACGTATAAAAGCATACAAAACTTACACCTTCATTTTTCAAGCGATATGCGCTGGATTTCGTTCCTCTAGGGACTGTACTAATAGTTGGATTGTGCAATGGTGAAACAGATTCTGACAGTGGAAATTAAAATGAAAAACCTGATACTTGCACATCCAGCATTAAAGATATGGGTGAAATTCGTAAAAAGTTTATTGATATTAAAAACTTTTTGTTCGGTAAGAAGAAAACTGAACTTCATTAAGAAGTTGTTCAGCTTTTATCAATATATGAGAGTTAAGTTTTTCAACTGAAACTGAAAAACTGAAGCAAACATTACTGGAGCAATTTTTCAAAAAATCATAACCATTTGCACTTATATGTAATAAATAACTCACAATAAATGAATGTTGACCCGGTCGGCTTAGCTTATTTATTCATTTAAATATGCATCAAAGTAGCATGTTTTGTGGTGAACCGTAAAACATATTAATGTAAAATAGTGGGTCACAAATGAACCCACGATTTGCTATGTGATTTTGCAAACAATCATGGAATGGCCTATCTGTTACATAAAATTATGTAATTATTTTTACGATGTAATGATTTAAACAAAATATGTAATAACATCCATAATATTATGTTACGTATTCCATTTATATAATATGTAAAGTTACAAAATATTATATACTTGTATGTGAAATTACAGTAAATATTTCACTAGATAAATATGTACAACTTTACAATTTTGCGATGAAATAAGGAATAAAAAGAATTCACGTTCGCACATTCTATTGATTTAGTATAAAATTGGAACTTGCAACTATTATACAATAATTCTTAGAAACAGGGTCACAATAGTAGAACTCTTAAAATAAGTAACAATAAATATAAGATTATTTTGAATTAGGTGAGTGACTAAGATTAAGTGGGTAAATCATATTCATTTGCAGAAAATAAAAATACGCAGAAGTATCATCAACGAGATCACAAAAGTCAACCCCAAAAAATTGATAAATACTCACCTACTGGACCGCTTTCCACTCGCGAGTGTTCACTCAGCTACTTAAAAGCGATTCCCATTCGAAAGTTTCACTCGACTAGTAAAGGGCGATTCCCACTCGAGTGGTCACATGCTCCCCCAGGTTGAGCCAAAATAGGTAGGATTGAATTTACGTAAACTAAATGCCTTTCTTGTAAAATATAAGCTTGATACAAAAAAGCCCCCTGTGTCTCGACAGTAATTTAATGAAATTTTCAACAATGAATTCAGTGCTTAGTCTTCGGAGCCTTAAGCTTTACTTACGACAAAATATCTATAGCTGCTAGCAATACTCCGGTTGAAAAATAATGAATTCCAACTGGAGCACGATTTGCATCATCGTAAAGCAGAGAGAGCTGAAAAAATCATGTTCCAAAACATATTAGATTGCAAGAGTTTTCAGTCTGATGTCGAGGGCAAGGTGAAGGTCCCTGAAAAATTAAACAAGAAATGATTTATTCGATAAAAACTTATTTTATTTCTCAATATAATCTCCTTGTAGGCTCGATACACTTCGTTCAACGTTTTTCTAATTTTTCGATCCCTTCCAAATAATACGATTTCGGCAATCCTTCAAACTAAGGATTTGTTTCAGCGATGACCTCATCGTTGGAGCCAAATCTCTTTCCGCCGAGTCATTTTTTCAAGTTTGGAAATAGATGAAAATCGCGGGGGGGGGCAAATCTGGAGAATATGGTGGATGACGAACCTATCGAATCGGCGTCGAATCAATCCAACATCTCTGCATAATCATTTTGCCCTTTTCAAGGTAATGGATATGGACGATACCGTGTGCATCCCAAAAATCTGTCGCCATGGAATGAATGAATTGGCCAGAAAAAGTCCACTGTTTCTGCTATTCTTTGGTCTCTGGTGTATTGTGATGGATCCATCTTTAGTCAACGGTTAAGAAACGGCGCAAAAAGTTCTTCTTATAGCGCTTGAATATCGCCAAACACTCCTTTGAAGTTGTCATACGGTGGCGCTCGTTGTCAACAGAGAGCAAATACGGCAGATAGCTTGCTGCTATTCAAAAATTTATGCAATATGTTTCGTACCTGTTCGGTTGAGATGCCCATAACCTCAGCAATCTCGTGCACTTCAACTTGCCGATCTTCCAATATCATACCATTAATTTTATTGACGATTTGTGGCGTTGTAACCTCAATTGGACGACCAGAACGTTTGTGGTCATACGGCCATAACTAAAATCAGTAAACTACTTGTGAATCGATCGAATCGATGGTGAAGAGTCTTCATAATGTTTAACAAACGATGCTTTGGTTTGTGTAATGTTTCTTCCACCCAAGAAATAATGTTTAATCAAGACGCGAAAATCACTTTTCCATATTTACAAAAATCTTCAAGGTTGCTTGTTTTCGATAAGTGTCAAAACAGAACTGAATGGCACATGAGCCTGAAAATTTTAATGCGTTCTAGTTGGAGATGGTACATTATGAATGCTACATGGGAGTTTTGATTGTGGCACCGTCTGCTTTATTTTTCAGGAACTTTTCACCTTGCTCTCGTATGTGTGCCGTCTTACGATTTACAAAAGTAAATGTATATTCCTGCACTGACTCGTAGTCAGACAGTTTATTTGTATTAATCTGGAATTCATTCTGAATATGAAGACAAAGCTCTAATATACCTATGGGTATCGAGGATGTAACTAAATCAGCAGTTTGTAAGATTTTGTTACAGCAGAGCTAAAAACTCCAAAGCGAAAATTGGTTCTGTTGTCCGGAGGGCAGAACAAGAATCAGAATTCTTGCTGTTTATGTTACTCTGGTAGCCAAAGGGTATTTCGATGAAATAATTCAAAAATTTCCACAATATGGCCATAGATTCTGCATAGAGAAAGCCAAAAAAGGTCTTAAACTTGAAGTACCAACGAACTTGGTGTGTATTTTGGCAAGTGCGCGATTAAGAAATCCGTTTATAATAGAATGTACTACTAGATTTTTTAATTGGATAAAAATTGCTAAAAATATCCCAGTAACCTCCAGCCTGGGTATTTCGCAGGTTGTTATGCCAAAAATCTGCAAGGGCAGCTTAAGGCATATTGAAGTCAAAACGTTGTACTCAGATGTCGCGCCATGGCGCAAAGTAAGTGTGTTTAAACCAAAAGTTTACAGTACAATATTTTGCAAATTAGGACGTTGAACTGGTTCAACAGACATCCCCGTAAATTGAAGAAAGATAAAATTAAGGAATTTAAACGTATGATTTAGTTTATTTCGCCCACTAATCAACAATTTTTGGAAGAACTGGTTGAGAAGCAAAAAAAACAAAATGAAATAAGTTCAATTACATTAAATCCATAACAAACTGTTCTGTGTAATAAAAGAGTTAAACAAATAATACACTTTTTATTATTTCGAAATTTATTGTTTCTAACACGATTTTCAGCCATTCACTGTCCCATATGCATCTTTGATGGTACAAATTGATACCGAATAACAAAACTATCAAAATATGCATTATACTCGTATTATATGCCTATATCTAAAATGATGCCATGAGTTAGCCACGAATATTTTGTATTTGTTGCTAAACTAAACTAATACGTATAAATGTGCCTCCTATAAAATGTCTAAATTTGCACATACCAATTTTTGCATATGGCACCCTTCACTTCAAGTATATGTAGGGACCTTCAACGTGACATCCTACAGCACACGGGATCTACTGTTTTACTTTCCATCCGAAGGAAGGTACAGTTAGTAGTCCAGGCAATAAGCCAGGAAAAAGACCATAATAAAAAAAAATATAAGCTAGAATTCCAAAATTTTTTTGCATTTTGTTCCTAATACCCCATAGATCATTCATGACTATCAAAACCGCGGGGATCGACCTTCCTACTTCCTCAAAACAGGGTTTCAACCCCTCAGAGGAGCATTCTTATAAAAACAGTCCAAAATTAATGAATTGAGAGCCGAAGATGACTCCTAGTATGTTTTTTGGGTCGCTGATCACGATGCCGCAGTTAGTTTTCTCGGAAAACTCCCTCCAGATGAGAAATTTGGAAAATCTCAAATTTCCCGAATTTTCCATCTGGAGAGAGTTTTTTGGGAAAAATAACAGCGGAATCGTGATCAGCGACCCAAAAAACATACCAGGGGACATTGTCGGCTCTTAATTCATTAATTTTGGACTGTTTTCATAAGAATGCTCCTCTGAGGGGTTGAAACACCGTTTTGAGGGGGTAGAAAGGTTGACCCGTGCGGTCTTGATAGTCATGAATGATCTATGGGGTATTTGGAACAAAATGCAAAAAAAATTCTGAAATTCTAGCTTACTATATTTTTTTATTTTCATTCCGGTTCGTTGCTTGGACTATAGATTCCCAATGAATATCAGCCGTGATCCGGGTACGAAACCGGATCGCCGGAGTAAGTGGTAGCCCTACTTACCACTACATTACCAAAGGTGGTTGTATGCATAGTCAAAGAATATTCTTTCACTATGGTTGTATGTATCTCAACTGTATAAAATATTTGGATGACCTATACTGATGGAGACACAGGATTGCCGCAGAGTTCGGATGGCACTTGGTCAGGTTGTAACAGCTGTAAGCTCTTAGCGAATTTGTTTGTATCATATTACGGATTCTGAGTTACAGTTTTGAAGATTTTTATAGTTTTCTCTTCATGAATATGTTATATTCTTTGTAATTGAAGAACTATTGTCACAAGCTAACAAAGAAACATGGCTTGTCGTGGCAGTCTTTTATTATGCCGATCGCTACGATAATTCGTCTTAGTCTTTCAATTATTTTAAAATGAGATATTCAAACAGCAACTTGTTTTTTCATTTAGAAACCTTATAAAATGTGAAGGGTAAACAAATTTACCCACGTTACTTCGGTTAAGTTAGAAAGGAGGTCTCCTTCATTCAAACACTTCTTAACATATAGAAAGCAATCATTTAGTTGTAAACTGATTTCTTAGTATTTTCAATTGGAAAATATTTCTAATTCCTGTATTTGTGATTTTTCTTGTTAATTGTACCTAGTTATTGTTTAATTTTACAATATGGATAAAATTTCATGTCTCTTTGTAGAGGATGAAATGATATAAATTCAAATAATTAACGCTAAAATAACAGATATTGACAATTGCAAATATGTTGTTACTAAAATTGCATTTTGTTCACATGTTACTATTCTTATGTTCGTCCTTTTCAGTTGTCCATTATGATGAAGAATAAGAATACTCATAAGATTCATCCCACTCAGCATAATCTATAATACTGACTATCAAACGCATGGAATGTGGAATATTCAATATATTTTCAACATAAATCTACGCATATCTGATCGTAACTATTGTAGTTATGTGTTATGCTTAGAACATGAATGATTTTTAAATTTTTTTCGATTCACTGAAACGGAACGCAAAGCGTCGTTTTTTAGATTGCCCAACTAGCTCAAATTAAGATAATTAGTCTCAGGGCTCGTAGTGAAACGGGCCCTGTGATTTAGATTTGTGAATTGACCTGAGCGCCAACTGCTTAATAAATAACCACAAAAAAATGAATTCACAGTCTAGAATACAGGCACTACGGGATGGATGATAGTTGATGGATATTCAGAAAAATAATACAAGTTCAACTTAACAATTTAATTCATTCCAAACGGAATTTGAATAACAATTTGAAGAAGGTACAATTTGTATTGAACAGTGTTTGTTACAATATAAAGTAAACTTGTAATTCGAATAGTAAAAATATAAAAATCAGATACTTTAGATACAATTTTGAATACAAGAAATAAATGAAATATAAATTTAGTTGAGTCTTTTGAATCTAATTATATTATTTAAAGAGGTTATCTAATACAAAAAAATTAAAAGTGAACCCTTGAACTAGGTTACTACAAAAATTAGTGCAACACAAATTCAAACAAAATCAGTGAAATGAAATCATGGTCATTCAAACTGAAAAATGTTACCCTCCTTGGAACTTGATGGAACTGGAAATCGGTCCGACCAGGAAATTCACTAAACCGTCTCGGGAAAAAAGAAGAGAGGCACCTCAGTTGTTCTTACCTTGTAATTTCAAAAAACGAACAGAACCTGGCCTAAGTTCAAAGGGACGAGTAACACAATCAATCGGAATAACCATGCGATTCCACAACTGATTATGTTATCTCCCAAATTGAAAAGAAAAACACTATATAACAATTTTGAACTCTTGGAGAAATACTGAGTCAAACAACAATATGAAAGAATTAAGTAATTACAATTGATATTTAAATTGGTAAACTAAGAGAGTAACTGAAAAGAAAAATTAGGATGAATAATTCGTAATTTGTCAATTAACATAAAATCTGAATTACTTGAATTGTATTGCATATAAGAATTGACGTTTGTAATTTATACTATACACGAGCGTAGCAGACCTGATGATTATGTACTCAATAAGCAGTAATTGAATACCTACTTTATGGTAACCCCGAACAACATTTACTGCACATTTAAGTCAATAAGACAACTCTGTATACGCATGTACCAGAACGAAAAAATGGCGATTCAAAAATAAATCACTCAAACTACCATGTACTAATTGTGGGGTTAAACATAAAGGAAACGAAGAAATATTATAACTGTAATCTGCCTACGTCCCGTTAGATTGCTTGCGTACAAAAATTACAACAATTTATGCAGTGATGGAAACGATTATCTCTGAATCATGCTAAATACAAATTGATTGAGTGGAACACTATGGTAAGTCGAGCATCACTTCCACTGAAATATAATCACATTCAGGTACCGAACATCCAGAATTCTATTACAGAACCAAATCAAATTATATGGTCCCTGATGTTAATTATATTTCAATAGCAAAAATTAAGAAAATGAATACAAAACCAAAGAATTATCGAATCTCGACTTACCCAGTATGAAGTTCTCACGACAATGCTCGTTTTAGACTTATGTTATGATATCTACCCCTCCTCGCGATACTTAGCGACATCACACATAAGGAATGCTAGTTTCAATAGTAGATGTTTTATTGACCGGGCAGATGTCTCTGAGAAATCATATGACAAGTTTCCTAACCGGAGAGAAATCATTAATCTAT
Organism: Endomychus coccineus; assembly: GCA_958510875.1. Taxonomy (NCBI): domain Eukaryota; kingdom Metazoa; phylum Arthropoda; class Insecta; order Coleoptera; family Endomychidae; genus Endomychus; species Endomychus coccineus. Next base: position 109,487,764 of record OY294069.1, read on the forward strand.
TAATTACAGTGTTCTTTAACACGTAACGGTGAAACCGTTACATCACTTGTGAATAATTATTCTGAAAATTCAAAGGAGCAGCAAAATTGATCATTTTTATTCGATTTAAGTATGTATTTGTTATTGGAATTCAAATGTTCGAATAATTACAGATACCAAGTAGGATGGCTTACTAAACGTGTTAGGTCTTTGAGAATCATCAACATGTTGACGTTTCACGAAGTTCAAATCAATGTTTGTTGGGAAGATGATTTTTATAGAATTCAAGAACGCTATTCTATCTTCAACAAGGATCCAGACAGCTACTCTTGGAGGTAGGTATTTTAGAAACTTGAGACTTCAATCAGCTCGGAATTTTAAACAGCTATTGAATAGTGATCAAGAGTAAACTTTGCAACAATAATTTGAATAATTTTAATACTTTTTATTTGATGTTAAATTGGATCATGTAAAACGGTAATGTCCACATAAATCGTTATTGATTGCTATGCTTCAATCAATATTCGTCCGAAATTTACAGGAAATGTCTTTGAGTATATTCATACATGCATCTGATTATTATGATCATGAAATGCCTATGAGTGAATTGTGTCTTCTAAATTTGAATGCTCTTGTTTTACCTATTCTTTGATGACGTTACGCCCTCATTTTTAGGCTTCTTCTTTCTAAACAGGTTGTTCCAGAAAATGAAATGGGGACTTTCAGAGGTCATTGGGGGGGCGGGGGGTATGACTTGTATACATTCTTATCGAACAGACCATTCACTGACACAGTCCCTTGAACATTGAGGTTAAACTGCGTTTTTCTCCTTTTCTGCAAAACATCGTATTTAAAAAATATATTTTTTTTGTAATAATGATACTCACGAAATGCTACTATTTTGAACTATTATGGTGTTTACTATTTGTCACGAAAGAGGTAGAAAAATACACCCCTTTTACATCTATTACCAGAGCTTACACATTATTGAACATTTCGATTAAATAAATTATTTGCAGATAGCCCAGTAAAAATCTAATTTTGGAATCTAGTTTCGTTTCCTTGTAAGGAAAATACTAGTATATCTGCATCATAACTCATTCGAAGGGGCAGATATTTTTTCCATAATTATGTTGCTGCCTGTCATTCAATATGTTAGCTGATGAAAACAAATGAGGAATGACTTTGATAAGCCGCTTCAATTGCTAGTTGTTCCGGGGAAAATATGTCCACCAATTCTGGCAAGACAAATGCTATCATACCAAGAAAATGCCTTAATGCATTTGACTTAAAAAGCAAGATGTAATGTAGATAGTGTCCAAAGAATGTATATAGAAAGATACCCTGATCGGCAAATACCAAACGCTACATCAAAGAATACTCAACTCCTTTCTTGAAATTAAAATTATTCAAGAATAGTGTAAATTATTATTTAACTAGACGAATTCAAGCCTGAATTGTACATGATGGACACCATTTTAAACGATTTTGGTATTTTTTGATTCGTTATTAACTTTGTTTTGCTATTATTAACTCGTCTCGAACAACTGTGAATACGTGTTTATATCGCTGTCTAATATACTTATATGTTTTCATTGGTTTTTCAGTTGAATGGAATTCTGGAGACACTCGTGTGTTTATATAACCAACTGAACAATTTCATTATCACATCGTTCCACAAATTCACGTTTCTTCAGTGTGTGATACTTATGTGGAATACATACTCTCTTGAATTATATTTCTGATTCCTCCGCTAAATCGGTAAGACAAAAGCTCTGCTACCGATTTCAAAGACCGTCACTGTACCAAGTTTATCGCCGATCGAGATCCTCGTCTCCAGTGTGATTTCTGCAAGCGTATTATACACCTGAATTGTACTGAACTCTCCGCAGATGATCGCGTCACTCGCCATAAACTGCGTGGTATTAAAATTGTTTGCAACCAATGCAGTGTTAATTTTGAGAGCACTGCTGATCTGAAAACATTGTTGAATAACTTCAAAACTGATTTGCAAAGCAAAATTGAGTCACTACCTTATTTAATCAAAAAATAGAGTTCAGAAATTAATTTGTTACTACAGAACAAAATTTCCTCAACAAAATTTGCAGACTGTGTTGCTAATGACAATGAGGCTACCGAGCGAATGAACCGCTCAAAGAATATTATTGTACGGGTTCCTGAAATTGATCTAATAGCTAGAGTATCGAAACACTAAAATAACACAACTCGATAATAGCATTGGATATTTTGAAAACAGTGAATACTAACTCCGCCCCTATAGCAGTTTTTCGTGTTGTAAAAACTAATTCTCGATTCCCTCGGTTACTAAAAATTATTTTTCGAAATGAACATGTGGCCAAGCAAGGTTTTAGAAATAAGACTATTATTGGAAAGCAATGCGACTAGAAGCACGAAAAGCAAATGATGAACCTGATATAACAATTAAATACAGACAATATTCCCGTCATTACCAATAATTTTCGAAAATGAAGATAATTTCAGTCGTTTTCATAATTGGCACCTCCTCTACACAAACTTTCATCCATTAATTCTAAATTCATTGAATCTCTTTGTACAGTAGAGTACCCTCGGTCATCCTGATATCATATGTTTAACTGAAACCTGGTTTGAGGAACATACCCGCTCTTTAATTTCAATACTCTCACGCGGATACATAACATATTGGAATGAACCATAGTTAGAGTGCGGCAAGTGTTTCAAAAGAGGAAAAGTTATCAAAGTAATAACTAACCTATACAGAAAGTCGGCAGGAAGGATCATATACCGTGTACGTGAAGTCGGGAGCACAGAACAACTATAACAGGACTTATATCATTGATCAGTGTTAAGGGGAATAAAAATGTCTAAATTCGAAGAATATGATGAAAACTTAGAATCTTTCGATTCATGGAAGAAAGGTTACAACAGAGTTTCTCGTACAGACGGTGCCAGGGAATCTCTGAGTCGCAAGTCTAATAACGTTAATTGGTCCAAAAACATATAATACGTTGAAAACAGCATTGTGCCCTGAAACACCAGCAGGTAAGACGTACGAAGAATTAGTCAATATTCTTAAAGCAAAATTATAGCCAACAACAAGTGTAATTATAGAACTGTATAAATTACACAATCGTTAACAAAATGTTGATGAGAAAGTTGAACAATATATTGCAGTCATCAAACATTCAGCTAAAAGCTGTAGATTCGAGGAATTCTTAGATCAAGCACTAAGGGATAGCAGGACATTTTTTAAGGATTTCTCACTAGGTGGCCAAAAGAAAAATATCTACCCAACCGCTTCTCTACCGACATACATGCGCGAGTCTGGAAACATTATATGTTAAGACGACTCGGAACCTACTGTAGTGTAAGAGAAACGCTTAGAACGTTTCACCTCACTCCATGATTGTTGAGAAAAAAAGATTTCTCATTATAATCAAATTAAATCAAACCACCGACTGTCAACTTCAGATGAGACCATGAACTCGAAAATGTTTGTGGCACTGAATGGAGTAGGTACAGCTCTATATGATCCGAGGCCAGCTGTAGCAGAGTTCCTTCGCAAGAAAGAGAGGCGTTAGTACCTGATCTCACCTTGTACTCCGACAGGGATTTCGTTCGGAAGTTTTTTCGTAAAGATGGCGGTTTGTGGTTTTATAATCATATCTATTCAATAGACGAATTGTGTATCGACGGGTTGTGACTCACTCATACCAAAACATTTGCAATAAAAAAAAGTAATCTCAGAAATAGTTATTTTTCATATCCAACTTATTATATACTTGCCCACAAATTCTTAATTATATGCTGACAAAAATCCTCCAGCACGTGCAGAATTTATATATCTAACGGAAGTCGTGAGTATGTTTTTTCCATATAATTCTCATTGACAGTATATTTGATGAACATTCATTCATTCGTTAATAAATTTCTTCGATTAGCACCAAAAAACTTTATTAGAATTAGCAAGTTATATATTTTTTGACATTTTGGGGAAATCATGTATGTTCAGAAAATTTCTGACATTATTTCAGTTAGGTGTTGTTCACGCATTTTCGAAAATTGGTTGTGGCCAGATTATGATTACTAAGTGGCCACGGCGGTCTACTACGTGGCTATTTGGCCACGTTCGTATTACTTGAAAAATGCCCTGAGGCATAGACTTGTTTGTGGGATCACTAATGGTAATATACAAAAACTTCTATTAGGTAGGTCTGAACAATTGTCATTCAATAATGCTTGTCAGATAACTTTGAGACTGGAAATTGCTGAAGCTCACAGTCAGCTAATTCAAGGTGGTGATACAATTCAAAAGATAACTAGTGAAAGCGGCAGACATCATGATGTGAAAATGTGCCAGCAGTAAATTGAGAATGCTTCAAATGGAATGAAAAAGATCATACTAGTAGTTTGTAGAAGTAAAGAGAAGAATAGAGGAAAAAGACTGCATCAACTGGAAGAGAATTGGGTTGAAGAGGAACCATTAGAGATAGGATTTTTAAGTGAACTGTCAGTTAATAAAGACGATCCAATGAAACTAAAGTGTAAACTGGAAGGTAAACATACAGAAATGAAAATTTACTCGGGTGCATGTAAGTCAGTTATGCATATTGATGATTTAAAATTGTTAAACTCAAAGTCCGAATTGGAGCCAGGCAAATTCAACGTAACAGGTCAGCCTGTAAACATTGTTGGTCAGGTAAATGTAAGGGTTTAAGTACTATAAATTACCGTTAGTAGTGTTGAAAAGTAAAAAGTTTTGTCCATTATTAGGGAGAAATTGACTATCAGTTCTGAATCCTGAATGGCAAAGTCAATCAACTCAATGCTCAAGAATTAGTCAGTCAACTAGTAATGAAATAAAAGCGGTTACTAATTTGTCAAGAGTTAGAAAAGCAAATAAAGTCTATATTCAAAGAATTATTTAGAACAGATGGTAGATCAAGTATTGATACTTTTACTGCTGAAATTAAGTGAAAACAGAATGTTACAACTACATTTCATAGATTTGTGTGAAGTTATCCACGCTTTTCCAGCCACACTTTTGCCGATTCGGCTACTAGTCTCTATTGAAACATTGTACTTGCAGTCCAACCACCGCGCTACTAACCTCTCACTCATCTCGCTCACTACGTTCATATTTAGATGGCATACATATACGTACGTCCGATATTCATTTTATACCAATTCTAATAATATGTACTGGTTTATTTAGTTATTTCTTCTTTCTAATTGAACATATAATGATATTATTGGAATATAATGCATTGCCTATTGTCGTACTGTGTTGTTCGTTTGAAATTTAAACTGTGGGGATCAGATCTTAAGTTGGGCGGTTAGCCCTAAGCTGACCCGTGGTCCTGGTGTGGGTATAGGGAATAGAAACACATCACTTTACAAAAGGGTTACACTTTACTTCAACTTAGAGTTCGACGCCATTATAGCTCAATGTCTTACTCTATACTCATTACAATAATTACAAGTATGGATCATTCACAATACCATCCATCCGCATCAATGATGTATGAATATACTATTCTTATTCTTAATGCTCTACCTAATTATATATATTATGTCATTACTGTTTATTGTTGTTGTTCTACTAAACTAGCCTAGAATGTCAAGGTATCTGTGCCAACCAAAATGTTTAATATATTGACGTAATGCTTGGTGGCCGAGATCCGAGATCTAAACATATACTTACATAACATTCAATATAAATAAGGTCATCTTCTATAATTCCGGGATTCTAGGTAAACTCGTATAGGCATGGAAGATTCCTATACTACACCTCCCTACGCGGGGTAAAAAAATGTTCAATTGACAGATTTAACATTTTTTTCCCATGGACGTACCTTATTTTTATTTTACAAACAACATTTTTCCTTATCTAATCATGGTACAGTTTTAGTCTATTTTTATGTATTTCCACTTGATTGTTTCCTACTTTTATCACTACATTGGGGTTCCTTTCTTCCGTAATCACGAAAGGACCCTTGTATAATTGTTCAAGTTTATTTTTCGGAACACTTTTCACTAATACCTTATCACCTATCTTAAAATTAACTATATTACAATTTTCCCTAGATTTTTGCACACGTTCCAGTTTCGATACTATCAGATTATCCCTAGCTTCTTTACATGCTTGTTGGAGTCGATACTTCAACTCAACCGGATAATTCTCGAAGTTGTACACGGGTTCTACTTGTTCCGTTATGTTGGAAGGTAAATTACACGATTTCCCGAACACTAGGTCGTGCGGTTTGTACTTTGTTCCCGTATGAACTGTGTTGTTGTATGCAAAAGTCCAAAATGGTACCCATTCGGTCCATGAATCTTTAAATTTTGCCACTTGAATTCTTAAATACGCGCCTAGGTGCTTATGAGCTGTTTAATTTAGCTGTTTTATTCCTAACACATTACAAGATTGCTTGAACACTTCCGACAAAAATTCTGTACCCTGGTCGTGGGCTATTTCCCTGGGAATCTCATACCTTAGTACAAAATTAGTGACGAATGCTTTTGCAACTGTGCTAGCTTCTTTATTAGGTATTGGATAAGCTTCGACAAATTTACTTAATTCACATTGAAGAGTAAGTATATATCGATCGTCACCGATTTCGTTGCCTATCGGACCTACTAAATCAAGAAACACCTTCTCAAAAGACGCTGATGCTGTGGTAGTCACTGTTAGTGGTTCTTTGGTAGGTCTAGAGTGTTTATATCGCTGACAATCGTCACAGCGTTTTACAAACTTCTCTATATCTGACCTTAGACCTGACCGAGTATATTTTGATTTTATGTTATTGAACATGCGGTTTATACCTGCGTGTCCTCCTGTTTTTAATGTATGAAAATCATTTAAGATTAATTGTCTACATTCCTTTTCATAAATTGTTAATACGTCTGGTATAACATTTATTTTTAATCCTATTACAAAACCGGCGGATTTTATTTCTATGATTTCTTTATTCAGCGCGCTTATTAATTCCTTGTTTTTGGAATTTTTCATGATGCATATTTCAGCAATATTGAAATCCTTACATAAATTTTCTACACTTCTCAACAATGCCCTTAGGTACAATGCCGATCGAAATTGTAGTTTCATGTAAATCAATTTTCTTTCTTCATCATAATATAATGAATTGTTAAAATTTTTGTCTAGACATTTTTCCTTGTTTAATTCATCAAATTCTTCCTCAGATAACACTTCTAGTAACACACAATCGGTAGGACGTTTTATAAGTTCGACTACTCCCGGGTGGCCAATCCTATTAGTGTCGTGATCGTTCTTATTAATTTGTCCTTCCTTTTCTGCTTTTACCTTTTGTGCTCTTGTGATTGCAAATATTTTCTCCGATGTTTTATTACACATCGTCTTAAGTTCTGATGATTCAATACGAATCCTTGATAAAGCATCGGCTGTAACATTATCCGTGCCTTTTATATAATTTATAGTAAAATCATACTCTTCTAGAGTCGGTCTAAATTTTGTCAATCTACTAGATGGGTTTGTCATGCCAAAAAGATATACCAGTGGTCTGTGATCAGTGTATATATCAAAGGTTCGACCATATAGATAGGGTCTGAAATGCTTTACGGCCCAAACTATTGCCAAAAGTTCTTTTTCGATTGTGCAATAATTTTGTTCTGCCTTGTTCAATGTTCTGCTGGCATATGCGACAGGTCGGTCATCACTGTTGGATAACACCGTTCCTATCGAATATCCCGATGCGTCACATTTCAAAATGAATCTATTTTCCTTTTCAAAATTTGGGTATTGCAGGATTGGCGTGCTCATGAGAGCTAGTTTCAGAGTTTCGAAAGATTTTTGACACTTATCGTCCCAATTGAAAGATGCATTTTTTCTTGCTAATTGATTTAAAGGATTTGCGATTTTTGCGAAATTTGGAATAAATTTCCGATAGTAATTTGCGAAAGCTACAAAACGCTTTGCATCTCCGGCGTCCTTTGGAACCGGATATTGCTTAATAACTTCAATCTTTTCCGGATCGGGTGATATCCCGTCCGCGGAAATTAAATGACCTAAATATAAAATTTCTTTCTTTAAAAATTCGCATTTGCTTGGATTTAATTTCAAATTTACATCTTTTAATCGTTGTAAAATTTTTACGAGATTTACGTTGTGTGTCGTCAAATCTTTGCCAAAAACTATAAGATCGTCCAAATATATGAAACACGATTCATAATTTAATCCTGTCATAGCCATTGTCATGACTCTGGAAAATACACTTGGGCTTATCTTTAATCCCATTGGTAGCCTTGTTAGCTGATATTGACCTCTGTCCGTAGTGAAAGCGGTGCATTTCCTGCTTTCCGTATCTAATTCCACCTGGTAATATCCTTGTGACAAATCCAAATGTGAAAAATATACTACTCCTGATAATGAATCTAGAATTTCTGATATTGAGGGAAGTGGAAACCTATCATCTTCTATCTGTTTATTGAGTAAACGATAGTCTATTACTACTCTCCACTTTTTTACTCCATTTTTGTCTACTTGCTTCTTTGGTACAATTAGAAGCGGGGAAGACCATTCAGATATGGTTTCCTCAATTATGCCATCTTGCAGCATCTTATCTATGTGCTTATGAATTTCATCTTTCTGTGCGATTGGCAACCTATACGGTCTCACGAACACTGGACTAGAGTCCTTATTCAGATGAATTCCTTGTTTTGTGATATTTGTTACCGTGAGAGGGTCGTTTTCTAAATGAAAAACATCGGCATATTTTGCACAGATTTTTTCAATAGTCTTTTTTTCCTCTCCGTATAACGTGTCCAAATTTACCTTTTCTAAAAGTTTCTCTACTCGCTCAACTGTCATGTAATCTTTTTTGAATTCACATATATTATAATTTGATAATTTATCAGTAGTATGGATAAAATTCCTAATTTTCACTTCTCTTTCATTCGAATTTAAAATACGTACAGGAACTTGACCTTGTACTGGTTTTACTATTGTGCCTGCAATAAAAACACCGTTGCATATTTCCTCATTCAAAACAATGCATTCTTCGTTCTCTCTTACATCGAAGTATCGTACAATTTCACACCTTGCAGGAATTGTTGTATAACATTCATACCTTGAATGAATTGACATTGAAATTTTTTCATTATTCAGCATGAAGGAAAACGTAAACGTTTCATAATTTATTATTGCTTTATGTTTTAAAAAGAAATTTGACCCCAGTATTCCTTGAATTCCGTTAGTAAATTGATTTAAAACTATAAATTCTTGTTCAAACGCTATGTTGTTTACTTTTAAATTTATGTTGACGGAGCCTTGTGACATTACGGAACTAGCGATTCCTTGTATGTTTACTTTTTTGTTTTCGTTTATCCTCTCTGAATTTTGAATAACTTCCTTAAAATGACACTGACTGAAGATCCTGTGTCGATAAGAAAATTTAATTCATTCATTCCATATTTCATTTTCACACAATTCATTCCATTCGTACTTAGATTTTCATTCACTCTATTCGGAACGAAAAAACTGATTCTTAAGTGAACTTTTCACCTCTTCTTCTGAAGTGCTACTACTATTTTGATTACCTGCCATTTGAGCTGTAAAGCAACCTTGATTTTTGGGTTTGAACCCATTATTATTTTGAAAATTATTTCCAAACGGTTTGTGTTTGCGTTCAACACTCTGTCTTGTTTGACTTTGTTGAAAATTGCTATTGTAACATTGGTTGTTCCCTCTGAAGGGCTTGTATTGTTTTCTATAATTTTGATGCCTTGCGCCAAAATTGTTACCTTGCTTGACTCTATAGTCTCGCATGTGGAATGTTTCCACTTTGGTTTTCTCTGTATGTAGAGATCCATTTTCTTCCACTGCTCCACAAATAGCGTCGGCCAAATTGTCGTAATTTCTAGCCTTTACTATTGTGCGTAGGTCGTTATTGTTTAGACCATTAGCGAAAATATTTACAGCTAATCTTTCGTTAACCGACCTCAAGATATTTGCTGTTTCTTCGTTTCCTTTCGCTTGTGCCATTGTCAGATCTACCAATAAACCTTCAACAGTTCCTCCAAAGCTATCAATGCTTTTGATTCCTTGCTTTGCGCTATGGAATTCATTTGCGAGGGCAGCCTCCGATTTTCTCGTAAGCAGTTTACCTTTTATGTCCTGAACCAATGCCTCAACTGAGTCGTATGCTTTCTTGACTCTCAGTTTTGCATTTTGGCTCAGGCTAGTTTTAAAAACGAAATTTATTAAAAATACTCTTCCAGAATTATCTAGCATGTCGCTGTATAATTCGATAGCATCGATTAACTGTTTCGTGACGTCATTATTTCCATTCATTACTGGAAGTAAAGGGGTCGCGGTGCGTAAATCAAACTTTTCAGACATATTTGACGCTTGAATAAATTGAACAAATTGAAAACTATTAAAATCTTAATTCTTCTAGAAAAATAAACCTAAGATTGTCTAAAACAGTCATTACTCACATGATGTTCGAAGCACTACACCAATGTTGGTTGACTTCTTCCGATGCCTATTTCTTTCACCCCATCGCTTGCATCCTGGATGTTCATCTCGATTCCATTTGCAATTTCCAATTCCCATTCTCCAATTCCAATTCCAAATTCATTATGTCTTCCTGTTAAGCCAATACAATTTGTGGGAGTTACTTCCCTATTCTTTCCATTTGTACGTACATGGATATGGACAGGAAGGGGTTCGTTCTTTTTTTTCCGATAAGAAAAAAGACTGGTAGAGATCGCCATGTGGGGATCAGATCTTAAGTTGGGCGGTTAGCCCTAAGCTGACCCGTGGTCCTGGTGTGGGTATAGGGAATAGAAACACATCACTTTACAAAAGGGTTACACTTTACTTCAACTTAGAGTTCGACGCCATTATAGCTCAATGTCTTACTCTATACTCATTACAATAATTACAAGTATGGATCATTCACAATACCATCCATCCGCATCAATGATGTATGAATATACTATTCTTATTCTTAATGCTCTACCTAATTATATATATTATGTCATTACTGTTTATTGTTGTTGTTCTACTAAACTAGCCTAGAATGTCAAGGTATCTGTGCCAACCAAAATGTTTAATATATTGACGTAATGCTTGGTGGCCGAGATCCGAGATCTAAACATATACTTACATAACATTCAATATAAATAAGGTCATCTTCTATAATTCCGGGATTCTAGGTAAACTCGTATAGGGATGGAAGATTCCTATACTACAAAACCATATACAGGATAATCAAACGTATATAATTATTTAAATGAAGTATGGATGGTTTGTCACTGCCAGGCAATCAATTCTCCTACACCAATGTCTTCCCTATAAAAAGGTACATTAGCCCACAAACTATAATGAGCAAAAATTACAGTGGGAAAAAGTTGCAGCGATACAAACAAAAAATTTCATAACAGAAATTTCATACATTCAACTATTCAAATGGAGTGTGGACGGTATGCTACGGCCAGGCAATCAACCTCTCTCACACCAATGTCTTCCCCATATAAGGTTGCATTAGCTGACAAATTCTTATGAGCAAGAATTATAGTGGAAAAAAGTTGCAGCGATACAAACTAAAAATTTCATAACAGAAATTTCATACATTCAACTATTCAAATGGAGTCTGGACGGTATCCTACGGCCAGGCAATCAACTTCTCTCACACCAATATCTTCCTCATAAAAGGGTGCATTAGCTGACAAATTCTTATGAGCAAGAATTATAGTGGAAAAAAGTTGCAGCGATACAAACTGAAAATTTCATAACAGAAATTTCATACATTCAACTATTCAAATGGAGTCTGGACGGTATGCTACGGCCAGGCAATCAACCTCTCTCACACCAATGTGTTCCCCATATAAGGTTGCATTAGCTGACAAATTCTTATGAGCAAGAATTATAGTGGAAAAAAGTTGCAGCGATACAAACTAAAAATTTCATAACAGAAATTTCATACATTCAACTATTCAGATGGAGTGTGGACGGTATGCTACGGCCAGGTAATCAACTTCTCTCACACCAATGTCTTCTCCATATAAAGTTGCATTAGCTGACAAATTCTTATGAGCAGGAATTTTAGTGGAAAAAAGTTGCAGCGATACAAACAAAAAATTTCATAACAGAAATTTCATACATTCAACTATTCAGATGGAGTGTGGATGATTCGCTACGGCCAGGCAATCAACTTCTCCTACACAAATGTCTTCCTTATGAAAAGGTGTATCAGCCGAAAAATTCTAATGAGCAAGAATTATAGTGGGAAAAAAGTTGCAGCGGAACAAATCAAAAATTTCGTAACAGCAATTTCTTACATTTAACTATTCAAATGGAGTGTGGATAGTATTCTACGGCCAGGCAATCTACTTCTCCAACATTATTGTCTTCCCCATATAAGGGTGCTTCAGCTGACAAATTCTTATGATTAAGAATTATAGTGGAAAAAAGTTGCAGCGATACAAACAAAAAATTTCATAACAGAAATTCCATACGTTCAACTATTCAGATGGAGTGTGGATGGTATGTTACGGCCAGGCAATCAACCTCTCTCACACCAATTTCTTCCCCATATAAAGTTGCATTATCTGACGAATTCTTATGAGCAAGAATTATAGTGGAAAAAAGTTGCAGCGATACAAACAAAAAATGTCATAATAGAAATTTCATACATTCAACTATTCAAATGGAGTGTGGACGGTATGCTACGGCCAGGCAATCAATCCCTCTCACACCAATGTCTTCTCCATGTAAGGGTGCTTTAGCTGACAAATTCTTATGAGCAAGAATTATAGTGGAAAAAAGTTGCAGCGATACAAACAAAAAATTTCATAACAGAAATTCCATACGTTCAATTATTCAGATGGAGTGTGAACGGTATGCTACGGCCAGGCAATCAACCTCTCTCACACCAATGTCTTCTCCATATAAGGGTGCTTAAGCTGACAAATTCTTATGAGCAAGAATTATAGTGGAAAAAAGTTGCAGCGATACAAACAAAAAATTTCATAACAGAAATTTCATACATTCAACTATTCAAATGGAGTGTGGACGGTATGTTACGGCCAGGCAATCAACCTTTCTCACACCAATTTCTTCCCCATATAAAGTTGCATTAGCTGACAAATTCTTATGAGCAAGAATTATAGTGGAAAAAAGTTGCAGCGATACAAACAAAAAATGTCATAATAGAAATTTCATACATTCAACTATTCAAATGGAGTGTGGACGGTATGCTACGGCCAGGCAATCAACCCCTCTCAAACCAATGTCTTCTCCATGTAAGAGTGCATTAGCTGACAAATTCTTATGAGCAAGAATTATAGTGGAAAAAAGTTGCAGCGATACAAACAAAAAATTTCATAACAGAAATTCCATACATTCAACTATTCAGATGGAGTGTGGATGATTCGCTACGGCCAGGCAATCAACTTTTCCTACACCAATGTCTTCCTTATGAAAAGATGCATCAGCCTTGGAATTCTAATGAGCAAGAATTATAGTGGGAAAAAGTTGCAGCGAAACAAATCAAAAATTTCATACCAGCAATTTCTTACATTTAACTATTCAAATGGAGTGTGGATAGTATTCTACGGCCAGGCAATCAACTTCTCCCACGTTATTGTCTTTCCCATATAAGGGTGCTTTAGCTGACAAATTCTTATTAGCAAAAATTATAGTGGAAAAAAGTTGCAGCGATACAAACAAAAAATGTCATAATAGAAATTCCATACGTTCAACTATTCAGATGGAGTGTGGACGGTATGTTACGGCCAGGCAATCAACTTCTCTCACACCAATGTCTTCTCCATATAAGGGTGCTTTAGCTGACAAATTCTTATGAGCAAGAATTATAGTGGAAAAAAGTTGCAGCGATACAAACAAAAAATGTCATAATAGAAATTTCATACATTCAACTATTCAAATGGAATGTGGACGGTATGCTACGGCCAGGCGATCAACGTCTCTCACACCAATGACTTCCCCATATAAGGGTGCATTAGCTGACAAATTCTTATGAGCAAGAATTATAGTGGAAAAAAGTTGCAGCGATACAAACAAAAAGTTTCATAACAGAAATTTCATACATTCAACTATTCAAATGGAGTGTGGACGGTATGTTACGGCCAGGCAATCAACCTCTCTCACACCAGTTTCTTTCCCATATAAAGTTGCATTAGCTGACAAATTCTTATGAGCAAGAATTATAGTGGAAAAAAGTTGCAGCGATACAAACAAAAAATGTCATAATAGAAATTTCATACATTCAACTATTCAAATGGAGTGTGGACGGTATGCTACGGCCAGGCAATCAACCTCTCTCACACCAATATCTTCTCCATATAAGGGTGCTCTAGCTGACAAATTCTTATGAGCAAGAATTATAGTGGAAAAAAGTTGCAGCGATACAAACAAAAAATTTCATAACAGAAATTTCATACATTCAACTATTCAAATGGAGTGTGGACGGTATGTTACGGCCAGGCAATCAACCTCTCTCACACCAGTTTCTTTCCCATATAAAGTTGCATCAGCTGACAAATTCTTATGAGCAAGAATTATAGTGAAACAAACAAAAAATTTCGTAACAGAAATTTTTCACATTTAACTATTCAAATGGAGTGTGGATAGTAGGCTACGGCCAGGCAATCACCTTCTCTCAAACCAATGTCTTACTTATGAAAAGGTGCATTAGCCGACAAAATTCTAATGAACCTTATTTTCAATTCTAAATGAAATAAAATTATAACACTTAGGGGTTTCCATTTTCCATTTGAAAAAATAATTTTCAATCGAAAAGCCCACGCTTGATTGAAAATTATGCTATATGGAAGCTTGTGCTAATTAGTTTTAATTAGCCCCCTTTTTACATAATAAGTGTTCTGATGAAGGTCGTGAGACCGAAACGTACGTAAAGACGAAAATTTAAATTTTATTGTGACCTATTTCCTGAGAATTTTTATATATAATTTATCTATTAGTAAAAATTTCTTTGCCAGAGCTATCTATCTATAAGATGTTCGCGAATGATACTCCTAAATAATCAGAAAACCATTATCCACAGTCACATGAAGTGGTTTTCAGAAATAAGAAGAACCTAATACGCATACCTCAAGGAAGAGTTTTTAAAATTATGTTGTAATTAACAAGAAAGACACATATATAGGTGTCCCAAAGTTCTGGCAAAGTAAGTTGACAAATTTAGATACAAAAGTTTTGAATATATTTATAATGAACATTTAAAAATTATTTTGGAATCTACAGGCTGATTCTTATGATAGTACCCTCACTGAAAGTATATTTTTTAAATAGCGCATCCTATATTAAGGGTGAGTCAAGCTGCTGTAATCTGTTGCTTGTGTTTTTGTCCTTAAAGGTATTAAAATTTTGTTTGAGCCAAAATGTTCATGACTAGAATTATTTTGAAGTACGATATGGACCATTTTTACAGGACCGGACTGCGGTAAATTTTTTACATGAGGACTCCATATATTTTAACATATTCTTATTGGCTGTTACATTTTATATAATTTCTTGATATTAAAAAACTTATACATGTTCCATTAAATTAACAACTAAATTGGATTCATTGATGAAAAGAACCTACATTATTAGATCTTTTACAACATTTTCATAATTATTAATACAGCGTGTTCAAAACATAATAATGAAAATGAAATTGAGAAAACTGCCAAAAATTTATTTTTTCAAATGGAAACCCCTAAGTGTTATAATTTTATTTTATTTAGAATTGAAAATGAGGTTCATTAGAATTTGTCGGCTAATGCACCTTTTTATAAGTAAGACATTGGTGTGAGAGCAGTTGATTGCCAGACCGTAGCCACACTCCATTTGAATAATTAAATGTGAAAAATCTCTGTTATGAAATTTTTTGTTTGTTCCACTGCAACTTTTTCCCACTATAATTCTTGCTCATTAGAATTTTTCGGCTGATGCACCTTTTCATAAGGAAGACATTGGTGTAGGAAAAGTTGATTGCCTGGCCGTAGCGAATCATCCACACTCAATCTGAATAGTTGAATGTATGAAATTTCTATTATGACATTTTTTGTTTGTATCGCTGCAACTTTTTTCCACTATAATTCTTGCTCATAAGAATTTGTCAGCTAATGCACCTTTATATGGGGAAGAAATTGGTGTGAGAGAGGTTGATTGCTTGGCCGTAGCATACCGTCCACACTCCATTTGAATAGTTGAATGTATGAAATTTTTGTTACGAAATTTTTAGTTTGTATCTCTGCAACTTTTTTCCTCTATAATTCTTGCTCATGAGAATTTGTCAGCTAATGCACCTTTATATGGGGAAGAAATTTATGTGAGAGAGGTTGATTGCCTGGCTGTAGCATACCGTCCACCCTCCATTTGAATAGTTGAATGTATGAAATTTCTGTTATGAAATTTTTTGTTTGTATCGCTGCAACTTTTCTCCACTATAATTCTTGCTCATAAGAATTTGTCAGCTAATGCACCTTTATATGGGGAAGAAATTGGTGTGAGAGAGGTTGATTGCCTGGCCGTAGCATACCGTCCACACTCCATTTTAATAGTTGAATGTATGAAATTTCTGTTATGAAATTTTTAGTTTGTATCGCTGCAACTTTTTTCCACTAAAATTCTTGCTCATAAGAATTTGTCAGCTGATGTTGATATCTAGTAACTGTCAATGATCATGTGAGGTTTGTTCATTCTGATATGATCAGGAAAGCAATGTTACGACAAATTCCTAATCAGGTAGTGACTACAAATAATGTTAACTTACCCATAGTCCAAGCAATAGACAGAAGTGCTTGCAGAAATTGATACCTAAAAAAAATATGAGCGAAAGGAAATTAAATTTAAAGGTGACTTTCTGTTTCATGCAATTCGATCCGAAATAGAAACATAACCTAAAAAAGTTGCAAAAAGGGGTTTTTCTTAAATAAGTGAAAAACTTTAGCTCGGATCGGAAAAAGTTGGAGAAAAAAGTTCTAGGTATCAAATAGATCTGTCGATTTGCTTTATGATAATTATCGATATCCTTCATACTTTTCGATTTATATTGAAGAAACCGTTAAAAATTTGGGTATCGAGAAGTCGTTAACTATTACGTTTCCATACTTGTTATTTGCTTTACGTATAGCCTATGGCAAGCTTGGAAAGCGATTTGTTTTTAAATTTGAAATATTAATAATTTTTCGAAATATATCGATTTTTCGAGAAAAAAGAAAATGCTCTCATAAATTGCCTAAATCTTCTCAGCAGATCGTCCTAGAGTAACAATTTTGAACTTATTTTTTTCTTGAAAAGTTGTGCTATAATGTTATTGAAGAAACATAGTAATTTTTCGAATTTCGAGGGTAAAAAATGACTTTGAAAAAATTGCATCTTTTTTGAACATGTTTTTTCAGATAAGTATTACAATTTTTATTTTAGGGAAATGTCTTTGACGGAAATCGATTTCTGACAGTTTTTCACGAATTACCAAAAATAAATTTTTCATCACGACCTTTTCGACAAGAGATAATTTTTTTATTTCAAAAAAATTTGTAAGACGCAATAAACATTTTACAGAAGTGTACGTTATGAATGTTGATGTTAAATATCTACATTTCCAATAAAAAAATACTAGTTTTATTGATTCATAGTATTAGAAATTGAGTAGCTAATTGAAGCGTACGCGACTGCCGGAGCGTGCGTCGGAGTGGGGAAACTGATTTCGTGCGTTCAAAGTGGCTTGTGTTCGCAAAATCCTCAATATCTCGGCTTTTGGATCACGTACAAAAATCATTTTGTACTTAATCTAGGGAATATCGTTTCTTGCTTAGTGAATCATACTGACGTTATGCTTGTGGTGCGACACTTGTGAAAACTAATTTGAGACTACATATCACTATTAAATACGCTGGAGCAGTGACTTTATCTACGATTGTAAGTCATAACAGCCGTTAAAATTTTAAAGATTATTATTCAGACAATGAATAAGATTATCGTAGTTTTGTGCCCCTGGCTCCACCAGAGCGGTTGAGGAACGAATTTGAGTTTTGTAAAACCTTCGATATTAAATTGAAAAATCTGCATTATTAACACTATCCCTGTGTCCGTCTATATGTATGTCTTAATAGTTTCACGAAAATAAAATGATACAATATCCAAAAAGAAGATACGGCTATTTGTATATGACATGGCGATTTTGATTGGTTGACAGCTCTACGTCAGTCTATATATTGACACCACTGATGTAAGGTGTGGTTACCTCGTGGCTACACTTCGGTAGTCTTGTCTATTTTCCAAATTTGGTGCAATTCTCATTGGAAAAAAATTCTTAGTCAACACCCTTAAATTTAAGAACTAATCTTGAATATCGTGTATGTTAACGAACATAACAGCTCAGGTACTCTATCAGCAACCATTATTACCTATGTATTATAGATAAATTGATATATCGAGTCAATTAAGTTGGGAACTGCCAAATTTACAAGTTAACTTATACATTACTAACTCAGGCTTGAAAAACAGAACACTAAGATGGAAAGAGCTAACATTACAATTCAGTTGGAAATACAGTGAAATTTATTGATTCAACTTGAGGAGCTTAAGCTAACGAACAGAGCTGCAAAATATATCAAGAGAGCTTTGCAGCTATGCGTCAGCGTTACAAAGCTGATACATCGGACAATAAAACACAAGCAATGAACTGTAACCGAAAAGTTACAGAATGCCATGTTCCCAGTCTAGGTTTGCAAGTATTTCTGTATTGTACACCGTACCATTCACATATGTGTATAAGAATGACCCAGCCAAGGTTTAACGCCACTTCTCCATCTTACTAGCAGTAAATCTTCAGCGTATCTACTAATGGGATGAACATCATCGAATCTGTAAGAGAACCACTTAAGAAATTCCCTCAAAACACGCTCAATAATATCAATGGAGGACAAACAATTTCAGTTTTTGAGGACGTATCAGAGTATAGAATAATGAAGTTAGTCATAGGATCAACCTAGAACAAACGATCTCTACATGTATAATGGAAGACCATTGTGTAACTATCTTTCATTTTTCTCTATGCAGAAGTATATTAACAGTGCTGTATGAAAACGACAGCTTCTGGGATATGAGACCACAGTGCATTCAGAGATGTTCAGATCAGCCCGTTTGATTGGCACCATAAGTGTAACTTATTTAGATCCTCCTGGAATAAAATAGCGTCTGTGAGCTAATCAGTAAGTGGTAGTGAAGTTTGGTTAGAAGCCGCGTGATTCCTGGCTAGGTCCGTTAAAACGGTCGTTCCTTGTGAATTACGTAGTTGGTCATATTTCACTTTGATTCTGTGCGATAACACTATAATAAGAAACAATCACCCGCATCCACTGAAAATACTGTTAAAGTACTGAGGATATTTCAGCTACCAAATGATTAGAGGAAACTAAATTAGAAATCAAAATATGGTATATAAGTGATAACCCCGAGTTGGAGATAAATCTGAATTCATTAAATTGGGTTTTCGCTCATACATTTCCATCTATTCTAAATTACGCACAGATATTTAATGAATTCAGATTTATCTTCAACTGAAGTAGTCTCTTATATACACGAGAGTTTCCTTTTGAGCAGTGTGACTTTTCTCAAGGAAATTTTTAGTATGGTAAGTAAATTATACAAAAGGTTCAGTCTTTGAAACAATGACTATAATTTTCTATTATCGTAAGATTCAAAATATGAATTTATTGCAGAATATAGTTATTTATTTGTATAAATATATTATAATAAAGAACTTGATAAATAAGCCAGTTTAAACTTTTTTTTGTTCATATACTTTTCTTTCATGCATATCATTATATTCTAATCCTAGTATGTAATATACAATTTGGGTACTTCTATCTATATCTTTTTAATATCATTACTATCTTTCAATTCCAATTATATGTAATTTTCAAAAATTAAGAAATAATAAATAAAAATATTCAAACTATTTTTATTTGAACACATCAGATATTCATCCTGCATTAACAATATAATTTTAATTAATATGCAATTGAACGAAATGGTAATTTTCACAAAAATATATAAATAAAACTCGCTTAGAAATAGTACATTGTTTACCGAGTAGAAAAAGCCTAACATTCCTGGACGACTGTGATGATTGCTAACAGAGAGTCCAGGAATGTGGCTTTTCCTACGAGGTAAACATACTATTTTTCCGCAAATCGCTTGAAATTCTATAGTCATTAATTAATTTTGAAAAAATCGCGAATAATTTCATTCACAAATAAATGGTGCTTTGAAATTCGTAACAAAATTACTTGGGTTACTATGGAAACGTATTAAGGTTGAATTGTCAAACTTGACATATACATATTTAATTGCTGATGTTCTCGGAAATAAAATGATAAGTGATGATGAATTTCCATTTCTGGGACTCATCCAGAGCTGGTTGAGGTAGTGAATACTGCTTCATTAGAATTATTGCCAAAGCAATCAAGAGAAAAGTACGGATATGCATACAAACATTTTTTGGACTATCGCAAGAGTAAAAACACTAGTTCTTTCTCAGAAAATGTTGTGATGGCATACTTCCTAGACCTTTGTTTAAAGATGAAATCTTCAACATTATGAGCCAATTATTCAATGTTGAAGTCAACCCTTGCAATTAAACACAATGGAGATATATCTACATATTCAAAACTTCGTTCTTTATCGAAACGGCAAGCTCAAGGTTATAGGGCAAAGAAATCTAAGATTTTAACGAAGGGAAAAATTGAAAAATTTATGCAGAAAGCTCCAGATAAAGAAAATTCAATGATTAAGGTAATTTACAAGATTTTAATTTTTATTTAGATTACACATTTATTTATTTTTTAGATGGCTTTAATATTTGGTATTTCTGGGGCCTGTAGAATGGATGAGTTGGTCCGAATGACTCTACACGATGTAGAAGACCTAGAATCTAAGCTTTTAATTAGCATACCTGATTCGAAGACCAACAAACCAAGATCATTTGTAATTAATCAGATGTACTCGAAAGTATGTTTCGTTAAGACCAGAAAATATGAACAGTGACCGATTTTTCTTCAAATATCAAAGCGGAAAGGGTAGTAGACAAGTGGTAGGAATTCATCAATTTAGAAAAATGCCTAAAATAGTTGCTACTTATTTGAACTTGGTAAATCCGACAGAATATACTGGCCACTGCTCTCGTCGGTCTTCTGCAACAATATTGATTGACTCTGATGCCGACATAACTGGTTTGAAGAGGCATGGCGGATGAAAGTCATCAAATGTTGCTGAAGGATATATCGAAGAATCTCTTAACAATAAAGTTGAGGTGGCAAATAAAATTTTCACAGTACAAAATATCCAACAAAATAACCCTACCACACATGTTGTCCAAAATGTTTCTCATAGTTCTAACTGTAAATATAAAAAATTAATTTTAATATGTATTCTGCAATGTATTGATGTTTTCAAAATATAAATTAATTCCTTATAAACAATGTGTTTTCAATCATTTATGTAGAACACTAACAACTGTAAGGAAATATTATTTCCTTACAGTAAGGAAATATTATTTCCTTACAGTAAAGAAGTGAATAGGAAATCTTGATTTTTTCTTTGAGAAATTTTGTCTGAAATGTCAAAATTCCTAACGATTTGCGGAAAAGAATCATTGTGTGAAAACAATTAATGTGAGTTCAATTATTGTAGTAATCAACTAATTTTTATGAAAATTAACGTTTTGTTCAATTTTGTTCAATAATATGTTAATTACTAATTCTGAAAAATGTTGTTCACATAGACAGCAACGGAAGCAGAATATGAACAATGATAGTGCCATCCCCAATGAACTAAATGTCATGAGGGATAGAAAAATAGTTCAATGATTACATATTCGTATATCAGCAAATTCGTTAATTAATTGTTTTAGCATGATTTCTTACCGATCTAACCTGAGAAGTTTTGCAGGCTGTTCAATGCCCATTATTTTAGCACTTTTTTGCAAACTGACTTATTACTGGATATATGATACTGAAGTCCACAGAAACTGCACTTATTTTCCTGATTTGGAGACTGGAACTCCTTCTTCTCCTTGTATCCTTCTCCCTCCATCACTATTTAAATGTAATAGCTTCACTAGTTTCAGTCCCTTTTGGATGTCGATGATTTCCAATACTGGCTTTACCTAGTTGAAGTGTGTTGCTGCTATGTAGATCTCTTACTTTCAATAGCTAGAATTTCAGCTTGCTAGCGGTCAGTATACAGTCATTAAGATTAAGATTTAATTTCAACTGGAGTTGCATCCTTTCACTAGTTTTCTAATCGTTCCTTAGACAATACTATCACTTATAATTTCCTCTTTGGGCTGGCCATAGTCACAGTTTTCTATAAGGGAGCATAACGTTGTTATGAAACTTTCAATTGATGCACCTGGTCACTGAACTCTTGAGTTTCAATCTTCCAAATATCACATTTCTCCTTTGGATGAAATTATTCTCGAAACATTGCAAGGTATCTACGTAGCTAGTTGGGGCTATTGATAATTACAGCAGTATATTTTCACCTCCTGACCCATTATCTATATAAACTAGGAGATTTATTTTCTTCTCTGTTTTATCTACTAGTTCTGATGCATACGCCACTGAGGCCATGTACAAGGTGTGGTAAAACTAAGCTTTGCTGGAGGATGTAGGAACATTAACTACTGCTGGCCGAATTGTCGATTGATTTTCATCATCTCCAGGCATCCTGTGGCCTAGATATATCTAAAGATAGTTCTTTTTTTTATTTATCGCCTTTTTGGGTTTTTCTATGAAACCGTCACAAGTATTACTAACCTGTACTATTTTCTCCCGGAATACGCCTTTACCGCTGCCACCAAGTATGAATTACTGCTTTATCTGAGTTATGATTAGGGTTTTGAAGAAAGATACTGATTGGTTATCAACCGTTCAATAGAGACCTTCTAAGTATAGTTAGTGAACTAGTTCTTTGTTTTTTTTTCTAATGCCCCGAGACAAACAAACATATGCATAATAGAAAATATTGAAAATAGAAATCCAAGGTAATAATCAAATGTGGAGAACAAAATTATACGTTAGCATTCATTCCAGCATAATGTTGGTGAGATTCCATAAATAATTATATAGGACCATGTCGATATTTGAAACAATGTTTACACATTTAAGCTCAAGAACAACACTTTGTGTCACAAGGCTTGAAACATGTTCGCTCGTTATCTTACTTACATAAAATTCGTTAACACTTTAATAGACATCAATACTTTAGGAATTGAATTTGACGTTACACTTTTTTTTTTGATTACGACTGCCTTTCTGTCGGACCGTCTTTTTTTAAATTATTTATGCCAGCTCAAAGTTCTCAATGTGATAGCGATACTATATTTGATGTGAATCTTTTCTGATAATATAAGATATAATTAATGAAAAATTTATAAATGTTCTAGATACTTCGATAAAGATATAGAACTGGATAAAACAATGGAAGAAAATGGGATACCTGATGATCGTGATAGTTTTTCCGAACTAGGAATGCCCCAAAACTATTATGTCCCCGTGGTATTTCTTTATTATAAGGACGATTTGAAATATTATGACGAAGAAGAAGATGACTTCTCATATTACAAAGATCTAAAAGATGATAGAATATGTGGTATTGGCAAAGGCGTTCCTTATAGAGCTTTCAACCCAATATTCCAAAGCATCGACCCTTGTATTTGTAGTGAGGAAGCATTTATGATGGAAATGATGGGAGAGATGGAAGAGTAGTTTATATCTCCCTCGAACTTATTTGACATTATACAATATAAATATATATTTATAATTACAATATTTATTCATCGTATTTAATTGGAGCAGTACCAACAAACGGTAGAATATGGAACACAATATTTGTTTGTTCATATTATCGACGAGTTAATTTATAAGACCTGATTACATTATTTTTAAGAAGTTGTAAAAAACCCTATAAATAGGAAATATTCACCCTTATCCACTAAAAATACTCTTAAAGTACTGAGAACCTTCCGGCTACCAAGTAGCCATCATCAGAGTAAACTCTGAATGAATTGGTTACTCGATAATATTTTCACAAATCAAAAATTTAATTTTTAATTACAGATTGAGTTTATTTTGTCCAAACCAAAAATATAATAGGGTTTGATCTCGCTTTATACGGTAGTGTTACTTAAAACCACAAATTGGCACGTATTTTTCAATTATACTTGCAGCAAAGGCGACCCGAAAAACAATAATTAATGAAACAAAACTTATGAAAGTACTCGAAAGAGCGCAGTTGGGTATTTTTCAATAAAATATAAGTAGAACGAAATAAACTTTATTTTATAGAAGAACATTTTTTAATCTTATCACAAACATTCTGACAAAACTTTCAAAAGATAAGTAATTCATCAACATGAATATTAAAAAAAGTAGATAGGTATACCAAAGATAAAATAGATCATTGAATTTTAACTGTTCCCATGTTAGCACCTCAAAATTTTCTTATACCAGTCCTATATTATTGAATAATCTTTGTTGTTTTTTCCTCTGAGGATTTCTCTCAACTACCTTTTGCTGGGCCTAAAACACAAGCGTTTAAAAAGTGGGTCATCTGTTTGCAATTCACTGATCTCTATTATAAAAATGTATGAACCAAATGAGACGCATGCGCACAATGACTTTATTGGGGAACTAGCGACCCGCACCGGCTTCCCACAGGTGCAATGCTGATACTAAGTACACTACAGAAAAACTGTGAACTTTGTATATAAAAACTTAGCGGCCCGCTCTGGCCGGTACCGCCGCAAACGCTACGTCCCGCAATTTTTAAATCTCTAATATCTTAGAAAATATTCATTTAAATCATATGCTGTAAAGGGCCATATAGATCTATATTAAATCAACAATGTATTTAAGGTATTTAATTGGATAAGGATTAATGCTGTGTTGGTTAAAATCGCTTCGAAAATTAGCCATTATTTGTCGTAAAAACTAAATGACAAAAAAATGGTATTGTGGGATAACCATAAGAGATAGACATATACCATCGCGGAGTTTTCTGTAGACCTTTTCAATGTGTACAATACTTAGTACATTATTTTGATATATCTCGTACGGTTCAGCCTGCGTTTGCAATGTAAGCGGAAAAAATTTAATTATTTACGACATCACATTAGAAACCTCAAAAATAACAGTATTTCTCCACTATTTAATGGATGTTATTATACATATAAACCTTCCTCTTCAATCACTCTATCTATTTAAAAAAAACCGCATCAAAATCCGTTGCGTAGTTTTAGAGATTTAAGCATACATAGGGATATAGGGACAGAGAAAGCGACTTTGTTTTATACTATGTAGTGATGAACAAATAATTTTATTGAAAACAGCAACTACAAGTTCTAAAATACATATTCAGAAAATTTAGAACAATAGGAGTTATGTTGAAGATTTTATATTGAATCAATTTTCAGAATTAACCACTAACTTCCAGTTATCTGTAACTGTTAGTTATCAGAATAGTTTAATTTTTTATATCGTTTATGAATCTCTTGTAAAGTATACACAAGATGTAACCGAAATGAATCTTGAAGAAATTTTCTTTTAACTTCCAGTCGGTTCAACTAATGAGTGATCAACATGATGCTACGCGAGTAGCCTCTTTATTTCATAGTATGTTGAACAAAATTTACCCATATCAATATCATTAATACATGACTATGCAACAGAAAATGAAATACACTTCCACATGATCAAAGATAAGTAATATGGAAGATAATCTCCCAAACATGTATGGCAAAATTGGATTCTACTTGAATATTTGTTGGAATATTTTTTATATTAATCCTATTACACAATTATCCTTGTGGGGAGATTACGTACTCTCACATATTCGACACTCAAAATGCATTGAGAATTAACAGGTAGATTCATTGGCCTTTCGACCAAACTGAATTTTTAAATTATTATTTTCATGTTCTCAGCCTAATCCTCGAAATAATTTCAGCCATGATGAAATTTAGTTTTTTGCAATAAATGAAATTCACATCGAAATGGAATAGATAAAATGAACTTAGAAGTAGGATTAACAGTCTAGTCCATCAAGCCTGATTATAGTTTCTTGAACTGCGAGACATGAACAAATCAAAGAACGTTATAATACTACAGGCAATACTCCTAAAACTATATAACGAAACACGAATAATTGAAAATGTAACACTAGTCCAGTCGCTCTGTCGTGAAAAATGGCCAAAAACGTTTTTTTTGGGGAGTGGTATTTTAGAGTGGTTTCGTATGTTCTTTGGGTCGCTGATCACGAATCTGGGGGTCAAATATGTATTGGATCAATGCGCTTCAAGTTATGAGCATTTTTTATGGCCAAAAAAGTAATTTTTTGCGTATTTTTGGTTTAACATGAAAAGTATCACATATATGGAAAAAATACCTATATGAAAATTATAGGTATTATTGAAACGCGTCGAATGAGCCCAACTAAAAAATTTCTAAAATATTATGGGCTCACTGTGGACCCATTTTAGCTCTTTTTAAAAAAAAAAAATAACAGAAGGTCCTCTGACTTTATTTTTCAACTTAATGAATTGTAAATGACAAGAAATTGTGCATTTTGTATCTATTTTTATGTGCTTTTCGATTTTTTTTAATATCTTATGAGGGGGCGCTACAATCGACAATTTACAAAAAATCTTAAAATAGCGATAACTAATTGAATTTTCAATTTATTGACTCGAAACAAAAAGCATTCAAAAGATTTTGATATTTTTTACCTTGTTTTCCAAGCTTGCACATTTTTTTTTCAAATGCGGCAATTTGATACATTTTGAAGTTAAGTTTCATGAAATGAATTGAAATTTCCACAGCTAGAAGACATTTCCATGACCCAACTTTTGAGCCTAACCAGAACTCGATTGGTCGAGATTCGGCTGAGATATTGAAGTAGACGTGTTGAGGTTCACCCTGTGCCCAAATTTTGGATTTTTGGAAAAAAACTTGAATTTTCCAAAAGAAAACAAATAAAACTATTTAATACTATTTAATGCTAAAAATGCGTATTCCTACTTATGTTTTTGACAATTTGGCTACGATTTGAATGAAAAAATGTATTCATTTATTTTCACATGAAACAATATTTTACCTTGAACTCGGTCATTTACGGCTTATTTGTTTAGAAAACGCACGAAAAAATCAGCTTGCGAATTGGAAAGCCTACCGCCAACTGACGATGTAGCGAAATACCATATATATCGTGTATATTGCCAAGTACAGATTTGGATGGGCAACGAGAATATTGAATTGCAATTGCCAACAAAAATATACCGGAAGATGCACTTGCAAGAAAGTTAGTTTACCTTGCTCTGCATTGTGCAAATATTGCGAAGGTGAAGATTGCGCAAATTGTTGCGAGAAAGACATCATTTTATTCGATCAATACGAAACAGATGTTAACGATTTTGTGAACGTTGATGACGAAATTTGTAATAAAGATTCTTTAGATGTTTGCGAAATAGTTTCTGATGATATTGATAATGATAATAAACCGTCCATTGAGATGCGCGGCGACAGTGACGAAGATGATATAATAAACACTAATTCTGATTGCACAACAGATAGTGAAGATGCTTTGTCACAGCCCAAAAAAGTGCTAGTAAAAAGGCGAAGAAAATGAGGGGATAATTATATCATGTTTGCAATTCCCATTGTTGACAAATAAAAGAAATTATACTTTAAAAATGTTGAGGTCCACCCTGTGCCCAAATTTCGGGTTTTTGGAAAAAAACTTGAATTTTCGAAAAGAAAACATATAAAACTTTTCAATGCTGAAAATGCGTATTCTTACTTTTTTTTTGACAATTTGGCGAACTAAATAAAAAAATTTTATTCATTTATTTTCTCATGAAACAATATTTTACCTTGAAAGAAAGCGCGAAATTTATGAATTTATTTCGCAAAATTTGAATTTTTTTGATGAATTAATACATTTTTCTTATTACAAAAATATTTTTTGAGTTAATACGTATGTTTGTTAGTGTACGAAAGTGTGCATGTGTTTTTTTCTGTCTGTGCACGTGCGTGCGCGCACAAGCGGGCTTTCTTAATGTTTGTAAATAAATCTTCAAAGCTTTTTTTACCATTTGTTATTTTTTTATTACATAAAAACAAACTTTACAACTTCATAAAAATATATCTTATGATCTATTTCAAACTAATTAATAATCAATTATTTACACATACACATTTTATTCCAATAACTGTAATTTATACAAATATAACTTAAAAAAAATTTTAAAGTATAATTTCTTTTATTTGTCAACAATGGGAATTGCAAACATGATATAATTAAGCCCTCATTTTCTTCGCCTTTCTACTGGCACTTTTTTGGGCTGTGACAAAGCATCTTCACTATCTGTTGTGCAATCAGAATTAGTGTTTATTATATCATCTTCGTCACTGTCGCCGCGCATCTCAATGGACGGTTTATTATCATTATCAATATCATCAGAAACTATTTCGCAAACATCTAAAGAATCTTTATTACAAATTTCGTCATCAACATTATCAAAATCGTTAACATCTGTTTCGTATTGATCGAATAAAATGATGTCTTTCTCGCAACAATTCGCGCAATCTTCACCTTCGCAATATTTGCACAATGCAGAGCAAGGTAAACTAACTCTCTTGCAAGTGCATCTTCCGGTACATTTTTGTTTGCAATTGCAAAAAAAATTTCCAATAATTCGTCTGGAGCAGCTTCTGCGGTTATTTGAATTGACATAAGGCCATTCTCAGTAACTTTCCAACCCCATTGGGTTGGTTCAATATTCTCGTTGCCCATCCAAATCTGTACTTGGCAATATACACGATATATATGGTATTTCGCTACATCGTCAGTTGGCGGTAGGCTTTCCAATTCGCAAGCTGCTTTTTTCGTACGTTTTCTAAACAAATAAGCCGTAAATGACCGAGTTCAAGGTAAAATATTGTTTCATGTGAAAATAAATGAATACATCTTTTTCATTCAAATCGTAGCCAAATTGTCAAAAACATAAATAGGAATACGCATTTTTAGCATTAAATAGTATTAAATAGTTTTATTTGTTTTCTTTTGGAAAATTCAAGTTTTTCCCAAAAACCCTAAATTTGGGCACAGGGTGAACCTCAACACGTCTACTTCAATATCTCAGCCGAATCTCGACCAATCGAGTTCTGGTTAGGCTCAAAAGTTGGGTCATGGAAATGTTTCTAGCTGTGGAAATTTCAATTCATTTCATGAAACTTAACCTCAAAATTTATCGATTTTTTTGAGGTTAAAAAACTTTGTGCTAGCGCCAAATTGCCGCATTTGAAAAAAATGTGCAAGCTTGGAAAACAAGGTAAAAAATATCAAAATCTTTCGAATGCTTTTTGTTTCGAGTCAATAAATTGAAAATTCAATTAGTTATCGCTATTTTAAGATTTTTTGTAAATGGTCGATTGTAGCGCCCCCTCATAAGATATTTAAAAAAATCGGAAAGTACATAAAAATAGATACAAAATGCACAATTTCTTGCCATTTACAATTTATTAAGTTGAAAAATAAAGTCAGAGGACTTTCTGTTATTTTTTTTTCAAAAAAAAGGCTAAAATGGGTCCACAGTGAGCCCAAAATATTTTAGAAACTTCTAGTTGGGCTCATTCGACGCGTTTTAATAATAACTATAATTTTCATACAGGTATTTTTTCCATATATGTGATACTTTTCATGTTAAACCAAAAATACGCAAAAAATTACTTTTTTGGCCATAAAAAATGCTCATAACTTGAAGCCATCGTTTTTTTGTGTAGAGAAATTGATTCAATTTATTCCAGTAGTCGCTATTCAAAGGTTTTCGACGTCATTTTAATGTCAGTCGCTGTCTTCAGCGTGAGACTAATTTGACTTGATGCAATAAATGGAGACAACTGGGATCTATTGTAGAAAAGAAATGAAGTAGAAAACCAAAACCTGGCTGCAATGAACGTAACTAATCGTCTGATTCATGATAATCACCAAGATATCGGAAATAACCTTTTCATGAGTGACGAGGCACATTTTTATCTCAATGGCGATATAACTAAGCAAAATTACCCTTATTGGACTTAAGACAATCCTTGGAAAATTCATCAGCCACCTTTATATTGCCCCAGAGTAACTTTTTTTGAAGAGAATGATCAGACGGTAACCGTTACCGCTGCGCGCTATGTCCAAATCCTGCAAGCATTCTTTTTACCTCAAATTGAAGATGAAATAAGACATTACTGGTTTCAGCACAATGAGACAAGTCATGCGGCCAGAATAAGTATGGACATTTAAGATAATGCTTTCGGAATTGACGATTCCATGACCATTAGAAATGAAATCAATGCTATTCCACGTCACGTTCTTCAAAATATGCTTATTAATTGGAAGAATGAATTGAGAACGACGACGATCATTTACGAAGCACCATATTTGAATAATTTGAAAAAAAGTCTCATTCTGACTCCACTCTTTGAAGGTCTATCTGACAGGGTGCAAAAAGAAATGATATACTTCAAATATAATTTTCAGGTGTTTTTATATAATATTTCCCTATTTTCATGGAGAAATCTGTTTCTTTTATAAAACCAGAAGAAATGTTTACCGTCTCAGGGTAAGAAGGGGTTGAAAGTGACGATATAAATATACTTTTGTTATGTAAAATTGAATTCTAAACACTTTTTTATCTTGTCAATTTTGCCTAAAACCAATAGAATTGCCAGAAAATGCATTTAAATTTTTAGGGGTGGGAAAAAGTGGAGGGGGTAGAAATGACATTGAAAATGTCCTACAAAAATTGAATTTGCAACATTTTTTGTATCTTGAAATTTTTCTCTAAAATCAAAAGTCTGAGCAATTTCCATTTCAATTATGATTTTCGATATGCGGGTTGGCGGTGATTAACGATTCGGGTAAGGGGTGGTTGTTGAATAATATTAAAAATAGGGTATCCTCATACAAAATGGAATTCTAAACACTTTTCGACTCTCCATATTTTCCTCTAAAATCATTTGTAAGGTTAGAAAATTCAATTTTATATTTGAAACGGCCATTTTGTAGCCGCCATTTTGAATTTTTTATTTTTCTCAGCGGATTCGTAATCAGCGATTCCTAAAACCACTTGTACATAAATTTTAAGCCATTCGGTTGAGAACTCAGTGAGATACAAAATAGGGGTGCTATCAACTCATGTAGCAATTACATGGGGTGCGACCGCCCCAATCTGAACGATGACATTTTTATTAATGAAAAAATGAAGCGAATACAGAAGGTTTCATTAAAATTCATCAATATGATAGAAATCAAGAGGTTGATGCATTCATTTACCTCTACTATTAAGGTTGAATTGGAATATATTATTATCTCACTTATTTGAAAGGATTTCAGAATGTCGGCATACAACCTTTGGCATTGTTACTTATTATATTTAATGATTTAATTCACCCAATATTCTCTGCCTCAGACGGACTGTATCAAAAATGAGAACAAGTATAACGAACATAGCAATATTACTACCAGTAAATAACATGTGACATTTACATATAATTATTCAAGATCAAAAATAATATGCAGGATTAAATGTTGAGAGAGAATCAAATAAATTTCAAAAAAATAATTACAATGCGGTTTATCTAACATGAATTACATAATCAAAGATCGAGAGCAGAGGATCATGCAAAGCAGGTGTAAGTACGAATAAGCTATAGAGTAATTATAGTGCCAAGAAAGAATTAATCTAATTTGAGAATGCCTCCTCTATAGAATGCAGAAATATTAAAAGAATTAAACCTACCGGACATTCAACACCCAAACTCAAGATGAGTTTCCGTTCCACAAACGGTTATATCAAAATTATTCCTACCCAGTTGAAACGCGTGCACGGGAGTTACGACATAGGTGTTTCTTATTACCACCACAGTAGTCTTAGATATAGTTAATTAAGCGATTCAAAAGTGTAACGGTTTCTACGTTACTGGTATAAAGAACGCTGTAATGATTAGAATAACGATTTATGTTCGGTTTGTAGAATCACTTATCTTGTATTGACTAACAGCGTCATCTACCCATTCAATAGGAAATCGATAATTGAAATTCGTATTCCTCGTGGGGTCTCATCGCACGACGCGCGATTTGCGAGTAGGGGTAGCTTAGGGAACGGAAATTTAAGGAAGCGATTACGTGGTGAATATTGAAGAGGTGAGTTGAGATTCAATAATTTCAATTGTCTTATAGTCATTATCAATCTGCCATTGAAATATTATTGATATCAGGAACTATTTAATTTGATTTAATATCTTAAATAGAATTCAGGATATGTACAGTCCCTGAACGTCGATGTATTTCTGTGGAAATAATTCTCAACAAACCTCTCAACATTCATGGCGAATCACTTTGTTATCTAGCATAATTCTGAGATAATCTTTTGTATCATTGGGTATTTTTCTTAATTTGTATACAAAAATAATTTAACGAGTCGTAGGCAGACTGGTAATATAGTATTTTTACTCTTCGTGTTTAGCCTGGCAATATAGCACGTGTTGGGGGTGCGTGAATTTGAGATTCATCATTTTTTTGACCTGGTTCATTCAAGTACACAGGGTTATGTCTTATTAGACTAATAGGTTTGGTTGAATATTGATCTTTCAACTAGCCTTTCCTAAATTTCCTTCGAAAACTAGAAAATGTGATAACGGGGTAAGCTGGTTTTCAAATTCTCTAAAGGATATGCGACGTCATCTCGACTTGCTTGGTGCTATGTACAATACTTATAAAAGTGAGGAATTAAAGACAGCTAGAAATAAATTTCGTTTTTTTTTATAGAAAAGCTATAGAAAATGCTAAACTTGACGTTAATAATAAAAAGATTCAAAACTCAACAAACAAAAATAAAACAATCTGGAATATTATAAAAAATAAAAGATCTGCCTCAGACGAAAAAAATTCATCAAAGATTACACCAAGTGATTTTAAAACTTACTTCCTAAATGCACCAATATAGGTTTCATTAAACATACCTGTTTCTCCCATTAGTTCAATAGATCCAATGCATAATATTGTTCTACCTAATGAACATTTTTCCTTTTCATGCGTCTCTTATATTGGAGTCAGGGACACAATATTATCTTTAAAAACCACAAAAGTAATAGACGATTTTGGTTTAAGCATTTCAATAATTAAAAAAAACGTTGACTTACTAGTTTCACCTCTGACAAAATTCTTTAACAGGTGTTTGAAAGAAGGTATTTTTCCAGACTGCCTTAAACTAGCTCTAGTGTTACCTTTACATAAAAAAGGTGATACTTCTACCTTAAGTAACTATCGGCCAATTTCTATTCTGCCGGTTTTTAGTAAAATTCTAGAAAAACTCATGTGCAATCAGATACTCAATTATTTTGAAACAGACAAATTATTCAGCGAGAATCAGTTTCGATTTTCGCAAAAAACGATCCACTATCGGATGCTATCCGCAAATTTGTTGATTTTACCTTAAAGGTTTTTGAAAGTAGCGAGTACAATATGTCTATTTTCATAGACTTGAGCAAGGCTTTCGATTGTCTCTCTATGGAAATCTTACTAACAAAACTAGAAAGATACAAATTTTCACAAAACAGTATTCGTCTCATAAAGTCTTTTTTAACTGACCGAAAAATAGTCGTAAATTTCCAGGGCGCTATGTCGGAAAGTGGAGATCTCACGATGGGAGTCCCACAGGGCTACATTGTGGGACCTTTACTGTTTTTGATCTACATAAATGATTTGCTCAATTTTTTATCGGATATTGAAAGCTTTATATACGCTGATGACTCCAACTTCTCTATAATAGGTAAAATTCTAGGGGAGGTTTTAGAGGCCACAAACAGGCGCAGTCGAGAGCCTTGGTTTGGTTCACTACAAATAGACTCAGTGTTAACATAGAGAAGACGCAAACACTTTTATTAACACTAAGAAATCATGAAACAATTGAAGGCAATTGTTCTAGTGTAAAATTTTCAGGAGTTCATCTAGATAATACTCTTACATGGAATACACATGTAGACGAACTAGCAAAAAAAATTGCAAAACATATTTATGCCTTGCGCAGTCTCTCGGGCACTGTTTCAAATAATGTTTTGCTCACTGCCTACTACGGATTATGTGAATCTCTAACATACTATGCTATTATAGTGTGGGGAAACTCAGCAGCTGCCAGAGAAAAAATCTTTGGCCGGTATTAAGTATCGAGATGATTGTAGGCATGCTTTTATAAATCTTCATGTTTCAACGTTTCCCTGTTTGTAAATTTTTTCATGTCTTTGCTGTGCTCTTGAGAGGTACGACATTAGGAAAGATTTTGGTCGACTTACAAAGACTCTCAGCGCACATGAAAACAATGCTTTTCCTTATTTTAATAAGCTTCCTCCAGAGGTTGGAAATTACTCTCCAAATAAGTTTAAAACTGTTGTCAAGACCTTTCTGGTATCATCAGCTTTTTATTCAACAGATGAATTTTTCTTATCAAGTACTTTATCTTAAAATTATTAAACGTTTTTGTCCTACCTGTAAGAGTAACGTTCTGTCAAACTAATTTTAGTCTTTATTTATATCTTTGTTATTGTGACTATTTTTTATATTTTATTGACAATTGTAAAATGTGTAAACATTATTAACATGAATAAAGATTCTTGATTCTTGATTCATAGAAGCTGGGATTTCAATTACTGCTTTTTGAGGTCTTAAGTAATACCACTGTCACGCTTGTTCAAGTTATCGTATCAATTGCAAACCCCAATTCCTTTGTAAGAATCAAATCAAGTGAATCAGTATCTTTATGCTAAGTGACAATTTCTAACTTATGTGACCGCCTTTCTCGGGAAAAGATAAGTTTTCTTGTTACACGGAAAAGTAGAAAGGGGTCACCACCGGGATGAGTGGTCCAGGGTCGTTTATCATTAGCACGGAGGGTTATAATTTAGTATAGTTTACAGTAGTATGTTCATTAATAATTGAAACATTTTTCAATAATATTCATAGGTAAATAATATTTATTGATCTTCGCATTCGGGTAGATTTTTCCAAAATATTTGCCTGCTTGCAGGAATGATACCATTTAACAACTTCACTAGGTCATCTTTCTTACTTTTGGGAAAGCCTCGTGGTCCAGAAAGACAGGCTGGGATGAATAATAAGTCAGATTTTGTCATTGCTTTTTTACACAAGAAATCTAATGTCTTGGATTCTTCGTTTGAACCAAACGATTTTTTGTATTTCAGGAAAAATGATCCACGGTTTGCTTTTAGCTGTTTTATATTTGCCAGGAGAGGTCGGTTGCTGTCGCGTTTTACTTTTTGCTGAGATCTTAAATCTTTCCATAGATAAAAATCAGTAACATTCATAACTTTAACGTGAGGTTTGTTTTTCATTCTACATTCACTAACCGCTTGGACAAAATCATCAAAGTCATATATTTTTCCTTGTCTTTTTAATGATAGTTCTATTTGGTGGTGAAAGCTATCAGCGGCCATAAAACTATGACCGGGCTCAAAGTAGTTCACCACAATTTCCCTGGCTGATATCTCTGCATTCTAACCAAAAAAGTCAGGAAGCTCGAACAATTATCCAACCAAAACATGAAGCAATTGACATCTCTTTGCCTTAGCATAAAAGCAAAAAAGAGCTAATTATGTCCTCCTTATTACGTCCGGAAATCGATTCATTCCACAGGACTGCAAGAGGTGGTAATTTCTTTGAGCAACAAAACTTTCATTATAGGCAATGAGTCTTTTACTGAAGATAACTCTTTTGAAGCCATCTATCCGTGTAAGCATGATCACTTTTTGGAGGTCAACGGAAACGTAAACGGTATCGATATTAGAAGACATGCTTACTTGCTCTTGATAAAGCTCTCGAGATTTCTTAGCAAGGTTGATATGTAACTGCCATTTATCACAAACCATACAGTTTTCTTGAAAGTTATCTTTTGTATGGCCATGGAGTTTGAATTCCTCATACACCTCACACTCCTCTTGGCCAAGTTTTGCGAACGAAATATTACTTTCCTTAACACGAACCCTATAGGAATCATAAGAAACTTTTGTATCTGGGAACTTGGACTTAAAGTCTTCATACATTAAGGAAACTGAAACGTCGCTAGGAAGGTACAATCTGTTTGGAACATGTTCTCGTCTATAGTGAGAAACTGAAGGATTAACGGAAAAGATATGCTCTTTAAGCATGTCGTCATCGATTTTGTATTTATTTGGGGCTTTTCCTCTTCTATTGGCCTTGGCTTGAATCATATTTTTGGGGGTCTTTGAAAGAACATCATGTAAGAGCCTGTTATTGTTTTTAGGAAACCCAAGTGTGGTTAGGTAAAATATTTTACAAACTGCCTTTGATTCACCTTTTTCATCCTTTAGAAAATATTTAAATGTATTCTTTTTTCTGTAGTTTTCATCAGTTTTACGGCGCTTCTTAACAGTCAGCCTTGAACAGGATGCCAAAATGTAATTTCTTCTTTCTTGTTTCATCAAACTCCAGAAGCTTAAGTTAATTTGTTGTCTTTGATCTTCAGATATTATTG
This sequence comes from Endomychus coccineus, assembly GCA_958510875.1. Lineage (NCBI taxonomy): Eukaryota > Metazoa > Arthropoda > Insecta > Coleoptera > Endomychidae > Endomychus > Endomychus coccineus. Next base: position 109,524,378 of record OY294069.1, read on the forward strand.
ATATGCACTGTTTTCTACAGACATTAACTGAACATGGTGGAACTACTTTATGTTTTTCAACTAGCAATTTACACTTTTCTGCTTTTTCTAATCTGATTTGTTCTGATGTTCTCTTCTTTCTTCTTTTTCTTGGTTCTCCATTTTTTGTGTAACCCTTAGGTGCATTTTGCCTAACTATCTCAGCAAGTGGTAGGTTGTCTTCAGAGTCACTACTTTTTACGACTTCATAATTTTTCCGATTCTCAACTGCTTTAAGCACATCTTTTTTCATTTTTCTTTCTCCGGTGAAACTCTCGTGTCCTTCATCAGCAGACCCTGTACCAGAACTGTTATTTACATCTTCCTTGTGCTTCAGTTTTTCAGTAACGTCATGACCACTTTTTCCAGTTTCCATTTTTTCAATTTCCATTTCTTCAGTACCGTTGTGACCGCCTATTTCAATTTCCATTTCTTCCGTAGCGTTTTGGCCACCTACTTCAATTTCTATTCCGTCAGTATCGTTTTGGTCACCTTTTTCAATTTCTATTTCGTCAGTATTGATTTGACTAACTACTACGATAGTATTATTTGAAACAGTACAAGATGCTTCTATTTGCTTGAATCCACCAAAGTCGGGTGCTGATTCTACAACTGGTAACAAGGTAGTCAGCGAAGCCGGTCCCCCAAGTATATTTTCTGCCAATAATTCAGGTAGTTGTTCTGTAACAGGCATCAGCGTAGTAAGCGAAGCCATCTCTTCACATTCTTCTGAAGGAAGTTCTGGTTCTACGACAGGTAACAAGTTAGTTGAAGAAGTTGACTCGTCAAATAAATTTTCTGGTAATGGAGTGAAGAAAGAGCGTATAATTCTGTTGCTAGTCGACATGCAATATGATGATGATATCTCGACAGTCTGCTTCTTTGAAGCTAAATCCAACATAAAACGGCTTCTACTAGGACTCATATTTCTGAAAGAAAAACCTGATATTGTAAGCTGTTATGGTATCTTACACAACAAGAGTTGCAAGTGGCACTTTTCACATGCACGAGTATATGAAAAGTCACGAGTGTATGAAAAGTCACTTTCAACACGAGTTGTGTACAATATTTTTCTTACGATCAACAAAAAAGCAGGTATTGTCTTTCAAAATTATTACCTAAGCACATACTAACATTGGAGACTTGAAAAGAATATAACAACACTAGAATTGAAAAGTACATAATAGCACTAGGATTGAAAAGTGTAAAATCCATCTAGGCGCAAGCAGTTATTTTGGAAAGTACTTTTCAAAATGCGTGTGTCATAGGATCGTAGGAAAACATTATTTCACTCAAACGTTTTACACTGGAAGACTGATGTTATAACTAACATAACCTTGAAGACGGGTGAAAATACATGAAAAGAGTAAAATACAGAATTACATTACAACTTACCATTTAAAATAATAACACAACTGCAAAAATAAAACAATTGCACTAGCACAGCTCTTTCGTTTCGTAATTATTTAAAACAATAACAAACTCATGCATGTGTTGCCATCGAAACTCTAGGTGCTACTAAGGGAAAGTGCGGTATCTATTGCATACTAAAAAAGACCGCGGTATCTTAAGGCGCGAATTGTCTTTATACCGCGTTCATTCTTAGCATTGAAAATATACTGCGTTTATCCTTAGCAAGCATGGGTGGTTTGGTACATACGGCAAAAAAGAATATCGCTTTTACAAGGAAATATCAAAGATACGGCAATTTTAGTTATTACACGATTAAACATATATGTGATAAACCATATCATGCCCTTAACTCAAAGTTGAAAAATTTGGAACATACCGCGTTCATCCTCATGAGGGCAGTATATACAGTTTATTAAAGGGAATGATGGATTATAGAAAATATATGTACATAAGAAAATGAATATTTACACCTACTCTAAATGAACAACAATTTCATAAAATTACTTTGAATAATTAAGTCCTGTATTTGACCTAGTCGGGATAATTCGCAACAATTGAATGATCGAAAGTTTTATACTATAATTCAAATCAGGATATCTATTCGCGTGATACAGTTGTTTACATCGAACAGATGGTCTAAAAAACTTACACGCCAAGTAGTGTACGTTTGGAACGTTGACCCGCAATTAAAAACCAGCAGAAATAATTTGATAGTCCGTCAGTACCTATCTGGGACACTGTCGACACAGGTGGTTGTATTTATTTCGAATCGTGGAAATTTACGTGTTCGCTAATAATATTCGAGTTCTTCAATGATCGGGTCAATTCCTCAACACAAATAATAAATTATTTGGTTTTCGGTACTAGGAATCCTGTCGGCTAGCGGTTCGTTTTCCTCAACACAAATGATAATAATATTATTCGGTTTTCGGCAGTCAGTAAAAAAAAATTTGATGTTTTCCTCAACACGAATAATAAATTATTCGGTTTTCGATAAATGAATTCCTATAGGCAAACGGTCTGTTTTCCCTCAACACAAATCATAAATTATTCGGTTTTCGGCAGTCAGTTAAAAAGAATGTGATGTTTTCCTCAACACGAATAATGAATTACTCGGTTTTCGGTAAATGAATTTCTGTAGGCAAACGGTCTGGTTTTCCTCAACACATATAATAATAAATTATTCGGTTTTCGGCAGTCAGATGAAACTGGAGTTAGTTGTACAATATTTACCTTCGGACTTGGTCAAAGTATATGAGTGGATCCTACGGAGCGCCGACAGAGTTATCGGAAATTAACGGGGTTGAATTAATTAAACGGTCGGTAATAATGCATCTGGATCGTAGCGGCTTAGCGGTCGGACGGCAGATTCTTTAATCCCCTTCGTGTGAAATCCGTTCTCCTTTTATACTGGTTTAGTGCCAAAAGAAATAAACCGTCAGAGATGGCCTGGGATTCTGGCAGTCAGTGGTGAATTGAATAAGAATTTCCTTATCTCCTATTAGCTTCAACTTTTTCTACATAGGATGTACAAAACTTTGATACGTTAGAATCTCAGCCTCGTCGGTGTTATTTCTTTTTAACCAGAGGAGTACATTTAATTATAAGTAACGAGGGCACTCCGTTACACTCATTAATTAATTCTTTTCAGTAACTACCTTTATTTTTACAAATTTTAAATATCAATCAACATAATAAGTAACTTAATTCTTTTCAGATTTCCTTCAGATTGATTGATTGTAATAATATTCTCTTCAAGATATCAATATTGTTTATATAGTATTTATACAGCTAGGGAGATAACATAATCAGTTGTGAGATCGTCTGGTTGTTTCTGCTGATTAAGTTATCAGTCTCTCGAACTTATGCCAAGATACTGTTCGTTGTTGAATTTACAGGGTCTGAACGATTGAGGCGCCTCTGTGCTTTTTGTCCGTGACGGTTCAGGGAATTTCCTGGCAGAGCCTACTTCCAGCTCCTTCAAGTTCCAAGGACGGTAACATTTTTCAGTTTGAATTACCATATTTTCATTTCACTGATTTTTGTTATCCAACAAAATTTTTACCATAGGTAAATTTGATGTTTTCAAACCCAATTTCATTCTTGTTCCGAATAAAGCTTCATAGGGAGTTTGCTTTATACCCTCATGAAAAGCTCTATTTTTCATCAGTTGAACATATTTTGAATCTTCTGACCACTTGGTTGTTTGGTTAGTGATAAGCCAGGTTGTAAGCATATTTTGAACATCTTGATTCGCTCGCTCTATCGAGCCCTGGCTTTGGGAATGGCGAGGCTTCCCGTGTATTATTTTCACACCATCCCTCATATTTGCTAATTCTTGGATAATTTTATTTGCAAACTCCCTACCATTATCACATTGGAGAATGGATGGGGCTCCCACAATTCCTTTTTTCTTGCCCTTTGCCTTTTTTTGACATGCTTCACATAAAGATAAATACAACATAACTGCTTTAGTAGTAATGTTGTTGTATTTGTTATTAATTTCTTTCACTAATCTGTTCCGGCCACCATGGCGAGTTGCCAAATGAGCATCGTGTATTCCATAAGTTTCTTCAATTGTTGCAAAATATTTTATGCTACCCCCTTCTTTTAATGGACTTATTCAATTTTTCTTCCTTCCCTACCCCTATTATATCGTATCTTTTCAGCCGGCGGTAATCTACATCACTTTTATTCTTTTCTCTTAATTTTGCTGCCTTTACTTCCAATAATATTTTTTCATACTGATGTTGGTTTAAATAAATATTATTTTTGTTTTTTTGTGATACAATCTGTTCTAGTTGGTTTTTAAATTTTTCTTTTTGTTCCATTGTTTTTCAAAAATTGTAACTGAAAAAATATTTTTTTGTAGAAAAATTAAAATTTTAAATCTATAATTATGATAATTTTAACTTACCTGAGTGTTATTTCTCTAAATATCTTAAATTATATCCAGAAGTCTTCAGTACTATGGTATTAATTTGTAATGTAGTTATTGTAGGGTACATAAACATAATAACATTAACATTATAGATAGAGCACTTGCACGAAATGTGTAACATGGAATAGCAGCGCCTACTGAACTAGCCGAAACGGTAGTTACCACTACAAGTGCGCATGCCACCACATTACTAGCACTTGCGATTTCGTATTCTCTATTGTTCACATTTATCAAAACGACATGGTCATTGTGAATTCAATGTACATTTCTCTTCTTTGAAATTGTAAATGTTAGTTGAATGCACATTACCGAAATGAGGAGGCAAATGTGTACATTTGCCGCAATATCTACTTTTACCGTAACATATATATCATAAACCATTTATGTGATCCACATCAACGTTACATTTTTTGTACTTTGAAATACGGTATTATTTCAATGTTACTATATGTATATATTATAGTAAATCTACAAACATCGTATACAAAATTTTATTTTTGAAAAATATTAGAAAAAAGTCATCTATATTATGCAGGTATATGCTTCTCCTTATTAACCCTTCGATAAAAACGATCATCCAATGTTCAGGACCGCGCCTCTTCTTAATATAATAGAAAAACTTTTAGTGAAGACAATGTCAGATAAGAAAAAAAATTAAACGATTTATAATAAATAATTTTTTTTCTGGTAAGTTAGAATGTTCAATTTACAATATAAATTTATTAAAGTACTTTATTTTTAAGAAATTATTTGCGAGATGATTAAAAAAAAAATTATTAAAAAGAAAAAAAATTAGGTATAGTGAACTAAAATATACACGTAAGCGCACATCAGGTGAAGGTTATCAAATAAATACAAACGTGTTATTTAAATTTCAAAAAACAATTCTATATTCCTAACTTTTTGAACATATAATATGTACTTATTTATTTTTAGTGAGTGATTTTTTTTAAATATTTTTCAAAAATAAAATTTTGTTCATGATGTTTGTATATTTACTATGATATATACATACAGTAACATTAAAATAATAAAGTATTTCATAGTACAAAAAATGTAAAGTTGATGTGGATCACATAAATGGTTTACGAGATATATACCGTAAACCGCAAATGGCCAAAAAATTGATGGATCGTAAAAAAAAATTGAGACGGACATACACCACATTAAAGTACATAAAATAACGTTTAATTTGAGCCTAAGTAGAGTAGACTCCGAGTTTTTTGACAAAAGGGGGAGCCATTTTAAAATTTGGGCCTAATTGGCCAAATTTGGATTTTGAGCAAAACTATTCAATATTTTTAGCCCATATTTGGACCACTTATTGTGACCGCCACCGGAGTTCATTCAATTTGTTTGCAATTTGGGCAAAATAGCCCAATTTGAATTGTTGCAAAAAACGTATTTATATTAATATTCCAGGAGGGGGGTTAACGGAGTCTCACAAAATTTGAACTGAAGGTTCCTCAAATAACAACAATAGGATATCAATTTCAAACCTTAGTTGGAAGTTTGAAGGGTTCAAAAAAACTAAAACTCCAAAACTGACCTAAAAAAAGGGCAAAAAAACCGTTTTTTGAAGGTTAGACATTGTTCCACCCAATATTGTCAATAGAAATTTTAGGATCTTATTATTTTCATCATAAGACACCATTTTTTCCAGGGCACTAACCTCTATCAAATTTTTACGTATATTGACTCCACTATTACTTTGCAGGAGTATCGGTCAAATAGATATAATTCCTGGGAAAAATAATCTAGACGAAGTATTCAAAACACACAATATATTTGATAAAGTGTATATAATACAGTGTAATTTTCTATATAACTATGAAATTTGAATAATACGAATGACACTAGAAGAATAGGAATAAAATTATGCTAGTTAATAAATATGACAAAACGATAGGTCACAAAAAGACCATTAAAAATGTCATATACAGATAACAAACTTATTAAATTGACTACAGTTTCAACTTGAGATTGAAATGTTTATAGCAGATCAAATTAAATTACGTTGAAACTTTCTTAAATGAAGTAACTTTTAAAAATTCGATTTTCACTAGTTTCATAAACTAGTAGAAATCGAACTTTTAATAGTTATTTTATTCAAGTTTAGAATGGATTTCCATCGCGTAATGGCTGATTTTCTATTCATTCTATGATATGAATTTATTACTTTTCTAGTAACATTAATGATTCTAACAGTCCCTCATAAATTACTACTGTCTACTATGGTAAAACTAAAACAAGTGTTACCAACTCTCCGATTTTTAATTTTAGTCTCATATGTCCTAGCCATTTCTCCACCCAAAACAAACAATACATTTGTAAACTTCGTAGTATCCTTTGGATATTTGCCATAACGTAATTTCTACTGTAAACAGTGGAAGTCAAAGATTCAACGTCATTTGCTCAAATATTTACACCAAAAACCCACACATGATTGATTGGGCAATTACTTACCAATAATAAACAAGACATGGACATGCTTAAGATCATAACAAATTGGACTGTAAGAAATTTGGAACGGTTTACTGGTGTTGGATATATAGATTATACTTATAAACTCTGTTCACTTTAAATAAAATTGACGTAATCGATCAAGGTCAGCCATTGTTGTCCAGTTGACCAGATTTTCAATGTTTTTAGATACAACTAACCATTGGATTCAGTACTGTGTTACAAACAAATACAGGAGTTCTTCACTTATATCTAATTATTTGTAATTTTAAATGTAATACACAAATAACTGTTGTAGTGTTTACCAAATGTGTGAAGAAAAATAGAGTACCTATATCTACCTACTGGTTCTGCTTGCATCGAATTCAATTTCAATAATAACATAAAAATATATTTTGGTATTCACTGAAGGAAAGACAATGAATGGCGACATGAAGTATTTTTCAGAAGATTCATCCCTGTTACAAAACGCTATTTGAGAGTTTACTTGATCGATTATTGAGATAAAACTGATCTTACACCTCAAAGATTAGATAAAGACAAGGAAAATTTCACTGGCTACTACATCACATGAAAAATCCAACCTTTTGGACTACTTCTATACGATTTATTTGAGTTTCAAGAATTGTCTTGCACTTGATACGAACATTGGTTTTATCTTGAAATGTGAGAAAACAAGGAGTATTTTCAATATCATTAATTTAATCGTCCGTAGTTAATTTCTAAGAATCAATTGTAAAATCAAGAACTTCGTTTGACAAACTCATTTCCATTTCATTGAATTTAATATCGGTTTTATTGTTGTAATGTTAGTATTCTAAGTATCTTATCTAGGGGTTTTTGGTGAGAAAATGTTAAATTTATTGTTGATTGATTTAATTTTCTATTGGTTTTTCCAACACCGTTCTTAGTAGTTTTGAATAAAGACATTCGTATGATGTTACAAAACTCAGTTTTAAATGTGAATCATAAGCTTGTGAATGTTTTAGTTTATGATATTTATTACTGATTTCTGTTTTTAACTTTCCTTAGCCGTATTGTATTCAGTAGAAGGTATTTTGCAACTTCCAAGCCGCACTCAGTTTGTCTGTGAAAAATTCTTCGCAAAATTGAAACATTTTAAACCTGCTGATACTCTCGTTCCATTTGGTGTTGTTCCACTATTTACAAATACCCCAATCCCTGAGTCTATGAACATTACAAAGAAATGGCTTTCAAATATTGATGTCTTGATAGAAACAATAGATACACACCATTAGTTCTGGCGCGGAAGAGCATACGGTCTAGATGCAGCTAACCCAGCCATAGAATGTGAGGTTATAGAACTGCGGAATCGTTTTTGTTGCATGTTCAATAATGTTTAGTTGATTTCTGCTTTATCATTAAAACCATTTGAAAAAGAAGCATTGAATCTAAAAATATTTATTTACATAAAAATTATTATTACTACTCAAATCTATGAATATTCTATGAGGAACCAACAGCCTCTTTGCCGCTTCATTTCCACATTCTATAATTGAAGATGAAACCACTGTTAGTTGATAATAATATACAGTTTAAATACTTACTTCATCCTAAAGCTGAGTCAAATTATTCTTGGTTCCGTGGACGATAAATTTCACCTTCCTGGTGTACGGCAATGACGGCGACATTTGTTGTTGTGGACTTGGAAGCGGTAGAGGCTGTGTCGTTGATGGGGGGACGCGGGGACAGCTATTGTAAAATATGAATAAATAAGTGTTAAAATTAAATAATTCCTGAGTTAAAACAAGCACATACGGAAAATTAAATTGGAATCGGTGGTGGAAAGAAATGTTGGTAATGGAGATGGTGCTTGAGTAATTCTATTATGAAATATCATCCTCCTCCTCCTCGAACAAATTAGTTGTTTAAAAAATCTAAATAGACTTTCTTCAACTCAACGTCATGTTCTGCGGAATCCACTAAAATAACGTACTTAATTCATGACATATTAATGTAATAATGATAATAATAACTTACTGTATCACCATTCAGCCCTCAACTTGGTAGACACAACTTATATCGAATCGATTTGTTAATTCGACAATACGTTGCTTAAAAGCGTCGTTCTTCTTGATGCTTGTACTGAAAAACTACCTTCTGCTTTATGAAGGAACCTTGTTTTATACTTTTATCCATTCAATGAGAAACGTTATTGGTTGACGAGCTCATATTTTTAAGCCGAAATCGTACGCTTAAAACAAAGGAAACCAATCATACTATTGAAACATAGGACATCACGCGATGGCATGTATTTACATATAATTTGTAAGATATGTTGGAAGTGAGTTATATAGTCGACACTTTGTTACACCGGAAGTGGTGAACAATAATGTAATATTTACATAGCGATCGAATCGGCCGATCTTCGCGATAAGGGTTTGAAATTTTTATTTTTCCAAATGTAGCTTCATCGGTATCAAGTGGAAGGTCTCGACACATAGAGTAGTAGAAAAAATGTGGCGGATACATATTGGAAAAACGTTAATTTTTTTTTGCAACTATAGCTTTATGGGTATCAAATGAAAGCCCTCGACTTGTACTGTACAAAATTGACAAATGCCGATCTATGAGCTGCCAACTGACATTCTATGAGCTGTTTTATGTCATAGCTATAGCGCCGTCTATATATTATTGTGGTAGCCATTATATGAGGTTCATCAATGAGCTGGAATTGAGCTGTCAACCAATCACAATACGAGTAGTGTAAGTGTTAAGACGAGCGAAAGCACCCGCGAGACCGGAAGTAAGTTTAAATAAATGTCTCTCAGTTACACCAGAAGTAATGATTTTTAACGCATGCATAGGCTATAGTGTTTGATATTCAGAGCTTCTACTTATCTATGCTTTCACTACATCAGCCGGCGATCATAGTTCGCTAACTGTGATCGCCAGCCGATGACGTTAGTATGTTCGTGCCTTTTCATGGTACGACACTGTTTTCTCACCCCCGAATGTGCCAGGCGTTCTGGAACCACCAGTACGTCTCGAACCACCCTGCACATAAGTCATCGAATATAGTTTGTTAAGTATAACAACGAGTTTTATTTCACTGTCCTTCGAATATCGCAAACATTTGATCCTACGAGCCGGATTGAATACCAGCAATTAATCACCCGTGAGTAGTTATCGTTCCAAACAAATTTCGCTCGTGTGTGAAAACTACATCAAGGAATCAACAATTCTACATCCAGCATCATCATAAGGTCAGTTCTATATCCCCTTCTCCTTTTATCTATCTTGTGTGACAGTTTTAGTGCTAGTACCAGATTTAAAGGGTAACTTACATCACTGCAGGGCAGTATTAGACCAATGTTCTGAGGTATCGCTAATTACTGACGGCATGTGTCGAAAATTGGGATTGCAAACGCAGTCAAGTAACGCCTCAATAACAGGAGTCAATCTGTCAGAAAGCTTTATCCGACGGCGTTGTAACGTAGAAATTACATCAAGATCAACTGAATTTACGCAGAACGTGGAATGTTTCGTTTTACCTCGAATAACGCGGCCGTCGCCATCTATTTCCTTTCATAAGGCATCTATCATGTTACCGAAGAGCGTTGAATTGACCGATCCGAGTTTCAATATCTCTCAAGAGAGAGATGTGTTCTTAGGCGCAAAATTATTTTGGAAGCTATAAATCGGCGGCCCTTTTCAGTTACGTAAAGATCAACCTTATTTCCAGGAAACGCAACTCGCATTCATATTAAGCGGAGATTTTAATTTCAAAAATCCAGTCTCTGAATTTGCATGTAATTTGATTTCTAGTGAAGAAAATAGCCTGCATTCTCAGGTAATAACATTTTGGGATAATGAGAACGTAGAAGCTGAAAAATTTGAAACATTTGAACAGCAAATTTGTGAAAATCATTTTAGTAAGAATACCAGAAGGGACGAGTCAGGTAAATTTGTAGTACGCCCGCCGTTTCTAGGTGATATAAGCTTAGGAGAAACTCGAATATTTGCTTTAAAGCGGCTTATATCTCAAGAAAGGCGATTTGAAAGAGACCATAAACTGGCCATTTCTTACAGAGAATTTATGACTGAGTATCGCAATCTCCATCACATGCAACTTGTTCCTTTCAAGGAACTAGACAACCCTGATTCGGCGTATTTGTCACATCTGGCAGTATACAAACAAACAGTCGATGGCCCGAAGTAACTGATATTTTGGCGGCGACCGGGTTTAATCTAGGCAAGTGGAATGCAAAAGATCCACGATTGCTGTCTAAAATTGATGTAAGCGCGAATCCAGTAATGGAAATATCAAAAAATGATGATGTCAAAGTATTAGGATTTTTTTGGAATTGTGCCGATGATGAACTTAAATACAGAGTAAGGCTCCCGTGTGATTCAAGAATAGTCACGAAAAGAAGTATACTATCAACTGTGGCAAGGATTTTTGATCGTTTAGGCTTGATTAATCCAGTAGTCGTCAAAGCGAAAATTTTGCTCCAAGAAATGTGGTCGCTAAAATTAAGTTGGGATACACCTGTTCCCGATGGAATTAAAAACAATTGGGACAAATTTTTAGCGGAGCTAGCGGAGCTTAATAGTTATCGAATTCCGCGTAGGTTGATGTTTTCGGATACAATATCATCATTAGAATTACACGGCTTTGCCGACGCGTCGTTGTTTTCTCAAAAAATGGGCGACTTGCCATTCGAAACAGTGCAGCAGTCACGGCCGTTTTCGGTTTGTGGAGTAGACTACACCAGGCATTATTTAATTAGGGCAACTAAACTACGCAATGCAAAAAAAATAAAGGTGCTCTTTATCTGTTTTTCTACCAAGGCGTTTTACCTTGAGTTGGTTGGCGACTTGAGCACCGAAAGTTTTCTGGCAGCCATTAGACGTTTCACGTCCCGCAGAGACCATGAAAGGGAAATCTTTCCAGATAATGGTTCCAACTTCATTGGAGCGAAACGCGAACTAATAAGATCGGAAAGTTTCAAAAGTAAAATATGTAATCACTTTCTGAATACAAATACCAAATTCAACTTTATACCAGCAAGGTCACCTCACTTTGGTGGACTTTGGGAGTGGTCAGTCCAGAGCGTTAAGCACCATTTGCGGAGAGTGCTAAGCGATGCCTCCGTTACTTACAAGGAATTTTATACGTTGTTGACACGAATAGAAGCTTGCTTAAATTCGAGACCCCTCATTCCCTTATCCCAAGATCCAAATGACCTTCAGGCCTTGACACCCGGACATTTCCTAATTGGGGCACCACTCATGGCTTCAATCGAAGGCCATATCACCAACGTCCAGACTAACCGTTTATCCAGATGGCAGAGGATAAAACAAATTCAGCAGCACTTCTGGAAGCGGTGGCAAAGGGAATACCTGTCCCAGCTGCAGAGGCGTCCTAAAGGGCAGCAACTAACCCAACAAAACATTTCAATTGGAACTCTGGTAGTCCTGGTCGAGGACAATCTACCACCCCTCCACTGGCATTTCGGACGCATCGTCGACGTGCACCCAGGAAGCGATGGTGTTTGAAACGGATGCGAAACGGACCGCTAGGGTCGGTTTTTATTGGCCCAACTAGCTCGAAATAAAGTAATTGATCTCAGGGATCGAAGTGAAACGTGCCCTGTGATTCTAGACTGGTGAATTGCCTGAGCGCCAACTGCTTAGTAATAACTACAAAAATAAATGAATTCACAGTCAAGAATACAGGCACTACGAGATGGTTTCATAGTTGATGGTATTTCAGAAAAATAATTCAAGATCAACTTAACAATTTGGTTTATTCCAATCGGAATTTGAGTTATAAAAAAACAATAAATTACAATTTTTATAGTGAACCAACTTGTAACAAAAATTAGAATTGAATTTTGAAATAAACAATTATAATTAAATCAATTTGTAACATAAACTAAGCTTGGATGTTGAAATGAACAATGAGAGAATTAAATCAAATTGTAACATAAATTAAAATTGATTTTTAAAATAAACAAATATTAAGTTAAATTCTTGGAATACTATTTAAATACAAAAAATGTATATATAAATGAGAGTTTTAAATCAATTATTTAATTGAAGAAGAAATTATCAATTAATAGGAATTAAAATGGACCTCCAATTAGTGGAATATAACTCGCTTAAATAACAAAATCAGAGAATGAAAATATGGTCATTCAAACAAGAAAATAATACCCTCCTTGGAACTTGATGGAACTGGAAGTCGGTCGTGTCAGGAAATTCACTAAACCGTCTCAGAAAGAAGGAACGTTTGAGGTGCCTCAACGTTCAAACCCTGTAATTTCAAAGAACGAACAGTACCTGACCTAAGTTCAAAGGGACAAACAACACCGTCAGTCGGAATAACCATGAGATTCCACAACTGATTATGTTATCTTCCCAAATTGTATAAAACACTATTACAAAATTGAAATCTTGAAGAGATATCAATTTATACCACAATCAATGTTAATCTGAACGAATTAAATTATTACAATTGATACTTAAATAGCCAAAACATTAAAATGTGACTGGAAGGAAAATAATCAAGATGTTGGAATCTGCCAATTAGCACAAATCTGAATACTTGAATTGAATTGCATAATAACTTGATGTTGTAATCTACACTACAACCCACACGAGCGCAGCAGTCCTGATAATTAAATATCCAATAAGCAGTAATTGAATAATTACTTTATGATAATCACTAATACTATCCATAGCACGTTACAGTCAAAAGACAGCTCTGTATGCACTTGTATCAGATTTACAAAATGGCGATTCAAAAGAATCACTCAAACTACCATCTGCCATTGTGGGATTAAACACAAAGGGAATCAAGAAACATTAACATTGAAACTGCCTACGTCCCGTTAGATTGTCTACATACAAAAATTACAACCATCAATACAGGGATGGAAATGATTATCTCTGAATTATGCTAGCAGCAAATTGATTGGGTGAAAACCTAGGTAAGTCGAGCAATACTTCCACCGAAATATTATCACATTCAGGTACTGAACATCCACTAATATAATTACAAAACCGAATCAAATTATATGTAGCCTGATGTGAATTATATTTCGATAGCAAAAATTAAGGAAAGGTATGTAAAGTGAATGAATTATAAAATCTCGACTTACCCAGTTAGAGGTTCACACCATAATGAATTCTCATCGACTTCCGTTATCAGACCTACCGCACTTCGCGATATTCGCGCTATCGAGCATGCGGGAACTAAATTCAGTAATCGATGCTATTGAACGTAAAGGTGTCACTGAGATATCATCGGACCAGATTCCTATCCGAAAAGAAAACTGATCTGTTCGTTACAGAGTTCTTTACAAAACACGAAACGGCCAACCCGTTACATTCCCCCTCTACCACGAGAAAAAATTTTGAAGTGAAGCTTCAAAAAATTTTTAAGAGAATATCAAAAATCGGTCTTGACGTAGAGACTGGTGGACCAAATCCAGAATCACGATACTAAGAAAAGTGTTGTGGTCCTCACATAAATATTGGTTGACCATTTCCAATATTACGATACTCAAAAGAATTTTGTGGTCCTTACATAAATATTGGATGACCAATTCCAATATTACGATACTTAAAAGAAGAAGTAAAAAAATTAAGATGAAAATTAAAATGTTCCATACATTTTATAAAAATGAATCATTCACAATCTTTAGTGAACATCCCCAAAAGAAATACTAAAAAGAATCAACAAAAAAATGTAATGTAATGTAATGACTAACAGCCCTAATACTGATTCCAAATATCCTCTGCAGGAAAAAAAATTAACAAAAATATAACAGTAAACAATCCTTAATGAATGAATCAAAAAAAATTGAAGATATACTATACGAATTTAATGCAAAGGAACAAAAATTAACCAAAATAAACAAATTATAATGTACCAGCTCAAAAAAATCTCAGTAAGAAGGTAATTAATGGTTATATCTGTAATTTCAAAAAAAATTACAAAGAGAATATCAAAAATCGGTCTTGACGTAGAGACTGGTTGACTAAATCCAGAATCACGATACTAAGAAAAGTTTTGTGGTCCTCACATAAATATTGGTTGACCATTTCCAATATTACGATACTCAAAAGAATTTTGTGGTCCTTACATAAATATTGGTTGACCAATTCCAATATTACGATACTTAAAAGAAGAAGTAAAACAATTAAGATGAAAATTAAAATGTTCCATACATTTTATAAAAATGAATCATTCACAATCTTTAGTGAACATCCCCAAAAGAAATACTAAAAAGAATCAACAAAAAAATGTAATGTAACGTAATGGCTAACAGCCCTAATACTGATTCCAAATATCCTCTGCAGGAAAAAAAATTAACAAAAATATAACAGTAAACAATCCTGAATGGATAAATCAAAAAAAATTGAAGATATACTATATGAATTTAATGCAAAGGAACAAAAATTAACCAAAATAAACAAATTATAATGTACCAGCTCAAAAAAATCTCAGTAAGAAGGTAATTAATGGTTATATCTATAATTTCAAAAAAAATTACAAAGATATACTTCCAAAACAATTAACAACTGAATCGAGTACTAAAGGATCAATACAACTTTATACTCAATCACCAACTGAACCGATTATTAAACACATCATTAATCCGGAAACTGTGTTGTTTAGCTTGGAACTACAAAACCCAATTCCAACATTCGTGATACAAAAACATTAGCCTTCTACTGATACAAAAAGCAAAAAAATAAAGAAGCTGGCACATAAGTGAACCTAGTTCACAATAGTGAATAGATGTTTTCACAAAGTTATCCCACGCATAAGTGTAGGTCCAATTCAAAGTTCCCTACACTCCGAACTAATAGTGAATGGAAGTTTTCACTTATTATTCCCAAGCATCAGTGTAAGTCCAAATTAAAGTCCCTTACACTCCGGACTAATAGTGAATGGAAGTTTTCACTTATCATTCCCAAGCATCAGTGTAAGTCCAAATTAAAGTCCCTTACACTCCGGACTACAATAGTGAATGTATATAATACAACACTAAACAAGAGGTAACTAAAAATTTGAAGTGAAGCTTCATAATTTTTCAAAAGAGCAAAAAAAATTCAAACAAAATTGGTTTAACCGGAAATCTTACAAATCCTATCATTTCAGAATGTAGGAACTGACACAAAAGATAAAAAAGAAAAATGCTCATATGTGCTAAACTAGAAAAATACAACAATAAGAATCATCACAATCCTTTGGTCTTTCGAAAACGTAAGATATTAATCAAAAAAAAAAAAAAAATTGAATCAACTATAGTAGATGTACCCCCAAGATATGCTATTACCTATAACCTATAAAAAATAACCGAGTTTTTTCACTTTTTAAAACCAATGAGCCATCAGACTCCAAATTAATGTTGTAACAATTGGGAAAATTCAACTCGTTATTACAATGAGTTAAATTCCTGAAGACTCTAGGGAAGGGGACCTTAAATCTAATTTATATTCCCTACTTTAAAAAAAAACTCATAGTCACCTCCCAATTTCAGCAACAATATGGACCCTATGATCCCAAATTACAAATTGCCTACCCTAAGGTTGACTCAAAAATGGAGCTTATTTCTGAAAATATACGTTTTCCAGACAATAGCTCCCTATAAATCAGTCTACTCTTGAGTGTTGCAACACTAAGAGGATAGACCTACCAAAAATAGCATACCAGGGTCAATTTCCAAACCTGTCATAACATGGACCAGCAGATCCCAAATTAACTTATGCAATTATTGAAAATTGAAACCCAATTCAGAAGTAAACACTTCCAAATTCAAAATCTATAAATGGGTAACAAAAACTATAGCTTTAACTAAACAAAAGATAAACTATAAGGTTTGAAGGGTGAACACGTCAAACTTCCAAATTCAACTACATTTTAAAATGAGTGTTACTAAAAAAAACAAAATATAATGAATCTAAAATAACAGTAACTGTAAAAATTTTGATACTTAAACGATGAAAATTCAAAGGTAAAATAGCACGATAAATCAAAATGTAAATTCAAAAATATAAATAATGATACTTAACATCATCCGAACAGAAGAAAGACCGATGCAGATCAGAGCAACAGAGGGTTCCCGCAGATCACCAATAGTTTGCAGCTTCCATAACAGTATTCATCTACTGTGGCAATCAAGGGGGATATCCATCCCAAAACTGACAGATGCAACCTCAATGTCCACCGCAACATTAGCAACCTGCTAGGATCTTATCCCTCATCACTGTAACTGTCATCCCTTTGCTCAGTCATCATTTCCAAAATAAAGTTCTCAAAGTACAATTTCCAAATTTTGATGTTCGTTATTTGCTATAAAAGGAAAAAGAATGTATCAAAATTATGTTTCAGAACTGCTTAAACAAAAATTAGGGAAGTATCCCACTGAAAAACCAAAAATCGACCCAAATGATTTGATTAAACAATTCACCATAGTGAAAAAAAATTAATAGCACATATGAAACATGACACTACATTATTGAAAACAATAAACTATAGCAACAAATAAAAAGAAACCGATAAAACAGCAATACCTATAACATAGGATTAAATGCTGAACCTACAAGCTGAAAACAGCTGATCAATAATTCTAGATAATCTTAAACATCACTCAGATAAAAAAGGTATAAGTGAAAAATATACCTATCAATAGGTGAAAAACATGATAATTTCCAACTACAGAATATGCAAATTCAAGTGGAATCGAAAAAAAAATAATAAAATGACCAATTTTTCACTTCAGATATAAATTTTTCTAAACAACCATCAACTGTGTTCAAGACCACGTTAAAGAAGAAGGGCGACAGTGAAATGAAACCCTATCTTCGTTCGGGCGCCAGTGAAACGGATGCGAAACGGACCGCTAGGGTCGGTTTTTATTGGCCCAACAAGCTCGAAATAAAGTAATTAATCTCAGGGCTCGTAGTGAAACGGTGAATTGCCTGAGCGCCAACTGCTTAGTAATAACTACAAAATTAATTGAATTCACAGTCAAGAATACAGGCACTACGAGATGGTTTTGTAGTTGATGGAAATTCAGAAAAATAATACAAGATCAACTTAACAATTTGGTTTATTCCAATCGGAATTTGAGTTATAAAAAAAACAACAAATTATAATTTTTATAGTGAACCAATTTGTAACAAAAATTAGAATCGAATTTTGAAATAAACAATTATAATTAAATCAATTTGTAACATAAATTAATCTTGAATGTTGAAATGAACAATGAGAGAATTGAATCAAATTGTAACATAAATTAAAATTGATTTTTAAAATAAACAAATATTAAGTTAAATTCTTTGAATACTATTTAAATACAAAAAATGTATATATAAATGAGAGTTTGAAATCAATTATTTAATTGAAAAAGAAATTATCAATTAAGAGGAATTAAAGTGGACCTCCAATGGGTTCTATAAAAATTAGTGGAATACAACTCGGTTAAATAACAAAATCAGAGAATGAAAATATGGTCATTCAAACAAGAAAATGTTACCCTCCTTGGAACTTGATGGAACTGGAAGTCGGTCCTGTCAGGAAATTCACTAAACCGTCTCAGAAAGAAGGAATGAGGCACCTCAGACGTTCAAACCCTGTAATTTCAAAGAACGAACAGTACCTGACTTAAGTTCAAAGGGACAAACAACACCGTCAGTCGGAATAACCATGAGATTCCACAACTGATTATGTTATCTTCCCAAATCGTATAAAACACTATTACAAAATTGAAATCTTGAAGAGATATCAATTTATACGACAATCAATCTGAACGAATTGAATTATTACAATTGATACTTAAATAGTCAAAACATTAAAATGTGACTGAAAGGAAAATAATCAAAATGTTGGAATCTGCCAATTAGCACAAATCTGAATACTTGAATTGAATTGCATAATAACTTGATGTTGTAATCTACACTACAACCCACACGAGCGCAGCAGTCCTGTTAATTAAATATCCAATAAGCAGTAATAGAATAATTACTTTATGATAATCACTAATACTATCTATAGCACGTTACAGTCAAAAGACAGCTCTGTATACACTTGTATCAGATTTACAAAATGGCGATTCAAAAGAATCACTCAAACTACCATGTGCCATTGTGGGATTAAACACAAAGGGAATGAAGAAATAGTATCATTGAAATCTGCCTACGTCCCGTAAGATTGTCTACATACAAAAATTACAACCATCAATACAGCGATGGAAATGATTATCTCTGAATTATGCTAGCAGCAAATTGATTGGGTGAAAACCTAGGTAAGTCGATCAATACTTCCACCGAAATATTATCACATTCAGGTACTGAACATCCAGTAATATAATTACAAAACCGAATCAAATTATATGTAGCCTGATGTGAATTATATTTCGATAGCAAAAATTAAGAAAATGTATGTAAAGTGAATGAATTATAAAATTTCGACTTACCCAGTTAGAGGTTCACACCACAATGAATTCTCATCGACTTCCGTTATCAGACCTACCCCACTTCGCGATATTCGCGCTATCGAGCATGCGGGAACTGAATTCAGTAATCGATGCTATTGAACGTAAAGGTGTCACTGACATATCATCGGACCAGATTCCTATCCGAAAAGAAAACTCTGTTCATTATAGAGTTCTTTACAAAACACAACCCGTTACATGTTGTGCGAGTAGTAACCGTAAAAACAAACAGTGGAGTTCATAAGCGTGCGGTCAGAAAAGAGTGTGTTGTGCCGACAGAAACCAGACATCGTTAATCTAAAGGCAATATGTCACCCATGCATGTATCTCTAAAGTATAGATCTGTCGCCGTATATTATGTTTTAAAATTTGCATATACCGTCTTTATATTCCGATTATAACCACGTTTTTTTTATATATTCAAGATTTATTCATTATTGATTTTTGTCTATGACAATGACATGTTTAGTAATAAGTAGTTGAAGTCCATACCACCTTCAAGGGGGGTGCATGTTCGCGCCTTTTCATGGTACGACACTGTTTTCCTACCCCCGAATGTGCCAGGCGTTCTGGAACCACCAGTACGTCTCGAACCACCCTGCACATAAGTCATCGAATATAGTTTGTTAAGTATAACGAGTTTTATTTCACGGTCCTTCGAATATCGCAAACAACTAACCATTTTACTGAAGTGCTTCAACTTTCAGACGTTCAATACTAATAATGAAACAAATATAAATAACGCAAGCCCATTTCATTTTTTGATAGTTATATATACATGTAACATATATACTTTCATTTAAAACGCAACAACCGTCAGCATGGACGTGTCTAACAAGTCGAAAGCAAAACAACAATTGAAAAAAAAAGTTTGGGAGCTAGCAAACGTTGAGACGAAAAATATGTGGCGGTGGAATTGGGTAAAGCTGAAAATGATGCAATCCTATATATGTTTAAAAACTTATCTATTCCTCTGCATGCGAAAAGTGCTGAAATAATCAAATAAAATTCGTTGACTAAACCTAAAAGTGTTGTTTCTACGGCAACACGGAATGAGAGCGTGCCAATCCTAACTATTATTACTGAAAGAGAAAAATTTGTGTATAATCCTCCAGATGTTGAAAATAATGTGTTTGTCCCCGAACCTACTATCGATCAGATTTGTGAAGAATTCAGAAAACTTAAGCTAGCTAATGCAGCGGCTACAGAAGAGTTTTTACGTTATCACTTGAAAGGATTCCTATTGGATGATAATGTCAAGAGATACGATGATGAATAACATGGGTCTGTAATATAATTCAAATTTAGATAAATGATTCATCGGCAATCAACCTTCAGAAATTGATGAAAGTAATACAATGATCAATGGCACCCGTTCCAAAGGTACTACAGGATTGTATATTTGATATTTTACAGATGAAGGGAAGAATTGCAACCCAATGATGGAAATGACCAGTACCCACAGACGTAATTACAATCTAGCTGATCGAATAAGAAATACGGTAAGATACAAACATGTACTGAAACTTTAATTATTTCCATGAAAAACCGTAGTTCTAAAGCATACACAGAAAGTGCATATACCATTAATTTATACTTGAATATAACGAGACACCCATCGAATACGTTTATCGGGATGACGTAAAAAATTGTATTTCGACTAAGACTTCTTGTTGCAACCTCATATGCAGGTAACAATAATCATCACAACGAGATGTATATAATAGAAGAATTGATAGAGGCTGGCGTCATTGAACAAAAATCAAATGTACCGATAAATTTATCAGGTATAAAAATGGCTTTTGTGGATAAGTTTGGAAGAACCTAATCTTCCATGTGGATGTATGATACAAATATATTTAATAATGATTTCAAACAAGTTCATAGAAAAGGGTTATTTCTAAAGAGCGAGAGAAGTTATGATATGGAAAATATTAGATTGTGCAACGTATTAATTTGATTAATTACCGAATGACAATGAAGATGCTGCAAGTAAAGTATACGCTGATAAACTAGAACACGAACTAAATCTGAAAACAGAAGCCAGTCTTAAAGGTACCTTTGGTATTCGGTTTGATAATTGGATCAAGAATGACCACAATCTGGATGAACATAAATTAAGGAATAAGAAGCCTATTCACACCATGGATGTATCATTTACTCAACAGCTGATGAATATGCAGAATAAATATGATAGAATGGAGACTGATATAAAATCGGTGTATAAAACACTGCATTATCAGGGATAGTGTGAGGGAAGACAGAAATGATTTAAAAGAGATTAAGAAGACATTTAACGGTCTGGACATGCATTTGAATGACATTATTGATTGAAGGCGTTATAACGACGGATGACATCTTTGGAACCTTCTAAGAAGGTTCAACAACAACAACAAAGCAGGTCTCTGTGAAACGTATTACTCCAAATCCTGTAAGTAATCCTAGAAAATTAATTCTAAGTTAGTTAGTTCTGCATTCTCGGATATATCGATTTGTAGATGTAAGGAAGAATCTAGGTAGAAGAAAATATAAATTTTGATACGATGAGTAGAGAACTATATAAATCGAGTGAGAAGAATTTTAAACGCTGCAGGATATAATTGTCCTGCGGCGTTTAAAGAAGTTCGGATGATTCGGGACAAATGGGTCTGGCTGAATTGGATAATTATGCTCGCGAAAATCAAGGACTTATACATTCTGGTTATTATCGATTGCTTCTCGAAATATCATTGGTCTCATCCGTTGGAACGAGATCAGCAGAAGAAGTTAGAAGAGCGGTTAACTCGTTTTTTTTAATGGAACGGACATATACCCAGGAATTTGCAAGGTGACCAAGAAAAGGAGTTCTTTAATAAAAACTCCGATGAATTGATGAAGGACCTTATAATCAACCATTATAATACGCTTTGTGTGGGAATAGCAGTCATTGCAGAAGGTGTATTTCGAACGTTAAAGAAACGCTCTACAAACAATTCAGTCTGAGTGGCAAATACAAATGACTTGATGTACTTGAAGAAATCATTAAGAAAATATATTAAACGTATGCATAGACATAGAGCAATAAATATGTCTGCGTGTAAAGTGACTAAATAGAACGAGAGTGAAATATTGAAGAGATCTTACTCGCACATCAAGTTATTAGCTCTGCCTTACAAATACAACGTCGGAAACGTGGAGCAAGTAAGTAAATCTAAACACATATTTGAAAAAAGAGACACCCAATTGGTCGAGGGAATTTTTTAATTATTTAAGAGGTCATATAACAGTTCCTATTACGTTTATTTTGCAAGATATGTTGGGGAAAACTATAAGTGGAGGATTGTACGAGGAGGAATAATAGAAAACCAAAACACCCGATGTGTATTTAGTCGAAAGATGTTACGAAAGCGGAGGGGTCAACAGTATATCAAGTGGTTGGGTGTAGATAATAATCACAATAGTTCAATCGATAATTCTGATTTCGTTTAATGAACCCACCATTGACGATTAGAAGATTATTAGAAACAAATAAACAACTGGAACATTCCCTCTATTCTACGAGTTGTAGGGCGAATCATGAGCGAAGATTATATTTGAGAAATATGCTTTGTTATCATAATTAAAATGACGTCATTTGTATTGAGAAAATTTTGAAAGTAATAAAAATAATATTTTTGAGATATTTAGTCTTCCTTCCTCACTTACCTTCATCTTCCAATAACTGTGCAATTTCTAATTATCATCAGTCTGTATGGAACCATACGTAGCAGAAGGTCTTGTCAATACCCTTATGAACAAGCTCCCGTTTGAACTTCATCTTCCCGGTTATCAATATTGTGGTCCCGGTACGAAATTAGACGATAGGTTGAAGAGAGGAGAGCCTGGTATCAACTTACGCGATAAATCTTGTAGCCAACACAGTATTTCATATTTGTGAAACATTAGTTTGGAAGGACGTCACGAGGTGGATAAAATATTAGAGAACGCTGCTTGGCAAGGTGTTAAACCTAAAGACGCAAAATTTGAAGAGATGAATGCTGCTTTCGGCGTAAATAAAATTATGAAGGCAAAGATGAAATTAGGGATGGAGTTGAGAAAGAAGTCTATATTCGAATAAAAATCCGAAAAGTAACAAAAAAAAGTAGCCATTTCATTGGAGTATTTATGCGTCATGAAGAGCCATCGAAACTATCGTGGAAAAACGAGCGGGTAATAGTTAATTTAGATAGCTCGGACAATGAAGGCACTCAAATGGTTGGGTTTAAGAACAGTTTTCTATTATGATAGTTTCGGCAATTTACTTACAGCATGAATAAAGTTGAAATGAAAATAGCACACATACATTTATAATAATAATTTAACAAATAAAATACAGATAAAATATAAAAATATCAAAATATTCAGGAATATGCCAAGTCATCAATGGCAACAGGGTATCGTTAACATAATCATTGAAATCATAGAAAGCCTTTCAGACTAGATAATTTCTTATCACGGAACAAAATTATTATAAGGCAACAATTTCAAGGGCGATGGAAGCTTATTGAACATTTTAGCACCATAGTAATTTATTGAATGCCGACTTGATTAGCGCATACGATATACGAGATTTCGCCTTGTAACGAAGCCCAAACTTTAATTTATTATTTGGTTTTGGTCAAGTAGGAAACACGTTTATCGCTCGTAAAATTCCGAATAAGTGGCTAGTATTACTTCAACGGAATTATTTCAATAAATGAAATGTACATAGTAGGTATTCAGCTCTTATAGAAATTGCAGGCATTCCGATAAAGTATTTCGGAAAAAAAAATCGATAGCGTTCGAAATAACGCGTCAAACTTTTAACAGCCTTATGTGGAAAAACTACGTACAAGCAAAAACCGACGTTAAGAATCCCCACCTTGCAAAAATGAATTTGGTGGAGCAACGTGAGCGCGAATTTTAGAAATAAAAAGTAGCGTCACTGTCAAGCATTGTTCGGGTCATAAGGAAAAAAGCCACGTCACAAAATAAGGATTTGGTGGTACGAACAAAACCTCGAAAAACATAAAAAATAGCGGCAGACTGATCGATTTCGAGATATAAAAATATAGAATTAGTGATCCCGTGTGCTCTATTTCCAATTGTGCGAATTTGTAACACCGTTGCGTGCTTCAATTAATTAACGTAAGGTAAATGATGGCTTAATATTTATTTTCCGGCAATACGACATACTGCATTCCGTGGTTTGTAATGCTAGGCTTGTGTATTCCGTAGATAGTAAATGTAAATCATTTAAGAACCGATTCCATACAGTTGAATAATAATTAAAGATCGACCATATCGTAAAAATTGATTTTTCTTTTACCGATTGAGCAGTACCACCTGGGTCGATTGTTTGTGTCAAATACGTTCAATTACATTCAATAATTATTATCCGAGTGTACTTCTTTGAATATATTTAATAGTTGAAATTCCCCGTTTTATTTAGTTATTTCTGCTCCATCTTTTAATGAGCTAAGTTATAACCAAGTATCAATTGTAATTCAAGTCAACAACTTTGATATTGATTATGCTTAACTGTAGCTACCCTAGGGGCTATCTATAGATAGCAAGGTGACACGCTTTGTGGTGAGGACCCTAGCAGAAGTTCTCAAGAAGGAGCAAACCTTCAGATAAATCTGGCACCCGAGAATTGGGGTAAATTTTAGTGGAGCTCATTATACGGTTGGAGTTGAAAAATACCGCTAGAGATTATAGGATTAACTTTCAACAATAAATGTTAGTCCAATACCAGCATTTTTTATACACAAGGAATTCATCTGAGAAGGTTGTTGAAAGCGACGTTACTAGAGAATATAGGATTGGATTTAAGGAATAAAAGATATCTTCATACCATCTTCATAACCTGCAACAATTTCAAAGGAGAAAGTTGCTGCAGCAGCACCATCATTGGAGAATTGGTTACCATGTCGGAAAAACTTTAAAGAGATCATCCGAAAACAAAGTCACACTAACTAGCCACACAACATGAAAAGCGATAAAATTGAGATATTAATCAATCAAAAAGATGTATTGGTGAATGTATGCTAACTAATAAATTTAGAGCGTTTCTCTTTGAATAGATCAGTTATGAATTGAACGAACGAACGAAAATAAATGTGAAGACGATAACACTTAAACTGCAAAATGTCTTCAAAAATGATCAACTTAAATTCCCAATGTTGGGGAATTTGAATGCTGAGAAGCATATATTGATTTCTTTCCGTAGTTGGGATCTGCATGGAAATCCGATCATGAAGAAGAGCACTCGAGACATTTGGGCAATTAAAATGTCAATGAATATGGAACGTCCCATATATGTGATTCTAGCTTCACGAAAAAATAATCCTGTGAAGCATAGTACATATTTCGATAATATAAACTTGCTAAATTATAATTGAATTCAGAGTGCTATCCATATGAAGGAATGACATTTAATTTTAACAATCAACAATATGTGGGAGCGTATCAGATGTACTATGACTTCCAGAAATCATTTTCAAACGAAAAGATAAGCGAACCGATGCTAGATTAATTATATGACATTGTAGAAAAAAGTGATTTTCGTGATTCATTATTCGAAACAAAACGATGTTATAAAGTCATCAACAAACCGGAGATGAGAAATTTCGTGAATTTCCCTAAAAAAACACGGGCTTTTTTTACGAACTCTGATATCTGGCCAATGAGATCGATCAAAATAAAGAATCACCCACTACACGCGGTCTCAACTATGGAGAGAATCATTTAAGAAAATTATCAGTGTGAAAATGCTTTAAAACGTAGCAGTACGCGTTCGAGATTCTAATGTGACTACGTAGTCCACCAATAATTTCAAGTTAACAGTTAATGAAGTGTGTCTAAAATTTAGACTAGATATAAGAAAGGATAAAAAACTATTTATTCTGGAATATACAACTAAACCAACGTGTTCTAATAAATGAAGATCTATTAGATTCGTTAGGTTATCGAGGAAAAGTATTACGTGAAAAGGGTGTTATCACAAGATTGTTGAAGAAAAACCCACATATACACCATTTAGAAATTTGTGATAAGACTGATACACGAAACAAATATTATGTTTTAGATTCAATTAATTTCGAAGCATTGTTGATTGTTGAAACCAAAGAATAACCAATTGATACAAGCAATAGAAGAGTTGGGATGTTTAGTGTTGAAAGTTGAAAGAACAAGCCGAGGAAGAGCGTCAAAGAGCTGAGAAACTTCAACATCGAGCAGAAAACGAACGTTTAAAAGCTGAAACTAAACGTAAACTTGCTGAAGAACAACAAATTCAAATGAACGTCACCTTACGGAATAACATGCGCCATGTATTGTTCTATCTCCGATAAATTTAGGAAAAAGACGAAATTTAGGTGACTACTGTGTTTTGTAATATAATTATATTTTTTTCTCATCAATTCCAGGGTTGTATCGAACATCAAATAACATGAGACCTGAATGGTACCTAATGCGCCGACAAGAGGATGGTTGGCGTGATACTGACAGAAAATTGCAAAATTGAGGAATGCGATTGTCAGTAGCGTACATTACTTCGAAACGATGAATATCATTTATTAGTTGATGAGAGTGAAATGAGATAACGTGAGATGATTTATTACGAAGCGGAGAGATGAACATCAGGGCTCTCAAAATGACCAAATAGATAATCAAATCTAACGCTGTTTACTGTTTAGATAAAATCTAATAGTATATTACTTGAAATCATATTTAGGCCAGTCTAGGAAACTTTTTCAGTAGAAATATTCATGCGACACAGTTTTATTTGCAATTGTTATAGATATAATCGAGCAGATAACAATGATTGTATTACAATTTTCAAAACCACGAGGTTCACTGTTATAAACAATCGTTAATTGTAAATTAATTGGACAGAGCGGAAACGGTAAATCAAACATCAAAAATCTTGAATTAATAATATAGGCTTTATCTACATATGCGACGTTTGAGATGACGACCTTTTATCTTGAACCGGTAAATTGTTATAATAATATTGATATAATGTTGATTAATAGTTGTGGGTTTGTAGTTGGAGAGGGTTTTCTTTCATGAATAACACTGAATTGTTTCTCTAGAATATAGAAGTTTTTATTATTTTATTATAAAAAATAACAGTATAACAGCTTAAACTAATTACTACTCTTACCTAGAATATAGAAGAAACAACATTCAAAGTTGCTATTCACGTTGTTCTTCTGGATTGGTTTTAAAAAGTATTTTATTCTTTATTTCTTATGACATGTGCACTGTGTCAATTAATTGTCTTAATCATATAATTAGAGGTCTGACTTACCGACCTGATTTTACAATAGAGCACTAAGTTTGATTATACTAAGGATGCATTCCTTACATTGATACCAACTACCATATCTATATAGTCCTGCCCTGAAATTTTATTTTACATTTGTTTATTCAAAGATAGAAGAAGACCTAATGAACAAATAGGATAAGTAGGCGTAGGAGAATCGTATTTAAATACGGTTTCCGGCTTTGAAGGAGTTTGGATTAATTGTTCAAATTAAATAGGTACATATAAGTTTCTCAACAATTAGGTAGGTACCTTTAATTATAATTAACTATTATAGTGAACACTTAATCTACTCATTAGTTATTGTATTACATTCAACTGTAATTTTTTTTGATAACACGATATACAACAATAAACTCGTTACCAATTATCAGAAATTGTAAATGAATAAGCATGTTTTCATACAACTTTAATTCTATAATGTAAGCTAGCTACAAATCGATGGAAATGAACAAGTCGGCATCAGCAAAAAATAGCTTAGTTCTCTATTCGAATATTCGGCCGCGTAGATTCAAGAGTTACGTGAACTATGCGACGAGTTTTTTAGCAAAAGGAACGGGTTTTTCATTAGATATTTATTTAATGCCCTACTACGCCACTGAAACCACTTTTTTTGCGTCATCTACCGTCGAAAGGTCAGAATATAAATTTGCATATTTCGGCCAGAATTTACAGATACCTTTCGAAATCTATACTTCATATTTATAGCTTTCTCAATATTTAATATTGTACTTGGTATTTGTTGTGATCGTTGTGATTTTTGTCTCAACTAATAGTTAAATGTGTAGTGTTTTGTATGAATACAATAATTAGATGATTAAGATCATATTTCACGTAAATAATACCAGTTGAATTTCAGAACTGACCTGACGAAAATAGCATGTTTTCAATAATCAATCTTATTCAGAATTACTTTATACAATTCTGCATACTTTCAGCTTTAATTTGAGCTGAAACTTGTCTAAATTGTGTGCTCAATTTATGTTAACAATACGAAATGAGTTACCCGGATCGCAGCCTAATGAATCGAAATGTAATTTGAATTTCGCACATAAATTTGCAGTATCTGAAGTGGCTTATAATATGTCTGGATACGATATTTTTTTTATTAATACGGTCTTCTGAACAAAATTTCAAAGTATTGTCATTGAATAATTATTCCTCTTCTTGATATAGTCGTGGTATTAAATGTAATTTGCGAGAATAGTTATTAGCCATACTGGCAAATTCATTTAGAAATCTGATAGTCTATTTGAATTTTTGGTTATTAACCAATTCCCTCTTTTATCCTTGTAAATTTACATCCATCATAAATTTACCTAAATATCCAAAATAACTGTATCTTGTAACGCTTTCCACGTTACTGGTATAAAGAACGCTTGAATGATTAGAATAACGATTTCTGTTCGGTTTATAGAATCATTTATCCCGTATTGACTAGGAGTGTCACCTACCCTTTCAATAAGAAATCGATAAACGAATTCGAATTCTTGGTGGATATTAGTTGCACGACGCCCTATTCGCGAGTAGAGGGTATAGTGGATAAAACGGAAATTTAAAGTAGCCATTCTGTCGTGAATGTTTAATGAGGTGAGTCAAGATTTAACAGTCCTTTGTCTTTTGGTTATTATCAATCTACCATTGAGAATTGTTAACATCAGGGACTATTTAATTTGATTTGATATCTTACACATAATTCAGGATATGTACAGTCCCTGAATGTTAATATTTTTCAACGGAAATAATTCTTGACGAACCTTAACATTCATGGCGAATCATTTTGTTATCTAGCATATTTCTGAGATAATCTTTTGCATCCTTAGTAATAATTCTTTATCTTCTTACGAAAATAATTTGACGAGTAGTAAGCAGATTGGTAATATAGTATTTTTGTGCTTCGTGTTTAACCTAGCAATATTATACGTGATACGTGATTTTGAGAATCACCATTCTTGACCTGGTACAATAAGTAACGCGTGGTTGTGTCTTATTAGACTAGTAGTTTTTTTGTTTAAATATTGATCTGGGTAGGCATAAAGAAGCACGGATCTCATTTACTGCTTTTTGAGTTCTTAAGTAATACCACTGTTACGCTCGTTCAAATTATCTTATAAATTGCAAACTTCAATTCATTAGTCAGACTAGAATCAAGTAAATCATCATCTGTATGCTCTTTAACAATATCTAACTTGTTGATTATAATTCTTTTTCGTAACTACCTTTATCTCTACAATTTCTATTTCTTTATAATATTCAATTACTTCATGACGTGTACCTTGTGACTTTTCGGTAAACTGCTTACTGCGGTAAACTTCAAATCCTCTGGCGCCAGATTTTTCTAAGGGTTTACTCCTTTTGAGGACTTCTGCTAGGGTTCTCACCACAAGGCTTGTCACTATGCTATCTATAGATAGCCTTGTCCCCAGGGTAGCTACAAAACCAGGGGTCATTGGGCAGAAAACAGTATCAAAATTGTAGGCTTTAATTACAATTGATACCTGGTTAAAACTTAGCTCGTTTAAAGATGGAGCAGAAATAACTGAATTCCGAATATTAAATATATAATAACAATTATAACAAGTACACTTTCAGAATAATTAATCAATACAATTGAACGGTAAATTTCACAAAAATCCACCCAGGTGGAAAATGTAATGAAGCTCAAGCGGTATATGAAAACTGTTACAACATATCTATTTTACGATAGGTTCGATATTTATTTTCAATTCAACGGTACGGAATTAGTTGATAAATGATACATTTATCAATTTACGGAAAATACAAATCAAACAGGTCCTAGAGTGATAAGCGGTGTTCGGTAATTATTCAGATAGCATTGTCACTTGAAATGTTGTTAAAACACAGTACGATATATCAAACGGTTAAAAGTCGGTTGGATCGGAAAATACATCGTAATGCTGGAAAATAAAATATTAAGCTATCATTTACCTTTATGTAAAATTCACTAACACGGAACACTTTTGTTAATTCAAAAGTTTTTAATCTTGAACTCGGATGATAATTTACTCTGATACTAAGATGATAAACACACTTTAACGGTACTAATTGAAAATCAAAATCACAAAAGAGCAACTGTACTGATTGATAATCAAAATCACAAATGAGCGAGTCACACTTCAACGGTACTAATTGATAATCAAAATCACAAAAGAACAACTGTACTGATTGATAATCAAAATCACAAAAGAGCAACTGTACTGATTGATAATAAAAATCACAAAAGAGGAACTGTACTGATTGATAATCCAAATCACAAAAGAGCGTAACGGTACTGATTGATAATCAAAATCACAAAAGAAAGCGATCTTTTGTTTGTCACTGCTTTTATATGTTTTCGGGGTTCTGGTCAAGTCCGCTCCACCAATTCCTTATTTTGTGGCAAGGGTTTTTCACTTATGTCGCGAACAATGCTTAAAAGTGACGCTACTTTTTAGATCTAAAATTCGCGCACATGATATCACACTAGTTCCTCTCGGCACAATAAACAAATGTTATCGGAGTTTTTTGGTTGTTCGCCCTTTTTATACATAAGATTGTTCAAAGTTTGATGCGTTAACTTGCCAGACCCCCGTTTTTGCAACATATTTTATCGGAATGAATGCAATTTTTAAACGGGCATGAATTCGATTCATCTATTTGAATAATTACACTTATTCAAAATTACGGAGATTTAGAAAAGTGACAATCACGGAATATACATTCGGAGCTCACGCATATGTATTGAAATTATGAACTGTTAATGTAAAGATAAAGATAAAGATAAAGGCTTTTTAATTGAAATTGGTGCGATTTGGACGCTTTGTGTAATACAATTAGTTTATATAATCAAGTTTTAGAAATAATAAGTCTTGTGATGATGGTCGTGAGACCGAAACGTACGTAAAGACAAAATTTTTTAAAACAGAGTGTTAATGTGACCTATTTCCCGAGAATTTTTATATATAATTATGAACTGTTCAAACGGAGTTTACGTGTAATATTCGTATTTACTGCCTGATCCAAAATAAATGACATTTCAAAATTTAAGCTTCGTTACAACTTCATATAATTCGATTTTTATTTTCAATTTACATTATACCAAATATTCATTTTGTTCATTACAATAATTGTACTTTGTTAAAATTGTTATTTCAAATTCCTACTCGGAATAAAACCAAATTGTTGAGTTAAACAATGTCTTATTTTTCTGAGTATCCATCAACTTTTATCCACCTCGTAGTGCTGGATTCTTGACTGTGGATTCTTTTTATGTTCATGCTAAAGCAGTTGACGCTTAGGGTAATCCATAAAGTCTAGAATCACAGGACACGTTTCACTATGAGCCCTGAGAGTAAATAATCTTGTTCGAACAACATAACTAGCTCTATTTGTCTTTATGCCATTAAAGATTATTTATATTATAACTATGCATATGGTTATATAGAATAATTACATACTCAAAATTAATAAAATCACTTTTCTCTTTTTGATACATCAACTTTTGAATCTAATGTTCATTAATCTTTCGAAAATGTTCATACTAAATTCATTGAATTACCTCAACACTTTTAGGTAACATGTTCTTCGCTGAAGATTCAGAGTATTGTTCAGAAGAATTCACCTACAAAGCAATGTTCTTTTTTAGAGAGATTTTATTCAATCTACTACAGATTTATTTATGTGAAATTCAATCACTATACATCAAAACACACCTGAATTAGTAAATTCAGTTTGCAGAAAGTTCAAACAAACGTCCTTTGCAAATTAATACAGACAAAAGGTACGTTACACGAGACTCCATTCGGCTTGCCTCACTCCGTCTTAATTTAATAGGCGGCCGCCTATGGTGCATAAGAGGAAGCGGCCGCTTGAGTTGCGTAAAAGAATGATGAAGTCACCTTGTCAGTGCGAGTAGTAGGCTACAGGTACAGGTACTGCTCCTGTCTATTCCTCTCTACAATAGGCCAGATAGTTAGCGCGAAACAAAGCGAATAGCTTCGAATATTTCGACGGACGACATTGCATTTTTGTGCCAGTAAATTTCATATTTAGTTTACTCAAAATTTCAAGTAGATTGAATTTACCATTTGGCCGTTGCAAGAAACGACTTCATTCGCTAACGCTCACTCCGTTTTAATAATATATTATTTTAGATTATTTAAAATTCGGAGTTTATTCAAATTTTAGCGGTTTCAAAAATGCCATTTGGGCATTAATGGGAGAAGGCATCTGGTAACACTGTTTAATAATATGTGTTCAAGGGCAAAAAGGAAAATCAATCAATTACAACGAACTTTCAATAACCTTCTAAAGTATTCCCAATATTATATAAGAATTTAAAAAACTAACCAATCAAAATTTAACGAACACACCTGCCATGACCTTAACGCTTGATTTCTGAACTGCCGCTATATGAAGTACCTGGGTCTAGGGGGCCTAGGTCAGATTCACCGATGTAGGTAGAACATTGAATTCGATATATCAACTATTAAAACGCTGGCCGCTAGGAGCGTCAACCAATCACAGTCCGGTATTTCGTCCCATGATGCGTATCTATAGTGTTCACTTAGTTCAGACTATGAACCGGAAGATAAAAAAAAACATATAAGTTCGAATAAAAATTTATTTTTTACATTAGCTTCAGGAGGTTCTCAGGATCATTCATCACCCACCCGTAATATGTTATTTTGTAATTCAAGTGTTTTTGTCATTTCGAGTGCACCAAGGGTTTTTTTTGGTTCGCTGAACACGAATCCGTAGCCAGATTTAGTTGCAATCCATCGTAGGGGTGGTAAAATCGACAAAATTGGCCAATTTCGCACCCCTAATATGTTATTTTGCAATTTACGGGTTTTGGGCATTTCGAATGCACCAAGGTTTTTTGGGTCGCTGATCACGAATCCGTAGCCAGATTTACTTGCAATCCATCGTAGGGGTGGTAAAATCGACGAAATTGGCCCTACGTTGGATTGCAAGTAAATCTGGCTACGGATTTGTGTTCAGCGATCCAAAAAACCTCCTTGGTGCACTCGAAATGACAAAAACACGTAAATTCCAAAATAACGTATTAAGGGTGGGTGGGGTTGGTGTTCCCAAGAGGTTTTAAGGTGTATGAATGATCCTGAGATCCTGAGAACCTCCTGAAGCTAATGCAAAAAATTTTTTTGATTCGAACTTACATGTTTTTTTAAATTAGTTAAAATCCCGGTTTACAGCCTGGACTAACTAGCCGTTGTTATATTCATTGTCAGTTTTTATCAAGTTATGACGTGTACCTTGTGACTTTTCGGTAAACTGCTTACTGCGGTACACTTCAAATCCTCGGGCGCCAGATTTTCTGAAGGTTTACTCCTTTTTGAGGACTTCTGCTAGGGTCCTCACCACAAGGCTTGTCACTATGCTATCTATAGATAGCCTTGTCCCTAGGGTAACTACAGTGAAGGAAAACCAGGGCCCAATGGGCAGAAAACAGTATCAAAATTGTAGGCTTTAATTACAATTGATAACTGGTTAAAACTTAGCTCATTTAAAAATGGAGCAGAAATAACTTAATAAAACGGGGAATTCCAAATATTAAATATATAATAACAATAAATACACTTTCAGAATAATTTATAAATGCAATTGAACGGTATTATTCAAAAAAATTCACCCAGACGGAAAATGTAAAGAAGCTCAAGCGGTAAAAGAAAACTGTTACAACATATCTATTTTTACGATATGTTCGGTATTTAATTTCAATTCAACGGTACGGAATCGGTTGATAAATGATTTACATTTATCAATTCACAGAAAATACAAATCAAGCAGTTCCTAGAGCAATAAGCGGTGTACGGTTATCATTCAGATAGCATTATTACTTGAAATGTTCATAGCACACTACGATATATTGAACGGTTAAAATTCGGTCGGATCGGAAAATATATCGTAACGCCCGAAAATAAAATATTAATATCATTTACCTTATGTAAAATTCACTAACACAAACACGGAACACTGTATACAATTCAAATTTTAAATCTGACTTGAACTCGGATAATACATAATTCACTGATTTTAATATAATCACACTTGAACGGTACTGATTGATAATCAAAATAACAAAAGAGAGAAATCTTTTGTCTGTCACTGCTTTTATATGTTTTTCAAGGTTCTGGTTAAGTCCGCACCACCAATTCCTTATTTTGTGCCGAGGCTTTCTTATTTATGTCCCGATTAATGCTTGAAAATGACGCTACTTTTTAGATCTGAAATTCGCGCTCATGATATCTCGGTAGTTCCTCTTGCCACAGTAAACAAATGTTATCGGAGTTTTTTGGTTGTTCGCCCTTTTTATACATAAGGCTGTTCAAACTTTGATGCGTTATCTTACCAGATCCCCGTTTTTGCAACACAAGTTAATCGGAATGAATGCAATTTTTACGCGGGCATTAATTCAATTCATTTATCGAAATAATCACACTTATTCAAAATTACGAAGATTTAGAAAAGTGACAATCACGGAATACATTTCCGGAGTTCACGCATATCTGTTTAATATACTCTACTCAGCCAATTAATTTAACTTTTGCACAGCGACCGTACCAGCTACTTCAGTGACAAAATTAATTGTTGCCCAGAAGAACCAACGTGGAGGTGTTAGTTAATTTATCAATAGATATCAAACTAACATTGTATAAACGATTTTGGTCCATTGTATTTCGCATGTAAGTTTTAATTCGTTTGAGAGTAGAAAATGATCTCTCCACCGATGCCGACGTGACAGGAATGGTGACTGTCAAACAAAGTAGTTTATAAAACTGAGGTAAAACTTGTTGCAAATCATTGTCTATCATATATTTTATCATATCGGCGTGACTGTCGTACTGGCCTAAAATATCTTTGTCCGAGTATATAACGCATAATTCATTGTGCAGTGTTATTTTATCAAAAAATTTATATTTGAGAACTAAGTTATCTAAAAGTGTATTGGGAAACTCTTTTGAAAAAGATTCGAAAAATCTTCTATTCGTCAAGTCGAAAAACTTCAATTCATGTAAATCGGAAAATCGAATCTCAATTTGTCCTTTAATAGTATCTAAAATTTCATAAAAAAGTTGTTTATAATGTAGTTTCTTGTCTACCAAATTATATGTTTTCCTCTTTTTCGCGGGAGGAGCCTCATCAGTTGGAAAATTTTGAAATAAAATATTAAAATGAAATTCTGTATTACGGAAACTTGAAATTTTATCAATGAGATGTTTCAAACGATCTCTTGAATGAATTATATCAGTGAATTTATGTTGTTAAATTTGAAAAATAAGATCAGTTTGTTCAAATATTAATTTAAAAGTATCAAGAAAAAACAAAAATTCTTCATTTTCTAAATAAGATTTTAAACCAACAGCGGCATTTAATGAAACCTGATCTGTCGAAAAGTCATCACTGTTTAATATAAAATCAAATGTTTCAATTAATTTGTCTTTATTTTTGTGAATGGTAAACACTGCACGTGATGTAAAATTCCATCGAGTTGGAGCATTACAGAGAATTCTGTTTCCTACTATGTTATTCAAAATTTTACTGCCTGATCCAAAAAAAATATTTCAAAATTTAAGCTTCGTTACAAAGTTACAGAACACCACCTACATTACGTAAAAATGATCGAAAACTACCGATATTAATGAGATGAATGTTAACACTCCTGATGCAGTTTAGGTCCAAGTTGATCTTGTGTAGGTTACATGCTCACAACGGTTTTTTGTTGATCAGACATACCTTTAAAGAACCAATGTCCATTTCAAAGTATTCTGAAAGGTGTGAGTTTTATGTTCCATTTAAAATGTAAGGAATTTGAAATTATACACAGAAATAAATATGAAAAGTTTTTAGCTTTTTTTTTATTTTGTGCTGAAAGTATTACATTTCACAATAAATATATATAGCTGAAAACTAAAAGAAGTTAAAAACTTTGATAAAAATTTAACATTAAAACAAATTCTTAAGTAAAAAAAGATATTTAAAAGTATATTTCAGTAGTCTAATCCACCTATCTAAAATTTAAAATATATGTAAAAAAAAAATCTTAAAAGCAATCGAAGGGTACTGTGAATAAAAACGGTAAGTATCATTATAACAAACGTTAGCAAAAAGGCCGACTCGATAGTTTAGCACCCAGTTCAAAATTTCAACTTTAAATATATATACAGAGTGCATCAGCATTACGGCAGCACACCGAAGCGATAAAAAGCTAACATAGTATTTGAATAGTACATATAAAACATGTTACAATGGATTCAATTCCGTATAAATACTTAAAATAATTTGATACAAGAAGTCTTTTTCCACACCACTTAGAAACACTAATTTACCACAGCTCTATACACATAATAGTTATGGGCATGAATATATAAAAATCTAATATAACAGCTATCCATATTACTTAAATTTAAAGCTAAATAAATAGTTGAAAATTCATAATATTATCCAGTAATTTTTATGAATTGAACTTTCAGTCAGCAAATTAACACTAGGGATGTACCAAACCTTCCTTTTCATACCAAATCATCTTCAGATCTCTAAAAGAATAGAATTTCATGAAATAGAAATATAAAAAAATTTTTATATCCCTCGATATTGTTGCTGAAATTATACCTGAATCAACAAATTTAAATTTTGACCCTCAACTGTGATAGATTAGAAATGTTCCATACCACCTCTCAATAGTCCAGACTTCCAGAGTACAATAAAATAATCATGGTTTGTAGGTTAAACATTCAGAATATGAAACAACAATTCTTCAAAGATTTTTCTTTGTTATATTCTCTAAGATTAATTATTTAGATTGCAAATAATGCAAGTTTGGATTATCTCATTTTCTCATTTTAGTTATCGTTTTTTATATGTGTAAACCTAATATGAAAATTAAATTAACAAATTTTTATTTTTTTAAACAAATTATTAGATGAAAATTACACACTACATCGCCACATAAACAAGCAATACAACGTGTATTTGTACTTAAGAAAAATAATATTGAATATAATCAGCTATTATGCATTAAAACTTGAATAAAAGAACTATCAAGTTTATATTCACTAATTTAATAAATAAATTTAACTATAGTTTCGTCAACACCTTAGCTTCTTCAAACAAATGCTTTGTAATATTTGTTTGGAGAAACGACGGTGTTAGCATACCTATAGTTACATTTATTTATTAAATTAGTGAAAATCAAATTTTTAATAGTTATTTTAATCAAGTGTTAAAATGTATATCTAAAACTAATGGTGTAAATCATCAGAAGGAATTATTTCCAGGCAGGAATTAGCTTAAGAAAATTTGAATTATAATTGAAGTGAGAAATATTTAGAATGACGGCACAAAACGATTTAACAAATAAACTAAAATTTAAACCAGAATGTTTACCCACAATTCCTTGTACCTCGTGGAACTACAGAATCCAACTATGAACAATTTCTCCACAGTTTTGTGGTATGTAAAATCAACCTTTCCTGTACTGTTTTACAAGTTCGAAAAAATGTCTACAAAGTTTGAACAAGACAATATTTCGATGTCAAATATGAATTTGTATCCTGAATACTGATATGTAAAAAGGGTTGCGGCCTACGCAGTGGTACCAAATTAAATGTAATTAAATACCACATCAGAAATCTATATATTTAGTTTGGCAATTAATTTGAACAGTAGAACAAATTATTCTACTTATATTCTAAAGATGGGAAAACTTAGTCGCCAAATACATATTGATATAGTATTTAGCTTCATTAGATTCGGTACTAGTTTGTTTTGTTGTAGTTCAATCCCCCTCATCATCTTTTTACTCACTAAAATTTTCAATTCACTAAATAATAATCGATACCTGTTATTCAGTCTGCAGAAGAAGTATCAATCAGTGTATCAACAATCAACTTATTATCAACCGGATAATTATTTATAAGTGGTGGGTCGCATGGAATACCGTTTAATTCGTTTTTGGAGTTATTTATTATTGTCATTTGTTCGGTTATTACCGTAGTTATACCGTTTTGTTGAGGTTTCTCAACTTTGGTCGTTTTGGTTCTGCTCACATTTTTGATCAACTCGATTGGCTTCTTCGATGTCGTCTTCAAAGCGGTAGTGGTCGTTTTTGTTGTATACGTTCGAGTTCCAGTAACCTGAAAGTTAAGTATATATTGTTATTATTTTTATTCTTTACTGTTACTTATAAGCATATATTCAGGGATCATCTTGACAAGTATTAGAAGTTGTAAGTGAACATATACATGGATCACAATGGAGTAAAATATACAGCTAGTCAGATCGACCAGGGTATTGACAGTTAATAAGTGCGATAAAGAATGGACGCAGATGAGAATATTATGTATCCGCAACCAGAAACAAAATGAGTGATTTTCAAGGAGCATGTCTAATGACACATACCAGTATTTTTACTAGAGATGGGCAAAACTGTTATCATAATATCAAGTGCTATTACTGATATTTCTATCTCAAATCAAAAAATAACTCTTTTAAACAAGAGGTACAAAATTGCAGTTCCTATTTGATATTAGACAAAAGATGCTAGTCACGGATTTGCATTTATGAAACAACAGTTGGTAAATAACAACATATCGCCAAATAGCAATCCTTCTCCAATTCTTACTAACAATTCCACCTGTGCAATGCACACCCTTTCCCTATCGCACAACACAATTCTTTTTTCTGTATATCTTATTTACAATACTATGCGTCTGGCCCTCTCATACACTCACATTAAACCTATACCCCGCTCGAACTGACTCAATCTGTATAAATATACCGAAACAGATTGTGCTCATTACTTTTGTTCAATTATTACTTATATTAGAAATAAAATGATAGTTTTCCAATGTGGTGAATAATATTCCGAAACGGGCGGATATGGTGTCTATTTCAATAGAGTCGTTTTCGAGAAAGTTGATCCGAACTAGTGGAATTTTGTTTTTGTTAAATTGTGATTGAACAAAGCGATCCTGGATAAAATTTAGTATCTAACTCACCGATTTAATTCATTATTTATATTGGATGATTACATTTACACTTTAGACATGTATAAACTCTTTTTATCACATCACACTTTCTAGAGTCTTCTCCTTTTCTATGTTATATTTTGTTTGAATATTCTGTAATATTTATCATTATATTTGATATTTTTTTGAGACACAACTCACTTCTAAACGACAACAAGTAATATACAGGAAGTCCAGAGATTTATATGTCAACTTTAAGAGGTGATTTATACACAATATGAAAAAATCAACATGTCCGGAAGTGCAATA
Organism: Endomychus coccineus; assembly: GCA_958510875.1. Classification (NCBI taxonomy): domain Eukaryota; kingdom Metazoa; phylum Arthropoda; class Insecta; order Coleoptera; family Endomychidae; genus Endomychus; species Endomychus coccineus. Next base: position 109,564,317 of record OY294069.1, read on the forward strand.
AAGAGCTAAGGTATTAATTAACAAACGAATCATAAAACAACTATTTTTAAATAACAGAAATTATAGCATGTGCAGGAAATGTCCGCCATTCATGTCAATGCAACTTTCTAGCCGATTCTCGCAATACTCTATTACACTAATTAAAACAATTTCTTCTGCATTTGCATTCCTAGTGGTATGCTTTCTGCCACAAACGGTTCATTTTGACAAAAATGTGCCATTTTCACTTTAGCGTTGATATAATCGAGCAAATAAACTTTTGAGGGAGCTCGACGATTCAGAAATGCTACTTGGTAAAGTTAGAGCTTCACGGCCATTTGCTTTGCCGTACATGAAATGCATATCGGCCATTTCAGAAAACGTATACACTGTTACAATGTAAGAGCAAAATTTGAATTATTGATTAGTAATGATCGGAATCATTAAATTTTGCAAATGTATGTTTGCAATGTTTTTTTCAGTCTTATGTATAAGTGATTTATTCACTTCTATAGGTGGTAGAAAGTCTAGTCTGTCTAGTACGAATTGAATATTTGTTGGAATATTATTATATCATCCTACATTTAAAGGGTTTCTGAGGTTGTGGAAACCGACAATTAAGTAATGCAGTTTTTTTACAACTTTTTGTGAAGTACATTTAAGATTAGATACTGACTCCTCATATAACCTCAAGTGAACTAATTTTTGAACTGGCAGGGAGTGTGAGGATTTTTAAACTAAAATTACTGAATCATCTTGCGCTCGGAAGCGATATCTCAAAGGTATCTCATACTAAAAAAATAATTGAATACTAAAATTACATTTGCCAAATGCTCTCCTACTTTATTCAAGATTTAATGTTTCATAAAAAAAATCTACACAGGATGGGATCGATATCCTGTGTACGACAATCTGTGTCTGAAACATCACTGCTCAAATAATACAACTTGTTTCTATTGTGGAGGAGAACATAAACAAAAGGACTCTAATCTGATAGTAACAAACCAGAGTATAAAGTGCATTAATTGCTAACACTCAAATCAAAAATATAAAACCATGAAGCAACTGACCCTGAATGTCATGAAATATAAATTTCACATGGAAGTTTCAAACAGCAAAATATAATATATATCTTGACTAAAAATAATTCAACAGATGTCATATAATAGACTGTTGGACCTCAGGAAGTCATTGATAAAATAAACATCAGTGAGAAAAAAGCTTGGATGAATCATAATTATTTTTAGAAACATTCAAAATAAAATTTGGTGATATATTAGATTTAATGCCATCAACTTGGTTCATACTGAATTATCAATAGAAGGATACTCAATTTTCTGTAATCATGGAGTTGTAAATGGAAATGATGGTGTTCTCACTTAACCCACAAGTTCAATAACACTAGCATCAGAATAACTAGAATTACTTAGAACTACAACATATCATATGTCATTTAATGTTCACCACAAGTTCAATAGATAACTTACATCTATACCTCACAATTAATCTTTCAAAAGATATTGAAATATTGGTGGGAGATATGAATATTGATCTTCTTGACCAAAGTTATAAAAAAATTAAACTTGATAACTTAAGTTGACTTATGTATTTAAGTATGACATCACATATCACTATCCAATCATGCTCAACTTTTCTCAGAAACATAATCCCCCCCCCCCCCCCCACATTTCACCTCTGGTTCACACGATGTTCTTCGAACATTATAGGTTTTCCTACAGTGTAGTGAAAATTAAAAAAAAATAACTTTCATAGATTTGGCTCCAAAAACTAAAACTTTAAATAGACTAAATGAAGACAAACTCACATATTTATTACAAAATTAATCCTGGCACAGGATAATTGACACTCAAGAACCTGAATCCACATACTAAAAATGTATTGATAAATTTCTGTAGTGAGTATACAAAAACTTCAAAATTTAGCAATAACTTCTTGATATGTACCATAATATTCCTGACTCATAACATAAAATCTTTAAATAAATCAATGTTTTTAAAACCTGTCTCGAACTTATAACATGTAATAAATTCAATCTGCTTAAAGCACTTGTCAATAACAAACCCGTTTTGAAGTCTGAAAATTCTAACCAGATAAATAACTGCAGACCTATTAGCCTCATTACATACTTTGCAAAAATTCAAAAATGTATATATGGTACTAACTAGTTTTTTAGAAATAGTGGATTGAAATTGAATTACATTTATAGGAATAGATAAATGAATAAAAGTACAAATAATTTGTATCATTTGATTTAATAAATAAAGAACTCCTAGCATAGTTTACAAAATCAAATGGTTATTTGTATCCAATAACATTGAAAACCTGGTCAACATTTCTTTCTTACAACGAACGATTAATACCACTCCTGTAAATCGAGCCTGTCCAAGACTTTGTTATGTGTAATACTGGTAGGTTCAAATTGGCTGATGAAACTGTTAGCATTCTCGGTATAGTGAAAATATTGAGTAAATTATTATATGTAGATAGACCCATAAGTTGATCCATATTGTGAATGAAATAAGATTTTTGATTGTGAGCCTTGATATTATTCTTAGTTCACATATTGTTAAACAAAATAATACACTTTAGGATTCTTTCGAGTTATTTCAACGATCAAGGATCTATATAACATATGTGGGCTCATTATTAAGCTGATATTCAATGAACTGGTCTTTAATTTTTACTAGTATGTTAGTGCTTTTGAAAGAAGTGGTTAAATCTAAATTCTTTAATTCTTGATTCATATCATTCAAAATTTTACCGAAGTATAGCGAAGCATGCTTGGTAAAATCTCGAATGATATAAAACGTGAATTAAACAATACGGATTTTAACTACTTTTTTCAGAACTACTAACACTAGATCCACATTTGCAAAATAACAAAGTCAAGTCAGAGAAAATGAGAGAAATCAGAAGTCTATAAGTTAAATTGTGGATCTTGTTCTTGTCTAAACTTTGATATAGGTCAAAGTGGTGTAGGTCTTTCTCTAGTAGAGTGGGAGAACTTTTTAGTTGTTATAGAAATAAACCAAAATCTTATATGTGGTAAATAAAGGTAGACTTTTAGATTACTCAGAAATTAATAAATATAAGCAAAGTAATAGCTTCATCTTTTCTCAAATAAACGAACTGTCGCAAATTGATTATTAAATTTTAATCCGTGGATTCCTATAATTCATAAGCTATTTGTAAACAATCTGAATTCCCAATCATTAGGTCAGTCCACTCCTTCTGCATTTACAGGGTCCAGCAAACCTCGTCTATAACTTCTATTACATACAGTTAACAATTTTTTTTCAAAGGGGGTATTTTCTGTCAGGTTTATTCAAAACCAAATGTCTTAAAATTATTCTAAGTATACATAATGGTCCATTATTATATTTAACAAACTACTGACATTTTTTCAAATGGTGAGCCATTATTTTATACATTTTTTGAACCCGCGTCAGTTACTATATATTCTTCTAGAATATTTCTTTTAATCTCCCACTATTCACCAACGGTCCATTTGATTCCTTCCAACTTTCCTATGACTATGTTTAATCGTTTACGATACCACATTGTTATTTAACAACTTCAATTACTTCTAGTTATCAAAAACATTAATTACATTTATTTTCCTGACCGCCTACATGAAAAATAATTGTCTTCCAAAAAAATGCGCACCAATCTCATGATACCCAATTATACTTCCCAAACACTCGGATTGTCGATGACGTAATAGTGAAATTGATGCCTGTTAACCAAAAAATAGCATGCTGTCAAAAAAAGTTCGATCTTGCCGATGTTTCAATAGTGTCCAATTACAAAAACCGCATTTGATTATCAAAATTGGAGTCTTTCCGTTCCTGATGCATTTGTATTCTGAACGGATGAAATTAAATTAAAAGATATATTTTACAAGAATATAATAGTCGATGGTTGAAGCCGTTACTTTGTGATAATTTATGATATTGATATAATAAAACCCTTATTACTTAAATTATAGAAAATACTAACGTGACTGCAGTTTCGACAATTACCGTGTCATCTTCAAACATTAGTATCGTTTTGAAGATGACACGTTAGTTGTCTAAACAATGAACAGTTTAGAGTTTCTTTAATATAAGTGATAAAAAATAAAGAGATGAGAGTTTTATATGAATATAATTGGCTGTAGAGTAAAAATGTAAAAAAAATAGGTCATTCCATTTGAAAAAAATTAGGTAGTTTGTCTAATTAAATATTGGACCACCTGTATACATAATAATAATTCAAGGATATTTGCTTTTCAACTCTTGAGAGATAGCTTAGAAAAAAACCCATTATGTTTTATGTAATAGGAGTCTGTGCCAGACAATGTATACCTTTGTTTAAGTACCATTGTACATCTGAAGAAGCCAGATGTGACGAAACATGTTATCTTTTATTCTTAAAATAAAACTTCATTTTGCAATTTTTCTACAGTGTATTATTCAGTGTAGTGTTCATTTGTAATAATTTTTATATGTATTATAATCTTCAGAAGAGAAATTATCATAATGTTATTTCAAGAATTGAATGACATGTCATTATTACAGAAAGTAATTTGCTAAAAAAACATATTTGTTCTCTAAAACTATGACTTCCAAGACAATTAAATGAATCCAGTTTCACAGTATAACTACACTTTGTTGTAAATAGCCCTGGATATAGTATATTATCAACAAAAATTTCAGTTTGAAAAATGATATAATTATCTCATAATAATGCTGGAGATATTTCTTCATATTTCACTTCAATTTAGATTTCAATGTATTATTTATGTATAAATAAAACTATTATGAATGCCTTACATAATAGTCTAGGAGCCAGAGCGATATTGATGGTCTGAACATTAACCCGATGGCACTATGGTTCAATGAACAATTCATCTCAGACAGAATTTTCCCTAGCTGCTAGATCTCGAGATACAGCATCCGAATTTTTTTTTTACTGGAGGTTAACCTTTTCCAAGTTGCGGTTACTTGAAAAGCATGCCATTCTTATACACTTCCACCATGTGCCATCATTTTTTATCGTGTCCGTTTATCAGGCAGACCAGTTAAAATTGAACCAAAAATGGACCGCAAGTTAACCCCCCCAAACCTGGTGGAAAATGTTCATTGGTATTGGCAATTGTTAACATACCCTATGCCATCAAATGTTATCGATCCATTTCCGAGTAATTGGCCATTATTTGGACCAAAAATGTTTCTTTTTTTCATTTTGCGGATAAAACTTGAGGGTTACAAGGTAACATGATGTTAAATAACTTTATTGGAGGTCAAATAAAGTTTTAAAACTATTGCCATCACTCCTTGCCTATTTCAACCTCCTAAAACTCCATAAAATCATCCGGCAGAATGAAAAAAATTAATAAAAAAGAGTCGTTTCGATTTTAAACCCAGCCAGAGTCTCAATAATTGACTAATTTATAATAAAATTGGTCATATTATCATATGATTAATATTTCTTTGGGAGGTGATTTTAGAGGGTTTTGGGGGGTTGAAATAGGAAAGGAGTGATGGCAATAATTTTAAATCTTTATTCGACATCCAATAAAGTTATTTTACATCGTGCCATCATGTCACCTTGTAACCCGCAAGTTTTATCCACAAAATGAAAAAAAGAAACATTTTTGGTCCAAATAATGGCCAATTACTCGGAAATGGACCGATAACTTTTGATGGCATAGGGTATGTTAACAATTGCCAATACCAATGAACATTTTCCACCAGGTTTGGGGGGGTTAACTTGCAGTCCATTTTCGGTTCAATTTTAACTGGTCGGCCTGATAAACGGACACGATAAAGAAAGATGGCACATAGTGGAAGTATATAAGAACGACATGCTTCTCAAGTAACCGCAACTTGGAAAGGGTTAACCTCCAGTCAGAAAAAAAGAAAAAAATGCGGATGCTGTATCTCGAGATGTAGCAGCCGGGGAAAATTCGGTCTGTGAGATGAATTGATCATTGAACCGTCCTCTAACGATAAACCATAGTGCCATCGGGTTAATGTTCAGACCATCAATGTCGCTCTGGCTCCTAGACTGTAACTGCTTACTTTATTTCTTAAACTATGCTGATGTAATTTCTTTTATTTTACCACAAACATATTACTATCACTATTAGTTACCTTGGATTCAATTTTTCGAACACTGCTAGTAGTTGTGGTAGTTTTCGACAAAGATGACGCCAACGATCTGGTTGTAGATGTACTTGTGCGAGCGGCTGTTAATTTATTCGCACTTTCTTTATTCTGTTTTTCAGTATCTGGTGTAGTTTTTGTAGTAGGTCTAGATAGTGGCACCCTTGGTTTGGTAGATATCGGAGCTGTTATAGGTCTAGGTTTGGGAACTGGAGCTGTTTTGGTAGTAGTTGGTGCCTTCGTTAATGTCAACGACGGCTAGAAAATAATTTCAAATAAAAAATAGCCATTGTGAATAACGCGAATTACAGTCAAACGTGTTCATGGTCACTATGACCCTATCATGATTCCTTGTTTAATTGGAACAATTATGATTTCAGAGGTGTCGCATAAAGATAGACATCACATGACTTAAACTAGCACCAGCATATAGTATACTGGGTGCCCCACGACATTTTGACAATCCATCATTTCCAAACTGTTCAAATGACAATGATAAAATTTAGAAGAAGGAACAGTCTAACCTGATGCTTATGTTTACTCTAAAAACAGTTCTGATTTCTTTTGCATTTACAGTCATGTTACCGCAACTTCGGTATTTTAAATGGACCAACCTGTATATTAATACTTTTTGGGTAGACCACTAGAAAACAAATCAATGATACCAAACTTGTCATTGTTGTTGTGCAAATTAGCAATAAACAACCATTACTATAAATATTGCAACTATCGTAAATTCACTTATTAACAATGGACACCCGGTATACCAGTTACAAAATGTTCAATACTAATGAATGACAGTTTCACTTTCACTAACTTCACTAGAATACGCGTATCGTTATATAAGTTATAAGCGTCGCGGAACAGTAAAAATACTCTAAAAACGCGTTACGTCATTTTAGCACACTCGTTCTTTGAAAACTTGACTCGTGCGCTACAATAATGCCTAATGAAAGTGGATTGTTCTTTAATATACTATTATTGTTCTTATGTAACATCTCACACTTTTCATTCAGGATTGGGATTGTTATCTTGACCATGCAGGATTATCTATATTCATGTCGCAGTCTCCTGAGAGCAGCTCTTTTCAATATTTTTTGTGGAAGTTAGTTTCCTAATTGGTATACTTTGGTTGGCTATACGGGGTCGTCGTCGTATCGGTTTGAAAGTGTCTGCGAGAGCATGGATCAAGACCATGCTCTCGCAGATACTGATAACGGCGCACCATAATGGCAGTGTCTCATATACACACGTCACCCGAGGATGCCCTTAGGGAGAAGTAATGTCTCCGCCCCTGTGGTGCCTGGTGGTGGACAGTTTGTTGGTCGAGCTGAATGAAGCTGGGTTTTACGTCCAAGCCTAGGCAGACGACTTGGCAGCTGTGACCCTCGGAAGATACCCGGCTACCTTGTGCGAGCTGCCATCGTTGCTCACTGGTACCAGATCGAGGGACTCAGGGTGAATACTGAAAAGACCAAAGTGGTTCTTTTCACGAGGAAACAGAAACTGGGACACCTACCTGACATTCGTCTGTTTGGAAGGTCCCTGCACATGAAAGGCTCAGTGAAGTACCTTGGAGTTATCCTCGAGACTAAACTGAGCTAGAAAATGCACCTGGAAACCTGAAAGAAGGCCGTTGCACCCTTATGGGCATGCAGGAGAGCCTTCGCGGACACATGGGGGTCTACGGCCACATGTTCTGCACTGGATCTACACGGTCATGATCCGCCCAAGCATAACCTACGCAGCCGTTGTGTAGTGGTCGGTGAAAAAAACGGTTGTGTCCCGTCTGGCGCTGGACAAGGCTCAAAGACTTGCCTGCGTGGGGATAACGGGGGCTATGAGGACCGCCCTCACCACGACTCTGGAGGTTCTGGTGGGGATCGTCCCTTTACAACTCCATATCAAAACAGTGGCCGCGGGTACGGAGTATCGGCTGGTGGTCTGGGCCAGTGAGTCGGTGCGTCTATGCCTCGCGGTCTTGGCAAAATCTGGGATTGGGCATTCGAGAACTGCTCGATCCTCCGACTGACGCAGGATGCGATAGCGCCTGCTGTCAGGTTTCAAACACCAAACGTCCTCATAACCCAGAGGATGAACTGGGAGAACAAGGACTATGGACCGCTTCCGCCAGGGGTACTCGTGTGGTTCAATGACGGGTCTAAGACTGGCGAGTTTAGCGGAGCCGGAGTCTACTCATGTACACCCAGAAGGGAGATTTCAGTTTCCCTAGGTGGCCACGCAACCGTTTTCCAGGCTGAGGTCTGTGCAATACCGACATGTGCCCTAGAAAACCTTAGATTGAACTACCGAGGTAGGCGGATTTATATCTGCACTGACAGCCGACCGGTCCTGGATGCACTTCGCTTCCACATAGTGACTTCTAGGCTTGTCTTGGAGTGCAGGGAAACTCTGGTTGAATTAGCCAGAAGGAACAAACTACAGCTAGTGTGGGTACCTGCCCATTCTGGCGAACGGGGTTCCTTGAAAGCCCCTGACCCCGATTCCACGATCGGAATTTCATCTACCAAAGTGAGCTACTGGATAATGGAGACAATGGTTCTCCCGGCATGAGGCAGGAGAAGTTCCACATTAGGCAGTTCTCGCCTAAACTTTCTAAAATCCTACTCTCTATGAGCAGGAGATGCCTAAAACTGTTATCTGAATAAACATCTACACACAATGGGCATTGTTTAAGACCTAGCTTGTAGTAGATGTGGAGGCGGACGAAACTGCCTCTCACATCCTAGCAGAATGTCCACACTGGCTTCTCTTAGACTACAACACTTGGCAGCACACATATGCCGCTTGAAACCATAAGAGATATCAATCCAATCTTAGCCTTCGGCACTGCCTTAAGCCTGCTAGACTGATTCTTCTATCAAGGACCGTACAATGGGCACGATCAAGCGGTCTAAGTGATCCAGGCTTGTCCGCCTCCGTTTTGATTGATTGATTGAGTATACTATTCATTGTGTCAAGTTGCCTGCTAGTTCTCGCAGTTTTTCTTGTCATTGGCTGATTTAATGTGCAAGTGCCCTTTCGAATACAATATATTTATTAATCTCGAATAAAATTTGAACTTGTGAAATAAAATTACTGTGTTGTTTGCACTGGTGCGCTCACCTTCGATCGGAACAGAATCGAAACGCACATTACGATGACAGGCATCACAACGAAGTACTTAGCCGTAGCTGTTAGCCGACACATTTAAACGCCTTATATGCCGAATTAGAAAGATATTTGTAGATGTATTCCAACGGGTCTCAGGGGGACCTCGTTTCGGTATTCGATGGTTAAATGAATTACAATAGAAATTTTGATATGGCTAATTTGTATGTTCTCATGTTTTTGGGTGCTCTAAAAACGGGAAAAATAGTTAAAAAATTCCTGGAGTGCCGCTAGAAAAGTGATGTCCATTTTCTTGCGGAAAAACTGGAAATGTTCCGGGTTTTTTCATTTATTTAAATTAATTTTGAATTAAAGCCTCCAATCAAAAAAACACAAGAGATCAAAGTCATAGATAAATTGAATACGCGTCGGTCGAGATTGCCAAGGTATAAGTCATTTGGAGGTTATGGGCCCCAGATAAGGCCCTTGTGATGTTTTTATGGTTTACAAAATATTTTGTTTGCATGGAAAGTTGGCATTTTTATTCTCTACTTCTCACTGGCTTTTTCTGTCGCCAAAATTTAAATTTCGCGAAAAACAGGAAAATTGTGATTGCACGCTGAAATATGCATATTTAGACTCAAAACAAAATGCATTTTGTAGATTTCGACAATTATTACCTAAAATAACCATCAAATCACATTTTGCTCTAAACTCCGAATTTTGAAAATTTTTGACCTCGGAAAATTGGAGAAATTTTGAGGTTTTTTTAGAATATTCGAAAAACTAAACATACTGTTAAAGCTCTCCAATACGCTTATTTTGAGCTATTGTAGATCAATTTTGCTTAGACATTCATGTGAACGTGTTTGGGCCTGTAGCGGGCCCAAATTTTGGCTCATCGTAAAAATCTAAAATTCAATGGAAAGTAGATGACTTTCTTTATCTAAATCCGTAAGTGTGATCTCTAGCCGCATATAAAAATGATAGTTTGCATAATTTTTTTTTCTTTGATTCGCTCTAGATTTTTTTCAAGGATGGCTAGGAGGTCACACTTTTGGATTTAGATAGAGAAAGTCATCTACTTTCTACTGAATTTTGTTTTTTTACGCTGGGCCCAAATACGTTTACATGAACATCTAGACTTCTACTGAAGCAAAATTGATCTACAGTAGCTCAAAATACGCATATTGAAGAGCTCTAACAGTATGTCGAATTTTTTTTTTTTTAATATTCTAATCTCAAAATTTCTCCAATTTTCCGACGTCAAAAAGGGAAAGTCCCGCCAAAATTCGAAATTTACATCAAAACATGATTTGTTTGTTATTTTAGGTAATATTTGTCAAAATCTACAAAATGCATTTTGTTCTGAAACAAAATTCATATTTAAGCGTGAAATCGCAACTTTACGGTTTTTTGCGAAATTCAAATTTTGGCGACTAAAAAATCCAGTGATCAAAAGTAGAATGAAAATGCCAACTTTCTAAACAAACAAAATATTTTTACAATCTGTTTTCCATTTTTAAACAAAAATATTTTGTAAACTAAAAAAAATCACATCATTCGACCCGTATTCAAATTGTCTGTGACTTTGATCTCTTGCATTTTTTTGATTAGAGGCTTTATTTCAAAATTAATTTAGATAAATGAAAAAACCGAGAAAATTTAGTTTTTTTCGACAAAATGGGTCATAACTTTTCTAGCGGCATTTTTTTGATAAAATAAAAGTGCTTTATATCCATCAATCTGTGAAAAAAAATCACATTCCAGTCATATCAAATTTTGCCGGATCCTCAGAGGATTCCGTCGACCGTGCGACTGGACTTCAAAATAAAATCGGTTTTATACTTACTTTATAAGTACTGGTCGTAGTTCGAGCAGTCGCTGGCTTGGCTGACAATGTATTTGGTCTCGGTTTAGCACCAGTTGCGTTCGCAGTTGTAGCAGGTTTCGTAGACGCGGTGGCGGAGGCCGTTCTACCTGAGGCACTAGTCTTGAGCGGGGGTCTAGTGGGGACCAACGCGTTCGTCTTTGTTGCGGTTGTTCTCGGAACTATTCCTTCCACCGATCTTTTTGTGATAGCGGGGACGGTTTTCGTGTCACCATTAGTAAGAGGTTTCCTTTCTGCCGACTTGGGTGACAGAGAAGTAGAAACTCTGGTTTTCGTTGGACTAGATGATGTTTTCGTAGCGGCAGTTTTCGCAGCCGCAACCGCCGTTTTGGCTGGCGCAGACGGTTTCGATGATGTAAATGCAGTCTTTGACATGGTGTTCGTCTGAGGGGAGGTAGCGCTTGGTTTACTTGCCGTGGTAGTTCTTGCAGCCGGCGATTTCGATGGTGTAAGTTTGTAAGGGGTAGGTTTCTTAGGAGGTGCAATTTTCGGTTTGGCTGCTTTTTTATCCGCAGCATGTGCAACCGCAATTCCTACAACCCCTATTCCGGCGACGGCGGCCAAGGGGACTGCAAGTGATGTTTCCACTTGACTTTCGTTCATTTCGCTAGTTTCAGTTCCGTCCTTGGAGATTTCCAAATTGGTCGCTGTAAACGTTGTATCCCCAATAGACGTAATTTGAGGCGTTTCGCTATGTTGCGTAACGGGTTCAGAATCCTCAATAATAATTGCGGCTGTCGGCTCAACAGCGTTACCTCTTTCTAGATGTACAGTATCGATATCTTCCTCCAAAGGAGCAGAAGGTATTGGAGAAATAGTTGAGGAAAGGTCGTCATTAGCTTTGTTATCTCCCATTCCTTGATATTGAGGAGGCAATGGTTGCAATGGATATCTGCAAGACCATGGTGGTCTGGAGTTTTCGTTTTGATACGAATGTTCGTTGTTGTCCAATTGAGGTGCATCCCCACTCTCGCCAATTACGTGATCCAGAGGATAGACGCATCTACTCAATGAATGATCAACATTCAATAGCTGATCCAACTCTGGTTCGTCAGGACTCAACGGATGAACTATATCTGCTAAAAGGGACCTTTCCAAAAAAGAATTGACTTCAGCCGAGGTCACCGATTCAATGTCGACGATTGATCTTGACGTTGTGAGTGGACCGGTGAGAACATCAATTATGTTCGTAAGAGGTGAAACATCCACCGATTTGGGAGATTCAAAAGAGCACGTTGTATTTATATCGGTTTTTGGCGAAGAACAGGCTCCGGGAGTTTGTTTACCTTCGATAGACGTGTCGGTTTCTAATTCCAAATTTACTTTCTCATCTGAGAAAACTTTAGTTTCTGCTTCAAGCAGATCACCTTGCAGGGAAGCACCCTCCTCTTTTGATAGGGAAAACTCATCTTTCACAGAAGATGTGACATCTTCTAAAGGAGAGTTTCTATCTGTTAATGCATGATGTTCACATAATTCTAATAAAGATTCTGATGTTTTTCTAGGTTCTGCCTCTACTAAGGGTGAATTTGTATCTCTCGAAGTATGGGGTTCACATACCTCCAATGAAGATTCTGATATTTTTGTAGGTTCTTCCTCTACTAAAGATGCGTTTTTATCATTTGAACCACGAGGTTCACAAATATCTAATGAAGATGATTCGGACAGGTTTCTAGATTTCACCCCTTGTGTAATTTCGGAATACTCTTCAACTTCTTCGACTGAAGATGAAATTTCGTTATGTATAAAATCTTCACTAGCTATTTTCTGACAAATATCTACAGTTGGTTGGATAGTCGGAGAAATCGGTTGCATAAGAACGGGTTCTATAGGCGGAGGCATTTCTATTTCAATCGAAAATCTTTTACAGCTTGATACTGATACGTCTTCTTTGGTCACAATTTCTGTTTCACTATTTTCTTCTAGAGGTGATGCCAGCTCTTTACCTTCATCTTTATCCAAATCGGTTATCTGCACCTTTTCATTGTTATCTTTAGTTTCGGGATTACCCAAAGGAAAATGCTCAGCCAAGTCCGAGATGGTATCGTTAATGAATGAATCGTTTGGATCATTTAAAAACTCATCGACATCTTGTGGCAGGACGTGAACTTTGTTCAAATCAAATGGATTTGATGACTCTTCGTTTTTGTCTTGGTAGAACGACATAGACATTGGATCTTCCGTTTTATTCGATATTATAAAATCGCACTGGTCTTGAGATGAAATATTCGAATCATTAAAGGAAGTTTCCAAGGTGGCTACAGAGTCATCACCATATACTGCCTTTGTAGATGAAACTTCGGATTGATCTAACAACTTGACGGGTGTAAAGGGAGCAGCATTTGGCCCAAAATGGAATTCATCACTGGCTAAACTCTTATTCATTGACCCAAGTAATTCCATACGGGCATTCGTATTACTAACAACGTCTCCAAGCAACTGTTCATTCTGTAACGAAACGGAATAATCATCAGTATTTTAAAAAAATCATAATTACGAAGTACCTAAATTTACAAGGAGCGTTTCTTGAAACTAAAAATATTTTTTGAATAAAAACCTTTCAAATGTTGATATTACAGAGAGATAATTTAACTGATAAAATTGTGTGACAACAACTAATACCCTTTCTGAAACGTTTAATGAGATCCAAATTAGCAGAACGCCAAAAATCAACATCATTAAAGTTAGAAGGTCATTATTAGGTATAAGTTTGCAATCGAGCAGCCAGGGAATATCGTTATTTCAGATTATAAAAAAGTCTAGACAATTCTCTAAAAAGTACATTTCTGCAAGTACATAGAATAAAATACAGCTGTTAGACATGAAGCTTCAAACTATATAGGAGACACCCGATATTATGAATAAATGGTTGTGCACTTACATGACAGTATATTAACGTACAAACAGTTACTAAATTTCTAAATATTCATTACTGTTTGTTAAACTTTCGTAATCTAATCTACATAGTGTTTCCATAATTCGCTCTTTTATTATGGTGTTATCATTTAATGACATATCGTTTATTTATAAATAGAACAACATACACTCACAAGAATGAATAGCATTGTAAACAAAGCAATTTTCCAAGAAGCGGATAATTTTTTTAATTGTTCTGATTGTTTCACACTTCAATCGTAATATAAGTTATATTGTGGTCAACACCCATCGTAATAGCCTATATCTAAATTCCAATAATAATATTAGAATAATTTAAATTTCGTTTATTCCGAGGGAAAATAAGACATGAAAGAGATTAATTTGCTTTATTTGTAGTAGTTGCACAACGTATAAATAAGCCTCGATAATTGGAGCTGAGGTTATCTCGAATAACGAAAAACTCGGATTATACGGAAGTAGGAAGGAAACAGTGAGTAATGTGTGAATAGGTGTTCATAATGAGTACAAGTAGCTTAAACGCTACAATATATAGTACTCATCCATAGAAAACTATTCATCTGAAATATGTAAGTTCATCAAAAATGTTGAGCATTCAATTGAGTGTAGGATTAATACTAGTAAATCCACAATTACTGGTTTAGGCCTAGCTTTCACGAATGGAAATTCCGTTCGCAGTTTTCTTGGTTAATTAGAAAATGATGTCCATTCGAAGAGCTTTCTCCCTTTCAAACATAAGTGATTTATTGGAAGGTCTAATGTTGCCCAACATATTTTTGTTACAGAGATAAATAAAAGCCATAATTTACGAAACATCTAACGAACAATATAAAATTGAAAAGCTCATCATTTATTATAGTATCATCTATAATTTGAAGAACTAAGATCTCTGACCTATTTCATATTCTTCAATAATTATTTACCGTGACGCAGGGACTTGTGGCGAGCAATAGTTTTGGAGAATGTATTATACTCTAATCTTTTTTTTTTATTTCATCTACTTAAAAGGACAACTTTAGAATTTAAGTTAAGTTGATAAAAATAAATTAAAGCTATGTGAAGGACTCAGAAACAAAACCGCCGAAGTAGCATTGGGATCATTTTCAGATACAAGCGTTCAAACTTAAGGCTCTTCTATAAAATCAGTGTAATAAGTTGTGCCCATTATATGACGTAAAAGACTTACTAAAAATTTAATGGTGTCAAAGATCTAAAAATATTTTCACCTGTTTCTTTTTAAATGGCACTTAGGTTTTGACTTTCAACCATTCTCAAGAAACAGCAACAAGATGTAGGAAGTAATTAAATATAGTGGTCTTGAGTGTATAAACAGTGTAGTTTAAAATGTTACCAAATTTTCCCATTTTGCATACTTTATTTCTGTCGGTTTAGTATATATGCGAGACAGTGAAACATTTTTAGCAACTAGTGATCTACCTTTTTTGTGCATTTTTCCGACTGTGTGAAAAGATATTCGACCGACAGGGTATTTTTTAAACCGAATGAGTAAGTCTGGTCTACACTTCATTTCTCTCCATTTTAAAGACAGGTTTTCAATATCCTTTTTTGGATCCTTCATAATTCCGTCGAACACTGCAAACGAAATAAAATCGGTTTCCTTCATTTCAAGTACTGTAAAGTTTTTAGATGCTTTCTTTATTGTTTCGTTACAGTGCATTGGTACGAAAACTTGGGGACAATTATTTTTCCTCTTTTCAATTAGAACAAAGTCGCGGTCACACTCCATGTATGAATAGCCCGGAACAAAAAAATTGTGATCAATTTGTTGATTGGACAATAAACATAAACAGTTTGGTAATATTTTTGTTTTTATTGTGTCCGCCGCAAAAACTACTATTAACGATTATGTTCGTTACTGATATCGGTAATTCTTTTATAAATTTCAGTAAGCAAGATCCAATGTCCCTTGATGCTATCCTTTCATTCCACATATACATATGCGGCTTATCATGTGTTAGATCATGAATACATAAGTTATAGGTCCAGAGTTGGCGTAGATAGTATACTTTATTCGTGGGAGTTAGCCATGTCTTCTGCAAATCGAACATATTACAATACAGTGGCGGCTCGTGAATTTTTGAGAGAGGAGGCTGAACATTTACCCAGTTGGCGTTCGGACTGGTCGGAAAAACGGCAACTGCGTTGAACAACACATGCTCATCGTTTGAGATATATAGAGAGTCTAGCCTCAGGGCACTGTTGCCAGATCAAAAATAACTACTGAGAACAGGGAATTAATTGTAAAATTTTAAAAATTATCAGAGTAATAGGAAATAAAATGGAGCATGATCATTAAGATAAATTGGTGAGGAGGCTGAGCCTCCTTAGCCTCCTTCGAGGAGCCGCCACTGTTACAATAATATCGTCTTACTGTTTGCAACGTCAATATTCTTACCACTGAATTCATTCTGAGGTTGGTGATGATGCAGTTCTAGCTCTATTCTTGTATGTTTGAGGTAGCAGCTGCATTAGTGGAGATATTTTGTTTAACTTGTCACATGTATTGCATGTGTCTGAATTTTGGATATGGAAGCTAAAATTATCACTGTTGAATATATGTCGATAATATGACTCAACGCTTTGTATGTGGCTTATCACAAAGTTTTAGGATTCAGTAGATATTTTATTAATTGGTTGATGACAACCTCACTTGTCAGTTGCTACAAAACCATCTGGATGAATTTTTTACAAACCACTTTAAAGAGGCTATCAGTAAACAAAAATTCTCGGCACTCTCCTGTCCAAAAGCGTTATGATAGTACTGTGACTCTTATAACGCCAGTTTTTTTCAATACATGATACCAAGAAATTTGTAGTTAGATCCTGAGTGGACAATTATTGCAGTTTTGTAAAAGTCGTTGTCTTTCCTCTTCGGTCTATGATTTACAGATATGATCTGCAGGTATGAATGTATTCTTTGGAAAAATTTTTTGGTCTAACTTTACCTCTGGTAACATATTCTTGTATCAGAATATTTCTTTTCCAGGTTTCTGCTCCTCTGCCTTCACTTTATCTGAAGGAACGAAATCGTTAACCTCATCGGTTTCGTATGGATCGGGAGGAAGATATCACTAAATGACTCTAAAATGGATATCCATGTTATAAATACGCTTTTACAGGCGCAATGCATTGTTAAAATTACTAATTCTTAGTGGTCAAAAACAACAAGTTAATTCACCACCGAGTTCATCACAAACATTCTATTAGTCGGCGCTACCACATGCTTTATCGAATACGTTAAGTAAAAGTCAGAAAAAGTCAGAAAACGTCAGAAAACCTCGAGCCTGTTTGGTAGTAGAAACACCTAAACGCACTTTTGCTTTTACAGGGAACTACATAATCATCCTTGTTTAATTAATCAGGTCACTCCAAATGGCGCTACGAATTTATTTTCACATGGGCTATTTTGCTGCTGAACGGGTAGAAATGGCAATAATTGTCACTTAGGTGGTTTTGCTTCTAACCCCTTCATGTGATGTATTTATTCCGCGGATTATTTTCATGATTAGCTCCTATACCCTATTGTTAATAGCAGTTGATCATTATATAAATGTAAAAACCCACCATTTAATCCTATAGTAATAATCATCTAAGTTCATGAATGACCGACCACAGTAAACCTTTGCTACCTACCGATAGGTATATTTATAGTTCAAGATATGTATTTTAATTGTATTTGAATACCATCTAAAGATGGCGTAAATACGCTGGAACTCGATTAACGGAAGTTACAAATAAAAGTAATAACAACGTAGTAGTGTTTTAATTTTACAGTATGAATACATTTAATTTCACGTTGATAGATTTCTATAATTGTGAACAAAAATTTACGTAGACTGAGAGTACCAAAAGGAGATTTATAGTAGTTATGAGAATTATATTTCTTAATTTGATAAATAGAACCTAATATTTACGAAGAAAAGATTGAAGGATCATTAACAAAGTAATTACTTCAATGAAAAGAATTTAGTGGCCGGTATTTATATTATCCTCTGATAATCTAACCGCTAGACTTATCCATATACGTAGTTTCGAATAATTCACGTAGCTGACTAAGGTAGTACTGGTCTCATAATCACACTCACTTTCCTCTATGACTTCGTAGTATCTTGCCGATATTATCTATAAATTATCAAAACATTTTCCGGTAACATTCGTCAACATTGAAGTTAAAATCGTAGCTGTAGCTCAGTTCCATGTTAACTATTTTTGGAGTACTTGTTCATCAATACGTTTTTATTCCTCTAAATATAGCAGTTATCTATCTTAACTGGAATGAAAGTACGATATGAGCTCTCGAAAGTAATTATAAAAACCCGTTAATATAAAATAGTATATGAGGTACCACCGTGGAATGTAATATAATACAACTTAGTTTCCATTATCACCATTTTTCATTTAAAATTATAACTTATCTAAAGCATTTTTCAACTGCAATGCAGCCATTATCAAAGACATATGTAAACTCTACATACATTTTTGATACTGGCTGCATAGCAGTTAAAACGAGCTACAGATTAGAGGAAAAGTAACAGTAACAGTAAAGATAGATACTCACTTCTACATTTTGATGACCATTACTAAAAGGTTCTTCTATTTCACTCGGCTTAGATTTGACATCATTTTGGAATTCGGTAGGATTTGGTACACTTAAATCGTCCACATCCTCAGCAACGGGTTTCCGAGGTGATTGAGATAAAACTCGGTCCTCATCATTCAACATCTTGCATACTGGAGATGGGGCCGAATGTGTTGGAGAAATTGGAACAAATTCTGCAGCATTCGGATTCAGCTGTGACATACTGTCTTCTGTTTCCTCAAGCAAAGGTTCTACAACCTACGACAATATTCACGCTATATAATGTATTAAGTCATTAATCGTATTCCTAAATCTATGTAGTAAAACAGAATGTAATGCATGTCCAAAATACATTCTTCAAATGAGAATTATACATAAGACCATAACATAAATTTTTCCCATTTTATATAATATCTTACACTCTATGAGTATCAGAGGCGGCTGAAATACGGTGAGGCACATTTTTTTAACCGGTGTTATATCAATTCCAAGGAGGGGTGAGGCCTGTGCAATTTTTTTTTACACATTTTGATAGCCAAGCTGTACTTGACACTATTTTCAATCTTAATTGATGTTTCATCGAATGTTTAAAATAACAAAGTGGATTAGTCACACGTACTTGTAGTACGGGTAAGACATGAATGCACGTTGATGTAGGTGCCTTGATGTTCGCCAGTGTGTAGTAAGACTGACGCACGTGGACTAAAACGCGCGTACTAGAATGCATGTGTAGAGACAAATATTTTGTTGTCTCAAAAGCCTGATCAGAGTCGTTTCATTGTGTATTAATAGCGTATTTAATTTGCTTATCAATGCCCGATTTAAGAAGTTTTTCCAAAAAGAGTTCATAACAATGTTTAGTGAACTGTACAAGAATCCATGTTTGGGTAAAACAAAGTCAGAGATACATGAAAAAAAATAATGATCCTCATAGTTACTGCTGAAACTTCAAGATGTTAAAGGAAATGGTTAATACAATCCGATCTAGTGTTTGAACAGAAAGAAAAATTGCAAGGTTCCAAAAGACCAGGTACCGCAGCGGATGATAGCCTTTCATGTGCCGATATAGCAGACCTCATATAGGTGTTTCCTGTTTGTCACAAGTGTGTTCAATGAATCGATCAATCAATCAATCAAGCAATCAACACGGGAGATGTCATGTCCAGAGCACTTAGACCGTTTGATTGAGTCCATTCTGGCTAGAATTCTGCATGGATTGATGATATGCGGTGCCGAAGTGTTGTAGCATAAGAGAAGCCATTGTTATACATCAGTAGGATATGAGAGGCAGTTTCGTCCGCCTCTCCACATCTGCTACAACCTGGGTCATCAACAATGCCCATTATGTAATATTCAGATGACAGTGTCCTGTCACCAGTTTTATGACTCTTCTGCTCATAAAGATAAGTGTTGCCGAGCGCAATGCGAAGCTTCGCCAGCCTGGTACCAGGGGCAAACCGAAGGCCTTGTCTATCCAGTAGCTCCCTGACGGCGTGGAGCCCGGTGGTAGGTGAGTTTTCGAACGTTGGACCGATTGGCCAATTCGTTTACTTTCATGTCATAGTGGGGCGCCCAGAGCTGCTCGACTGTCAGTGCAGGAATAAATCCGTATTTGAGCATCTAGGAAAACTGGGAGTTTCACTATGGAGGAGCACGAGTAGACTCCGGCTGTGCTCTCGCCAGTCATGGACCCATCCGTGAACCATCATCGAGCTACCCCAGATTAATTACAAAAGGATATGTGTACGTGATCCAGAAGCCGAGGTATTGTAGGTATTTAACATTAACATCCATGAAGCACACTTCTGTAAAATGTTTATTACGTCTTACAGATTTGTTTGAAATATAAAAATTATTTCTGGACCAAAAAAAATTTTTTTGGTAATTCGTGAAAAAATGTCAGGAATCGATTTCCCTCAAATACATTTCCCTAAAATGAAAATTGTAAAGCGTCTGAAAAAAACATGTTCAAAAAAGTTATATCTCAAAAATAGTCAATATTTTAAATGAAAAAAAAAACTGTATTAGCTTGCCATGGGCTATACGTACAGCAAATAACAAGTATGGGAACGAAATAGTTAACGACTTCTCGATACCCCGATTTTTAACGCTTAACAGTATGAAAGATATCGATAATTATCATAGAAGCAAATCGATACCTACAACTTTCTCCTTTAACTTTTTTCGATCCGAGCTATAGTTTTTTACTTATTCAAGAAAAACCGCTTTTTGGCATTTCGGATCGAGTTGCATGAAACAGAAGCTCACTTTCAAATTTAATTTCCTATACGCACATATATTTTTTTATTTCTGTAAATTCAACATTAGGTCGTCGTCTATTGCTTGGACTATATCGAACCCGTAGGCTATGCTATCAATATATTGAAGATTATTCTAAATATGATCTGCCGCTGTAGATCGAATTTAGAATAATCTTCAATATATTGATCAATACCTTGTATTCGACTATCTTCAATATTAATAAACACTTTATGGAGACTGTTTAACGTAGACACCTGTTAAAGAATGTTGGTAATTTTGTCCAAGAACATTATAAATCAGACCTCCTATGATTATAGTATTATTGAGTAGACTTACCTGTAATTCAGATTGTGAGGGATCAATATTTTCTTTATTAGCCTGTTCACCCCGTACGTAATTCCACTCGTCCTCTTCCTCGGAATCACTTTCTGCTACCGCCTCAACTAACCCGCCAGCATCGTGAACTGAAATAAAATATCAATATTTTGAATTGAAGAGATATTAGCCGAACATAAGTCAACATACAAGAGTTCAAGATTCTTAGCGATTTTAATAAAGCGAAATGTTGCATAACACGAACGAAAGTTACAAGCATTACTTTCGTGAATCATACTTTCATTTATATACATGGTTTCGGGGCATATAAGGTGAGACCAGTTATGATTAGGAGAGTTCAAGCGATATAAAAAGGCGTCATTTAATTGTTGCCAAGGTTATAATAATAGTGCTATGACTCATGAATTATAGCTATTTGTGTTCTATTAACCAATGCACAATGCTTACTATTCGTTTCATGCTGCACATAAAAATGTGCATTAGTGGAAATAGCGAGGAATTTTAACCACATCTGTATGATTGAGGCAAGAAGGCCATGCTAAATTTGATGTGATTAAGATATAATTCAATGATTTACCTATAATATTATTAGGTCGGTCGGGATAACATTTAAATTAAGACTGCAACTAGAGTATGGTCGATTATTATTACTAGTAGGGGGGCAGTACGCTGCGCATTTGCCCACTATGTAGAAACTATAGATTTATAAACCACATACACATAATAACACTGTAAAAAAGGCCTGCGCCAGCATGTACAATATATTCTTTTGTATTGACCTTTTACTGCGTGAAGATCGTTTTTTTTTGTCTCTTTTGCAAGATCTAGGAGAAAATCAAGTTTTACACACTACCGTCGCACGTATCTGATCTAATATTCCAGGGTCGAGTTTAGAGAACCTCTTCAAACTGTGAACAATTCTCTACTCAAATTGATATGTGTATTAATTAGTTAAAAGAATTGATAAAATCAAATAAGAAACTGGATTTGTAAGTTTAATTGTTTCCGTGACCAATTGAAGAAACTTTTATAATTTTGGAATTTAAGGAGACTTTTTCTTATGTTTAGCTCGGTTTCTGAATATGAATTTTCCTTGGTCTTCATCGCGTAACTGAGAGATTTGAACTACAAAATTGAATAATGCTCCTTTTCAACGATAATAGTTTTCTTATTATTTATAAATGAGAATTACTTCGACTGGTATTTGACACAAAATTACATTGTTCATGTTGAAATTCGTTCTCGAATAAGACTATTATTATCATTAACGGGAGTTTTATAATTATCTTTTTGGTGGAATTACGTTTTTTCACTACAGGTACACTAATATTAAATTTAGAGTAACATAGTAAGAAACTGAGTATTCACCGATAGTATTTATTCACTTTCACAAAAATTCCAAACATACCAGTGGGTGTGAAATAAAAGACTTAAAAAAAAAATTCATACATCGAGAATATGAATGATACAAACACAAAGAGGAACCAAGTGATTTATACATTAATATATAAATATATAATACACTTATACGTAGATAGGTGTTACCTTTTTGCCAACTCATAAGTATTTTTAATTGAAAATGATCCGGATCCAATGAGTTGAATAGGGCCTTCTTCATATGATACAGATTAATAATCTTCATTTACACACGTCTTCAATCCCAGGCATCTGTTTCGCTTTTCTCTTAAGCTCATCAGTGGAACGAGTAGGACGATGAAGTCACTATTCAAACGCCGTTTACCAGTAGATGTTCCACTGAACGAATTATTCATAATGCAATAACGCATTCATCCAAAGTTATCTCGCATTTCAAAGAAACTACAAGGATAGTGTTGAAAATACAGCGGTCAGTTGACGATACCAAAACAATGCATTAGATTAATAACAATAACACATTTTCGTGTTAGCAGGCAACTTAAAGACTTAAAGTTGCTCTAGGTGCTTCTGGTAGATGGCGTTTGGATGACTTTAGCATTTCCAAAAGGGTTTTTCTATAACTCTGGCAGATAGTGACTTCATCGTTCTACTCGTTCCTCCACTCATGAGCTTAAGAGAAAAGCTAAACAGTTCTTTGGGACTGATAAACTGTTATTACTGTTCGACCTAGGGCAACTGTCATGTATTTCCATCATCAAGAGCTTTATACATTACGGTATGTCAATTTCGTCTATTTCATTCCGAGAGATTGAAAATAAAAAATTTTTTTTTGATTTCCATGAAAGACGAGCAAATATTTAGAGTCATTTTGTATGTAATTTAACACTGAAGTTTATTACACTATCGCTGCCCAGTATTTTAAGTGAGGGACATAAAAGAACGACGAGCAAAGAAATGCAGTAATATGATGTCGCATTCTATCGATTTCGTGATCAATTCGATGTAAAATGTGCATTATGCTCAAGATAAATTGGCAAAAATTTCCAGTCAAATTCCAAATAAATGCCAAAATTTCCAGTTTCCAAAAAATTCGAAAGAATTGCGATAAAATTCCATCACCATGTATACTAAATTTCCAGAGCGGTTTTCCCTTCGCTCTTATTCTAATTACAAAGAATACCGCTGCAGAACCAAAATCCATGAGAGAATAAACAAGTGGTACTTTAACCACTTGTTGATAACAGCAGCATTTTCAAAACAATAGACTTGTTGTAGTGGTGTTTCCATCAGTTCACCGCCCCCAGTATATAATATTTCTAGAGTTAATGAGATTATTGACGCCTGCGGGCGTTGGAACATGATGATGGATGGCAGGAACAAAACGTTTAATGGTAACGACGTCAAATATACCATTGGAGTATCATCTTGAGGCATATGAATTTACCACAATCATAATTTCATTTAACAGAATTATTTCTATGTTACCACTTCGGTTTCTATCTTTCCAATCTTTACATATCATTTCGAATATGAGATATGCCTTTGGCTTTAAAAATTGTAAACGACGATTGAAAAATCATGAATTGATATCTACAAAAATAATTCATTACAACTAATACTTCCAACTTCACAAACTGAACATGACGATTTCAAAATGCGATAGTGGTCTCAGAAAATTATATTTCATTTGGGAGGGACAAAATAACAACATGGTGTGGTCGTCACACAATAACAATTCACTTTCCTATCTGGGTCAAATGGAGCCAACATAGAGAGAATATGCAGTTATAATATGAACTGTAAATTGGAATTCAACTCTTCATTAATATTCAACACTCATCTATTATATTATAAACTTTAGATTCAGCATGTATATTTTGAAATATGATATTGTATTCGAATGAATCTTATATAATATTATGGCAATATATGATTTGTTGGATGAAACGTTCCTACATCAACAAGCCATTATTACCCCATCTGAAATTTTCATTTCATTTGCCGATTTTGTGGGACAATTGGTTTAAAATTTCTGGTACCTTTATAATAGCTCATACATACTGTAGGTACTACCTGGGAAGTTGTCTGGAAATCAAGATTTTGTACAATACAGTTTCATCTTCAGGGAAAACTCACGAGTATTCTACTAAGCTAGTTATCCTATTGAAATAACAAAAAAGTTGCTAAAGTAAGAGCTTTTTGGAAAACGTTTCAGTTGATTTGAAAAAAGTTGAAATCAGCTTAAACAAATTATTAATAAGTACATTCACATTCAATATAGTTCCTATTTAAACGACAACCTTATTAGGATACCTCGTGATTGCACAAAAGTTTTGCGTACAGGATATCAATAAATCTGTGTTTGGGTGGTGTCCGGCGGTGTTTTTCTACTTAATTTTGCATTTTTCGGAAAATGGAATGAACTATACTACCTGTAGTTAGTAATGTACTATCAGTTGAGAAGTCAGATGGGTTTGATATAATTGGTAAGCGTAATTTAGTTAGATTATATCAAGTAATACATGAATTAAGCAATTATCTAGGAACAAGTTTCACATAGACTTACGACAAATTCTGTAATTACTACCTCGTTATTGATTAGGTATATTATATCAGACAATGGTGACGCACGAATAATATTAGTATCTAGACACTAAGAAATAAAAATCACAAAGTTAACAAACCAATTACTGAAATTTTCGTTCATTCTCTACTAATTTGGGGACATTTGGGGGACAACTAAAGTAAAAAAGATCTCAATCAGCTTTACTTCGGGAAGATTCAAACATAACAAATTCAAGGTTCTCACTACTAGAAGATTACTGTCATAAATATCAGCCACGTAAAAACAAATATTTAATCTTTTATACCACTAAATTACTAATTACATCATATAACGTTCTAATTATAAGAGATTATTCACATGTTTATTAGTGAACCTTACTAATAAATTATATACGACAGAGGTTCTTTTAATAATGCCGTAGCAGATTTCTTTATAGGGAATTCAGTTCTCCAAAACCAAAAAGAAGGTTTTGAGCGCATTGTTTGTCTATTTTCTTATTGGCGACTTGAGACTAATGAGCTTCAAGATGGATTTGGCATTGTAGTTGATTAAAGAATGAAGTCAATGATCACTATCTCAGTGACCCTAGGCGCTTAGTGCACAGTTTTTCAGGCGGAAGTCTACGCAATATTGACTTGTGCCATGGAAAACTTGCGAAAAAACTATGTAAATAGGTGCATATATATTTGCAGACAGCCGGTCGGCTCTGGGAGTCATCAAATCACCCAGAGTGACATCAAGGCTTGTCAAAGAATGCAGGGATACACTAGCTGAACTAGCCAGAAGAAATAAAGTTCAACTCATCTGGGTCCCTGGATACAGTAGAGTTTTAGGAAGCGAAATGGCCGACTCCCTGGTCAGGCGAGGGTCATCTAGCGCCCCGGTCGGGCCGGAACCAATGGTCGCTTTATTACATTGCGTGGGGGGTCTCGCCCTTCTGAATAAAGATTGATCTGAACTGTGGCGAGAATCACCATGAGGCAGGCCAAGCACTTCATCAAAGAGTATGTGCTTAGGCTCTCAAAGAAACTCCTTTCTCTGAACAGAAGGGACATCAGAGAGATGACTGGAATCCTAACCGGTCACTGTCGTCTTAACAAACACCTCCACATATGGGCATCACAGATGATCCAATATTTAAGAAATGCAGAGAGGCGGAAGAAACTGCCCCTCACATCCTGTTGGAATGCCCAGCATTAGCATCCTTCAGGCACAGACACTTCGGAGAATCAAGACTGCTCCCAGAACTTATGGAAGCCAGCACTGGCAATTTTCTGGGTTTCTGGCGGGCCACAAACCTGCTAGAATAGAATAGGTTTCTGACCGCGGGGCGCACAACGGGCCCAACTGAGAGGCCTAAGCGCATTTGGGGGCTGAGCCCCCTCCCCTCAAGTGATGATGATGTTGATGATGATTAAAGAATTTATTCTGGTGACTAATTTTTGTTTTATCAAAGGAATATTGGATTACAACATTTGAATCTGACAAACTAACAAGTTTAAATTCAACCAGTTCCTCCAGTATAAATAGCACCATCATTTATTAGTATTAGTAGATTTTTATCAAGTAATCAGGTTTTCTATAAAACAATTATTTTTCGAGAAAATAAATAAAAACCTTCAGTGGCGTAATAAATCGGAAATGGAAAATAGGATCGCCAAAATCAAATAACCTTCGGCTGTCCCCAAGTATTGCATAACAACGTGTCAAATCTCAAATTTACACTCCATGCCGTTTTTGAGAATAAAATTATTGTGCAAAAGTTTGATTGTTCGGTTTCCTAGTAATAAAATATCATGTGGTGACTGTATAAAAGGCATCATCATTTAGCTTCTGCTTTTTCGGCAACTCCTATTTGTAACAAGAAAAATGTCAACAAAAGGTTGTAAAATAGATAAATTAATAAATACCATTAAAAGCATCATCGTAGTAATATAATGTATGAGTATGATAGAAACAAAAAACGTTTTGTAATTAAATATAACACTTCTGTGATGAAACAACAACCATATTACCGCATAGTTTTTCGTTAAATAGAAATTAATATGGTCCCCCCAATTTCTCTCTCTGAATTCAATGACCGACACCCAGAGCAAAACATAATATGCTTCAAACTTAATTAAAAGTAGTTATTTTTCTACGATGTAACATGCGAATAATGATTATATTAATTTTTAATCAGCACTTCAACATTTTCATAATTTATAGAAATTATTTCACTTCTGCATGAATAAACAGATTAATGAATATTTACTTCATCCTCCGCAAACAGTGTTACATAAAATTTACTACCTACCAAACCTACCCGAAAGAAAATTTACAAACATCTACGTCACAGTAGAAGTGACGGCCAATTATGGCTTGAAGGCTAAAATTTTTAATTTTTGTTTATGCAGGAATATGTGGGTTGATGGAGGATACATTTTAAAATTATTTTCCAATATACAATGCCCCAAAAAAGTATATCGTATCAAAGTTATTTTTTTCTTATGAAATGCCCTGTATGTTATTGCATTGTGTAAAAAATTAGATGAGCTCACACATTCTCTAAGCCGAAAATGTGGTTCTCGAGATATTTATATTTTTGATGAATTGGAAGGTTCCAAATGAAAATTAATAACTTCGAAACCAATGAACCTAGTCAAATCCTATTTTAACCGTGAGTATTAAACAAATAGTAGAGATTCGGATTTGGTGTATTTATAATTGTTTAAAATTATACGGGGCGTCCAGAATGGAGCACTTTTCTAATGACATTCAAACGCTGACGTGACAAATGGGACAGCATGTACCTCATGTTTCCATCATGTAGTAAATTGTATTATCTTTCAAAAATTCTGATTCCATAATGTAAAAAATTCTACTATCTTTCAAAAATAATGAAGGTCGACCATGCCCATATCTTTCAATTTTAAAGTAAATTATACTTTTGTGAAATTTTTTATTATTTTTACACAGTAGGTAGGTACTACCCGAAAGATTATTGTACTGATTACTAACTACCCGAGGTACTACCTAGTTAAAGTAATCAGTACAATTATCTTTTAAACTGTATTGGAATTTTCTGAGTATACCTACTTGTTTACGTTTCTACATTATTTGCAAGTATTATTCAATATTTCAAATTTTCTCCAATTTTATAGCAGGCTGTGACAGTTTTTAAAATTAAGGAGATCTTTCAGTAATTTCTCTCAGAATTAGAATTCGATAGAGAATGAAATTTTCAGTGCAAAAAAGAACTGTCATAATTTTCGCTATTATGAAAATAGCCACGAGATCTGCACAGCCGATCGTAAGAACCGGTGGAGTATCAATGTCCATAGAGGAATTATAGGCGATCAAATTATTGGCTCGTACTTCTGCGATGGTCATATAAATGGGCGTATTTCTGGGAACTGTTGGAATATTAAATTAAATATTAGGCTGCAATTGGATGGTGCTCCATCATGATCATTCTAACTTACTGTGTCAGAGTGATTTCCATCACTGCTTTCGACCAAGCAGAAACGGTTTAGTCGCTATCTAGTGATTGAATATACATTTGGACAGTCTGTCAAGGATGATATATGTTAAAATCTAATCGTTAATCATAGAATAAATAAAATATATGCCACGTTCTATAAGAATTATAATATAATCACAATTTAGAAGTCTTATGATAATATAGTTTAGTTCGTAGACCACCAACATTATGAACATACGAAAGTGTATGTAGAGGATTTAGTTTTTTGAAATTCCTCTGCATTTGAAAATAATTTTTGACACTCCACACACATATTTAATTGCATGTTCCTCCTCACCATTATGTGATCTGTTGCAAGTTCCTCCTTCAATGATTTCAAATGGTCTGGTTGTGCTGTATGTTCGATCACCGGACAATTAATAAGCAAGATCACTATCGTCTGGAATATAGTAATAAAATAATATGTACGTAGATATGTGCACATGTTTTTCAAACAATAGATGCTGCAATATTTTAAAAAACACATTTCGAAAACACGACAATTTCGAGGAACATTCAAACAGCGTCAATTTCACGGCTAGTTGATGACGTAACAGGTACTACCATAGATCAACACATAATGTCTGTCAGGTCATTGTGATCATATCGTCTGCAAATATCAGTGTTGCCAGTCGAAATATTTTACGGGAATATCAACTAAATATTATTTATAATAATAACTGTTCGTCCTCCGAGGATGAAATAATAACGTTAACGTGAAAAACCACTCTTGCGAACTATTAAATATCTAAAACCTATATTACTCGATAACACGATGGAACAAAGCAGTTCTTAACTTCCTTTGCAATTAAACTTAACTTCGATTGGAAATTGTTGAGATGAAATAAATAAGGAACATTGATGTGTGTTAAGTATGCAAGTAAAAGTAAGCGTATAGCGTAGTATTCTATACTTGAAAAGACACTAGGCATTAGGCAACATAGCATGCGGAAGCACTTCACGTAAGTGATGTTTCTATGACCAGAATATTCTTAACTGTTTCTTGTCAATGTATCCAATATATTAGGAAGGCGCTATGTCAAGTTGTAACAACAATAACTGTTGTTAACAAGAAGTCAATAAAATGTTTTTAATAAAAGCAATCTTTTAATAATTGCGAATACCATCAATCAGCCTTAAAATGATGAACGAAAGTTAACTGATGTAAAATAATAGCAATAATTTAGATAAATAATGATAGGAATGCGAATGCCCTCGAATTAAAACATAAACAAATGACGCAGACTCAACGAACTGCCAACTGTCGACTATTCATATGCAAATGCCATGAGAATAGTTGACAACGTAATTTTTGCAATGTGTTATATCGAGGATTCTAATGTAATGATAACTTCTTATTTTTGACAAATATGACCTGGTTTGCAGGTACATGGTAGCTTAGAAATAAATGTCGAAAAAGAGCCCACTTAAGAGCTCAAAATGACATTTTGTTTCCGAATGTGTTTAAATGAAATTGGCTCAAAAGCTGAACAAACAAATTTGCTGAAAGTCACTGGTATTGTGGTATTTTTGTCATGTAGTACATTGTTGAAATTACTGTCGTGCAGTAATTTAGTTTGCGGCTTTACCAAATGAATGGAACATGTTAAAAACGGGTCAAGGCGGTGGGCCGCCGTACAACGTTTCATTAAACATGCAGTATATGCATATTGCATATGATGCGGAAAATTCCAAGCCTGTGTGGCACACGCGTGGATGTATCAAACATACCCTTCCACACTCCGAAGCAGCGCATCAGTGTTGCCGGATATCTAATAATATTTATCTGATAATGCCAAAATCTACGATAATTTTTGATATCGAAATAATAATTAGTATTTCACATTGGATCAAATCAAAGAATCTGTTGTCTAGTTGCCAATAGAGACATATTCTTGTTTTCGTAGCGAAGCGACATCTCACGGCTAGAAGAGTGAATAAATACTAAATACTGTAGTTGCAGTTTGCAGTACGCTGTTTTCCAAGCTCCATCCACAGGAAACCTGTCTATACGAAATACGGAATATCGCGCGAATTCTTATTCTTATTCCAGTTCTTTGAGTACGTACGTACTTAAAATTTATTTCTGCTATTTGTGGAGGGGGGTCAGCACTTAACATCTGCTGGGTCTCTGATAATTTCAAAGAGTTTATATAGAACTCTTTGGATAATTTTATGTGAAATCTGATAATTAGTAAGTTTCTGATATTTCTACTGTCAACGTCTGACAACACTGCAGCGCATGCATAAATGTGGTCTTTGCGTTGCGCAGTATATGTTGCTTGTTCTAATGGTACAACGTCAACACAGCGAATGATAATAATTACCAAAGATCGGCAAGATCTCCTGCTGATTAATATTAATTTTTCTTAAGGCGATACAATTTTCTCTGTGTTTTGTTCTCGACTTTGTTTTAAATTTACTTTCCATTTCCATTAAAAGAGAATGCAAACCTCACATTCCAATCGGTTTCGTAGCGTTCAGATCGACATATTGTCTGCAACCCCATTTTTTTTAGAAAGCCTGGGTACAGATTTCCGAACATAATAAGCTTTAGTGAAATAAAATGTCAATTGATTTTTGTAACATCAATTCCAAATAAAAAATCAACACTTGTCAAATTAATGAACTGATTCATAGATCATTAGCTTCCCTCACTCCTAGGAACCAAAAATATACTGCAATGATTTAGAAACATGTAACGGAATATGTCAAATTATACATACATGCTTATAATTTATAAACATTGAAAAGTTTATTCAAATTGACAACATGTGTTTTAGATCGGTACGTTTTATACTGACATCTGCTGTCAGGTGAAAATAAGAACTGTACTGTTTTGGGTCGCGGTAGCCCCCTTGCAAGTGGTACTTTTTTCATCGATCTTCAGTCTATCAAATGAAATTTTGGTATTTGTTAAGCTACGAGTGTCTATGATGTAACGTCATGTAACACATTGAATTAATTATAATTAATCTGCGGTATCATGAAAATACATACTTAGTGTCAATAATTTTGGCACCTCACCTGTCGGCATGTGTCAGTATAGAGTATAGAACATAGAGTTTGAAAACACATTATGTTGTCAATTTGAATAAAATTTTAATGAAAGAATAATTGTAATTTGCAATGTAATTTGACGACTTTGCTTACCGGTTTCTAGCATTTGCAATATATTTTACGTTCCTACATACGTTCGATGTTTTCTGCGGGTGTATTCACCTAGGAAATATATCGCTAACAAGGAGAGTGAAGGAAGTTAGGGATTTATGAATCACAGTTCATTATAAGAGTTACAAATGTTCGATGTTTTCTGTGGGTATAATCACCTAGGGAATATATCACATACATTTAACCCGCAAAAAGTGTCCGAAAGCGAAATATTATGCTAATAAGGAGTGAGGGAAGTTAGTGATCTATGGATCACAGTTCATTATGAGAGTGAGATCCCATAAAACGCATCTTCGAGTCCAGATGGATATCAGTGCTTTCTTATTTCATACAAAAAAATAGGCCCCTCAAAGTTTTGATTTTCAAACAGCGAAAAATTTCTCTCTCTTTTTTATTATACCGAGTTTATTTACTCTAGAATCTATTACACAGCATCAGAACAGTTTCCAGTCTTCCGTTTCTTCCATTTTTTGCTCAGGTTCCGGTTATCCTTAGTAAAATGTTAATGTATTGTTTCGATAATTCACATCTTCAAAAGCTTGGCTGCATAATAGAAAGCATTACCAACGGCATTAGAAATGATCTTCGGCATTTACTTAATAACCTCGGCATTAAGTCAAAAAATAACCATGAAGAATCAGCATTCCACGGAAATTCGGCGTTGTCGTAAGGAATTATTTTATTTAGAATTATTTCCAGCATTGAGGCATTGCTCGGCAATCACAGGCACAACCCACAATAAAATGTCATTTAATGCCGAAACTGGCAATAGGTGTACATAATTTTGGAGCGTGTCCTGCCCTCGATCATGGCCATCATGGCTCTAATAGGCCATCATAGTCTATATATTAGAATGATATGCATCTAACAGTTTTACAACACAACATAAGGTGGAGTATACCTAAATTTTTTATGACATTTACGATAGCCAGACGTATAAAATGTTTCAACTTTTTAAGTTGGATCTGATTTTCAAAATAATAGCTCTTATCACAAAGTATATGTCTTTTTGTGAACAAACGTTCTCAGGAATTCTGAAAAAAAAATGTAAGTTCAAACTTGATTTTCAATAAAATTATTGTTAGTACTAAGTACATCAATTTGTGCAAGCATTATACTAAATTTGGTTATGCATATACCGCTACCCGAACCTCTACCACTCTACAAACTCAAAATATGAAAATTCTTCATACTTTATAAGGCCTTATTTATATCAGTTTAGTTAACTGATATAACCATTCTTTTTTGTCGATCGCATGAGGCTTATATTACCCTTGCCATTATTATATGTAAACACAAATTGAAGATTACTCTCGTTACGCCTCGAGTGAACTACCATGTGTTTTGAGAAGTACGACTTTGAGCGCTTACTATGTTAAGGTGAGGTGAGCCCTGCTTTTGATTATTAATAATAAAATTTGGTCAGCTATAGGCATATTTCTTCCTAGCAGCACAAAAACTCATATAGTTGTTATGAAATATCGGATAGCTAAATCATATTCAACTTGCTCCCTGCAGACAAATCGTAGCTTTTTAAATGGACCACCCATCGCACTTGACTTAATTTAATTTTGTCAAACTTCATATTATCACTCAATTTTTCATTTGGTGAAAGTAGATATCTCGATAAACAAGACACCCGATAGCCGATACCTTCCTAGTGAGAATCATTTATAGAGACCTACTCAATTATGTGAAATATTGAGATTAAATATCTCAATCCATTCATTTATTTCATTTCGAATCCCTTTTAGCTTACCTAAACTTGAAATCACATATCTCGTTGAGGTCACTGCTACTCAGCTACATGCAAAAGTGCATTGAAGTAAATGAATAGCTCGGGAACGTTGCCAAAGTTATCTATGAATAGAACTGAACTCATTACGTTCATTTATCACGATTTTATTTGTATATGTAAACAAATTTACAGAAGAGTCGAGAAGTGCAAAAGAATATTGAATCAATGTTAGAATCTGGCCCGGAACGTATCATACTTTTGTCTACGTTCTTGGAAACAAAATAAGGAATAATAATTCGAAGGTTGAATCACTGGTAATTGAGTAAATAATTACGTAATGCTGATTAAGATCACACGTACCTTATGTGTAATCGCTATCGATGAAAAATATCACAGTTTCAATAAAATCCCTAAAAGTATGGTCAGGCACTAAACAACACGAGAGTACGTCAAAACCACTCACAAAGCCGGTGCAAGACTGGATCGTCAGGCTGGGACGGTTGGTATAACAGTGCGCACGCTCGTACAATATTCAACAAGATGAAGGTTCCTTGCTTTGCTATTACTATGCTTCGTTATCGTTTCTGTACAGCTTAAACATACCGACGTGAGACCGTGAGAGTGAAATGAAAGATGCTCTACGCAGATGATGATTTTGTTTTCAATAATATTGTACTCTCGTTAGGCAAATAGTCATTATATTACCTTTCCGTATGAAAGGGAGAGCATTATGTAATAAATATCAAGTAGTGTGAAGTTTGTTTATTCGTTACTGAATTTTAATTGAAATTTGAAAGTAAGTAATCACGATTGATTCCTTTACCGACTGAGACTGAGCTTGTATAAAGTGCGGTTTATTTCGAAATTCCCGATTAGTCCAGGAAATAAAGGTTTTGAAGCGGAAAATTTGATTGAATCTAAATTTAATTAATTAATTGATAATTACTCAGTTACCGAATTAACAAAAAAATTCAGTGTCTCAAAATAATCAAGATTGGAGTCAATTTCGTATAATTTAAGGCCGCTGAACACGAAATTGATGTTACTTTTTGAATCCAATGATAATTTAATTAATTAATTAATTAATTCACTTGGCGAATCAACAAAAAATATTCAAAGTTTTAAAATAATCAAGATTACAGTCAATTTCGGATAATTTGAAGTAGTTAAATTTGAATCTGATATCATTTTTCAATAAATTGTTCATATTATTAGTTGATTGATAGCGTTGCCATGGTAAGTGAGAGAAGTGCAGGGACGTATGAGCTGAATTCAGAACCAGTAATTCAACCTCCAGGGCCGTAGCCGTAAAGGGGAAGAGTGGTTTCTCATGTTATTGATAAAAAATAGTTTCCCAGCAATTTATTCAAAAAATAACATCAAATTCGTATTCAGCGACCTTAAATTATACGAAATTGACTCCAATCTTGATTATTTTGAGACTTTGAATTTTTTGTTAATTCGGTAACTAAGTAATTATTAATTAAATAATTATATTAACATTCAATCAAAAAAATAACATCAAACTACTCAGCGACCTCAAATTACCTGAAAATGACTCTAGTCTTGATTATTTTCAAAATTTCCATTTTTGGGTTAATTTGTTAACTAACAAATTGTTACTCAACTAATTAGATTAACAGCCAATCAAAAAAATAACATCAAATTCGTATTCAGCGACCTTAAATTGTACGAAATTGACTCCAATCTTGATTATTTTGAGACTTTGAATTTTTTTGTTAGTTCGGTAACTAAGTAATTATTAATTAAATAATTATATTAACATTCAATCAAAAAAATAACATCAAACTACTCAGCAACCTCAAATTACCTGAAAATGACTCTAGTCTTGATTATTTTTTAAATTTCCATTTTTTGGGTAAAATTGTTTATTAACAAATTGTTAATTAACTAATTAGATTAACAGCCAATCAGAATAATAACATCGAATTTGTATTCAGCGAGCTCAAATTACCTGAAAATGAATCTAATCTTGATTATTTAGGAAATTTCCATTTTGTTGTTTATTAACAAATAGATAAGTGACAAATTGTTATAAACCTTAAATTCACATTGTTTATTGCTCAAATAACTGCAATTTTCTACTTTACCCGCTAAAATTTGATGGAAAATAGCGTTTTCAATTTTTTTTTTATTATGTCAAAAACATGCCATTTATTGGCCATTATTTATTGTTTATTAACAATAGGACAAATTTCCCCCTACGCAGCTGTGGCAGATTCTGATCTAGATGTCAAAACGAATCGAATGAGCCCTCACACATCAAAATCGGCCTTTTACCTCAAATTTTTCTGATTTGGGTCGATTTTGAACTTTATTGCCTGGACTAGATGTTACAAAGGCTATTTGAGGGTCTATCCCGTTCAATCCAATGTACTAATGTAGCTATTTCTTTGAATATAGAATTTTGGGAGATTACTATTGAAATTGAAAATATAAATTTGCTGTTGTAGATAAAACTTGAGAGGTTTTATCTACAAGAGCAAATAATAGCTTCTGCAAATTTTTTTGCAAATTGCTTACCGTAGTCCGGTTTAAATCTTGAAAAAAGATTTGGAAACTATACGGAATTTCCTACAAATTGGCCTATCCCACTTTGCTCTAAAGTCTGTTGAAATGGGTCAGAAACGCATTCGAACATGGGATTGAACGCGCGCGGACGCTAGACTCTGAATGGAAGGGCAACGTGCGGGTGGAGAATAAGTCGTATAATAGAAGCGCGCCCCGCACTTGACGTTAATTGTTTAACTCAATTACCTCTACTACTATTCCAACTATTTTAATATTTTTTTTTCATATTGGAATAATTCAATTCGCTCAAGCTGATTATGTCGTCAGAGTTTATGAAAAATCCATATTACAGTTAGAAATTTATGGTCGAATTTATGTACTACATTCATACTATTTTCAATAGTACCCAAATGATAACTTATATACAAAGTATTATAGCTCCGGTGCCCCAAGAATCCATATTTGTCTAATAAGCAAATGGAATATCTCGGCAACTATATGAGTTGAAATTGGACGGTTATGCTCAATCGAGGGTTTTCTTTGAAAAATCTGTCCTCTGACATGTCACAAACCTAAAATCTAATCGAAACAACATACACTTTTTATTTTAATACATTTATTCCTTATTATCTAATTTGAAAATTGACTTTAACGTTTGTCCCAAGTTCTAAATCACAGTCCCCTATGTTTAAAATAATCAAAGGGTGCACCGAAGTTGCATGTGTCTCAAGGAACCGATTCCAAAATTTTCAGCCAATTTTACTGTGTACGTAGAAATCAAGAGGTTTACCCATTTTAGTGGTTAATTTTTCTGGTCCAAGCGACTTTTATTTTGGACCTGTGAAGCTCCAGCTCAACAAAAGATTGGAAGAGCAGGAATTCGAAATTTCCAACTTCTCCCATCTTCCGCCTCTCTTTTCAAATAATATCCGAGGATATTTTCTCAATGAGAATTAGTCTAAAAGTAATGGAATGAAAAATATGAATTTCGCAAAACATATAAGTGACCAGTTGCTTACTATGGTAAACAATATGGATGTAGTACATGTACATTCGGAGTATTCGACGAAAAATTAATTACCCGAAAATGAAAAAAAGATATTAAAATAGCAATAAGATTCTTGACCCAGTATGAATTATATATAAAAATTCTCGGGAAATAGGTCACAATAACACTTTGTTTCAACTATTCGTCTTTACGTACGTTTCGGTCTCACGACCATCATCAGAAGACTCACTATGTCTAAAAAGGGGGTTTATTAAAACTAATTATAGCACAAGCGTCCAAATCGCACAATTAAACTTCAATTAAAAGAGCCCACGCCGTCGAAACGAACAGAACCACGAATAATCGAATTGTATCGTCAGAATTAATGTATAAAAAATTATTTTTTTGTAGTAAGAATCCGCTATTCAGTAATATTATTAAAATATATGAGTGCATATTGATTGGTATTCTCACAACAAATGAGAAGAACGAAGTTATTTGTCAAGTATCTACTTTCGAAACCAGATGTGTAGGATTTATGACAAGGCCCTTAAGAACGGTTTCAGGCCTGTACTGGGAAATAACTATTACGAATTCTTCCTAAAAACATTTTCTACACTTATAAAGACGTATGTAAGAATTTGCAAGAGATTATTTAATCAAATTAGTATAAATATGACTTAGATTTTGTGTGTCTACCCTATGATTTACAGATTTGGGGTCCCGTTTTATGTGAATCATCTCCAGGATAGATCTTTTATAATAATTGGTTTCCTTAGTTAAGATATTAACATTTTTGTAATCAAATTGATGGTTATAATCAAAGCAATGCTTAGCAAGGGCGGTGGAATTTTCTAAGTTGTTATTTCTTGTGCTATATTTATGGCCGTACATTCTTTTTTGTAAATATTGTTTAGAGATTCCAGTATAGGTTCCATCACAATCTAAACAATTCAATTTATACACTGTGTGGGTTTGTTTATCTTTGGGTATTAACGGTTTTAGATTTGAGAAATATTTCCCAACACAGTTAGTAGGTTTACGCGCAACATTTATATCATACTTTTTCAAACATTTTTTGATTTTCTCTGAGGTCTCCGGAATGTAAGGTAGAGTTATAAAATTGTCTGTATTACCTTTTATGTTATTTTTATTAGACGAACCATTATAGATTTTGTTTATTCTTTCTTTAATGATAGGATTGAAAAAAGTTTTTGGGTAGCCATTCAATTCTAGTGTAGTACGAACAATTTTTAAATTTTTGGGGCGGTCATCTGCGTGGGACAATTTTATCGCGCGATCTGTAAGGCTGTTTATGACACTTTTTTTATAACAAGCTGGTGCAACGGAATTGAAGTGAAGATAACGTTGAGACCATACTTCTTTAGTAAACCAAGAGGTTTTTATTCTTCCATCAGCATCATGCCTAATGTTCATATCTAAGAAATTTATGTTATTGTTTAATTCTATTTCACAAGTGAATTGAACTTAAACTTCAATTCACTTGTGAAATAGAATTAAACAATAACATAAATTTCCTAGATATGAACATTAGGCATGATGCTGATGGAAGAATAAAAACCTCTTGGTTTACTAAAGAAGTATGGTCTCAGCGTTATCTTCACTTCAATTCCGTTGCACCAGCTTGTTATAAAAAAAGTGTCATAAACAGCCTTACAGATCGCGCGATAAAATTGTCCCACGCAGATGACCGCCCCAAAAATTTAAAAATTGTTCGTACTACACTAGAATTGAATGGCTACCCAAAAACTTTTTTCAATCCTATCATTAAAGAAAGAATAAACAAAATCTATAATGGTTCGTCTAATAAAAATAACATAAAAGGTAATACAGACAATTTTATAACTCTACCTTACATTCCGGAGACCTCAGAGAAAATCAAAAAATGTTTGAAAAAGTATGATATAAATGTTGCGCATAAACCTACTAACTGTGTTGGGAAATATTTCTCAAATCTAAAACCGTTAATACCCAAAGATAAACAAACCCACACAGTGTATAAATTGAATTGTTTAGATTGTGATGGAACCTATACTGGAATCTCTAAACAATATTTACAAAAAAGAATGTACGGCCATAAATATAGCACAAGAAATAACAACTTAGAAAATTCCACCGCCCTTGCTAAGCATTGCTTTGATTATAACCATCAATTTGATTACAAAAATGTTAATATCTTAACTAAGGAAACCAATTATTATAAAAGATCTATCCTGGAGATGATTCACATAAAACGGGACCCCAAATCTGTAAATCATAGGGTAGACACACAAAATCTAAGTCATATTTATACTAATTTGATTAAATAATCTCTTGCAAATTCTTACATACGTCTTTATAAGTGTAGAAAATGTTTTTAGGAAGAATTCGTAATAGTTATTTCCCAGTACAGGCCTGAAACCGTTCTTAAGGGCCTTGTCATAAATCCTACACATCTGGTTTCGAAAGTAGATACTTGACAAATAACTTCGTTCTTCTCATTTGTTGTGAGAATACCAATCAATATGCACTCATATATTTTAATAATATTACTGAATAGCGGATTCTTACTACAAAAAAATAATTTTTTATACATTAATTCTGACGATACAATTCGATTATTCGTGGTTCTGTTCGTTTCGACGGCGTGGGCTCTTTTAATTGAAGTTTAATTGTGCGATTTGGACGCTTGTGCTATAATTAGTTTTAATAAACCCCCTTTTTAGACATAGTGAGTCTTCTGATGATGGTCGTGAGACCGAAACGTACGTAAAGACGAATAGTTAAAACAAAGTGTTATTGTGATCTATTTCCCGAGAATTTTTATATATTATTAAAATAGCTGCAAATATTTCCGAGTTAATTGAGTTAAAAAATTAACTTCAAGCGCGCGCCGTGCTTCCATTATACTTTTCTCCACCTACCCGCACGTTACCCTTTCCACTCACCGTCTGTCGTCCGCGAGCATTTAAACGCATGTTCAGATGCATTTTTAGCCCATTTTAAAGCATTTTAGGGTGAGATCGTACTTTACAGAAGTGCGTTGCAATATTAGTAACAATTGTACACTTAAAATTCCAAAATTCATATAACAAAAATTATCCATCCGACTGAACTAATTTTTCGCTCACACAGTACACATTATCCGTTAGGTTTTCCAGAAAGACCTGCTCTACAACTCAAAAATTGCATTATTGAAATTTTTCCAATTCTTTTCACTTAAAAATTGATCGATTGATATAAAGTAGTAGGTCATTTTAAAGATTTTTCAATTCTCTATAACTTCCCCATTAGAGCACGGACCTAGTTCCCTTAGGTTTTGCAACTTTACGTAATAATCGTATGCTATGGCTGTGGCATTCAAATGGACAGGAAGTATGGTTATCGGGTAAGAGCTACTTTACAACCCAGCAGCTCTCATAATCTACAAACCACACAGATTCGACCGTTCCTGGAGTAGCTACTGTTCACATGTTTGTAGTTCAGATCCCAAACAAACGCTGAAGCTCATAGATTGTATTCAGAAGAGAGAGATATTCGTCTGATTGGTGCTGTCAGTCTTACGAATTCAGTGACCTCTCTAGAACATCGTAGAAGTATGGGCGATCTCTTTCTTTTATATAGATATATCCATGGTCCACCAGAAATCTCGTCTGTTATACCACCATGGACATTCAAGGTAGGCAAACTAGACGAGCTCAAGCACCCCTTCTTTGTCAAGCTCGAGACATGCTGAACTTCTTTCTACCAGACTTCATTTTTAAATCGAATTTGTGGAACTCTTTGCTTATTGAGGTCTTTCTTATGCCTATAACCTTAGAGCATTCAATAATTCCAATGCCTTTCCCAACATTCCACCACTGGCATGGTGTTTGTTGAACATTATATGTTTTCCTCTCGAGTATTAAAAAAAACAGTGGGGGAACTGAGGGTAAACATTATATGTTTTCCTCTCGAGTATTAAAAAAAACAGTGGGGGAACTGAGGGTAGAGGTATCGGGTTTAACGCTCTCCCCTCATACGGGCCTGACTAGTTTTTAATTTGATAGGAGGTAAGCTGTGACAAAAGGTCGGCGAGCTGTAGCTCTCATAAAAGACGCGCGATAATTCAAATTCTGGCAAAATACTCGATTCGCAACTGTTATCAACTCACCATCAATGGTTGAAATAGTACTCGAATAATTTCAACGACATACAAATTCTTTAGGGAATTTTTAATAGTACTCGAATAATTTCAACAATATAAAAATTCTTGAGGGAATTTTTGCAGTGAAACTTGAGGAACGGAAAGTAATATTTTCGTTTGATATCACATCTTTTATTCCAGCCAAAATGTAAAACAAGCGGGGAACGAATTGTACGAAGCCTGATTTTTTATATTAATAGGATTTTGATGAAAACACTACAGATATAACCGAAACTGCTTCGCTAAACATAAATTATAATTCATAATTGTTTGAGTTACTTTTTGGAATATTTATTGAATACGAAATTCTATAAAATTGGAAATTACAGAAATGTTATATGTTTCAATGTTCAAATGTTCAAGGCTGACTCCTAGCCGGTACATACAGTTATTCACATTGACACTCCGGATGCGAGAAGTTCTTAGAACTTGTCTATATCAACGTTTCATAAAATACTACGTCGGCACTCGACAATAAAAGAACTACGCTGTGAAATAATTCCTCCCCCCGAAGATCCAACAACTAAGGGTAGCGAGGGAGCTGGACACTTCTTGATTATCTTGCACTGGACGTTGTCTTCTATCTCGAAGTTTCTTCAGCAAATAAGCAATGGGAATAGTATTTAATAATCAATAAATTATGATAGTCCACGAATTGGGGTAATGTGAAATCTTGATAAAAGTTACATTCGAATTGTTTCTAACAATTTGCGAGTGGACGTCTTGCAGATCATCGAGTTCAATTTCTTCAAGGTTTAGATGAAGATATGTATTTAGGATGAGTGAATTACTTTATGCTAAATCTGGAAACAATATTATTTTCTTTGTGTTTATGGTTTCTCTATTATTTCTGATGATTTCTTGATTCAACGTTATCTGACAACCGAATGGAATATCGAGTGAATATGTACCCGTTACTTTAACTATTTCCTCTTGTTGATTGCATTTGAAATGTAGCACGTTTCCTCTTGAAATAATACGCTTATCCATTCACTGGTATCTCAGGTATTTGAGACTGGATCGTTTAAGCTTTATTTCGATTTGTTCACAGGCTAGAGTGGTTTTCAGATCCAGTAGTTGCAGGTCGCAGGTTTGTTTTTTCGTAATTTCTTGCATTTCCATGTGCTGGCAGATGTATATTGTGGTGAAATTTCTTCACAAACGTTGCTTGATTGATATAGTACAATTTGTTCTCCAACAGATATTTATTTCGCGGAATTACTGCCTCAAACTGAACCAAATTAAAGATTGGAATTGAATATAAATGATAATAATCGGAAAACTGATATATGAAAAATAACGACATGTAGCAAATATGCAATTTTATTGTAGGAAATATAACTTTTAATTTTCATAATTCTCTCATGTAGAAATGTATTTTCTAATGTTATTTCAAATGGTAATTGTTTGGAATTTAATTTTGATTGTAGTTTCAATAATTCTTCATAAAAGTCTTTAGTCTTGATTATGCTAAGGTGTATAACTTGTAATTTGAAAAAAGCAATAGAATTCTCAATATCTTGTAGTATAGAATTTAATGTTTCGTACATATTTATTATATGTATCATATTTTTAAGAAAAGGTTCAATTGACGGATCGTAGTATTGAATTATTATTGATAAGATTGAGTGAAATTAATTATTGATTGTGAATGTTAACGCTAAGTTTATTTTGATTACTTTGTAGATCTATAATAAGGTTATCATAGCGTTCCATCAGAGGCGTCTAAGTTGCCCGTAATGGCCAGACCACGCTTTGTTCGATGTGAATGAACCAAAATTTCTGTTAATTTGGTTTCAGTATTTTCTTTAGTAAAATTTAATATTTTTAAGTAGTTAGAAGTGTCAAAGTGCTTGCCATTTTTTGTTATTAGTTGAGATAAATATGAAGATTTGTTGTCGAGCTTATCGATTTCTGAAATAATTGAATTTAAATCACATTAGTGAATTAATTTTCTTATTAATAGGGATGTTCAAGAAACCCTTATTATTCAATAATCTTAAGTGTTCTGATAGTGCAGAATGAAAGCGTTTTATTGTGCCGTTAGATTAAGTATGGTTAGGTGAGCAAAAGTGAACGTTTATTTCATGTAAGTTTAAGAGTTCCAAGATTACAGAGTTTTTGACACAGTTCCGTTAACAGTAATGATTTGATTCGGAAAGCCATGATGAGAAAATAATTGAATTTATTTGTTTCTGTTGATAAAGATATAATAGCATAAGCTTGAGCGTACTTCGAAAAACTATCTGTTATTGTGAGAAATTTCGTTTTTCACAAGTAAATGTATCTAATGAATTATCTCGAAATGTTTACAGGCTATTGGCGTTATGTTTATTTTTTAACTGACAGGATTTCTTTCGTATTTGCTCTGTTGACATATTTCGCATTGATTAAGGAATGTTTGTATTGATTGTTTTAGTTGAGGCCAATGAAATTTGCTTTTAATCCTTAGCTCTGTTTCGTCAATACCACGGTAGATATACCTTCAAGGTAGTTCTTCATTATATCTTCTAAATCATTTTTTGTTTGTCTATTAATTTTACTTTACATATTTTGAATCGTAACGAAAGTTTTCTAAAGTTCCTTTGTACTATCTCGCAAAAAAGGAATTTTTAAATATAATGATATTGTTTATCTAGAGTTATAAAATCTTTAATAAATTAGAGTATGGATTCGTCAAACTAATTTTGAGGAATTTACAGGGGTTTCCGAGATCAGACTGCTGATAATAAGATCTTCGTAATTGGTATGTGCAGTAACGCC
This sequence comes from Endomychus coccineus, assembly GCA_958510875.1. NCBI lineage: Eukaryota > Metazoa > Arthropoda > Insecta > Coleoptera > Endomychidae > Endomychus > Endomychus coccineus. The sequence goes on from OY294069.1 coordinate 109,608,384, forward strand.
ATCTTTGTTTTCGTTTAACTCAGTTTCGTTCGATTGACTGACAATGTGGCAATGACCCTGTCAGTCAATCTGTATTGTCCATTTCGTCAAGATTATGTTAGATATTTATTAGAAGTGTCCATATGTTCGAATATGTTAGATTCCTTTGCGTTTAATTCAATGCGCAAGTGCGTCTGCATTGCAGTTTAAAGTACCCTTTTTATAGATAATTGTATAATTATATTCTTCTGATTTAATACGTCAACGCAGTAATTTAGAAACCGAATCTTTTAAAGAGAATAGCCATTGAAGGGGCTTATGATCAGTAATTATGTCACTGAATAACTTTGCTCAGAATTGTTTAGAGTACGTGAAGCGTACGTCACTGGTATGTAATTTCCTATAGATCCTTGACTTAACATAGCACCTAGGGTTACTGTCTGTGGTGAGATTGGAAGTTTTTGAAAAGTCTAATTTAGCACCTTTTTTGAGATATTAAGTTAGACGTTTTGCAATTTTGGAAAAAATTTATAAATTTACGGTAGTAATCTAGTATTCCTAGGAATCCCTTAATTTGTTTTGTCGTTTTTGGAAGTGGGTAGTTTTTCATTAAGGTAATCTTGTCAGGATTTGGCTTTACACCATTTTTTTATACACGAGATGAAAATGTACGATTCTCTATAGAATATTTTATCATCTAGGTGTGGAAATGGGTTGCCAACTAATATTCAGTGCTAATATATTATTTTCATTCATCAATTTTCAAATACTTTGCAATATACCTTTATGAATATACAAACTATGCTTGTACCACTAATTTCTATTATCACAATAAAATATGAAAAAACTTACTGGTTATTACTTATTGCTCATAGGTTATTTCTATCTCTGTTAGTCTAGCCAGTTTATTACAAATTGTAAAATGTATCTATTGCTTAATATGGATGTGTTTCCTATGTTTTCAGGAAAACTACAATATCCTAGTTATTGAGAACAACGCAAATAATGTCTGAAGCTTTGACATCTCTTCGAAAGATTCTACTGAACAAAAAATGACAATCACAAAACATTGTCATTTACCAATTTTGAAGAGGATACGAGATAAATGAAACTTGATGACATGCTGATCGAGTTCGAGAATGAAACAAATCCAAATAGTGGCGCAAGATATTACCAGGGAGCTGGAATATTGGTGGCTAAGAATTACTGTACCTCAGAGGTCAATTATCGTAAGTGGCATTATGATAATTAGAAGGCTCGGAAACTTCTGTATACGTCAGTATACCCCGGTTCCTAAAGAGCACTTACGATTGTATATCACTATACATCATCGATTCCGTGACTCTCACACTTATAACACTTTACCTCTGAAAAATTCAGCGGAAATAATGCAGATACAACAAGAATATAGAAATTGACAATTTTTACACATACGATAGTTTACCTCTGAGGTACAGTTATATAAGCAATTGTTGACACATATTACGGTTTGAGGACAAGTTATTATTGAATTATTTATGATTCTCAGAATTCATTTAATTGCTATTATGATCTTGACTTAGAATAAGTGTATGTTCTGAATATTATAGATTCAAGCATCTTAAGTGAATAAACCTGTGTTCCAGCAATAACAACGTGAGAATCGAACTTAGTACAAATGATTTGAGTGTTTACATCATAATATTACGTCTTGTGAATTATGCATTTTAATAAATCTATTCCGGTGGCAATTAATTTGTAATTTATTATTTTCAACTACTCGAATTTTGAATCATCATAATACTTAGAATAACCAAATAGGCCTTTGTTCACCAAACGAGCTGACGTGATGCCTCTATTATTCCGTTGGGAGCATTTAACTTGTTTTTTTATAATAATAGAGTATAAAATAAGAATTTCCTAGCGAAGAATAATAGTATATTAATCAAAACAATCCCTTGTTCTATGATTGTCATTTCATTTGAGTGATGTTACAAGTTATAAACGTCATCCTAAATTCTTCCAGCTGGAACGTTAATTGTCATGGAACAGTAAATCGTGAATGCCATGGATTACGTGTCGCAAAATGTTCGAAAACGCATAACATTGAGATTATGAGAACTAAAGGTAGCGATCACCTTATAAATGAAAATGCATTTATATCCATTTTTTCTTCTTCAATTTTCATAAGTAACTTTAATATCCGATAAAATTTTGCTGTAAAGAATAAATCAAATTCATAAAACTATGTTATTTCCGCTGTAGCGAAATACACACTCACATGTAAATTGTAAAAATGATAAATTAATTGAATAGAATCCGCCATTAGCTGATGAAAATCCATTCAAAACTTTAATGATATAACTATTAAAAGTTTAATTTTCATTAATTTAATAAATAAATGTAACTATAATTTCGCTAAATTAGTAGCTTCTTCAAATAAATATTGAAAAGTAGTTTGTAATATCTGGTTGAAAAAACTATGGTTTTAGCGAAACTATGGTTAAATTTTTTCATTAAATTAGTGAAACTCAAACTTTTAAGTAATAATACGGTAAATTAAATTTCAGGGCAACCTAAAACGTTAAGCATTATCAAAGCTAAGAATTTGATATTTTGCTTTACATATTTCGAATTGATTCTTCTGATTTAGTATATAATATTGGCTATAGATGAATCAATTAAGCAATCATACAGTTAAGCGAAACAACAAATATGGATACAGTATAATATGGACACACGCTACAATGTGGTTTCACGAATAAGTAGTTTTTAATAAGGAATCATTTTCATTTAAGAACATTTTCCAAAGATCGAGATATTAATAAAGACATTCGATCCATGAATTTCAATGGATGTATTCTACTTACAAAAAATTTTTTTCGTTTCGTACGATATAAACTATTTCATTATCACTGAATCTAACTTTATCTTTTATCATTAGATGATTAGATAAAATATATTTCATATAAAACTCGTTAAATAATAACATTATGGTGGTGTGTGATTACCTTACGGCGAGAAAATATCGTACAAGTCGATGCAGAAGAATCATGAGAAAATAGAGATATCGATCTTCAATTCCGTGAGATCAGGATGCCCAAAACAATTGACTGCTTGCATACCAAGTTTTCCCAGTACCAGTTGTGTTAGCCTAGGATTGTGTGCAAATTTGATTGTAATCTACATTCTAACTATTTATCAATTGATTCATATATCAATTGCAGGTTTATTTGACAGATAATCAACATTAATTAACACAGTTAACGTAGGTTCAAGTGAATAGGATTCCAATCTTTCAAAATTTTATAATAATCTTATTCGAACATAATCGAATCCAAATATTAGGAATCATCACTTTCTCTTGACTATTTAATTCAACCTCAAATTATTATCTGACATTGTGACATTTCTGACACATTTCAAATTGCATTACATAGAACTATTCTACCTTGACATTTAGTAATAGAAGTAATACATAGAAATGTAAAACATAGTATAGCTAATTGCGTAGAATAATCGTACTTAATTAGACAATTAAAAATAATAGAATAGTATCTTAGGTATTGGATCAACGAATTTCAATCTATTTTATGCACATCAATTTGATAATTGGCCATATGCTTCCAAACATTTTCTTATAATACTCTTTCACACACTACCGATCCGATATTTTCTGCAGTTTTAATGGGATTCTAATACACAAGTCGGTTGCAGTCGCATTTCATTAATCATATTATTCTTTTCTAAATTACAACAATTTTTGATGAAGACAGAAATGAACTGTCGGATCGTCAAGAGAAACAAATATTATTTTATTCATAGTACTTTCACAGGGGGGTAGATCAATAAAGAATTCTGGAGAAATTCATGGCAGTAGCCTGAACCAAGACAATAAAAATAATCTATGTTCATAAAAGGTTGTCAGAAAAAATGAAAATCGAGATACTTCCAAAAACGGCCATTTTCACTAATATTTTAATAAACAAGGGTCCGATCAACAAAATTTTACAAAAACTGGGATTTATATTTGTTTCAGTGTAGCTAACATATTATATATACTTACTCCTGAACCAGTATATATTTTTCTCTCCATCGCCCTTTCGTTTCGCCAGAATGACTACATTATTGTTATTGGATTTGAACAAAGCAGCGTATAACTATTTTGCTGAATTTAATGAAAAATTGGAAATATGGTAAGCTCAGAGCAATTTCTCTCTTATAATCACTTTGTTTGCTCAGTCTGACCCTGGGCGCAGATCCCCTGCATATGATCCACGATACATTTGGATATTGATGATTGCATTGTATAATATAATAATATAATAATTTGATCCTTGACAGATTATTTGTGGAGAAAAAGTTTGTTATCATTCTGGGAGATTTAAATATCGATTTTTGTGGAGGGGGCAATGATAAAAGTCAGTTTATTAGTTTACTTGATTCTTATTTGATGAATATTACCATAAATGAACATACGCGAGTCACTGCTACCACACAGTCTTGCATCTCAAATATTCCATTAAAGTATAAGTCAGAAGGGCTACAGTCACTCATCTCTGATCATATGGCACAAGCTATAACTATTTTTATGAATAGTGCTCTCAAGGTCAATCATGCTTATGCTAGGGCATTTACTCAGGCAAATATCAATAAATGTTTGACAGCACTTGCCCTAGAAAGTTGGGATATTATGTATGAGAAAGCGAACGTGATGAATGTGATATATTTTTAAATGTAATACAAAATCTGTTTGATAGAAATTTTGTAGTAAAACAGATAAAATTGCGACCGCCACAAAAATCGGACTGGTTTACTCCACAACTGTAATCTATGAAGGATAATTCAAGATTACTTTATAATATATCTTTACATAACCCAGCTTATAAAAAAGCATTCAGAAAATATAAAATCAAGTTGCAAAAAATTAGCCCATATTTTCACAGAAACTGATGGATCATGAATATGACACGAGAAATAAAAATAGCTATAATTATCCTTGTAATAGATTAACTTTAACAAAAACAAGTCTTTATTATGCATGCATTCGTTTTCATAAATGTTTACCCAAGGGTCTATATGAATTGATTAATTCTAAAAAATGATTCAAGCATAGTGTTCAACTATATATGTGTTTTAGAACCCTACTCCGTTGGAGAATTTTTAAATAGTAAATAGGTCACCCTTAAATTAGTTACTACGTAGATAAAAAAAACGGGCAGTCACCGAGCACTGCTGACAGAAATGAAAACTGACATTATGAAGTAACCAATTTATTTTATGTTATCTTTAAATTATTGCAGCATCCGTTACAATTTTATTATTTTCAAATGAAAATTAATATAATTAGTTTTTCTTTAGTTTCCACAGCTATCAGCATTCCAATCAACAATTATATACATTTTTATATTTAATAATAATAAACGTATAATGGGCGGTACAATCCCTGTAAAGAGTATGAATGTAACCCGATAGCCATTATAATAAATACACATTATTTTATTTCCAAAACATATTATTTATTGATATTTACATCGATGTAAATGAAAGTACTGTTAAACAGCATTTTCTTCATTTGCGTCGTCATTATCGGTAACTTCGACGATACTTAAATTATTAGATTAGATCCAAGCATGAAACATACTGTGGAATCAGGTGTGCTCTTATATAAAAACAGCCTACTATTACCGACACATAATTTAATTATTACTTTTTACTCTGTAAATTATGAGTTGTATTGCAAAAAAAGGTCCATTTAAACATGAAGAGATGCTCACTATTATATTTGATGCTGTGATCCAACATTCGAACAATGAAAATAATAAACTAGTTATAACACAACGTCAAATGTGTTGTACACATACAAAAGTTCTCACTTATTCACATCACTAATGTTATATTCTTATGACAAGAATTATATTCACAATATTTAAAACGTAAATAAGGTACTAAGTATCAATGTACAATTGATAAATTCAATAAAAATATAACTTCCGTCTGCACGAGGACCGAGGATTGAGTAAATGAATAACGTCGAGTATCCGGCTCAGATATGCACACGTGTGTAAGCGTATAGAGAGACTGCCTGACGCCTGACCCGAGTAGTTGCGCACGCAGCAGTATACATAATACCTAATATATATAGCTACAGCATGACGGGACGTGACGAACTCATGGTTTTACCCCCCATCTAAAATAGCTCAACGCGCCTAAAGAAGTTTTCACTTCAAAAGTTTCCACTTCAAAAATTTAAACCCGATTTTATATAAATTGTATGTTTTTTGTCATTATTAGATATAATTTTAATTTTAATGTGTTCTGTTCTGGATGGTTTTTAAAATACTAATACGATTGTATTATTCTCATTGTACCTGATTCGCTTCCGACTTATTAATTATTTAGGTAATGAAACTTAATAAATTACTTTACTTTACTTCAAGCGATGGTTCCAATATTGAAATTTACGTACTCCCCATGAATACGCATGACGCATCAATCACACATGGTTATGCTCATCAATCATTAATCAACAAATACAGGTTCATAAATATTTAACTTTGACATAATATGCTAAATAAACAAGGAACGAAATTATCCCAAGATGAATTTTACACTGTATTAATTACCTACAAAAAATTTCACGTCAGCATATAGGTGTCGGGATCAATTGAATTCCCGTCAATGAGGTAATAAGTGCTCCAGTGACTCCATACCCAAACCGTTGACTTGAGTACTACATTGTCAGTTATTCTCGTAGGATTTTTTCCCGAAACTAAGAAAGGAACATTGTGAATGAAAACATATTTTGAAATAATTGAAAATTAGAAAAAACAGCAAATTCGTTCATTGGAAGTGCATCAAAGAGCATGCTGTTTTTCATAAGCCATTATTTTGTTGTAAAAGCAAAAAAGGTATATTTTTTACATTACATTGAATTTTTTTAACCACGTTTTAATCATACTGCTTTATTACTTCTGATATTCCATAAAAAAACTAACTAGACTTTGTCACTACTTTTGGATAACATTCAATTTGCAAAATACTTGAGTTTTCCCAAATACAGATATATTGTTTTAGAAATTTTAGGGATGTGTAGATGTATTGCGATATCCATGGGAAATAATGAGACTTTTCTCTCATATATCATTGTCATAAAGGTTCACGCTGTATGGGTACGATAAACAGTTCAAATAGAATCAGTACAAGTATATTATTCCATCTATGGATCTTTGCTACGAATTTAGGTAAGTTTACCGTTTGCGAGAAGTATGTATCCCCCAATCACCATTCCACCTATCTATAACCTAAATAACTCATGTTGTTATTTTGAGCAGCGTGCAAACACTTCAAACACACCCGAGGGTTCATTAACACAAGTAACTTAACTTACTGCGCCTAAAATAAATGTCCCCAGATGACCAGGTCTCAAAAGGTGCAATAATACATACCTTGTATTCAGTACGTGGCGTTGTCATAAACAATTGTGAAATTTGATTTGATACAGAATCATTGTTTTTAATGGTCGATTTTATGCATGGAAGTCACACAGCTGAACAATCATCCGTCGTTGATTAGCAAGAGACCGGCTAGCCGAAAGGATTTACTTGAAGATTTATGGCTCATTTCCTCAATAAAGTTATATAGTTAACATATTAAGCACCAATGCGTTCATGATTTGATAATCATTCTCATTAAATCTACCGAAGGATTGAATAATTATAAGAAATATAGTTTAAAGCATTCTGATTAAACGAGAGAACAATTACTATGCTTTTATACCATTTTTAATAATAACATGGAGACGTTACTATAGTTTCAATACCGAAGTGTCATTATCAAACAGATACAATAGTATATTAGAGATAGTCCAGGCGTTCAAGGAATTTTGTTGTCCGAATTTCGGCGACTTCTAATTTTGGTCTATTCTTATGTATTTTCACGCGCTTAACACGATGGTTTAGCTTAAATTTGTATTACCACTGTGCTCGAAAAACTACGTCCATTTTTAGAACCCAAAAATGGCCATTTTTCGATTTTTTGCGTTTTGAGACAAAACTAGGGGTTGTATGAAATGAAAAAAAGACGAAAGTTGTTGGAAAAATTATTAAGCAATTTTTGGCTTCGGTCCTAAGTCGATTCGAGGTCGTGGGCCAAATATAGGACCCATTTAGTGTGTTTTGGAACATTGAAAAATTAAGTATTTGTGAGTTTTTTGTTTTTTTCATATTCTGTTTCGGTGAAAAGATTTATTTATTTTTATTTCTCTTTTTTTGGTTTTTGGTATTTTGACCGACTTTATCTGTTGGCGCTAAAATCGACCATTTTGAAAATACTGTATTTTTCGAATTTCAGACGAAATACTCACGTTATCGATCTAAAACCAAAATCATTCGAAAGATTTCATTATTCTGCAAGTGTTCATTTCAGCTTTATTCTCAGCTGCAATTACATTTTTACTTCTACTATACTTATATAAAATATAGAAAACAAAATGTTTGTTATGTAACACCCTATGAAAACATCATGTCACGGTCACATATACACGTTCACTTTTCTACATATACACACATTCATACAAAACGAGTATGCCTTCAGGAATGGCATTTTAAAATATTTCAAAAACTATAATTTCGCGGGCGGAATCTGTTGTACCGACGCTCGCTTATTGCCGCTAAATAATATTCCGCGCTAGTTTTTTCATGATGAAATTCGTTATTACTTGGAATTGTGAACGAATCGCCGTACGCTGTTCAAAACTTAAATAGCCGATGTGCATCTCTGTAATTTGATCCAAGGTTTTAGTCGATAGGCCCAAACACATTTATTAGGACAGCTCCACTTCTACTCAATCTAAATCGATCTGTGTGGACTTAGAATACTCGATATGAAAACCTCTAATAGAACCTACTATTTAAATTCCGTAAAAAATTTCAACCTCAAAAATTTTGAATTTTTCGGTGGTCCAAAATTTTCAAAATGGCGCCAAAGTTATGTCTTTGGATCAAAATGCTTTAATTTTGGATATTAGGTGCAGAATAATGAAATCTTTCGAATTATTTCGATTTTAGATCGATAACGTCTGAAATTCGCAAAATACGGATTTTTTAAAATGGTCGATTTTGGCGCCAACAAACATGGTAGGTCAAAATACCAAAAACTAAAAAAAAGGGAAATAAAAATACTATCTTTTTACCGGAACAGTATATGAAAAAAAAAACATATTCTCATTTTTTCAATGTGCCAAAATACACACGACCTCACACCGACTTTGAACCGGAGCCAAAAATCGCGTATCAATTTTTCCAACAACTTTTATCCAAAAAATGTTTTCACACAACCCATAATTTTGCCTCAAAACACACAAAAATCGAAAAATGGCCATTTTTGGGTCCAACATGCGACATGCTGTACGAGGGTCGCTTAAAGAATCGTCTAGTGATCTAGTGCGAAAGATATTGTCCTTCTAGACGATATTTATGCGATGGTAGATGGCAGTACGTTTTTTATTCGCCGATGATGATAAGTCAGGGGACAGAAAAACGGTGTTTTCATCCGATTGTGGACAAAATCTACTTTGTACAACCGAAAGAATATTCAAAGACGGAACTTTCAAAACTTGCTGTAAAGAATAACACAATTATATTCGTTTCATGTGGACATAGGAAGCAACTTCACCGAAACGAACATAACTCCTGTAATGTTTCCGCTACTGCAAAAGAAGCAGAAGAAAACCTATAGTAGATTGTTTGAAATAGTGAAAGAAAAACTTCCCAGGTGGTCGCCGAAAACAGTAAAAATTGATTTCGAAATGGCTGTAATAGCAACTTTGAGAAGCATATTTCCAAGCATCCGTGTTAGTGGTTGCAACTTCCATTTTAATCAATACTTGTGGAGGAAAGTACAAGAGTTGGGGCTGAAGAAAGAATATAAATAAAATGCGGAAGTCAGGTTACACATACGTATGTGTGCAGAATTAGCATATATTCTTCATATGGAAGCGGAAAATGGTTGAGCATTATGGAAGGTGGGGCACTACTACAAAGTTGAAGCAATTTCAAGATTATTTCATAGAACAATATTTCTTTCAGAAACATAAATATATTTGGAATATATCATACCAGTTTAAGAATGCTCTAATTAATGGATTCATTTAGGTATTAATTTACTCGCTCCAGAAATGTGAACGTATTCAGGAATTTTAATGTAAGGAAGAGTTAAATAAACGATGTTAGAATTTTTTTCCTCTAGCACTAATATGAGCTTCTTTAAATGTCATGGATACATACAGTTATGCGCTGTTTGCGATAAAAAAGAAATTACGTTTAACCAATTCATTTGAACGATTCTCTAACTAAGTATACTTATCCGCCGATGTACAGGCCAGAGAAGCAGTTCAAGAATTATTAAAGGTTCTCATGTTAGAACATCATATAGTAGAATCTTATGTAAATTATTCTATGTATGTTCATAATATAGATATTAAATGTATCATATTATCTTCACACAATATATCATATGAAGAAGGAACACCTAATACTCATGGCACCAAGACATGACATAGATAAGGTGTTCATATTTACACAGAACTTTCAAACCCACCTTGGAAATAATGAAGTGTGGAGACAGGGGTACACGCACCTTGTTGGGAAAGGAGCAATCTGTTAGTATACCGATGGAGCTCTTGCTGCAGAAGGTACGGGGGCTGGAGTCTTTAGGCCCAAAACCAAATACTCCGAACCCATGGGCAAATACACCATATCTTTCTAGCAGGAGTTCATGAATTCGAGAGATGTGCACATTTATTTAAATATGGACGCAGGTTATAAAAAGGACATAGCCATCATGTCCGTTAGTGATTACTGATTACCCACTGAACTATGAATAAATAAATCGTGTTCATTAAAGAAAACCACGAACTTCAATGCTCCCAGAATGCTATGAATGAAATGAAAATTTCAACCGAAGTAGAGTACGTACAACATAATTATACGTAATTTAGATAGTATTGTACAGCACGCTTTCTGCGTTTGAAGGGCTTCACGAATTTATAGTAATAATGTTCCAGAGCGCATTAATTTAATTCCCAACCATGCTACAATTGCGCTTGAAAATTGCGCGATTTCTTTGATTTCGTTCAAGTAGGTGCTGAGAGAACGTTTGCATTTTTCTTTTTTCTTTAAATCACGTCTCTTCCTGACATTACCTTTACTGCAAATTATATACCACATGTTACCAAATTGCACTCGGCGTTTGAAATAAATTTATTTTGAACTTTCTTTAAGACTATCATTTTTGAAAAACTCATATTCGCACCCGCAAACTTCAACTCATTCGTTTAACACTTTTTATCCAGTTTTTACCAATAGAGGGTAACATGTGGTATATAACTTGCAATGAATGTAATGTCGGTATGAGACGTGATTTAATATCTAAGGATAATCTACGTAAGATTCTACTAAGATGTCCTAACATAGGAACCTTTAATAATTCTAGAACTGCTTCCCTGCCCTCTACATCGGCGGATAAGTATACTTAGTTAGGGATTTGTTCAAATGAATTGTTTGAAATTACTACGACGTAATCTCTTTCTCATCGCAAACAGCGCAAAACTGTATGTGTATCCTTTACATTTAGAGGATCTGATATTAGTGCTAAAGGAAAAAATTTCTGACATCGTTTATATAACTCTTACTTTCATTAAAATTCCTGAATACGTTTACATTCACGGAGTGACTAAATTAATACCTAAATGAATCCATTAATTAGGCCATTCTTAAACTGGTATGATATATTCCAGAGATATTTATGTTTCTGAAAGAAATCTGCCACAGAAAACCGGAAATAAACAGAAACATTAATCAAAATCGGTTTAAAAAATGGTTACCAATAATTGATAAATAGGCTTTTTTATAGCCCATTTTTTTTTTGAGTTGATACTCTCATCGTGCCTCCAAGTGGCTTTTGTATCTCGTTTTGTATGTACAAAAAAATCTGGCCGGGGTCTATTCCTAATTGCTTTCGATACAACTCAACTTCTTAGCTAATGCCTAGTGAGATATTTCCTTACGCTTTTGACCTCCAAACTTTAAAGAAATATTCCAATACCTATTCCGGGTTTTGATTTTTGAGGTGAGGCACGGACTCCCCTCCTTAGAAGCTGCCGCTGGACGGGAAATAGTTTGTTTAAGTATTCTCAGATAATATGTGAGATATTACTAGAAGAGGTTCACCATGCGTTTTCAAGGGTATGTAAGATGTCATCGTCAAAAAACAGGACTTAACTATGCGAATCATCTAGAATCCATAGGAACTCTAAAGTAATGACCAACTTGATATTCATAATTTTGTAAATAAACTCCCCCCTCCCAACCCATAGACTAACCTTCCCTGCTAATGCATCATTGTCGCATCGTTCTAGTTGAGTATTTGAGGGTGAAATTTCTAATTTGTAATTTATTTTACTATCCGCTTCGAAAATGTTACTGTGTGACGAAAGTAGTTCGTTTAAATTCAAATTTGTTTAATTCCCTTATTCTGCATATTTGAAGAAATTGTGCCTTCTGACATGGGTTGTGAAAATTTATAAAACTAAATCTTGTAGTTCATTCCGAACGGTATTAATTCACCTTAATTTCAAAATCAAGATTCTTCTATATTCTTCATTGTTCACCGATTTCCTTTGAATAATGCATAAGTCTACTTTGATAAATTTTCAAAACTATACCTACATACTCAAGGTATCAACCTAGAAGAATAGCGGGCATTCAATCATGTATGAACATAAATTCGTCATGTTGTTACTTCGTCGTTGCCATTGCTGTTAAATTTCTCATGGATACTAGATAGACTACGATCAGAAAATGTCTATGCAACACTATAGGGATCCGAAATAACATTACCGCCCTCTGGTGCTTTCTACGCCGAAACAACGAATTGTCACAGAAAATATTATTTACATATAAACATATGTATTACTAGAGTTTTTGGAGTATTTTGGAGTAAAACTTGAAAATTTATTGTATATTCAGTAGCTTGTAAGAATAATAAACAATAAATGAAACCCGTTTGATAACATTTTTCTGTGCAAAAGAGTAACAATTTGTATTTCTATTATTTACCTAACTTAACCTAACAAGATGTATTTCTATTATTTACCTAACTTAACCTAACAAGTTGTATTTTTTTTACTGTGTTATACACTTATAAACATTTTCAAGCTTCCTCAATTGTCATTTCTGATCCTTTTACAGGCAGGACATCTTATTTCTAGTAAAGACTTGAATTTACTATTCTCCACTACTACACCATCAGCAGAGTAAGCGAGCCAATAATTTTTTGTAGAAATAATTTAACCCACTTCGACTACCTCTGTTGTTGAAACTGAGATGAATTTTTCTATGGCTTTATCTTTACTCGCAATCCCTGTTTGTGTAGTCACTCCTGAACTCTTGATTGGAGGATTGAAGTACGTATTACTTTTTTGATTCCAATTGGCATTTTTATTAGTGGCATAAGTGTATATTTCGTAAACTCTGGAACCTGTTATACGATATAATCTCCTTCTAAACTTTGGATTATTCTTTTAAAACAGTCGTTCATTTCACAAACCTACATTTAATTTGTCAAGCCAACTGTGCAGATTGCTGGTTGACTGTAAGCTGAAAATGTTCCTTATTACTTCTTTGATGTTATCAGTCAATCGGGAACTTTTATTTTCTTTATAATAATCACAATATTAATAATCATATATTGATGTTTTTATGTTAACATAACCTCTTACTTGTAGCAATATAATAATGTTGCCATGACATGTTTACACTGTCCCCCTTGTCCTGCCTTACATGAACATTTCATGCTTAAAATAGAACCATTATTTTTATTAATTTGGCCTTCTATTTTGTGAGGATCACCTCTTAAATTAGAAACAAAATCAAGATATACGCATTGCTTTATATGTACGTAAACAAATAATGTGACAACTCTACCGCCATACTGGAATGGTAAAGCAGGTACCTAACCATCATTTCAGATCCCTATAGATCGTGGTAACTCGAAAAACGTCGGCAATGATGAATGGGAGCCTAGGTTCTTGAAGGAGTAGAGAATGGTAGCTTGCAAACGAACTGGTGAAATGAAAAGTATTGTTCTACGGTTTTTTCCATCTTAAAAACAAGTGTGCACGGCGCGCAAGAACCCGATCTAACATCATTGCTAACACCTGAAATGTTACTCCTTCCACTAGAGTTTCCTATCCTGCTTATCTAGTATCCATAATTTCAATACTAAAATAGGCTCAATTTTGATTCAAGTTGATCATATGCAGTTAATAAATTTATAAACAGGAGTAAGAAGCACGCATCAAGTTTAATGTTCTAGCTGTAGGTGGTAATACATAATCCAATATTAATTCAATTCAAACGATTTTCTAGAGCAGTGACCTTAGAGTTGATAGAATAGAGAACGCGTTTCATATTTACTCATAATATTATTCCGTTTGATGCGGCTCCAAACACCTAGAATTATGAATTCATAAGAGCATTCGATTCTCATGAGCACCGAATGAGTCTAGAACATAGATAACTCTACTACCGTAGAATGAAATGTCTTATGGAAAGGACCAAAACTGTCATGGCCGGCGAAAGTATTTCACTTCCAAAACACGGGAGGGCGCGTCAAGCGTCCGAAATTAATAGACATTAATTAATTAATCGCGCATGCGATTGTTATTGTTGTTCAATAGTAGCCATGTTTAATTCATTAGTGGATTTTGATTCCATACGACTTGTTGCTTGCTATCATACACGCTATTTCTACAATATTATATATATTATATATAAATAGCTAATCATGTACAGGTAAACTATAGGTGAATGACAATAATTGAATTTCTCTCATTGACACTCTTTCAGGTTTTCATGCTGCAAGAAGGTATTGAGGGAAAATGGAAACAACCAATTATGTATCAATTTATTAAAGGAGCAGCAAAAGCTGAAACCATTAAATGTTCAATTCAAAACATTGTACGATCCTTGCAGGGAAATTGGTTTCAATGTGGTGGCCACAATTTGCGATCAAGGTACAAATATGTCAGTACGATAAACAAATTAGTGAAGGAAACGAAAGAGGAGTATGCAAGAGGAGGGAAAGAATAATATGACTTCATATTTGAAGTCGATGGACAAGAAATTATTCCATTGTATGATCCACCACATTTACTGAAAGGTGTGAGAAACAACCTCCTAACAAAAACCGTTTATTACACGCTAAACGGAACTCCAAAAAAAGCAAAATGGGAAAATATACAAAAGGCATGGCAACTGAATAATGTTAGTGGATACTTGAGAGCAATGCCAAAATTGACTGAGTTTAATGTAACTCCTAATAAAGTGAAGAAAATGAAGGTATCAATATGTGCTCAAGTTTTGAGTAGAACTCTTGCATCGACTATTAACCTTATGGCAATTAATGGTAAGTTTAATTTGTGTCATATTATATAAAATAAGTGTATATCTAAATCTTCAAATTGCAGAACAACCCATTGTAATTAGTCTCGATATTTATATGTATATTTTATGTGTTTTTGTTTTAACTCATTGCAATTAGTCTCGATTTTTAATTGTATTTATACGTATATTTTACGTATTTTTGTTTTAACCCATTGTAATTAGTCTCGATATATAATTGTATTTATATGTATATTTTATGTATTTTTATTTCAACCCATTGTAATTAGTCTCGATACCTATTGAATTGTATTTATATGTATATTAAGTATTTTTGGTTTAACCCATTGCAATAAGTTTCGATATTTAATCATATTATTATATTATATATAGTCATTTCTATTGTGTTTGATGTTTAATTGTATTTATATGTATATTTTATATATTTCTGTTCTAACTCTGTTGTTGAATAAAAACTATCGACTTTCATTTCCTACTTAAATTGTTAGAAAACAAAATTTGCATTTATGTGCTGTGTAACTTCGAATTTCCCTCCAAACCATCATTTAGTAGGCTTCCAATCCGCGCGCGGCGCTCTTGTCGCGGTTTCGGTACCTAACACGGAACATTTCATTCTACGGTGTAGAGTTATCTATGGTCTAGAACGAGAGAGTGAGCGGACAATGTGGAGGCCAAACATAATAGGTCGTAGCGATCCGCACTTTGTCGGTACTTCAAAGATCAGCCTGATCCGAGCAGCACGTGCTCATGAGAAACGAATGCTCTAGCGAATACGCACCTTTATTAATCCAACCGTATCTAACTATGTAAGGTATATCATCCAGCCGCTCCTAAGAGAGTGGTGGTGAGGAGCTACAAACCACATACTCTCATCATACTCTTCGCAGGTGAAGTCGGAAGATAATTAAATATAGGTCTATATGTTTGTTTCCTCATAAACGGCCCATATACATCATACGGCAAATCGTAGTGTACGGGGTTCAGGTATTCTGAGAACTGATGCGTCTTTGTTTGTGTT
The DNA here is from genome assembly GCA_958510875.1 of Endomychus coccineus. Lineage (NCBI taxonomy): Eukaryota > Metazoa > Arthropoda > Insecta > Coleoptera > Endomychidae > Endomychus > Endomychus coccineus. Next base: position 109,624,824 of record OY294069.1, read on the forward strand.
TTAGAGCAGAGTAGAGTGAAATTTTCATGTTTTGTTTGTAGCTCCAAGCAACTCTAGATTGAATCGGAACTTGTTCTAGCTGCTCTCGTGTGGAAGACGGAGCAAGCCAGAACAAAGCGTTTGATTAGCAAGCATACAAATAGTTGTTTGCAAAGTTGCTACTGAAAAAAAAGGGTGCATGGACCACAAAACTACTCTAATACAAAAATATACAATGATTACGAGATTACGACCAATTATTATATGAAAGTATGAGAAATATTCATGTATTCATAAATACAAATATTTATTTACCAAATATTTTTGGAATTCTGATTGGAACTCTTCTCTTCGTAATGGAGAATAACAAGGGTAATGGTTATCTTCCCATTCCACTTCTATCAGATGTCTATGTTTAATATAATAGATGTAATATTTGGAAGCAATTTTGTTCTGCTGAATTCTGGTTTTTCTTAAAAAGGATGGGATATCTTCCTCCAAAATCTTCTGGATAGCTGAGAAAAGGTTTTCTTGATGGGGATTTAATTCAGTTTTTTCCATTAAACATTGCAAATACTTAAAATTTTTATGAGACATATTAATGTCCCCTATTTCAGAGCAAGATTCACAAGCACCATAGGGCTTAAAATTGTTTACTGCCATGATTTGATTATTGTGAACTAAAGAAGCACGTTCAAGAAATAGCTGTCGACGTGACGTATAGCAGAGACGATTTTGACATCACAAGCCTAAGCTTACTTGAATGTGATTATGTTTTATTACGAATCATTAAAAGACTGCCATAGACGCCAGATATCATTATCGTTTTGTTACAAAAACGTACTTTCCTTATATTTTAGTAGCATTAAGTTAGTTGTAGTCCAAAGATAAATGTTTGAGTTGAAAAATAGGATGCCTTCTATGTTACTAAAGTAAGAGGAACATTTTTTTTTCACAAATAATACTATCCAAAACTGGAATATTGTAGTTTCATTCAAACCATCTATTGGCATCATTTTTCACAACAAAAACTTTTTCCTCAGAGTTTAGTTATGTTAAATTAAATATAACAAAAGGATATTCTGTTCGAAAAACTGAATGCCCTCTATGTTACTAAAGTGAGAGGTCCATTTGTTTTTTCTACTATTATTTTTAATTTTTTTTCAAATAAATTTTAGGTGTGAAATTTTCTTACCGAATCCCCCGCGTCCTTGAATTAATATCCGGAAATTTTTCAAGCACTAGGGAGATTATAAGTGAAAAGATCCTCAGTACTTAACAAGTATTTTTAGTGGAAAAGGATGATTATTTCTTATTTATAGTGTCATTGTATTAACAGTGGGAAATCTTTTATAGTTTATTAGTATTTCCACGTTTTTAACTGTTTCTACTTATTTGAAATATTTTTATTAAGTATTCAAAAGTGGGGAATGACATCGTGGCGGCGCGCCCTACGCTGTTTCCTACAGGTACTACCGCAGCTAGAGGAGAATCGCTAGTTAATTATACAGTAAAGAGATCGGAAACATAAATTTAATATGTCAGTCACGTCTCGGAATGATGACCTCAGGTGTCTAGTCCAACATAACATAGAAATAATAATATGGTGATACTGTATAATATGAAAACAACAAATTCTTTGGATCCATTGTTTATTTTCACAATTTTTAAAAGTAAGGTTATAAATTACAGAACACAGAAAGCGTTTGTTTATTACAATAATCGCACATACAAACCTAATCCCAAGAAACTTTCTTCAGAATTACTATTTCCACGACAACACCAAAAACAAAAGCAAAATGTCGAGCGACATGATATTGGATTCGCTAGATGTCGGTTTCTTGCGTCCGCGCACGCGCAAACATAAACCGTCGATTTAAATCCTCTGTGAATCCCCGATAAATCATTGTAAATCATCGAAAATCATCAATAAATCATCGTAAATCCTCGATAAACTATCACAAATCCTCAATACATTCCAGTAATTATTTTCGACTGTACATCACAAATCACCAGATATTTACCCCTTGGGCCCGACCGACGATCTGAAGTGTTTTTGACGTGACAACGTCTTATAATTCGATGGAGCCGGCTGCACGCACGAGAAAACATGACTCATGAGGCGTTCCGCTTGAAGTGCAAGCGAGCGATCCTACTTGAGTGAGCGATGCGTCCGCGTGGACAGCTGCTATACAATAGTTTTCGTCAAGTATGAAGTGAATGTGGTGTCAATTGTTTATAGCAACGATAATTGCGGCGATAAAGGTAATGATTCTTTTGATATTAAATATATGTTCAGTGATATATTGTCGAATATTCGTGCTTTCATCATTAAAATAAATAGCATCGGTCCGCTTGTGCAGCGATTGTAGGTTATAATTGACAAAACTATAACCAGCCAGCTAGCTTTTTAAAAGCTACAGTTACAAAAATTTTAATGATGTTTCCAAATTTTAAATTTTAAATTTAAGATTTATGAATCAGTATTTTCTTATGACGTTGTCACGTTCAACTATCGTCAGTAAACCGACTTTACAGACAACCGATTTTTTGAAATCGAACAACGATCCGACTGCATCTTTCAGAGGCGATCGACGTTTTCATGGATTCCACAGAGTAACATCAATATTTCTCATACGAATACCTGACAGATGATGAAAAGTATTCTTGAATTACTTTTTCTAGCTAATGAAGGTAATTGAGAATCTGTGTGGGAATAATTGTTTGTCATCTAAGAATAATAGTTAAATTCAGATAAGTCAATTTTTCTAATGGGAGATCTAACTCAATATTAATGATAGGCAGTTTTGATAGAATGGATCACTATAGTAATTGTATGTGTTCAAGTTCAATTAGCAATCCAAAACTGAGATGAATATTTTGACTTATACCACTTTGCAGAAAGGTCGTGGGATAGTTCGTAGTTAAATACGGTGGATAAAGCAAAGTTGTTATTGTTGTACAAATCTCCCTCAGCGCGTATATATCAAGATATGGCAGAATTAATTTACCGCTTCCCTGCATCTGCATGTTGCAGACTTAAAAATACCAATCGTTCCAGTCTTCAAGTATAATTTACCAAACAGTACGAGCGGTATTTATATTATATATTAGTGGGGATTTAAAATACAGGAAATTAGAAACAACTCGTACATCAATTAACAGCTTTTCATACGTTTCTAATGTATCGACGAGTGGGGCGATTCTTATTTTAATACTACTGACTTTTGTACATTATTTAACTCTTCTATTTATAATATCATTCATAATCAGTCACTAATCCGAAATCCGAGTAACAGATGAAATGAACAATTCACAGTAGTTATTCTGAACATCCCTTTTTATTCGTTTGCACATATAGCGGTATGTCCTTCCAGTCTTTGGTGTGTTTAGGCATGTACAAGATGGGTAAATTTCGATGTTTGTATAGGGTAACTCGGTAACTATAAAAGTTACAGAAAATTGGACACGTTCTGTATCTTTTCATATGAGACAAATACACTACTGAAATCAAAAATTTTCTATTGTCTTTCATTTTCGAGATGTAAACAATAATTCGAATCAGACTATTAGGCACATGTCAATTTCTTTGTTTGTGAAGTTCGAAAATAGAAATTCTCTATCTTTCAAACTATGCATCATATGTGAGGTCGCTTTTGATTTGTAAATATATAATAGCGAAAATAATGTTCTAGTTTCTAATAGATTATTTTTACGTGATTTTTTTATATTTATTCCAAGTGAGCGTTTGTCATCTATGACAGTGTTTATCCGTGTCAGTAAATTTCATAATACCACATATAATCGTAAAAGATGTCTTACGAAAATTACGAGAAATATGATATATGCTAAATCCATTATTCAAAGTAATAACAATTAGGCTCATTCAACATTTTTTTTTAATTTCATAATTCAAAAGTACTGTAGGTACTCAAATAGTCTAACTACAAAAAATTTTTCTTTTATTTACATGTTTACAGCCTAAAATTAATATTTGATATCCGTGCGCGTCTAAACGAGGCGCGGCTGATTGTGACGTCACTATACGTACGGTTGATGGGCGCCAGACAAGAGGTAGTCGTTATTAGTCAACTCGGGTCAGTTCTCGTTGTGTGTTGACTATATGTATCGTGAATTTACTATCGTTTGATTTATAATGAGCGATAAAAAGAGTTTTCGCAAGAGTTGCGTGGTGCCAGAGTGTAGGAATACATCTATAAATGCACCGGATAAGATATTCATTCGTTTGCCTGCCAACCAGAAAGTAAAAAGCTTGGCAGGGTGCTATGCGTAGAACTGATTTTGTGTCTGACAAAGGATACTGTTGTGAAGATCATTTTGATGTGAGCATATTAATACAATGAGGATGAGTTTAATTTCTAATACATCATTTTCATATCAGGTTGAAAAGGACATAGAAAATTACATGTACTCAAAAACTGTGAAAAGTGGCAGAATACAAATGAAGCCAGGTGTAATACCGCATATTTGTTTGCCAAAAAAACCGCACTTATTCATATAATACCAAACCTAGGGTATTTAAAAAACGGGAAAACTAAATATTATGCAGACTTACATCACTGAAATTTCTGATTTGGCTGCTCTTAATGAAGAAACAGAAAGAGAAACTACTACTGCGACACAAACCGCGAATCGTGGTATTCAAGTGAATTTGCAGTGTAAGTATAGAAGAATAGTTCTGATAAAATCTAGTGTGTTTACTTAGCGTTGTAATTTTACTCCTTTCATTTCACTGCAAATAAAGTCCTTATTTTTGTTGAAATAGTCCATTATCATAAATATATCCACTTCTGGTAGATTACCAGAATCAGCTCTCATAAGTCCAGTTTTCAATGCGTACATTTTAAAAAGAACAACACACTTCACCAACAGGATAAATACACAAGCGATGCCGCGAACACTAGACTACGTGTGCGTATAGTGACGTCACGCGCTGTTCTCGGTACTTTTCCACCAGCGCAACTTCAACTTGAATTATTTCAGTACAGGATGCAGCTATTGTTCTGAAATTTTTGTCAGTATATTAGGGTCTAGACACTACAAGAAAATCCATAAAAAGGTTATAATGTTAATTTCACTGAACAACCCTATTGTGATATTGCATCCCAGATACAATTTAATCGCTTTCCAGAAAGAACCTAATAAAGCTTTTTTCAAGAGGTTAAATCCTTCAATAAACCAAGATCAAAAAAATACAACAATCTCAAGTCGTGAAATTGAAGCCGATTTTGGGATTTCATGACGTCGAGTTTTGGGTATTTTGAAGACATACAATACGCTTTATACAATAACGAAACAACATCGCTTGCAATCAATTGATCTTCACTGACGATTGGAGTTTTACATATGGTAAAGTCAACAAGATACATTCTTCTTTAGAAATGTAGTTTGGACAGATGAAGCCTACGTTAGCAATGCATGAATTTCCAACAGGCATAATGAGCACTTATATGAATCCTCCCCATACCATCGCCGTGAGATCTCAGGGCTTTGGTTTAAATTAAAAACAAATTATAAAAGAAAACCAGTTTTTACATAAATGAACTCAGACAAAATTTTGTAGACGTAGACTGTGTGGATTCTATTTCCAATCTTCATATTTAATGCAATTCTCAGAGTGTTATGAGGTGTGTAATTTATGTATCAACAATAATTGACATCAGTTTGAACATTTATAAACATATTTTTTGATAGCAGCTTGTTGAACGACCGTAAATTAATGAGAATATTTGTTAACCTCTTGAAAATAGCTTTATTACGTTGTCTTGTTTCAGAATAGCGTTTAAAATATATTTCGGATGCAATATCACAATTGTTATTACTTTGAATAAAGCTTTCTAACATATCATATTTGTAGTACCTAATCTTTTAGCTATTTCCACTTTTAAGATTACATGAGAGCTGTAAGTGTGACGAAGAATATTTTTAATATGCATTTCACTGACAAACGAATGAACACTGTCATGACACATGCCTACTTGGAATAAATATTAAGAAATCTAAAAAGTAATCTACTAAAAGATTAATTTTGTTATTAAATACTTACACAATAAAAGGGACACCACATACATATCGAGTTTGAAAGATTTTTTCTTTTTGACTAAATCGAAGTATATTTTAAAATATGCAACTTTATGCCTTAACACAAAATTACACCTTTTTTAATATTCTCGACGCCACTATATTATACAGAAGAAGTGCCTCAATAATGTTGTATAGTAGACTTCGGCGGACAGCTAATCTTGAAAAATCTGGTCTTCCGGATGGATTCCGCGTCACAATAGCTGAAACAGTTTCAGTCCAAGCCTCAAGCCTGCCCTGAAGATGCCACCTGTAATGGTTGGCGAAACGTCGGCATCAAGTCGAGCTATTGTGACGCGGAATCCATCCGGAAGACAAGATTTTTCTCAATAATGTTGTTTTTTCCTAACTTTACAAACAACCAACATTGACATTGTGTCTAAAGTCGAAAAATCCGAATTTTATTTGTAACTCAAAAACAAAACCAGGCTTTCAAAAATTTGTCTCAAATAAAGAGATCAAGAATGTGTTATTCCGTATCTTTTACAGTTACCCTATACAAACATCTAAATTTACCCAACCTGTAGGAATAAAACTTTCCACTAACGGCTAGACCAATTTTTGATAAGGATACAATTCATATTTGTATTCTTTCTGGAAGTGGTATAGAGCTAACTTCTACTCGTTAAAATATCAAAATAGATTTTTCTGAATAATTATTCGAATATTTTGTGTTAAAGTTGTACCATCAAAAAGAAAGTAATATTCCATTAGTTAGAGAAACGATGAACTATGGAAATGCCCTCAGTATGTTCTACTACTCCATGTGACAGTTATTTTGGACTTCCAATTATGATAAAAATACCTCTACGCAAGATGATAATAATTATTTTTACATTATGCATAGGAATTATACGTTTCGTGTTTAGGTCATTAAAAATGCTGAAATAAGTAATGTATGCTCGTTTGAATGCTGGAACGAATACAAATACGTGTCTATTGTGTGGAGATTGCGGTGTAGCCATGACAACGGTTCGGCACCGAGACTCTATTTCGCAATTGCTCATTTTTTCCATCTTGTATGTAAATAGACATGGACCTTTGATGAAATGGCGTTCTTTCATGTTGTTGATTTTATACGACAAAAACAGAATATAAGGATCATTAACTTTCGAAAATAGTAGTTCTGGAATGATCAGAAATACGCAATGTACAGTTTCGCAAACTTAATGTACGGGCACTTAACAAGAATAGGCGTCAGTCTGTTGTTCCCATTCTCACAATAAGAACGATATCGAGTTCAAATCACAGAAATGCATTTGTTTAGTCTACATTTCGAACGTTCATATTTGACCGGGAACTCCATATCAAATCCTTTACTCAACGATTTTGAATATTCACACAATAGGATACAGCCAGCACAAACATGTGTTTTGGGAATAGTTTTTGTAAAAAATATATTTATTATCAAGGAGGTTCAACTACATTCATAGGCAATGCTTATTATTTAATATGTTCATTAGTAGTGTCATATATCGAATAATATCAAAACTAAGGTTATCGGTTAATTTAAAAGTGATAATTTGAAACAATTTCTTTCGTTCGGAACATAGCACATCTCGTCACTAAACAACAGGATATTTGTCACGTGATTAACGTACTGACCTACAGCATGTTTTTCAATAGTACAGGGAGGGCAAATTTCGATGTTTGTATAGGATAACTCGGTACCTAACTAACTATAGGAGATACAAAATATGCAAGGAACAATCTCGATCTATTTTTCTGAGAAATTCACTTTCGAAAATAAACATTTACTATCGTCTTTTTTTTCAGTTATAAATAAAAGTTCGACTTTTAGACACATGTGAATATCGTGGTTGTTTATAAAATTGAGACAAAATCCAGTGAAAAAATAGTGCGATTTCGAGTTATGACCTAAAGTTGTATTTTTCAAATGGGAATCACAGTTGGTATGGTTTAGTTGTAACAATTTTTTTTCTCTTTCTAACTAGGTATTATATGACGGGTCGTTTCTGATGTGTAAGTCTTTAATAGCGGAAATAATATTTTACTATATTTTGCGTTTGCTATATTTATTCCAAGTAGGCGGCTGTCATCTATGTCAGTGTTTATTCGTTAGTCAGTAAATTTCATATAAACGATTTTGTTTCCGTCATAATAACAATTAACTCACTTAATCGTAAAAGTGAAGATGTCTTACGATAATTACGAGAAATATGATATGTTAAGAAGCTTTATTGAAGGTAATAACAATAGTGATATTTCACCTGAAATATATTTCAATAGCTATCCAGAAAGAACCTAATAATGCTATTTTCGGGAGGAAATTATTAATTGTGGATCCTTCAACAAGTCAAAGAGCAAAAAATTCGAATTCCACCTGTGGTTTAATGTTTTATGCTTATTCATCTTGATAATCCTACGTTAAATTATGTAAGTTAACTTCATAATTCAGAATATTTGATTTTATGTAATATATATTTGATGCTTATATCTCTCAGAGTCGTTGCGGCCCTGAAGGACGTTTTGTGCAAAACGTAATGTTATCTTGTTGACACCAAAAATCTTCGATGTTTATGTAATTTTTATTGAAAATAAATCAAAACTGATAAATTTTATGAAGCTGGTTCAAAATAGCGACCCCCCACATTAATTAGTTAAATATATTTTCCCGTAGTATGAAATCGCGCATCCGGTGTAACATGTCTGTGTTACTCCTGGTGCGCGATTCTATACTTCGTCGGACAAATTTACGTAACTAAGTTAGGAGTCGCCATTTTGAACCATTATTATGAATTCATTAGTTTTACTTTATTTTGAATAAAAATTACTTGAATATGGAACTCTCTTGTGGTCAACGAGATAACATTACATTTTTACAAAAAACTTACGACAGGGCCAAAACGACTCATTTGTGTTACGTTTTGATATTTCATTCGTATCTTTATAAAAAATTGTTATGTTAAGTTAATTAGTGTTTCCATGTAATTCAGAAAATAAAAGATGACTTTGTTTAATGAAATGTGTCTGCAGCCGATAAAAACTGCAGAAATATGGGATCGGTTGTGTGCGAAAGAGTAATGTACTAATTATCAATTATCAAATTGATTTACTTGAAATCGATTCAATCTAGCTAATTAAATACTGAAATAATTAAATACTATTCTATGATTTACAAATATAACTATGATTTACTTATTTCCATGAATTACTTATTCAGTGATTTACATTTTATTTCTATTACTAATAACCACGGTCGTATACACAGGTCTGGAAACTCTATGGTTGACTTGAGTCGCTTACGCGTCCCCAAACTCGTAGTCCCTCGCTCAGTCACCAGCTAGCGCTTGGATCGCGAGGGGGTAAAACCATAGATAACTCTACTAGGTAGTATGGTAGTAGAGTTATCTATGGGTAAAACGATTTCTTCCCGGAATCACAAGCAGAGTTACTAATGCCCATTTGCACCGTTGAAATGGAAAGTAATAAGGTAATGTAATACACAATTATCGTAGTGAATTCTACTGAAAAGTGTTATTTTGGTACAGAACTATTGTAACGAAGACCCGTATCCCTAATTTTTCTGAAACTGAGAAGCAACTGCTTTTAATCCTTGTGCATGAATATAAGCACATTATTGAATGCAAGAAAACTGACGGTGTCAGTGTTGATGAGAAGAACAAGGCCTGGAAAGCTGTAGCCAATGAATTCAATTCTTCATGTTCAGAATCAAGGTATAGAGAGGTGCATTCACTTAAAAATTTTTACAGCAACAGAAACATGGATGTGCGGAAAGTTGTAGCTGAAGAAAGAAAGCAAAGATATTTAACAGGTTTGTATGATCATTGTAATTAGCAGTAACACAATGACAATGCAATGACTTACAGGTGGGGGTGTGTCGAAGGAGGTAGACAAAGGTTGGGATCAGGATTTGCTATTAAAAATTGTTATTCAGGTAGAATATCATATAAATATAAGCTATGACACACAATTTGAGATGATTACGAGATATTAATACTACTGTTTTGCTTCTCACTTGGAATTATAGCAGCAACATTACATGGCGAGCACAACTTGTTTCCTAAAATAAATGGTAAGGGTAAAAATGAAAAATGTTCAATAGCATGGGTGTGGCTTCCTTTCTTGGTAATTTTGCTGGTGTGGGATGTGCTTTCAAAAATATTGAACTCAATTTTTCTCTTCATTAAAAATCTATTATTCACAGGATTCAATCAATGTGCCAATGGAACCTGATAATTGTGACGAACCTGGTAATTCTAACGATGAAATCAAAACTACTGATATGGTAAGGTATTTTGGAAAACATAAATATATCATAGAAACATAATATTTTTTATGACAGAATCAACCAACATTAGGCAAATGCAACTTCCAGTAGGAGAAGACCTTTAGTTTCTCGTGAATTGACATCCTCAACAATCGCAGAGAAATATGATTCCCTCCTGGACAAAAGATTGGCCATTGCAGACATGGAATTAAAAAAAGGTCAAAATGATGTGAAATGGCAGATTGAACAGCAAGACCTCATGAGGGAAGCCCTGCTCTTAGATTTAGAGATGAAGAAACAAACACTTGTTAATTTGAAAGCAAAACAGTAATTTTATAATTTTTAATTAGAAGTAGTAAGAATCTATGTAATTTGTCAATGTTTTTCCTCTATTACTATATATTTCTTTTTAGATTGTAAAGGATCTTTACTTGTTGGAATGGAAATCCATTATGTTACAAATGAACACTACAGTGTAGTGTTGATTTGTAATATATATATATATATATATATATATATATATATATATATATATATATATATATATATATATATATATATATATATATATATATATATATATATATATATATATATATATATATATATTAATATTTGTTATTTCATAGGTATTTTGGATCACTGCATTTTTTTAATTTATGACTTGTTCTCATTGCCACTAGTGAATTTTTAATAAAATTCAACCAAACTGATGTGTAGATTCTTATATTTTTATAAATTATTAAAATGATTATCAATTAAATGTGTTCTTGTATTTATTATTCTTATTTGAGAGAGGAATAGAACTGTTACTCTTGTCAAAATGTATTACTCACCTTAAAAATAACTTCCCCTTTTTCGTACACATAAAAGACCTCGTTAAAACGATTTCTTTCCGGAGTATGTACTTATTATTTAAGGCTTTTTTTGGCAGTAATTTAAAAAGGAAATGTATGAAAATAATCGATCGCATATAAACATTTTTTTAATTAAATTAGGATTACAATCAAAATACATGTATACTAATAAACTATAAAAGAGTTCACACTGGATATATTATAACACTATAAATAAGAAATAATCACCCTTATCCACTAAAAATACTAGTATTGAGGACCTTTCGGCTACCAAGTAGCCATCATCAGAGTAAGCTAAATTATAAATCAAAATGTGCCTATTTAAATACTATTTGGGGATAATAATGTAAACAAAGGGTTACCCTCAGCTGGAGATAAATCGAAATTTAGTAAATTGCTTTTTTGTTTATAAATTTCCATCCCTTCTAAATTACCTAGAAATGTGTCTGTACTGTGTTTTAAAATTGATAAACTTTCTTGAGAAATGGTGTGACCTGTATTTAAAATATGTTCGGCTATCGCTGATTTTTCACTATTATTTTTCTTTATATGGACAAAATGTTCCTTATAACGAGTTGAAACGATTTCTTCCCGGAATCGCAGGCATCCACTTTTTTCACATTTCTGCATCTTTCGGCACTTTCAAAACAGAAGTTTTTTGTTTTGCACTTTTGTACCCCGTTTTGCATTTAGGCACAATGCACAGTTTCATTTTTGCTGGAAACGCAGGTATTCCTTCTGTTTACAAGTCAACTGACACTTGTCACAGAATACTCTTCATAGAGATCAAGATGATACTCTTACGTGACGCCTTTTATGTTTCCCCTACGTGGCGTCTTTTGGTACTACGCGAACTGCGACGCGTAAGCGACTCACTGCTCACATAGGAAACAACCTCGAGTTTCCAGACCTGTGTATACGACCGTGCTAATAACTAATCAAGTTTAAGATAGCATATTCCTTCCTTATTATTCTGTAGCTCATGTATTTCAATGATTTCAATATTATCGATGCACTTTATGCACTTGTCAATTTTGGGATAAGGTATTCTAACCTTCAAGCAACTTCTACATGTTGGGTCAGATACTAAAATTACACCCCCATCCCGCCGATAATTTTTTAGCTTTATAGGTTTTCCTATCCGATTTCATTTGTTTCCCTTCACGTCATAGCCAATGACTTAATTTATAATTCCTAATGAAGATAGCAAAGTTAGCGCCTGCAAATCCACTTTGCCTTCCTGACTTATGGATAACATTTGTTTGAATTTAGGCCTTTTGACCTTGAAATGTAATATAAAAGGATGCTATTTAGTAGAGTATGTGAAACATTTTGATCGAAAATTTTTTATGATTTAACGCGACCCCACGGAAAATGTTCGTTTTGGTGTATAAAACAAAAGTATAAAATTTCTACCTCCTAAATTGACCGCAATCCCTTCTTTTCCGGCATTTTGTGGTATTTTGGACATTTTTAGGATAAGTTTGTCAAAAATTTTTTTTTATCTCCAGTTGTATTGGGAATTAGGAAACCAAACTGGAACCCTTTTATTGTCAATGTTTAAGGAACTCCTAGTTCAAATTTCAAGTTGATCCGACCTCCCCCTTCCTCGCAATATATATATATATATATATATATATATATATATATATATATGTATATACATATATGCATGGGAGCTTGCGTGACGGCTAACTCGGGCAGTTTTCAACCGATTCAACTGAAATTTGAACTATAGGTAGGTTTTATACCCTCAAAACTGACTTCCGATTTTCAAGTCAAAATATCAAATTGTTTTTGAGAAATTCGAGCTTAAGTCAATTTTTTAGCTAATTTCCCAATCAAAATATCTCATGTCCTTTTCATCCGATTGACATTTGCTTAGCTTCAAAATATAGGCATTTGCATATATTTTCACGTAGTAATCATCGTTTTTATATTACATCAGCAATATGATACTATTTTATGTAATAAAGGTATATACATTTTTTTTAACATAAAAAAATCATAAAATGTGTCTGTGAATACAAATATGCATGTGTAAATACGTGTTGATGTGTTTGTATGTGTGTATGTAAGTAAGTGTACGTGTATGTGAGTGTGTGTGTATGTAAGTGTGTGTGTATGTATGTATGTGCGCGCGCGTGCCTTATTACGCGTGCGTTAAAAAATCACAGAATGGTCTATAAAATATACTTGAACACGCCCAATATCCATCTCATAATAATAATAACAGAACACACATACCTAGATGTGAATGCACGTGTATAATAATTATAGAATACTATAATAAATATGAGGGGTACATATCTGTCTCAGGTATACGACAGATTCATCGTATTGTAAAGATGAGAGACCCGTTTTTACTACATTGTATAATACGTAGTTTATACCTACACATACCTATAATAATAAGTATGTGTAAAAAATTTGTATATAAATAACGGATGAGAACATAGTCTAAGAAGATCTTCTCATCTTATGGATGAGAACTACTTTGTTAGGCTGATTCAAGTTTTTGGTACAACAGCTGTCAGTTTTTGTAAGAACACGTGTGGTCTTAGTGATATCGTGTCGTGCTTCAGTCTTTGTTTGACTTTCTATCGTAAACGTCATTTTATTATCGATCACTATACTTAAAATATTCCAAGTATTATTAAGTAACGTTGCTCTTTTTAACAAATTATAAAAAAATTATCAATAATGGAAGCAGATTTACAGATTTGCATATTGTGTCCTGATGAACCGCAGCCAATTGCTCTATCAGTCTACAAGTAAAGGGTGATAATAAGTTCCGATTATTGCCAGCATCCTTGACGGAAAAGGATTTTCATCAACGATGCTATAAGAGATATTTGTCATGTAAGAAAATTCAGGAGGAAACTGCGAACTGATCTTCATCATCACGCAAAACACGTTCATCAGTGAAATTAGCTGAAGATAACAATGGTTTAATATCTCAAGTGAGTACAAGTGTATGTGCAATTGAACAAGCGCCTCCAAGTGATGATTCTGAAATTGATGTTTTTTAAACAGAGCAACGTTACTTAATAATACTTGGAATATTCTAAGTATAGTGATCGATAATAAAATGACGTTCACGATAGAAAATCAAACAAAGACTGAAGCACGACACGAGATCACTGAGACCACACGGGTTCTTACAAAAACTGACAGCTGTTGTATCAAAAACTTGAATCAGCCTTACAAAGTAGTTCTCCTCCATAAGATGAGAAGATCTTCTTAGACTATGTTCTCATCCGTTATTTATATGCAAATTTTTTACACATACTTATTATTATACGTATGTGTAGGTATAAACTATGTATTATACAATGTAGTAAAAACGGGTCTCTCATCTTTACAATACGATGAATCTGTCGTATACCTGAGACAGATATGTACCCCTCATATTTATTATAGTATTCTATAATTATTATACACGTGCATTCACATCTAGGTATGTGTGTTCTGTTATTATTATTATGAGATGGATATTGGGCGTGTTCAAGTATATTTTATAGACCATTCTGTGATTTTTTAACGCACGCGTAATAAGGCACGCGCGCGCACATAAATACATACACACACACTTACATACACACACACTCACATACACGTACACTTACTTACATACACACATACAAACACATAAACACGTATTTACACATGCATATTTGTATTCACAGGCACATTTTATGATTTTTTTATGTAAAAAAAATGTATATACCTTTATCACCTAAAATAGTATCATATTGCTGATGTAATATAAAAACGATGATTACTACGTGAAAATATATGCAAATGCCTATATTTTGAAGCTAAGCAAATGTCAATCGGATGAAAAGGACATGAGATATTTTGATTGGGAAATTAGCTAAAAAATTGACTTAAGCTCGAATTTCTCAAAAACAATTTGATATTTTGACTTGAAAATCGGAAGTCAGTTTTGAGGGTATAAAACCTACCTATAGTTCAAATTTCAGTTGAATCGGTTGAAAACTGCCCGAGTTAGCCTTCACGCAAGCTCCCATGCATATATGTATATACATATATATATATATATATATATATATATATATTGCGAGGAAGGGGGAGGTCGGATCAACTTGAAATTTGAACTGGGAGTTCCTTAAACATTGACAATAAAAGGGTTCCAGTTTGGTTTCCTAATCCCCAATACAACTGAAGATATAATTTTTTTTTTGACAAACTTCCCCTAACAATGTCCAAAATACCACAAAATGGCGGAAAAATGGGGTTGCGGTCAATTTAGGAGGTAGAAATTTTATACTTTTGTTTTATACACCAAAACGAACATTTTCCGTGGGGTCGCGTTAAATCATAAAAAATTTTCGATATCACTTATTTTTTGGTTTCACATACTCTACTAATTATCAATCATGACTTTACTATTATTTTTCCCTTTCATTTATTTATATATTATTCCTTACTTTATTCTCTTTGTTTTGATACTACATATGTTATGTTTCATTCATTCAAGTGATTCTTAGTTTATTTTGAAATTACTTTAAACTGTCAATTTGATTTTACTTTCTTTGATTCAAAATTTATCTTATTTCTCTGTTATTTAATTCTTAATTATTTATGCAATCCTTTTATTACTTTTTAACTGGATAAGTGATTTTCTATAAATTCATAAGTGTTGATCTTTTATCTTGAAATTTGTTTTATCTGTCAAAATTTTTATAATTTTATGAAATATGTTATTAGTTTAAGCCTAGTAAGATTGTGTTCATATCTTTTAAGTTTCTTTTCCTCTTTAATTATCTGTTCTAAACTTTGAAATTGATCTATTATCTATTGAGTTATATAAATTTTCTCTTTCATCTGATCCTATTATTAAATTCCAGTTTTTACCCGTTTTTCATATTCTAATTATTACTATAATTGAACAATTCGTACCTCTTATTATGTAAATAAATACTATCATAAATTCTACTCAGTGCAGTCCTTAAAATTATTTTGCAGTTAATACACTCACTTTTCCTGCACTTTGGAGTTTTACCATGGTTCCCATGATTATTTTAATATGTTAAGAATATCACTAGGTAATCCTATTATTATCTTAAAATCTAATGACATTGGTATCTCTTTTCAAGAAAATTAAGTTGCCTATTTATTATATACCAATTGAAGATTGCGAACTCTGTATCCTAGTAAGTTCCTGATTTTCTTTTGAATCCCTCTGATTATAACAGTATATTACATTTGCTGTCAAAAACGTCAAAATATATCGAATCCCTTTTACCCCGTTTGGGATTGAGTTACAAAAAATCCGTTCTTAGCGGGTGTCTAAGTCGTATAATGAGCATATGTGCCAAAGTCGGTTTCGGAGATTTCGGGATGAGCGTGTCAATCAATAAGTGAGTGAGTCAGTGAATGGTACATGCCTTTCATATAATTTATACTAGCTGCTGTCCGCAAGCTACATCTGTGTAGAAACCGCTAATACCCGTACAGTAGATCCTGGATTAATAATTCAAGAATTGAGATGTTCATCAAATTCGCCAGCTGAGGGAGATTTTACCTTGGAAAACAAATTATATCAATTACACGTGGGGTTGTAAATTGCATTCCCGAAATTCAAATTGAACTGTTACATACTGGCGGATGCGCTAGACAACCAAGGCAACTATTTATCACAGTAAATTATTACAGATAAGAAATTAAAGTTAAAAATCAAAGAACCCGATTGTGTAAAAATTAACTTGGTAAGAATTGAGTACGACCATTGATTCGGATTTGTCATTTTCATAAAAAAGTCGTGTCTTTTGATACCTTATTCATTTTTCGAAAGCACAACTATGTGTGAGTTTCTCGTGTACACAACATTACGACTTGTATATTCTAAATCAACTAAATGTTCATGAATGATTAACTATCCTTTCAACGTTTTATATTGACAAAGATACAAATAAGGCTTTTGTGAGTGGTGAATTAGTGAATACGCTGGACCAGACACACCCAGGGTTGTGGGTTCAAAATTCACCAATTTTTACTTACTTACTTTCATTCATTTTGATAATTCTATATCAAATAAATAGACTAGTCATCTGAATAATTTGGAAAACATAATCTTTATCTCTTCATATACTTACACGGAATTGTGGCCACTGAGGCAATAAAACTTTAGCTTGTTCCGCTTTTTTCCGCTTAAATACACCAATTTCTCATATCCTCGCATTAATTACTAAATATTTAATCCAGTTTTTGTATTCCCCATATCCTAACGGCATCCCCATCTGTTGGTTTTATGTTTTGACTATATATTACTTAAGATCCCCAATGTTTATTCATACTCTTTGTATCGTGCTGAAGATGACATGACATATATCATAATAGTGTTGTATAATGCAAGTGATATAAAAATGAAGTAAGTGTACAGCAACTCAAGTCAAACAATTCCACAAACTTGTGAAGATACGACAAACAACTAGTCAGAATATATGGATCAGTGCATCAGCATAGATGCTACCTATAAATATATTTTTTATTTGTTATCAAGATCCACAACCGCAGATAAAATTTTGAAAGCAGCCAAGAACTTGTGGTCAAAAGGAGAGAATAACAGCCTGTATCGGGAAAGCCATATTACCAACCATTACTTGAAGGTATTACACTCTGAACTTTCTTTTAAACATTTCATTGTATTCCATTCGATTTTAGACTATGTAAAAGACATCATGACCACTTTCATTCATTCTTAATTTATTACGCAATCAAAAGAGTTGGAAAATCTCTCAAAATCAGAACCGATTATTGATAAAACCAATAATAATATCACGAATATAAATTTAGTGATAATCATTAATTATTCAGATGCTAATTTTACCTCTAATGAATTGAACATTCTAAACCTCAAATTAAAAATAATAAACCTTACTTGTTGAAATAGAATTTGCTTTAAGGAATATACCAAATTCAAATATAACAATAACACCTCAACTAACACTTTCATTCTTATAAAGATACTCATTTAAACAACATTGATTTTTCTTGTAATTAAATCTATAAGAAATAAAATAAAAACTAACCAGTCAATGTTAAAGGAAGGTAACAAATTAACGGTTATCCTAGATAAAACAGATTATAACAATAAACTGGATTCATTTATTTTATCGGATTTGACGAAAATCCAAAGAGACCTTATGAATCAATTTCAGTTGAAACGAAACAATTTTTAGATACTACCCTAGTTAATTAACTGTAATCCATCTTCTCCTAAACTAAAAAATTACGAACCAACCCTATCAACCACGTGTACCTATCCTATGTTAATAAATAGCCCTAAGCATAATCTAGCTGTGAACATAAATTCTATTTGTAAAAATATGGGTAACTTCAAGTCAAAGACCAGAATTAAATTGATGTATCGAATTTCATTAACAGACTAATTATTCAAAATAATGGTGTGTTGGTACCTTTCGACGATTCAAATCATCCCTGTTCAGGAACGTATGCGACATTTGGACAAGTTTACAGGACGAATAAACATCACCATTTTCATTATTACAAATTAATGATAACTTTGATTGTTTTAAATTTTATAAGGCATTGTTACTCAATTCCAGCACTAATTATCTATTATTTCTCGATATCAGCTAAAATAAAAGTTGTCTTACAAGACTATCCTGGAGGTTACATTATTTTTGATGCCGCTTAAAATGTTTCTATATATCAAATCAGTTTCAAATATCATTCTTATAGTAAGTTAAGCGCCAATGTGCGATTAACACACTACTGCTATCGATAGAGATCGAAAAACATAATAAGTATCTGCTGCTTGATATGTTACCTAAATTGCAATACAAAAAACGCATTCTATACCGAACAAAAGATGTATTGAATGAAAACGAATGAAAAATACAAAATGTAAAAAAATAAACTTAACCCTTCAATTTAATCTTCTTCATCTTCTGTATCTGGTAGTACATCAATAACTTTTTTGGAATCTGGGAGAGACGCGCACAAAGATTCATCAAACATCTGTATTTTGTTGTCATCGGATAGCAAACTCATGTTGATCGGCGAAATGATTGATGTAGGTATACCTCACGATCATGTTGGGATTTTCAAACTCCATTTCAATAATTTGTATTTTCGAGATTTGAGAGTTTACTTGTTGGACTAATGTTTGCTTCCCCGCTGTCTTAGTAACATTGCTCTTGGCTTTTTCAGACTACTGATTTTACTATTTCTGTTGCTTATTTTTAGTAACTTTAGTCTTCAAGCTCTCGTCCCAGAGGTAACAAAATCCATTTTTTGTTCCGCTTTCATGCACCATAAAATTGTACACGGCTAGCTTTAGCATAAAACAATGATACACAGTCTTCGTGGGGTATGGTTAATACTTTCTGACGATCAAAAGAAGCGCATATAAAATTTGCATTTTTGAATAGAATACGACTCTCTTCTTCATGACATTGATACATCTTGGTGTTCTAAATTTTTTAGACTAAACTTATCCTTTTTAGGGATATGAATCCCTAAAGTATAGGTCTTGAAGATTCTTAAAAACGTTGTCCTTCCCTAGAGGTTTTAATTCCGTGAGCGGCAATACTCTTTGTCTAACCTATAAAGCAGGCGCATACGATAGTTTAATAAAAATGGAGGCGCTTACGAGTATAATATTCAATTTCAGGAGTCACTTATGACCTCGCAATATTGATACGGAATAGGGTTTACAACTTTATAATTATTTTGGAGCTTACGAAATCTATTACTTTCGGTGCGTCTTGCTGAAACAAATTAAACGACAACAAAAACACAATTTCGCCAAAATGGCTCAACATAAGGAATATGTTTTCAAATATTTTTCCTAATGAATGCAGAATTCTTATTACCAAAATTCTAGAAAAATTGCATATTAATCCCGTAATGAAATCTGGGATAGAACAAGTCAAAATTACTGCCAAATTGATAAACAATTATTTATTCAAAATAATGATTCAGCTATGGGATCCTCATTAAGTACTCAATTGGCAGACACTTTTATGTCTTTCATTGAAGAAACTGTAATAAACTTCCCCCTAGTTAAAAAAACGTTCATTTCTGGTTAAGATACGTAGATCATGTTTTATCCTTCTTGAGAGGTACATCAAGACAACTGGATTGTTTCTTATCATTCATTAACAATATTCCTCCTAACATTAGTTTCACTTTGGAAACAGAGAAAGATGATAAATTAAATTTCTTAAACCTTACCCTCAGACACCTGATTAATAGTATCACCTTTAACAATTATAGAAAATCTACTATCACGGATACATCTATCACCAAAAAATTTGGACGAAGAAGTGGATATACTTATAGGTTATAATAACCATCAACAATTGATTTCAACCTGAAATTATATTCAAATCAGAAACAAACATCCATTTTACTCATTTATCTCTTCATAAAAATTCTAATTTATAATAGAAATATGGTTCCCTAACATATTTTGGTTGTATAAGTGAAGAAATCGCATACGTTTAGTTGCAACTGAATCTCAAACTTCAAAATAAATTAACTCACATTATCTGCAATGGTGAAGATAAAATAAATAAGTTTAATAAAATGAACCTGGAGTTTATAAATAAAAATAATCAAAATATGTTACATTCAAAATATCTGAAATATCACTTTCTCTTTCCTATTTAATAATAATAATAATTATCTGAGAAAGGTTTTAAAATGAATTCCATTGGATTATCTCAACTATTTAGACATGTCTAGAATATTACTTAATTCATAGAAAACATTGAAATGTATTAGTACATTACGTATCAAGTTCAGAGAAGAGGAAAACGCTATTTTTTTCGGATTTTGTAAATAATTACTTATTTTGCATTTCACGTTAGAATCTGTTTATAATAACAGGTACTGAGAAAATCTAAAAAAAGTAGTAGTCTGACTTTTCGGTATCCTAGCAATCTAAATGGGACGTTTTTTAATTGACAAAGGTTGACAGCATCCAAATAAACTTCTCTATGAACAGCGAAATTCAAAGTAATTATAGAAATGACTTGGAAGATATCTTGAACGTAGCTCGGAAAGCTTCTTCTAGTTTACTTAGGGTGAAATCTAAGGAGAGATTCGAAAACTATATAATATGTTCTGCGAGTGGAGAAACACCAAGAGATTTAAAGGAATTGATGAAGACTTAATGCAGGCTTATTTTTACGAAAAGGTTGGTTATTTTATATGGCTAAAGTGTTGTACATATGTAGTAATTTTATTATTTGTTTTAGGCAAACTTCCTTAAATCTTCTAGTTAATAGACTACAGACTCTGTTCAAAAGTACGACAAAATCGATGAAAATACGGATATTTCACAATATAAAACGTCAAAACGTCAAAATGACAAGTATGAACCTAAAAAATCGAAAGTTTTAACAATGGAAAAGGTTACAAAGTTTTTGAACGAGGATCCTAACGATACGTTTCTGTTAATGAAAGTGGTATTAATTTTTGGGTTGAATGGTGCATGTCGGCATGCAGAATTATGCAGTTTAACAACTAAAGATATGGAAGATTCTGGAATAATGTTGATTGTAACGTTACATGATACCAAAACCAAGAAAAAACGTGTATTTACTGTAGCTTCAGACTGCACTGGGTATGAAATCTATTTTTCCTGGTTCATCGTCATGGCAAATGTACAGTACGGCCAGTTGGCATTCATAGTGCAAACATTCTACAGAAAATTTTTAAAACTTCCTGATGTTTCAAGTTACACCGGCCATTGCCTAGAGGACTTCTGCAACTATCCTTGCTATTAGTGGCGCTGATATTCAGGTTCTTAAACGGCATGGGCGATGGCGATCTACAATTTTAGCTGAAGGATACGCGGAAAAAAGCATTGGTAATAAAATAAAAAATTCTAAAACGATATGTATCATATGTATCAATCTCCAACTTGGACCATTCCAAGGAGTACCTTTAGAAATTATGGTGAATGAACAAAGATGTTGAGCAACAACTAGTTAATGCAGCGAGGTCAAAAGTTGTAACCTTTTCTAACTTAAACAACAGTTCATTAAATATTTATTGTCATGGTACTTGAAATAAACGTTTTCCTTTTTTGTTGAATTGTGTTTTAAATGATACTGATGTTTTGGTGCAGTACTGGTTGCTATGCTGCAATGGTTCCTAAGCAGTAAAATGTCTCATTACTGTAGGATTTTGAGGTCGTTAATGTAGTACATTGCTGTACAAGATGCGAAAAAATATATTATACCTATTCTATAGAATTATAGTCGTGATGTAAATACCCATTTATTGTTCCGTTATTTTATTGCTTGTCAAATTATGAACTCCACTTTCTGGAACTATCATTTATTGGGAAAACCAAAGAGTTAATTTCTAACCTCGCATTAGACTGATTTTTCGGCATAATGAAACATTTTTCAATTTTAACTGATTATTGCATTTCGCATTATGATCATAAAAGTTTATTTATATTCAGATTCATTGGGAAGGGATTCTCCAATATGGCGTCCTCTGTAAACGGTACTGAACGCATTTCAACTAATATCGATAGTTGTTGTAGGGACATTGAACTTGTGAAAATAGTACATGATCTCGCCATGTCTCTAGTAGGTTTAGCAAAATAACAATGAATTATACAATTACATTTCTACTGTAAACAAAAAATAATATATTGCTTCGGAAGTTGGAGAATAAAACTCAAATTTTTTACACAAAACTTATAACATTTAATTTAAAAATGCTGACAAATTTTTTCACCACACTGTGGCATTTTCAAACAAGGAGTTATCAACTAAAGCTAAATCTAAAAGTATTTATTTAAGAACATACTTTTAGATTTACCTTTAGTTGATAACTCCTTGCTTTGAAAATGCCACAGTGTGGGGAAACAATTTGTCAGCATTTTTAAATTAAATTTTAAAAGTTTTGTGTAAAAAATTTGAGTTTTATTCTCCAACTTCCGAAGTAGGTATTATGGATTTACACTACGTAAACGCCGAAAACATAGATATAATAATATATTGATTTATATATAGTACCTCCACAAGATAACAAATTAGGTTAGATTAGGTTCAGAAATTATTGATGATACAGTCAAGAAAAACCTGACTCTTCAACTCATCAAAAAGTAATCGCACCAGAATATCGATAAAAATTATATAAACTCACCAGAGTCTACAGGTGGGGTCGGAGTTTCATCTCTGGGTGATCTGTGGACATCAAATTCACTAGTTTGCTGCTTCAAAATGTCAAAATCAATTTCGAGAGTATTTTTTTCCACTTCCGCAAAAGGATTGAATTGGTGATTATTATTACTAGCTTCCGGTTCTAATTTTGACACCGCGATTGATGGCGACATCAATACATCATCCACAGCATCTACATCAGTTTCTGGTCCTAAATCGTCATCATCATCGTCAAAGTCTGAAGCGGATCTTTTGCAATTGGTTTTCTCTAAATCCTAGAGACATATACTTTGATTACATATAATATTGATTTATTCTTTATACATAATTCTATTGATTCAAAGAAATATAAATGAATAAATAGTTTTAGTTCATAATTATTGAAATGTTTAGATTTTTAGAAATTTGTAAAAGATCATGTAAATAATTGATCTATGGCGGGACATGAATCGAATGTAAATGTATGTACGATAATGTAAGTCATCTTCATAATTTTGAAAATTGTATCGATTTTTCAGTTCAAACTTTTCTTCCTATAATCATGGGTCCCAAAATGCACGCTCTCCAAGCTAGAGTCATCGTAAGTTGCCTGAATGAAATCGAATATTTTCAACTGTGACTACAGTTATGAATCAATTCTCCCGAAATTTTCCAAACACCTGTTTATTCTGGGGTTCCACTAATTTTTTGCATCAAAAATGACCAAAATCTAATTTCACGGGGGATTAAGAGGGGTCTACAATTTTGATGGTCCAAATTTTATATTTCCGTCAAGAAATTTCAAAATAAAACAAGACCATCTAGTCAGGCATTCAAAAATCTAACAATTGGGTCTCATTCATATTTTTGATACGAGAAAATCTGTGGTGAACCAAAGGAGAGTATTATAAAAGTAAAGTTGAAAAAACATAGAGGGCTGAAACTACTTATTTGGACGTTTTGTGTCAAAGAATGATTGTTGCGTTTGTCATTGTTGACACAGTTGAAAGTAGGTTTACGTCTCATTGTGCCGAACTTTTCTGAATTCTCAACAGCATCTTCGGGAATACGGCAGGCTTCCAGGAACGATGCGAATAGTCTCCAACCAGTGACAAAGGAGCAGATTTAAAATCTTCGACGAGAATGCCGATGGACTCGATAAATAGCACGATATTTGTTTAACTGGTTTTGCTCCAAAGAAGCAGCTTATACCCATATCATATCCAACGCGTCCATGGTTTGCTTTCTCAAGATTTTCGGCGGCACTTGCAGTTCGCGAAGGGGATTCTTCCTAAGTGCACGAAGGAGTCTAATTCTCGCGTCTTTTTCACCGATGAAGCTCAATTTACCCGCGACAGAGTGGTGAATTTTCACAACGTACATGTTTGGGCACCAGAGCAGAGAAGCCCACGAGATCCAGACAAACCCACCAGCAGGAACAGTTCACCCTAATGGGCAGGAATAGTTGAAGATGGAATATTTGGTCCTTTCTTATTCCTCGAATTTTAAATGGCGATATTTTGTGGGAAAATGTACCTCTAAACGTTCGGTAACATTTGGTTGCGATACCATTTAGACTTAGTTTCTCCGAATCGGTGGATGGAAGAGCAGATCCAATAGCCTAGCCCCACGCTCCCCAGATTGCACCTCACTCGACTTTTTTTATGGGATATGCGAAAGGCTTACTTTATGATACAGAGTCAGTTCATTCGAACGATGTCTTTCATCAACGTATCAAGTTGTGAGAAATAGTCCCGGAATTTTGGATCGCAGGGAGGGCATTTTCACTGAGTATGAAAATAATCATTGTTGTATCATTCCAATCCATATTTTGAATGTTAAATGAATTTTTTCTAACAATTTAGTGGAAAACGCCTCCAATCCCCACGCCACCTGTAATTAGGTTTAAGCGATTTTTGAAGAACTATGTTAATAGAGCACCTGAAGAAAACTGTCTTTCAAATTGTCAGGAACAAAATATACGGTGTTTCTTGAAGTTTATTTTGATAGTACCTTTGGTTCACTTGCGATTTTCTCGATAACGATCAGTTGTATCAACAAAATGCAAGAGACCAATTTGTTATATTTTTGCATGCCTGACTAGATGATGATGTTATTTTATTGCGAAATTTCTTAGCAAAAAAATTAAATTTAGAACATAAAAGTGTAGATCCCCTCAATCCTGCCCTGAAGTTAGGTTTACGACCTATTTGGGGCAAAAAATCAATACAACACCTACCTGAATAAACAGGGGTTTGCAAATTTTCAGGAAATTTAATTCGTAACTGTAGTCACAGTTCAAAATAATCGATTTCTTCGAGCAACTTACGATGACTGTAGCCCGGAGGGGGGTACTTTTATAGGAAGTAAGTCTTATTTTGATCACAAAAATACTTCCTTGAAACCTTTGAAGTAAATTATGAATATAATACACACAGGTATATACAAGAGTCCTCAAAAAGGAGGTCAACCTGTTAACCTCCTTCCTTGAGTAAAAATAATATGACTTTTATGATGTCATTTTTCATATTCGATATACGTGACAAAGATTGAAAATTGAAACATATTTTTCCTAATAACTCGAATATTTAATGAGGTAACAGGTAGAGTGCTTAAGCGTGAAGAGTTACATCTATTCAGAAGAAACAATTGTCAAATAATCCAAATAGGTGGTCCAGTATACTCATCCACACTATGCTTTAGTTCCTGATACCTTTTTTGAGTACCTTTTTTCAGATACCCTTTTTGAGATAATCATTCAGTTTAGTTAATTTTTTTGTGTAATATTTCGAAATAATTGGTTTAATAGATAATTAGAGAAGATTGGTCCTTAATTGTTTGTGTACATTGTTTGTTTACTGTCAAATAATTAAATGTTGTTGTTTCAGAATTTACTTTTATTACTCAGAAGTATTCGTAAGGAAAATAGGAATATAATTGATCGTAGACGGGAAAGTTTTCCCTCTTCTGAAATGACGTAATGATTTTAATAATGGATAAATAACACTTAAATACATACATTTGCGCTAAACGGTAAAAATTCCTTTCAATTTATCGAATAGGAAAATGCAACTCCAACGTTAAGTTCGACCGCTAGGGGCGAAAAAATCGAGTTCATCCAAAAGGAGATATTTATTCAATTTGGGATTAGCTGTCTAAGAGAAAGTGGAACTTTTAGCGAAGAAGGAATCATTTTATCGACATGATCCAAAATTAAAATATTATCTCATAAAAGTAGCTGTGAAGTCTTTGGTGCAGGACTATACCAAATTTGAGATTAATACTGTATTAAATATTCGAGTTTTAAAGAAATACTGTTTTCATTTTGAAATTGTCTCCATCTAAATGTCGCCTGCAAGAAACTCTGAACATGACTAGTGAACATGCAACACTAACCAACATATTACTCATTTTGAGTAGAACACAACTGGATTGGTTACAAGCTACTCAACTTTGTCCCTCCAAATTTACAACTAAAATACTACCATCAGAGCTACCATCCTACCTGCATAATATGATTAAAACAAAACAACGTCATACATAGTCTGAGAATATGGAGGATTATGTCAACCCGATATTATCTGATGAGTATTTGAGCTCAATTTGAGAAAATATTGGTAGATTCGTGAGACCGTAAAAGACTAAATAGATCGGAATCATAGTATGCGTAAAGTTGGAGTTGACGTGGTTGAAGAGAATATATGGTATTAAGGATGTGTAAATAAAAACAAAGAAGTAAAGAGGAGAGTATCTCAGAAAATTTTGTTGAAAGATGATTATTATTATTGTAATTAGTATTATTCAGAATTGAGATAATTTGTGTAATGAGTGAATACTGAAAATTTACCTAAAATAAGCTCATGAAACTGAAGCTTACCTTGAAAAAATCGACTGTTGGTGAAATTTCATCTCCGTTCTGTTTATAGCTATCTGAGAGATTCAGTAGTAAGCCATCGTTTTTTTGAGAAAGGATAGATTCGGCTGTAGTTCCATTTGAATTAGCGAATGGATTGTTTGCGTTATCCAGACTATCCACGCTTGTGTCCATTTTGACGTAAGCACCTATGCGGATTGCCCAGTGGGGCCCCGCAGCAATTTTGTGGGGTTCCCGGAGAAATATTACTATCACTGAGATATTATCTGACGAACCGTTATCCTTGGCGAGTTGTACCAAACGTTGACTAATGCGGTCGGTATCGTCTGAAACAAAAAGGATTTTGCACAATTACTAAACGATCCCGAATTTACGTACTTATTAAATAGATTATTCAGAATTTCGTAAATTTCGAAAATTATTTGCACACCCCTTTTATACTGTAAATTTGACAGTTCGATTTCGCAGAGATTATTAACTGTCACATTCATATAACCATCATAGACGAAATAGCAAATTAAGGTCACAATAATCTTTTCGCTCTATCAGTCCAATGCATATCAAAGCAGAAGCGTTTTGTTTATATTATCCTGTTGTTCCGCACAATTTCCGACCTGAGTACAGTTAAATATTACATTATATATTACAAATATAGAATTATTTTCCTCGAATCCATGCAATCCATAGAACTCTGAAAGGTTCACTGATATTTTGTTCCTACAGGCAAGTAGATAATTATAGGGAGATACAAGTCGTGTCCCAATGCATACAAGTAGATGAGGCGAAAAACGGTATTAGGAGTAGTACAGTAAGATATGAACTAATATGAATGAAAATGCAATTTACTTCATTTGAAAATGTTAATAGCTACGTGTTGAGCATGTTGAGAATTCCGCTCAATATTAGTTATCGTAGTGAACTTAGTTTAAGATCAACAGACGATCTACCGGTTAGAGTGGATTTTTGTGAAACGTTACAAGGAAGGACAGCCTCAATCCCAATCCACATTACCAACACTCGTTTAAAATTAATGTTTGGGTAGCAACTCTAGGTAACAAATTAATTGGTTATCTTATCACATTCTACCTGGAAACTTAAATGGTAACGTGTAACTCGACTTTTTAGAAAATCATTTATTCGAAATATTAGAAGATTTAACGCTAAACGAGCGAAGGTTCTTTTTTTTTTGCACGATGGAGCTCCCCCGCATTTTCATAGAATGTGTCGTAATTGGTTAAGTAACCATTATCCGAATTGATGGAGTGGTAGAGGTGCAGAAGCTCCGATTCATTGACCTCCATGGTCATGCTAAGAAATAAGTCTATTCTACATCAGGAGTTGCAAGACAGGATTGAACGACATTTTAATGACCTGATAGCTGATCCTCAACCGTAGAAAATTAATGTATCCTTCAGGAAAAAGGATAGAATTGTGTATTCGTGAAAACGGAGGACATTTTGAACACTTACTCAACTAATTGAATATTTCATGTTTTTATTCAAATTTATTTTTATTTTTAGTGTGATTCTACGTTTAATCAATAACTTCGGCATTAGAATAATTTTATTGTTTTTGGTTTTTAGTAAATTGGTAATAGTTTTTTACTTTATACCAGCATCAGTTATTACTTCATTATTTTCAAATCAAAATATTCCGAAAACGGTACACAGTATCGAGTTTTACCAAGAGTACCTTTTTGGTGTAAAATTTGAATTAGAAAATCTAGCCCCAAAAAAGTTATGATTAAAACTACTCGGTACGAACCGTGTTTGCATATTTGACGAATAGATCAACATTGCGCAACACATGAATCGGCTATAGAGGTCCATTACAATATACTGGCATCCACTATTTTCGTATTTCGATAGATTTGCTATAATATTGTGAAGAAACAGCAACCTGTGTACCTAGCAGAAATGGTAGACCAATAGTTACACAGGATTCAAGATGTAATTAATACTATAAGAAATAATTAACAATTATCTTTATGCATCGAATCCCATTACCTTCCATCTGTCTAATATGCTTGTCATCAGTCTCATCACTTTCAATAACCAACGTTTCAACCTAGGGAAATGATGTGAGCAGTCAGCCAGTTCAGACATGCCTGACCTAGGCAACACACGTTACCGTTACTCGTGTTGAGAAACGAATGATCGATATTCTCCATTAATCCATATTTTATTGATAAGTAATTGATTACATAAGAACAATTTACTAGTCGCAATTGTCACTGACATTCGTACATAAGTGATTTACAAAACGTTCGAGCGATGTTGTCAATTTGAAAAGGAGAAATTATTAGTCCCTAAAAACCAAGTGGTGGCCAAGGCGCAGCCCCGTGAATTCCGAAAATTTGCTGCTCGTTCAAAAACAAAATAATCAAACTTCTACTGAAAACCATTTATTGAACCGCATAGTCTTTTGCGATTTCCAAGATGTCAAACAGAACGCGAATCGTGGAAACTTCTTTTTGATATTTATAAAATAGGTAAACTATTTTTTTACTACAGGTTATTTTCTCAATACATTTTCTACAATCTTCATGTCCCTTGAAAGTTGTGAATTGTATGTGATATTCTACGTATTCTCTGTATTAATTCAGATGATTAATATAAAACGAGTGAATGCAACACATGGTGGAGCTGGTAGATGTTTATAGTCCAACTTCTTTATGAATCTAAAAAGAGTTGAGTTACTATATTTAATCATTTGATACTAATTGCAAAGACGACTATCGGAGTCAACATCATCTGTTACATCAGTGACCTTTAGCAATAACGTTGCAATTCAAACCATTGGATCCTTGATATGCTTCAATCCATATAATTGTATTTACTGCTTTACATAAATTATACATACTATTACTGCATTCCAGAAATTTTTAGCAGTTTCGAAGAAAATGAGATATAGGATAGCATAACGACAACATGTCATTGAGTTATTTGATATTTTGTGTTAATAATATTGAAGAGCTCAATAAGTTGTGATAAGAAAATTTCCACAACTCTCGTTTTCGAGATACAGAATATTTCCGGTTATACCGGAAGTCTCAAAAACTGTTAAAATCGTTAAAAAAGTACAAGAAAAGGGGTGCGGGTTGGGTCGTTTATTATAGTAACTCAACCTTCGGACCGTCATTTTAGATGACGTAAAAAATAACAGGAAAAACATTGAAGCCCTCCCCTTTTAGAGTTTATTATCATAGTTACATAGGCTAAGCGATTTAGTCGATTGTTGCCCAGTTTATTTAGAGTCGATTTAACAACTTTGCCACAGTTGAAATTAGTGATCGGTCGATACGGATTTTTTTGCCAATACCGATTTCTTATCGGTACCGCAATGCTGTAAAGCATCTGTAAGTCAAATACTGGTATCGATGCGGACGTGTCGTGAACAAATTACGGTAATTCACCGACCGAGTCCAAATACCAGGGGTGATTACCAGTTTTAGAGAAAGCTAGCGCTGCTGCAATCGCTACTCTGCTCAATTCTTGAATCGAATTAGGTACATTATACATTGCTACTTCATATAACGGTCGTGTCGTGTAATATATTGAATTTTGGCGATACAGGTGAAAATGCGATGGGAGAAAATAGCGATAATAGAATAAATTTCTGTATTTTTTGAACCAAAAGAAGTGCGGGGGCAAGGTGAAAAGTTCCTGAAAAACGGAACAAGAAATGATTTATTTAGCAAAACGTATTTTATTTCTCAACATAATCTCCGTGTAGCCCGATACACTTCGTCAAACGTTTTCCTAATTTTTCGATCGATTTCAGCAATCCTTCAGAATATGCATTTGTTTCAGTTATGATCATCGTTGGAGCCAAACCTCTTTACACCGAACCATGTCTTCATGTTTGGAAATAGATAAAAATCGCAGGGGGGCACATCTGGAGAATATGGTGGATGACTAACCAACTAATTCGTAGCACAATTCATGCAATTTTGCTATTGCGGCTGCGGACCTGTGCGTCTTTGCGTTCTCCTGGCGGAAGAGCACTTATTTCTTTGCCGAATGGCGCCGATTTCGCTTCAAATCGACGTCAAATCGAACACTTTGGCGTTTTTCGGCTTCAATTCGCTAAGACCAGTTCACTGTTTCGACTGTTCTTTGGTGTGTTATGATGGATCACTTTGCCGTTTTTCGGCTTCGATTCAACACAGAGCAAATGCGGCACACATCTGACAGATAGCTTTCTCATATTCAAAAATGTATGCAAGATGTTTCGTACCCGTTCGGTTGAGACGCCCATAGCCTCAGCAATCTCGTACACTTTATTTCGCCGATCGTCCAATATCATACCATGGATGTTATCCACGATTTCTGGCGTTGTAACCTCAATTGTACGACCAGAACGTTGGGCGTCCTTTGTCGTCAAACTATCACACCAAAAATCAGTAAATCACGTGCGAATCGATTCAGTCGATGGTGAAGGGTCACCATAATGTTTAATAAGCGATGCTTTGGTTAGCGTAATATTTTTTTCACGCAAGAAATTATGTTTACTCAAGACGCGAAATTCATTTTTCTCCATATCAAAAAGCTTCAAGGCTGCTTGCTTTCGATGGGTGTCATAACAGCTGAATGCTATATCAGTCTGAAATTTTAATCCGTTCTAGTTAAAGATGGTACATCACAAATGTCACATGAAATTTTCGATTGTGGCGCCATCTATTTTGTTTTGATGGCCTTTTCACCTTGCCCTCGTAGTTCTCAATTACTAGATGAAGAAGTTATTCCCAAGGCCGCTGAAGATTCCAATAAAACGAAAAAAATAAATAAAACGAAATAAAGTTCTCTATGGCAGCTTTTTGAAAAGAAGGCGACTGCTAAAGCTGAAAAAAGTGCTGTTTGTATCATGTGTAAAACTGTTTGAAAAATTTAAAAAAATGGCTAAATTTTGCCGATTTCGATTACGGAAAAAATGTGCCGATATGCCGATACGATACCGATGTACCGATAATTATTTCGGTATTTTAACTAAAATACCTACCGTTTTCTCAGAACCTGAAAACTGGAAAGATGACACACAGAATTATTTTTTAAACCTAATTTGAACGTAAGAAAGCTATTTATGAATTCAAATAAATTTAAATAAGGTAAAAAAAATTTTTGAGGGTCATTCATTAATAACAATAAGTAGATTTGATTTTAAGTAGTTTCATGTTGGCAGATCCAAATTTGCCAAGATGATACTCATAGTATATTTGAATGTCGTTACCGGTTTTGTTCTTGTCATCCATCATCATGTTTCAACGCCCAGAGGGGTCAATAATGTTATTAACTCAAGTAATGTTGTACATTGGGGGCGGTGAACTGATACCCTACTAAAACTTATCGTCTCGAAAATACTACCGTTATCAAAAAGTGCATTTATGGCATTTCTTAGACATTTAAACTACTTCTAAGAATACAAAGTTTATGTTCGTGTTCCCGATGGTTGATCCTCGCTATTTCTGCATTAAAAATGTCGTTCGTATTACAGATTAACTTACTTATTATGTTGAACCCTAGAAACTAACCATTTTCCTCTATAGTTGAATATTTATTGAAATCTTTCTAAACATTATATTTCTCTAGAAGATTTATTTACACAATTCTTAGAATTATAATTATACAAGAGAATGCTCGATATAGCATGTTTGTGAAATCACAAATACGTTAAGGTCTAAAAGACATAGGTATACAATTTGTTGGTTATTGCAAAGGAAGTATGTGACACTATTTTGAGTCAAATTAGCAACCGATTTGATTTAAGGGATCACTTACTTAACTGCAGCAAAATTATTTGATTCTCAAAATTTTAAAACTTAGACTAAGCATTTCCACAAAAACATTTTGATGAAACTGTGAAATCTTATCCTATGTTGGATAGTCTAAAATTAACATGTGTGTTTTAGTTTTTAGTGTTTAGGTAGGTTTTGACGGAAACATACAAACTGTTCGATATTGTACAACGCTCATGTCGGCAGCAGAATGTGAACGATGTTTTTCCATTCTAAAACGTCTTAAAACATTTCTGAGAAGCACAATGTCAGAAGATCGACTGAATGCATTGATGGCTCTATCAATAGAAAAGAAATTCATCCAGTCTATCCCGGATTTTGACAACGAAGTCATAGACGTTTTTTTCCAGCATGAAAAATAGGAGAATGGATTTTATGTACAAAAAATAGGTAAGTTTTCTCTTTTGCCCACCCTCTTTCATGACTCACGAGCCACCACTGGTCGTATGTCACCTAAACGTTGCTTGTCTTGTTCATGGGTTATGTGCTTGCTGTGTGACCCAACTGTTCACTTAGATGAAGCCATGCTTTTTAGAAGTAGTTATCAGGAACTTGAAAAAAATGGAATATGGCAAATCCCTAACACCTGGTCAGTAATCAGGTACATTCTAATGATTAACTAACAAGAATAAAAAAACAAATGTCAATTTCAAAGTTGCATTTAAAGTTGGGTGAATTCATATCCTTGGAGGAAAATCACCACAACTATACAGTTTCAACCAGCAATGTAAACAATTTTTATATTGCTGCTTGATCTTATGTACTCAGTCAGAGTACCTAACAACAAAATATCTCGGATATACGATTTATATGTCAGAAATTCAAAGATCAATATTCTGAATACAAACTTCAGAGAACTCTTAATAACACGTTCCACCTTTCCAGTTATTATTCATTCAAAAGGAAGCGGAATTAGAATGGACCTATACACCAGACATTCAAGAAGTCTATAATGGACGGTAATTTTTCCGGTTCACTGAACAAATCGACAAAAGCTACAATAATGCTGTCGTTCTGATTGCTCTCATCATTATTTTAATCTACGTCTGATATAGATTTATTGATTTAATCTTGGCATCTTCCATTGCAAGACCATTCAGAATTAGAACACATTTAAAATCTATAATTAGATGAATGTCGTGATCATGGAATATAATTGCTTTGAAAGTAAGTTCATTATCCTCATAACATTTATTTACCTCAATATTTTCAAATAAATTCAGAGAGATAGAAGCATGAATGAAAAGTCATAGAATTTTGCTAAACACCAAGACTACAAGCTGGCAACTTGATTTCAAAATGTAATAGAGTATCATATATGTCATATTAGCAGCGTACAGATCAATTATTAACAAATTGGTGGTGGAAGCCGTTACTTTGTGAAAATTTATCATATTGAAATAATACAACACTTATTACTTTATTGATAAGAAATAGTCACCCTTATCCATTAAAAATACTATTAAAGTACTGAAGACCTTTCGGCTATCACCAGAGTAAACTAAATCATAAATCAACATGTGCCTGTGTAAATAAGATTTGGGAATAATAAGGTGGACAATGGGTTACTCTCAGCTGGAGATAAATCGGATTTCAATAATTTGTTTTTCGTTTACACGTTTCCATTCCTTCTAAATTACCTAGATATTTGTCTGTACTGTGTTTTAAAAGTGATAAACTTTCTTGAGAAATGGTGTTACCTTTATTCAAAATATGTTCGGCTACCTCTGATTTTTCACCTTTATTTTTCTTTATATGGGCAAAATGTTCCTTATAACGAGTTAAAATGTTCCTTCTAGTTTGACTCACAATTGATTTTGTAAATCTCGGATTTGTCGAAATGGGAAACTTTATCAAAGGTGTTATCTAAACGATTTTTTAGCTTGTTCTTACATCTATAAGCTGGTTGTGTTGCAAAGTTAGAGAACAAACTATGGAATTTATTAATTATTGAAGAATGTTAAGTGAAACTTTCCAATTTTATTGAAGTATTTGAAGGTAATTGCTCTAATTTGGTTTGTTGGCTACGTTCCAATTTCTTTTTTGGTTTAGAAATTAAATTATTGATCAAAGATGTGTACTAGCCATTGTCCAACGCAATTTGCTGAAGTTTCTCGACTTCATTGTTATAATTTTGCTGCCTCAGAGGGTCGTTCAATAATCTATGAACCAGACTATTAAGCGGAGCTATTTTATATCTGAATGGTGTAGCTGAATCCACCGGGGTATACCTATTTGTTTGAGTTGGTTTTCTGTATATGTAGAAATCCAAGTGATTACCATCTATTATAATGTTAATATCAAGGAAAGGAAGCCGATTATCTGTTTCTATTGCGACTGTGAATCTCAGATTACAAGTAAAGATTTTGATTTAGATGGCTTTTTGAACACGCTTGATAGCCAATTTGATTCACTGAGATTTTAATTTAGAAGGGATGGAAATGATAAACGAAAAATTGATTTAATAAATTCCGATTCATCTCCAGCCGAGGGTAACCCATTATTTACATTATTATCCCCAAATAGTATTTAAACAGGCACATTTTGATTTATATTTCACTATACTCTGATAAAGGCTACTTGGTAGCCGATAGGTCCCAGTATTTTAATAGTATTTTTAGTGAATAAGGGTGATTATTTCTTATAAATAGTATTATAATATATCCACAGTGTGAATTCTATAGTTTATTAGTAACCTATTACTTTGTTTTTCATCACTTATATTATAGAAACACTAATAAGACTAGTTTCGATAACTAGCGTGTTATTGCATTACATTAGTATCGGTTTGAAGATGACATGTCAGTTGTCGAAAGTATAATCACGTTAGTGTTTCTATAATATAAATAATATAAGTGATAAGAACAAAGTAATAAGTGTTTCATTATATTGATTAACAAACTAGTTAAAATCTAGTCCCCGGAATAAAAACAATAAATTCCAATCAACAACGGCAACGACCCAAATATGATAGTCAGAATTCTGAAACAAACAATGAATAAAACATCTCTTAATTTAATATATCAAAAATATCTGAGTAATGATGGAATAAAATTCACCTGTTCAACAAAAAGAAATATATGTTGCGTATAGAACATCAAACTCACTTTATTATTTCATTAAGAATTCAAAACTTCTGGAATCTATAACCTTAGCTGTGGAGATTATAATGCCTCCTCCATCGGCCAGACCGGTCCAGATTTCAAGAACACCTTAGAAGTTTCCGCCTCAAGAATCATGATTCAAATTAAGCCAACCATCTCTTGGAACGTAATAATAATTTTACTCATTCCCCTGTTTTTTTTTCACATACAAACAAAATACTATGTTAAGTCGTTCCCATAATTTTAACTTTTTGTGGTAAAAAAATCTTTACGCCACTGAAATGCTATACGTTTTAAATCTTTCACCTAAACATGAGTGGTGTTTTAGACAGGTAATGACCATCATCGAGAAAGGCAGTGTACATTCAACTGTTTCAGATAGCACTCTTACTCTTTTACGACAGTATAATAAGCTTTAATAATACATTAATATACACAACAGTGCAAGTCATAATAACAGCATCAGATATTTCATCAGTTAGTGTTGAATACCTGCTTTTGATGCTTACATAAACAATTTAGCTACAATGAAGTATTTTGTGGCAAGACCGTTATTTTAATTCGTTAAGAGACAATATACAGAGAAATAATCTCGCACATACCAAACGCTGAATATACTGAAATTTTTAGAAATACATAGATATCAGAGATAGTAATAGCACAGTACTTAACAATTATTTAAATATATATGGTGTTTCCAGAACAAGGATGTCTGTCATGGGAATTTCGGAAACTATAATATATATAATAATAATTTTGGTTAAATGGGGAAAAAGATGTGTACCTAGAGGGCCATTATTAATTTATTCAAACTTCGGAATAGACTCGTGCTACTGTCATGCGGATTTCATCTACAAGCCCGGAATTTTCAAGATGCTTCACAACTGAGAAATGAAATTATTCAACTACTAAACCTAGGTGGATTTAACTTGCCCAAAATAGTCATCTAATGATTCAAAATTAGTTAAGTCATTTCCTCATAATTCAACTAATGTAGGTCCATTTCAAGATATTAAAACTTTGAGCATTCAATGGAATTCACAGCGCGACTTTCTTATATTTACCTCCACAATAAGTCAGTTTCTTAGAGACAAATTACGAAATGAATATTCAAGCATTGCGAAACTCTTAGATCCTATATGGTTAATGGGTC
Source organism: Endomychus coccineus (assembly GCA_958510875.1). Lineage (NCBI taxonomy): Eukaryota > Metazoa > Arthropoda > Insecta > Coleoptera > Endomychidae > Endomychus > Endomychus coccineus. Next base: position 109,662,100 of record OY294069.1, read on the forward strand.
GTTAAGGCAACATTAATCATACACAATTTATGAAAATTGAGAGAGAGAGAGAGAGAGAGAGAGAGAGAGAGAGAGAGAGAGAGAGAGAGAGAGAGAGAGAGAGAGAGATGTTCAAATTATACAATAAATATTACAAAATATCTTGAGTTTAATTTACGAAACATTCAGAAGCAATTTAAACATAAACAACTTCTACTATAAGAGATAATTTATCGTTCGCTAATTTTTAGTTTTTATTTCAACAATTATCAAAAAACTTTCGATTCTCCTCTACCCATTTTCACTGACTGAAGTAGGCGATCACGTACTTGGAAAATGTTCCAAAATAATATCTCAATAATTTGTTTTAAAAAAAAGAGCAGTATTTCAAAAGAAGTTGATGATGGTTGATCAAAAACGAAACGTCGGATATCAAAGTGGTCAATATTACAAAAAAGCTTGTAAAAGGTTGATATACAGTTCCATTTCTGACAACTAGAAAAAAATAAAATAGGAAATCAACAAACTCGGTTTTTCAAAAATAACTTGAAAATCGAAGATGACATTTGAAGATGGATACATGAATGGCTATTACCGTTTCTGATATTCCCATTCCCCATTCCCCATGATGGACATACTTTATTTTTGTATTTATATTCTTCAACCAACTACTTTGAAATATAATTAAAACTGCAGAGAACATTGGATTGGTTGTGTCTGAAAGAGTAATGTATGACTGATTATCAAATTAATGTACTTGAATTGGATTAAATCTAGCTAATTAAATACCTAAGATACTAAAACTTGTCTTCCAGATCAATATCTTCATCGTCATGGATTTTCTTGAACTGACCCCAAAAACCAGTTTTTTACTTTTCCATTAAAATTCCTGAAGTTTCTCTTACTGTGTTCACTGCAATTCCGTGAACTGCACTCATCCTCTTCTATTTCTTTCTTAAGGAAGAATATGTACATATTCGATCAATTCTTCTCATCTAGTAACATCAGGTACAACTTCTTGCAGATTTTTGAGGAATTTTTTACCATAAATTCTCGTCCTGTCACTATCCCCAAAATATTATTTGTAAGCTCGAAAATGGATAAAATGAGTCGGAAATAATTTGAAAGTGACTGACAGTGTACTCAAAAATTATGATATTTCATATATCTATGGTTTCGGCGTTTACGCAGTGTAAATTCATAATACTTCGGAAGTTGGAGAATGAAACACAAATTTTACACAAAACTTTTAATATTTAATTTAAAAATGCTGACAAATTGTTTCACCACACTGTGGCATTTTCAAAGCAAGGAGTTATCAACTCCAGTGGTGAAACAATTTGTCAGCATTTTTAAATTAAATTATAACATTTTTTTTGTAAAATTTGAGTTTTATTCTCCAACTTCCGAAGTATGATATTTCAAATTCTGACAATTATATCAAAACTAGTATAGGGTGATTAAATATCAACTATTCGCAACATTCCTGATAAAAAAATCAAAATAGTTGAATAGCGGTAAGGACAGAATTGCATGAGGTACTAGATTTTGCCTTAGAAAAATCAACGCAATATGAACATTGCACCCCGTGACTTCTATTAAGTACGGAAGATCCATTTAGTCAATGTTACGTTGCATTGGTTTTTCTATCGGAGATATACTCGCGGGTAGATGGTGTTAGTTGTTCTATCCCTCTCTAGTACTTTCTGTTGTTGGTTTTTGTATATAAATCAGCAGAGATATCAATCGGTGGCACTACAGCTCTACTTGTTCCACTGATGAGCCAGAGAAGGCGAAACAGCTATTGGAGCAATTTAGCGGTGGCGTCCCTGATCGATCTAGAGATACCCATACTACTACCTTTGCGGATTAGATTGATTTCTAAGAAGTAATTGTTCAATAATTATTGAATTTTATATAACATTTGCTCCAAGGAATTCAATCATTTCTAAAGTTATTTTACACAAAAGACATTTCGATACACTCAACTCCATACTTTAACAATTGAATTTGTAAATATATATAAAGACATCTTATCTGATCTAAGAAACCGGTATATTCTCTATGCAACAGCTCGTTCGCTAATTATTCCTTCCGATGGGAACCTGGTTTTTGTGCATGTAGATGATACTGAAAACCTCGTACATAATGTCAATTGAGAACAATGTAAAGTCTATCGGAAGAACTGTATAACGCAGAAACATTTTTGATGGACCTCACACTTCGTTTATTTTGGTAACATGATTTGGTTTTTCCTTCTTTGGACTTGCTTACTTTGCATCTTACCAGAAGAAACGGTTTCGATGGAAACGAATTAATAATAGGTATATATCTAAATTTTGAATTGTGTTTCAATTCAATTTCGCTAATGTGTTAGTGACTGCCAACTGGAATACATTTGCAGCGAACGGTGACTGGCTAGGTCGGTGAACCGGTGTACTTTCCGGCTCATGAGCTCCGCCACGAGTCTCAAGCATACGGTTCACACCTCTCCAGGCCTCCACGAGGTCCTACTACTTCATTGCAAGACAATAGTTCCGAGCTATTTATTCTTCACTATTTACAGCATAGCTATAAAATTCTATTCTGGGGAGTGCGGTAAAACAGAGGGACCTTCGAAACTATTTCATATTTGGCTTCTCCTGCTGAAGCTACTACATATTGGGATTTTTCTATTCTCAAAACAGGGTTATATAATAACCAACATATGATAAATGATTTTTTTCATTTGAATAAAGAGGAAAAATATAAATCAACTGAAAAGTTTTCTTTTAAGTTCGTGATAAGAGATTTCGAAACTCATGAAATCAATGACAATACATCAATGGCTTTGTTCAATGAAATTAGTCCGAGTGCTATGCAGATTGTTACTATTTTTGTGATCTGACGAAAATTTGACATATTATGTTAAGTAGTATAGACAACCTGTAGAAAAAATGGGTTATGGATGAAATGGAACATTATTTCCAAATTTTTAGATTTAGTGCTATATATTAACGTAGGTAACGTAGGATGACACTTTTGTAATCAACAGTTTTGAAGGTTTTCAAAACCCGCCACTTAGAAACCAATTAGACCTCACTTGTTCAATGCGTAAATTGTTTATGAAGAGTTTTTGCATCGCAATTTGTTTCAAAGGTTTCCAAAAGTGGAGCTTCGAGTCGTGCGAAGGTTTTAGGACCGCGTTAATTAACAATCAAATATTAATATTTTTAAATCAATCAAAACACTCATTCATGTATTATTTATGTACTTTCACGCGTTGAGGTTGTTTTTCCAAAAAAAATACTGACAACATGAAAAATTAGACTGAATCGAAACGAAGTTTGATGCATTTCAAAGTTATTCGATAAGCTTAGCTGATATTGAAAAATTGCTTTCAATTTACTTTAAAGCAGCTGAGATAATTGAATTTGTTCAGAAATTAATAATTTAAAACTTTAAGAAATAATGTAAAAACATCAATAATTTTTATGATGTATTTGATTGACGTCTACTAATTCCTGTTCACAAAAAAATAATGGTATGAATGTATACGAAACGAAGGAGGAATTTAGGAAATGTTTCATTTTACAATAAGTTGCAAAATAAAAATTATTAAACAATAATGTAATACCTTCAAAATTATTCGTGCTATTAATTAACTAGTCGCCAAGTTTCACAACTTCTGTTTAAACTGAATTGAAACAATTATTTTATGAAAGTTGACTAAAAACAATTAACTCATTGGTCTCAACAAGCGTTTTTTGAAGAGCTGCAAACTGTTTGTGATTTCAATAAACAACTTCCTTTGTGCAAAATTCGGCAGGTTAATATGCAGCTCTTTGAAAAAAATAAGAGTATTAATTCCTCAATTCATTTTTCGTGCAGGTAGACTGGATTACTTAGAGATATAATTCCCAATTATTTTGAAAAATTTCCAAAATTCCCAGTTGAGTTTTATTGATTTTTCTTGATTATGTATTGCCTTTTATAGTGAATCTGAACTTTTTTTCTATCATTCTTTAACGTACTCAATTCTGTTGTATTTTTTATACAGAAAATCTGTATCTATAATGTTCAGAAGTATGTAAGCACTGAATTGAAAGCCCATTCCACTGTTTAAATCACAACATTTATTAAACCCAATTTTCACATTAATATCATGTCGATTATTCATGGAGAGAAAAATCTGTGAAATTATAGTATGTTCCTACACAATACAAAAAAGATGGAGGATTATCCACGAAATCATTATCAGTCGACCATGAGATGATTAATTTCGAAGAATATTATAATGGGTGCTGCAAAAATTTAAATGGCGGATGCGCCAGCTACGTGAAATGTATCTATAATAACCCTTCTAAGGTGAAACATCAGGTTTGACAATTGTTGTCTCTAGTCTCGAATGATTTATAAGTAACTCGATATAATTCTGTTTTCATTTTGACCAATAGTTGCAAACCCCTAATAAAATATTTAACAGTAACTTTGCAACAGATTAATTAATCCTTCCAGTATCGTAACGACAGAGCATGCAATTAAGGGAACTACAAACTAGGACAAAAGTTTGAGCGTACTATACTTACTATGCTGAATATGCACGCTACTTACACTACTCTCTAATGAAATTTGTTTGTAAGCGAATGTACTTCCTCGCGCCTTGTTACTTCCCGCACTATACGTAGTATCTACATGTATAAAAAAGGCAAATATCACTCACTGACTCATCACAATAGTATATTATTCAACGAGCATATTATGGTGGCCATTATCCACGTGGATGAAGTTTACGGCACGAGCCGCAGGCGAGTGTCGTAAATCATCCAAGTGAATAATAGCCATAATATGCAAGTAGAATACTATACTTTGTCCACGACCCATAAATAATACTTTGATACTAATAAACTTTGCTGTTGAAACAAGTCGAATCAACAAATTGTTGACGTTTCAAATTAAATTCGATCTGACTTGACGTTTCATAGCACGCTCTATTTTTATCGTATTTGTCTATACGTTTATATCATGTTTGTCATATTGATGGTAGTGAATAATGATTCCATTATTCACTAGTGATTAATGGATATCATTATGCTTGAGGAAGCACATGTATTATGCATATTTTATACAATAGTCGTGGACAAAATCTCTAAATGTATGAGCGGAGCGACAAGAAACTTGGCAGATATGCTCCTTATACGACATAGGCACACATATTTTGGAACTCAATCCAAAACGAGGTAAAAGGGATATAATGTATTTTGACTTTTCTGACAGCTAATATAATCACGTTTAAGTTGCATGACAGACATATCCTAGATTAATGGATCATTATCACAGTTCAGACTGTATATGACACATAACCACTCAGCAAGAGTCATATTAGCTGTTTCTACTCATTATAAATATTATTATAATTATTGAAACTGGGGAATGACATCGCGAAGGCGCAGCCGCCGCTTTCTTCTTCGGGTATTAGCTGTTTCTGGGGCGTGGCCCGCGGACAACAACTAGTGGTAAGGGAAGTATTGTAATCGACCTGAAACAACTTCCGGATTTTTGCGGATATATCCATTTTGAGTATTTCTGGATCGATCTAGACTATTTTTGATGTGTGTGTATGTGTATGTATGTGTATGTGTGTTTGCGCGTGCATGTGTGTGCATGTATGCGTGCGTGAGCGCGGCTGTAGCGCGCGTGTGTGTATAGCCCACTGTGGAGACTTTTGAGCCGTTCCTATTGGTAGTAGGGATTTGAAATTTTGACATTTAATCTGCAGATGTGATTTTAGATTGCCATTTTGAGATTCAAGCGACTTCATCTAAGTGTCGTCACGATCTGTTTTATGTCTTTATACTATGGAACATTTTGATATTTCATGCGACAGTAAGTGCCAGTACAAGGTTTTATTCATAGTCAAAGTATACAGGTCTGCCGGAGCCTCCCTTCTACTCTTTTTAAAATTCGAGTGCAAGCTGATTGGTCGTTTATTTCGTTTATTTAATGTTATTGACGACGATATAATATGATGTTGTTACGTGCCGGCGATGTGATTGGAGGAGCTAGGTGACGTCACCTAGCGCGAGAAACGATGGAAGGGAGGCTCCGGCAGACCTGTGGCGACGAGCTGATGAGAGCAAGGCTGTGATTGGAGGAGCTGGGTGACGTCACCCAGCGCGAGAAACGATGGAAGGGAGGCTCCGGCAGACCTGGTATACTTTGACTATGACACAAAGTAGCACACTGCGCCGTGGATGTAGGATAGGATACATTAAGGTTATTCTAGACTTATTGGGATATACTTAGCGCGTGTACCTACCTTGGTTTTCTACCCAACTCCTAGCATGAAACGTCGAGTAAGCTTACGTACCGATTACTCAGAATTGTACATCAGATCGCTTCCACTATTCCAAACAACGTTCGAAACATTCTAAACTACTTCATAATATTATTTTACTAAAGTCTATATAACCAAAATGTTGCTATGAATCAAAATGTAATCAATCGAGGGTTATGATATAGCCCCTCCAATCTTTCCATGCTTTACCCGTTAAAACGTCTGATTTTCAAGGCGTAGGTACCTATATCTTATTTTCTGGACGTCAAAAGTAGCTGTGTATGTATTGGGGTATTAGGGCATTCATCAATGAATTAACTATTAAAATTTCGATTTTCACGTTAACAGTAGCTTTTTCAAACAAATAGTACTTTGTAAGAAGTATTGAGAACTGTTATCCGGTTATTGAGAAACTATTAAAAATCGGCTTAGTACTACAACCCGCTGTGACATAAAATCGTTCGTATGAGTCAATTATCAATTTTCAGATAAATATATAATTCTGAAAATAAGCCACACTTTGAATTTGAAATATTAGTATTGGAGTTGGTTGAGAAGGGGAAGACTGATTCGACACAAGTAACCAAGTAGAAGTGGTCATAAGATTTTAGTGAAATGCATTCGAGGTCCAGTAAATTTCATTGTACCAAAAAAACTCGTGGATACGCTAGATTGTTAACCATATTTTGGTCATTTTCAAGTTCCCTATCGAATTCAACCAAAGACAGATAATAATTGGTGTGAAATTCATGAAATATGAGGCTAAAATAACAAATAAGAAAATATGTGTAAATAATATTGATATTAAGTAGTTTTCTGAATTTCAACTCCTCAACATGTTTATTATAAAAATCAAAAATGAAATTTTACATATAAGCTTAATCATCTAGGAATGAAGCCATATGATTCTAATTTTATATATTGAATCCATACTTTATATATACTTGAGAATGAGTGTAATAATTGACCTCGAAACCTGATAGTATGAATCTACACACAAAAAATGGATTGTGAAAATTATACATTAATATCAATATTAATTATGATCTCACACTTGGGTGAAACTAATTTTTTTAATCAAGTGTATATAGTTGAAACATCGAATACTAGTTCATCCATATTATGATAAATATGTTCCTATTTAAACGAACGTTAAATGCTCTTATTCTCAAAGTTTAGATATACAATTCCAAATTAGCTGATAATTATTAGATTTTAGTTACTGTGCAATTCAAACCAGCTTTAACAGAAACATCTGCATGTCTTTCGGAGTGTGTGACATGTTCCATCTGAAGTTGTTGAGTGTTTATTTTTCGAAGTATAAATAAATACCTTGACATTAATCGTACACCACCCATAAGATAGATAAAAAAGAAGGTTCAACTAAAACGAATTGAACCTCGGCGTGTACTTATAAATAAACATTCAAGAAAGAGCCAAGGAATGCGCCAATATATCGTATGCATGACTATCGGAGGAAAGATACGACAGACTGATTTATGTGCTCACATATTTGTGCGAACTTATAGGCTTAAAACAAAATCGTAAAATTAATGTTGTAGCATTTCAGACGTAAAAAGCAAAAAGAGTTTCGACAATCAACTACTTACTTTGATATATACGGTAACATTAAAGTCAAACACAAATCGTTTAACTGAATTTACTAAGATTATCTAGACATATAAACACCCAATATAACTCGCTTTGTTGATATTTAATAAATTGTTGTCATCTGAATTTCAAAATTTTTATCAAGCGAGAAATATAAATAATGGTTAATGGCTAGTGATGTAAGTTGTAATATCACCAAATTAATAATAATACTGTTAATTCAAGTAATATTACCCGCAATATTTTGTATACGGAAATCATGGTCACCCTTGCTTGAAAAATTATGGAAGGCGGCATCTCCGAGATGATGTTCCGATTTGTTGATTATTTTATTCTGTGCTTCAACCCCACTACTCGAGTTTGGTCTCCTTCTCGCTAGTCTAGTTTTCTTATCACTTACTAACCACAATAATACTCACAATTAACAGACAATCAGTTAAGAAGACTACATTTTTATCAAAGTATTATGTTGCCATACCGATTTTCATGAATTAATTTTATAGGGTATTTTGTAGTGTAAGGGTAATATTACCCAGTTTTAAATTACTAGTAAATTTACATCACTATATATGGTGGTAGTGTTGATGGTAGCGTTACCTGTTTAGCCACGGCGGTCTTTGGAATTAAAGACAATGGTTCAGCGCACAGCTGTGTATCGGTCGCTACTACTCAAATATATTGTATTTTATCTATGTGAAGTGCATTATTTAAAAAAAATCGAGTTTGTAATTAACAATTGCATATAGTAGACGAGTTAATTTCTCTTACTGCAGTTCTTCTTACCCTACTGAACTGAGCAAATATATCAATTGAATGTAGAACAAAAATATCATCGTAATATGTTGCTTGGCTCAAGTTTTCAAACAAGACGGATGACTCAGGGCGACAGGCTGGGGCCTTCGCCATTGCTTAAGGTCTGGTGCAGTTAATTAATGAACCAACACGGGTTCTTAATAACAACTATCATTATACTAATACGCTTGACTTATCCCTTACTAACAATCCAGATCCCTATGAAGTAGAGGTCCGTGCACCATTGGGAAACTCTGACCATTCACTCATCACTACGACCTGTCTCTATATTATAACGTGCACCTTGCGACTTTTCGGTAAAGTGCTGATTTCAAATCCTCGGGCGCCAGATTTTCTAACTCCTTTTGAGGACTTCTGCTAGGGTCCTCTCCACAAGGCTTGTCACTATGCTATCTAAAGATAGCCTTGTCCCTAAGGTAGCTACAGTGAAGTATAACCAGAGTCCAATGGGCAGAAAACAGTATCGAAATTGTAGGCTTTAATTACAATTGATACCTGGTTAAAACTTAGCTCGTTTGAAGATGAAGCAGAAATAATTTAATAAAACGGGGAATTCCAAATATTAAAATATATAATAAATATAACAAGTACACTTTCAGAATAATCAATATAAATGCAATTGAACGGTATTATTTCATAAAAATTCACCCAGAAGCTCAAACGGTATATGAAAAATGGTACAACATATCCATTGTTGCGATATGTTCGGTATTGAAATTCAATTCAACGGTACGGAATCGGTTGACAAATGATTCACATTTGTCAATTTGCGAAAAATACGAATCAAACAGGTCCTAGCATAATGAGCGGTATTCGGTAAATATTCAGATGGCATTATTACGTGAAATGTTCAAATCACACTACGATATATTAAACGGTTGAAATTTCGGTCGGATCAGAAGATATATCGTAATGCTGAAAAATGTAAACTATTTAGCTATCATTACCTTATGTTTAATTCACAAACACAAACACTATTGTTAATTCACATTTTCAAATCTGACTTGAACTCGGATAATAATTATTTCACTTTGATTCTAATATGATAATCACACTTTAACGGTACGGATTGATAATCAAAATCACAAAAGAGAGCAACGGTACTGATTCTTAATCGAAATTACAAGAGAGAGCCATTGTACTACTTGAAAATTGAAATCACAAAAGTGGGCAACGCTACTGATTCTAAATCGAAATCACAAGAGAGCACTGATACTGATTGAAATTCAAAAACACAAGAGAGCTACTTCACTGATCAAAATTCAAAAACACAAGAGGTACTGTACGGTTTGAAACTTGAAATTCAAAAAAAGGGCGATCTTTCGGCTGTCACGGCTTTTATACCTTTTTCGAGGTTCTGGACAGGTCCGCTCCACCAATTCCTTATTTTGTGCCGAGGGTTTTTTACTTATGCCCCGAACAATGTTTAAAAGTGACGCTACTTTTTAGATCTAAAATTCGCGCACATGATGCTCCGGTAGTTCCTCTCGGCGGACTAAGCAAGTGTTATCGGAGATTTTTGGTAGTTCGCCTTTTTTATACATAAGGTTGCACAAAGTTTGGTGCCTTAACTGGCCAGACCCCGGTTTTCGCAATATATTTTATCGGAATGAAATACAATTTTTGGACGGGCATGAATTAGATTCATCTATTTGAATAATTATACTTATTTGAAATTACGGAGATTTAGAAAAGTGAAAATCACGGAATACACATTCGGAATTCATTCATATCTATTGAAATAATGAAATGTTCAAACTGAAATTACATGTAACATCCGTATTTATTGCCTGATCTAAATTAAAATGATATTTCAGAATTTAAGCTTCGTTACAATATCACACCACGAACCAATCCAACACCTCTACGCACAGTTTGGTATTGCAACTCAGCCGACTGAGATGGTCTTCGCATGTTTTTCTCTGAATTTCTTTGGAGAAGCGTATGTTTTGAATTTGATGACCCAATGCAATGTGTCACAGAGATCTCGGATATTATCTGGCTAGAAATGAATACTTACATACCCCATACCAACAAATCACCGTCATCTGGTGAACTAAAATCTGTTCTAGGACTATTGCTTAAAAAAAAACAGCAAACCGTCATTGGCGCGGTAACCCATGTCTGGAGACCAGAACAGAATATGTTGAAGCCAAAAATAAATGCAATGAAACAATAAATGCTTCGAAAGAGGCATGTAATGAATAAGATCAAAGCTTATCGAATGCCCGAATGGCTCTCACTCGTTTTGGAGTTTCGTCAAAGCAATTGGTAGACATTTTGCTTCTAGTTCATTCCCTCTCCTAACTGAAGATTATGGCACACGGGCTACTATACCACAAGAAAAAGCCTAACGTTTAGATGGAATGTTTGCAGCAAATTCCTTTCGGGATTCACAAGGGAAGAACCCTCCTAAAATTGCTGCCATCGATAGCCATATGTCTGAGATTGTCTTTCGTCAGTGCACAGCTAGGCACATACTGTTTGATCCCAATACTAAAAAGTTTATGGGACCTGTCGTTCTCAAGAATGTGTCCCTGAATTAACACCAGCTTTCTGCGGGTTGTTTACCCTTTTATACAAAGTTGGTGTGTTTCCTTTCGGCTGGAAGACAGCTAGAGTCCAACCATCCAAAAAAATTCCCCTTCATCTGTGATCTCTAAAGCGATCGAGCTCATCCAATATCTAGAGAGCTCCAAAATCGTGAATGACCGGGAATATGGCTTTCGTCAGCAGAGATCAACAGAACCTGCTTGCTTACGTGACACATGTATGGCAGTAATGTATTGAAAAACGTGAGGAATCTCCAGATGTAGCATTGGATATCTAAAAAGCATTTGAGCGAGTCTAGCACCAAACCCTTCTTGGTAAAGTTCCGTCATATAGTTTGTCGCCTTAACTTTGTCGCTTACTATCTAGTTTTCTCTCAGATAGATCACTCCACGTGGTATTTGATAGAGTATCCTCTGATACAATGGCTATTAACGCTGATGTTCCACAGGGGCATGTCTTGGCACCAAATTTGTGTTCGATACATATGAACGATCTGCTGGAAGTGACCATCTGTCCAGTTCACAGTTTTGCAGATGATGGTACACTTCATATCGCTTCTCATCTAGAGTCCCTATAACATCCAATGAAGCCAAAAGAGCGAGACATTTTTGAAATTGGGATAATCTAGTAAACTTTAATGCAACCAAAACTCAAGCATGCATCTTCTCTAGGAAGGCTGATCCCGCAATCCCTAATATGATGTCAGGTACAACTATTTCCTCGACTATTTCTATGAAGTCTTTCATATCCATGCTCGGAATTAGCACCAACAGCACCCTCTCATGAGACAATCATGTAAGGTTCATTGCGAAAACCGCTTTATATTCCGTGCCGAGAGCTTCTTTGCATCCCAGCAGCTCCTCATAATCTACAAAGCACAGATTCGACCTGTCCGAGAGTACGGTTAACATGTTTGGAGTTTGGCTCCCAAACATACGCCGAAGCTCTTGGATTCTATCCAGAAGAGAGCTATTCGTCTGATTGATGATGTCACACTTACGAGTTCATTGACCTCTCTAGAACATCGTAGAAAGGTGGGAGATGTCTCCCTTTTCTATAGATATTTCAATGGTCGGTGTTCTTCAGAAACCTCGTCTGTTGTTCCACCACTAGAAATTCCAGATAGGCAGACTAGACAAGCTCAAACTATCACCCCTTCATGGTCAAGCTCGAGACCTGTAACTTCTTCCTACCAGACTTCATTTTTCTATCGAATAGCGAAGGTATGGAACTCTTTGCCTAGCGAGTGATTTCCTTATGCCTATAACTTCCAAACCTTAAAGAAAAATTCGAATGCCTATCTCTTCTCCCTCTGTTGATTAGCCGCCAGAAACTTTATTAATAGATGATTATAGTTTTAATACTTCCATTTCGAGTGAGAGAAAGCAGTAAGAGTCCTAATTCCGAAGTCTGGGAAAACTCTCTCTACCACATTTCCATAACAACTCATGTCTTATAAATGTGGTATAGAAAGTATCCTCGTCATCGTCTACATTCCTACGTAGAAATGAATCACATTCTCCCCGAACAGAATAATTCAGATCTCATCACTCTACTGAAGAGCCAATATAGATAATTACAAGTGGACGTAATATGATCATTGAATCAAAGGCAGTGTTTTTTGATAAAACCTTTCAAATAATATCAGACTAGGAACCATTCCTAACAAAAATTTTGAATTCATTATTCTTTTAAAAAAGTGTAGTACACTTTGCAATTCAGTTCTGATATTATTGAATCTAGTAACTGCTCCCTTTTGATATTTTTCAATCAAAAATGTAGGTATTCTTTAGAAAAGAATGATGAAAGTTAATTTGGAATTTGTTTGTAGATATTCACAGATTTGATTTGCTGATGTCTGAGTCGAAGTGAGACGAGGCTGGTGAATGTAACATACTCAAACATCAACCATATTTGACTATTCATATTTGAAGTACGTGCGTTTGTGCATATATGTGTGCTATATACAGTACCAACTCTAACATTATTGACATATGATCTTGCGTTAATAGGAAAGCAGTACTAACATTTTCATGCCTATCTCCTCTCCCAACATTCATCCGCTAGCTAACACGATGTTTTTCGGACATTATAGGTTTTCCTCTCATGTAGCCAAAGTATTGAAAAAAACAGTTTTTACTGAAATATGATCACGGAATGTTAAGGACATTTTTTTGTTTACTGCCTCGAAAATTGGTTTTGAAATTTCTCTGATAACAATAATTTCATATGATATTATTCCATCAAGTTGTATCGTTGGATAGTTGGTCGCGTTGGGTAGCACCAATTGGGCACTCGATGATCTTACTGATTTTGAAATTGGTGCCGATTTTAAGGGAAATTTTACTGAATAGGAACACGATCTTGAGCACAATTTTCGAAATAATGCTACATGATGCGATGATATCTTTACGGCTTCCCATTTTCATCACATCCATCTCTATGTAATAAGAGGAAACGTGTTTCGGATACTAGAAGGTCTGCGGGCTCGAATGCATTATCAGCGTTACAAAACGGTTATGGGAAAAGCATGAACGCAGTGAAGACTATTGAAGACAGCCATGAAGAACTTCCTGAAAGCGAAATGTAGCTCGTGGTGACATCTTGAAGAAAATGAAAACGTTGGACACGGTTTTGCTGACAGATTTGAAGTAAGATTTGTCAAAGCTTAACCAGTCAGCCTTCCTCTCGATGTAACTCTCAAGTTAATTGAGTCTCTGGTTGCGTTTGTAAAGGATCAAAGGGAAAAGTACGGCGATTACGGAGCTATTTCGAAAAAAATAACTGATTCTGAATACAAAAACAAAACTTCGCATTCAAGACAGAAGTTCTCGTTTGAACTTTTTTGATGACGCTGCAGGAGGCACCGAGTTCATGGCAGTGAGAAATTCAAGATTGATTTTCCTATCATCGACAAATTATTGAGTCAATCGAAATGTTTGGGTTTTTCCCACATCAGAATGTTTTGAGAATTCAAGGTAAAATAGTGGTGCCCACAAGAATCTCGCATGGATTTCAATTTTTAAGAAAGGCATCGAATATTTTTCTTTACTGAAAGCTCGATAGTCTGATAATGTGAATTTAACGGATAATTATTTGATTGATAATAAATGTATCGAACAGATTGTCATTTTCCACTACAATTTTTTGCTGGTGGCCCCAATGAACTGAAAGCCCAGGTCCCCAAAAACATTTAAAACCGGCACTGAATGTTTCAAAGATTTGGAACCTCGCATGAAGCAACAATTTTATGAAAGGATAATTATATAACCATCAACTGGGTATACTGAGACGATTTGATTGAAGAGAATGATGCACTATGCAACTGATCACGCACTACCAAGCTTATTTATATTAAAATAAATTTAAAAGGTCAATCATATTAAAGCTGAACAAAACAGGTTAGGTTACAGAGAAAACTGTACGAAATTTTTATATATTCCAATCGTATTCGTTTTTATTACTTCCAGGAACGAGCGTAGTGTGCATACAAATAATTCTTAGTGAATTCTACTCTGTAAATAACAAGAACTTAGAACTTAGAAACAGCTTATAAATTAAAAATAGCATTTGTTGAAATACATCCTGTTTTCACAACGACTTTAAACTTCAAGAGTTTCTCAGAGATTAGCTTCCGTTGCATAATTTAGAGTAGATTATTCAAAAAATGTCGATACGCCGTGAACAACAGGAGGTACCAACTGGAATCTCAGGTTTATTGAGGAAAAGAAGAACCATGTTATAGGATATTTGAAAATGAAACTGTCGTATTATTGTTTGAATAATAACCTCGATGCTAACCTACAACATGTTGGGAAATTTAACTGAGTCACTAAATATATAATTTTAAACACAAAATAAATGGAATATATCAAACTATCATTATAGGCATAACGTTTCATCGCATACGAATTACCAGTGGTTAATATGAGATAATGGATGGATCATTATCTTCAAAACAATTATATAATATAGAATATCTGGAATTTCGAACGAAACAGATACTGGAACCAATTTTTCAATTTAATAACATCTATTTCCCATAGTATATTGTATACCAATAAAAAGAGAAGTTTTGCTAGAGTATGTACGACATTATCCTACCAGAAATTCAACTTTAATCGCTAATTTTATGTACAAGGTAAATCCAAGAACACGAATGTTATAAAGTAGATTTTCCTTTCATTTACTTTATTGCTTAATCATGTATACCACATAAAAAATCATCATCTTGTTGGACTCGAAACTAAGACCTACTAATCTAACCTAATCCACCGAATTAGGCAAACTCTAAATATATACACGATGAAAATTCTATGAATTTATTAAAGCCACATCAAAGTTTATGTTAATTGATTAATGACATATATGTGTTTTTAAATAAACAAAATAGAATTATAATATTTCAGCAACCGAAACTAAGAAACACAAAATCGCGAGTGGGAATCCCACAAGGCACTGTATTGGCACCAACTTTGTTTCTGCGCCATATCAACGATCTGTTTGAAATGATCTCCTGCCCCTGATGGTAGACTGGATGCCACTTTCTCATCTCTGCTATAAACGGAGACAAGTCGATGTTGTGTTTGAATGATTGAGATTCTCATTTATTTTGTTGTTAAAAAATGTCATATATAAATATTTGTCACTGTCATTAAAATTAATTGACAGAGTTCATTGATGTTAATTATTCTCGTAATAAAGGATTTAAAAGTGGTGTCAGAAGTGGGATAAAGTGCCCCAGAACACAATGAGTGAAATACCACCTGAACTGCTGTAGGCGATTTCAAATATGATGATCAGCGCAATTCAGACCGCAGCAGTAAACGCCATTCCAGCAGCTGGTGCAGGTGAACCCGGAACTAGTACATTCATCAAACCCCCGGTATTTTCTATGAGCATGTACAGATCCACCGAGGAATTGACGGTAGAAGATTATTTTAAACGATTTGATTGGGCCCTTCAGCTCTCAAAAATTCCAGACGAGGACCAAGGTAATTATGCACGAGTTCATATGGGTGCAGAATTAAATAACGCTTTGAAATTTTTACTCAATCCTCTGCCTCCTGAAAACCTCTCATATGCAGATTTAAAAAAGGTACTTATCGAGCATTTTGACCGAACAAGAAATAAATATGCTGAAAGTATTAAATTCCGACAAATCAATCAGCAAGAAAACGAAACCGTTGCAGAATTTGCTCTTCGTTTACGACAAGGAGCATCCCATTGTGATTATGGTGAGTTTCTAGATAGAATGCTAGTTGAACAGCTTTTGCATGGACTCCAATCTCGCGAGATGTGTGACGAGGTTATTGCTAAAAAACCGATCTGTTTTACAGACGCTTATAAAATAGTACATGAACTCGAAGCAACACATCATACAGCAATAGCGGTAAAGTTTCCAACAGCACTCACATCAGAACCCACAAATAAATTGGGGTACGTAGCACCCCAGACTAGACGGGAGAAAAACCCGTTCTCTCGGAGATCAGCACCAAATGGCCGAGGAACACAACGAGGCATCTTAGGTACATACCCTGGTACGCAAGGAGCATCGCAAGATAGTAATGATGTAGGCCGGTATTTATGCAATGGGTGCGGAGGCTCGCACATGAGAAGCCAATGTTTTTTTTCGGACAAAAATTGTAGAAGTTGTGGAAAAAAAGGTCACATAAGCCGAGTCTGTAAATCGAGATCGCAACAAAACACAGCACATATCTCAAACACGGAGCAGCCAAACGACAGTATTAACCAAGATGTCGATTCAATCGATTACTTTTCAAAAATTAATGTCGTTGGTGGCACCAAAGTAGTAGATCGTCGGATGATAGAGGTTCAAATCGATGGACGCTCCTTAAAGATGGAGCTGGACACTGGTGCACCGTGTGCCATAATCAGTGAGAATACATTACGATCTATTAAACCCAGATTTTCATTAAAGCGCTCCGACAGGCGATTCGCCAGTTACACACGTCACAGAATCGATTGTCTTGGTCGACTTCCCGTTGATGTTACAATTGAAAATAAGACGCGGAGGCTTAATCTGTACGTCATCAAAGGTGACTTTGATTCGTTACTGGGCCGAGAATGGATCGGACATTTTACTTCTGAGATAAATTTTCCCAAACTATTTCCAGAACCAGAACAAATTCACACAATTTCAACTGTAACACCCTGTCTCACACCGAATCAGAAAAATAGTTTAGAACTCCTTTTGAACAAACATGAAAATGTGTTCAGCGACACAGCTGGTGAACTGAAAGGACCACCTGCAACACTACACCTGAAACCTGATGCAACGCCGGTCTTCGCCAAAGCAAGAGAGATTCCATTAGCTCTTCGTAAAACATATGCTACAGCAATTGATACAAAAATCGCATCAGGGCACTATATAAAGGTTGACTATTCGAATTGGGCATCAACGACTCATGTGGTTGTTAAAAAAAACGGGAAACTGCGCATCACAGGTAATTACAAGCCTACACTCAATCCGCGCATGATAATAGACGAACATCCAATTCCTAAGCCTGAACACATTTTTAATCAGATGAAAGGCGCCAAATTCTTTTGTCATCTGGACATAACTGACGCCTATTCCCATCTTTTGGTTGATAACGAATTTAGTGAGGCCCTGACCCTCAATACACCAACTCATGGGCTGATACGGCCAACACGAGCAGTCTATGGTGCGGCTAACATTCCTGCCATTTGGCAGCGACGCATGGAGGTTGTATTACAAGATCTTCCAAATGTCAAAAGTTTTTTTGATGACATAGTCGTGTATGCGGAAAACTTTGAAAAAATGATGGAAATAGCCGATCTTACTCTGGAACGCATCAAAACCCATGGACTTCGACTCAATCGTGAAAAATGTGTATTTGGAACAACATCGATCGAGTTTCTAGGACATAAAATCGATGCCCAAGGTATTCATAAATCTGATAAGCATATTCAAGCTATTCGCGATGCACCTAAGCCAGCTTCGAAAGAGGATATGCAGCTGTTTCTGGGTAAGGCGACTTATTACAGCTCATTTATTCGAGACTTGGCAACAAGAAATCGATCTTTGCGAAACATGCTCCTCACAGACAAGTTTGAGTGGACACCGGAAGCAGAAAAAGCCTATGAGGACATTAAAAATGCACTTATATCGCCCAAAGTTCTTATGCCGTACGACCCATCGTTTCCTCTGATCCTGGCAACAGACGCCAGCAGAACCGGCCTCGGTGCTGTATTATCACATCAGCTCAAGGATGGACGCGAACGCCCCATCGCCTATGCAAGTCGAACCATGAGCTCAACCGAACAAAAATATCCTCAAATAGATAAGGAAGCACTTGCTATAGTGTGGGCGGTACAAAAATTTTTTTTTATCTCTACGCTCGACGTTTCATACTGTATACCGATAACAAACCACTGTCACAGATACTGCACCCTGAAAAATCGTTACCGGTACTCTGTATTAGTCGCATGGCAAATTACGCTGACTACCTTGCTCATTTTAATTATGAAGTTATATTCAAACCGACGGAACTAAATGCCAACGCAGATTATTGTTCACGAGTACCATTGCCTGCACAAGTTAACAGTATTTGCCAAAATATTGCACAAGAGAAGGGAGAGAGAGAAGATTATGATGAATTCGACCATTTCATTATACGACAAGTCCAACAACTGCCGGTTCGTGCAGAACATATAGCTCGAGAAACCGCAAAAGATCCTCATCTAGGTAAAATCCTGCGCCTTCTGGAATCAGGACGAAGTCTCGCACGCTTTGGCTATAGAGCACCTGAACTTGAATACAAAATCGCAGCAAATTGCCTGGTTTTCGAGAATAGAGTAATTGTCCCATTAAAACTTCGCCAAGCCGTCCTTAATGATCTACATGCAGCACATTTAGGCATCGTGAAAATGAAAGGTATGGCTCGCTCTTTTGTATATTGGCCTGGTATTGATGCAGACATCGAGCGCATAGCAAAATCTTGCAATGATTGCGCCAAACATGCTCATGCGCCACCCAAATTTCGTGAACATCCATTGGGAGTATCCATACGTACCATGGGAACGTATTCACATAGATTATGCGGGACCTTTTACTGGGAAAATGTTACTCATCATCTCCGATGCTTACAGTAAGTGGCTTGAGGTCAAAATTACCAATACGACAACAACAACTGCAACGATAACTATTCTCGATGAAGTTTTCGCTGCTTACGGCGTTCCTACGATCATAGTTTCCGATAATGGTCCCCAGTTTTCCTCTATCGAATTCAGAGATTTCTTGCAGCACATTGGAGTCAAGTACCACAAATTTACAGCTCCCTATCATCCGTCAACTAATGGCCAAGCGGAAAGAAGTGTGCAGACAGTCAAAGATCACCTTAAGATAATGGCCACGACACCTGGCTCTCTGCAACGAAATTTAAACGAGTTTCTGCGTCAGTATCGTAAGGCCCCGCATTCCACTACCGGTCAATCCCCAGCACAGATCTTCCTCGGCCGTTCCCTGCGGACTCGCCTCGATTTTCTCAAGCCTGAAAACCTCCACACGAAAATTAACGTAAAGCAAGGAGTTAGCCTCGAACCCTCTTTCCGTTTGTTCTATCCATCTCAATCAGTTTACTTTCTGTCAGGTAACCCGAGAATGGACAAATGGGTCCCTGGTACTATTGTCTCTCGCCAGGGTGATCTCCACTACGAGATCGATTTCTTTGGAAAACATTTTAGAAGACACGTTGATCAAATACGAGGGCACGAAAAAAACATATCTTCGTTACAACCAAATGACGACATTCATCGTCCAGAAAACCTCAACTTCAACCAACGGCGAACTCATTTTTATGAAACAAACGCTTCACAAATTCCATCAGTGGTTACAGCACCTAAGAATGCACTGGAGGTACTACCGTCTCCTGCACCACCGGTACTAAGTTCGCCGAGTACGCCTCGAAGATCTTCACGTGTCAGTAAACCTCCACAGCGGTTTTCTCCGAGTTAAGGACAACTTCAGAATGACGACTCCTCAGACCCAAGAATACTCCGAGGGGGGAAGAAATGTTGTGTTTGAATGATTGAGATTCTCATTTATTTTGTTGTTAAAAAATGTCATATATAAATATTTGTCACTGTCATTAAAATTAATTGACAGAGTTCATTGATGTTAATTATTCTCGTAATAAAGGATTTAAAAGTCGATGCATGAATGAAAATCTGGTAAAAATTATGAAATGGGGATCTGATAATCGAGTAGTATTTAATGCAACCAACACTCAAACTTGTATTTTCTCCAGGGAGGCGGATTTTGAAATCTCTAATATGATGCAATCATCCAATGATGTCCTCCAATATGCTCGGTTTCGAAACCAACAACATCATCATATGGAACGATCATGTGAAACCATTGTGAGAATTGTTTCATAGAAACGTTGTTTCTTATTCCGTGCCAAGAGCTACTTCAAACCCCAGCCGTTCCTCGTCATCTACAAAGAACAGATTCGACTTGTCTTGGAGTACTGTTCGCACGTCTGGAGTTCAGCTCCAAAACATGCAGAAACTCTCAGATATGAGCTATTCGTCTGATTTGGCGATCTCTTCCTCATCTATAGGTATTTTCATGGTCGGTATTCTTCGGAAATCTCGTTATGCCAATACGGGCGATTCTAGGTTGGTAAACTAGACGATCTATGACTGGTCACTCCGTCACTGTCAGGCTCGAGACTTACCGAACTCTCTTTGCCTTGTGAGGGCTTTCCTAATGTATGTTATAACTTTCAAGAAAAAGTTTCCCTCTCGTGTACTCAACATATAAAAAAAATAGCGGTTACAACCCATTTTACCTCCTTTGACGTCGAATTGCAAAAAATCCGGTTAGCTACGTACCTACCTGCTAAATTTCAAAGCACTCAGTCAGGGCATGAATGAAGATAACTTAGATTATTCAACATATGATTATCAAGATGAATAAACGTAAAACACTGAACCTAGGTGGGATTCGAACCCACATTCCAGGTGTGTTAACCAATTGTATCACTTTGGTTCCGTCAATCTTATATTGTTGTAAATATAAACCTCTGGAAAGATAACGAATCTTTGATGAACATAATACGATTCCAAGACCCGCCATAGATCAATGAAAATCCTATGTTAAATAATCTAAGTTATTACAAGGAATTGTGTTTTTCTTACTTTGTATACATTCTAATATCAACCTTTTATTATTATCATACTCTTCGCAGACAAAGTCCGAAGAGTATTATAGAGCATTACTGAAGCTATTTCTAAAAGCGTTAAAAAAGTTCTAGAGCAAAAATTTCTGCACCATAGTAATACTGGTCGAATTTTAAACAACTTTGAAAGAATCTGTCTGTCTGTATGCCACGAACCTTATACACAAATTTTGACAAAAAATCCTTTGCAGTTCGATGACCAACCATATTGTTTTTCAGGGAAATCATGTAACAAACACAATTTTATAATAAATTCATGTAAATTTAGAACTGCTTACACCCAATTTCAACAAAATCTATTATTGAAGTAAACTAAAATTTCATTCTCGTTAAGAATTATATGGCGTCATACTTGGTTACTTTTACAACCAATTCACTTCAACAATTTCCCTAAGTAAGTGCCGCGCTATATTCGTCAAACCAGGTATAATTTCATTTTTTTTTACAGTTGGCAACACATTTCTGAGTTGTTGATGTAAAAGCTGTTTTTTCTTGAAGAACCGTGTTCAATGCGCTTTGAAACAAAACATTTTTTGTCGAACCAGTGACGTCAGCATTGAATGCGGTTCAATCTAATTTGAATGCATCCCTAAGAACGGTTCGAAATCCAAAAGCAACAGAAGAGAGGAGGAATCTCAGATTATTCGATCATTGACAATTTTTTGAAAGATGCTTCACAGAAGAGAAATACTGAACATAAACAATTTTCTTTGTTAATGGGTATGATAAACCCCCACTATGAGTAACATTCAATACGGGTACGGGACCATCTATCCGAGAGAGTAAATCTCTTACAGTCTGTTTCTGGAACCTGAACAGCTGGAAACATTCGTAATTCTCAAATAATTATTCACCCATTATCAGGAAAAATTATCAATCTATGAATGTTGAAAATTGTGGGAAATAAATAATTCCTGAGATACTCTCTTCTACTAACTGCAACTGATTTATCAGAAGTAATACGTTAATTTGTCGATCATCAACCAAAATTGGAATAATATCGTACACATTCATTTTCAATTTTATAATAATCGTTAGCGACGATTAATATAAACAATAATTATTATATTGGTGACCATTGACGTTTCAAAACTGTTTATTTTCTTGAAAGACATTATTCACTACGTCATATTGAATGCGGTTTGAAAACAAGGTTCAATGCGGTTCATTCAAGAAAAAACACCTAAACTGTAGATTTATTAAACTGACGACAGTTCATAATTTGTTGAGAATCTAAATTTTGATAGCATTAAACTACATACAGAAATAATTCTTACCAGGACTGCAATTCAACTTATTTACATTTACATTTAGGTCGTGTGCGAAACGTGTATATTTTTTACATCAGTATATTAAACTTAAAAATGAATGTATAAGTACGTCAATTTGTTTATCTCGACGGGACATGGATCTTCGAAGATGATACTGTCGGTCATTCCTGAAACTGTTATAGCGATAGAAGCTGCTGGCGCATTGTAAAGTGTACATTGTAGATACTACTTCATGCTGGTTGTACAGCAGTTAGGTCCTAGTGCAGAACTAATATTTTCTTTAAAACAAAGGATCTCGATTATCATCGTGAAATGTATCAAAACAATAATGGTTAAGTAGGAATAATATTCCTACATTATGAGAACACCTTGAAGCTACTGTTGTCGATCTTGGTAAAAATGAATAGACAATCAGAATATGTAGCAAATATGTTAGTTGAAAAATATGGCCATCGAAGTGCTTCGTCTACCCCATTGCATTTTTTAACACATTCAAACACATCTAAGGTATAACTGGAAACTACTGTGTTGGAACAGATGATCATACCAAAATAATTAGACATTTATTCAAAACTTTTCAACAATTATACCGAACAAAAAATTATATTATTATTATTACATGTTTGGAAAAACAGATTTAAATGAAATTTTAAATGATTTAGAAAAAGACCGTGAGGGTTGGGGGGACGAAACCGAAGTTATGGGAACAGACCAGGATAATATCGATCCCGAATTTTTACTATACCCGTTAGGTGAAACTAGGGGACATGATATACTTGCGAATATTGATGAACCAGAAGTTTTAAAACATAGCTTTGCAACGCGTTTCCAAATTTCTAATGATGAATTTCTGGATATAATACCATTTCTAAACTTTAAACAACAATATTATTTACGCCACATTTTACCCAAATTTAGGACCGCTAACAATTTTTTTCATCAAGTCTAGAACGAAAGCAGTTTCCTCTGGTGGTGACAGAATCAATTACGATTCACAAAAGTCAATGCGCAACTTATTGTAGTGTAGCGGTTTTTATTAAACCAGGCTTGACACGAAATGTACTATTATACGTTGCATGTATAGTAGAACAATTAGCGTAAACGGAGACTATTTTTGGTAAGTAATTTTCAGATCCCTCAGAAACCTCAAAATTGTAGCGTTTCAACTGAAATAAAGCGACTAAAAACTCGAGCTGGTCATACACCTGTTTTCAACTTTTTGGTCAATAAACCTATACATTTATTCCAAATTCTGTATAAAAGCGTTTAAAGTTTACATAAGATTTTTTCGGATATTTCTTTAGATGTTAGATTTAGAAAATAATGGCTTTTCATTAGTAGAAACGTGGACAATAAATAAAGATAATTTGAACATTTCAAATTGTACATCTCTCGCCAAAATAGTCTGACGGCAGGAAACCTCATCTGATATAATTTGTTTCATTACTAATAAACTTGTTACCGACTTCAAAATGTTAGATTCGATAGTCAGAGCTGTTAGAAATTTTAGTTTGCGAAATTTTCAACATTATCTTTTTTTTTCTACTGCATACGTCTTTCAAAAAATCTTTTTACACAATTTCCTCACGATTATTTAGTTGTATGGGCGCTTTTGATGTCGGTTTAATTTTAAATTCCAATAACACTGTTTCAAATAGTTTTGATAATTTTGATCGTCAATCGTTGTTATCTCCCAATGAATTCACCACAAATGGAATATTTCTGGAAATGTTGATTTTCAATCGTTGTTATTTCCCAATAAATCCACCACAAATGTTGGTACACAAATTGACTGGTATTGTTCCAATTTCTCTCCTAGTCGTATAGGAGTTTAGTTATCATAATCCATTGTATTTTCAATAACACACTTTGGCAAGTCACAATCAAAGTTTGAGACATCCTGTTAAACAGAATTATTTTAATCCTTTTCCTGTCCATGTTTCTAGAAAACCCCATTTACAAAATGTCATTGATTTAGTTGCTTCATTGAATAATACTCTAGATAATATAGAGTTGAATAGTCATTAACCAAATAATCGCAATTTGGATCGATGCGTAGAAATTCACCCCTTTAAAGAAAACTGCAATTTACTCATAGAAACTGGATGTTCTGAATTTCAAAGGGAAATGATTCCATTTCTCAGCCAACATTTGTGTGGGAATCATTATATAGCTTCAAGGTTGCCAAATATTTGACAAGGATGTTAGTCAAATTATGTTGTTCAGTGTATACTTAGGCTCGACTATCTTCTATTAAAACATTAAAACTTAGATGGTCGTGACGTTAAACATTTAGGGAAATCTATAGTTAGTTTACACTATAAGAATAACAATGATTTAGTTTTAAATACCAATTCCATTAGACAAATCGTCTCGTTTTTCTGAATTGAATTTTAGTTCATGCAATCAGAAAGATGCCCAAGAATTTTTAACTTCACTACTTAATAATCCAATTAGAGAATTATTTGTTTTCGGATAGAAAGAATATTTAATTTGCACTTCTTGTGAAAATCAACGGCATCTACAGCCAAATCCAGATATTTTCGTGTTCTTAAAGTAAAGTATGTTGGAAAAACTTCCGTTAATTTTTCTTCATTTTTAAAACCAGTAGGAACTATTTTATTTTTGCGTCCGCTATAACATTTCGAATCACATATAAACATTCATAATTTAATTCTCAATCAAACATATCTAGTATTTTTTCGCAAATTTCAAAATTAGGTAAAGTGTTGAAGGTTTCAATGAAAATTATCAACTTATTAACAATGTTCCATATAAAACTATAGCTGTTCTTAATCATTATGGAGATTCAGTAATTGACGGTCATTATACAAGCTTAGTTAGGGAAAGAGATAATTCTTGCGTTGCTTGTAATGACAGTAGGCTAGAACATAATAAAGCCTTTGATCAGTCTTTAATAGACGCATATCTAATTATATCTATTTCATTTATATTTTCTTTGCCGTTTTATTAACTTATTTAGTTTATTTTTCTTGGGAGTAGCGGCTTATTGAAACACGTAGATTATTCAAACATCTTTACTAGTTTCGGGATTTAGATCCCATCATCAGAAGTCATTTTAGACTGAACTATGAAAGGTGACAGTAGTGGTTATCCGATCTCTGTAATATTATGTTATGTCAATTAGTGTTCTGTAAATGTGTTTTATAGAGTGAATTATCTTCTGATGATGGGATATAAATCCCGAAACTAGCAAAGATGTGTGAATAATCTACGTGTTTCAATAAGCCGCTACTCCCAAGAAAAATAAACTAAATAATATAATTATATCTTTTTCTAAGTATTTATTAAAATTACAAGTTTTTCATTCTTCATAACAATCTAGAGTAAAATATATTTACAGAACAGTTTTGTATTTTTGATTCCAGTTCATTTAATGAACTGGTTGATGAGGTTTAGATGATGAGCTAAATGGTTTATAAATATAACTTCCTAATATTTTAGTAACTTATTATTTGTTACTAATGTAAACGTTTTTAGAATTTGTAAGAATAAAAAAGGTTTTTCACCAAATTTCCAAAATTGAATAAAATCAAGCACGCTTACTCTGGATGTCACATAATAAATGTTAAATAATTAATTCTCTTTCCAAATTTGTTACAGAATGACGTGTTTTTACAAATTCTTTCAAGATTGCAAAAACTTATGGGCAAAATGATAATAACAAAATGTAAACAGTAAATTATCAAAAATGAAGAAATAAACCTTCAAAAAATATAAATCAATTTATAAATATAAATGGAAGTCAAGAGTCAATCTTGCATTTTAAATAATACATCTATTACATAATGTATTATATACAGAACATAATATTATTTTAATGGAAACCTAGTAACTACTGGAGAAATTGAAATTACTGCGAAGAGTATCTTATAGAATGTGAAACAATTATATAAAAATCAGTAACCAAATCGAATGAATTGCGAAGAGTAACCGCAAAAGATTCCAAGCGGCAACACTTGTTCAAGAGTATCATTAATTTTAATCTTATGTCTAGCCGTGTCAGTCTAATTATCTAGGTAGCTGGAGATATTGAAATATGAATCGAGACTACTGGAAAGTCAAAATGATATATGTCAAAAAAATATAATAAGTTGTTGTTAATTACATAAACATTAGAAATAAGAGCGTTAATCATTTCTCATTTATACATTGGTTAAAACCAACACAAACTAGTTATTTAGAAATTGTATTTCATTGCGAGCAAGAATTACTCACTTGTCCTTCGACAATAAGCAGAAGGATCTGAATTGCTACTCGCCCCGTTTGAGGACTTGCATAAAATAGCAGCTGATGTAAGTATTTTACCAATAAAAAAGATAAATCGTGATTAGGATCTAATACAGCAGGATGTTTTATTGTAATTATAACATGACTTATTTAGTCTGCCTCCTACCCGTATTACATTGCTTGAGTCAAGAAATGGACACCCTACTTCTATTATCTAAACGATTTCTCTTTCGTAAATCTCTGATTTCTTGGGGCAATGTTTGACGCTGTGAAATTATAATTAATGATTTAGTAACTTGGAACTCTTTGTAATTTGGTAGATTTGGAAAATTTATTTATCAATATGATGAGTGGTCATAGTCAGTATTGTTTTGTTTGTTTGTTTCTTTTTCGAGCATTTCGATATTAATTATTTTCAATTGACCAGTATTCACAATGCGAACTTCTGAAAGTTTGTTGAACTTGACTGGAAACTACATAAACCAAAACGGTTTCTAGAAGAAAGGGTTATTTTTTCCTAATCGAATTTGCCCAAATGTTTGCGCCTTATAATAAGTCAACTGCTCTCATTGGACTGACTATCAGCTAATATGACTTGATAAGTTTAGAAAAGAACCTATCGATTGGTGTAGATAATCAATAAATTTCTATTTCTGCTTTCTGTTTATTTTTTTATTTGTCAAGATGTTACAAATTACATTTAATTTTTTTCTTCTTTATAACAGAAATCAGAAATAAACATAGCAAAAAATCGTTTTAAGTATCACACAAAAAAGACAAAAGAGTTCTAAGATGCTAACACTCCATACTAGTTTTCAACGCGGATAAATATAATAAAGTCGTCATAATGCATAGAGATGACAAAATAGGAAACCTATTAAATGATGGAACAACTTATAAAAAATTAAAATCTAACCCTATGTAGTGAAAAAAATGAGCTGAATAAATTAATAAATAAATGGTACAAAAATGGGATAATCCCTATCGACTTGAAAAATAAATTAGTTTGTCAAAATGGGCAAACCACCTTATATCTATGGGCTTCTGAAATTGCATATAACTGTTAAGACCCATTGTAAGTAATATTGGAGCGCCTACCTACAATTTATCAAAATTTATCAACAATATAATGGGAAAAAATTAATTTTATGTGAAGGACTCATGGCATTTTAATGAGTTTATAAAAAATCAATCCGTACTCATAGACCATCAATCAATTTCTTTGGACATTGTTCCTTTATTAACAAATAGTCGTTTTGGCATTGAGTAGCATCAAAAAACATTGGGCAGAGATCAAAATTTACACACGTCTAGATCAATCTGAACAAACCCACACAGCAAATAAATTAAATTGTTTAGATTACGATGGGACTTATACAGGAATCCCTTTTGATTATAATCATCAATTCGATTATAAAAATGTTAATATTTTAACTAAAGAAACCAATTATTATAAAAAATCTATCCTGGAGACGATTTACATAAAACGTAACTCTAAGTCTGTAAATCATAGAACAGACGTTCAATCATTGAGTCAAATTTATACTAATTTAAGTGATTAAAACCCTTTATAATGTTAAAGGTATATTTTAGGTAGAATGCTAAAATGAAAAATGTTTCTAGTAAGGTTTGACATGAATATTTATCATCTGGTTCAAAAGTGGATACTTGAGCGTATTATAGTTTGGTTTCAGTCTTCTTCTAATATTGCATAACATGACACGGATTATTAAAAGTAGATAGCTATGCATTGACTTCTTGATATATATTCATACCTATATTTGAAAGATTAATGGGTTCAAGTTAGAAAACTATTGTTTCTGTTCGTTTCGGCGGTGTGGACATTTTTTATTGAAATTAATGCGATAAGCACGCTTTGTGCTTGATACAATTAGTTCTAAGAAATCTCCTTTTAAGCCTTTATACGACTTCTGATGATAGTCGTGAGACCGAAACGAACGTAAAGACGAAAATAATAAGCATATGTGTTAGTGTCACCTATTTCCCGAGAATTTATAATTCATACCTGAGTCAAGAATCATTATTAATTTTTTGCTGGGATTCAAGCATTAATATCGAATGTTCAATGTTATTTTTTATTCGTTTCATATTCGAAGCTTGTTGTTCGTGATTTGACTTGTTTTTTAGCGTATGGAGGTTGCAATTGAGATAATGATTTCAAGATTGTGTAAAATTGTCATTATGTGTATTTTGACGTCGTATTTTGATGTTTGCTATAAGTTTTAGATCCGCGTGCCTTACATTCGTTGGTCAAATAATTTTTATTTTGATAGTTAACACACAACTTCAAATTCCAACTTTCTTGTATCCGGCCTATGGCAATAATTTAATAAGTTCTTGGCAATGGTAAATTGTGTATTTACATTTGCAATTGTAGCAACTTCATTTGTCAGTGGGTATAGATGAATTTGATTTTATTTTATAAACTTTATCACGTATTTGAGAAGGCTGTAAAGATTTTAAAATTCTTGACTTCTTTAGAAATTCTGTTAGGTTAGTTATTGTTGGATACGAGCGTATTCATTCACACAGTGGTTCGAACATAATTGATTATACAAAACCTTCAAAAAATTCACCGAATTCTTTCAATTTAAGACGGCCATTGCAGCCACACCAAAAGCATGACCTTGTTGATATTGCTGGGGATCATCATGATATGCTTTTATGGGTCCGCTAAAACGTATTACAGTGAAGAAGTGCGTATATGGCTTCGTGTAAACAATAAAGCTTTGACTCCTTATTACACGTTCGAATAATTTGCAAGTGTCAAACCAGTGAAATAGCAGCGAAAGGCTTCAGCGTGGGAGCGATGAACAACCAGAAGAAGAAAACAATGCATTACAGCCACTGAACGATCCTGTCGAAAACTCAATAGTTTCTCCTAGAAGTGGTGAATCAAATCCGTATAATGACCATGAAGAACCAGGACCGTATTTATTTGATCTTTTCAGAAATATAAAAGGTTCTTCAGAAAGTTTGCGGCGAGAAGAAGCAGGCCCGTCTTCAGAAAAAAAGCACAAGTAATCAGTTTAAAACTAGTAACGCCTTTGATATATACCAATACCACTGTCAAAGACACATAATTCTAATCGAGACCGTAAATCAACGAAATCTACAATTGCGTCGAGAGACCTTGAAGAGTCAGAAAAGGAGAAAGCTAACTTTGAATCGAAAGGACATTAAAACCGTGATAAAAGAAAAACGTAAACAAAAGTCGCCAAAAAATGAAATCTAAATCATCGGAAGAAATTGGTTCAGAATTTGACTTGGCTGAAGTGCCAAACAATCGAGAAACGGTTTGTTTTTTGTTACGGGAGTTTCAGCAATGACGTGAGGGTAGAACAGTGGGTCCAGCGTCTCATGTGTGAGTAAGGGTGTTTTGCGAATGCGCCGAGTATAAATCCGGAGCATATACATGCGATTATTGGAGATTGTTTTTCCAATTTTCCTGTTTATTTTTACAATTTGTATGTCAGTACTTATAATTATAACTAATAAATGAACAACATCACCAAAAAGTGGTTTAAAGTAGATGATATTCTCCAAATCAGTAGCATTTCAAATTACCAGCAGGTTTTCGCAATAGGGGTTTGAGCCGGTTTTCAATAAAAACCCATCAACGTGTTTTCCAACTTTCTAATAATTTAGTATGTGATAATATACATATTTTGCTAAAACTTGGTGGAAGTTTCCGTTCCATAATCCTTCTACATATATTTATATGTTTTTCTAACTTATTCCAAATTACCTTCCTTTCCCTAATATTTATTTTCGAATCGGTTAAGTTATCCAATAACTCAATTTCAGTATGAATATCTTCAAACTCTTGCAATAATAACTCTAATTGACTTAAATGAAGCTCAAGTTGTACAATGTTCGGATTCTCATTGTCTAAATTATTTAAAAATGTTTGAAATTTACTTAATTTAGATTTGATTGTTGAACGCTATTTTATTTCAACATCGGCCATTGTTTAATAAATTGTTTTAGCTTTTCTTAGTTCAACTAAATTAATCACAACCATTTAAAGTAATCATCTGCATGCGAAATAAACTGAATGGAATGAAAGGATACGACCTTATATCCAATATGGCTGTTTTTCAACGCCCATACTTGATTCATCCGGCTCGAAGTGACCAGCTATGTTATGGAGCAATTCAGATCCTTCAAAACTTTCTGCTTCGCAACTATCGTAGCAACACCAGTTGGAACAATTTATTTATTTGTTAAAAAGTGGACTGGCTGCTTATTCGAAGAACCGAGTAATTCTTACTCGCAATGATATACAATTTGTAAGCAACAAGAATATATATATAAGTATAGGTTTCAACCAATGTATAAATGATTAACGCTCTTATTTCTAATGTTAACTTAACCAACAAGGTAGTATATTTTTTCTGACATATCGATTTATATTTCAATATCGCGAGCTACTTAGATGAATGAAACTGACACGACTAGACATAAGATTAAAATTAATGACAGTCTTGAACAACACTAGTTCTTTTCAAAATTTAACATTTTTCTAACGTCGTAGTTAAAAGAATGATTTATCTATTTAATGTGTTTATTATATGCAGTGGATGAATTCTTAGTATATTTGTGTTCATTCAATCTGCTATCGATATATTGACAAGACTGGCTGATATAAATTTTTCCCAATCTTTACAAGGAATGGAATATGCAGAATTCTTAAGAAGGAATGTTACTTTCCAATGTTGTAAAATTACTTTTTGGTTCAAAAAACATTTAACATATTTATGCTGATAGGTTTTACCTCGAAACCTTCAAGAAAAATCTTCTCCCAATATATCCACCGCTGGCTGATACGATGCTTGTGCAATATTGTAGGTTTTCCTCATAGTCAAAGTATACAGGTCTGCCGGAGCCTCCCTTCTACTCTTTTTAAAATTCGAGTGCAAGCTGATTGGTCGTTTATTTCGTTTATTTAATGTTACTGACGACGACATAATATGATGTTGTTACGTGCCGGCGACGAGCCGATGAGAGCAAGGATGTGATTGGAGGAGCTAGGTGACGTCACCTAGCGCGAGAAACGATGGAAGGGAGGCTCCGGCAGACCTGTATACTTTGACTATGGGTTTTCCTATCGTGTAATCAAAGTATAGAAAATAACAAAGTTCCATAGAATATATTGAGCACATTGCATACTCAAAAGTCCAGATGGAGCTCCGGAGCAATAGATATTATATTCCATGGAATTGAATTGAACTAGCATGTCCAACCTCCTCATGTAATGTAATTATGTAATGTTTCTGAGATTATGGTTTTATCGGTAAAGTCGCTCACACTAGGTATCTAGTTTGTTCACCATGAATATTTCCATGCACAGAGAAGTGACTACTTATTCGATTTAGTTCATAGAATTTAAATATGAATTATTGAAGAGATATATACGTGTTTAAAAGATAGAGATGAATTCATCTCTGTGGTTTAAAATTCATTTTAATGATAAACATTTCTATGTGACTGTCAATTTGTATAATTTTTTAAAAATATGTTTCGCACTTGCGATGGCTTCACGATAGGTATATAATCATATTCAAGTTGTTTGCTACCACAGATTACATTGTATTATTTGTAAATCATTAAATATGAACATTGAGTAAATGTTTGAAACTACAAAGCTCCTAGCTATGCAAAATTTGTTATAACCTGGTATGGTATAATAGAGAATATTTCGGAACAGATCAAATGTTGATAACAAATTCTATTTTTGGAATTGATAATAATAAGTATTTACGAGTTTCACATTTACAACATTGTTTTCGTTTGCTACTAACTCAATCCATAAGTCAATACTTAACGAATTGAATTTACCCAAACAGCAAATTCAAATAAGTTCCATCAAAGACAGTTAATTGCAAATATGGTTTTCGAAATACTCATGGTTTTCATTGGAATGAGATATTGGAATATAAGTACATAAGTAGTTACTCAAATTTGAGCAGATTAAAAATGATTGTTTGCAATTTAAGGCTTTTCAGTTTCGGTTTGAACCAAAGATTAGCTAAATCGGAGCAGAAATTTAAGCCAAGGTTTAAACCAATATCAGTTTTCAAGTAGTAAGACAAGCCAGGCTTTGTTAAACTACACATTTGTTAGGTTGGTATTGAAGTCATGCTAAATTTGAACATACAAACCAGCAGATCACAGATAAAGATATGACATTTGATGAGGTCTGCGATTATTTCATGTTTAATATCTATGAACATAAGAATTTAACATATCTCTTTTTAATGTGAGTTTCGTAGTGAATATCTGAATGATCTAAAATCAAATATATATCAGAGTGTACATTATTTATTATATTATGTACCTATTCACTTCAATATAATATGTCTGGAGCAAATTTATGAAATCTTAATATTATGAGCTTGAGATCATCAGGATTGTTTGTATGTGCCATTGCCATGGTCGTATATACAGGTCTGGAATCTCGAGGCTGTTTCCTATGTGATAAGTGAGTCCGCTAAGCGTCATCTGTTGCGTAGTACCAAAAGAGTGGCGCATGAGTCAAGGAATGTTCTCTGGCAAGTATACGACCGTGTTTGAACGATATGGCGCCTAATCCTGACATTCTGACAACATATTTCGATCCATGCGTCAGCTGGTGGCTGAGCGAGGGACTACGAGTTTGGCGACATGTAAGAGACTCATGTCAAACATAGAGTTCCCAGACCTATATATACGACCGTGGCGATTGCTTACATTACCAGTTCGTACGATATTGTATGTGGGGGAGGGGGGCTATTATTCTTAAAATAAGATTTGTACCTTCCTTACTTAATCTAAATTTGTTGTAGAAATCTAAATCATCCCAATCATTGATATGGTTTAGACGCTGCCGAATTATTTTTGGACCCCTTATTATTCTATTTACAATCAGGTTATGTAAGCCTCGTCATTCATATTTTATTCATCAGAATCAAAATACAAGGTAATTGAGAAATAAATAAATGGGTCATTTCGTCAGTTGAGTTCAACATGAACAATCTGTAGTTATATTATCTATGATAAACAAGATACTTCGATTTTGGAGGTTAAATGCTGACTTTCCTTCGCTTAAGTCAATCCGATCCTCCGCTTAAGCTTGCCACAGACCTTAAGCTAGCACTGTAAAATTCGGCAGGTCCTCTAATGAGTACATAAGTTTGAACTTTGATCCGAACTTCTGCTGAAAAACTGGGCTTTAGTAATTTTTAACCGGCAAAGTGAATAACAAACAACCATTATACCCTTTTCACATTATTTTCCCCTATTCGGTCATTACTAGTTATTAATTTATCCATCTATAGCATCAGCCACTTTTATGATTAATTGGAGTAATTATCATTGTACGTGCTCTGAACATTGATATTTTATAAATATTATCAAATATAGGTTAACTATCCTAGAGCAAATTTCCAGATTTATAAAGAACGTGCGAACAGATTACTTATTGCATATTGCAAGGAAGTACATTTTCATATATTTCCATAACTTTCACTGAAAATAGTTATGATTGAAAACAGAGTGAATCATTGATAATAAAACATACTGATTACCTCAACATTTTTATCGTTAACGATGTCGATCTGCGAAGAATATAAATGAAGTATTAACGGGTTTTATACAGAAAATTAGCATTACATGAAGCAACACACGAATCAAACCGTACTAATTGTCGCTTCGAAATCCAGTTACGGAACATGTTTCGCGATGACCACAAAAACGTTACCCACCTAGTTTATTAAATTAAACGAAGACAATACCGTATTGTGAAACGATACATGTTTCAACGAACGAAGTCGGGGATTTCGCGGTAAATCAAACACGGAGAATGCAGCCGAGATCTAATCGATATTCGCTAATTAAATTAAATGAGAATCCGATAATCCTTAATTACAGCCATCGGCCATTCCGAATTGGAATTACAAATTAGTGCACATTTGCAGCCTCATCAGTATTTGCAGTGATGCAGTTCCTGCTGTGACTGTTCCAACGAAATAGGCAATCAAATCAACACTCCGAACTGCCAATGGAGGGACTAACCGTTTTATATATTCGGGCTTAATAACCCTAGACATGTCCTATAGAATGTCATTCTAAACGAGGGTTCTTTTATTGA
This sequence comes from Endomychus coccineus, assembly GCA_958510875.1. Lineage (NCBI taxonomy): Eukaryota > Metazoa > Arthropoda > Insecta > Coleoptera > Endomychidae > Endomychus > Endomychus coccineus. The sequence goes on from OY294069.1 coordinate 109,697,272, forward strand.
TGTTTATCGTCAGTTATTTCACAAATTATAGAAAATGAAACAGCAAATGGTATTCCTCCGCCTTTGCAATTGATTTTACTCATCAGATAAAGCGTCATTAGGGGAAATAGCGGAATCAATGTTTTCTCAATAATGGCAGAAACATCATATCGAGAAATATACATATTACTACATTACTTGCTGTACGTTCTGATACGAATACAAATTTTCCAAATTGGAAGGAGATGAGGTTGAATCTAAAACCTATGAGCATACGAATATTTGGTTGTTTGAATCAGCGTTTGTAAATATCTCTGAAAATTTAGCCTTTTCTATATAAAATATAATATAACGAAAGCATACGAGGGCAAGGTGAAAAATAGAGCCGATGACGCCACAATCGAAAATCCCATGTGACATTTGTGATATACGATCTTTAACTGGAACGCATTAAAACTTTCAGACTGATAAGTTCTGTTTTGACATCCATCTAAAGCAAGCAACCTTAAAGATTTTCATAAACATGGAAAAAATTGAATTTCGCGTCTTGATTAAACATTATATCTTGCGTGGAAAAAGATTACGCAAACCAAAGCAACACTTGTTAAACATTAGGGGATTCCCCACCAACGATTCACAAGTGGTTTACTGATTTTCTTTGTGGTAATGTGGCCAGAAAATACGCCGAACCTTCTGGTCGTCCAATTGAGGTTACAACGCCAGAAGTCATATAATGGATAAAATCCGTGGTATGATATTGGACGATCGGCGAGTTAAAGTGCACGAGATTGCTGAGGCTATGGACATCTCAACCGAACGGGTATGGAACATTTTGCATATATTTTTGAATATAAGAAAGCTATCTGCCAGATGGGTGCCGCCAATGCTCTCTGTTGACAACATACGCGACAGTGTGACAATTTCAAAGGAGTTCAATGTTCAAACGCGATAAGAAGGACTTTTTGCGCCGTTTCGTAAACGTGGACGAAACACCCCAGAGACCAAAGTCGAATAGTCGAAACAGTGGACTTGTTCTGGCGAATTGAAGCCGAAAAAGGCCAAAGTGGGCTTATCGGCCAACAAAGTCACGGCGACAGTTTTTTGGGATGCACACGGTATCGTCCATATCGATTACTTTGAAAAGGGCGAAACGATCACCGGCGTATATTATGCAGATCTTCTTGGCCAAGAAAACAGTGCTCTTCCACCAGGACAATGCAGGTCCGCAGTCTCAATGACAAAATTGTACGAATTGCGCTGGTTCGTCTCTAAATTTGCCCCCCTGCGATTTTTATATTTCCAAACTTGAAGAAATGGCTCGGCGGAAAGAGATTTGGCTCCAACGATGAGATCATCGCTAAAACAAACGCCTATTTTGAAGGATTGCCGAAATCGTATTATTTGGAAGGGATCGAAAAATTATAAAAAACGTTAGACGAAGTGTATCGGGCTACAAGAAGACTATGTTCAGAACTGAAATAAGTTTTGACCAAATAAATAATTTTTTGTTTCATTTTCAGAGACACCTTGACCTCGTATAGAACAACTAATACTTTAGGAAGATTGATTAAAACAGCAAAAATCAGTAAGTTTCAAGAATCAGGTATCCACAGATTAAGAGGTGTAGATTGCTCTTCAGTTAATTAGGTCAAACTGGACGAAGCTATAGTACTAGATTCAAAGAACATTATTGTAGCTACAGATTGGAAAGAGGATTCCAAATTTACAAACCGCGTACTTGAATACAGCTCAATTTTTCTGGTAAACCATGAAATACTTCACATTCAACAAAAACACTTTAAATTAACATTAGAATCGTAGAAAAACCAAAAGTTTGCTGATGCCTGACAGAATCATCTTTAACGAAATGACCGACTTGTACCACCCCTCTGTTTTGAAGTATAATAATAATAAATAATAATATATCTTTATTGGTGTACAGGGGTATACAAAATTTGTTTTACGACATATTTATGTACATACATATGTATGTGTATTAAATGATGTGTCACTTCTATAATATAATAAAGATTCACTGGTAAACAAATTACAGCTAATCCTATACAAGTAGGTTTGTGTTTGTAATTTATTTACTTCTACTTACCCTGACAACAATAAAGTAGCTAATCTAATCTAAAGCTGAAGTTATAGAGAGAGAGAGAGAAAAGGAAAGGGAAAATTAACAACTAAATTGAATTAAATTGAAATAACATTACAAAAATAATAATAATGATATCAAACAAGTACAAAAATACTAGATAATTACTACAAAAATAGAATTGATGGTAAATCGTTTACTTTTCATTTGTTAAAAATTAAATTTATATATAATTTATGAAATTTGATAAGAAATGATACTAGGAGTATTAAATTTTGCTAAGACATGACTCAATTATTAGTTCATTTAGTTATATTTCCAATTTGTTCATAACTAGTCTATAGTTAGTATAAATAGCATGTAAATCTGTGAGTTTGCTACATGACACAAGTCGAGGCCAAAGAAGTTGAAAACAAAATCTGTAGGTTTGTTTAGTTTTAGAATTATTTCTGATGATGTTGCCGTGTAACGAAACAAATAAAGTGAAAGTTTGATAAGTGTAATTTCGATTTAATTTTTTTATAAACCTTCATAGTGTAATCTCGTTTTTAATTATTTCATAAACTTTCCTTCATAAAATTAAACCAATTATTAATTTCAAAATTAGTATCCTCAAAATTTCATGGGAATGAATGATTTCATCGAGTGGACTTTTTTCAGTTCAATGTAGTTATCTCAAGAACTGATCTGAATCGTTGATTGAAAGGGTAACATTTAATTAACGTCTGAATACACAAATTCAAACTGATTCGCTCATAAGGTGCTTCAGAAACAAGTTTTAATACGTGTGTAGGTAGGTATATTATATAATACCATTTCTGGCCTTTTCAGAACAACCTATAAATTTTCAATTTTACCCGACAAACTTGAATATTATTTTATTTTATATATGATACACCTGATGTGTACTCAATGATATTGAGTTCACAAATTCGCATACAGTAAGGTTATCGAAACATTATACAAAATGTCAAGCACAGTATTCATGATATATTTTTCTGTGCTAACTTTATATTCTCACTACTCGAGTGGCTGCTATACTGGAATTTTGTTTGCTTCAATTAAAATGTCATTAATGGTATGGCGTAGATAATTTATCCAATTTATCCTTTGGTACGGAACTAAATAGATAAACTTCGAAAGGTATTAATCTGCATTAAGTTAGTAAATTTGAATTTTTGATGTTAGTCACTCGTGGTTACGTCTTGAACTCCTTCCCTAGTGAATGTTACGACGCATATTAAATTAAAAACATATTCATGAATAGACAAAAATATTACAAATATGAATAATGAAACTGAAATTACAAGCTGAAGGCTGCTAATAATTGACAGCTTTTTGACCTGATTATCGTCAAATACTGAGAAGACTTTGCATACATTCATCATCATCATACTTATGTGTAAATATACATACAGAACGGAAACCTGAAATCAGTAGTCGACTATTTTGAAAGTGGGAATAGCGTATCCTCTTCAGAGTAGTATCCCTTCTACTACGAAATGAATTACGTGAATTAGTTCAGCTAAATAGAATGCAATCCTTTAGAACCAACGTAAAAAAACTGGCTATAGTGTTGCTGCTTGGATGATAGATAAATAGTGTGCGTGGGCATAGTTGCCCTTCGCAAATCATTTGACTTGGTTACCGATTTTTATATAATTGTTTGACATTGTATGATAGACTCTTCACATTTGGGTAAGATAAGATAAGGTAATGAAATAAATCGTTAATTTCACTATCTTTACACAACGAAATAATATTCAAATCAATAATGTATTTTAGAAAATTTACAGAAACAAATTTTCGCTTCTGGGAATCGAAACAGAGTGTTGAAGTGTCAATGTAAAATTAAGTTTGCTTCAATAATTGTTTTTGTTGTTTTCGGTGTTGGAACGATTTTGTAGAAATTTGGGTAAAATCAGTTTCAAATTAACTTGAATTTACTGTAAAAGTTTTGAATCGATTCAATACATATTTTGAGAGTTACGATTTTTTAAATTTCCAACCCTTCAAAAAGGGTGTGCTTATACAAGACTTTCCTGAAAAACAAACGATTTTTATATCAAAACTTAAATATGATCGGACCTTTCGCTTTTGTGTTATAGTATATACAAAGTTCGTCACATACAGGACCGGATTTTTTCAATGTTGCTCAAAATTCGGTGAAAAATACTATGGTGAAAGAATTTTTGCTCTAGGTCATTTCTAACGATAACGGCTTAAGCGTATGCAACAAACTCATCTGACTTTGTCGCGAAAAGTATAATAACTTCGAAATAATGAATGAACTAAAACATAAAATGTTCCAAATTACACAAAATGCTCAAACGATCTCCGTCGTTGGCAAGACAATACCCCGATCATAAAAACCACTACGCTCATTGTCTTGCCGCTAATCGCATCCACATAATTTCCAATACTATTATACATAGGTCATCACGAAGATGATTGGCGCTAGATTCCTGAAATCTGAAATGAGAAGGTTGTTGCTGATAATAGAAAATGTCTATCATTGTAGGCGTCCACTGCCTTTCCTCTCACTTGTTCTCAGTTGAATAGAATGTGTATATATACTAACACTAGCATAATTATGTACCTAATGCTTTGTAATTGACAATCTTATATAAGTCTTCACTAATTTCGTATACAAGATAGATATGAATTCTAACTAGCAATTCGAACATAGTGATATATAAAATAGCCCCTTACATTGAAACATGTCTGAATCGTCCTTTACTCCTCCCTTTTGTCAACATAGTTTCGCATGCGTACAACAGCATTTGAATGCAATGATATTGAAGTAAATCACAATAACCTTCATAATAATAATAATAACTTTTTAGTGTTGAAACCAAATCTCCTTTGTTCTAACTATGCTTTAATTAGCATAATTAGTCGTACCATGTAATTATACTTTTAATTTAACTGTATATTAACAATACATTAATTTGACAGTGCGTAGAAAAATCAAAAACATTCAAAGTTAACTTTTATATAACTTCAATATAACTATCCTGTTAAAAATACAATAAAAGTAAAGTTTTTGAAGTATTTTCAACACAGAGTTTCATTTCTGATATTGCATATAAAAAAGAGTCAATCAAGAGTTTACCTCATAAAAATGGATGAAGTGGCAGAAGTGTTAATACCCACCTGAAAATAAAATTAAATATTAGTACGGTTTTTCATATCATGAACAAAATTCTCATTCAATATATAAATGAGTGTATCTGCGGATACAACACTATAACACTATAAATAGTTCACACTATAATCATTGTTCTACTGACTTTACATACGTCTTTGATATTGACTGCATCGCAGTTGCCAAGTACTTTAAATAAGTTATAATTTTAAATAGAAAAAGGGTGATAGTGTAAACTAAATTATATTACATTTGACAATGGTACTTTATGTAGTATTATTATAATTAAACAATCAACCGTATCCACTAAAATCCACTTTTAGAGAAGAAGGCCGATTATTTTTTATTTATAGTGTGTTCATAGTATATTGTATAGGTAATTTTCATATCGTAAAACTAAAAACTGTATATTAATATCATTTTATTTTGTAACTTCCGTTAGTCGGGTTTCAGCGTTTTACCCCAATTTCAGACGTAAAGCGCCGAAACTAGAGTAAGCGGAAGTTAGAAATTAATATGATACATAGTAGTGCAGTAAAGGGTGAAACAATAGAATTCCTCATTTTTATTTGACGAGAACAAAGATTTTCGATATTTCCAGATGAATTAGTTTATGTGAATTATTGAAAATGCCATTTTTCATATCTGGAGAGATAATCTTCTAATTTGTATTGCGTTTCCTGATAATTCATCAGGAACCCGAATGATTCCCAGCATTTGCCCAGAACACTCCGGTAATTCCTGATGAATACCATCTGTTTCCAGTCTAAGATGAAATTTATCCGTACTTACACTACTTTCTACACATAGAAAATCTGTAAATAATATCATGGACAAGACGATTATAGTAACATTGACCGCCGGTAGTGGGAGTACATCGTTAATATCCCTTCTACTATGAAATAAATAATGTAAATTAGTTCAGCTAAATAGGATGCTATTAGTCCTTTGGAATCAAACCAGATATAGCGTTGCCGCTTGGAGAATAGATAAATAGTGTGCATGGCAAAGTTAGTCTTCGCAAATCATTTGATCTGGTCACTGATTTTCATATAATTGTTTCACATTCTATAAGATACTGTTCCCGTTTGTGAAAAGATTATGAAATTAATTATTTATTTCCTTAACTGCTAAATAATATTCGAATTAATAATGTTTTTAAGAAAATGTACAGAAAAAAATGTTCCGCATCTGGGAATCGAACATGTCTCCTGCGTAAGAATCGGATATCCTACTAGTTAGACCACAACGTCCATATAAATTATAAGCTGTTGAAATACAATGAAAGTTTAAGTTTACTTCGATAATTGTTTTCGTTGTTGTTGTTGAACGATTTTGTTGAAATTTGAGTTATAGCAGTTTTGATTTAAATTTAAATTTACTGTAAAAGTTTTTAATCAATTCAATGTATACTGTGGGAGTTTTTTTTAATTTTCTGTCCTTCATAAAAGGGTGTGTTTATTACACGATTTCACCGAAACACAATAGGGTTCGTCACCGAATAGCAAATAATTTTTTTTCAAATTTTGAATATGATAGGACCTTTCCTTTTTAAGTTATCATGACATACAGACAGAAACAGACAGACAAACGGATGTCTTCGAAGTTGGCTAAAATTCGATGAAAAATACTATGCTGCAAGAATTTTTGCTCTGCGATTTTTTTCAACGATTTTAGTAATAGCTTGAGTAAATGCAACATACTCGTCGCGAAGAATATATAATCGTATGATTACGTATGGTATGTGGTTTGTTATCGTTAAGTTCTTCAACATAAATTAGAATCAGGATCCACATGTTCATGTTCATGATAATGTTGAGTGAAATATACAGCCACACACTTATTTTACCTTTATTGCTTCAGAACTGTGGCATTTTTGGAAGAATACTCATGAGTATGAAAATGTTTCTACGAAATATTATCTACTATTGATAAGAAAATTTGGAACTTATAATCGTAGAGAATATGTTTGGCGACCATGCACTAAAATTCGACACACCATTGAATACTACCGACTATGTACAGTGTGTGCATTTTAGTTTCAGTCCAAAAAACACGGCAACATTATTCACTTAGTGATAACATCATTGAGTACCGAGGAATAAAATAGTGACTATATCATAATAAACTATAACGTAAATTTTTATAATAATATAAAACATGAAATTAGCTGTTTAACATATTATCTCCTTAGCGTGATTACGATAGCGTGATATTAGGTTATGTTCTAAAAACTTCAATTAAAAATAGTGTTTGCTTGCGTTAATTAGCAAGTTAAAAGTTCATTTATCTAATCGAACCACGCCTTCGAATGGCCTCACCCTGTCTGCAAGTTCATACTTGGATCATATTTGTAGGCACACCTTTCGAGTGTCTATCTATTCCATGAATAAAATGGAAGTTCCTCAAAGAGGCAAAAGTATTGATATAAAATTACGAATATGTCATTTCAAGATTTATTGAATACTATTGCAAAGAGAAAACGTTTTAAACCTAGATTGTACAATGATATTTTCATCAATACGAAATAAAATTGATTTTTATGGTAATGTGAACATTAAAACATTTACAAAGATTATACTATTTAATAACAATATGTATTACAACGTATTGGCACATTTCGCTAAAATCTTTTCCAAACATAATATTATAGAACTTTCTTTATATTCATTCCTAATCATGTGGAGCGATATCATCGATTTCCACTGTTAAATCTAATCGTGTTATTGCTTGTACAATAATAGTTGAAATATCAGTTATCAAGAACATTCCATCTAAATACAAGAGTAAAGTGCTCTCTATAATCATCACTATGGATTATTGATAATACATTAGGATTATATTTGCTCCAGGCAATAAATAAAATAAATAACAGAAAGTTTGAATGGAATCTCACTATCCAAAATATTTTGATGGTTCAATGAATTCCTTGAAAACCCGAGAATCTTTGATGTATAAAAATCATTTTTGTAAGATTTGTTAGATTTCATAAAATTGAGATTGAATCGTGCATAAGTGCATAATACTACTTACTATACGGATCGCATTTGAATGTCAGGTTTATACATTTTGGGTATTCCAGATATTTCTGGAAGATGAGCATTTGTATGATTAGTTGTCTACGAGTGTATTTCGGAATATATTCTTCATTACAAACATAATCAAATCTGGATATTTTGAAATATCCCTTTCCATTGTATATTGCTTCTTTCAAATAAATTTAATCTCAAAGATAAACATTTTGGTGAGTACTATTTCAAAGATCTTTTTAGTTTAGACATACTACTGTGGTTCAAGTCAATAGAATCATCTTAGCTATCTATAGAAATGTAATAATAGTATCAGGTATTTATTTAGTTCAAAGAAAACATATTGAAGTGTTATTGAATTCACGGAAATTTTGAACTAAGCGGAAATGTGCAAATAGAATAGCATCATTGGGTATTTAATTAGCATAGAAAAGCAAATCTAAATTTCAAAATTTTGTACATCAATTTAATAATTTTCATCAGTTTCAAAATTGGTCATATACAGGTATACACTCAATTATAATCACACAAAAAATTTTCATAATACTCTCACTCTACCGATCCAAAGTTTCCATTGGATTTTAATAAAAGTCGTGCTGACGTATTATTACTCAAAAGCATCCATCATTTTTGACTCATTGCTCGTTAACGTTAGCGAGCTATTGTCCAAGACCTGAAGATGACAGATAATGTGATTTTGACGAAACGTTGTCAATACCACTTTGTATTCCAGATATCAAAGTATATAATATATAATCGCTTTAATTTAAATCCAAAGCTCGAAGAACACAGATTCCTCTTCTATTAATTTTAGGAAAAATTGGCATGAGCTCATTATTAGAAAATAAACACGCTACATTTCTCAAGATACTTGTAGTTTTAAATTTACATTTATTTAGCAAAAGTTCATGAAAATTTGAAACTCAGGTGAACCCTCATCTCTCATAATTTATACCGAAAACAAATTATTGGAATTTATAAAATTTTTTTGATGTATGTCAAAAGATTGTGGGCAAATTATTATTACTTGATGGAAAATTCGGAGACATCAACAGTTAAATCTTGAATAAAATGTAGAAATAACATAATGATTCTACCGAATTGTTGTAAAAAACAATTGAACCATTTAGCTTACAGGATGATGTTAAAATTACATAGTTCGAAGCTAAATTCCAGGAAAGAAATGGAAGAATGAGTTCAAGTGAATTCCTTCTTAATCACATTTTAACTAATTCCAATATCAACGCCTATACAAAGTCGTCTTCGATACAAACTGAAAACAAATTTCAAATCCCAAATTTTGAAAATTTCGTAAATCTTGGATTACTGTATTTATAGGATATAACAAGTTAAAGATTCAGTGCTCCGCAATACTCTATTTTCTATTAAATGAGAGACTAATCTTATATTTTATTGATTATCTTAGCCTCAGAATTCAGCTTCAACAACCAGTAATTTAGAAATTGTACCTTAGATTCGAGATAATGTAATCACGAAATCCCCTACGACACTACTCCTCATCGGATAAGCCAACTTGGTAATACCATCGGTTGCACAGTCATCAAACAGGGATGTTGGATTCAATACGATCGATAATTTTATTTCTGTATCTGCAACATCAACCATGTATCCCAAATAATGTTCACTTATGATTGAAACAACTGTTTTTCAATAAATTATTAACTAATATTCACCCCGAACCTTGTACGATTGGATCCCTGAAGTATGTTACAGGATTATTCCGCGGTAATTGAGTTTGATATTGCATCCCAATTTTATGAAATATTAAGGATCTTATCAACAAACCTAACATTATAAGCTTGTGAATGTAGTCAAAAATGATCATTCAATATGTCTGTAGGAAAAAGGACCACAAGATATCGGAGAAGTAGCACAAAACTGAAAGTCAAAGAAGGGGTGAATGACAACCTTATATTTTATATAAAATTGCCCAGATGTAGATGTTTCACTAATTATTACAAAATAGAAAGTTTGGAATGTTCAAACCATGAAGATCGATGACATCTATATATAAAGAAATAGAATTTGTGGTATATAATTCATCCCTCAAATTTTAAATTAAATTAGTTGAAATTTCCATAATGAATGCGATAAAATAAATTAATGTTCAATTGCATGAAAGCCGTTGGAAGATCCAGTGATAACTGCACATGATACAATTTTGTAAGAATATCTTCAATTCAGTCCAGTCCTTATATGTCATCATCATAATAAAGCCCACGGAGTATGCGTTGGAGTTTAGTCCATTGATGTTTTGAGCTCATTTCTTCTGTACTTTATGCCATGTAGGTTCTCATTATAGAATTGGAAGTTTATGCTGCATTCGTATCGGCGAGAGTACCCCAGTATTAATATTTGTATTAAATTTTAGAAGCTGCGAAAGAATACGAGTAGTTCCAGCACAGCGATCCATAGTGAGCTTACCGACAAAACTATTGGAACTACAGTTCAGGATTGGTTGGAGCAAGTCAAACACAGATTTAATAACAGTAATGGTAATAAGTAGCGACACTTTATTATATTAGGTGTTATAATTCATTTCATTTTATTTTATTTTGAATTATTCCGTAATATAATGTATACTGAATATATTTTCTAATCGTTTCAGCTGGTTTAGTTTAACCCTCATTAGTAATAAAATAAGCCATATCATAAATGGTCATTCTACCTATTGAAGTACTTTTGAAACACATATAATTAATACTAAATAGAATCGTAGGTCATCAATAATCAACGTGTTTCATGAATGTTCACAACTATTATTATTATTGTTCGAGTATTTTTCTATTATCGTGAGGACATTTTATTGTTTATAAATGGTTGACATTCAACCATAAATATACTCTCGGTATATAACAAAATTAAACACCATTCTGTGTTGCTTGGCTTATATCAATTAACAAATAATGATTCCGCATTAAAGAAATATTCTACCTACACCGGGATTGGAACCCATGACCAACAAGTTAGGAGACACGTATGCTATCAACTACGCTAATCGCCGAATTATGACTCAGCTTTTTGATTTAATATATAGTAATAACCGCAACTACATTATATAACAATTGAGTAATAGGGATAAGAATTACCATATACTACAAATTTCTTTCCGTGTATTGTCCGATTACATCGATATAAAACCGATTATTAAGGTCTCGCTGAGGTTTAGAAAGAGACTGGACAACCGAAACTATAGGGTTCTCAAGTCTCGTTGAGGCTTGGCTAGAGGCTTGAAAGCTATAGCTTGATTTTTAACGTCTGGCTGACGCTTTGTTAGACTTGAGAATCGAGGCTTGAATTGTAAGGTCTGGCTAGGTCTTGGGCGGAGACTGATATTTCAATCTCGCATTAAATGGGAGACTGGGACACCTACGCTCTAGACAAGCTTGTTGGAGGCTCCTAGCGTAAGAATGTAATACATAATTATCCATTTTGCGAAATAAGTCAAATTAGGGCAACACCTGAATCACTATTAATCTAGTGGGGAAATCGAACACTTCACTTTAGTCGGCTGCTGGAAATCTGCGTGAATGTCGCCCAGTTGTAATGCTTGAAAGCCCAAAATTTGGTGTGACGAGTCCGGCTGAGGCTCACCTAGAAACAACAGATTCCAGAGTCGGTGTATAAAGTTTGGTTGAGGCTTGGTGAGAAGCAGAATAATCGAGACTCGGTATCTAAAATCTGGCTGAATCTTGGTTAAATGCTTGATATACGAGATTTGGTGTATGAAACATGGGTCAGGTTTGGCTAGTAGAAGCAGAGCCGAAACTCCATGTCTAAAATCTGGCCGAGTCTTGGTTAGACGTTTGAGAGCAGAGATTTTGTATATGTTCCTGGTTGAGGCTTGGTTAAAAACAGGAGAGCCGACACTCGGTGTATGAAACATGGTTTTTAAAACCGTGGAGCCGTGTCTCGGTGCATAAAGTCTGGTCGAGACTTGACTAGAGACTTGAGAGCTGGAACTTGATCTCTTTTGAATGAAGCTTGGCTAGAGGCTTGAGTAGAGGCTCAAATTGTAAAGTCCGGCTGGGCTTGGGCAGAAACTGCTTCCCTAAGGTTGAGCTCAGACTGATATTTCAGTCTCGACCCAGACTAGGACAAATACACCAAATGCGAGGCTGGGATGCACAGGCTCTAGTCAAACGTGGCCCCATTGTCAAGCCTGACGGCTTCTGAATGGATTGTTGAAACCGTTACTTTATGGTAATTTATCATATGTATTACCACCAATTTAATGTTAAAAATCGTAACTATAATAAAGATTCTTGACCCAGGTATGAATTATATATAAATTCTCGAGAAATGGGTCACATTAACACTTATGCTTTATATTTTCTTGTCTTTACGTACGTTTCGGTCTCACGACCATCATCAGGCGACTTATTATGTCTAAAACTGGATTACTTAAAACTAATTGTATTAAACAAAGCGTCCTTATCGCACCAATTTCAATTAAAATGCCCACGTCGCCGAAACGAACAGACACACGAATAATCGAAACTGTAACACCTCAATGTTATAATTATGATATATCAAGAATCCACCGTTAAGCAGAACTTTTAATAAATGCGTGTTCATGTCAACAAAGACTGTGAACTACTAGAACGAGACCATTAGTTTAACTATTCACTTTCAAACCAGATGTTAGATTTATGAGCTAATAGAAAAAGGTTTGTCAGTTATTGGAGATATACTTGAATTCTACCTAAAATATACTTTTAACATTATAAAGAGGCATGTAGGAATTTTTATTTAATTAAGTTAGTATAAATATAACTTAAGAGTTTAAATATCTGTCCTATGATTTTCAGATTTGGAGTCACGTTTTATGTGAATCATCTCCAAAATAGATCTTTCATAATAATTGGTTTCCTTAGTTAAAATATTAACATTATTGTAATCGAATTGATGGTTATAATCAAAGCAGTGTTTAGCAAGGGCGGTGGAATTTTCTAAGTTTTTGTTTCTTGTGCTATACTTATCGCCATACATTCTTTATTGTAATATTGTTTAGAGATTCCAGTATAAGTCCCATCGCAATCTAAACAATTTAATTTGTATACTGTGTGGGTTTGTTTATCTTTAGGTATTAAAGGTTTTAGATTTGAGAAATATTTTCTAACACAGTTTGTAGGTTTATGCGCGACATTTATATCATACTTTTCGAAACATTTCTTAATTTTCTCTGAGGTCTCCGGAATGTAAGGTTATGTTATAAAATTGTCTGTATTACCTTTTATGTTATTTATATATGAAGATCCATTATAGATTTTGTTTATTCTTTGTTTAATGATGGGATTGAAAAATATTTTTGGGAAGCCATTAATTTCCAGTGTATTACGAACAATTTCTAAATTTTTGGGACGGTCCTCTGCGTGGGACAATTTAACAGCCTGATCTGTAAGGCTGTTCAAAACTTTTTTTTATAACATGTTGGTGTAACGGAATTGAAATGAAGATAACGTTGAGAACAAACTTCTTTAGTTCATATCTAGGAGATTTATGTTTTTGTTCACTTCAAATTCACAAGTAAATTGAAGTTTACAGTGGAAATTGTTAAATTTTTTAATCAGTCTTCTGATGATGGTCATGAGACCGAAACGTACGTAAAGACAAGAAAATATAAAGCATAAGTGTTAATGTGACCTATTTCCCGAGAATTTATATATAAAAAATCGTAACTGCAATTTCAACAGTTAAATTATCGTAAGTAAATGATCCATAGCCTTTTCATTGCCATTGAGCAGCTCAAACCTGTCCACTGAATGACATACAATAAAAACGATAGCAAACGTCAATGTTCATAATATTGACCCATCAATAATTCAATTTCCAGGGAAAAAAAGGGAAAAATACCTTATATAGTATACACCCTAAATTTGAGATTAATAATAATCATAAATTTGCCAACTATTACATATTTTGATATGTCCTTCAAACACAGTTTGAAAACTAATTTATTTTTTAAGGCAAAAGATGAAACAGACAGATTAAAAAAAAATAGGAGTTATAAGTTAACGTACTCAGATTGTGATGGACGGACTCAAGATATTAGGTCTGAAAAACATTTGAGGTCTTTTAATTCATATAAAACAGATTTCTCGTTTGCCCATCATAACCTTTTGCAAATGAAATATACAAGAAAATATTATATACAAACTTATTGGAATGCGAATATAAATAGCATTTCATTGTAAACGGTGTCGAATGGAAGGTGTCCACGAAATTATGTGAATCTCGATCAAATATGTCTCGAGAGGTATCAGGACGAAAGGACAAGCTTAGTCAAAATGTATTACGGTAAGTACATCATGGATTGAAAGCCATTTAATATTTAGAAAAAACAATGGAGAAAAGCTAGCACTATATATACGAGTAGAGTACCTAATATTTACCCGTCCATTAAGTAGCCAAAGTAGACCTCTCATCAATGACAGAAAAATAGATCGTATTTCCGTTGAGAAGGTATACTCTCATCCCTAGCATTTCTTATAAATTGACTTTTATGCGTACGTCCCACTATTATTGGTCAAGTTTATAAATGTCCATGAATAGATAGGAATGAGTGCGGTTTGCAAATATTGAATTTTTAAATTAAATTTATTGGAAAGATGTTTTATGCCTACATATTAACCAATTCATTGTTTCGGTACCTCCACCTGGCGCCTGTATTTCTCACACTATCCTCGTGGTTTCGGGGAAGCGCTTGAGATGGTTGAACCAATGCATTGCATTATGAATGACATGTACCTGCTGTTAGATGACGTTTGGAATATTTGGTTCTCTAACATTTCCAAATGAAGTGCTTTAACCTACGGCGGAGATGGTCGAATAGTGACATTATCGTCTGGCTTGTCCCAGCTGATGAGCTCATGAGAAAGCGGAACAGCTGTCCGGAACTGATATATGTATTGCCACTGTTCGATCTACAGAAACCTTAACTCAGCTACTCTGTCTGTTACGTTTACAATTGCAAAAAATCATAATTGTCCTGATTATATATTTTTCTTGAAACTAAAAATTTGTTTATACCTGCAACACACCAACCTTTATCAGTATTGATAGAGTGCATAAGTGATAGACTATTTTGTTTGTTCTAAATTTATACAATAATTTCGAAAAATGGATCAAATTTTAATTCTTCAAAATGTGGAAATTAAGGAGTCTATTTTTACACCCCATCTTCAGATATTATAGCGTACAATTTTAGATTTATAAAGGTACATTTGCATGTCAGTACTATAGTTAACCATGTATATTCATGGTAGCAGTTTCAAGTCTTCAGTTTTTGAGTGTGGTTTTAAAACAGTATGCCTAATTTTCTGTTTGAAATAATCAATTTATTGGAGGATTAAAGGAAAGTAAAATCTTTGATATGCTCAGAATATTACTTGTATAATATGATACAGATGTATTGGCTGATTTTAATGCTAACATAACTAAGAGGGATATATCTGCTCCCATTTCTCTGAGATAAAGGAAAACCCGTTTTCAGAAGTCACATAGATCTCCCAGGAATCTCTCGCTCTAAGAATCTGTATCTTCAAGTAAAAGGATAGAAACGACATCTTGCCCTCAGTACAAGATCAGACCGTTTCGACATAGAATTTATCATTTCTTACATTAAAACATTAATTTCAAATCACGAAAGGAGGTTTAACATATGTAAAAGTTTAGTCACAATTGATAATTCTGTATACAGGATAGTAGATAGATTTTAATTGATTGGAGATAGGAATGGGTTATTGCTTGATATTTCTGTGAAGTGAACAATTGTTACAGAGCAACTAGGGAAAGAAAATATGAACTCACAGAGGGGTTACTATAAGAGAACAATTACTCGTAAAGCAAATTTCGTCAATTCACTAACACCTGATCAAAGATAGATATCAATGAATTAGTTATTCGCGAATTTCTTCTGGTAAAGGCACTTGATGATTATGATACAGTTCAGAAAGAAATAGAAGACTGTGTCGATGGAAATGATGAAATTCAATTATATCTTCAACATAGAAATGTTATAGGAAATCAATATATTTCTCCTTATAATAAAATTCTGCCAGAAGCATTCTGGGCAGTCACGTAGTTTTGAAATGAATCCACGAACCCCTCAACCAGCAGTTAAGGTTAAGCTTCCCAATATGAATATTCCAACTTTTGATGGACACTAGGGAGAGTGGTACACGTTCATAGATTTATTTACGGCTTCTGATCATTTATTAGCAAAATCTCGAAAATTTATATCTTTGAAATTATTTTTGAAGGTAGAACCGCTTCCTCTTATTTGTGAATCGAATACTTCTGATGGCAATTACATAGTAAGGCTCTGAATCTGTCGATAATTCAATAGGACAAGAAATTGCCAGCAATAAATTATCATATTCATATTTTTGTTCAATATATGATGGATAAACTTAGGTCATTAATACACACTTTGTAATACCTCAAACGGATTTTAGATGTCCGGGAATTAAAAATATTATACTCGTTCCTAGTAGAGACTCATATCATGTATGGTAATCGGCTGGGGAAAATTGTCCAACAAAGAATTCTAAAATTATTATAAATCAGGATTGGATTTACATAACCTGTAGAGATGGTGAAACATTAGATATAAGACAAATTTTCTGTGTAACTCTGACATCGTAACAACACTCAGAAAGAAAAGAAAATATAAATCATTCTTACTCCACTAGAAATAAAGAAAATATTTTACCTGTGAGGAAAATGAGTAAGGCCATAGGGCAAAGATCGAGTACTTTTTAAAACCAAAAAGCTACAACTACGTACCACGTGAGATCAAACAAATTCCTCAAAAACAGTTTTTAGAAAGAGATGTATAAATTATTTTCTGAATCAACCCAGTACAAAAATTAATGACTTGATGAATGTAATGAATTATCAGGACGATAAAAAAATTTTGACTCATCAATAAATCTAAACTTAGTATTGATATATCTGTATAGACAAGTACTCTCATACACACATACAAATCTCGAGCTATGACAGTATTATCCAACTCTAGTATTAGTGAATGTCAAGCAAGAAATGTTTTGGTTATATTTTGTTGTATTTATATTGTTGTTGTTATTTGTCTTAAATCTGCTAAATCTCACGCGTGCATTGTATTGTAAAATTGTAAAATTGTAATTATTTATATTTCATTGTTGACGTGTAAATCCATTATTTGTAAAACCACATTCAAGCATTTCACGAGTTGGTTAAGTGGATCTAATTTTATTTGTAATTATTTTCAACTCATGTATTTAATGTATTTAAACAACTACTAATATAAAGATTCTTGACCCAGTATGAATTATATATAAAAATTCTCGGGAAATAGGTCACAATAACACTCTGTTTTAAATTTTCGTCTTTACGTACGTTTCGGTTTCACGACCTTCATCAGAAGACTTATTATGTAAAAAGGGTTAATTAAACTAATTAGCACAAACGTCCATATCGCACAATTTTCAACCAAAAAGCCCACGCCGTCGAAACGAACAGAACCACGAATAATCGAAAATTTAAAACAGAGTGTTATTGTGACCTATTTCCAGAGAATTTTTATATATAATTTAAACAACTACTATATATTTAGCGAATGTATTAAACGAATTAGAGATATATCTATCTATCTATCTATATCATTGAGTTGTTGGTAGCTACTTTGGTGAATTATATATTATTGATCCTTATTCTTTCTAGTAAGCTTGAAAGGAATTCAAGGAATGTTTTCGAACTTGAAACCGAATCACTTGAATCAGAAGGAACTGCCTACTCTTAATGAATTTTACATTTTTTGAATTAATAGATTACATCATGGGAATCACCTGCTCAACTCAATGAAATAAAAAGGAGTATAGAACAGAAGTCGAAATATGCCAATAAACCATCATCGATTGTTCATTTACATTTGGTTACTAGTACCGATACTAAAAGTGATAATGGACAAAAGTGTATTTATTGCAAGATTCTGGGGCATAAGATACATAAATGGACGCAATTTGCTTCAGAGCAACATCAACCAGAAGGGACTTCATCTCAGAAGACACGTTATGTTTCAATTTTTTTGCCAAACATTCAGTTTCTCAATTCCCAAAGGATATATTGATCTCCGAAATTGGTGATTTTTTCAAGATATCTTATACAAACTGTAGGTAAGTTAGACATGTCACAATTTTTCAATGTTTCTCCAACATCAGAAGCCTGAAATGTTGACATGATGTGTGGTAATAAAAAATGTAAAGTTCATGTGTGTGCTTTAGGTATATGGTGGAATATTCCGTGATTATGGCTAATTTATTGAAAAAATGAGAAGTAGCAAAATTAAACTATTCGAGTGTTTTTTTTTTCTATAAAATACCGATAAATATATTGAAAACAAACATACACAACTTTAGACGTGGAATACAAGAGATAAAATATTCAGTCCGTTTTAATCACCTTCGTGTTTAGCAGTCTCTTATAGAGTATGGAATGATATTATAATACATACTTATATATATGAGGGGGTGGTAAATGATCCGAAGCTAATCCATGAAGTCCTCACAATCTTACTCTGGTAATCTATCCAGTCAATCCAATTACAAATTTGACTAAGATTGATCTACAAGTATATTTGATTGAAATTCATGAACAAACAGCAATATTGAGGCAGAATTGTAAATTAATCTATAGTCTTACTTTTCTCGTATTTTGTTTAGTTTAGTTTACATGAAAATACTTTACTGCAAATATTCCTCAAATGAACAAACATTTAACAGAGAAGGATTTCTCATCAATCTCTTTTTCAGAAGGAAGGATCTCAAACTCAAAGACCTCATTTCCAAAGGTCTCGATTCAATCTCAATTCCTTACTCATACTCAGGAATCTCCTCAATCTCAATCGTATTAATCAAGGTTTAGCCCAAACATGTAGCATGTACTCAAACAGGAAATGATATACAATATTGTATGATTTTAGTCTACTACAAATCAGGTATTGTTAGAAGCTGCAAGGGTGATTATTTGTTCAGAAATTGGTGAAAGGATATTAAGTTCAAGCATTATTGGACAAATCACATCAGAAACAATAATATTTGTTGAATGCAAAATTGGGACCAAATTTGACACTTTTACACTTAATCTATGTCGTATCGTACACACAATGACATTGAATAAACTTCTTCAAAATTGTGGAATCTAGAGGGAATTTCTTGGAACAGGATAAAGAATGTGAAAATAGTTTTTCTTCTACGCACTGAAGATGTTAAGTCATAGTAAGGTTAACTCTGAAAAACAGCATTGAGAATTTAGAATTTGGGTGAATCATTTGAAATGCCCAAACGTAGATTTCTCTTTGGAAAAAATGTAGAGCAAAATTTAAGTTTGCATTCTCGATAAAAGGCATTCATAGATGAACATGTCACTTTGAATCATGCTAAAGATGTTCCCCTTGAAATGAGAAGTGAGGATTCTAATATCAAATATTTCATACATCATTGTGTAATGTGAGTACAAAGTTGGGGGTTGCTTTCGATGCATCTATGAGGATCGCAAGGGGTGTTTCATTGAATGATGTCATGTACAAAGGGCATACCGTTCAGTCAGATTTATTTAACATTATATGTAGGTTTCGAACTTCAAGGTAAATTTCCACAGCTGATTTGGTAAAAATGTCCAGACAAGGACTTATACATCCCGATCATAGACATTAATATTTTATGGCGTAAACAGTGAAGTGTGCTCAATTTCTCTCGACAATATGTTTAATTCAACTAGCACTTGACGGAAGCGTCTCTTCCCCATCAGTATCAGTTTCTTCTCATATAGTACTATGTGGATGCAGGAGCTGATTATCTACAGAAACTGGGCAGTCACGTGACGAACTGATACATTTGTTAGCCTCAGCAGGTTTTAAACTACTTAAGTGGGTATCGAACTTGATAGTAGGTAATTCATTATTTTTCTTTCCATTTGAACAAAAGGAGATAAACAACATAATAATGTCTTTAAAATATAAGGCATCGTGCGGTCTGGATGATGTTCCCATAGGTATAATTAAACAAGTGGCAGATGAACTCACACCATGCCTAACAGATCTGCTCAATATTTCCGTCACAGACGGAGCATTTCCTTCCACACTTAAAGTAGCAAAAGTTACCCCCATTCATAAGAAAGGAAACAGAGAAGACATATGTAATCATAGACAAATATCTATATTAAGCACTTTTTCAAAAATTTTTGAAAAAGCCGTTTATAACCGAATTATGCAATATCTAGAAAAATATGACTTACTAACGCCATGTCAGTCTGGATTTAGACCGGGATTATCTACTGATGCCGCGGTCATTGAGCTTACTCAGTATGTATGTTCCGAACTTGAGCAAAATAAATATGTTGTGATTGTTCAGTTTGATCTAACACATGCTTTTGACATGTTGAATAGAGAAATTTTGGATGGGAAATTGGATGCTGTCGGTATAAGGGGCTCAATAAAAATGGCTAATGTCATTCCTAAGCAGTAGGACATTAGTGGTAAAAGTAGACAATGTTTATTCTCAAACGTTCGATGTAACACTAGACACTCCACAAGGTAGTATACTTTGACCACTTTTGTTCATATTGTACGTAAATGATCTGCCCTACTTTGTTACGGAAGGGAAATTATTTAGGTATGCCGATGATGTGGGTGCGGTTATCTAGGGATTTACTCCTCAGGAGACGCACAATAAAGCTTCAAAGCTTATGAATGATTTCCAGATTTGGTGCGTAGAAAATGGACTTTCATTGAACTGTAAAAAAACTGTATGTATGGAATGCAAGCCACCTTTGCGACCATCTTGCAATTTCGTTTTTGACTTCCAGGGCGAAAACCTGATCTCTGAACAAGAATGTAAATTTTTAGGTACCTTTATTGACGAGCATATGTCATGGGTTAGGAATATAGATTATATAGTATCCAGACTAAACTCACATTTTTATTTGTTATCAAATCTAAAGAACGTTCTCAGTACAGACTGCCTAATGTCTGTTTATTATGGACACATATATTCGATACTGTCTTATCATATTATAGTGTGGGGACAGTCTAGCGATTCCGAAAGAGCCTTTAAATTACAGAAACGAATTATAAGATTAATTTTCAATCTTGAGTTTCGCAAAACATGCAGACCCACATTTAAAAAACACAATATCTTACCTCTCCCTTCCATATATCTGCTAAAGATCCTTATATTCATTCATGCTAGACATGACCATTTATCGAAGGTGGGTGACAATCATAATTATTCTACACGATACAGAAATAATTTAGCATTACCATGCATTACAAGAGTGTCTATTAAAAAAACGCCTTATTATGCGGGTTCACATCTGTATAATATGTTACCAAAATGTCTAACAGCACAAAACACAATTAATTTCAAAAAGCAATTAAAAGACATCCTACACAAAAATATTTTTTATTCCATTCAAGAATATGAAACTTATTGTCAGTTAAATAAATAATATCTATTCAATCATTCGACATGTTCATTTATTTATTTATTTATTTATTTATCTATTTATTTGTTCACATTTATTCATTTATATGTATTAATGTTCATATTTTATCAATTTGTAAATACAATATTTTCATATTTTAACTTTTTATTATCATTGTGTGTTAATTAATGAATTTTAATTCTACTTACATGTTTGACTTACCATTAATGTACTTTAATATGTATTTAACAAATGGTCAATAAACTCTATATATCTATCTATCTATCGAATGTTGTCAATTTTAGCGAGGATCCTTCTAAATCACCTAATTCAGAATAAGGCTAAGAGGTCGTAAGATAAACAAGGCCCATGATGTTTCGAAGACGTTGAAATTGATGCAGATAGATATTTAAACAAGGTTTGGGAATCTCTTGCCAACCTTCATTAGATAATTTGAAGGTTCGTGATTTTGCTTTCGGACGGAATATACCTCTGACAAAAAAGAATGTTCTCTCATATATTGTAAGACTTTTCGGCCCGTTAGGTCTAATTATAGAGGATGAGAAAAATCTGGGGTCGGAAACTAGACTGGCATGATAATTTACCTACGGATTCATGTCATCAATAGGTTTAGGGTGCCTCGATTATCATATTTTTCATATGGAATAGTCTTTCGAATTACATGAGTTTTCAAACGGTTGTCTTGAGGTTTATGGAACATGTTTTTAATTAAGAATTATTCATTCCAACAGAAATAAGTTGAAGGTTGATTTGGGATCGGGGAACATTTTCAAAAAATGAGATAACTGTTTTGAAAGCGATGGTCCATAGAATATATGAATAGGCTACAACATAAATCAAAATGGGCCAAGGTATATTATAATTTAAGAGTCACTGATTTAGTTTTAATGAAGGAGGATAATATTCCACCTCTTGAATGACGATTAGCTCGTATTATAGAGGTAATGACAGAACCTGATAGAAAGGTTCGAGTGGTGAAAATTCGTACAATGAATGAAATATTTTACTAGACTAATTATTACAAAATCATGTCAACATTTGTTCTGTTGTATTGAATAAAACCGTTGGCGAGGTTCTTGGGATCAAAAACTAAATATTGATCTTATATTGTGTTCCTCAGATCAACCTTTTATTGGACTATGAACTTTTATGTTCGATTGTTCTGTGTTTATAATAAAAATATTGTCACATTAACATGAGAATTTTTCTGTGTTCTATTTCAATCCAAGTTGTGTATACTTATCGGAAGAAGAGTATAATGTGTTAAAAGTTTAGATACAGGAATTTTATACAATCCGCAACTGAATCAAGAACCATCAATTGCCATTAGTGTTCCAAACATAAATGATTATATTATAATAAAAAATGCGGACCTGTAATTAAATCCTCTAGTGGTGTAGATGAAAATAAATTCAAACATAATACGTAGATTTTTGTAATTTAATTAGGTAGAGTAATTTTCATTTATAACCTAACAAAATTAATAAAAAAACGTCCGTTTTAATTTTCAAATTTGCAAGTGGGTGGAATTCAAACCCACATCCCTGGATTTCTTGTCCAATGTGTTCAGCATAGAAGTGCAATTGGTCAACACACTGGAAATGACATCCAGGGATGATGTGAGTACAATCTCCCTAATGGTTCAATTTTTATATTTATTCTTCCCGATAATATAGATATTTATTTAGATTTTTCTAAATTATGAAGATAACTTAAGACTATTTAAACATATGATTATTAACATGGATAAATATGAAAATTTTGTCATGGGCGAGATTCGAAATCACATCTCCTAGATGTCTAGTCCCAACAAAAATCTACTGCTAGACGTTATCCCATCTATTTTGATGCTACTTGATATTACATTTTTATATGCTACTTGTAATCTTAAGGAAACAAGTTACAGAATCCAACAACACTGAAGATCAGTTTCTTCCTGAAACTCCCTATGCATTTTCCACTGTTGCCTTTCTCATCTCGTGAAAGTCTTACGCTGATTATGTCCGCTAGTGGACACACTCTCAGTATCCAGTATAATATTTATGAATATTGCAGGCAAAAAAGACACAGTACCTTTCTATATATATATTTTATATATTATATTTTAAAGGGTGGGCTGACTAGTTGAAATTGTTATTGGGCATGCAAAAATGTTAGTAATTGAAATTGAACATTCCATGCTTTCGATTATATTCACAATCATCTTCTCGGAAGCTAACAAAGTTTAAAAATTGAGATACTTATAATATAACCAGTGGATATAACATTACAATTGTAGTTATTTTCAAACTGATAATATATTTCAAATTATATATTACATTGGGTACAAAACATTAATTAAAAGTATGTATAAGAATTATTGATTTAAATTTTCTATAAAGTGTACTAACGACGTTGTCGAATCGGGCGTGCCTACTGATAAGAGATCAGAATTGTTATTGAAGTTATTGTCTTTATGTATATAATATAGAATTGTGATATTTGACACTCACCAGAATTCAATGAATATTACTTATGATGATGATACTTGACTTTACAATGAATTCTGTAATTATTACGGACATCATCCAAGTTTTCAATTTACGAGAATTCGATCGATTCAGGGCATTTGTTAGAGAGTGTACTAATTTTTACTTCCGTCACATTAAGTAGTATTTGGTCTAAGGGAAGTACTGTAATCTGGGCAAAAAATTTTTTTTTCGGATTTTCGTGGATATATCCGTTTTGAGCATTTCTGAGTCGATCTACTCAAGCATAAGACATCCTGTTGATTATTCTGTAAGCAGAGGATGGTTAACATTTAGTATAATCAGCAACGAAAATTTGCATGTTTCCACTAGCATGACATGAAAACGAATACTATTGTTTTTCAGGGAAATCGTGTAATGAACCCCTTTACTGAAGGGTTGAAGGTTTTAAAAAAATAGTAATTCCCAAAATATGAATTGAATCGATTTAAAACTTTTACAATGGATTGAAGTTTATTTAACACTGCTTTCACCCAAATTTCAACAAAATCGTTTAACAACAACAATTATTGAAGTAAACTTAAATTTACACCGTACTTTATCAGATTCAAAGTAACGGCGTTGTGGTCTAGGGTCTAGGACTGTTGGCTCCTACTATTAGACTCGGGTTCAATTCCCAGAATCGTAAAACAAAATTTTGTGCATTTTCTTAAAAACATCATTAAATTGAATATTATTTAGTTGTGTAAGTTTAAAATGAATTAAAGGTAATGAAATGAATAATTATTTCATTATCTTTACACAAATGCAAAGAGTATCTTATAGAATGTGAAACAATTATATAAAAATTAGTAACCAAATGATTTGCGAAGAGTAACTTTGCAACGCATACAATTATTTTGTCTATTCACCAAGCGGCAACACATTTTTAGTTTAATATAATATCTCAATTTGATTCTCAGCTATTAAAATGACATACATTTCCATATTCTTAATTCCCTCACTGTACGTAGTCTATAGTGTGTATGGGAAGTATTGTAAGTCTACTTGTAAGGGAAGTATTGTAAGTCTATTTTATTCTATTACGTAGCAAATTTTGATAGTTCATTTGGTGGCAAGTGTCAGTATAAAACAGGTTATATTATACTGTGAATAATTTCGAAACTCGACCTGTCAGCAGGTGTCAGTATACAATATAGTTGTGGAATACATCATGTAGACCATTTGGATAAAATTTCAATGTAACATAAAATATAATATAACGTATTTCATTAGCGGTTTGTAAATTATTTCCAATATATTTTCTGTTCCTGCAATCATTTACATTTGGCCCGCAAGAGTGTCCGAAAACTATTCCACTAACAAAAAAGAAGGAAGTCAGGTGATCAATCGATCACAGCTTTTTTCATGTTTTCGCGATTTATTCACCGCTTCATCAGGACTAGAGATGTTTAGAATGATACAATTGTACAAGTACTGATTTAATTGAACTATTGTACGTTCAATCTACTGGGAAGGTTTTATGTTAACAAAAGTTGTTGAAAATCATGAGCTAAATACGACAAGAGAAATGCTTCAAGCGAAGTACTGTAGTTTTATGAAGCTGTGATGCTTGGCGAATAATGAAAATATCATTAGAATATTACTTGATTAATATGGGATGTATTGACTAAAAAACTAGATAATCTTTAACAATAGGATTTTAATGTTGATAAAAAGTGAATATACATTATGAACGCCACTTTATAATATACTAGCTGTTGTCCGCGTACTACGCCAGCACAAACAGCTAATCCCGTAGAAGAAAAGTGTTTCGGCTCCGCCGCCGAAATGTGAATCATCCAAGTTTCAAGACTTAATATCCACATTTCAAATTAGTAGAAGCAACGAAAAGCGTGGAAAGATGTAAAATGTGAAAGCTGATTTCACGGGGATATCTATGGCCTGTCACGTACATTATGTAACTGTCAATGTATCAGCTGTCTGTCATGCTCGAGAGAGAACTATTTGGTCCGGATTGACTCGGGGAGTAGATTCAGTAAACGTTCTTTGCGCGGGTCTCGAGATAAGTAACCCCTCGGGGCGAAACTAACAGTTGTCAATGCATAAGATCCGGTGAACTGTGCACCAGATACATTTCACCACTAAAACCATGATATCGTGCCTTCTTATCCCAGTACTCTGGTCGAAATGGATTCACGGACTTGGTAGACATATGCGGTAGACTATTTGAACGAAGTCGAACGGTGACTCGTCAAACGTTCCTGGTGTAAAACAGGTAACACGAGGAGGTGGAATTGACTATAGCCCAGAAGGGGCAATAATATAAGTCTAGCAAGCAAGCGCCCGTAGTGGCTCCGCGTAAAGTAGTCCCGGCGGGGGCGAACAAAAGTTGCCTCTGCGTGGGTAAAATGTTGCACCACATGGCTTTACCCCTAAAGTCCGGTGTTGGTGCTTCTTATCCCAGGTCTCTGAGTAATTGATTCGCGGCCAGGGCAATGATATGTGGTAGGCCGATGATAAGAAGCCGGCGGCTACTCGTCGAGAGGGGCCCAGATGGTTCAAAAGACCGTCTCCTCTCCAAGTTAAGGCGTTGGTCTCTGCCGGGCAATTGACGTGCTGTTGAAGTAGGAGAGGGCCCTGCGTAACATGTCTAGAGTCTAACGACGGGAAGACAGAGTGAATAATCCCCCAAAGTTATTGTTATTATCGTGTCTGGTATGTAAAGGTTACCTGTCTTGGTAAGGTGTTGTGTGCTGTCTGTCATATAAATTGTACGTGATTACATTAGTTGTCAAAATCGTAAAATATATCGAATCCCTTTTACCCCGTTAGGGATTGAGTTTTGAAAATTCCGTTCTTTGTGGTTGTCTACTTCGTATAAGGAAGCTTCACGTCGTTCCGCTCCATCGTTTCAAAGAATTAGTGATGAGTGGTTAGTCAGTGAGTGGTATTTGCCTTCTATATATGAATTAGACCTTGTAGTCAATATAAGAACAATAAATTATTAAAACTTATTTTCCTTTCGCTATCTTTGTTATGTTTTCTCGAATGGTTTTTCGAAATAGTAGTACATATAGCTCATTCACTTAGAGAATGATCATAGATCAAAGTCAACCATTGCCGTCACGTTGAGCAGGTTTTCAATGTTTTTGAATACAACTTACCATCTAATTCAATAAACTGTTTACATTCAAAATTAGGATTTTCTATTTATTATATGATAAGACAAATTATTTGTAACCTTAAATGTAATTCACAAACTATTGGTTTTTATCAAATGTTTGAAGAAAATAAAGTAAGTAGGTACCTAACCTACATACTGTTTCTACTTGCACAGAAGTGAGAACTTAATTGTATATTATTAAGACAGTAAACAGTAGGATTCCATATCACCGACCGAGGCATCTACAGGCAATGCGTTGACCTATAAAGGGGGGATATATATTCTCTAATGGAATATTTCTGCGTTGAAAATATATAAATTTTGAAATTGAAAATGCATTCGCATGTTATCAAACCTATGCTCTTACTCCAGCTTATTGCACAAACAGATTAAAATAATTCAATTCACTGCTTTACCTACTGATTCACGAACTCCTTCACTTCACTGCTTTACGAACTCCTTCACTTCACTGTTAGACCGTTAAGTACTGCTTCACTTCAGTGCTTTACACATTTAAATATTGCATATAATTTTTTACTCTATGAAACTTTGACTTTAACATTCACTTCAACTAAAACATAACACATTTCCAGTTAACATTAAACCTCAGGATCAAACACAACTTCTCTGTCCCACCAATGTTGTATTTCTTCTTCAGGTTGTCGTATAGTTTTTGTCCATATTTCTGGTGTACTACAGCCCTTTTCCACATAGCCACATATTTTTCTGCCCAACTACCAATTGTACCAACGTATAATAGCTTTTCGTTATACCCCAGATGTTTGGGGTTAAAAATGCAATGGTAACAAGTTAGACGGAGCACTCGATGCCTATAACTTTCTGCTAACGTATCAGCTACGTATACTGTTCCTGGCTTTATTCATTTGTACCAAGCTCGACAACTGTGGATTCAAGAAGGTGTTATCATAATGTTTATTATTCCTACTCTACCATTCTTGAATATAACATTTCTTGGAAGCAGTGGTTGGCACTTTATTCATTACAGTCTGTGATAACTAGCATTGTCCATAACAATGGTGGAGAATGTTCTAAATTCACTAAAAGCTGAAATTCAAACCAACCCAGGAAATTGTTATGATCCATTTCACCATGACAATGGACATCCTTTGTTTTCGAAGAATATATTAGTGCGACACCAGAAATAAAACTAGCTGTACATCCAGCATGCAGTACAATATACCTTGAGCCACCAACTTTCATCGTTTCCACACTCTTATTGCTACAATCTTGACATGAACGACTTACAGTACCATCTTTTAAGATCTATGTTACATCCAAATAAACAAAGTGTACACCTTCATTTTTTAGTTTGATATACTGATGTAAAACAATTACAAGATTTATTACGATGGCAGGTAAGTCCATAAACCCACGTCCTGGATTATCCTTACTGTATTTGAAACTCATGTTTTTCAAAACTTTCCAAAGCGAAGCTTTGCCACCAGTAAATATTTCACGTTCCAGACGTCCAGTGTGGCTAAAGTTATACGAGTCTCGTTTATGGTCAAAATCATGATATTTCATATTTACAACCAGTTTAGGCTGTAACTGTTTCCTCCTTAGACTTGACCTGTGCTTCGTTTACCTGTTATTTTATTGACTGCTGAGACACTCAATTGTAATGCTGCAGCATTTCTGTCTCTCACGGCAGTGATAGGAAGATATGATCCACCATTTCTTGAGCACTATATGATAGTGACTTCGGCATTTTCCAAGTTTATACAGCACACGACGTAAATTAATACAGATACAATTACAGTCATCAATTCAAGAAATCAACACAAAACAACAGTTTACATCGGCAACTCTGTAATGTGTTGTCAACTGTAAAAATGAAATATACCTGGTTTGACGAAGACAGGGCTGCACTTACTTAGGGAAATGGTTGAAGTGAATTGGTTGTAAAAGTAACCAAGTACGGACGTCACATCATTCTTATCGTGAATGAAGTTTTTCCTATATTTCTGCGATATAGTAATTGTATACGTACCTATTCACGAGGTGAACATTCCTATTCGTTTGGTTATAATATTATAAATTTATGTGATCAGATAGAACTGCAAGAAACATATTCTGTAGAAATGATTTTTCACTTTGTATGTTGAGAATATAACTGAAGTACGTGATTAGCGCGATGTTGTTTGTGATGTGTAACGCATTTTTACAGCAACTTCATGGATAATTTAACACAAATTATGTTTCGCAAGGTGACTCATTGGATGCGGTGAGTAATAATTTTTCAATTTCATTCAAGGATGTAGATATATTTCATTAAGAGTTCAGAAAATTGACATTTCTCGTGCCCGCAAACATATTCCCTTGTGACTTTCAGTCCCTAAGCAATAGAACATGTACCTGAAACCAATTATACATTTTTAGTTGTAATGTACCTTGTTAACTCGAATGAGGATTAATGAAATGATAATCGTTTGTGGTAAAAATAGTTGCGAAAATGCTTGTTTCAATGCTAAAAAATAGCCAAAGGTCAGATAAACTAAAAAAAAATTGTTCCCACTGACGAAATGTGAATGTCAATACAAGACCGCAGCAAGCCTTCCTTTGTTGTTGGGATTCACATAAATTTCGATCTCTATATTTTCGTCAACTCAATGTTTGGAGAAGTAGCCTTTATAGATATATGCATCGCAAATTCGGTTCATGAATTGAACATTCAGATGAACCACGGTTCAATAATTTATAGTTCTAAAAACATGTTGTCGTTCAGGAATAAATCTTTAGGCCTTTAAACAAAATCGAGTTTTCATCCAATTATTTTCCTTGTGTAATGGAGAACATCTTTCTGAAATGTAAGGGTATCATATTTTTTTCTTGAAATTCGATAGAGAATGTTTTTTCTTTGTAAGGTTGAGATATAATTTTGGGTAGTCATATAAAGTTCCCTAAAATTTCGAATTTCAAATGACTAGTTACCACATAATAAAAATTGATTTTAATATTTGGACGCTATTTACCAACAATATTACATAACAGTCATTGTACGATGACAGTTGCGATAAATGGCCACCTGAGTGCGCCGAAGGTCAGGGCGTGGCACTTGTTTCAATTTTCTACAAGTTTGCATTCTGTAGAGGGAAGGCTATAAAACCATTTCTTTACCAAACTCTATAGGCAAGAACGGATAACAATATTATAGCGGTGTTGGACCCTGCTAATTACCTCTAAATGAGAAAGAACGTATCGAATGAAATAATATTAATATTATGAATATGTTTCTGTAAATGCGGTCACTGTAGACAACTTAATGACAGTGACAATATACAGAGAAAAATAGTAACATCAGTAAGTTTTATAAAAATGCATTACACATTAATTGGTAGGTTCAATATCAGCGGCTGTTCACAAAGACGACGCGTCTTCTCAGTTGCACATGGCAACTACTTGATTGATATTTCAAAGTATATTCTCATTATTTTTCTTGTTTTGTGTCTTATCAATAATTTTAATTAACAATTGATAGATTGTGATTAATCATTGATTGGTAAAAATATCAAATCTGTGTGTGTGTAATATATTTATATTATTTTGACGTTATATACCCCAACGTAAGTGATTTTTTCAAAAGGTAATGTTCAAAATCAAATGAATATATTATATAATTTATTTGTTTTATTTAGAATTTTGGGTGAACTCTTGACAATTCCAATTTTTCCACAATTTGGGGTTACAAATTGTATTCTTTGGAGCACACATATTTAAGTGATTGTTTTCTTTTGAATTCATATTAATAAAATTAAGTGAACGAGCAGACTATGTCACAATATCTTCCACGTGTTTATTTTACCATCAAAGTAGATAGAGCGTCGCGTCATTCAAATCGCCGCGTCTTTCTTTTTAAGATTTTATTCTCGTGGAAATTTTCAAAAGTGAATTGAAAAAAATAATAGAAAGTTGCTTCTCTGAAACTTTATTCGATATTCATCGTCTAATTCTCGTACACTCAAACTCCTCGATAAAATATTTTGTATTTATGAGATTCAAAATTGAGATTTTTCTAGTAATATCTATTTTTTTTGATTCCTCGATATAATTTATTTGATTATTAATACAGATTAATTTTAAATACACTTGGAATTTGGGCAAACTCGTATTTTTATTAATAAACATAATTGTTTATAACAATTCAAAAATTTATGTATGCATTTAAAGACCATAATAGCAATAAAATCGTACTCAAGAGGCCAAAATTATCGGAAAATGACTATAAACTCGACATTTTGGTCAAATTCGTATATTTAATAATAAATATAATTTGTTTATAACAAATTAGCAAATTTGTGGGTATACATTCGACGATATTGACGATAAAATCAAATCCAGAATACCAAAATTATCCGAAAACGACCCTAAACTCGAAGTTTTGGCCCAATTCATCTATTTTGTCAATAAATAAATTGTTTATAGCAAATGAAGTTAATTCAACTATTTGTTTAACTAGTTTCGCATGTTCACTGACCAAAAATAGTCTTTATCCGATCAAAAACGGTCAAACTTTACATTTTAATTGTTTATTTATTGTTTATAAAGGATTTACGGGTCCAATACTCATTTGATGACTGCTGGACTATGGATGGAAGTGTTTTACCAAATCTTTTCAGAATTGAATAGATTAATTGTTCTAGTTTACCCAATAGTTTTCGGTTCAGGAGTATGTTATCATATTGTAACCTATTCTTGGAAAATTAGTTAGGGAAAGTTAATATCTACATAATCTTAACCCGTAACTCGGTGCTTTTTAATTCTTAATATCAATTAATAATGCTTCTTAACACGGTATGAATTATATGTATGTCACATTAACACAGATGTCTTACTATTTTCGAAAATAGTAAAAATATATGTGTTAATGTGACCTATTTCTCGAGAATTAACATATAATTCTTAATATCAATTAATAATGATTCTTAACCCGGTATGAATTATATGTATGTCACATTAACACACATGTCTTACTATTTTCGAATATAGTAAAAATATAAGTGTTAATGTGACCTATTTCTCGAGAATTAACATATAATTCTTAATATCAATTTTGCATTAATCGCCCGATTCGAGTTTTATGTCATGAAAATTTTAGACATACTAAATGTACCGATTACTTTACTATTTGATGATATATCGTTGTTTTATCATCTCTACAAGTTATTCAGTGTATGTAGATAATTTTATATTGATTGTATAATATTGTAAAGTATCCTCATATACTATGTCAGTACATAGCCTACTAGAGAGTTGGGCCATCACCTAGTAATTGTGACGTCACCAACTCGGACCGACTCTACTTCTAGCAGCGGGTTGTATATTAGTGAAATTCGGCTTTGAATAACATTTAAAATGACATTTATCAATATTTGTGACTTTTCATTTACCATAAGACATCTGAAATAATTGAAATTTGTTACATCTCCAGACTACTGTAAGCCCCAGGAAATTGAATTCTACAAATTCATACATTTTCCTACAAGCCATATTAATTTAGATGAATTTATAATTTCATCTTCTGTAAAAAATTAAATCTTTAAATTGCTCTCCTTACTAAATCCTGAAACAATCGAAGTGCGTTGTATTCAAATTATATTCGACTTTGAATAACATTTAAAATTACAATAATCAGTTATTAAGTGAAGCTTTCCACGTTTCCCAGGAGGTACTTCATCATAAATTTGTGTTAAAAGTAAAAATGACGTTTGGACAATTCAAGATTTAGTTGGTCTATAAGAATTTTAGTTTTTTTATGGAAATATGCAATCCTAATGTAAAGTCAGTATTTTATTAATATTCTATACTGTGCCGAATGATATCATAATGATGATAAATCAAATTGGGCCCACTTTGAACAAAGTCCGTCTTTTACAAGCCAACTAACTAATTTTATCTTCTGCAAAAAATGAAATCTTCAAATCTCTGTTGATACTAAAACCTGACACAATCTTTGGAACAGCAATCATATTCTAATTTAAAATAAATAAAAATATACAAATGCTGTTTCCAGAAATTTTATAGAAAAATTCACTTAAATTTTTGTTTTTTAATTTTGAAATAATAATTTTAATAATAATAATTAATTTTAAAATACTTTAAAATATCATATTCTTTGAGCCATGTTTGAAAATCCATCTTATCACGATATTGTAGAGTTAATCATCGTTCTTCAGGATGTTGACGTCTGATTGAAACTTTCTTTGACAAATAGAATGGGTTGATTTGGATAAATAGAAGGTAAGTAATCTTGAACAAGTTTTGGAATCTTTCTAGGACACACAAGTACAGATCCATCACGCTTCGTTATCTTGTATTTGCAATGTCACAATCAGGAAAATGTTTACGACATACGTATGCATTTTTATCGGGATCGAAAAAATATCTATGAATTGCTCTGAACCATTTTTGTTGCAAAGTCTCGTCTTGTAGAAAGGCAAATCTTGAATGTCTTATCTGGATTACTGGAATAGTTGCTATTGCAGTTCGGTACAGAACACCTAACTGGCATTCAGATATAAAATGATTCAAAATAAATTTCCTCTCCAAGATAAAGATATCCTCACGGAAACTGATAAGACCTTTTGAACGATTATGAGACAAAATAATATACCGCTCTAGTGAAATAAAAATGGTCGTCTAAGTCGCTAGGTAGCTACCTCAAAACAATTAATCAGCTATTTTATTGTCACTGTTATCACTTTACTCAATCTCTTAAACTGTACTTTTTTAATTTTTTACAGCGCAAAAAATGCAATTAGATCTTTATTCTATTACTGCAATTAGCATGAATATTCACCGACTGACTGACCTAATACTTCACTGCACGGACCGAAATATGTTGAAGTTTCTCTCAGTGCGGCTACACACTTCTAAAGGTTCGAGTTGAACATATGTTATGGGCAACACCAAGTCAAGGTACTGTATCTTACAAGACGGCTATGGTCAGTATGAAGAGAAAGATAGAAATTTGGTTAAACCTCAAATCCTTATAGTTTTATTAAAACTACTGGTCGATTGTAGCCCACTTACCTTTAGTGACGTTAATTATTCTGATCTAAACGATAGTTATGATTGTATCTAATGTCAAGCATATTTCCTCACAATATCACAGTAGTCATTGAATTATAATTTTTTTTCCGAAATCTAATGCTATTAAATCTCAGAATATCATAAGTAAACTAGAAATGCGCTTGGAGAAGATACATAGTGTGCGTCGCAAAGTTACTCTTCGCAAATCATTTGATTAGTTTACCGATTTTTATATCAATATTTCACATTCTATGAGAAATCCTTCGCATTTATGTAAAGATAATGAAATTAATTATTTACTTCATTATCTTTTATATAATTGTTTCACATTCTATATGATAATTTGTGTAAACACACAAATGAAATAAATTATATATTTCATTTTCCGCTTCTGGGAGTCGAACTCGAGTCTACTGAGTAAGTAGACACTATCTTGTTTAAATCTGTTATATATAGGCTGTACATTTAAATTCAGTTCAATAATTGTTTTTTTTTGTTGTTGTACTTTGTTGAAATTTGGATGAACGCAGTCTTAAACTAACTTAAATTTACTGTAAAAGTTTTGAATCGATTCAAAGTATACTTTGCGATATACTATTTTTTTTTTAATTTTCAACCCTTCAGAAAAGGGATTGTTTATTACACGATTACCCCGAAAAAGAATTTGAGTTATTGTGTAGACAAGCATTTCGTGACATACATCCAACAGACGGATTTTTTCTAAGTTCTATAAAATTCGGTGAAAAATACTATAGTGCGAGAATTTTAGCTCGAAATCTTTTTTTAACGATTTTAAAAATAGCTTGAGTAAATGCAATATACTCTTCCGACTTCGTCGCGAAGATAGAACTTGATAGTTGGAATATTTTGTATAAATCATTTCACTCATACGCAGGAACTAAGTTACTCATACCTTGCCTAAAATTTTATTAAATTGCTCCTCTGATTTGCATCTGAGGCGAGCTCATAGGGCAGAATCACTTCAAACCATACAGTAATTTGAAGGTTAATCCTATTAATGGCCTTTTGGCGAATATAAGGCTCTGTAATTTATTTGAATAATCATGGGTGCAGCCATAAATTGAATAAATGTATAGTACTATTTTTTCGAATTCACAAATAGAGCTTTTTTCAATTATTAGGGTCGTTCATTACCTCGGGTACCGTACTATAATACAACCTGTGGCAATTGAAATAATCACTCTGAGACTCAAAAGATGATTAAAGGCTCAATATTGTATGTTTGCGCAATCGCAAAAATGGTATCAAGAATATTAAATGCATGTCAGATGCACCCATGACATTTAGAATAAATTATAGAGCTTTAAATTCGGCAATAAGGCATTCAATTAGCCCTCAATTATTTTTAATGTGGGTCCTGCTAACTAGTTCTTAAATTAGCAGCAATATGATTTTTTAAAATAAATTAGTAAGCCTTAAATTCGGCAATAGAGTACATGATTAGCCTTTAATTTTCCATATGGTTTGAAGTGATTATGGACGATGGGTGCTGCTATTGATGTGTGTGTCTCTCAATTGAATTGCGTCGAAGCACTCCAGCTGAAAAGCAATCTGTCGCAGTAATGAAATAAATAATGATACTAACAATCAATATTCGAACCCAGATGCCAAGCAGATTATAAAAAAACATATGTCAAACAAAACTCAGTAACATTTCAGGAATATGCTTCAGTAGAAATTGATATTATTTAATTTTTTCTTGCCAAGATAAAACTCATCCGTAGTAGCTATAGTACCTAGTATATGGTTATATACAATTCCTTCTCCAGAGTTTGCAAGCGAATTAAAATATTAGGGTGAATAATGTCCAGTGTTGAATACAGTATCCAATGCGTACAATTTCCACGACGGAATATTTGAAATCAATATTTCCATCAGAGCCTTATCGGTATTAATCAATAATCACCTCGTTTATATAAAACAGTTTATATTAGCAACATAAACTCGAATAAAGTATGTCAGAATTATTCGCAAGAAGAAAGAGATAGAATATTTAGCACATATGACGTACATTATACATTAGTCATTTACCCTATTACAACAACACATTTATGACTTCCCATGATGTCATGTTTCCAAAGTGGTAGAAGCTTCAACATTTGGAATCTATTTATATGCAAGGCATTTATAAACTTACTGAATCTCTAAAGAAAACCTAAATTAATGTTATGGTGTAGGGAATTGATGATTTATTGGATTTATATACAAGATGAAATTAAATACATTGAATATTTCAATAATCTTATTGTGAAACCCAAGCAATATATTGCACTCCCATTTGTGGGATCGTATTCTATAGACATGTAAACCCTACGAATTTTGACAGAAAACCGTAGAAGAACGTTAAGATAGACCAGGGCTGAAGCCTTTGAAAATGGTAAAAAGTGAAAAAATAATAATAGTATTTCCCATTGGAAAAGGAAGAGAATGTAACAAAAATGAAATGAAAAATAATTTACGGGCGATCTGAGGTCGGGAAGTGGAAGGGGTGAGTTTTAAGGGTAAAAAACGGTTTATCTCGATTTCCGGCAAAACTACAAGTCCTATCGAAAAAAGTTAAATGGTAAAGTTGTAGGTAATAAAAAGATCTACAACTTTTTATGCACACTTTTTTCACATAGCCTCGAAATTTATGTGAAAAATTCAAATAACCAAGTTTTTGGTTTTTAATTTTTATCTTTTACAAAAGGAAAAATTATCTCACGAAATTTTGTGAAAGCTTACCTTTTTATGTCCCAAAAACTGTAATTTTTTTGATTCAAAATATTCATTTGTTCACCTTATTTTGACTTAATATTGAAAAAGCACCCTGAATTTCAATCGAAAATTCTCACGTCAAAATATCTGCTTTTTTAAAAAGTCGGTGGGCTTTTTATTATTTGGACTCTCTACTTTCTGATGGTGTAAAAAAAATATACATTACTATGGTAAATGTTCTCAAAAAATGCAAATGTAGACTACAAGCAGTGTGATAATGCGCTTTTACATAAACTAAAAAATGTAAATCGAATGATATTTTATTACAATTTGATTTTGTCTTTTCAGATTATCAGTATGGATGAATTTGTTTGATTTTGATAGAAACATTTCAGCTCGTTTGAGAAATGTACCTGATTTAGTCGCAGTAAAAGCGCATTATCACACTGCTTGTATGTCTACATTTGCATTTTTTTAGAACATTTACCATAGTAATGTATATTTTTTTCACACCATCAGAAAGTAGAGATTCCAAATAATAAAAAACCCAACGACTTTTTTAAAAAAGCAGATATTTTGACGTGAGAATTTTCGATTGAATATTAGAGTGCGTTTTCGATATTAAGTCAAAATAAGGTGAACAAATGAATATTTTGAATCAAAAAAATTACAGTGTGTTTGGGACATGAAAAGGTAAGCTTTCACGAAATTTCGTGAGATAATTTTTCTTTTTGTAAAAGATAAAAATTAAAAACCAAAAACTTGGTTATTTGAATTTTTCACATATATTTTGAGGTTATGTGAAAAAAGTGTGGATAAAAATTGTAGATCTTTTTATTACCTACAACTTTGCCATTTAACTTTTTTCCATAGGACTTGTAGTTTTGCCGGAAATCGACATAAACCGTTTTTACCCTTAAAAACTCACCCCCTTCCACTTCCCGACCAGATCGCCCGTAAATTATTTTTCATTTCATTTTTGCTATATTCTCTTCCTTTTCCAATGGGTTTCATCCTACTATATTTTTATTTGGTTTCAAAAATTATCGAACCTGGTCTATGATGAACACTGCATTGAAAATAATCGTGACAAATATTGAAAAAACCGGGTTTTTCACAGATTTTGAAAGCATAACTTGTACTAACGGGATTTCATTTTAGAACCATTCGTACTAACGATGAAGGGGTTTCTTAACACAATGGAAAGCAACTGAAATTAATAGTTGGTTAATTACATTCAATGCTCCATTCAGTTAATTGGATCATTTTGACCAAAATCAATTTTTCGAAATCACCTCTTTAGCTCACATTCTAATTATTTGTATTAATCTATACAGAATGAACTACATAGATGTAGTTATGAAAATTGGGGTAGGGCTATTTTTTGTAACGGCAAACGAGAATGTGTTATTAGATTTGAGTTAACTCGTAGTTGTCGACCCAAATGCCATATCGAATAGAAGAAATCCGCTATAAATTTTTGTCACTCATTAATTTAGTATTTAATGTATTTTATTCGAGAAGCCTCATTTCTGTTCAAAAAAGTATTTTTACTGGATAAGGGTGATTTTCTCTTATTTGTACTCTTACTGATTTTGTTTTTATATTATTTGATAGCTGTCTAAGCCTGCTCCTTATTGTGATGTAGGGTGTTAAAGTTGAAGAAATGTAATAAATTTTTGTAAATAAATCAGCCATTTTTATAGATGAAGTTACGAAAATTGGGGTAGGGCTATTTTGTGTTATGGCAAACAAGAATGTGTTAATAGATTTGAGTTAACTCATTGATTTCGACACATATGCCATATCGAATAGAAGAAATTCGCTATAAATTTTTGTTACTCAGTAATTTAGAACTTATATATGTATTTTATTCGAGAAGCCTTATCATTTCTGTTCAAAAAAGTATTTTTACTGGATAAGTGTGATTGTCTCTTATTTATACTCTTACTGATTTTGTTTTGATATTATTCGATGCTCCTTATAGAGATACAAGGTGTTGAAGTTAAAAAATAATATACATTTTTATAGATGTAGTTATGAAAATTGGAGTAGGGCTATTTTTTGTAACGGCAAACGACAATGTGTTATTAGATTTGAGTTAACTCGTAGTTGTCGCCACATATTCCATACCGAATAGAAGAAATCAGCTAAACATTTTAGTCACTCATTAATTTACAACTTACATATGTATTTTATTGGAAGCCTTATCATTTCTGTACCAAAAAGTATTTCTAGTGGCTAAGGGTGATTGTTTCTTATTCATACTCTTACTGATTTCGTTTCGATATTATTCGATAGATATCCAAGTTTGCTCCTTACTGTGATACAGGGTATTAAAGTTGAAAAAATAAAATATACTTTTGTTAATAAATCACCCATTTTTATAGATGTAGTCATGAAAATTGGGGTAGGGCATATTGAAAGAAGAACTCAGCTATTACTTTTTGTCACTCATTAATTTACAATTTACATATGTATTTTATTCTGTATAAAAAGTATTTTCAGTGGATAAGGGTGATTGTTTCTTATTTATAGTGTTTTGTGATATTATTCGGTAGATGACAATACTAATATGCATATTAACTAAGAATAATGAATAATAATGATAACCTATGAATCTAGTGAACCTCCTTGATGATTAAATTGAAGAAGAGAAGAATTATTTTCGAAACACCCTTCATGTTACAGTTTTTGCGTTTACGCTTCGCCGCATATAAGTGAATATTTATTGCACCGTATGATTCATAAAACAATTCCATGCCGTTATTATTGTACAGCAACGTGAAGTCAACCTTGTATTGAAAAATAATCATTGTAATGAAACTTACTTACAACCTTATAGTATGAGTATGAAAGAATTTACTAATTGATTGATTTGTTTTGCAAATCAAACAAAAACATAATTGGCTGTGCCCTAGTTCCACAACAATTGATATTCGCGATTTTGTATTCATGTGTTATGTTTTTAGAATATTTTTGAAGTCTTTAAGGTTATTAGCAATTGTAAGATACCCGCGATAATGTAGTATTCATGTTTTTATTTTCCTTTTTATGGCGATATTGCTGCCGCGACACATGGATTCATGATTATTATAGATTCATCCATATTATTTTTACCATTTATAATTTATTGAATTTCTTTGAAAATGGAAAATGTCAAACCAAAAGTTCAAGCAGAAATAAAAAATACGAGGATCTTAAGAACAAGCTGTTTCATGTTCAAATAAATTAATTAGTGGAATTACATCATGATTCAAATTATGTGGTGATCAATTGTTAAGGTGCTCGAACCAAGTTAAAAAATTTAGATTGTTTCTTAAAAAACGAACAATAAAAAAATTTCTTTAAATCATGAACCTAGCTATATCAAATTCTCATCAATTATTATCATGTCCCTAAAGGAGATCCAACTCGAATGATTCATAAAACTGGATTGTCCTGGAATATAAAACATGAATTGATATATCGCGGTTTTTAGGATTCATAAAATGCCTAGAATTATGAAGTAGGAATTGTATAAATGGCAAATAAAATGTGTAGTACATCGCTTGTTTTTCACCGCTTTCTCTTCAAATTTGCATTAAAGGAATGGAACTGTTTTTTAAAAGGCGACATCGCAAATACTGAAAAATGTACCTTTATTTGGGACCTGTAATAGTATCCTTAGCACTTGAGCAGCGAATAACCCTTCGAACTAGTAGTGCAGTCACTACACAAAGCGACACCGACTGCAGAGCCTGCAACAAGATAAGCGGAACGGTCTGCTCACGACTAGGCCATGTACTCGGCGCACAATTCTGAAACAA
Source organism: Endomychus coccineus (assembly GCA_958510875.1). NCBI lineage: Eukaryota > Metazoa > Arthropoda > Insecta > Coleoptera > Endomychidae > Endomychus > Endomychus coccineus. The sequence goes on from OY294069.1 coordinate 109,738,246, forward strand.
CCGGCAGAAGTTCTCGGTTGATGACTCACCGTCGTTCGCGTTCAGTTCAGACCGGCCCCTTCAACAATATTCATGACCGTCTGCCATTTGGTCTAAAAATGTTCATGATTTATATTTATATCCAATGTACGAAGAAGTTAAGGAAACAGCTCCACGAGACTGCAATTTTCTGATAGGTACGCACGCTGTAGTCTCGATTGTTATGTATCATAATTATTATGATTTTCAAACTATGAATATGACACACAAAAGTGTTGTTGCACAGAATGCAATTCCGTTAAGTCTGTCTCTTTGGTGGTGAAACACCTGAAATAAGCAAGGGCGTAGACTATTATAATCTAAAGTATTCATTTATGTGCAGAAATTAGCATAAACCGGCAAATAAATGTTGGTAAATAGACAACAAGAACGTAACCAGAAATGTGTTGCAACTTGGAGAATAGCTAAGTAGTGTGCGTAGCAGCTCATTTGATTTTGTTACAGATTGTTATATACAATTGTTTTACATTCTATAAGATACTCTTCACATTTATGTATGATAATGAAATCAATTATTTATTTCATTATCTTTACACAACTGAATAATATTCAGATTAATATTTTTAAGAAAATTGACGTAAACAAATTTGCCATGTTTGGGAATCGAACCCGGGTCTACTGAGTGGGAGGTGAGAATCCTAGCCCCTAGACCACATAGCCATTTGTTATAAAATGTTAAAGTACGGTGTAAATTTAAGTTTACTTCAATAATTGTTTTTATTGTTGTTGAACGATGTTGTTGAAATTTGGGTGAAAGCAGTTTTAAATAAACTTAAATTTACTGTAAAATGTTTGAATCGATTCAATGTATACTTCGGGAGATACGATTTTTTTAAATTTTTGAGAGGGGTTTGTTTATCACACGATTTACCTTAAAAGCAAATGATTTTTTGTCAAAATTCGAATTTGATAGAACCTTTCGTTTTGAGTTATCGTGTACACAAGTTTCGTGACGGACAGCCAGACAGACAAGGATTTGTCAAAATTGCTTAAAATTCAATGAGAATTACTATGGTGCAAGAAGTTTAGCTCTAGGACTTTTCTTAACGATTTTAGAAATAGCTTGAGTAAATGCAGTATACTCTTCTGACCTCGTCGTAAAGAGTATAATAAAGTGACCACTTATATATTTTATATAATATTTATATAAATATAAGAATATATACAAAATCTGAATTGCTGTCAACTGTCATCACAATTATTGTACATATTTTCTGTCGTATGAATTAACACTTCATTAGAACTGTATCGCGGGATAAGTCGTGTATAAAAATAATAGGTAAATTGCTTTCCGTACATTGTAGTCACCTGAAAAACATGTGTGAATTGCGTTCCAGGTTACTCTTCCCTCTTCCACAAAAAAATTATATCCATTTTAAGAATATGATGTCTCAACTGAGGGAATTAAAAATTAAACAGACAAATCCACATTATAAGAGAAATTACCAGACCCCACTACGTAGACAGGTTTGGGACCAAATTTACCTGTAGAAGACCAATTAAATTGAGCACTGAGTGATTTAACCAGGGCGGCATGTCAGGGGAGGCAGTGCCTCACCATACAAATCAATCACACAAATAGAAGAAAGTATTACTTTCCAATTATATCGAATTTAAGAAGATTCAAATATTGCAGTCCATATAGTGAAATAAGCATAGATTTGAATATGCATCACATATTCACTTTACACAAGTAAATTTTGGAACCAACTAGCCAAAGTCATGAACTTCAGCCCAAAAGTTTATTGTGTAGGCAGATGGAGACTCTCCCTCAACCTTGATCCCAGCGACCATATTCGACGAAACAAATTAATTTTCAAGATAACGTTGAACTGAACTGTTAGATGAACTGAGGTATTGTCCGCACATAACAGTGTGCCGGTTGAGAAAAGATAGGAAATAGGTAGTTCGCGAAAACGGCGGAATCGCAAAAAGCTGTCGTCAAAAATTGGGATAGATTTCTGTATTCCATTCTATCTTCTGTATCTGTATATTACTGGTTTTTGGTGGTAATAATACTCTCGTTATTGTGATTGTAAATTATTTTTATTGTTACGGTGCTGAGGAAGTGTTCACAAATAAAAATGAAACATAAATAATGAATCAAGGTGAGTTGATGGAGTATAGATGAGATTGGAACTAGTCAAGAAGGACGTGATGAGCCTGTTAATGCACGAGATTGTTTAGACGTTGTTTGTAAACTTTTTACTAGCTAAATGTCGCTTCAGTAATCTTTGTTATGAAGAAAATGGTCCCTAATTGATTAATAATAACATGGTGGAAAACGGAATATTCAGATATGAAAAATTATGTCGTTCTTCAGGGAAACATAACAGGAACCAGGATCATATCACTTCAAATTGTAAATTCGTCATGTCAGGTAAACAAAAGTTTGCCATAGTAATAGATAGATAGCTCACAACCTATTGGAATTGAAAATTTTTGAGTTTGGGAAAATCAGGAAATTTTAGCAAATTTAATCGTGTTTCGTTTTATTTGAACAGCGCAGTTGACCGGCGTGATTATATTTGAAACATCCCAGTAAACATCATTCAAGACTTGACAATTTTAGGCTCAGTCCCCTTTCATCTTGCTATTAATAATACAATATAATATAATTGAAAATATATTACACATATTTTCCATACACGTTAATGTGTGGATTGAACTCAACTTAATTGTTATTCATTTCTATTATGTTACTTGTATTGACCGCACAATGATAAATTATTGTGTTTTCTGTTTTACGAAGTAGGCTTTCCGCGGAGTATGTACGGGATACAGGGCCGTATCTGAGGTGTAGTTTTAGGAGTTTAAAATGTCAGAAATAAGTCTGGCTAGTTCAGAGATTCTCCTCACAATCCAAAAGTTAAAGAAAAAAACAATGTTAGAAGTCATGAAATTGAAGAACGTGTTTCGGGTACCAAATGGACTAGTTTACTTCTATTTGGGGAATCATTGTCTGAATAATGTAATAAATCAGACGAAGGGTATGATAATTCATGTAATCAAGTCTTTATCTTCATTTTTGAAGAAGCTGAGATACTGCTAAAGTCTGTGGACGACCAAGAATATATAAAAATCCCCAGAATAATTGCACGTCAGCAATATATTCGGATTAACATTCCAATTCCATTTTTCGTTGATTACATACAAAAAATAAAAGATTGACATATAAGAAAAAGACGCTTTAACATTATATTCTTAATTATAACAAATATGTTCAACACGCACGTTGAAAGGAGAGGACCTTTCTTTATATTATAAACAATTTCTGGACGTCTGCAGAGGTACAATTATTATGGAATCAAAGATGCGCTGAAAGTTCTTAATCTGACATGCCAGAAAACAGGATCGAATAATTGTTACATTCGAACCAAGCTATTTCCCATAAATATAACACCAGATAAGTCAGTAAATGAAGCATTTCCACTAGCAATCATCGTGATGGATTTGTATTTCGATGAAACTTGGTGATTCGGTATCCAGAATGATATGTAGGATATATGAAACCGTGTACTTTGACGAGTTATTGGAAAAAATCTGTTTGATGTTAGAAAACCGTGAAATCGTGTCAAATTAAAATACAATGGAATTTTCGGATTTTTGGATGAAATAAACTTTTTCTACTCCTATAATATTTTCGAAAAATGCATTGGTTCCGAGTTACAGCAATTTGAAAAGATGATGTCATATGATGTTAAAAATGGCCAATTTTGAGAGGAATTAAAATTTTATATGATATATGACGTTGTATGTTATGTTAAAATGAAAATTCATTGCTCCTATAAGTTTTCCAAAAAATTTATATATTCACAAAAACCGAAAAAAAGACGACGTTTTTTAAACATTCCAAAAACTTGGGAGCGTACCAAATACTATTTAAGTTTTTTTATTAATTCTAATGACCATGAGCAATTATTATTACATATTATAATTTACCAAAGTAAGATGTTTATTCTTGGGTGAAAAAAGTTTGAAATATGTATCCAATTTGTAAGAAGTATTAGAATACAAGGACAAGACCATGCAACTTCAATAAAACAAAAAAGTAAAGATTCGAAAAAAAAATTACACAAAAATTGAACACTTGAATTTCTAAACTTTCAACAGTGTGTTTTATAAAATATGGAAATTGAAATAGCCCTCATTTTCATTCATTTACTTGCCTCAGTTCCACGAACTATTTTAATAGTATTTATGGCATTTATATGAAGACAACAATAATTAGGGCAATGTACAGCTAAAGCACATGTAACGCGGAAGATTACTTTCACATTTACAGATGAGATACAATATTCTCATTTTTTATTTTGGAGACATCGAAACAGCGTAACGATGATTCATGAATAAATAGAGAGTAAAAGGTGCGTCAAGCTGCCCTGCTGAAGATAAGTTCTAGCATAACTTTATCATAAAATTAAATTCCTTAACTCAATCATCATATTTCCAAAGAAGGAGAAGTCAGGAGTGAAGAAGCTGGAAATAGTTCAATGTGGAATAAATTTTTCCATTAAGTAAGTGAATATAAATTATCAAGGAGTCTTGTATATCATGTTTATGTTCCTCAGCAATCGCAAAACAGAACTATTCAAAAATGTTGAATAGTGGGGAGTGTATGAATCCGGTAAGATGAGGTTCGGTTCAGAGTTTTACAAAAACGGTCTTGTCTTGATATTCAACCGTTCCGGACTTTACATAATAAAATATTTTTATTTCGGAGTTTACATACCATCAAAAAATAATATTACTGCAGTGTAGCACAGCTTATCTGCAAAATAAAATGAATTCTTCCAGATACTTATTCAAAGATCGTCAATTCGAAGCGGAAGTAAACTAATAATGGTAAAATGGTTTGCCAATATCATCAGGAGTATCACAAGGTTACATATTAGGGTCACAGCAGTATGTACGTTATATACTTCCGAATTACCAACAACCGCGGTAAGAACCACAAAAACATTTGAACTCAATTGAGAAGTGGTTAAAGAAATAGAAAATCGAGTTGAACGAACCAAATATTCCCACATCACTTCACCATGGGAAACGAAATCTACCCACCAAGGGCTAATGTTTGCAAACATACTTGAATGACACACATAAGAAAGAAAAAATGTGAGGTGGCATTGAAATTAACGAAATCTACTGTCTTATTGGAAGAAAATTCCACCTGTCATTAGAAAACGATATACTAATTCAAAGCGGTCCTAAATCTGATCAACTTATGGCGTTGAACTGTGGGGTTGCGCTAGCAAATCCAATACAGCAATAAGAGACTTAGAGTTATTGGCCAATAGATAACAAAGGATACTAAAGGAACTTCACTGAACATAAATCTTTTCACGTCATTAATTGTACATAATTTCACTACGTGTGTACTAGCCATCACATTGGCTCATATATTGTAGTAAAAAGTCTTAGTCTTTTTAAAAGATCTAAAGCTGACCGGTTTACTATTATAAAACAGTAGATGATAGATATAGATAGATAGATAGATATGATTTAATCTTTCGATAGTTGTACCCTATGTGGGTGTAGAACACGTCAATACAATAATACAATATAGAAAATATCTGATTAAAAAGACAATAATTCACATCAAGAAAAATTTAAAAAAACATTAAAAATAGCAGGTAGGTCCCAAATATCAAGTCATACTAGTCATACATATAACATGATATGAGTGGGAGTCAACTGGTGAATGTTAATAAAAATCGTCAACAGTAAATTTCTCATCCAAATACTCACTTAGCGTGTAGTAGACTTTCCGTTGTTTGGTCTGCTAGTGCAGTCAAATGAGTATTTGAGGTCGCAATCCTAGGGAAATGGACCGATTTTGATCGGACAAAGTGCATTCTCTTTGGAATTTCATCAGAAACAAAGTCTACCTCGTCAAAAGTTGCGAAAATTTGTAATGTTTATAAACAATAAATTAACAATTTAATTAGCGTATTTATGAGTTTACATAAAAATTCCTGAAAAATGATCGGGTAAAGACTATTTTTGGTCAGTGAACATATGAAAATAGTTAAACAATTTATTTATTAACAAATAGACGAATTCTACCAAAACTACGAGTTTAGGATCGTTTCCGAATAATTTTCTGATTTGAATTTTGTCTCCAATATTGTCGAATGTATACCTGCTAATTTGTTAATTTGTTATAAGCAAATTATATTTATCAATAAATACACGAATTTGACCAAAATGTTGAGCTTACAGTCCTTTTCAGCAAATTTTGGCCTTCTGAGTACTATTTTATTGTTATTATAGTGCGTAAAAGCATAGATAAACTTTTGAATTGTACTAAATAAATTATTCATTGATAAATATACGAATTGCGCCAAAATTCCAAGTGTAAAGTGTTTTTAAAATGTATTAATAGTCAAATAAATTATATCAAAAAAAAATTTTAAAATAGATCTCTATCTTGAAACGAACAAATAAAAATTATTTTATTCTCGTTCATCTTAGGGTATAATACGGTACTCATTCCCTGATGTTAGAATTTGAAAAAAATATTCCTTCCGTGGCATTATAGCGCGAACTGTGAAGTATTATTCGTGATACGTTTGAATCAAACTATTTTTTTTCTTGAACATGGCATTTTCTTATTAATTAATTTGTTATTTTACTAAGACTTGATATTTTTTTTAATATAATCTATTAGACTATTAATACATTAATTTTAAAAACACTTTACAATTGGAATTTTGGCGTAATTCGTATATTTATTAAGGAATAATTTGTTTATAACAATTCAAAAATTTATCTATACATTCAAGGACTATAATAACAATAAAATCGTAATCAAGAGGTCAAAATTAGCTGAAAACGATTATAAATTCGACATTTTGGTCAAATTCGTATATTTATTAATAAATATAATTTGTTTATAACGAAATAGCGGGTACACATTCGACGATATTGACGACGAAATCGAGCTCAGAAGGCCAAAATTATCCGAAAACGATCCTAAACTAGTAGTTTTGGTCGCATTCGTATATTTGTTAATAAATAAATTGTTTATAACAAATGAAGTTAATTCAACTACTTTGTTAACTATTTTCATATGTTCACTGACCAAAAATAGTCTTTACCAGATTATTTTTCATGAATTTTGATGTAATCTCATAAATACGCTAATTAAATTGTTAATTCATTGTTTATGAACAATGCAAATTTTTTGCGCAACTTCAGACGAGATAGACTTTGTTCATGATAAAATTCCGAAGAGAATGCACTTTGTCCCATCAAAATCGGTCTATTTTCCAAGGATTTCGAGATTAGGCCTATATTTTTATACCCATTTGACTGCACTTTTTTTTTCGTTATTGTTAGTAATTTGATATAAGGGTGTCCCAATATTGCTGGGACACAGAGCTACCACGTATTCTAGAGGTCAAAATAAGTCGATTGAGCCCAATTTACCTGTATACCAAAATGTACCGTTTGTCCGTGAGAAGAGTTCAAAGTTTACTAAAAAAAATACATTTTTGTATGTTGTTCCGAAGTGCTTTATACAAATTTAATGAAATTTGGTAAATGTGTATTCTAGATGATTAGCTTACTTTTAGTAATCAAAAAAACCCAAAGAAAATTGTAGAGGGGTTGGAACCACCCTCACCCCTTGGCATTTTTTCCCCCATTTTTGTAGGGGTGGGAATACGGTTTTAAGACTTTTTTATCTGGAAGGCCTACTCATTATCTTCATTTTCTTACTCTTGTAAAAACTCCGTATTTTGCGTAGTTTTCAAGAAAAAAAATGTTTTCGCAAACACTGATAACCGATTTTCGGGTATAGGTTTAATAAAATTGTAATACAAAATTTAGTTGGCCGCGGACACAAAGACAAAACCAAATGTTATGATTTTGACAGGAAACATAGTTTATTGTTAACAGTAAATGTGTCAGTTATTTGTTCTCTTTTGCTTGTTTTTTTATTATTTCTTATTGTCATCACTGTTTTTGTTTAATTGTTATTGCTGTTGTTGCTGTTCCTTTGACGTCCCACAATTATGAATTTTCCTTTTAATGAACAGACCGACATGTTATTAGTTCTTGGATATTGTCAAGGTAACTGCCGCGAAAGTGTTCGCGTGTATCAAGAGAGGTATCCAAACCGGAGAATTCCAAACCATAAAACTTTTGCCCGAATCGAAAGACGTCTTCGAGAAACGGGGAGGTTGACCCCAGTAAGAGTTAACGCTGGAAGACCTCGACAAGCTCGAACACCTATTGCGGAAGAAGCTGTTCTTCAAATGATTGATAACAATCCTAATACCAGTACTAGAAGATTGCAACGAGAAGCTGGAATTCCAAAAAGCACTGTAAGTCGAATCATTAGAGATCAATTAATTCGGCCATTTCACATCCAGCCAGTGCAAGAATTGTTGCCACCTGACTACGAATTACGTTTAAGTTTTTTACAAACTATTCGGGAGCGCAGAGTAGTCGACAACGGATTCCATACTAAGATCTTGTTTACTGATGAGTCTTGTTTTACACGTCGCGGTATGACAAACCTACACAACGATCATGTTTATGCAGATGAAAATCCACATGCCATTAAAAGTAGACATTATCAACGTGAATTTAAAATTAATGTCTGGGTCGGAATTATTGGCGAATTTATAGTCGGACCGTTACGATTACCTGATCGTCTGAATGGCGATAGTTACCTCCGTTTCCTTCAACAAAATTTGCCAGAATTATTAGAAGACTTGCCTCTTAACTTGCGTAGAAATACGTTCTTCATGCATGATGGTGCACCACCTCATTTTGCACGTGCAGTAAGAGAATATCTTGGTGAACAATTTGGTGGCAGGTGGATAGGTAGGGGACAAGAAGCACCCATTCAATGGCCTCCGCGGTCTCCAGATTTAAACCCTTGTGACTTCTTCATCTGGGGAGAATTAAAAAGACAAGTGTACGAGGTTCAAATAAATAACATCGAACAACTGTGGAATAGAATTCAAAATGCTGTAAATGCGCTACGAGAAAATGACGATGTTTTAAGAAGAGTGCATTTCAATTTTTTACGTCGAATTGACCTCTGTATTAATGAAGGTGGAGGTCACATTGAACACTTGTTATAAAAATTATTGTTTGTCTTGTGTAAATGTATTGTGTAATTTGTGTCTAATAATTTTATTAAACCTATACCCGAAAATCGGTTATCAGTGTTTGCGAAAACATTTTTTTTCTTGAAAACTACGCAAAATACGGAGTTTTTACAAGAGTAAGAAAATGAAGATAATGAGTAGGCCTTCCAGATAAAAAAGTCTTAAAACCGTATTCCCACCCCTACAAAAATGGGGGAAAAAATGCCAAGGGGTGAGGGTGGTTCCAACCCCTCTACAATTTTCTTTGGGTTTTTTTGATTACTAAAAGTAAGCTAATCATCTAGAATACACATTTACCAAATTTCATTAAATTTGTATAAAGCACTTCGGAACAACATACAAAAATGTATTTTTTTTAGTAAACTTTGAACTCTTCTCACGGACAAACGGTACATTTTGGTATACAGGTAAATTGGGCTCAATCGACTTATTTTGACCTCTAGAATACGTGGTAGCTCTGTGTCCCAGCAATATTGGGACACCCTGTATATCTTACAGATCATGAAATTGACGTTTTTTTTAGTAACTAAGCAATTTTTAATTCATCAAATATGCCAGAAGTCAGAGACAGGATTTATTAGGTGAACTAGAGGATTGGTTATGTCATTGGCTACAAATTCAATCAATTTTATAAGTATAAGATCCTCGCCTTGAGATCTAGTATTTTTTAGGCTTTTAATTATGTTCAATACTTCGACTGGATCTGTAGGTCACAGAAATAGACAATGATTGTTTTGTTTTACTTTCACCGCAGCATTATCAGATGCCTAATTACCCAAGTCAGAGCAACCTAGGTTGACGAAAAATAAGTTAACTTCATTTAATATATCTATGGGATTTTTATTACTTTGGTGGAATTTGGTTATTATATCGTTTTTTTTTCATGAATCCTAGTTTTTTGCCGGTATATTTATTTACAATATCCCATACCGCTTTCCTTTTATTTTTTGCACTATAAATGTGAGTTGAATTTGCCTTTTTTTTTGCAACAATAATTTCAGTTTGTAGATCTTTAGAAAATTTGGAGTAATGTTCTTTGAGTATAAGACCTTTACATTTTTTCTCATACATTAAACGTTTTTTTTTACTTGCAGTTTTTAATTCTATGGTAATCCATGGTCTATCTAATCATTGATATTTAATTTCACCTTCGTACACGCTATTGATGCAATAACTTTCAATTTGTTGGAGAAAATGTCATATGCGTTATCAGACCTGTATATATATATATATATATATATATATATATATATATATATATATATATATATATATATATATATATGTAGAACTGGATTCTCGGGTATTGATCCGCGTTGTGTGGTTTCGGTCCTCAAAAGGACCAATTTCACGACGTTTCGGCAAAGTCGCATTTGCCATCTTCAGGTGACTCTACGGTCGAATATATATATATATTATTAAGATTTAATAATAATGATTTTATTTTATTTGAATTTTGTTATTAATAATTATCCTTTTTTTTTATATTATTTTATGGAATTAAACACAATATTCTTTGAATGTTAAAAAGTTTCTATATTTAAATCTCTATGACTCTAATCATCTCAGGTTTCAAATTTACAATTTAATTTTATGTTCTAAGCATAGACCTAGCTTTAACCTCAAAACTATTCAATATTAATAGTTGTTTACAAAATTACAAACGACAATCTTTCTTTCAGATTTACAAATAACACTACAATGGAGATATAATAAACAAACTTACTTTTAGTTTATATCCAAAAGTGTGTTTAACAATGTTGGCAATTTTCAATTTACTTCTTTTATAATTTCGTTGATGATTCACTTTTTTACACAATACTATGCTTTTTCACAATAATCACAGGTAACTAATTTTGGTTACTTCTTCTTGAGAATCAGGAACTGTTGATAATACTTTGTTTTATCCTTTTAGATAAGACATGAAACTTTTCGATGCTTTATTGAAATTATTGAAGAATGGCAATCGTTGGATACTTCTTATAAATTGGAGGTTATTACAGCCTTTTACTGGATTCAGATACTTGGAATAATCGTTGACTTTTAATAAAACTTATTAACTTTGGTTTCTTTGAACCTATCGAAGTTTGGAACACTTTCGTTCACTGGTGTTTATAGGTTATAAAATTTTGGTGAGTTGCAGGAGTACTTTCACTCTTCAGATATAATGGCAAACTGAACTCGGCTTTATTTTCAGACCCCTTTTATCGGCCTCCAAAACCGACGCTACTTGATGTCATAAACAACCTATCAGATGCTTTCTTTTCAAATCAAGCATGCCAAGTTAATTGTTGTGAAACTGACACAAGTCTTCATTGTTACCAGATTGACATTAGAAATTCCTATTGACCAATCAGAATTTAGTATACTTTACTTTTTGAATTATTTGAGATTTTCAACTTATTTTAATTGTTAGTGATTCCTTCTTTTTAAATTAATATTGCCTACATTTTTCCCCACACTTTGGTATAATATAACCTATGATTGGGTTATTATTAATATGATTATTCCCATATTTATGGTTTTCTTGACAGTTACTTATTCTTAAATCTAATACATACCATATTATATCAATAACATTCTTTTAACATTACATAACTCAAATTTACTAATCCTAACTTATATCTATAACATTATTCAATGTTTTGTACTATCTCATGATAGTTTTGTAATCACTTTACTTATGATTTATGATTTCGTTACACAGAACGTTTCTTCACTTTCACTGAAGTTCTTGTTTATCACTTCTTATTCTATTACATCGTTGTTTATTATGTTTTACATTGTTAATATTAATATCCTAACTATTATTTAGCTTTTATTATTGTTTTTAATTCCATAAAAATATTTTTTATTTGATCTTTTCTGATTTTCATAGTTCGGTAAGTTATTATTTTTAAATTTTTATTGTCTATGAAATGAAATCATAACAATATATTATATATATATATATATATATATATATATATATATATATATATATATATAAGTTGTGAAGGTTAGACGACTGTCTAAGTTAAGAAGAAAATCTTTGAATTCAGGTATGCAGTCACTTTATATATATATATATATATATATATATATATATATATATATATATATTTACATCCCGCTATCTCCGGGGCGTCCTTTCACTATTCCTGCTCTGAGCGTCCACTGCGTATTTCTCATGCAATCCCTACTATAACGTATGAATATATTCCATCTTTGAACAGTAGAGGTCGTAATAAGTTCATAGCCTTCATATCATAGGAAACAATTTTTAAAATTTGCATTCTACTGATTTCAGAGCGTCCGTTCATAAAGCCGCTCCTGAGCGTCCAAAATATACAGTAAAGCTTTCAAATTTCGGGTACTCAGCGTCCCCGCAGTATAGTTTGCTTTCATGCACCACATTTCTGAGCGTCCAGCGATGTTGCCAGTTCAGAAGGCTTATAATCGATATGAAGGATTTTACAAATCAAAAGATAATGCTAATCCTTTCGGACCGTTGTTGAATAAAACTGTTTTGTTGGTCCTCTATAACAGTCCCAAAATTTACATTGCGTATCATATTCTTTCTTGAATAACTGATGAACATTTCAGTTATATTTAAAGTTCAAAATTGAAAATATCCAATACATAATGTATTTTTTATAAGAAAATGTATAGATAATTTTATTACTTAACTTGAAATTGCGTATTTTTCTAACCAAACGAAATTATCTGTGGGAATTGAGGTGATCATACATACATTATTAATAAAATTTGAAGGCAATGAGAATGAAAAATTCCTTAACTAAAAAACGCACTTTATTCAATATAATCAAACTTAAAAAACAAACGATACCTCCTCTTATTCTATATAGACAGAAAAATAAATAACTATATAAGAAATAGACAGAAAAATATATAACTAAATAAAAATCTTTCTATAATCCAACGGCAGTAATTGACCACATAAGTAAAAAATTGTCCACATAGGTAAAAGATATTAACTTCTTAACAACCTCTTTTGAGCTATAAAATCTTTTTTGAAATTGATTTGAAGAGCAGTTTTGAAAATGCGTAAGATCATCTTTTAGCGTTAAAAGGAATCTTGAATATATATTTATAAAACGATTGCAAACATTTTTTAGCTTGAAAGAGGATACTGAATACATTTATTCAATCTACAGGTAATGACAAATTTAAACAAGTGAAATAATAACTTTTTCTTGTTATATACAGAAGTTGGGTCAAGGAATATGAAAATTAATAAATCACTTTTTTCTATTGAACTCAACAACCAGACTGTGGTTACTCACAACATTCAAAGCATCTGTCTACGATGAATGAATGACTGAATGACTGTAACTGGTAGTATAACGTAAAATGTAAAAAATACCGAAGAATTTTCGAGAACCGGCGTTTTGGGACGCCCACAAATCGACGGCCTGAAAGTACTATATACAAACACCTTTCCCTTCTCCTACTCTGAGCGTTCACCACATGTTTCTACCGCTAAAGCTGAATAATATTCACAATCTACCGATTTCAAAGCATCCAAAACATATTTCTAAATGTCTAAATATCGGAAAGTACGCGTATAGTGGCTTTCATTCTGCACATTTCTGAGCGCCCAGCAATCTTATTTAAGGTAGCTGAATTCATAGGAAAGATTTTACGAGTCAAAAGTAATGAAAATTGAAAAAATACCTCACGATATTCTGTTTTTAATTCATGAAGACTTTCATAATCGGCGATTAAAAGTCCGAAACAGAATTCTACAGTAGAGTTGATTAGAGAAGCACGTTTCACATAAGATATGTTGTGATTAACTGACCTCATGTTGTAGAATTGGAATATCTGGTTGGTTGAGAATTTTCTCAACCTTGTTGTTATGGACTATCGTCAATAAGCAATATGAATAAGAAATAATCACCCTTCAAAAATTCAATTGTGGAAGCCGTTACTTTGTGATAGTTTATCATTTTAAGGAAATAATAAATGAAACTACTTTGTTATACTATCACTGATATTTAATATAGTCGTTACTATAGTTTCAAAACTAAACGTGTCATCTTCAGACTGAACGAAGGTATGAATTTAACAAGTATTATATCTACTATATATAGGTTAAAGAAGGAATACAAACAAATTTTATGGCTATAGGAAATAGTTCTAGGAAAAACTAGAGAGGGGTAAAGTGATCAGGTGGTTCCGTGAGAGAACCTTAGTGGAGAGGGTATATTTACTAACGGACTTTAAATACGAAAATCAGGTTATTAATACATTGAAAAGATTACTGTAATTTAAATCTAGTTGATCGCTAAGGATCGTATTATCATACATCTTCATTGCTTTGAAAATTCCTATTGACTCCAATATAATTAGTTTTGAAATTTTATCCTGTCTATGTAACATTTGGACATTACTCAAAATAGGAAAGATATGGCCTGTTTCTTAAATATGATTTGCAAATGAAGAATCGGTCTTATTGATTTTAAAGGAACGAAAATGTTCTTTATATCTAACTGCCATGTTACGGCAAAATAACCTATGTATGATGTAAAACCTATCACACTCTGAACAAGTTAGTTTATAAACTCCGGGACTTTTAAATTTGTCAGTTTTATATTTCGCATTGAACATAATATGAGATAATTTGTTTGGGGGCTTAAAGCTGATGGTCAGGTTATGATGGGATAACATGTTTGCAATTTTTTCGCTTACAGGACCAAAATAAGTTAAAGAAACTTATTTTAATGAGTTATCTTTGTCTTTCATAAAGGGATAAGTGCTATTGTAAATTAATTTTTGTATTTCTCTATCTATTAATTTAGAAATTACGTGAGGAACGAAACCGTTATTTGTAGCAATAACTTTAATTGTATCTAATTCTTTACTAAGATTTTCTTGAGATAAGGGAAGGGAAAAGGCTCTATTTATCATTGAATGAAAGGCAGCTAGTTTATGACTATAGGGGCTATGTAAAGAGGTACAAATTACTGTATCTGTGAAAATAGGTTTTCTGTAAATGTCGAATGAGATGCTATTATTATGATGTAATAATGTTAAGTCTAAGAAATTTATTTTGTGACCCTTTTCTGTCTCTAATGTGAATTTTATGTTGGGATAAATATTATTGATGAATGATAAGAAAGCATCTAACTGTCTAGATGTACCTTTAAATAGGGCTAAAATATTGTCTAGGAATCTGTACCAAAATTGAATATGTTTTTTGTTATAGCAGAACTCATTATAGTATCTTCTTTGTGAGAAATAAAAATATCTGCGAGAAGTGGACTTAATGGAGAACCGATAGCTAATCCGTTATTTTGGGTATAAAATTTGTTATTAAACTGACAGTACTTTTGACTGAGGCATATATCGAATGCCTGTTCTATTTCTGATTTTATCGAAGGATTAATATGTGACTTTTCAAAGATATTTGTGACTAAATTCCGACATTCAATGGGAGGGATATTTGAAAACATATTAGAAACATCAAAGGATACCAAAATACCGTAGTTAGGTATAATTTTTGGTTTAATTTGTTTGTATTCCTTCTTCAACCTATATATAGTAGATATGGTACTTGCAAATTCATACGTTCGTTTTCGTCTGAAGATGACACGTTTAGTGTTGAAACTATAGTAACGACTATGATAAATATCAGTGATAGTATAACAAAGTAGTTATATTTATTATTTCGTTAAAATAATCACCCTTATTCACTATAATTATTTCTTATTTATAGTGCTATCCACAGTAACTCTTTTATAGTTTATTAGTCAACAAGCAATATTAAGGTCTACAACAGAAGATTTTCTCGCAATGACATGATTTTCAACTATGATTGAAAATATTCTTTTCTAACAAGCTGGGAACATGGAATGGTATCTTCGCTTAGTTGGTCTCAATTTCCAGTTCCACAAGATAGATGACTTTCACCCATAGATGACAACATAGTCTTCACAAAAACATCAAAGTCTGATGCAGACACAATAACATTTGAAAATATTCAATCTCCAGATTGAAGATCGGAAATAGTTTTAATTTTTTATATCCAGAAATAGACGCTCAAGATGAGTCGATAACTTTATGTTCGATTTGGATAGAAATTTCAATATTGCTTTGCAAAAATATTCTCTGACTAATCGGCTGTGTTTAATTCAGCAAAACTAATAATATTCCTGGGAATGATTAAAAAGATTGTTCTCATTACCAGCTGTTGAATGCGCTGATATTGTTTTTACAGACATAAAGATATTTCGAAGATCACCTCTTGCGAGAACGGAAACATAATCAGTAATGATTTCATACTTGTAGGGTTCACTATTATTATCTGTATGATGGGAAGATGACGATAAGTGTCTCCTAATAAATGTGTTTGGGCCTCTAGAGGGCCCAATTTTGGCCTATGGACAAAGTCTTAGAGCAAACAGAGAAATACATCGGCTATTCAGATTTGAAACAACGTACGGAAATTCGTTCACTATTCCAAGTTATAACGAATTTCATCATAAAAAACGCGGAATTTCATTTAGCGACTATAAACGAGGGTCGGTACAATGGATTCCGCGCGAGAAACTATACTTTTTTAAATGTTTTAAAATGCACCTGAATGCTTATGATTGTTTTGTGTGAATGTGAGTGTATGTAAACGTGTGGTGTATATGTGACCGTGACATGATGTCATCATAGGGTGTTACATATCAAAATCATCATCATCTGATATACTGATTTCTGACTCGGGGAAATTAGAATATTCTTCACCTTCACAATGCTTACATATGAGCTACAAGGTAATCCTAAATTTTTCACAAAAATTTCCCTGTACAATTTTATTCACAATCACGAGGGATTATTTTGAACAATTCATCGGGACGTGCATTCTTATTGTTTGTATTGGAGTAAGTTCGTTCAGACTATTCCTCCAACCCCATTTCTTCGGATCAATGGTTTGATTACCGAACACGCTAACAATATGTTGCTTTCCAGCATTATCGTATGTTCATATGGTTACCTTGTTGGAATCTTATGTAGAGTATGGAAGATCGGGAATTGTAATTTGTTGATAAATGCGTTAAACAAAGAGCTCCCAATTTTTCATGCCAGCGAACGATTACATTATGCCAAGGCATCACAAGGTAACCATATGAAAATACGATGATGCTGCAAAGCAACATATTTTTAGGATTATTACCAAGTTCAGGTTTGGAAAGGTAATAAAACCATTGATCCAACGGAATGGGGTTGGAGAAATAGTCCGAATGGACTTACAAACAGTAAAAATGTACATCCCAATGAGTTGATCAAAATAATCTCTTGTGGTTGTATAAAAAAATGTACTGGTAAATGTTCGTGCTTAAAAATAGGACCACCTTGTAGCAGCTCATTATGTAAGCATTGTGAAGGTAAAGAATGTTCTAATTGCCCCGAGCCAGAAATCAGTATATTAGATGATGTTGATTTTGATAAGTGTATGGATGAAAATAAACACGATGATGAAGATGATGACGATAACAATGATGTTATCAATGACAATTGCGACGATCAAATTTTATCAAACTTAGATGATGAAGCGGATCACGATGATCCATATATCAATAATGATCACATTACATCATTAGCAATATATGCTGACACTGATAACGAAAACTTAGGTTATTTGTGAATAATTAGACATATAGATAATTTTCCAATGAATATGAAATGTAAAAGAAAAAAAAATATAAATGTGAAAAAAACAAATTATTTATTAATCTTAGTTTTTTTTGTTTAAATATTGAAATTTGTTATGTAACACCCTATAATGACATCATGTCACGGTAACATATACACGTTCACACGTCTTCATACACTCACACATTCACACAAAATGATTATAAGCATTCAGGTGCATTTTAAAACATTTGAAAAGTATTATTTCGCGGGAGGAATCTATTGTACCGGCCCTCGCTTATTGCCGCTAAATGAAATCCCGCGCTAGTTTTTATGATGAAATTCATTATAACTTGAAATTGTGAACGAATTCCCGTACGCTGTTTCATACCTAAATAGCCGATGTATTTCTCTGTAGTTTGCTCCAAGACTTTGTTGATAGACTCAAAATTGGGCCCTTTAGAGGTCCAAACACATTTATTAGGATAGCTTCATTTCTACTCGACTCAAATCGATATGCTTGGATTTAAATAGTCGCTATGAAAATCTCTTAAAGAACGTAGAATTTGAATTCCGTGAAAAATGTCTAACCCCAAAAGATTTTAATTTTTAAGCTATCTTAAATTTTCAAAATGACGCCAAAGTTATGTCTTTAAACGAAAATGATTGAATTTCGGACATTGAGTGCAGAATAATAGAATATTCCGAATCAATTTGGTTTTAGATCGAGAACTTAAGTATTTCGTCTGGAATTCGTAAAACACAGATTTTTTTTTGGCCCAAAAAAATGAGGTAGGTCAAAATACCAGAAACCGAAAGAAGAGAAATAAAAATACTATGTTTCCACCGAAACAGAATATGAAATAAACAAAAACTCTTTGACATATACTCCATTCTTCAATGTGCTAAAAAACAGAGTAAATGGACCCTACCTTGGGCCCACGGCCTCTAATCGATTTCGGACCAGAGCCAAAAATCGCGTATTAATTTTTCCGAAAACTTTTGTTGAAACATTTTTCCATACAACTCAAAGCTTTGTCTCAAAATGCAAAAAATTGAGAAAAGGCCATTTTTGCTTCCAAAATATGGTCATAGCTTTTTGAGCACAGGGTTAATGCAAATTTAAACTACCCCATCGTTCTCAGTGTGTCAAAATACATAGAATAGACCGCAATTAGACCTCGCGGAAATTAGGACAAAAATCGTCGATTTTCCTCCTTAAATGCCTGGACTATTGACGGAACGCGCTATCCCTTTATCCGGTACCGCACCTGCTGGTGTGATCGGCAGTGAACGTGTTGTCATAATATTTCTCTCTACAATCGGCAATCGGCCAGATGATTAGCGCTTCAAATGACGCGCGAAACAGAGCGAATAGTGTCGAGTATTTCGACAATCCCTACTACTCAATATCTCAAAAACGGTCGTACCTCTTTTGAACTTTTAAGCCAGTAAGTTTCGACAATCATTCCATAATTTGTGTTAAGATTTCTGATAAGCAATGAAAGAGTTCACACTTTAACACTATAAATAAGAAACAATCGCTCTTATCCACTAACAATACTGTTCTGTTTACTCTGATGATGGCTACTTGGTAGCTGAAAGGTCCTAAGTACTGTATTTCAATTTTATAAGTATGATAGTTCCTTATTCATAGGGTCCAAATTTTGAGTGGATTGCATTTATCATTTGGCCGCTACACGAGAACATACTTCATGCCATATAACTCGATTCAAGATTAAATGGCAAAAATTAACAAATATGACATGCGTTGGCAATGTCCGTCTTTCTAGTCGATTCCTCATGGATGATCTCTCTCAAATAAGCCTTCCTTATTCCGAATTATCTCGTATTGCTCTATTACTATTTGTTCAAGATTTCTCTCATTTTCAATTCGCACCTAGTTCATTTAAATAACTCCATGGAACAGAATCTGAGGATTGTTAGCCAGGTTAACGAGGAGGCCACGCAACTGTACGGCATTATCCTCTTTTGAGGGTTAATCTAACTAAAATGAGGAGGTGCTCCATCATGCATAAACCAAATTACTGATCTATTTGCGTATGGTACATTAACTATCAGATCTGTAAGGTCGTTCTCCAATAAATTGAAATATGTTTCACCATTCAAGTGAGGAGGAATTATAAAAGGTCCATTCCCACCATTTTCGAATAGATTTTCCATGAAAATGTTTTTTTTGAAAAAAAATTTAAGAATACTTTTTTGAAGCAAAATTTTCCCAAAAACCTATAATTAGTTTCAGAATAAAATAAAATGATGCGATCCAAAATAAAGCAGAAAATGTGTTGCAAGTTCCCCGTACCGTCGCTTCTGTTAAGAAGCTTCGTCGACCGGTACCTACCATATAAAAATTTTTGCATCGATAAAGCCAAATTACCAAAACTGAAAGCTTGGCATGTTATGGTTCCTGAGTCATAAAACGAAAAACATCTTCCAGTCTTCATCTTTGAAGCTCCGTAGGCTCTTTATTGGAACATTTCCGGACTTGATTTGATATAAATTTTTCTTATTTTCTTAGTTTGGCATATGAAATTCCGGATATGCTATATAGACATCTAGATATGGATCACCTTCCGCATAAAAGAAAACAAAATCAGTAATGATTTAATTCCTATGGGCCTCATTATCATTATCTGGATGAAGGGAAGGAAACGGGCAGACGATAAGCTCCCCGAATAACCGTTTTTTTGATAACTGGGGAATTTCCTACTCGGGACATTTTTGTTTTCCAGAATTACAGCTGCTGTCCTGATTCACAACAGTTTCAATAAAATGGAGAAGGGCATACAGTGGATTTGTCGTAGGAATCGGTTGGAATGTATAAATGAGGGTGATGGCAATATATAAAGGAATATTAAAAAATTAATCAATAACCGAAGAAATATAATAAACTATTTAACTAGCTTGATGAACAACTTGTTCTATCGAAAATAATTTTAAAGTAAAAAAAGCAACTCTAGAGCACAAACAATTAAAATTAATCTAGAAATTAATATTGAAATTAAATCTTTAAATATCATTTATAGATAAATTCACTTACAGATTCTAAATCTACTATGCGAATCGGACATAATAACATATTACTCCATCTATACATTTTGACCAATAATAATAAAGATTCTTGACCCAGTATGAATTATATATGAAAATTCTCGGGAAATATGTCACATTACACTCTGTTTTACCACCCTGTTTTTGAGACGAAAATTTGAAACAGAGTGTAATGTAATGTTCATATATAATTTTGACCAATCTTATATTCTGTTCTTTCATAGTAAAATGCAATAATATTGATAATATGAAGATGTAAATCAACCTAGCTCTCACCGGCTTAAACTAAAAAATTTTGCGGATCGAATTTGATTCAATAGACTCTACAACAAAAGTTTAATTAGATGGATTCACCATATAGATGTCGCAACTCTTTTTTTCGATTAAAACTCTAAAGAAAAATTACGCTGCTAAGGTAATCAAAACTTATAATCTCAACCAAATGATCCAATTATCATTTATCTGAATCTATATTTACGGACTCGCCGATCATCGAACACCTTCAAGTTGCAGAGAAGTTTACTTTCACGGAATTTATCATTTGGTTTTTCAGCAATACACGAAAATATATTATGTAAAATTATCTCTTGATTGCGATGATGAGACGACACAGAATTAATGTCGTTGAGAATAACGATGAATTGATATTACCTCAAAGTTTATTGACCCCTACGTATTCCCTGATCTTAACCAACAAGCCGCGCGCCGACTCGCCAATTCGTTACAAATAATGGAAATCATGTGGTGAACTGCTTACGCTCAGTTTGAAATGCAAGAAAAATGAGAATAATGGAGAATAACTATCAGAATACGGCGTTGTCATTTCTCCTCGACGTCGAGGACGCCTACAAATCGACAGGCTGAAAGTACTGCATACACCTGACTAATACACAGGAATTGTAGCGAACGCCTCTAACGGCAGACACGTTGTACTATCAGTATACTTTTAATACACAAAACGACAGGTTGCACTAGCATCTGAGCGTCCAGACAAATTTTTGCCAACGGGTTCAGCTAACAAGTATGAATGATTTACTACGGGGAAACTTCCAAGCGTCCGTATACGGACGCTCTGTAGGAACCGGACGCTTGGAAGATAGCAATCCGTC
The DNA here is from genome assembly GCA_958510875.1 of Endomychus coccineus. Lineage (NCBI taxonomy): Eukaryota > Metazoa > Arthropoda > Insecta > Coleoptera > Endomychidae > Endomychus > Endomychus coccineus. The sequence goes on from OY294069.1 coordinate 109,760,219, forward strand.
AATGTACGGACGCTCGGAAAGTAGTAGGATAAATATATATATATATATATATATATATATATATATATATATATATATATATATATATATATATATAAGTTTCGGTTGATAGTAATTGTTTGCAATATTGTAATTTAGAAAACGAATATATGTTATTTGACTGTATGCTCGAATTGTTCATTTCTACGGGCATTTGGATGCAAAGTGACTGGGCCAAGATGATCAGACAGTGCTGTATGAACTATTTGATCAGAGTATATAAAGATATCTTTCACATATGTGGATACATTATCCAAGAGTGAACTAGTGGTTTCCGTAATCCTGGTAGCATTAAAGATTGTTTGTACCAGATTAAAACAACTCATTAGATCCAGAAATGAAATTGAATTATTTTCCAACAATAGATCTATATTACAATCTCCGCAGAAGTGGTAATTTTTAAAGTTTTTACTGTAATAGTCCAAAGTACTTTCCAATATTTCTAGGAACAATTCTATATTGTCTGAAGGAGGCCTATATATACGAATTAGGTACCAATAATTTCATCAACCTACTAACGCTATATAAGCATTCGAAGTTTCCTTCGACGCTTAATAAATTGATTGGGGTAACTTCTTCGAAATCATGACCCCTTTTCATAAAAATGCAAACCCTCCATGTTTTGCGTCCGTTCTCAAAAAGGAAGAAGTAAGACTATAGTTTTTAATGTAGATGTAATTTATTTCTGAGACTGTACACCAGTGTTCTGTAAAACATATTACGTTCGGCATTGTGTCAATTATTTTTACATAGATTTCAATATCTAAGATTTTGTTTTTTATTGACTACACATTTTGATGCCACAAGTAAAAGTGACTTTTTTGGTTACATCTTGTGTTATTCTTTGTCATATTTTGGGTGTAACTGTTTTGCGTTTCATAAGAAACTTGTTGATATCAACCCCTTCGGGCCAGATTTGTGGATCCATGAGAGTATCTAATTGGTTGTTTGGAACTGAGAGTTTAAATGAAGCATATATGTCAGGTTGTTTCGAGTTCAACTTTTCATATGTAACTGATTTGGCAGTAGGTTTCAAATAATTCAACATTTCCTCACATGTGGGTACCGAGAGGGGGAAACAATAGTCCTTTAACCCCCTAGTATAATCTAATATCTAATCTAATTGTAGGACAATCAAATGATCAATAAAATAAAGTAAATGGAACACTTACAAGGTACTTGTAGTTCAAAGATGCACTGTGATTGAAATAATCATGGGTCCTGGTCTTAGAATGAAGTCGTAGATTGATTGCAATTTGAATGTTGTTATGAGCAATACAGCAATATGATTTGAACGTTGGTTACAAATAAAAATTTTTAGCCAGAGCTTCATAAAAAAACATGGACATATTAGAGGGTCATTCTACGGAAAAATGAGGCGAGGTTCGTAAAAATTTGATAGAGGTTGGGGAGTTGGAAAAAGTTGTTTCTTGTAATAAGAGTAATGATATTCCAGAATTTTCTAAAGAAATATTTGGCGGAACCATCCCAAAAATCCCAAAAACTTGTTTCTGGGCCTTTTTTTAGGTCAGTTTTGAAGTTTTAATCTTTTTCAACCCCTTAGACTTGTGACTAAGTTTTGGGAGTTGGACCCTTTTATTGTTAATGTTCAAGGAAGCTTTGGTTCAAATTTGGAGTGTTTGCGATCATTACTTCCCCTAGAATAAATATATACGTTTTTCGGGGTAAAAATTAAAATTGGCCTATTTTGATCAAATCTTCACCAAATTGGATGAAATTTGATGTCAAAGTAGATCATGGTGACCGTAATAAGTGATCCAAAGATGAAGTTAAAATATCCAATAGTTTTGATAAAAATCCAAATTTGGGAGATTTGGCCAAAATTTTGAAGATGCCGCCAATTACGGCAAACAAATCGCAGAGTACTCTTTTTGGGCTCAAATTGAAGGTTATTTTCTATAGTTTGACATGGTATAACTTGTTTTATAAGATTAGCCCATTTCTTGGCCATTTACAGCATATATATATATATGCGCGCGCAGATTTCCCACCTTTATTGTATATTTATGTGAAGTTAGCCACACTTTTCCAGCCACGGTTTCTGACGTGTAGACTGTTGACTGCGGGATGGATATAAATTCAATACAACGATCCCAGCCACACCTTCTAAAATAATCCACAAGAATTAAGAGTGTGTTTGGAAGTTGCGATTAGGGTGCTTATGAAACAAGGAAAGAAATGCTTTGAATGAGAGAAAAAAGAGAGAAAATTAATAAAATAATTCCTCGAATTACAAAAATAAAAATAGCGTTGTAAGGAGAAGATCAGAGAGCATATAAAGCTACGGGAGAGAATCTTTGGACGCCCGTTAATAAGTGAAAAAAAAATTAAAATAATTTCTTAAACTCTAAAAATCCAAGAAAAAGTTGCGCTGCCAGAAAAATAAAGAGAGCATTATAAAGAGGGCATCAGAGTGCATATTAAACAGAGTGACAAAATCTTTGGACGACCGAAAATAAGAGAAAAAAAAATTAAAATAGTTTCTTGAACTCTAAAAATCCAAGAAAAAGTGGCGCTGCCAGAAAAATAAAGAGAGCATTATAAAGAGGGCATCAGAGTGCATATTAAACAGAGTGACAAAATCTTTGGACGACCGAAAATAAGAGAAAAAAAAATTAAAATAGTTTCTTGAACTCCAAAAATCCAAGAAAAAGTTGCGCTGCCAGGAAAATAAAAGAGGCATTATAAAGAGGGCATCAGAGTGCATATTAAACAGAGTGACAAAATCTTTGGACGACCGAAAATAAGAGAAAAAAAAAATTAAAATAATTTCTTGAACTCTAAAAATCCAAGAAAAAGTTGCGCTGCCAGGAAAATAAAAGAGGCATTATAAAGAGGGCATCAGAGTGCATATTGAACAGAGTGACAAAATCTTTGGACGACCGAAAATAAGAGAAAAAAAATTAAAACAGTTTCTTAAACTCTAAAAATCCAAGAAAAAGTTGCGCTGCCAGAATAATAAAGCGAGCATTATAAAGAGGGCATCAGAGTGCATATTAAACAGAGTGACAAAATCTTTGGACGACCGAAAATAAGAGAAAAAAAAATTAAAATAGTTTCTTGAACTCTAAAAATCCAAGAAAAAGTTGCGCTGCCAGAAAAATAAAGAGAGCATTATGAAGAGGGCTTCAGGGTGCATATTAAACAGAGTGACAAAATCTTTGGACGACCGAAAATAAGAGAAAAAAAAAATTAAAATAGTTGCTTGAACTCTAAAAATCCAAGAAAAAGTTGCGCTGCCAGGAAAATAGAAGAAGCATTATAAAGAGGGCATCAGAGTGCATATTAAACAGAGTGACGAAATCTTTGGACAACCGAAAATAAGAGAGAAAAAAATTAAAATAGTTTCTTGAACTTTAAAAATCCAAGAAAAAGTTGCGCTGCCAGGAAAATAAAAGAGGCATTATAAAGAGGGCATCAGAGTGCATATTAAACAGAGTGACAAAATCTTTGGACGACCGAAAATAAGAGAAAAAAAATTAAAATAGTTTCTTGAACTCTAAAAATCCAAGAAAAAGTTGCGCTGCCAGAAAAATAAAGAGAGCATTATAAAGAGGGCATCAGAGTGCATATTAAACAGAGTGGCAAAATCTTTGGACGACCGAAAATAAGAGAAAAAAAAATTAAAATAGTTTCTTGAACTCTAAAAATCCAAGAAAAAGTTGCGCTGCCAGGAAAATAAAAGAGGCATTATAAAGAGGGCATCAGAGTGTATATAAAACAGAGTGACAAAATCTTTGGACCACCGAAAATAAGAGAAAAAAAAATTAAAATAGTTTCTTGAACTCTAAAAATCCAAGAAAAATATTAAACAGAGTGCCAAATTCTTTGGAAGACCGAAAATAAGAGAAAAAAAAATTAAAATAGTTTCTTGAACTCTAAATCTAAAAATCCAAGAAAAAGTTGCGCTGCCAGAATAATGAAGAGAGCATTATAAAGAGAGCATCAGAGTGCATATTAAACAGAGTGACAAAATCTTTGGACGACTGAAAATAAGAGAAAAAAAAATTAAAATAGTTTCTTGAACTCTAAAAATCCAAGAAAAAGTTGCGCTGCCAGAATAATGAAGAGAGCATTATGAAGAGGGCATCAGAGTGCATATTTAACAGAGTGACAAAATCTTTGGACGACCGGAAATAAGAGAAAAAAAAATAAAATAGTTTCTTGAACTCTAAAAATCCTAGAAAAAGTTGCGCTGCCAGAATAATAAAAAGAGCATTATAAAGAGGGCATCAGAGTGCATATTAAACAGTGACAAAATCTTTGGACGACCGAAAATAAGAGAAAAAAACTGATGCCCTCTTTATAAATCACTCTTTATTATTCTGGCAGCGCAACTTTTTCTTGGATTTTTAGAGTTCAAGAAACTATTTTAATTTTTTTTTCTCTTATTTTCGGTCGTCCAAAGATTTGGTCACTCTGTTTAATATTCACTCTGATGCCCTCTTTATAATGCCTATTTTATTTTCCTGGCAGCGCAACTTTTTCTTTGATTTTTAGAGTTCAAGAAACTATTTTAATTTTTTTTTCTCTTATTTTCGGTCGTCCAAAGATTTTGGCACTCTGTTTAATATGCACTCTGATGCCTTCTTTATAATGCTCTCTTTATTTTTTTGGCAGCGCAACTTTTTCTTGGATTTTTAGAGTTTAAGAAACTATTTTAATTTTTGTTTCTCTTATTTTCGGTCGTCCAAAGATTTTGTCACCCTGATTAATATGCACTCTGATGCCCTCTTTATAATGCTCTCTTTATTATTCTGGCAGCGCAACTTTTTCTTGGATTTTTGGAGTTCAAGAAACTATTTTAATTTTTTTTCTCTTATTTTCGGTCGTCCAAAGATTTTGTCACTCTGTTTAATATGCACTCTGATGCCCTCTTCATAATGCTCTCTTTATTTTTCTGGCAGCGCAACTTTTTCTTGGAATTTTAGAGTTCAAGAAACTATTTTAATTTTTTTTTTCTCTTATTTTCGGTCGTCCAAAGATTTTGTCACTCTGTTTAATATGCACTCTGATGCCCTCTTTATAATGCCTCTTTTATTTACCTGGCAGCGCAACTTTTTCTTGGATTTTTAGAGTTCAAGAAACTATTTTAATTTTTTTTTTCTCTTATTTTCGGTCGTCCAAAGATTTTGTCACTCTGTTCAATATGCACTCTGATGCCCTCTTTATAATGCCTCTTTTATTTACCTGGCAGCGCAACTTTTTCTTGGATTTTTAGAGTTCAAGAAACTATTTTAATTTTTTTTGTCTCTTATTTTCGGTCGTCCAAAGATTTTGTCACTCTGTTTAATATGCACTCTGATGCCCTCTTAATAATGCTCTCTTTATTATTCTGGCAGCGCAACTTTTTCTTGGATTTTTAGAGTTCAAGAAACTATTTAAATTTTTTTCTCTTATTTTCGGTCGTCCAAAGATTTTGTCACCCTGTTTAATATGCACTCTGATGCCCTCTTTATAATGCTCGCTTTATTATTCTGGCAGCGCAACTTTTTCTTGGATTTTTAGAGTTTAAGAAACTATTTTAATTTTTTTTTCTCTTATTTTCGGTCGTCCAAAAATTTTGTCACTCTGTTTAATATGCACTCTGATGCCCTCTTTATAATGCTCTCTTTATTATTCTGGCAGCGCAACTTTTTCTTGGATTTTAAGAGTTCAAGAAACTATTTTAATTTTTTTTTCTCTTATTTTTGGTCGTCCAAAGATTTTGTCACCCTGTTTAATATGCACTCTGATGCCCTCTTTATAATGCTCGCTTTATTATTCTGGCAGCGCAACTTTTTCTTGGATTTTTAGAGTTTAAGAAACTATTTTAATTTTTTTTTCTCTTATTTTCGGCCGTCCAAAGATTTTGTCACTCTGTTTAATATGCACTCTGATGCCCTCTTTATAATGCTCGCTTTATTATTCTGGCAGCGCAACTTTTTCTTGGATTTTTAGAGTTCAAGATACTATTTTAATTTTTTTTCCTCTTATTTTCGGTCGTCCAAAGATTTTGTCACGCTGTTTAATATGCACTCTGATGCCCTCTTTATAATGCTCGCTTTATTATTCTGGCAGCGCAACTTTTTCTTGGATTTTTAGAGTTTAAGAAACTATTTTAATTTTTTTTTCTCTTATTTTCGGTCGTCCAAAGATTTTGTCACTCTGTTTGATATGCACTCTGATGCCCTCTTTATAATGCTCTCTTTATTATTCTGGCAGCGCAACTTTTTCTTGGATTTTTAGAGTTCAAGAAACTATTTTAATTTTTTTTTCTCTTATTTTCGGTCGTCCAAAGATTTTGTCACTCTGTTTAATATGCACTCTGATGCCCTCTTTATAATGCTCTCTTTATTATTCTGGCAGCGCAACTTTTTCTTGTATTTTTAGAGTTTAAGAAACTATTTTAATTTTTTTTCTCTTATTTTCGGTCGTCCAAAGATTTTGTCACTCTGTTTAATATGCACTCTGATGCCCTCTTTATAATGCTCGCTTTATTATTCTGGCAGCGCAACTTTTTCTTGGATTTTTAGAGTTTAAGAAACTGTTTTAATTTTTTTTCTCTTATTTTCGGTCGTCCAAAGATTTTGTCACTCTGTTTAATATGCACTCTGATGCCCTCATTATAATGCTCGCTTTATTATTCTGGCAGCGCAACTTTTTCTTGGATTTTTAGAGTTTAAGAAACTGTTTTAATTTTTTTCCTCTTATTTTCGGTCGTCCAAAGATTTTGTCACTCTGTTTAATATGCACTCTGATGGCCTCTTTATAATGCTCGCTTTATTATTCTGGCAGAGCAACTTTTTCTTGGATTTTTAGAGTTTAAGAAACTATTTTAATTTTTTTTTCTCTTATTTTCGGTCGTCCAAAGATTTTGTCACTCTGTTTAATATGCACTCTGATGCCCTCTTTATAATGCTCGCTTTATTATTCTGGCAGCGCAACTTTTTCTTGGATTTTTAGAGTTTAAGAAACTATTTTAATTTTTTTTTCACTTATTAACGGGCGTCCAAAGATTCTCTCCCATAGCTTTATATGCTCTCTGATCTTCTCCTTACAACGCTATTTTTATTTTTGTAATTCGAGGAATTGTTTTATTAATTTTCTCTCTTTTTTCTCTCATTCAAAGCATTTCTTTCCTTGTTTCATAAGCACCCTAATCGCAACTTCCTAACACACTCTTAATTCTTGTGAATTATTTTAGAAAGTGTGGCTGCGATCGTTGTATTGAATTTATATCCATCCCGCAGTCAACAGTCTACACGTCAGAAACCGTGGCTGGAAAAGTGTGGCTAACTTCACATAAACTTATTGTATTATAATAGGATTTTATCACTATAATCTTGTTCTTAGAGTATAGATATGGCTTTTTTGCATATGCATGTGAGAAAACATATACATTATTTATTTGAGGTCCGCTTGTGATATAGTGACATTTTTTTCTACTACACGTATTAATTATTATAGAATATATACGTATATACAACATCACCTGCGCTTTTTCTAATTCAAGACGCGAAGAAAATTTACTTCTGATGATGTGAGCCACGCCTACCAATATTATGAGATAAAAATTATTTTTATAAAACAATGACAGGTACAAATATTGTGTATCTTATGATGTTTTTTTTCTGTATTTTTCTGTTTTAAGAGAATGTCCGATTTTCCGATCTAATAATGTCTAATCTATAATTTTAATCGGCTGTTAAAAATTTTAACGTTATTAAATTCAATAATCTCATCAAATTAACTTATGAATATTTAAAAAAAAAAAATTAACTATGAGGTAATAATAAAAGTTCAATTGGAGATCAGGTAGATGGATAAATATAAATAGGTTAGTTATTAAAAAAAAACAGTACTATATTCTTTATCTGTAATATGTAATTAGTTATTATATTTACTATTATATGTATGATTTTTGACTCCATTATTGTTATTTTCTTTTTCTACTTGTTGTACTGGATGTTGTAGAGTACATAGACAGTCGGTTCTAGGATTTTCGTTCAGTACTATTTGTGGCCCTGCGAAGCGCCGATGATACTCTCGTTGTACGAGTTGATTTATGCTTTCTTTTCGGTTTTCTTGGGCAGCAATATTGCTTGAATGTTAGGCAAGACTCCGATTTGAGCGATTGTCACACCTGACAATAGCTTGTTCAATTCCTCGTCGTTGCGGATGGCCAATTGCAGATGACGGGGGATGATTCTTGTTTTTTTATTGTCCCGGGCTGCGTTAATGGGTAATTCCAAAACTTCGGCCGCCAAATATTCCATCACTGCGGCTAGATAGTTTTAATAACGTTAAAATTTTCAACAGCCGATTAAAATTATAGATTAGAAATTATTAGGTTGAAAAATCGGACATCCTCTTGAAAAATACAGAAAAAAAACATCATAAGATACATAATATTTTTACCTGTCATTGTTTTATAAAAACAATTTTTATCTGATAATATTAGTAGGCGTGGTCCACATCATCAGAAGTAAATTTTTGTCGCGTCTTGAATTAAAAAAAGCGCAGGTGATGTTGTATATACCTATATTCTATAATAATTGATACGTGTAGTAAAAAAAATGTCACTATATCACAAGCGGACCTCAAATAAATAATGTATATGTTTTCTCACATACATATGCAAAAAAAGCCATATCTATACTCTAAGAACAATATTATAGTGACTATTTCACTCATTCTATATTTAGTGAGGAAGTTTCCATAGCAACTCTCGATTCACAGCGATAAAACATGCAAGCCGGCAAAACTTAGCAAGTTATTATTTCATCGATAATATTTTGACATTTCTCACATTCATAGATAGCTTGGGAAATGAATACCATGAAGAAAACAAACAACGTTTAGTTAATCTATGATTAATACTTATTTGTCAAATAGCGCAATACGTGTCAAAAAGTAGATTGGGGAATTCCAAAAATGAGCCTCCAAGATACATTTGGAAATATTTCGTCGAAAGAAATACATAGTGAAATTGCCAAACTAGTGCCTTTCAACACAAGAAAAACTAGGACATCTGCATGGAACCAGTTCACGGAATTTTTTCTAAAAAGAAACTATACCTTAGATAGAGAAAGTCTCCAGAAAGATTAGCAGAAATATTAGAGGATTATGCTTTCAATATGAAGAAAAAAAACGGAGAAGATTATAAAGAATCCTCAGTGAAGCCTTTATGGAATACCACGGCACAGATGATTCAAGAAAAGTTTTTCAAGGAATATGATAGAATGATCGATCCATTCCAAGGTTTAATTTTCAAATCAGCTCGTCTGGCCAGGGATTCAAAGCGCAAAATGTTGCAAACTTTACCAGAAAAAAGAAAATCAAGTTCTAAAGCTTTTTCGACCGAACAGTTTTTGAGAATGGTCAACTGTTACGATGAAGATAAACCAGATGGGTTGCAAAAGAAATTTTTCCATATATGCTCCTTCGAATTGGATTGGAGAGGCAATGAGGCAGCTAATTGCTCAATTCATTATTTTCAAAAAGAATATGATCTTCTGGAAAACTTCACTGGTCGGGTGGAATATAACCCAATATTCTCCAAAACTTCCCAAGGTGGTTCGAATAACTTATCGAAAGTAAATGGTTAGTGAGTAAAGAAAACGAAGATTCATGTCCTGTTCGCTTATACCTTAAGCTCATAGAAAAAAGATCGACAAATCCAAACGTAACAACTGACAGACTTTTTTTGGCTACACATCCGAATTGGGAAAGAGGAATTTGGTACAAAAACATGCCTGTAGGAATAAATTCAATATCGAAATGGACAACAACATCAGCAGATAATATTGGAATTAGCACAAAAAAGTTCAAAATAACAAACCATTCCCATAGAGCATCGGCCATTTCATCATTGGCCAAAAAAGGAGTTAATGAACAAGAGTTAATCAAAATTACGGGACATTCGAGTGCACACTCCTTAAAACCATATTTACAACTAGATGCAGAACATCATTTAAAACTTATTCAAAATCTTTGAGAGGGCAATCATGAATCTGCCGCCAATCAAAATCATCACAGAACAGAATCAGAAGTATCAAATCTTTCATCAGATGGGATTCCGTCTGCTGCAACCGAAAGGAACAATTCCCAAATAATTAACTGTAACAATTGTAACTTTTACTTCAAAAATTAATTTGAACATGTTCCAATTCATTATTTCAAAACATTGTATGTCCCATGAATCGTTATTTTCTTGACTTTCTCAAATGTGACCATATTACTATTAGACATATTTTCTCGTGAAATAGTCATGTCGAATACCACTCGAGATGAAATTTAAGCAGGTAAAATTTCTCTCTTGTAACATTCAAGTTTGTTGCTTATCGGCAATTTCGTTCATGACATTTTTTCCAAAATCACTCGCCTGACGGCTCGTGATTTTGATACAAATGTCATTCGCGAAATCGCCTAAGCAACAAACTTTCATATTACAATCGAGAAATTTTGCCGGCAAAATTTCATCTCTAGTGGTATTATATATGATAAAATGCTATTATAATACAATAAAGGTGGGAAATCTGCGCGCGCATATATATATGCCGTAAATGTCCAAGAAATGGGCTAAACTTATAAAACAAGTTATACCACGTCAAACTATATAAAATAACCTTCAATTTGAGCCCAAAAAAAGTACTCTGCGATTTGTTTGCCGTAATTGGCGGCATCTTCAAAATTTGGACAAACTCTCCCAAATTTGGATTTTTATCAAAACTATTGGATATTTTGACTTCATCTTTGGATCACTCATTATGGTCACCATGATCTACTTTGACACTAAATTTCATCCAATTTGGTGAAGATTTGATCAAAATAGCCCAATTTTAATTTTTACCCCGAAAAACGTATATATATATATATATCTATTCTAGGGGAAGTAATGATCGCAAACACTCCAAATTTGAACCAAAGCTTCCTTGAACATTAACAATAAAAGGGTCCAACTCCCAAACCTTAGTCACAAGTCTAAGGGGTTGAAAAAAATTAATACTTCAAAACTGACCTAAAAAAAGGCCCAGAAACCAGTTTTTGGGATATTTGGGATGGTTCCGCCAAATATTTCTTGTAGAAAATTCTGGAATATCATTACTCTTATCACAAGAAACAACTTTTTCCACCTCCCCAACCTTTATCAAATTTTTACGAACCTCGCCTCACTTTTCCGTAGAATGACTCCACTATATGATCTTCAATGTATGCAGAATTCTCTATTTCTATTTAATTAAACGACCAAAACGCAAAATGCTATTTGCTCATCAAATGTATACGAGTCTAAAAGATTTCTTCGAATTTAATAATTAGCCTACAGCGTGTTTTCACATACAGGGGATACATATTTCCTAAATAACACTGAATTTAGTTTCCTTGGAGACATTTATCTTATAATCCAGAAGTTTCACCTATGATTTTTTTATTATTTTCAATTAAATTAAAATTGAAAGAGTAAAAATAACAGTGAATGTCTGCACCTAATATACTGCATAATTATACTCCTCGAGAAGCAGTTTTGAATACATGCATTAGCTGAAACACACACGTTACTTATCCAGACACCTATACTTTCTTAGATAAGTAATTGTGGACACCATGTGTCGTCACAAAATAATGAGAGTTTAATAACGTAGAGAAATACTCGGTATGTTGTGCTTTACGTGCGGAAGCTTCAATTATTTCATTTCTACTCGATGAGTTTAAAATTACTGTGAGATAATCGGTGTAATAAAGTAAAGTAACGAAAGCAAACTTGTGCTTATATTCTCGCATCGAAGGTACTTGGACAGTTTTCTGTTTCCATAACTGTTTCTCAGACTTATCACAGTTATTCACCAATAAAAACATTTTGCGATACTTCTCGAGTTTATACTTTACAACAGTTCATTACCAACATCACGTAATTGATCTACTTTGTGCAACTTCGTTGTATCAGTAGTTTTCTTACTTAATGAATATTAATTGTCACATATTTACAATTTGACGGTTCTCTAACTAGGTAGTTAATCAATGAGGTTGTCCGCTACTATGTTCCATAGTACCCAACATAGAGTTAGCACCATATTTGGAGAGGAAAGATTCGAATCTACTGAGGGCTTTATCGAGTGCACCTTCAATATCAATGTAGACACCCAGAGTGGCCCAGCGATCATTCGATACGGTCGGCAGAACCGAATCTGTAATCTTTCTTGGGTGTAGGCATGTTGGTTAATATGAAACAGGTTGCCATAGACGGTGGTCCCCAGAATTAATCCTTAACATAATTTTTCTAAGGCTTCACTACAATATGTTGCAGTTCTGACAATTTAAATGTCTAGTTGAATTGAATATTTTTGAGAGGTGGGATCTTCGTCACAGTTTAATTTTACAATAATATTTTGTTATCCTTTGAATAAGTTCACCTTAATGGGGATGAAGAACTTTCAAGGAAAGTATGATGTAATTCACAATCTCCACCATCGAGTGGCGTGATGTGGAGATTGTTGCAATTTGAGTAGGTAATGGAACAAACATTAAGGTTTGTTGTGTCTGACAACGTTGTTCGACCAATATTTGGAAGATATGCATATTCATTCTATTCCGAACATCAAATAACCAAGAACTAAACAATCACTGTCACAATGTTCTTGTCTTACAAAACAGTAGATACAGTGGATGATTAGCAACGAGGTCTACTACTAGAGTGGACAACTAAGCCTTTCACGGGTAATCTGGCGGACATTCTGTCCTTCTCGCACACATGTACTGCGCTCTCCCTCGCACGATTTCCCCTTAATTCTCCTCAACTATGACGGTATGCGAGGCGCGCGTTATATTATATTTCAAAGTTATTTATTATTTCGTTAAAATGATTAACTATCACAAAGTAACGGCTTCCACAATTGAATTTTTAAAACATATGTATTACTCAAAGAGTTTTTGGAGTAAAATTTGTAAATTTATTGTACATTCCAGTACCTTGTAAGAATAATAAACAATAAATGAAACCTGTTTGATAATATTTTCCTGTGCAAATGAACTTAACCTGACAACTTCTTTTATTGTGTTACACACTTATACACATTTTCAATATATTTATTTAACATAATAAAATTATATTATGTTTTATAACTTAACATAATTATCACTCTAGGGGATTGAAGTATGTATTACTTTTTCGATTCCACCTGGCATTTTTATTAGAGGCATACGTTTATATTTCATAAACTCTGAAACTTGTTATACGATATTTCCTAAGACTTTTCCAGAAATCAAAATTAAATCTACGCTCCTCACAGATCACCACTTAAATTAGAAACAAAATCAAGATATACGCATTCCGCATTGCTTTATATGTACGTAAACAAATAATCTGACAACTCGTCCGCCATACTGGAATGGTAAAGCAGATACCTAATTATCATTTCGGATCACTATATTTCTTCTTCTGCTCCACAACTTTAAAAAGCGCGCCTATTTGATTTTAACACCTTCCTGAAAGTTAAAAATTCGGTGTAGAAGGGGAGACCGTGCGAGTGAGAGCGCACTACGAGCGTACTACATGTGCAAGAAGAGCAGGATGTCCGCCAGGTTACCAGCGGTTCCCTATGCTTAACACACTACTTGTCTACTCTAGTAGTAGACCTCGTTGATGATTAGTGGATCATCATCTATTCCATAACCTCCACACTCTATAGTTTGGTAATATGTGGTTTTCTGTGACTTAGGTCGGGCTCTATGCTCTAGGTTAGCTGCACCTAGACCGGTTGCCAGCCAGACACTTCTGGTCAAAATATCGTTACAGTATCTACTCAATACCATATACGATATTAGGTACAGCGGCAATGAAAGTAAATCAATTCTAAACCTGTTTTATGTGCATTCTATGATGAGATTGCAGTCTCGACAGGGAAAAATTATGTGATGTTCCGCCCCCGCCGTTATGCTCCGAGAAGTTTCGTGCACGTACCACTTCTCTGTGGTACCCCTACCGCCACTTCACTGGTTCTCGATTTAATTTCTTCAGAGGTATTATCTATGGAATGGCGTATACTGATAAACCGAGACCTCTTTCCAAGAAAATTTGAAATCTAGTCGAGACTTAGATCCCGGAGGCCATTCAATTGCAATCTGTTTAGTAACGAATTATGGGATATACAGTCAAATACCTGTATACAGCAGGACATTCGCCGACTCGATGCAACATATTAGTTTAACATAGAAAAAGTATATCGCATCGTTAGTCGAGTTCTGATCGAAATACAAAGCGATTGTCATTTACAATATTGAGTTTATTCAAGAAAGAAACATTCAAGTCTTGCCAGGAAGCAATACTAAAAATTTTTGAAACAACAGAGGTTAATGTGATGGTCTATAATTGTTCCCACATTACAGCGCCTAAACACTTTGGTCAAATGGAACCGGATTTGAACCAGCAAAAGTCAAGAAAGCGCCAGAGAAACCATCGAAGGAAGCCGGCGCAGTTTTAGTTATTTTCAAAACGTGGAATGGTCCTTACTACATCAACATCAAATAGTTGAAGTGTATTCCAGGCAGTGCTTCATCCGTGTAGTGAAGATCTTGTTTGTAATTTTTTGTGAAAAAGCATACATTTTCATAAAGGATCCAATTGATGGAATTTCATTGGTTCCCACTAACGTCAAGCTAAGCTAGTTGCTTTGTACGTTACCAAAATCACAGCAACCTTGAATCAAAGCAGGTGAAGCTTTTCAACACCACCGCTAGGAGAAGACAGCAACAACTTTTCGACTCCAATCATCAAGGAATTTTGTACAAATATAAACAAGTAGACGTAACAAGAAAGATAAATATCTGATTAACAGCAAACAACAAGTAATAGGCCAGTGAATTTCATTATCCATTTTCTACCATTTCAAATTAACTTTGTTTATTTCAAATTACTGAAATAAAACCTTTACTCTAATTCATGATATTAAGGTCTTTATACCAAGACGTCTTATCGAAAATCTACCATCACATATACATGAGGGTTGATAGATTTGACACAGTGGATTAAAATATTTGATAACGTTTATTATTAGTCTGCTAATCGTAATTGCACAAAGCGTCATGAAAATATTTTTACTATTCTTTGCTGTTTTACCTCATTTTGTAGTTGTTTTAGCAAACCTTATATTGTTGTTAATCCGTTCATATGTTTGTTGCAGTCACATATATTTTTGTTTCTGAATTACATATCTCTCAGTTTTATACCTAGCATTAAAATATTGATTATATCAAACAATATATCGCCAGTGCCTATATAGTATTGCTGTTTGATAATTAAGTCACTTCAGCAACTTTCATATACTACTATTTCGTCAATCTATTTATAAACAATGGATTCTCCGCAGAAACGCACCAAATTAAACTCTCAACTCCCTAGATTTGGAAATATATTGAACAAAATGAAAACTGCTTCCGTATTGGAATAAATTTTACAAGATCATCAAATCATTGAGCTACAAAAAATAACTTCTTTGAACTAATATTAAATAGTTTTTAAGATATAATTTCAGAAATCGAACATGAACAAGTGAAAGCATACAATTTCGAGGAGAGATATCATTAATTGATGAAAATAGTTTTCATTTAGCAATGTTAACAATTTTCATCATTTGAACGCATCTTTTATCGGTAAGGTTCTGTTTCAAAAATGTAGAAATAACTTCAGGTAATTATCTTATCGCTTCGCAAAATTTAAATGATCGCTTCAATAACTCGTATGCTTATTTCTCACCATACAAAATAACTTTTCAATCTGGAATTGATTACAAAGGAATCATCCTACAAACTCAGAACTCTAGTTGATGCAGTAAAAAAAACGTTTTCTTATTACAGAAGAGCGAACGATTTCTCGTTTATCTTTATCACGTAAAAACTCAGATTCTGTCACTCATGAATTCCAAAATGCGAATAATTTCGATAGCGATCATACTCCCACTCTTGAAAGTGATGAATTTTTCTCGACAAAAATCATCTATGCCAGAAACTGAAAAGAATCAGCAATTACGTGATGGAAATGCATTCTATACTTAAATAAAACAACTATTAAAAGTTCAATTTTCAATAGGTTAATAAATAAATGTAACTACTGTTCCTCACCGTAGCTTCTTCAAACAAATATTACAAATTAATCAGTACTTTGTAATATTTTTAAGCGAAACTATAGTTACATTTATTAATTAAACTAGCGAAAATCGGACTTTTAATAATCATTTCATTTAGGTTATGCCAAAAACCCTGGATCAGAACCAAAAACCTAATTTGAAACGTGCTTAGTCCTTTTTCACCTCAAATGGTTCTTGCGTACTGTGTACAAAATAGACATCTTGAAAACATGTACAATTTTGCTAATTTTAAGTTTTGAAAGATATACTCCATAACTAAAAGGTGAATTCACTAAATATGAAAGAAGGGATGCAACAATAGGGAGTGCTAGGTTTATCAAGATACTAGGCTCGCCATCATCGTCATATGAGATTTCCTCTTTCAGTTTACGTAAAATCAAATTTTTAAATTCCTCTGCAGAGGCCTCCACCATCTGGGGGCCCCCACCAAAAATCAAGTGAAGAAGAAAAAATTTGCTTATTACAGAAATCATATGACAATTATCTAATATAGTAATCAATAGTATTGATGTGAATATTGGTAATCAATAATGAATAATATCGTCTTTTTGCGTCATTTAGTGCAACATTTGCATGTACAGATTTCTTACGACAACGCGTCTGCCATGAGAGGGAAATACAACATTCTTCAAGCTCTTGTGAAGGCGGACAACGGATTGGCTGATTGGATTCCTTGTGCTGCACATTCCCCGAACCTCGTCGGCAAAGATGCTGCTGAATATTGTATTGTGGCAGTGCGGTTTGTCAACTTTTTGGAAGAAGTTTACGTATTTTTCACAAGCTCTACAAGTCGTTACAAGAAACTTACAGAGCAACTCGAGTGAATAGTACCCGCTGGCCTTGTCGTGCAGATGGTACTAAAGCTTTGGTGCTCGGATATGCAGACATAAAACAAACACTCTTGTTAATGTCCGAAGATGATGAGCAACATTCGAAAACCCGAGTCGAGTGTCAAGGCTTGCATAAGCAAATGTGCAAATTGGAAACTGGCATCTATGCTGTCTTCTGGAATGACATTTTAAACAGAGTTAACGCGACAAGCAAACTGCTTGAATATTCCAAGCTCGACTTGAATTCTGCAGTTGCAGCTCTGAAGTCACTGAGAGTTTTCATTGAGAAAGAACGCTACAAAAAAGCAGGAAAAGGACGAACTGGAACGTCAGAGTACGAGACCTCGAGGACACGGCGCCGAAATCTCCGCTTGATTCCACTGGACTATGGGCAGGCGCCAGAAGTGGACCTGTCACCATCGCGGAAATTTGTCGTCGAAAACTACCTCCCTGTAATCGACCAGTTGTTGACATCATTGGACCAACGGCTTGCGGCGTATGAACTAGTGTCTACGCGTTTCGGATTTCTGGCTGAACTCGAGGAGTTGAGTTCCGATGATTTGCGTAAACAAGCACGGCTTTTGGCTGGGATTTACAAATACGATGTTGATGAAAATCTTGGGGTCGAGTTAATACAATTTGCCGAATTTTACAGACAGTTTGCTGGGAACAAAGACCAAAATACTTAAGTCGCGAACATTGTATGTAGTCGTTAATCATTGAAAAACAGCTGCAGGATACTTTTCCTATTGTTGGAACTATATTAAAAATGTATCTCGTTTCAATGATCACGAGTTGTTCAGCGGAAAGATCATTTTCAAAATTGAAATTGTTGAAAAACAGATTGCGAACGGCAATGACTCAACAACGTCTTAACGATCTCGCGATATTGAGCAGCAACAGAGATATTTTGAGATCTTTGAATTTTGACGATGTCATCGACGATTTCGCGGCTAGGAAAACTCTAAAAATACCTGTGTAAAGTTATTGATATTTATGTAAATTAAATAATATATATTGTCTAGATTTTTTATTACAAGCACATTTTAAAATGCATTAAAATTGCATTCAGTATACAGTCGGTGTATACTGAATAAAAAAAAATGTTAGCCTCTGACATATAGGAGCCCCCACCACCTTAAATCCGGCCCTGTTCCTCTGTAGAGAAGGGATTTATTTTTGATAGTTTTTGGTGCTTTATCTTGTTTCATGTTGTTTAAAATCTTATGTGGAGCATATCGAAAGAATTCGTTAATAAGATCCGGAACAACATACGGATTCTCAACAATATGCTTGTTGTGTTCTATTGACCTCTGTTCAGTTACATGAAAATATATAATAATCATAGTTAAACTTGTTTGGTAAATTATTATTGTCAGTTACAAATTCAGTTCAATATTGTAAATAAGGGGCTACGAAATGTCCAGTTTCTCTTTTTTATTACTGCATTACTTGTAACGGCATAGGCGTATCTTCACCCTACCGACGGTATGGTTATAAACAAGTGGTGGGTTCCTACCCATTAATTCCTCTGAACATATTTATCAATACTAACAAATATCTGCATGACCAGTGCAAACCAACCCTCCTTTGGGATAGCATACAGTAACTTTATGCTCCGTTTTGTTTAACCTGTTCCAACTTTAAGTAATATAGTTAGTGTTAGCATCCGGCTCGAAGGACCATGTTTATTTCCTGATTCTATCGTGGAAATGTTTTTAGGTTGTATAAATAAAAAGTCAATTTCGGAAGCACACCCTTACTCCTGGTCATTTTCTTATTGGAGAGCCTATCACTGCCCTGCCTGACGCGAACCTGTTAGATGTACAAGAAAACCGATTATCCAGATTCCAAAGGTGCAAGCAGTTGGCGCAATATTTTTGGAAGCGCTGGCATGGGAATATATATCCAGTCTGCAGAGGCGTACGAAATGGAAGTTACCAGGTCAAAACAACGTTCAACCTGGTGTGTTGGTCCTACTGAACGAGGACAACTTGCCGCCACTACGATGGAAGATGGGTCGAGTTATCGAAACACATCCCGGTACAGACAAAATTGTTCGCTTAGTGAGTGCGAAAACTAATAATGGTGTTGTGAGACGTACAATCTCTAAAATGTCTCCGCTACCAAAAGACAATCAAACAGACAATCACTGATCATTATGTTATGCAGGGACGCGCCGTCCATATGGGCAAGGTCGTGCGGCGCACGACGGCGCCAAGGCCTTAAAGGCGCCGCTCCACCAATACCCAATACCGACCGCCGACCGCCGGTGAAATATTTCTACTCCTATTCCCGAGGAGTGGGGGAGCGAACATCCGCGTAGCCTTCGACGAGCAGGTTTGAACTTGCAAAATTTTGCGTGTTCATAATCGATTTAACAGGTTGATTTCTCATTCTTGTCTTGATGAGCGCATAAGACATATAGGGGCCTTATTTGCTATTACGTATCTACCGAAGTTGTGAAAAATAGTTACAAATAAGGTAAGTAACTGATAATTACCAGGGATGCACATATGGAAAATAATTGGTTTCCTTTTTAATAATTATTGTTTATGAAACAAATAAGACTCAGTGCTTAATAATTTTTATTTATTTTATTTAGATGGCCAGAGAAGAAAAAAAGAAATTGTCTGGTTACCAGAAATTGCTCAACAAGCGAAAACGGGAGGAAGACTTGGAGAAAACCAATTTCAAAATTAGTCACTTTTTTCGAAAGACCACACAAGACACTACTTCTGATAACAGTGATTTTCTACAATCAACACAATCAAACTTGCCATCAGAATTAGAAAAGCAAGCTAATGAGGATGAAGATCCAGAAGAATTAGATCTTGATACGTTTCAGTCAGTGTCGGTAACATCATGTTCGAGTAAGCAAGAAGAATTATGCGAAGAAGCGCCCCTTTCTCACGATCCAGGTCTTTGGCCAAGTGTATTGTCTTCAATTCAGGTGCAAGAACTTGTCGAAAAAGGTCCAATGCAATATCAAAATAAAACTATGTATCAGTATCCTAAAGACAAAAGTGGACGTAAGTTTTCCGATATATATTTTACTCGAATTTTGTTAAATGGTGAAAAGGTTCATCTAATGAAAAAAAAACCAGGTTTTTTGCTTCTGCTGTAAAATATTCAATGACCCCAACAATGCATTGACTTTTAAAAACACTAAATTAAGTAACCAAGACGGATTCAATGATTAGCATCATTTGAGCGAACATTTGAAAATCCACGAAAAAAGTAAATCTCATTTTCAAAATTTACGTGTCTGGTCAGATTTACTGGAACGATTAAAAACTAATCGAACCGTTGATTCTGAAATGCAAAATTTATTAAAAAATGAAACCAAACATTGGCGCAGTGTCATTGAAAGAATAATGTATACTATTCAATTTCTGGCTGAACAAAACTTGGCTTTTCGTGGTCCTAGTAACAAATTATTCGAAAGAAATAATGGAAATTTTTCAAAATGTATAGAAATGATAGCAAAATTTGATCCAGTCATGTCTGCGCATATTAATAGATCTCAAAAAAATATTCCACTTTACCTTGGGGATAAAATTCAAAACGAAAGCATTAAATTAATAGGTGACAATATAAGAAATAATATTTTAAACGAAGTAAAAGAAGCGAAGTATATTTCTATATTACTTGATTGTACTCCGGATGTCAGCCGCCAGGAGCAGATTTCTGTTTGCTTAAGATACGTTAATTTAAAAAACAATAGATTTAGTGTCGAAGAACGTTTTTTAACATTTAATCCTGTGAGTGATACAACAGGTGAAGGTTTAACAAACTTTTTACTAAAAACTTTGGAGAATTATGGTTTAGACATTTATAATATGCGCGGCCAAGGTTATGATAATGGTTCAAATATGAAGGGTAAACAACAAGGTGTACAAAAAAGAATTTTAGACATTAATCCACGAGCAATGTTTGTTCCTTGTTGTAACCACAGTTTGAACCTTGTCATAAACGATGCTGTGAAATCCAATATATCTAGTATACATTTTTTTTCAACTGTTCAAGAATTATATAATTTTTTTTCTGCCTCAACCAATCGGTGGTCTGTTTTGAAAAGTAACATTTCAAGTCTGACGTTAAAGCCTTTGTCAGACACTAGATGGTCTAGCCGAATTGATGCAATAACCCCTCTTAGATTCCAGTTGGGCGAAATTTACGATGCTCTTTTTGAAATTTTATCCGGAAATAATTTGGACACTAGTACAAAACATCTAGCTACCTCCTTAGGTAAAAAAATAAAAAATTATGAGTTTGTGTGTATGGTAGTCTTGTGGTACAAGATTCTAAATAATGTGGATGTTGTTACTAAGATTATGCAATCAAAAACATTTAATATTTCCCAGGCTTGCGAAAGTTTGAGTAAACTCAATGAATTTGTAAAACAATATCGATCTGACAAAGGCTTTATTGACTTATTAGTAGATGCCAAAGAACTAGCTTCTTGCTTAGAAGTTGATGCAAAATTCATATCCGCAGAAATGTTAAGGCCACGAAAGATTAAAAAACAATTTTCTTACGAAGGTGACGACCAGCCGATTGAAAATCAAGAAATGAAATTTAAAGTAAATTGCTTTTTCGGAATGCTAGACATTACTCTTTCATCAGTACATGAAAGATTTAAACTATTATCGTGTCATTCTGATGTTTTCAATTTTTTGTGGAATGTTGAGGATTTCGGCAAATACTCTGATCAAGATCAATTTAATTTTTGTAAAAAACTGGAAGAAACCTTAACTGACAAAGATCGAATCGAGAAAGATATAGATGGAACAGAACTTTTACACGAATTACAATTTCTGCAAAATGGCGACAAAAAGGCGACGTCTGTAGTAGAAACACTTAATTACATTGCAATAAATAACCTAACTCACTCATTTCCAAACATTACGATTGCATTGCGCATATTATTAACCATTCCAGTTTCTGTAGCTACAGCCGAGAGGTCATTCTCTAAATTAAAGTTGATTAAAAATTATTTACGATCTAGAATGGGCCAAGAGCGGTTGGAAAATCTTGCTATTATTTCTATAGAATCTGACTTTTTAAAGCAACTTGAAATGGAAGACCTTGTAAACGAATTTGCAAAAAGTAAAGCTAGAAAAGTCCAATTTTTGTAAATCCTCTTCATCATGTATCATGATCATATGTATTATCTGTCTTAAAACAATCGCTATTTTATTTCTGTTTTTTTTTTCAATAGTTTGTATCTTTGATACTGTTTTTGTTTTGTTACTGTTGTTTCATATTCTATTAATATTTTTTGTGTACTTTTCGTTTGTCACAAATAAATATAGACATATATGGTCATTAGTACTAAAGAGTTTTCATCAAAAAGTTCGACAGTGAACTATGAGAGAATATTATAATATTGGTGAAAGGCGCCTATCATGATTCCGCACGACAGCGCCGAAAATACTTGGCGCGTCCCTGATGTTATGTATTTTTTTTATCCTTGTACGCAGGAACACGATATGTGATATAACTTCAAGGAGCCCGGCATGTTCAGTTACATGAAAATATATAATAATCATAGTTAAACTTGTTTATTAAATTATTATTGTCAGTTACAAATTCAGTTCAATATTGTAAATAAGGGGCTGCGAAATATTCTGTTTCCCTTTTTTATTACTATAATTACTTGTAACGGTACAGGCGTATCTTTACCCTATACCGATGGTATAGTTATAAACAAGTGGTGAGTTCCTACCCATTAATTCCTCTGTACATATTTATCAATACTAACAAATATCTGCATGACCAGTGCAAACCAAGCCTCCTTCGGAATAACATACAGTAACTTTCTGCTGTGTTTCATTCAAACTGTTTTAACTTTAAGTAATATAGTTAGTGTTAGCATCCGAAATTGACTTTTTATTTATACAAAATAAACATTTCCACGATAAAATCAGGAAATAAACAACCTCTATTGAGGTTTTATCGTGTTTACCCAGCTTCTGACGTGTCAGGATTCATTTTGGATATTCTCAAAAAACAAGGTTTGTTGGCGCAGCTTTTAATTTATTTGAATTTGTTTTATTCCCAATAATTGCAATTTTATTAGTATTCTCCATAGATCTCGGTTTAAGTTTCCTGTTGCCTACCTCTAATGTGATTGTCCGCATAATTCGTTTTCATTTTTGTTACTGGAGTAGTTGATGAGCTTGCATTTTCCGGAAACAGATTTTCAATTCCAATTACCGTTGTATTTAGATTATGAACTTCTAAACCTATTAATTAATCCTGCATCTGACAAAATGTCCATGGTATCAATACGTGCACGGAAAATTCTTGAAATAATATCTCTTCAGTAATTTCGAAAACATACATTTTTCTTAAATTAAACCCCGACTGATGGTTACCGTCATACTGCATAACTTGGTGGCGAAATGTTCGGAGACCGATCAGCCCCAAGGGCAAAAGGGGGGGGGGGTTAAACGGTGGACGTTGTACAATGGGGGCGAAACGTCCTCATTCCCCAGAAAACAGTCGCACTATAGGAATATATTTGTGGATAATGAGTAATACTAATTATACCTACTGGCAAATTTTCTGAATGTGGAAAATTAGCAGTTTGACCGTACAGCAATCCTTCTAATCGGTAAGGAAAACTTAGTATCCAATTTAAAATGGCGCTATTAGTATTACCAATTCCGGACTGACTATCATACATTATTTTTAAATAGAAAACGTTTAGGCAGATCAATGTTACTTGTTGAGAGCGATTTCTTAAAGATCAAATATAACGTACTTGTATGCCCTTGACGTTTTTCTGATTTTATAATGGAAAATATCTATTTTCTTCCTTTCTCCTTGCATTGAAATGGACGAAACTCTTCATAAATTAATTTTTTGACTATTTTATTTCCACGATAATCAATAAAAAGAAGAAATTAGAAGAAAACTGACCTGTTCTGTATAATTTTTCTGATTTTATAATGGAAAATATCTATTTTCTTCCTTTCTCCTTGCATTGAAATGGACGAAACTCTTCATAAATTAATTTTTTTACTATTTTATTCTCACGATAATCAATAAAAAGACGAAATTAGAAGAAAACTGACCTGTACTGAATAATTTTTCTGATTTTATAATGGAAAATATCTATTTTCTTCCTTTCTCCTTGAAATGGACGAAACTCTTCATAAATTAATTTTTTGACTATTTTATTTTCACGATAATCAATAAAAAGAAGAAATTAGAAGAAAACTGACCTGTTCTGTATAATTAAACAATATTGGAACATAATGAAACCAAAGGCAACCGTTTTTCATGAAATGGATATTTTAGACTTGAATTCGGTTAAATTGAAGTTATGTCAACAAATAGTTATAGAAGTTGTTTGCTATACCAAATCAATGCAAAATCAATGTTTAAAGATAGTGTTGAATAACACATGGTGTGAAGAACCTAGAGCGGATACTGTAAGCACATAATGCATCTTAATATGCAGGAGCGGCCCGTGGCTTAGCAATGACTTGTAACTAACTCAATAAATCACAATAACTAAGTTGCATGGTGTCTGCGGAACTCGTGTTTATAATTTTTTTACAATGCTGATTTTAAGAATCGATAAAGGCATTGATGTTTACACCCCCGTTATTCAATTGGACATGTTAGTTTCAATCTGATATTAGATAACAATTTCGCGTTTTATGGATATCGGTGTGAAGATTCAATTAGGCAAAGATAATCGGTCGTATTATGCAAAAGGTAAAATATACAAGCAAAGCTAAGCCGATTGTGGCCATATACAGCATTGCAGTTCGAAGCTAGCACTTTGGGCGCCCAGAAGGGCGTGGAGAGAAGGGAGCAGTTGCCATTTGAAAATTTCTCCCAGCTGGTGACGCCGCGGGGTGGTCAAGGTCTCAGGGCCGTCGACACTTCAAAATCGCCATCGCTATCTATTGTATACATTATAGAAATCTGAACTTATCGGATCATATTAGATATCAACAGAATTAATAATAAAGATTATTGACCCAGGTATGACAAAACGAGATTTCTTAAAACTAATTGTATTAGCAGAAAGCGTGCTTTTCGCACAAATTTCAATTAAAAATGCACACGTCGCCGAAACGAACAGAACCACGAATAATCAAAATTGTACCACATCAATGTTTCAATTATAAAATATATCAAGAATCCTCTATTTAGTAATATTTTCATAATATGAAAACACATTAATGTAGTCTATTTACGACTGAAGACCAAAACTATTTATTACGTTAAGTATGTACTTTCGAACCAGTTAAGATTTATGAGATAATAGAAAAGGTTGTGTCAGACAGACCTTATTGGAACACTACTTTTGAGCATTCTTCCTAAAATAAACTTCTAACATTATAAAGACGCATGTAGGGATTTGAAAGAGTTTTAATTAATTAAATTAGTAGAAATCTGACTTAATGTCTGAATATCTGTCCTATGATTTACAGATTTGGTTCGAATGTTATATTTTTAATTCAGCTCTTTAGTCGTAATACAGACTGTGTCTCGATATGTTCATTCAGCTTCTAAGAATATTGCTTAGCAGCGGATTCTTAACTTATATACTTAAAACATTGATGTGTTATAATTTCGATTGTTCGTGTTTCTGTTCGTTTCGAAGACGTGGGCATTTTTAATTGAAATTAGTGCGATAAGGACGCCTTGTGGTGATACAATTAGTTTTAAGAATTCACGTTTATACAGTTATACGTCTTCTGATGGTCGTGAGACCGAAACGTACGTAAAGACGAAACTAACAATAATATTTTATATATAATTTATTTCTAGTGTCAAGTAAGTTTTTCATATTGAATTTTGTTATTGCTTTATTATATTTTCTTGAATTTTATAACAAACAGTTGGCACCATAATATGTGAATAGCTTCTGATAATAATTTATTTTGAAATTTATTTAAATGGATTTTTTCAGTACTAAACTGATGATAAAGTCATCAATCAAACTACTTCATGTATATAACGGAAGTTTAGAACTTTTACGGACGAAATTAATTTATATATTGAAAAAAATGGCAAAAAGTAAAATTTGCAATAGAACGTTCAAATTTGAGAGGCATGTTAAAGAAAATTTGAAAAATTTAAACAATTAAGAAGCCTATTTGGAGAAATTATTTTCAAAAAATGTCACTTTTGACATTTAGCGAAAGTAACGTGACCCCGTCTGAGTGGGGCATTTTTCATCTTTTCTAAGGCAAAACACAACCAAGTCGAATTTCAAAATAAATTATCATCAATAGTTTTTCCCGTATACATAACCAATCAAGATGTACAGATGATTCCACGACATGTATCCCCAATTTAAATGTCTCGAATGAATATGTATTTGGATACACAATGTAAATTTAATAACTAAGGAGACTTTTACTGGCAAGAATTTCATGGTTAGTTTCACTTTATTTTGAGAACATTACCATAGGAGAAAAAACAGATGTTAACACTATTGATCCGAAATTTGGAAAAACCAAATTGAAAATATATTTTCATCACGAAATCGAGCTATAATCAAACCTAAATGTTGAAATATCGTTGGCTCATATATAGCTAAAGATCTACTCATCGCTACTTTTTTGACGTTTCAAAAATTTAATTGATACACAGTGATTCGTGTTTCCCCAAACCTGCTGAGACTTTTGGAAATTTTGAAATCGTGCAAGATCAATTTGACAGTTCAATAGTATTATTTTTATTGAACGAATCAAGTACCCTGAGGGTACCAAAGGAAACAGGAATATGAAATATGCAAACAAAACTAGTACGGAGCTAGAAAAACGAGTATTTTACGGAACAAACAAAAAACGCAAAAGATAGTAAAACAATATGGTAAGTCATTAATAAATTCAAGAACAAAAACATCCGAAATACCACAATTTAAAAAATCCAAATTGACGATGAAACTACTCTGAACAAAAAAGAAATATTCAATGGTGGAAGCCGTTACTGCGATAATTTATCATATTATGATAAAATAAACCACTTTTACTTTGGTTTTTATCACATATATTATTGAAACAAATCGTGAAATATAGTTTCGACACTAGCGTGTCATCTTCAAACGATACTAATGTATGAAAATATGAATAATCATGGCTATTTATGATACAATATAAGACACTGGTAACAAGTGAGGTTGCGGTTTGGAAAATATATTGCTAGAGTAGTCTAATTGAAATTGGATAATGAGGTAGAGTTAATATTGTGATAAGGAAATTTTAATGCGGAGGTATACTAGGAAGGCACAAGAGGATTATAGGAAATTTAACGTTATCAAGACAAGATGCTATAGTACACATCTAATTGATCATTCAAAATGTTATTGTGTTTATTTTTAATACCTCTGAAAATTTCTATTGATTCTAGTCTGTTTAATATTACGACTAGATCTACCGATGTAAAAGTTATCACACTCTGAACAGGTTAATTTATATACTCCAAGTTTATTAAACTTATTTTTTTTATCTTTGGCATTGAACAAAAAATAGGACAATTTATTTTGAGGTTTGAAGCTAACTTTTGGATGACGTTTCGACAAAATTTCTGCAATTCTTTCACGTACCAAAATATGTGAGGGGAACGTATTTTGATGGAAATTCTGAATTGTTTGTAGAAGGATCCTTTTACAAAAATTCTGACATAGTACGTAATCTGACGAGATGGATGTGAATGCTTGATTTTGAAATAGCTGCAGAGAAAGCAGCTATCATTTTTTCTCCAGAATGAGAATAGGAGCCGAAGCAGCCATTACCTTAAGGTTCTTCATCAGCCTGCCCTCCTAAACAAAATATATGAAATATAATTTGACAACGATGTTTAAATAGTCAGCGCGCGCAACCATGCAACGATACATTCATTTAGATAAGATCCTAACATCACTGAATGTTCCCTCTTATCATCCAATTGCTGCTGCTGTGCGCAAATAATTGCGAAAAGCGGCGTTGCCAGATTTCGATTTATTCGTGATTTCTATACACTATTAAAATGTCATCAAATTTGTATCAGTACTTCGGGAGCAATCTGACATTAAAGTCAGATAGCACACATTAACCAAAAACATGAGAAGTGCATCAATGTCCTTAAGTGCACCACAAAAAACCATATTAAAATGTCACTCGTTTTCTACCTTGTATATGTTCGCTCGATACTAGCCATGGGCTGCACACTATATGGTTCTGCATCGGTAACAAATTTGAGGCATATTGATCGCATTCAAAATAGGTGCATTAGAGTCTGCCCCGGTGTCATGAGCTCTACACCTATAGCTGTTATATTAGCAGAGGCACAGGAACCTTTATTAACAATCAGACGAGATTTGCTTTGCCAAAAATGTATAATAAGAAAACCTTTTTTTTTGACAATCATCAAATTACTCCCAAAATTTGCAATTTAACAGCAAACACACATAATAGATACTAAATACTCCTTCTTTTCTGTAGACTACTACTACTTGTTCTTATGAATCGTCCTAGTGTATATTTCCTGTATACACTGACCAAGAAACCTCAAACAACAGTATCTTCTGCTTGGATTACCAGATTCTATTGCCATATAACGGATGGCTCAAAAACATTTACAGGAGTACTGTAAATTACCGAATGAAATCTCGATATATATTGCAGAAGCAATAGCGATACTGAAGGCACTCGAATGAGCAAACAAAACTAACATAACGAGTGACATAATAATAGCATCAGATTCCATGTCTGTACTTAAATCAATAAAATGCGTATAAGCCATGACCAACTATATTTATCAAACTTAAAAACGGCCGCTTGACAAAGGTGGAAGACTAGTATTTTGTAAATAAATCGAAAACAATAGCGATAGTATAGGGAACCAAACACAAAGTTGCCCTAATTTTTCGTGCTGCTATAAAACAAATGGGGGTTTCCATTAGAGTTTTTGCATTTTCTAAATTATTATTTCAATAATTTTTTGTGAGCACCCTGGACGAGATCGGAAACTTTCTTTATGGTATTTCTCTGCGCTAAGTCTTTGATTAGAAAATGCCAAAAACGCATTACGAAATATGCAGCCGTTATGAAGTAACTGTCAATCAAGTACGGGTCTACATCTGTAATTTTTTCTCTAAAATTGCAAATATCTCAGTAACGGTTGAATTTAGGTATAAGACATGATAAATGAAATGTACCTAGAATTTTCCGTTGAATCCCAAATGCAATTAATTATAGGGTGTTCCATTTAAAATAACGAAGTTGTCATCGACTTCCGGTATAACCAGCTTGAAAATATTTTAGATGAATAGTAGGTACTCATTGACTTTGGTCAGCTGCCAAATTTTCAAAGAATTCTATGTTTACTTTTTAAGATATCGATCGATGCAGTTCGTGGTGAGACACTGTAGTGGCTACAAATGTAAGGAAGGCTGGCAGGGGCCAGGTAGCTTAGTGGTAGAAGCATAGATCTTCTAATCACTGTGGCTTCCGGTCGCGGGTTCGAATCTCAGCGACTGTGAAATTTTTCCGCTAGTCCGAGTAAGTGGTGAGGCAAGATACAAGATATAATGTCAGGCCCAAGTGTCATCGAGACTGCTCTGGTTGCAGAATCGAGCCACTTTTATATCCCGATTATCCAAAAATAGCTACATATATAAATGCGGGTGGATAACAGGAAATATCGAACTATAATAATCAGACTTAGATCGAACCGTGGAAGTTTCCCCTCACATTTAGCCAAAATTGGTATTAGATAAAATTTTAATTGCTCTTTTGATAACAACAACAAACGACAGAACACGCCATAGAGCTCATTAAAAATAGACTTTATGAGAACTTGACAACCGTAAAGCTACAATATGCAATATCTTTAGACCTGGCCAAGCTCTTCGACACGGCAAGACAGAAAAAGCTTCTAGTTGTTTTAGAAGATCTTGGATTCAGGGGTTTGAAACTTCATCTGATGGAATCTTATTTGGAACAGGGGACACAATATGTACAAATTAACGATACCATCAGCGAGTCCAAAACATTCGACTTTGGCATTCCGCAAGGTAAGTGCTCTGTCCAATACTTTTCATAATGTATATGAACAGCTAGCTACAAATCAATTCATTGGGCTACATTACATCTTTCGCAGACGACAATACCAACAACTTTGAAAAAACTAAATACATAGGATTCAACAGCAGCTCCAGAAATTCTAGATAAAAAACTAGATAAAAATTCAAGAAGTTGATCACATACCTATGGGTCGAACGAAATACACCAATTTGTGAAATGGGACGTACATATCCAACAATTGTTCAAAAAAATTAGATGACTAATCTATAAATTCAAACAACTCAATATACTGAACATAACTCACCAAATGATCTACTCTGCCCTGGTTAAATCGCTTTTACAATATGGCATAACAGGTTGGGGAGGTTTATAGAAAACGAACAAAGAATAATTTTGGGAATAATGTTAAATAAAAATAAAACATACTCAAGTAATCTCCTTTCTGAAGAACCTGGAGTATTAAAGTCCAGTCATAATTATATCTATAAGATCATACTGATGCAGCACAAAATGAAAAACTTTTCTCATAGTTGTGACAAAGATCTTAATCGTATATAGCTACTTACAAATATTGTATTGAATATTAACACGAAGGAATGTGAAAATGAACATAAACTTGAAAAAAATGATAAAAAATGGCTGAATATTCCCTAAATTACCTACAACTATAGAAAGTGTATTTGATTCAATTTGAACAAGCTCGAAAATATACACCTACATGGAGTGAATTCATATTAATTTTCACAAAAAAAACAGCACCACACGATAAGACATATTTCATCATTGCAAAATATTCTTATTACACATATCCTGACAAATAATCAAAAATATATGGTATGTTTATTGAATATATTAATTATAGAGCATGCAAAATATTTATTTCAGTGAATTATGAAATTACACCCACGCACCAATCAGCGATGGTTTCAGTAGGGTATTTTCATTCCCTATACTTATGCATTTATTAATGTATTTACTATCTCTGGAAATAAATTATTATTATTATTATAACAAAAGTACATGTATCACACAAATACTACAATAGATATAAGTTTGAATATTCTTTCATAGAATAGGTTTTTGAAATTGACAAACGAAAATTATCTTGTGCATCCAAATATTTTTGAAGTCTGAATATATTGTACATTTACTGATGTCATACTTTGAATTTTTTTTCTATACTTTGACTAAACGAGAGGAAAACCTATAATGTTCGAAGAACATCGTATGAGCCAGCGGTGGAATGTTGGGAGAGGAGTTCCACAATTTCGCCGTTCGATAGGAAAATTAAGTAATTAATGGTGGGAAGGATTTCGGCAAGTCTTGAGCAATGGAGGGATTACTAGCTGGAGCTCGTCTACTCCACCTATCTAGAATCTCTCGTGGTGGAACAACATAGATTTCTGATAAACAGCATATGTTTGGGAGCCAAACTCCAAATATATGAACAGTACTCCAGGACAGATCGAATATGTGCTTTGTAGATTATGAGGAGCTACTGGGATGTAAAGTAGCTCTTGGCAGGGAATAAAAAACCAAGATTGTGTCAACCGGTTTTCGCAATGGACCTCACATGATCATCCCATGTGAGGGTGCTGTTGGTGGTGATCCTGAGCATGGATATGGAAGACTTCATAGGAATAGTTGTACCTGATATCATCAAAGTTGATGCATTTGAAGCTGCAAGTCCGAGATTATGTGATTCCAGGTCCAGAGTATCATAATCGCGAGTTTTCCTTTTTTTCCATTTTGAAAAATTACACTGAAGTAATGGAACATCCACCATTCTAACCAGCTCGGTATTTAATGATTAGTTTTATCAACATATGTAAATTGACAGTTGCAGTACACTCTGAATTGCCTTGTACGGAAATGCAACTTATTTTATCGTTTGCTCTCAGGACCTGTTTTTGCTTCCGAAGAGATAGCGACTGTGTAATTTATTGCCCTGAATCAGAAACTTTTCCAATCCGCTCTTATTGTAGACGTAATATACTACGATTAATCTTCAATTTCAGCATCAGGCATTTCTTGCTTTTACTGTTTTATTAACAACGGTACTCTGACACAACAGAACGTAAATAAATGTAATAATATCGAATAATGTAACCACAAAGCGAAATCGCTGTAATAAGATTAAAGATTAAATCAAACAATATGAGAGGTGTTTTCAATTATTTGTATAAAATGAAATAATTAAGAATAATAAAGATAAAAAATAAATGATCGAAACGTCAAAAAGAGAAATCTTATTAACCATTTGTAGATGTATGTTTTGTTTTCTTGGCATTCCGGTTCATTATTATGACCAACAATAAAATGATTTTTGTCGTTTCGATCATTTTTAATTTTATCTTTATCAAAAATTGTTAGGTTAATTAGTGTTTCCATGTAATTTAGAAAAGAAGATGACTTTGATTAATGAAATGCGTCTGCAGTTTCGATTGGATTTTGAAACACAAGTCGACTGCAGACGCTTTTCATCAACCAAAGTCCTCTATTCTTTTCTAAATTACATAAAAACACTAATTAACATAATAATTATTTGGAGAAACATCTGGATAAAAGGTTTCGAAGATATCTCTTAGTAGGCAATAACAATGAATTGCTGATCAGTTTATGAGTAAGTGGTGATTGAAATTCACCAGAAACGCCGTGATACTGATAATAGTCGATGCAGAATATTGTCTCTTTGAATCGGTCATTTATATTTTGATTGAGCAACAGTTCAATACAAATATTTTAACGTCATCGTACTGATTTGAAATTTTGTAAATCACTCAGCAGTAGGGTTGTAGATTAGTTTTAGTTTTGTTGTATTAATTGAGTATTTGATTTTTCTTACTTTATTTTTGTTTTTTCTTTAAGCTATATATAGTTTGTTTTCATTAATTATTAATTAACTCTAGAACGCGTAATTAGGTTATAAGTGATTGTAAATTGTTTGTTCTTGTGAAATAAATAAATAAAAGTGGTGGAAATAAGGATTGTATTGTTTATGGCGGGATAGCCCCGTTTTGAGTTATATATTTGACATCCATTTTCAGTTTTATGGTTTTGAACTATACTTTATACAGTATACTTCTGTGTTATGTGGTTTCATGGAAGTAAGGTTCTATGGTGTCAATAATTCGATAGTTCATGTGACAGCAGGTGTCACATGAAACATGAAACAAGGTTATATCATAGTGTCAATGATTTCGATGGTCAACCTGACAGTTGGTGTTAGTATGAAATATACAGTATAATTACAATCATACATATGACCCGCAGAAGCGTCCAAAACAGAAAAATTATTGTAACAAAAGTGAGGGAAGTTAGTGATAGATTGAAAACAGCTTTTTATGAATTAGACTTTGAACAACTTTATGGTAAATTGTAGCAATCTTTCAGACGCACGCCTGTCAGGTTTCTCTCGATTGGGGTATTGTTCACAGTAAACTCCAGAAGCTAATAAACAATTTTCATGACACACACAATCACAATTTCTTTCTTGTTTATAATAAGTTTTCATGCTTAACATTATATTTTTCTTTTGTTTATTATCTGACTTACTATCTTACAAACTTATGCAAATACTGAAATGTCAAATTGAATGGTAGCTTTGATATATATAATATTAAGGAAATTATGTATGTTCAAAATAAAAAACAGGTATTCACTGAGGAATTGATTTTGGCATAGGGAACTTTTTTATGGATTAAAATATAATCTAAATGTCTTAGTTCACATTATTAAGTATATGATGAACCATTTGAAATAAGAATGTTATGCGACTGTACAATTAAGTTGAATTCAATTCAAGAAATTGAGCGTCGTTTAGGCTATAACGGAAAATTTACATTTTATCCGACAGCTTAATATCTTAGCTACGCATGGCACAGGGGTATGTTGATGTGTTTTATATAAGCACAACATACTTGATTCTCTTGTTCAGGCTTACAAGTTACAAATTCTTTGAATCTTAAAAAATGAAAAGAAATAGATATAGTGAATATTACAAAAACAACAAAATTGAATAGATTCAGTCATTAAGTGATGAATAGTTTATAGAGATACAGGGGCGTTGAAATATGTTAAAAAATATATTATTTTTCAAATAAGTAAAGGAGATATTGTAGCGAAATTCGTAAACGACATATTGCCATAAACACCTATAAACAGAGAGGACATGTTGTTTGACAGGTAAAGAGTGGCGGAGTAAATGGAGTCTAGTCAAATTAAATTGGCATGAATGATAGTACGAACCTGGGAAAATAAAATGTATTAACATTTTCTAACAGAAATTTTTACACTGAACAAAAAACCTCTCTTGACTTTTTCGCGCATCTATCAAAGTTCAGCAGTAATATAGACTTTTTTACTTACCTACCTGACAGTAGTAAAATTTATATTTATTGAAATATGACAAAAAATTAATACATACATTAATACAAATTATTATTATTATTTAAGAAATCAAGAAAGATGGTGCTCAAAGTGACTTCCACGTGCTTCAACGCATGCTCTACATCATCTTTGCATTAAGTCACGGGTTCTTTGTAATATGCCTGGACTATTCCGTATGGTGTCAAACGCCCGTATATATTTTCTTGAAGCATGTCAATATTTTCAATACCGTTTCCATACAAAATCGGCTTCATATATCTCCAGAGGAAGAAATCTGAAGGATTACAGTCGGGGGATCGTGCCGGCCAGTGTACTAGGCCTCCTCTGCCGACCCATCTATTCGGAATGCTGTCCTTTAATATTTGTCTGGCATTGCCGGAGTCCCATCGTGCATATACCACATTTCATTTCGCATATTAAGTGGAACATCATCCAACAAGATTGGTAATCTTCACTTCAACTTCAAGCACCACAAGTGGGCTTTCTTCATCACAGATATGATTATTATGGAAATTTTGTGATTTTTCCCTAGTGAAAAGAATGGAAATGTGAAAATCGGGATTGATTATTATCTATTCAAGACACTGACAAAATATTAAACGAGGCTGGAAATCTCGCGGAAGCAAGGCCTATACCTTCTGAGTCTCCAAACGCGAAACACGCATATCAGATACAATTTTTCTAGTGCTGGTCCCAGGATGTTCCGCAATTGTGTTTATTATTTGTTCTTCGGGTTCGACTGTCCTAAGATTTCTTTCAGGACCACCACCATATTCTCTGAGCTTTGATGAATTAGAACGAACATACCTCGAGATGGACAGCGTCGTAAAGGAAATAAAGTCGCCTATTTTCTCTAACAATTCCGTGTGTCATTCCATAATGAAAATGGATATCTGCTGACTCAGCGTCACTGTAGTTATTCATTTTAATTACAATAAAACTCACATAAATTTGACAGGTAAAAAATATAATAACGCATCTAGAAATCATGATTATAGCGATTGAGTAGTATTTATGTATTTATTTCATTTGGAGATTGGCATCTTGTTGTTAATTATTAATGAGTAAAAAGTAAATTCCACCCTTCCAATTAATATTTTCACTGCAAGTGCTAAATCTTGCTTCGTTTGAGTTTACCAAGTTTCTAACATAATAATTTTTTGATAAACTAGATTAGGTAGGTAAGTAAAATAGTCTACATTACTGCTGAACTTTGCTAGATACGGGGAAAGTCAAGACAGGTCTTTTGTTCAGTGTAAAAATGTCTGTTAAAAAATTAATAAACCTTATTTTCCCAGGTCCGTACTATCATTTTTATCAATTTAATTTGACTAGACCCCCCATTTCTCCGCCACTGGTTACCTGAGAAACAACACGTTTTATGGCTGTTTATGGCAATATGTCGTATATCTCTTTTACTTTGGAAGATATTTGAAAAATAATATGTTTTTTAACATTTTTCATCTGTACCTCCATACGAAGCATTTGCGAACATACGCGTATATTTCTTTTAATATTTTCCGATATAGAACCCGAGGTTAAATTTTGACAGCGTAGTTCTATAAATAAGAAATATTCACCCATATCCACTAAAAATACTCTTAAAGTACTGAGAGACTTTCGCGTACCAAGTAGCCATCATCAGAGTAAACTCTTTAGTCTGGTGATGGCTACTTGGTAGCCGGAAGGTTCTCAGGTACTTTAAGAGGATTTTTAGTGGATAAGGGTGAATATTTCTTATTTATAGTGTTATAGTGTATCCACAGTGTGAACTCTTTTATATTTTATTAGCGTAGTTAAATTACTCCAATTTACCAGTTTTTATATTAACTCTATAATAACCCTGACACTCGATCGGCGGATACGTGCGTAACTTGAAATAATTGAAAAGAATGGTGCAATAATAAAATATGTTAACCGTTACTATACACTATTTACATGTTAATTATCCTTGGTTTGCGAATGAGTCACCTACTGAGAGTGAAAGATCATAGATTGCTTTGAAACGACAGGTCATAGCCATTATAAACTGACAATAAAAATCATTTGCAAGATACATACGTTCAGATGACAATCTTTATAAATTGGAATAGCATTGAATACGAATTACATAAGTGTGCAATTACAGTTGTTCTTTATTGAATAACTAGCCAGCTATAAGTTCCAACAATTACCTGTGAAACGACAGAAACACGAAAGAATTGAAATTATTTTTATGTAAAAGTTTGGCTTATAAAAATAGAAATATACGTTATTTACAAACAAACCAATGGATTTATAAAGTTGTACATCGTAGTTGGTAACTGTATCACGATATAAATGGAAATACTTAGAGGAACAAATTAAATTTATTATCACAAATAGAAATCTTCAACATGATAAAAGTTATGAATATTTTTTCATTTGTTGACCTATGAATATTTATTCATATGTTTTTAAATTAGTAAAATTTCTTTAAAAAATCGATGGTGGAAGCCGTTACTTCATGGTAATTTATCATTTTGATTATATGAAAGAAATACTACTGTTATGTTTCTATTTGTTTAATAGTGGCACTTCGGTGTTGAAACTATAGTTACGTTTTCACGTTATTATTAATAAAAGTGGTATAAAAACATAGTAGTTTTTCTTTCATATAATTAAAATTTCTTTAACTCTGTTATATACTGTGGGAGACCATTATAGTATTTACAACCATTATAAAAGAAATTCCTTTGATATAAGGCAGTTGTATGCTGATCAAGAATGAAATTAGACTTATTTAATTATGAGCTACACAGTTCCTAGAAAATAATGTTTTATTTTTATGAATAAAATAGCATAATTCATAAGCATAGGTGGTAAAAAAAGTTAATATACAACATTTTTTGAAATGAGATCTACATGATTCTCTAAAGTGAAAACCAGATAAGATACGTACTGTATACTTTTGAAGGATAAATGCCCTATTGGAGGAATAACAGGAACCACAATTCATAATATTGTATCTCATTACAGAATGAAAGTTAGCATGATAAATGATTATGAGAATATTCTGACTTCAGGTACCTACCAAAGATATTAAAGAGTAGTACAGAGTGAATCACCATGTGCATTCCGGAGGAGGTGGCTATCCAACGTTATGCCTAACATCTGTGTACTGTCCAAACACTTGTATTGATAGATATAGTTATTCTATGTTGATGTTTGATCTAACTGATCGAAAATGGACTATTTTAGTTTTACCTCTGTTTAAATTCAATTTATTTTTAGTTGAAGATAAT
Source organism: Endomychus coccineus (assembly GCA_958510875.1). Taxonomy (NCBI): domain Eukaryota; kingdom Metazoa; phylum Arthropoda; class Insecta; order Coleoptera; family Endomychidae; genus Endomychus; species Endomychus coccineus. The sequence goes on from OY294069.1 coordinate 109,797,925, forward strand.
TCAATATTATCAAGTAATGTGCCAGCTTTAAGTTTTGGATCCGCAATATTCTCAGATTTTATAGTGAATAAGCAATTGTAATATCTATATCTGAAAACTTGATGAGAAAGAAAAGATAATAAATAAAATTGGTCCTAAGATGGGGTCTTGAGGTACTCCTTTATACAATTTTTGCTTTTTGCTAATGCCTCTGTTTTGTAGTTTAACGTATTGTGTACGTTCACTCAGATACAATCTGAACAGATCGTGGGCTTTACCACGAGTACCATATCTATACAATTTATAGAGAAGAATTTCATGATCAGCATCATCGATAGCTTTACTGAAATCAACAAATATTCCCAGAGCTATCAGTTTTTTATCAATGAAAAAAGTTACATCAGAGTGTCTAGTGACTGGATGACCATAGCTTGAGGGCATATTCCTTCGACAATATTGAATTTAACAGTAATGGTGACATTGTTTATCCTCTGACGTTGTTATTTCAAGATTAATTTGCTCGGCTACGTTTTCAAATCAAGAATATAGCGATATTCACTTTATTTATGGATACTTTGAAGGGAATTCAAGAGCGTCAGTGCGGGAATATCAGCGGGGGTTTCCTAATTGAAAAATGTCTGATAAGAGAGTGTTTAGTAATGTGCATCGTCATTTGACAGAAAAAGGTAATTTTCGTAAAGCTGCTGCACAACGTTCCCGTACAGCAAGAACTTACCGAAGAAGAAGCTATTTTTAATATGATAGAAAATAGTGCCTCTATTAGCGTACAAATAATATCTAATCGTGTTCGTGTTAAGACGAATGAAGAAAGTATGAAAAACATTACACAATTTTGGTTTGTACTCACGTCACGTACAATCTGTTCAATAATTACATCCAGCAGACTATGCAGCGGGTGTTACTGTTGTCGTGAGTTGATTGCACACCAATAGGACGTTCCTCTTAAGAGTTAAGAGTTAACAGCAGAAAAGAGTTAACATGTGGTTTCAGCATAATGGCGCACAAGCTCATTTTGGTATAAATGTAAGAGCATATCTAAATACCAACATTGGTAATCGGTGGATTAGGAGAGGTCAGTTTCTGGCCTGCGAGGTCGCCAGACCTATCGCCTATCGAATATTATCTTTGAAATGAAAAGTCTAGTGTATTCAAATAAAACACAAATCAGAGATGAGCTAATTCAAAATATTATGACTGCGACTGCATCCATACGAGACGATCCAGATACTTCTTCAGTTATTAGAAGAGCAACTTCAATTAAATTTGTGTTAGTAATAAATATTCTTAATTAATAAAACATTACATTACTTTATTCAACATGCTCTTTACTTTATTCTACACACTCTTTAAATAGAATATTGCCCATACTCCTTAATTATTGAGTTTTTGACAAAATTATAAGAGGCACTTTCAACTTAGAATTCTTCAAGGAATAATCTCTTAAGCTCTTAAGCTATGGGCATCCAGTCACGGGACGCCCTGTATACTGAATATAAGATTTTCTCAATGTTATGTAATATTGTTGCCAATACTACCAATTGGGAACATAAATAAATTTTAGGGAATCAAAAATTTCAGAACTATAATATATTATACGAAATCGGAAAGCTCACACAAGAAAGAATAAAAAAATAAAAAGCAGATTCAATTACAAAATAGATTCCTGATACCCTTGCGGGTTAAATGAAACAGATTGTAGGAACAGAAAATGTATTGAAAATGATTTAGAAACCGCCAATGAAAGACGTTATATTATATTCTATGTTACATTGGAATGCAAATTGTCGTTGATGTTTTTATTGGAGTTTTACTTTCCTCTGCTTACAGAATAATCAACATATCATATGCTATTTCAGATTTGAAGCATCGTTATATAATTAAATTTATTACAAACAAAATTGTGTTCTTCACTTATTACATAAAATAATGCAAATTATTTGTAATCTTGAACATAATTCCTAAACAGTTATAGTGCATGTTTACCAAATATTCGAAGAAAAAACTAGCTGTATGTAATTATTCAAAATGAGGAAAAAGAAAATTGGATATTCAGCTTCCTTGAGAGAAACTCTCCGAAGCTGGAGCTGAAGGGCAGTGTGATGTGAAGTAATTCACACTGTAAAAGATTAATTTAAACTTCTAATTTGATAAAACAAGTAGCTCCTGATTTTCATTGCGATTTTCAATGAAATTATTTTTTGAAAACAGAATTGTGAGGCGATATTCAGTTTCTTACATATTATTTGAAGGATACAAATGGTACAATGATCATTTGAAGCTGATATATGATCATTAGACAAATGTGACGTTCATGCTACAGCAGCTTGCTTTGCAGAATTGTGTTTTTGATAACCATCTAAACACACCATCAGGTTTTAGCTATTTGCGATATGTGTTTAGACCATGAAATGAATAATCATTATTTGTAAAGTTAACTACAAAAAAGGTCAGCAATAGTTGGAATAAAGTTTTAACGTCGTTCAATTCCCATATATTTTTGTTGATGCAGCATTACTTAAAAAATCAAAAGTATATTATTGATACGGAATAAGTTTAACCTTCATTTATTCTGACAGTTCAACTATTTATACCATTACACCATAGAGTTAACACAGAAAATAGACACCGAGATTAGGATTTACCTGGGCCAAGGTTGATGGCAACTACCTGCACAGCGTTTATGCTCCACCAAGTGCTTCGACGGATGAATTCGGCTCTTCTGAGCACATGTCTACGCAGCTCATGTCACTGGTCTCTAATGTCTGCAACGCAGCCATGAAAGAGGCTCCCAATCGCGCAATCCAGTATACTGGTGAAATGAGGGGATAGCCGGCGACAGTCACAACGCGTTCGATGTCGTTAGAACCATGAAACTACGACACCATGAGGCAAGAGGGAATCTGAAGAGAGTCATTATGGTCAACGAAGACCCCTGGGGGGGGAACACCATATATCACGGTAATGGCCAGGCTGATAAGCCGCACTGTGGTTCCGTCATCTTGTTCAGTTCTGCTCCTGTTCCCAGAACAACCTGGACTCACCCATTTCGTGAATGTGATGGCCACTCGTCGCACCGACGCCATGCCCATTTGGGAAGAAGAGTTAATGAAAACCGATATATGTGATTAGTTCAATAAGGACTTTTGAATAGATTGTTCTAGAAAGTAAACAGACCAAAAAGCGATAGCTGAACTCAATACCAACAATTTGAACCAATTAGAACAATTTTTATTGGGACCTGAAATCTCTATATGCTAATAAAAATTGACCTTATTTGTTTATTCACTCGAAAATATGAACTTGTGTGTCGCGAAACCAATATGGTGTAACCTATGCCCAAAATTTAGTTCGTGACGTATTTTACGAAACTATTGAGGAGCAAATACATTCGGAGAAAAGTTTTTCTAAACACCATTAATTTATCGATGACAATTTTGCGAAAACAATTTTTCGAAAAAAAAAGCAAATGAGTCGTAATCTTAAATAACATGTTTTGTTAAAATCTATCACCAAGCAAACAAATATTCATACGATTATCTCAAATAAGTTTTTGATTCATACGCATTTTTCGATAATTTTACAATTAAATCGCAAATATAAACAATAGCACAAACTTTAGACATTATTTTCAGCACTTTCTGCATCATAATAGACCATTCAAGCGCCTTCGCCTCAAAAAACCTATTTTGAAACCTTTACTGACTCGCTATATGTGACATTGTATCATAAGGATTATGGATCAGTATGAATAAAACTGATTCGAAATAATTAATATTTATTCAGGAATACATCTGAATATATGCCCTTTGATGATACATGTGTAAAAGGCCAACCAAAATCAATCAATTACAAAAACAAATTTTCATATAACCTACTAGCCTAGTACTCCCAAAAATATAGAAAAATTTAAAAAGTACCCAGTCAAAAATTGAACAAACTAACCTGCGATAACTTTGCCGCTTGGAGTTTCGAACCTACGCTATTGGAAGCAAAAGCTGAGGTTCTATCACCTGAGACAAATCGCTGATGCAGAACCAAGATGGAAACTCCAAGTGGTGACGTTATCTCAGCTTGGTTTGTTGAATTTAAAGAAGTTAGTTAGTTGAACTTTTATATATTTTTGGGACTAGATTAGTAGGTTATTTGAAAGTTTGTTTTTGTAATTGGTTGATTTTCCTTACCCTGGGACACATTTATTGTTAAAGTTTACACTCGAATATCAGAATATATGTTGCTAAAAAGTAAAAAAAAAAGTTAGATTTGGTTCATCATGCGGTTGTGAATGAAAACTTGTCTAGAATTGACTCACCCCAAAATAATTTCAAATCAGTTCGATCCCTTTCAGAATGGCTTATACGTATTAATCATAACAATTAGTCCTCCATGGATGTTCAAAGTTAAAAAAAATTGTGCACTGACCTTCTCTGAAGAAAACGCTAATATATCAGTTGTGGCCCAACAAATCTGTTTTCAGGAAATTAAAATTTGTACAGAAGTTCGGAAAACCGCGGGATTTTCAGAAACCCTTGGCTACCAAAAATGAAAGAAGATAGATTTATCTTATCATTTCATATAATCAGCACATTCCATGATTATCTCATCATGAGATCAAAGCCAACAATTAGTCCAGATGCTTCCCATGAGCAGCGCGCGTGTCCCCGGTTAGAAACGTGTTATATACCCTGAGTACATTATGTATGTTGTTTGTTACAACTTTTAAAATCGGAGTTTTTCTAAAAGTGAACAGAAATGTATTGCATAGCAGGCAAAACCTCAGAAATTCCTGAGGTACTTGGATCTGTATTGAAAATTGTGTAGTTATAGGGATTATTTGAGAGGGTAAATATGGAAAATCTAGTATATTAGCAGATGATCGTCCTGTCTGAGTTACAGTGACGACTGGTACTAAAGAGCACAAGAGCAGCTGCCCACCACCACCAACTTGCAATCCAACCCCCCAAGATAAACAGAGAAAGTAATTCGCATGTAATTTAGTGCATTATTTTATTCCGCACGTCAGGCGACAGGCGCATGCAACTCTAACGGGGAACGTCATGAAGTGTACCTATTTCAAGTATGATTCGACTATCTTCGCCATACGCGCTTATACTGTCGGTTTGGGGCACAAATCATCGTATCTCCAGTAAACGTCTTGCTCTCATAGTGTACAGTGTGCGAATTCAATTGAAAGACGTGAAGTATGAAGTGAGTCTTCGAATTGGCGTTACGAGGCCATGATGAGACATTGACGTCGGAAAAACCAACATTTTTTCAACTTTACAGCTGAATTACACGCTGTGCTTGAAATACATATGAAAGGTTCGGGTTCACAAGTGTTTAAAGCTGTCTCAAAAAGTATTCAGAATAAATTGCTAGATGTAGTTGCAAATTCACAAACAGGAAATATTAAAAGAAATTAAATCTGCAAATGCCATTGCTTTGGAGGCCGATGAAACTGCAGACACCTCTTAGCATCAGCAAATGGTTGTTTTGTTATTATTTGATACATGTTTAATGGACAATAATAATGCTGATGTATTAGCAAAAACATTGCTGAAGGAATTGCAAACTATTTTGAATTCGCCTTCTGGGTATAATAACAATAAACTAATCACTCAGTCACGATGGGGCGTCCTGAGTGGTAAGACAAATGGTGTTGAAGCCATTATCAAAAGAACATTTCCACATGCACATTATATTCACTGTTACGTGCATCAATTTAATTTAATTATTGAACAAGCGGCACAGTGCAATATAAATAAAAAATTTCTTCGCACATTTGCAGTCATTTTTAAGCTATTTTCTCGGTCGCCAAAACGAACGGTAATTCTTGATGAAATAGTCAAACGTAGATTACCACGCGCTGTTCCTACACGCTGGATTTTCAGAAGTCGAACTGTGAACATATTATTTGAACACCAGGATTCTTTCATAGAATGTTCAGGCAAAATTATTGACGAAGCTGGGATGGATTCAGTTACTATTAGTTAAGCAAATGGTTTATTGAAAGATTTGGATTGCCCGAAATTTCTCTAATGTTGAAAATATTTCATTTCATCATGCTACATGTTGAAATATTATTTAATCAGACTCAACTGCGCGGGATTGACAGTGCTGCAAAAGGCAATTGATCAATTCCAACTGCAAATTATTCGACTTAGAAATTCTACTGACAATGACAGTCAAGAACTCAATAATGAAGAACCTGCTAGGAGAAGACAGCTGATGGAGATAACAGAAATGTTATTGCAAAGGAAGTATGTGACACTATTTTAAGCCAAATTAGCGACCGATTTGATTTTTGGGATCACTTAAGTGCAGCAAAATTATTTGATTCTCAAAATTTTGAAACTGATAGACATGCATTTTCACAAAAACGTTTTGATGAAACTGTGAAATGTCCTATCCTATGTTGGACAGTGTAAAATTAAAAAGTGAACTCTCAGCAATTTATGAGCTCGATGACCTGTATGACGAATGTGGTATTTTGCCACTTTTGATGTTCATAGCAGACAAAAACTTAAAAAAGGTTCTGACGGAAACATACAAGTTGTTGAATATTATTTGTACAACGCCCCTGTCAACAGCAGAATGTGAATGATGTTTTTCCACCCTCAAACGCATTAAAACTTTTCTGAGAAGCACAATTTCAGAAGATCGACTGAACAATCAATAGAAAAGAAGTTCGTCTAGTCTATCCTGGATTTTGACAACAAAGTCATAGACGTTCTTTCCAGTATGAAAAATGGGAGAATGGATTTTATGTACAAAAAATAGGTAATTTTTTTCTTGTGCCCACCCTCTTTCTCAACTCACGGGCCGCCACTGCTGAGTTAACAATACAGATATATCAGTTGAAACAGCTCGAATTTGGATATACTTTTGAATAACAGCTCAAACGTATAAATTATCAGAATATTTCTTGTTTGGTTCATTGGTATGCGGTGGTATATTATATGAAATAAAAACTTATCAAGAATCATTCCAAAAGAGTTCTGAAGAAATTAGTTCCATCTCTTTCAGAATGGCTTATCGTATTAATCATACCAATATTTGTTCTCCAGGGGTGTTCAAAGTTGAAAGATTTGTGGAATCTTGTGTATTATCATGCACTGATCTTCTCTGAAAAACTCGCGAGTATATTAGTTGTGGTTCAACAAATATGAATTCAGGAAATTAAAATGGGTACAGAATTGTGATTTCATACAAATCATGTGGATTTTCCTGTTCCAGGGCGATTAAATGATAATAATATATTATTTTTTTGATATATTTTAATATGTACATGATAATATATAATTTTCTTGATTTGCTTTGGGAGAATGTTATATAGGAATCAATGGCGGTCGAATAAGAGGGCAAACAGGTGTAAATTCAAATGGTAGCAGCTTGAAGAATGTGTTTGTTTTCAGGATGTCCCAGGAGGAAGGAATTTGTTTTATTTGCAGTACAGATATCTTTTGTCAGGATTGATGTTCTGTCACTTCTGCAAGGCGGGAAATATTAATTTTTGTAAGCAGAGCAAAGGGGTTCAATATCTGCAGAAATCTTAATGAAGGGACGGACGTCAAAGTACAAAGAAAATGTCGGCAGATGTACATAATGAAAGCTTCAGATTCTACTACGAAGTTCAAGTATGGTAATGGAAAATTCCATAGCCCTGATCCTATTTAACTATCCCCTTCAAAATCTACATGCTTACATATCATTATCGGCACAGTTGTAACACAACTGTATTGCATATTATACTATTTTTATTGACCATCCTCATAAAATCCTCATAATATTCATGAATAACGTTTAAACATAACCTTAAAAACGAACCGATATTATTGAAAAATTATAAATTATTGAGCGTACTACGAATAGTATTTAGGAAAATATTAAATTTTTAATAATGAATTTAAATAGACTTATAATAATGACAACTGAAGGGTGGGTCATATTGATCGATTCGCCAAATATGTATAATGGATTATATTCTCACAAAGATAATATGTTACAGGTAACCTGTATGATGAATTTTATCAAGCTGGAGTATGTTCATTGCTCGAAGCTGGCCAAAGTGAAGTAACACTGTACATATCAAAAATACGAACAATTGGGTAAGGTACCATACAAGGTGATACAAACGTCTGACTTTTATATTACATGTATTATCCTGTTTAATTTTTATTTATAATATATTCGTTAGTATTTAGATTTTTTTTTATTTTAATGCTTCACAGATTCGTCAGTTCACGGGAATTACTCAGTTGTTCGTATTATGCCATACATTTATTTATAGAGAAACATTTTGAATTAGAAAGTAGTGCACAGCTAGAGTTAACGTGCACTAAAAACAGTATTTTGTTTACCAAAATCAGTGTAAATCCAATACTAGGTAGTGCAGAGCTAGAAATAACATACACTGAAAACAGTATTTTTTTACCATAGTCAGTGTAATATTATACAAATAATAATTTGGATACACTTACATTCGCTAATTCACACAATTTAGAGTTTCTCAGTGTATATGTTACTGTGAATGTCCGATATTAGTGAATGTTAAGATGCACCAGTGTGTGTCGACAATCACCATTATTAATGGTGTAAGTCCGAAAATATTTCAATATTTTGTTTGTTTTGGACATACACCGGTGAATGTTGTTAACATACTCCAAGGCGATTTTGTGTGTCTCAGATACTGCAATTTACTAATTACGTGAATGTTAACACACGCCAGTGTTTGTTCGGAATGAAGTGAGAAAGTTAGAGTGCTATTCTCTCTTTTTTCCACGCCGACCACCCGTCGCCGCACCGCTAATAGGGCAGAATATCAGAATCGGAAATATGTTCACTGGGCAACAGAAAAGTGGCATCTAGAAGAAACATAGAATTAGCAAAACTTGGACTTCAAGACCAAGGAAAAAAAATGCTTAAAGTGTCGCAGGCAAATTTTCCTCCTGCAAAATATGGAGAAACTGTAAGGTTGCGTGCAGGGCCGGATTTAGAGAGTCTGGATGCCTCGGGGCAACAAAGGAGTGGAGGCCCCCTGGCCCCAAATTATTTTCCAAATAAAATGAACAATTTTTTCAGTCGAGTTTTTCAATAAATAATTTATTGTGAAACCAAGTAAATTCTTTTAGTATTTAACAAACATATATAACTATAATCGGAAACAAGAATTAGCGAAAAAAAATATCGAAGGAAAAGTTGTTTACTAGTGTTTACTAGTCGGAATTAAAAAGTTTTTTTTTCTGAAGTCTATTGTGGGGGCCCCTCTTTTGTGGAGGCCCCGGGGCTGTAGTCCCTGGTTGCCCTCCCCTAAATCCGGCAGTGGTTGCGTGTTCCTGATGTTGATAGAGGTCGTACAGATTCCAGAAATATCCTTACATGTGTTACAAATGTGGATGGTGACTATTATCAACTGGCTACAAAACATGGGACGTAATCACAGATGTATACTAGAAATCAGTTTTACATCAGTAAGGAAAATTTTATCAATATATCTGAAACTTCTTCTACAAAAATATCAATGCGTGAAATTGTTGCTTTGGAATCAATATTTGGAGGACAAGGATATAACCGTTGCAATTGTGCACAAAAATGCAACACCAAGAAATGTAACTGTAAAGTTCGTGGAGTTATTTGTATTTCTAAGTGCCATAACAGTTTGTCATGTACTAATAAATACGTTTTTCTTAATTCTGATAGCGAAAAATGCTGTAATACCTAATTACCTATGAGTATGTACGTTGTAACGAATGAGTATTTTTTAAATTCTATAGCCAATAGGGAAATAGCATTAATGATAAGTGTACGTTATTGTTTACCTTACTTGGCAGGTAATGCTATTTGTATTACTGATTTAAGATTTTGATTAATAAACAAGTTCTATTTGTTATATTTATTATAGTTCTATGATTTTATTTATTGTAACAATTTGTGAGTTCATTTTAATTCAGACCCGAACTTCTGTTTTGCAGATATCTTCGCTGAATCATCATAATTTAACTCATCATAAGAGAATGAAGATCAACCAAGTCGTCGTGGTGTATGATAACATTCACTGGTGAATGACCGAAAACATAAAGAACACAATAAATAACAAACAATCACCAGCTAGCTTGGTGGTTGTTAACATACACCAGTGTATCTTAAGATACACTCCACTTCGGACATTCACAGTAACATATATTTGTATACTGGCTAGATTTGTTTCCAACTCTGGGTTAAGTTGCATCACATCCGCTGTAGTGTAAAAGATACTCTAAATAAAACGACTATTTAACATTAACGTTAGAATAAAGTTACCACTAAAATTTACTCTAGATGCAGAGTGAATATTTTACACTAAAAACATTGGACCTATATAGAATGTTTTTAGTGTTACTTAGAGTTAAAATTTTACTCTAAATTTTTTACTTTGTCGTTTTACTCACTTGGAATTTCTTGAAGTTATTCTGGAATCGGGATTGATGTCTTACCTAGAACAAAATCATTACATTAGAGAACTGTTTAATACTGCTTGAAATGAAAAGAAGAATAAAATTGATCACTTGTATCTACCATATTAATTTGAAGGAATTACATTCTTACCCGAATAAAATCAAAAATATTTGGAAGAGTACAGACTACCCATGAATCTAGCTAAGCCCGTGACGTATATTAATACATGTTTAGTAAAAATATTCTATAATTGCAACAGAAAGAGGGTGTTGCTTCTAAAAAGTCGTCATCAGAAACATTCAAATATATTTTTATTATTAATCCATACGCTTGTGCAATCCATCGAGTGAAATGAATAAGGTGTGTATAATTATGTTCATTATTCCCGCAACTCCACAAGAATTGACTGAAGAAAACCTTTTTATAGCATAACTAAATAACGATGATTTATACAAGTATTACTAGACAGGCACGGCTTGATCAACCCTGTTGAAATTAGTTCACCAGCCAAACCTTAAAATCGCATGAAGCTTGAGAAAATATACTGCAAAAAAGTTTATTACATTTCATAACTTGGCATATACCGTTGTGTTGTTCTCAGCACGATTATGTTCAAGAATATAGCATGGATTCTCAGATGTTAATCGTATAGACATACATCAGATTAAAAAGAATTGTTAGTAGGATAAAAATGATATACACAGTATAACATGGAAAATGCTTGATAAGATGAACCAGTTCACTGTCATAAACGTTAGAATGGTTTGTGTTGTTTATTTGCAACACGATCACTTATAATGCGAAGTACTGATGTGGATGATCGAAAGATTCTATTTTGGAATTTTGGAATTTCTATTTTATACAACTTGGCACGATGCACGGTATTTCAAATAGTTGATTCTGGTATTCAATAATATAATAGTTTTATCCTTTCATGGAAAATAAAATTGTAACTAGCATACTTTGCGCCAATCTCCTACAGTTTCCAAGTTAATTCAGAAAGCTACATAGATTTATTAGTCAATTGTGAGAATTATATTTGACTAGGCGTACCTCGGCCGACATGGGCCTATTAAGTTGTCTTACGGCGACCTGGTGGTCTACCAACCGTCATACATTTCAGTGTTGACAGTTGCACATTTTTCCCTAAATTTCAATGACCCATCACAGCCAAACGACATAACTTTTTCAATTGTTAGAGTTTTTGGCATATGTACAGTCTAGCCCCTTTCGAACGATACCTCAATCACCACCCTAGCCTTTGTACTTTTCTCTATCGAACTCGATGGCTACGCTATTATTTTTCTTTTGATACCCGCCATCGGCCACTTTGCGGAGAATGCACATTTAGCCTGACAATAGGCTAAACAGTGAATAAACGTCACATCTTGCCTCACAATGTAGGCAGAGGCAGGTGCACTTGGTGCAGGCAATGACTGAATATAAATTTGACTAACATTAGGTATTGATGTAAATTCTAAAATACTATAATGCCCCCCACATCAACATTGCCAGAAAAGAGTTAATGGGAAATAGTATGTTCTGTGCCATAGTCATTATATTCGTTGTTATCTGTATGCATCCTAAATAAATAATTAGGGGATAATTGTCTAATGCGAATCGAAGCCGAAAAAGGCCAAAGTGGGTTTATCGGCCAACAAAGTCATTACAACATTTTTTTGGGATGCGTCCATATCGATTAAGTTGAAAAGGCCAACCGATCGCCGGCGTATAATATGCAGAGTTGTTGGGTCGATTCGACGCCGATTTGAATCGAAAGCGGCCGCATTTGGCATAGATAAAAGTGCTCTTCCACCAGGACAACGCATCGAGGCACAGGTCCGCAGTCGCAATGGGAAAATAGCATGAATTGCACTACAAATTAGTTCGTCATCCACCATATTCTCCAGATATGGCCCTCTGCCAAATTTGAAGAGATAGCTCAGCGGAAAGAGATCTGGCTCCAACGATGAGTTGGCATATTTTGAAGGATTGCCAAAATCATATTATTTGGAAGGAATCGAAACATTAGAAAGTCGTTGGACGAAGTGTATTACAAGGAAATTATGTTGAGAAATTCCATTGTTTATACATTAAAAGTAATCTTAAGGTCTTTACTAATGAACTATTTTTAGTGGATAAGGGTGATTATATATTATCTACAGTGTTAAGGTTTTTACTTTCGATTCTGGAAATACGAAATCTAAGATTTAAAAAATGAGGTTTCTTGAGGTAGAGGTGCAAAAGCGAATTTTCACACAAAAGTCAAGTTATCTTAGAAACAATTGAATTTAGGTATAGGGACAACTGATCATAGTCAACCTAGAATTACACGTACAATCCAAATTTGTAATAAGAACTTTAACATTCTCATTTAAATAAGAAAGCTTGTAGTTACTTCCAGTATAACTGGTCGTGCAACGTGATTCAAAATATTTTGATTAGATAGGTCATGTTCCTCTATGGAGTGCTCTAGAATTTCAGATCTCAATTCGGCAGGTAAACTGTTAACGATCACTTCTCGCAGATCAACCTATATAAGAATAATTCCGACGTAGGTCATTTTAACCTTATCTTATCTTTAGATATTCTACCTCCAGTTTTGAACGGATGGGGAGAATAGGAATTCTTCGGCGGAAATATAAGTCACAGATCAGTTCAGAATGTATATAACTAATCGTCATTTTATTTAACTCTGACAACGGTTATTGGAGGAAATTTTATCGAACCAAATTTCCGTTTCCCATGATCTCGTGAAGAAACAGTTCTTCGATAACTGATGAGTAAATACAAACATTCAGGCAGTTCCGCCTGAAACGTTAATGGTTTTCCTAAGTTTAATATATGCCTTAATTGTGTAGTGTCATGCCTACTGCCGTCCCTCCTTCGAACTTGGAAATCGAACTGAATGTGACATCAGATTAAAAATAAAATCGGAGACTAAATTTTGTCCTAATAGAATGTTCCAATTTATAAGGGACAAACGTGAGTGAGTGCCTGTTACATCTGAAGTAGATTAGATTGAAACATTTAGTTTGGTCGTTCTAAAAACTGAATCTAAAACTAACTGGAGCATGTTAAACGTTAAACTAGTTCAACATATCTCAATAACCACAATGGAACCGCAGTAGGGTCAATTTTGCTGAGTTAATTTCAAATATTCGTTACTATTATTGTATTGCGATAATGTATATCTCAAATTCATGTTGTTCAAAATTTATAGAATAGAAATATAAATATTAATGTAAAACCAAACAGTGAAAATTACAAACAAGAACACCTGTCATATGCGTAAGGAAAACATAGTAATACAAATTATTTCAGATTGTTGTAATGGATCTAATTGGCAGAGAAAATACATGGCATAACATAGCTAACGATAAAGGTGAAGATACAGTAACGCAAACAACTCCAAGATATGAAAAGCAAGAATTTCACTGAGGCCCCGATAGCATTGCTCAGCTGATCAAGGAAACAATTAAAGCTGAAAATCAATTAATTATAAAAACATGTAAAAAAAAGAATCTCTAGAATTTTACGAGCAAATTCATGGTTATAAGAAATGTGTTACTACAATGATGAATGAACAGAATAACATAAATAAGGAACATGAGGAATTGGAGAACAAATACTTAAAATTAGAAAAATAATTTGCAATCTTCATAGACGACTTCTCCTAGGGCCAAACCACTACAAAAAAGAAATGAAATTTACATTGAATACCACAATAAATAAGTGAGAACTTGGTAAACATTACAATTCAATTCGGAAAGACAATGAATCTGAATATCCCAAAATCAGATATACATGTCCTTCGCCCAAATACGATCAAAAATTGGCATAAAAGAAACAACGACACGTAACAACATAAATGAAACTGGTTCACATGAATCAATTATTCTAAACGAACACCTTACACAATATTTTAAACATTTGTTATACCAAGCAGAGAATAAAATGAATGAAAACCAAAGATATTTTAAATAATATAATGTTTGGTTTAAAAAATCTAAATTCTACGTGCGAGCGAATAAACATAATACGAGGCAATGTATTCGGAGAATAGAAGGTTCGAATTAATACATATTCTATTGATATTATCATCAATCATCATCATTTTATCAATCATCATTCTATCAATCATCAATGTTCACTTATATTGTTGAATTTTGTAAAAATCTAAATAATGAATTCAACATAACTAATCATATTCTGAAAACAAATGAAATTAATAAAAAGCGATCTTAGCATATTCCAATTAAATGTGAATTTAGAACAGGTTTCTTTAGATAGATGAGTGACACCATATCAGCAAAATAGTTCAAGACAGCTATGTCGCCTCCTCTGTTCCATCAGCGGAACGTGCTGTTGGCTGTAGTGTTAGTGGTCAGTGTCAGCGATCGATATCACTTCTGTATATATCACAAACAACAAAAAGTGCTAGAGAGGTGAAAAACAACTAATACCATTTATCCGTGAGTAGCCCCTTAGAAAAACCACCGAAATGTGAACATTGACTAAATGAATCTTTCATGTTTGCCTGATGGCGACACAAACCAATGCAAAATTTAAAAATTAATCAATTAATTGTTATATTATTATTGACTTTTAAATATGAATAGCTTGACTTGTAATCATGATGAACCAAATATCTTGCTGAAATTATTTGAGGAAAAACAATCTGATATTATTTATTAACAGATCAATTTGCTCTTGAAAACTTCAATCACTCGAAGATATAACCTATTTACAAAAATTACTACAAAATAAACAGGCATAATGAAATTATAGAACCATATCGTAGATGAAATATCATGTCTACATGTCAACTCCATTCGATTCACATTTTGTTTAGGACAAAAAGAAATATATGGTAGGTATCATAGCCGTTTATCGTAACCATTCAATAAAAAAACAGGATTTTTGATGCAACCTACAACATTATTCAACTACAGTCTACTATTCAAGATACCTGTCACAATCCCAATTAAGCAATTTTTCTGATAAATTCGTAGACGGAGCGTCGTAGTAACTGATCACAGGTCTTATGGGAAAATCCATTTTATGTATGTAGGTAAACTTCCTGATAATGTATGCAGTTTACTTAAAAAACACAATGTTGCCACATCTTTTAGAACAAGTAATACGGTAGGCAAATATATTAAAAACAACAAAGGTAATAATAGTATGATAGAATTAGCTAAAAATGGCGACAATTTTTGAATAATTCTGAGTTCGGAGAAAAAAACTGCTTTTAGTAGATAATTATGATATAAATTGAAGGAACTAGAATCGAACACTTTTTAATCGTCGCAACAGGTCCAAAAAAAATGGTGAAAATGGCCAAAACTGGTTTTTCACGAGGGACATCGTCGGATTGAGTTAAAAAGAAAAAAGCTTTCAATAAGCTTATGCTCCGTAAAAAGACGGAAAAAATGAGTTGCAAATGAACCCGATTGTACCAGCGATGACCCCGCAAATTGCAAAAAACCATCGATTTTGCTCGAAATTTAAAATATTCATAACTCTTGTTCCTTTGAAGATTGAGAACTGAAATTTTAATAGGTTGTAGCTTTTGTGCCCAACAAGTACCACACAGCAAGATCGGATGTACACTTTTTGCAAACCTCAGCGTAATGGAAAAAAAAGGACTTTTTTAAAATGGCCCTAAAAAAGTTGTGGTGCGGTAACGTGCTATTTTTTTCACGAGATCATCTTCTTCAATAGTTATTGAACAACTTACCAAATTTTCAATCTCTTATCTTTCGTAAAAGTTGCTAAAATAATTATTTTAAATAATGGTATTTCGTACGCTTGGCTGTGCGGCGCGCGTGGAAGGGAGATCTGCCGCGCTAGCCAACGCACACTCTACCGCACTCGGCTATCCGGCGTTTTCGAGGGTATGGGTTCGAAATGCTCGGAAAAAACAACATTATCTCGGGAACTCTTGCTCGAAAATCAATGTGTATGGTTTTTTAACATATATTACGAAAAAAACATATGTTAAAATACCATAAACATTCTAAAATAGCGGATAAATAGTAATAATGAATAGATCGAATAGCTCAATGTATTTTTTAGAGTACTTCCGACATTACTAGAAGTTTGAAAATACGCGCAATCTCAATATTGTTGAATGGTAGTACGGATTGAAAAAATAAACATCGATTTTCGAGCAAGAGTTCTCGGGATAATGTTGTTTTTTACGAGCATTTTGAACCCATACGCTCGAAAACGCCGGATAGCCGAGTGGGGTAGAGTGTGCGTTGGCTAGCGCGGCAGATATCCCTTCCACGCCCGCCACACAGCCGAGCGCACGAAATACCAATATTTAAAATAATTGTTTTAGCAACTTTTACGAAAGATAAGAGGTTGGAAATTTGATAAGGTGTTCAATAACTATTGAAGAAGATGATCTCGTGAAAAAACAGCACGTTACCGCACCACAACTTTTTTAGGGCCATTTTACAAAAGTGCTTTTTTTGCAATAAGCTGCGGTTTGCAAAAAGTATACATCCGATCTTGCTGAAATTTTGTGTGGTACTTGGTGGGCACAAAAGCTACAAGCTATTAATTTCAGTTCTCAATCTTCAAAGGAACAAGAGTTATGAATATTTGAAATGTCGAGCAAAATCGATGGTTTTTTGCAATTTGCGAGGTCACCGCTGGTACAATCGGGTTCATTTGCAACTCATTTTTTCCGTCTTTTTACGGCGCATAAGCTTATTGAAAGCTTTTTTCTTTTTAACTTAATCCGACGATGTCCCACCCGAAAAACCGGTTTTGGCCATTTTTACCATTTTTTTTTGGACCTGTTGCGACGATTAAAAAATGTTCGATTTTAGTTCCTTCAATTTGTATCATAATTATCTACTAAAACCAATTTTTTTCTTCGAACTCAGAATTAAAAACTCCAAAAAGCTAATTCGATCACACTATAATAATAAAGATCAAGAACAACTTAGAGAAAATTGAAATTAATAAGTTTAAAAATACAGGAAACCTTTTAGATGATCAGAAAGACTTTACCAATTCCTATTATTAAATTTATTTGTAAGTAACTCATTTCCTACTGTATACGTACCTCACTCATCCCCTCTTTCTTAATCTAAATTTTAATATTTAAGGAATCAACCTTAGTTTGTAAAATCATTGTTTGATAAAGCTACCATGTGGTGAAACATGTCACGTTTTGTTTAATAAAAACGAAGTTTGTTACAAGTGTATTTTTGCTAAAACTACAGACATTTTTAAATAAAACAACTATTACAAGTTCGATTTTCACAAGTTTATTAAGAATGTGACTATAATTCCATATACCATACGTTTGAAGAAGCTACGGTGGTAGCGACTATAGTCACATTCTTAATAAACTTGTGAAAATCGAAGTTGTTTTATTAAAAGTTGATAATGGATTTTCATCACTTAATGGCTGATTCTATTCAATTTAGGCATTTTATTAATTTATTTTTATTAATGTTTTTCAGGAACTGCTGGTGCAATAATGAAGAAAGTGTCTCACATACTAACTACGAGTTTCTACCCTCAGATTATATTCTACAAAAGAATAAGGTTATTTGAGAGGAACTTTTAATAAGAATCGATTGGTATCTCCATCAATGGTAATACATCAGATTTTACTCACGAAGCAATACAAGCTATCAAAATCAAAGCAGCCTGAAATATGTTTTGTGAACGGTAGTATTTCGTAATAGGTAGTTAGTTTTTCAACATTTATTGTTGAAAAGTTTATTTTTGGATTTGTATTACTTGCATATCGTGATACTAAATAAATCGGTTAGGATTTATTCAGTTAATCGATTATTTGAAAATTATGTTTTGGAAACACATGCCCTTTCTAACTTCCACTCTTCAATTACATATTTTTCCCATTATGAACATTCCGTGACCGAAAAGACATTTATATTAAATCGTTTACGTTCGATTTTTGAACCATGCCGAATTTTTTAATTGCTGTTTTTTTTTATAGAAATATTTGCGATCGCACAATTCAATTCTTGAATGTTATATTCTGAAGTCTTCAAAATAAATTCAATTCTACTTCAAATACCATTAAATGAAAGATTTAGGAACTCTTTGAAATCACCAATAAGTAAGCCACAAGAATTTAGAAATGCTCGAAAATTTTAACACAAAGTTGTGAACCCCTCCACAAACAGCACGGCACAGGTGCTGGGGGTATCCAATTATTGCTATTATTATTTTAAAATAAGATAACAGACTTAGATGTTGGCTTCAAACAAACAGCGTTGCTAGGGGTGCATTACTCATCTAGTCTGTTCCATGATCGAAGTATAAGATAGACTGTGTCGTAATCGTAAAATACCATTATGGTTTAACAAAAAACTATAATTCCATTTGAAAAACTGAAAATGGATGTCACAAATAAATCTTGAAGGGCGTACCGCGCGAAAAAACAATGAAGTTCCTATTTTCGCGAATTGCAAAATTTCAAATTCATAATAGATCGAGTCAGAAATAATCGAAACGATTATATCCGCAGAAATCCAGAGAATTTTGTTCACCCCGATTACAAATTGCGTATTGTGAGGGAAGTAAATGAACTGTGATCTACAGCTCAGTAACTTCCCTCACTTTTGTTAGTTAAATAGATTTAGGATATTTCTGCGGGTAAACTGTACGATAGTAGGAACAGAAAATATAATGGAAATGATCTAGAAATCGCTAATGAAAGTCGTTAAGTTATTATACTCTATATTACATTGGAATTTTATTCAAATAGTCTACATAATGTATTTTTATAAACTATAAAAGAGTTCACACTGCGGATACACTATAACACTATAAATAAGAAATAATTCTTATTCACTGAAATTACCCCCTTCTAAATTACCTAGATATTTGTCAGTACTCTGTTTTAAAAGTGAAAAACTTTCTGGAGAAGTACAGTGTACCTTAATGTTTTGTTATTACGCGATTCAAATAGTATTTTAATTTTCTCTGTCAGTGACGACATAGTTTTATATTTCATACATAGTAACTGTGACATTATCAAAACAAATATTTGAACAATTATGACAGAAGTTAAACAGTGGTTAACTTTCAACCTATAACATTAAATCATAAAAGCTGACCGAAGTAAGAATACAATTCACATCCAAACACTCTCCCCGAAGCCAGTGAATTACAAAAATACGTACAATATAGTTTCCAGCCAGACTCCTCGAAGAGTCTAAAAATATATAGGGAATGAAATGATCGAACTATTCTGTATCGTTGGAAACTCATTTCATTCGAGTAAACAATTTGCCCACATATTATTGGGAATGACCTATTAGTAGCGGTGCCGCAACAAAGACAGAAGACCAAAAACTGAAAATACACGAGCCTGCACAGTTCTCAATCGAAAATCATTAGCCTAGTGATGTATTGAATATCTGTGAGATATTTCCTCAAAAGTAATTAGATTTATCTCAATTCTTTTCTAACAATCGTCCCATATATTCAATAAATTGTTTATTTTAGTCATCGGTAATACATCAATGTAGCTTTGTGGGTGACATAAGCTAGCCCCTTGTGTGTAGACGTCATTCAGGCGAATGGTATTTCATTCATTCTATCACACTCACATCAGCGAATTTATTAATGAAACTACATTTGATTTAAAATATACCTTGATTTATAACAAACGTTAAGGCGCTAGCTATGTAATGTCAGGATAGAATGAAGGACCCAGCAGAAGACGACAACGAGAAGACTCACACTTTTGGAATACGAATGCTGGAACGTATTAGACAAATTTGAAAATTGTGTAAGTTGTGATAAGATTAATGAATATTTTTCGATTTACAAATAGAGATGTTGAATTTAGTAGGTCTTACAGCACCTCGAAGAAAATAGAAGCTACTCCTATTCATGTCTGGATGAATAAAATTTGCATATGACTTTTCCATAACATTAATGTCGATTTTTAAATTCGTATAACTTAACATAGAATTATAAAGATGAATTAACGTAAAACATTAAACCATAGGCGGGATTCGAACTCACATTACTGGATGTCTAGTTCAGAGTGTTTACCAATTACACCACTTTGGTCCTGTTAGATTTTTATACTTTTGTAAATATAAACCTCTGAAAGGATAGTAGATCATTGATGAACACAATGCGATTCGATGCCCTACCATAGATCAACTATGCACGCACATTCATCTGAAGTTCAGTCGTTTTGAAGTAAGGATTGTAGGTTAGGGTATTACTATGGTTGGCAATTACTCGATAGTACTTATTCAATGAGAGCATCCCGGTTCTTATATATTTCAATAGAACTGACTGAGAAATGTTCTGGTTATTAAGTATAAACAAGTTTAAATTTTGTTTGCTTAATTGGCCACAATTTTCACTATTCTATATCTCTTAATGTACCTACACGAAATTAGGCCAATTAGGCAAAGAAACTTTAAACTTGTTTATATATAACCCGGAACATTTCTCAGTCAGGTCTATTGAAATATATAAGAACCGGGATGCTTTCATTGAATAAGTACTGTCAAGGGTAATTACTAACCATAGTGATACTCTAACCTACAATCCTTACTTCAAAAACGACTGAACTTTAGATGAATGTGCGTGAATAGTTGATCTATGGTAGGGCATCCGTCGTATCACATTGTGTTCATCAATGATCTACTATCCTTTCAAAAGTTTATATTTACAAAAATATAATAATGTGACGGGACCAAAGTGGTGTAATTGGTAAACACCCTGGAGTAGCCATCCAGTAATGTAGGTTCGAATCCCGCCTATGGTTCAATGTTTTACGTTTATTCATCTTTATATTCCTATGTTAAATTATTATCTAAGTTATCTTCATAATTCAGAAAATTTAATTATATATCTCTTAATGTAATAGCCGACGTGTTGATTATCCGTAGAATGATTTTATAATCGTCATGTGTTTATACTTCAAAAATATTGTACTTCTATTATATATATTACACATTCTCGTATATTCCATCTGAAAGCACATGTATTGTAATCTATCTATTTTCAAAGGCAACTGTGTAGGTTTTATGAACTAGCTTACTCATTATCGTCCTTTTATTGTAAATGGAATCTTAAATTTTTTTATAACATTGATAATAGGTCGTTTCGTCGGTAAAAACGCAAACATATTACCAGGCATAATTAATAACAATTCATGTTATATTGTATACATGAGCAGACGAGTTGGTGTGGGTTCGAGTAAAACTTAAACAATGGGGTTTACGTGGGAGAGGTTCACATCATGTTCAGGAAGATGATTCAGACGTACATTTTTAAATCAAGAAGCATGTTTTCGACTATATAATTCTGTTGAAAATTACATAATGTACAGTCGTTGGCAGTTCTGCATTCTCAATCACCTAATAACTCAACTGGTCAATCATTACGATGGAAAAGCAATCGATTTCAAGTACCAATAGAATTAACACATATTCAAATATTAAACAATATACCGCTGAAAATTATAATAGCGTTATCCGCTAAAATACTCTAAAACAAGAAAGTGAATACAAATATTTTCTCTTAATTGTTTTGAGTCGTTATTCATTGGAGTATTATGATTTTCTCGAACTTCACCACCTTTTAAGGTGATTCAAAAGCGATAAGTCAATATACAGAAATGGACAACCGAAAAAAATAATGTCGCAACAGAATCTTAGCGTCCAACAAGCCTGTGATAGACGAAAAAAATATCACACACATCACACACTCTCGACAGTTAACTTATTAATATTCCATATTTGACTTGTTTATCTTATAGTTCAATGTTGTTGCTGGTTCGCAACACTTTGAGGAACTTTGAGGAATGAACCATCTGTTGATTTTTATAAAGATATGGACGTATCAACGGTTATAACTAACAGCATTAGTAATAATTTCAACCAATGAAATATACTATTGAACATCGAAAAATAAAAATCAATCAAAACCCTACAAATACTATTCACTGCAGGCAGGACTGATCCAGTCATTGACGGTAAACTAAAGTAGACACAGTTGTTTATATCAAATTGTCATTGTCACAGCGGAGACTATGAATACACACAGTATTGAACCGGGGGCAAACATATATAGGCGATGCTTTGTCCATTTATATTCATAATCATTGGATTCACTTCCTAAAAGTGAAGCGACCATGTTATCGAATTTCAGAAATTGCTTTTCAAAATACTACTTGTTACACAAGTACAGTCACATCTTTGCCGAATGCTAATCTGGAAAAATATTAGAACCGTGGACGACGAATAAGAGTGCAGCCGACATCCCGGTCCAGACAGAGAATCCATTCAGATGAACTCTCGAACGAATCTATATGAGTAACCAAAAAGAACAAAAATATAACGAAAAGCCAAAAGTGTATTAAAACAAGTTGTGTTCCGGTGAAGTAATCAATTGAGGATCTTGAATTATGAATTTGTACGACTACCCCACCATGGAATATGCATGAAGAAAGTGGCGAAGAATATAAAAAGTATACAGTTTAATTGATGTGGAATTCAACAGCGAAAAATCTGCAGGAATTATGCTTCACTAAAAATAAACGAAAGGTATCGAACTCCAAAGTGCCATCAGGTATGCGCGTAATGCAAAAAGGCGAAACCTACAAAGTTGTTCTCAAAAGAGGAAGGAAAGTTCAGAAGCAATTACTTTAGATAATTTGAATGCTATCATAGATAGCTATGATGAGAATACCCCAGACGGCTTTCAGAAGAAATTTTTTTAAATGGTATCTGCGGAGTTAGCCTGGCGAGAAGGAGAAAGCTATCTATTGTAAAATCGATTATTTTAAGAGAGAAATGAAAAACGATAAAATCTATTCTGGCAGGATCGAATATAATCCTGGATTCACAAAAACTTGCAAGAAGGAAACCGAGAATGCACAGATAGTAAATGGCTCCCAGATAACAGTCAAAATATAAATCGTTCTCCTGTACGTATTTCCTTTAAACTTCTTAACCATCGAGCTACACACATAATGCTCCAAAACCGTTGATTTCAAATACAATAAACAGGGTTAGTACAGGTAATGATCAAAATTAACTCGGAAAACATTCTAAAATGTCTGTCTGTGATTGAAAACTAGTTGAAGGCGTTACAAAGTCAAAACAAACAACAAACAAAGGAAATATTCAATCAGGTATTCTAAAAACATTGAAGTAAATAAACGCACTATATCCAATACAGCTAGGAGGGCCACCGCACGGAAATGTATTTTACGTGAACTTAAATGTACATTTGTAGACCTGTGATGTTTGCATCTGCAGATTCTCAAAATGGTTCAAAACCAATTTTAACAGATTTGTTAAATTTTGTTTACTTTTTAGCGATATTTAGCCTCATTTTGGTATAAAAAAACTCAAGATCATGTAATTGATCGGAAATTTTCCGCAGATTCTAAATTTTTAAACCAAAAATTACCCGGGCATGCGCAGAAACTTGAAAAAAACACTATTTTCAAAGAGCGATGTCTCAAAAACCGCATCTTCGATTTGCTTGAAACTTGGTGGGAGGTAGCTGAAACTATATACCTTTGAGTGCTTACATAGCCGAGTCGAGTATTCTGTATGAACAGGAAGCTAGGACCAATTTTTCAATCTTATAATATTTCTGAAATTGAAATTTTCATTCTCGGTTTTGAAACTTATTTCAACGGATTCCCCGGAAAATTTTACATGAAAATCCATTTTTTGAATTACAAATTCATTGTCTTTATTAATACTTTATTATTTCGAGTACATATTATTCTAATTATTGGATTGTAATATCGTATTTACGTTTTTCCCCCGTAAAAATACATTTCTTTACACAAGCAAAATGATATTTTGCTTAAAATAAAAACTATATACATAGTTTTCCAAATTTTCGCACCTTTGTTTCCGTTGGTGTTTAAAGTATTAAAACATTTCATATAATACAAATATCAAATCGAGTCTCCATAATACTGCTGGAAGTTTGTTATTGTTTAGATGCTGAAGTGCTCATTAAAAAAGTGTAAGCAAATATTGGAAAAAACCCGTTTACCAACTAGGCAGCGTAACTTATACGCATATGTATAGTTCGAGTCGTGTGAATAACAATAAATTTTAATATTCTTCGTTTGACATATTTTCAGTGGCAAAAGATATTATTTTAACCAGGTTCACTTATTCCTAATTATAGCTTTCATAAGTTTTCTGTTTTTGCGATATTTTATATATTTTTATTTTATTTTTATATTATTATTATTATTAATTTAACAGCTGAATGTTATGTGTAGTGACTTGATCAACAAAATTGCTTGTGTAGAGAAATGTATTTTTACGCAAATACGATATTATAAACCAATAATTAGAATAATACGTGCTTGAAATAATAAACTATTAATAAAGAAAATGAATTTGAAATAAAAAAAAAATTGATTTTCATGTAAAATTTTCCGTTGAAATAAGTTTCAAAACCGAGAATGACATACTTTGACGGGAAGATTGAAAAAATCAATTTCAAAAATTTTATAAGATTGAAAAATGTGTCCTAGTTTCCTGTTTATATACAGTACTCAACTCGGCCATGTAAGCACTCAAAAGTATATTCTTTCAGCTACCTTCACACCAAATTTCAAGCAAATCGAAGAAACGGTCTTGAGAAAAAAAAGCGGTTCTGCGCATGCCCGGGAAATCGCCTACAAACGGTTTGAAAATGAGGCTAAATATCACTAAAAACAACATGTTGATACGAAGGTTAAAAAATGGAGAAAAAAATTAAATTGCTTGTTTCGGTGGTTAAAAATGCGTTTAAAAATATTTTGTTATAATAAATCTGTTACAATTGGTTTTGAACCATTTTGAGAGCATGATCGTGCAAAATTCGATTTTTGGCGTGGAATGCTCTATCTAGCAAACTGGTAGTTAACTATAGCTCAATGAGAATTCCTCCCTAGAGTACATAAATAATGATCCAAAATGAAGTACAGTGACTATTCATACATTTGAAAATCTATGCATATTTCAATCTTATGAACAGATATAGGTATAATATTTCCTTATGAACAATTTAGATTCGATTCAATAAATGACATGGCCCAACTCCAAGAATCCTGTAATTATTCCAAAATAGTTATTCCGATTCGATAATGAAGCGAGTATAATAGATCCGAATCTTAGCAAATTGTTTAAAGATCGGACTCGATTTGCTACACCTGCCAGTATTGTGGTAATGTAGAATAGAACAAAGGAGCAGTTCGAATTTAATATACCATAATGAACAAGCCGTAAAAAGTGGCACAAGTAATTATAATAGTATTGTCTCTATTGAAAATGGTAATCAAATTGTTCTCTATTATATAAACCACATTTCCGCACTTACTTCAGAACCTAGAAAGTAATCCGCTTAGTCAATAAAGGTTTCCGTTAGCATAACCTCCTTCAATAAAAATAAATATGAAGGTGTAACTTGAGACCCTATAAGTGTTAAATCTTTTACAGCAGTAATGTATGATATTTTTAGGGTCGTATACAGTTTTGACATTTCGATAATACATTTTTAACTTTATCAAAAATTGTAAGAAGTGTTTCCATGTAATTTACTCTTTCACACACAACCGATCCAATGTTTCCTGCAGTTTTAATTGAATCTCAAAACACAAGTCGGCTGCAGACGCATTTCATTAATAAAAGTCATCAATTCTTTTCTAAATTACATGTATCATCGAAAAACTTCTGAATTTTTTGACTTCAGGGTTATTCAAGATTCTCTTTCATTGAAAAACTATTTTCAAGGTCATACCACTTCCGGTTGTACCGTAAGTCACCATTAGCCTCTTTATTTTAAACGGAATATTATTTCATCATGATTTTTTTGAAAATTTCGAAAGATCTAGATTTTGAACATTGTAACTTTTACCCATTTTCTACTCGTGATAAGCGCTTCTGGCGTAGGCGGAAGCACAGGAATGATACTTTCGAAATCCACATTAATAATTGATTTATCGCATACAGGCTACCCAAAACTTGACGACCAGCTACATCATTTTCAAAGTTGAAAAAATTCGTTCTTCAAAATGTGAAACTCTGTATTTATTGGATGGTCGGATGCAGAATTTGATTGTGAATCGATTCGCTATAACTTTCCCTATACCTATTTCCAACGGTTAATTCATGTTTTCTATCAAAAGACAATGAAACTCCAATAGATCTACCTAGTAACCTTTGATTTTGACAGGAATTGAAACAATGTTGATTTTATGTCAAAGTAGTATCAGCTCACAGATTCGTGAGGTATCTACTTACAGTTCTAGTGATTTTGTTAACTTTCTCAAGTACAGTTTATATGGAGAATATTCCAATACAGATTTGTTAAATTTGTTTTGGGTGGATGTGGACGAACAGATTATTTAACGAACGATATCCGGACCTACCAACAATGACTCCCGGAAGACATTCGCAAGAATGGAAGCTCGGTTTATGGCAACTTGCACTGTGGGGGCAACTCGAAAACACCTAAATCCCGCAATAGATAATGAAGATAACGGGGTGAATGTATTGGCTATTTTCAAGCTTATCCACGGAGTTCACCTCCAGCAGCAGCGCTGGATTTGGGTATTTCAAGAGCATCAATCCACATAATATTAAGAAAACATGGAATGCATCCTTTTTCTGAGATAACTGAGCTCGGATTATCTCTTGGTAATTATGGACAATAAAGTGAAATATCAAGTGGACGATGAACATTTGAATGGGGCTAGATATCTGGAGATACTCACATGGTTTGTTAGTGAGTTCGTACATGTTCTACCTTCGCGTAACAGAACAAACAGTTGGTATTTGCTGGATGGTGCTCCAGCACATTCCATTATATCTGTACACATGCAGTTGACCTTGATGTTCGAGGATCGGTGGATTGGCCCACGGGCACCCTGGGACTGGCCACCCAGATCACCCGATTCAACGGCCTTGGATTTTCACCTCTGGGGCCATATAAAAAGAACTAGTGTAATCTAGGCCTGCAAAAACTAGGAGGAATGATTGAACCATGTTCACGATGCGTTTACTAATCTAAGTCCAGACGAACATCGGAGGTCTGTTTCGCGAGGAGTATATGACAGAGTTATTCAGTGTGTAAACCAAAATGGCGGGCATATGGAACAATAATTGCAATTTTACATTAATTTCTTATTTCTTGTCATTATGTTCCAATTTTTCATTTGTTATCAAGTTCTAAATTTTTTTATGTTCCTGTCTTGTTTTTCATGTTCTAATCAAAGTGAATTTCTGCCGTCTCAATCATATTCATTTTGTTTCGAAAGACAAACGATGTTTCAGTTTCTGTCAAAAAACACATTGAAATTGAAAACATTGATTAACAAGAAAACCGTTGGAAAATAGCTATAGGGTAAGTTATAGTGAATCGATGCAGAATCAAATTCTGCATCCGAGCATCCAGGGTTGCAGAGTGTCATATTTGGAAGAACCAACTTTTCAACTTTGAAAATTATGTAGTTGGTCGTCAGATTTTGGATACCCTGTATATGCGATGAATCAATTGTCAATGTGGATTTCGAGAGTATCATTCTTGTTTGGGTCCACCACAGAAGCGCTTACGACCATTCGAAAATGGATAAAGTCGCAGTGTTCAAAATAAGGCTACATCTTCCAAAAATTTTGAATAAAAACAAGATATCTAAGAAAAAATTGCAATTTTCTCAGGAATACAAAAATGAAATAATATACTGCGAGTGGTCTGACGTTAAAATATTCTGAAATGAGAGCGAATCTTGATTAACCCTGGAGTTAAAAAATTCTGAATTATATGTTTTTTTTTAACCACGAAAACTTCTAACGAACGTCTACCGAGAAAAACCCAGTATATGTGTGTGTCCCAAATTCTTATTTTAAAATTTGAGTGAGGTCACATTTACGTCATCGAAGGGTTGGCATCACCTAGTTACATTGAATTAATTAATCTGTGGTATCATGGTCGTAAGGTTGATTGTATCAATTATTTTGAGAGCACAACAGACAATATCTAAATTTAATGATATAATTCAATTATTTTGATGTTTCATTTGTTTCATAGATAAACACCTAATGCTGAAGACTTTACAAGGAGAATTACTTGAATCTAATTTAATTAAAGGCTTCATTGAACCGTTACTAAAATTTTTATGTTACATTGATTTCCAGTGGAAAAAGAAGATCGTAGGGGTCTCATGGAATTATCAAATATATCTACAAAGAGAATTCCGTTGAAGGAATATAAACAAACAAGTTTTGTTCTCTACGTATATAATTTCAGCTTGTAATGAATCCTTGATCCAAATAATATTGTTCCTCAAAACCTTTCCCCCCAAAAAGTTGTCTGATCCTTCCAACAAACTCGCCATGGGGGATCAGAACCGTGATTTGCGCCTGCATATAAAATCTGCGTAATCGCAACTCTAATAACTGTTCATTATTTATATGCAATTTATTTTTAGATCGCCATATAAGGATTCTATGAAATAAAATATGGAATTATTAAGTTAATAAATACAAAATCAGCATAAACATTCTGAATTCAAAATGAACATCTGTTCTCAACATTTATATTGGATTCGCGCTGATTTATTCAGTATCTGATATGACAAACTGCTACACTAAGTAACATATTTAAAGGTAGGCACTCTGTAGCTCCATAGTAGCAAGCTATTTTTGACACTATGCTTGTTTCCTTATTTAGCCGCTGCTCGTTGAAACTATATATTGCAGACAATTAACAGGAAATATTGCAATATGTCTAAAATACTAATGCAGAATTTACAATACATGGTTTAGTTTGTTACATAATTGTGAATTTATAATACCTTATTGCAAGTCGTCCATAAGAATTCTACTAATGGGTTTATATAAATGTGCAATTAATTAAGAAGTGTATTGCTCAATAATCCTCTTTTTCATAATGGTGATAGCTTAACTCAACCAGTTAATTTCTAGAAATGCTAGCAAATTTGTAGTCTAATAATCAGAAGTATCAAATGAGTAATCATTTGAATTGAAATATACATTGAGGTTGTTGAACTCCACTTAATTCCATTCTTGTGACTATTTTTTTATAAAGTAATCGTACCGAATACTACGAAATCTGCTTTCTCTCTAAATACAAAACAATGTACCTGCTTCTCGAAGGACTGGTCAGTTATTGTCTGAACTGACACAGATGTTTAATTGACTGCTTTTCGAGGATTCTTTAAGTTACAAAAATGATAATTTCTGAAAAAGAATCCTAATATTGGGGATGGTGGGAACACTTTAATAGTTGCAAAGTTTATATTATAGGATTATTGAACTTTTCCGACTGTGCCGTGTCTATTATACAAAAGATGTTTTGCCATTGGCTGGCACTTTGAATGTTTTTTTTTTCAATAAATTGTTGTTGATAGGCCACGACGAACTATAAAAGGCACTTTTAAAATTGAAGATCACAACAACCACATCTTGTTTTTTACCGAAGACGTCAGCAATTTTAGTGCTACGGTTAGTTTAGGATTGTGCTTCGTTGAGAAGCTTGTGTCGTTAGAGGTACCAGAGGAGCCGCTTATCTTTTCCATGAGTTTGCACATTGTACAGGTCCGGCCTAACTGAGTTTAGGTTAGTCGAGAAGGTGTCATTCTTCTTGAAGGGCAGTATGATGGACCGGCATTACAAAATTGGGAATTCTTGCTCAATCCATATTTTGTAATTTGGTTTCAGTAGCTTATTTAAGCTAGATGTAGATGTGTTTTTAAGGAAAATGAATGGGACATCATCTGAGCTAGGTGCTGTGTTTTTACGAGGATAAGCTCCCGTTGTGTGAGTGTATCTGAATTATGGGGTGCTCTTGAACGTAGAGTGGGCAGAATTTGGGGAACGTTTTTGCTAGGAAGTGGTTGGCAAGAATGTCAACAATATCTTGGCTGTCAGTAACAAGTTTGTCATTGAGCATAATAATATATTTTGTATATCTGCCTTTTAGTCCAATCGTCCTGCAATTTGGATTGGAAATTTTTCGACATCTCCATTTTATGATTGATATTTATGTTTTTTGGCTCGCTGATCACGAATGTGAGAGTTAAAAATCGTAGATCCATGGCGTTCCGAGATATTTTCGAATTTTCGTCGTTTTTGGCGTGTTAAAGGAAAACAACACATTTTATCGACTAAACAG
Organism: Endomychus coccineus; assembly: GCA_958510875.1. NCBI lineage: Eukaryota > Metazoa > Arthropoda > Insecta > Coleoptera > Endomychidae > Endomychus > Endomychus coccineus. The sequence goes on from OY294069.1 coordinate 109,828,540, forward strand.
TGGTAAGCAAAGCTGTAGAGAAATGAAAAATGCGTCGAATGGCGATAAGTAGAAGTCTCTATGTTATTTGGGGCTTGGTATAAGGCCCATTTTGTGTTTTTTTTTTGGTAACAAAAATTGAATTTCGTAATACAAATTTCCCTCTAAGAACTTCATTTTCTGCTCAATGGTAGTATTTTATGTGTACTTTCGAACCAATTTAGGTTAGTTGTCTATCTTTTTTTTGGCCTCAAAATTCGTCATCTTAGAAAAAATTGTTTTTTCGTTATAACTCCGTCAAAAATGGGTCTTTTGACCCAAGCCAAAATGCGAATTGAAGAATTTGATGTCCTCTATAACATATCCAAAATCCAAGCACTTTGAATGAAAAATGGAGAAATAGGACCGTTTTAAAAAATCGAGGTTCCAGAAAAAATTAATAATTTTAGGTATGAAATTTAAATTTTATATGCAAATAGAAGACCGTTCTACAAGTATTTCAAGTCTATGTAGGTCTTTTTTGGAGGAGTAGAACTTGAGATATCTTTCAATGTAGGTTTTAGTTCACAGTGAGCCCAATTTTGACCATAATCAAAAAAATCAAAAACATTCTTACAAAAGAGGCTTCTGACTACCTAAACCTAAATCGTCAACCTCCCACATATCTTTAAAGAAATTATAGCGCTAGTTAAAAAAAACCGAAGCAAAAAAAAGTACAAACGCGTAAGGTAGATTTCGAAAAAAAATTCTAATTTTTGAATTTTAGGATACATTTTCATCAAATGTGAATAATAAAAAACAATGCATAGATTTACTGGTAACTTTTTTAACAGAAAATGGTAATCAGATTTTTAGAGCTTTGTGTGATGCAGATGCATTAATTGTAAACACGGCTATAGATTGAAGGGGAAAGAATCCAAACAAAAATATTCTTATAGTGGCCGAGGATACTGATTTTCTAGTTTTAATAACTCAATTAACAGATTTAAAAAATATAACAAAACTCATTTATTTTCAAAACTAGAGAAAACCGTTAAAGGTAAAACAAAACCAGCGGAACATTATCATCAAAATTCCTTTATTTATAGTCATATCAAACCTTTCATTGGTTTTTTTCCATGCTTTTAGTGGATGCGACACAACATCCGCTTGTGAATTTTTCACCAAACGATTTAAATCAATTTTATAAAATTGAGCCAGATGTAGAGAAATTATTGAGAACTGGTAGTATTTTATATCAAGCTCCTAAATGATAACGGACGCTCAGATTTCGAGCGCGTTTGTATTTTGTTTGCTCCTGTTTTTTTTTTAACCCACGCTATAATTTTTTTAAAGCTATGTGGGAGGTCGACGATTTAGGGTTAGATACCCAGAAGTCTTTTCTGTGAGAATTTTTTTGATATTTTTGTTTAGGGTCAAAATTGGGCTCATTGTGAACCCAAACATCGAAGGATATCTCAAGTTTCACTCATTCAAAAAAAAAACTACGGTGGCTTGAAATACTCGTAGGATGATCTCCTATTTGCATGTGAAATTTCAATTTCATACAAGTATTCTAACCTAAAAATCATTAATTTTTTCTGGGACCTTGATTTTTTAAGACAGTCCCATTTCTCCATTTTTCATTCAAAATGTTTGGATTTTAAATACGAGGACATCAAACTCTTCAATTTGCTTTTGATTTGAGTCAAAAGACCAATTTTTAACGAAGTTTCAATAAAAAACCAGTTTTTTCTAAGATGGCGGATTTTGGCGCAAAAAAAAAGATAGACAAAAAAACAAAAATGGCTCAAAAGTACACATGAAATACTACCATTGGACGGAAAATTAAGTTCTTAGAGGGAAATTTGTATTACGAAATTCAATTTTTATGTTACGGCAAAAAAAACTCAAAATGGGCCTTATATCAGGCCCCGAATAACTTAGAGACTTCTACTTACCGCAATTCGACGCATTCTCTATTTCTCTACAACTTTGCTCATCACTGTATATTCGATAAAATGTGCTGTTTTCCTTTAAATCGCCAAAAATGACGAAAACTCGAAAAAACGGCTATTTTTGGGTCAAACATGGTCAACATCTCGGAACGCCATGGATCTACGATCTTTCAACCCATATATTCGTGATCAGCGACTCAAAAAACATTAATATCAATTATAAAATAGATATGTGGAAAAAATATCATTTTAAGTGTAGCTCAATTGCAGGACGACTGGACTATTTTTCAGATTGTCTTACGTCCTGCATTTGTTTTATCTTTGTCCAAACTTAATCAGTTGTAGTATCAGATGTTTCACATATTTATTCCAGGATTGGTTTCTACTTCAGATCTGCTTTTAGTTTCTTGAAATTCATGTTGAGTCAGAGTTCTTCCAAATTTGTTTAAAGCTGTTTTGCATTCACTTCCTTCGGTTTTACTTTTCTGAAAGTTCATGTTGAATTTTCCAATATATTTTTCCACCAATGCAGTGATGCAGTTAAAAAACTGATTTATTGCTTCATCAATATTTTTAGAGAATCCTATATATCGGTCTGCGTTTCTACATATCAACGAAATTCATTTCATTCAGCGTGGGTCATTCTCCACTTATTTATGATATGGGGTGATTTGAGTACGCTATCGGATATACTAATCTCATAGTGGTTTTTATCATCTAGAATAAACTATCTAGAGTTCGCCATTCAATTAAAGGTCTATAAATGAAAGTGTACCAGTAGAAATTTTGAAATGGGTACTGCATACATTATTTAAGAGACGTGTTTATTATATTCTCGACAAGTGCCTGTTCTAAGTGTGCGTGATGATTCCCACATTAAGCATTAGAATAGTCAGTCAGGATAAACGTGAGATCGGAAATTTAAAACACAAATTTGAGTCCCTTTCACTGCTACCAGTACGTATAATTTTATTTTTGAATAAAACAAGAGTATGTGACTATTCTGTTTTCTTTACACTACAAAGAATTTAGATAAAAAGGAAACTGGATTCTTCATATCTTAGAAACGCAGAAAGAAGAATGGTATTCATTAGCAAGCAATAGAATATGAATTCAATACCTTATTTTCACTTCAAGTATTTGAATGAAAAATAGGTTCACCAAAATTAGCGTTATCTGTGGATGATAGAGTATATATTGCTTCCAAAAACAGGGGAATAAAATAATCATTGTTACTGAACATGACCTAAGAGTCTTGTTGGAATGAGAATTTCATTTTAAATAGTAAAAAGATTAATCGCGATGAACAATTAATGGTGATTTAAGGAATATGTAAACGAGCAGCCTTTTCCGCTTTCCACTTACTAAATACTAAAACTCATCCTCATTTGAATAGAGGATATGCAGTGAATATGGAGTTACCGAAATTCTGAGTTAATGTTAATTCAATTCAATTCAAATGGTGTGATTTAGAAGTAGACAGAGTGTGCGGCTGCCCACGGGCCCCCACCAAGAAGGGGCCCCACCAAGTATAATATATTGGAAAAATTTTGGATTTCAACAAAAATGATAGGATGAAACAAATTCATAATTTTTGAGTAAATTTGTGCAGAATTTAAATTCACATATTTTAATTAAGTTTTTATTTTACATTACAAAACCAGGAAATATTGTATATTTATTATTTATGGAATGGCAGGTAGAAGTTAAAATAAGCTATTTCTGATGTCACATTGCTTTGAAACACTACTTAATAACAAGTTCATTGAAATTAGTTATTTGAATTCTCCCGGGTGCTTAGTATGTTCTAGTCCTTTGACATTACAATTGCACTATAATTTTGTATTGTAAAAATATTTTATGGCATTTAATATTACCGTCTACCATAGGGGCCCCCACCAAACTTGAGCCCACGGGCCCCCACCACTCTAAATCCGGCTCTGAATTCCGTACTAGCGTTACGCAGTGGTAGATTTATAAACATAAATTGAGAGTATCAGAAATGTGTAAAATGTTTCAGCATTAAGAAAACGGATTCAAAACAATTAAAGCAATCATTCATAAAGAATTTATTCACCATCTGTATTGTGTTTGCTCCATAATTTGCAGCTTCAGTTAACAAACCGGAAACTATTTTACATCAGTTTGAAAATAGATCCTTCCGTAAGCGTCTCAATTTTTAATATTATGGTAATTTGAGTGTGCAATATTGAACTGAACACCCACAATAGTATAACCCAGATGATTATTTCCAAGCTTTTTAATTCATTGTATGCTTCCAGTATAATATTGGCTGCAATGTGTAGTGTGAGACACCCTTTTGTCTACGTCACATTCGTCTTACTGGTTTTCATCTATTATTGTCATCGTTCTGAAATGCACGACTAGAATGGTCAATGTTCATTCTATATCATTCAATTCGTATACACGATGAACCTATGGTAATGGATAACGATCTGTCAATAGTTCCGTAATTATGCAATCAAAAAATATCTCTTTGTCACATTATAAAACGTCTAAATAACGTTCATCGGTTGATAATACAGCCTACGAATGTACAAAGATTAACAGCTTTATTACGACATAGACACGTGCTTAATACAAACATTGTCACAGTACATTTATTATACAAGGGGATAATAATGTAATGCTCATGCTGAGGGTCTTGAATGTGGGAGAGTGCAGTGTCAATATATCTTTACTAGGGTGAATCACCCTATTCACAGTCTACGATTATACGGCAACTTTGACTCATTCTACTTTCCCAGATTTGTCTTATAAAGCTATATTGATCGTAAAATTGCAATTATTTCAGGTGACAACAGTTATTACACCCTTAAGCAACTAATATAAATTACTCGCTCACATTACTCGCTTAGGGAGCTTAAACTAATTAAAAATGTTGAATGTTGAATTCAGATAACTGCTGGTGCCAAATATGTGGCTAACTGTTTAGAATATGAGCTGCTATTGAAAATTGATGATTTTCGAAAAAAAAATTCTGTAACATGTTTAGTTGCCTCTAAATATGGAGTAAAAAATTACACTGCTGAAATTTACTTCATGTTTACAATGGGAACTACCCTTGCTGTAAGCTTCACAAATTCAAACTTCATAAATACTTTCTTGATATGATTATTTTTTTATGTGAATATATATTACGAATAAGAGACACTTATACACTGAAAATAAATATAACGTACTGAGAACCTTTCAGCTACCAAGTAACCATTATCAGATTTAAGCTGATTTAGAAAACAAAATGTGTCTGTTTAAATAATTTTCATAATTAGTAGGATATATAAGGGATTACCCTCAGATAGAGATAAATCTGAATTCATTAAATTGCTTTTGAGCTTATACATTTCCATCCCTTCTAAATTACCTAGATATGTGTCAATACTGTGTTTCAAGAGTAACATATGTTCTTCATACCAAGTTACAGTATTCCTTCTAGTTTGGTTGACATAGCATTTTGAACACGACTCACAATCGAAATTATAAATCCTGGAATCGTTGAAGTCGGAAACTGATTCAAAGGTGTTGCCTAAACGGTTTCTCAGCTTGTAGTGAGGTAATACCCATTACCAGTGGCGGCTCGTGAACTTTTTGAGAGATGAGGCTGGACATAAAACGTTTTTGTAAAAATATACTCTATTCAGCCAATTAATTTAACCTTCAGTGACAAAATTGATTGTTACCCAGCAAGAACCAACGTGGAGGTATAGAGTTTCTCTTGCCCACAAATTTTTTTTCCGTTCGTTTTTTGTTTTTTATTTTTTTTTGGATTTTTAATTTTTTTTCTTTTTTTTTTGGAATTTTTCATATTTTGTTTTTGTTATTAATTTTATCAACTTTTCTATATATTAACGAAATTCTACGGTCTTTAATTTACGAAAAATGATCAATAATATTATCATAAAATGTATCATTATGTTTTAAGTGTTTTACTAAATCTTTTTCAATAGATATTAAACTAACATTGTATAAACGATTTTGGCCCATTGTATTTCGCATGTATGTTTTAATTCGTTTGAGAGTAGAAAATGATCTCTCCACCGATGCCGACGTGACAGGAATGGTGACTGTCAAACAAAGTAGTTTATAAAACTGAGGTAAGACTTGTTGCAAATCATTATCTATCATATATTTTATCATATCGACGTGACTGTCGTACTGGCCTAAAATATCTTTATCCCAGTATACAACGCATAATTCATTGTGCAGCGCTATTTTATCAAAAAAATTATATTTTAGAACTAAGTTATCTGAAAGTTTATTGAGAAACTCTTTTGAAAAAGATTCGAAAAATCTTCTATTCGTCAAATCGAAAAACTTCAATTCATGTAAATCGGAAAATCGAATCTCAATATTTGACCTTTAATAGTATCTAAAATTTCATAAAAAAGTTGTTTATAATGTAGTTTCTTGTCTACCAAATTATATGTTTTCCTCCTTTTCACGGGAGAAGCCTCATCAGTTGAATAATTTCCAAATAAAACATTAAAATGAAAATCTGTATAACGGAAACTTGAATTTTATCAATGAGATGTGTTAAACGATCTCTTGAATGAATTATATTAGTGAATTTATGTTGTAAAATTCGAAAAATAAGATCAGTTTGTTCAAATATTAATTTAAAAGTATCAAGAAATAACAAAAATTCTTCATTTTCTAAATAAGATTTTAAACCAACAGCAGCATTCAATGAAACCTGATCTGTTGAAAAGTCATCCCTGTTTAATATAAAATCAAATATTTCAATTAATTTGTCTTTATTTTTATGGATGGTAAACTAAACATTGCATGTGATGTAAAATTCCATCGAGTTCGAGCATTACAGGGAATTCTGTTTCCTACTATGTTATTTAAAACTTACGTTTGTTTGAAGACCGTTTAAATGTCCCGCCATTACAGATGCCGTCGTAAGTCTGATTTATTCGCAAAGTCGAATCGTTGAAATGTTTCCATTGAAAAATTGAATAAATTGACCGCTGTTCTTCCCGAACTAACATCGTAGAACCCTAAAAATCTTTCCACTAGTTGTCCATTTTTACAATTAATAATTTACCGAACAGACGAATTCTAATCTAACCTTATTTCGCGTGGTGTCACTCAACCATTATCCCCCATTAAAACAAAACAAATGCCTGCAAATACTGACGCGTTAGTCATAAAATCGCGAAGCTTAGTGTCGTATTCACAAAACAAATCTAACAATTACCTTTATTAACTGAATTTTCAGTTTCATCATGCCCTCTAAAAGCCAAATCTTGAAATGATAAATACAATAAGAAATCAATGATTTTTTTTAAACTTCGCGGTTTTCTTTAACTGTATTATTATGATTTTCGATTTCGCGTGTTCGTGTAGAATCAATCGCATTAACAATATTCTGTTTACCGGTTAATTTAAACTTAATACACGATGTAATATGTTCCTGCGATTTTTCATGTCTTTCTAGGCCACGAGCTAAATTTTTCAAATCATTATAACCCAAGTGCCCCCAACATGAAGTTGTATCTGATGTGAATAGCAAGCAATACCAGCAATATAATTTATTGTGTACATCAGATCCCGTTAACCATACATATTTTTTATAATTATCAGTATTAAACGATCGATTTTGATACTTCCCTGCCATCACTAATCCTTTCAAATCCGGTAAAGGCCGTTTGTTTTTGAAGAACACTTTTCTATCATATGTTAATCCACTAAATGGATTTTCTAAGAACTTTGCAACTAAGTCACTCATAATTTTAACGTTCACCGATTCCGATTAGATAAATTATAACTTAAAAATTAACTACTTAACCTTACTACGCCTCATGGAATAAAAATAACAACTAACCGCATTCTTCTAGCAGCGGTAGGCGGGAGCGCAAGTAATCGTATTTCATTCGACCGACGAATGGATACGAAAAGCTAGCCTCCCTACCCTGTTGCCGTTTTCGCCGTTTCACGCTATTTGGCGATTGACTGGTCGGAAAAACGGCAACTGTGTTGAACAACACAACTCAGCGTTTGAGATATATAGAGAATCTAGCCTCTGACCACTGTTGCCGGATTGAAAATAACTACTGAGAACGGGGAATTAATTGTAAAATTTAAAGAATTATCAGAGAAACAGGAAATAAAATGGAGAATGATCATTAAGATAAATTGGTGAGGAGGCTGAGCCTCCTTAGCCTCCTTCGAGGAGCCGCCACTGCTCATTACCTAATTCCCATTCATTGGGGTGGCGTCAACTCGCCTAAATTAAAGAAGCATGTATAAAAACATAGCGCTGGAACGCGAGTGTTGTCTACCGCAGGGTAGACCTCGGAGAGTATATAAGACGCCAGATTTTCAATGAGGATCACCTTTGACTCGTACCTCAACTGGTCTACCGATCTCTAGAATGCAGCACCGATACCGTCCAGCACACGTACAAACAATTTGTCCGCCCGGTCATTGCCTACCGAGCCCTGATTTACTCTACCCTTCCTGGAAGGAAGCTAGAGCAACTAAAATCCTATGAGCGCAAAATATTGCGCAGAATTCACATGCTCCATTATTGTCATCCAACCCGGTTAGTCGTTAATTAAACTAGCGGACATCATCCCCAGCGACCAAAGCCTATACACTATTCAAAAGCATTATAACAACCGCACATTGCACGGACCCAACGAGAAGGCGAAATCTACCCTCCTTGATGCTCCATGGCATGGACACCGATTGGCCCTTAGTCATCGCCCCAAAGAGAAACTTAAATTCCCCACTAGCATTCTATTACAGCAAGGAGATAACCTCCCCAAAGCATGCCAGGAAGCCCTCGATTCCACATCGTTGATCCTCTGTTTAAGCCGCGTAAAATCCTGAGCAAAAAAGACCAAGTGAAGTGAAGTGTTCAAAAAATTGGAGCGTCCAGCATAATCTCAAGTGACCGACTTTAAACCATCGCGAGTGAATAAATAAAGTGACATTCTAAATAATAGAAACGCGTAAGTTGTAAATTGAGTGTATCGCGTAGGTCCAGCACCAAGAATCAGACACTAGAATCAAGAACCGGAGTCCTAGGAATGAAGAACAGAAGCCTAGAAATTGCCATATATTCGTTAGGAATAAACCCGTCATCAGAATTCGAGTTTTCTGAGGTTTTACCGGATAAACGTGCACAAAGACCGAAGTCTGTCCCAAACGTATCCCTTCCCATTAGCTAGCATAAGCAAAATTTGTACTCCTTAATACTGAATGAACGTTCTTCCATTCATTCATTCATTCGGCCTCTCGACCGAACTCCGTTGTAGTAAATAGCTAACATTGAAGTGTGAAGGCCGAAATCCGTTATAACTGGAGTAATAAGCACAAGAGAGTATATCTAGGGTTGGAATCAATTTGTAACTATTTTTGCCAGAGCCCGAAATTAAAAATTCTTTGATTATTTTGATTCCGAAATTATAAATGTACATTCAGACCTACCTATCGGTTGCTTTAATACTGAAAAATTGAGACCTGAGTGATATTTAAATTCGAGACAAAAGGAAGTCAGACCTAACCAAACTGGCCACACTAAGGCTGTAAGGTGTTTGTGAACTGACCATTTTTTATTAATATACTCGTATCAGCGAAACCTGAGATCTGAGTCAGACTTATCCATGAATTGCGCTAAGACTGAGAGGCTTTATGTACCTGAATGGTCAATAAAATCGAGGAAGAAAAGATGTCGGACCTAACCCGACTGGCCACGTTAAGGCCGAGATGTTTGAGACCTGACCATCTTTCAACATACAAGAACCAGCCTTGAAATTGTTGGTATACGATCGATTCTTTTCTTGAGAACTGAATCATGTTATATCACAGACTTGAAATAATTCACTAAGAGTCGGACACCTAATATAATGAAGCCATATGTTTTGAGATACGTTGATTAGAAGTGAGAGCTATACCGTCCCACGTGGATGTATCTCAACTCACAGTAACTCAGTAAATCGATCAAGATCGAGTTATGCTACCGAATATTGGCACTTCGGCGCGTATTGATTAGGTAAAGTAATCAACTGTGGAAAGGTACGTGACATCCTAGTTCCACCAGTGCGGATTTAAGTAAGACTGCTCAATTGGTGTTTATGCGAAAGGGCAGTTCTTGACAACCTCTCCTCTAGCAAATGAAACATTTGAAAACTGAGCAGGTTACAAGCTTGTTCTTAAAACTATAAACAGGTTGTATTGCAAATTTAGAAAACAAAATTATAGAATTTATTAATTTTCCAACGCTGTTTGCTGAAGCTTCTCAACTCCATGGTTACAATTTTGCTGGCTCAAAAGGACGTTTAAAAAATATTCTATGAACAATATTACTAAATGGAGCTATTTTATAATTAATTGATTCCGATTTCGACGATTCCGGGATTTACAAAATCGATTGTGAGTCGTGTTGAAAATGCTATATGGCCCAAACTAGAAGGCATATTCTAACTCGGTATAAATAACATTTTGCCCATATCAAGAAAAATAATAGTGACAAATCATCGTCAACCGAACATATTTCAAATAAAGATCACACCATTTCTCAAAAAAGTTGTTCCCTCTTGAAACACAGTAATGACGAAATCTAAGTAATTTAGATAGGATGGAAATGAATAAGCGAAAAAGCAAATTGATAAATTCAGATTTATCTCCAGCTGAGGGTAATCTCTTATATATCCTACTAATTACAAATAGTATTTCAACATACACATTTTGTTTTCTAAGTTAGTTTACTCCGATGATGACTATTTGGTGGCTGAAAGGTTTTCAGTACTAACAGTATTTTTAGTAGATTTGGGTGATTGTTTCTTATTTATAGTGGTATAGTGTAACCCTAGTGTGAACTCTTTTATAGTTTATTAGGGATGTATATCTGTCACGGACATTGTTTGACTGTCAATGTATCAGCTGTCTGTCATATAAACGTTATCTGATGTCTTCTTATGGGGTTATCCGTGATCTGTCACGGATAGTCTGAGCTGAGACATGCCTCTAATCTATGAACTATTTATAGATATATAAATAAATGAGTTTGAAGTCTATTTGTCTAACCGGCCACAACGACATGTTGGTATATTAACCCTAGGATGCATACGTGGTTGATATAAAATGTTCTGCATTTTTTGTGGCAGTCTTAATTTCGTTTAGGAATACTTTCATTACATATTAATATAAACATTATTACGATAAAAATATTTTATAGAAACGTTTCACCTTGCAGAAATTTGAAATTCCCTATTACTATTACATTATAGCATACGTAAGGTCTCCGAGACCCTTATATATTTGTACATCTTGTTTTCGGTTCTTCTACAGGCGGGCCGACGACGTTGGCGATCAGATGTCGTCCATGTGTTTTAGTTCATAGTAAACGTGAGTAAGTGACACTTTGTTTACGAAAATTCTAAAATTAGCTATATTATATGGTGTCATTGATTGAAATAATATTGGCAAGTCTTTCAATTTTATATAATTATGTATTACATAATGATTTTTGCTGTGTGCTTGTGATGGTAATTTTATAATTAATTTGGTAATAACAACACTTCGCATAACCTCACTATATGTACAATAAATCTATTCATAGATCGTACACTTCACAATTTATACAGAATATTAATTTTTAGAATAATGGCATCCAGTAGTAAGAAGCTCAGCGTTCGTCCAAATGATAAAAATTTCGAACAAACCGTTTTACAGTGGTATGAAGAGGCTGATTCAGATGTGCCCAATTCTAGTGTGGTATCTGATAACACACAAGCTCCTGATATGACAATAACAGATGATGATTGCCAGATACCTTTAGATTTATAGATCTTCTGATGAAGATCAAGAAATAATATAATCCAATGCAGATTCTACTATGATAGGCGCTAATGGTTATTAGTGACATAGAACTGCACCTCCTCAAGTGAAAACTAGGTGCTACAATCATCCGTTTTGTTGCCGGGCCAGCGAGGAAAAATCAATTAAAGGTAAATTAGAATTTAAACTGACAAGCTAATTCCCATAATAAATCTGTTATATTAGTTAGTTCAATGCATCGTGATGTATCAATAAATGAAAATCACTCCAAAAAGAATCCGAACATAATAGAATATTATAATTATAGAAAAGGAGGTGTCGACCAAATGGATTAGATGGTTGGCGATTACACATGAAATCGTCAAACACGACGCTGGCCATTTGCGATTTTTTACAATATAATTGATATAGCAGTATTGAATGACTTTCTGCTATAAACATGTGAGAATAAAGACTTCCAAACTGGAGGAACGCACAAACCTAGGTTTTTCATCAGATCTTTGCCAAAGAATTATTACTACCTTTAACGAACCTACGGTATAAAAATCCTAGACTTAGCCATGATATAAAAAGATGTATTGATCTCTTCATTGATAAATAAAATCTTCCTCAGGACGACGAGGATGACGAATCAGTAATAAGAACACGATGCTATATTTGTGCTTGCAAATTATCAAGAAAAACTATGCAGACATGTCAAAAATGTAAATAAAATATTTGTAAAGTTTATTTTTTTGTATTAATATATATGAGGATCTGCCGGTGTCCCATCATATGCATAGGTGTAAAAATTTCCAAATATGCATCCTAGGGAATAAGAGATTTAGATTGAATTGTGAAGATAATTTAGATTTTCAACATAGTATCAAGATGAATAAACATAAATATTTAACCATAGGTGGTATTCGAACCTACATCCCGGGATGTCTAGTCCAGCATGTTTACCGAAGTGGTGTAATTGTATATTTGTCTTATAGATGTGTACTCTGTGGTGAATTCAGTACTTACGACATTCTTTCTTGTTCTATGCATCTACATTCTTCTTTATACTCTATCTGCCTCACCATATCTGTTTTATTTATATGAATTATAAATTAAATGAATATTAATATTGTGATTTATAACAGTTTGGTTTATAACTTCAACAATAAAACAATAAAAATAGGTAGTTCTAACTCTTATAATTCATTTTAAAACCGAACTCAACTTAGCTTACATTTAATATTGTTATTGGTTTTAATATAATAACATTCTACCAAGTAAAATTGAATTTAACGCCATCATACTATCTTATTTGTTATGTTTTTCTATTTCCGAAAATAGCGCTTCGGACATTCTGACATTGGCACTTTGTGTAAATCATATCGAGCTTAGTGTCTTCATTGCTATTATAGTACGTTCAATATTATAGCGGGTCTATTTGATGTAATCAAATAGTTATTGATAGAACAGGTTGGAAATTTAATGGTAGTTATTCACATCAACGATAAGGAATAAAACTTAGGAGAATGTAATCAAAAGTTATACATGTGTTATTTGATTGAGGCTGAAGCAATTTCAATTGACTGGTCATTTAGATTTAATTTATTGCATGAACACAATATTCAATAGCAATCCTTAATATTATTTGTAATCTATTCAGGTAAGTTTAAAACGTGATCGCATAATTGTCTTGGGTGACAAATATGCAGCGGAAATAGCCGCAGGCGCATTTTTGGCGAGGTGCCCGCTCTTTCAGTTACTTCCTGCTGGTAATAGTGTGGAGGTAAAGAAATTCATAGTTGCAACAATAGACAGAGATGAACTACAACTGCCTCTCTTGAATAATATTATTCAATCCCACTAAATCACTCATCACTTCGCAATCATCCAGAGGTTATCTCAAAATGTTTATGTATATTCGTCATTTTACGTCTGCAATTTATACTTTTCATCCATTAGAAATTTTAGACGAAATGGAACCAAATACTTATTTATTTCTTCTTTTTATTTTAAAAATATTGAATATACATATTTTATTTAAGCTATTTTCTATGCTGTCGGTAAATTCGCTATTCCAGCTTGTTTTTGTTTATAGTTAAGTATTAGTTAGAAGAAAACTTCAAGTTTTGTTTGTCAGTCAATATTGATGATGGAAGAAAATTATGATTCCAGGTATTGGAAGCTGATTTCTATAGCTTCAAATTTTTATGTTGTATTGGAAAATCGTTCATGTTTATACCTGGATATTTTTCCCTAAAAATATGAAACAATTCAATTCTACAAACAGGTATTTATGTTTCGTGCACAGCACCGAACTCTGCTGCTGCTTTTGTCGCTAACGGAAACTGTTCAACCTCTTTTCACTGAACCATTTCCCCAAATTGGTCTAATGTGAATTAATAGCGGTTCAACCAGCAATATTTGGGAATGGTGTTAAGGAACCAACATCCTTCAGAATTCATTGTTGCAAGCGTTGAGCCTTTCTAAATAGATTTTCTTCATAGCGTCTAATCAACTCGATTGGGAAAGTACCAGAAATACTCAATCAATATTACTGGAATTTCGTCCAAACATTTCGATTGAACAAGTTCAATCAACTTACTCCATTTAAATAATAATCAAATAATGGTAGTTTACTATAAAATGAAGATTTTATTTCATAAAGTTTTTATATTTTCTCTGGTGTTTTAAAATTTGCTAAGCACATTCAAAAGTAATATTTGGAAGTTATTCCGTTCAATCCGTCTCGGTGCTATTCCACATTTCACACCAATGATCATGAATTATAATATTCAACCTTTGTATCTCTCGACAATCTTCAATTTATCGCTTTAATCTAAAGTAATGCAGACTGCTTTTCTCTTGTCATAAGATGGTATGGTGTGGGAATGATGAGTCATAGAAAAATAGTATACTCATTCTTCACAACAAAAGGAATATTGTATCGTACAAATTTCTAATAACAAGAAATACCATTTCAGTCACTCTTCGGTGAAGTTTCGATAAATGTGTAACCCTTTTCCATTAAATTCAATTTTTGGAGTTGGAATGTGAAGAAAGCAATAGATTAATATTTTATCGACGTGACTAATTAGAAAAATTCAGGATATGCGGAAGATGTTCGATGTTTCAATACACAATAAGCGATAAAAAATTGGTGTAGTATAAAATAAAAAGAGTTATGGCCGCTGGAATCCAGCAACCTAAATGAAATGAGTGTTGTGTACAACACTTCTTGACGCAATCACAAAAGTTAGCAGCATATGACTCTATGATACATAGATTAGTTACTATCCCATTGAGTGAAGATAGCTTCCATTTATAATTGAACAGAATCATAAATATTGGTAAAAATAACGGTTACTATTTCAAGATATTAAACTTCAAAATAAATTCAATAAAAAACCTTTAAACCTGATTTATCCTTAGATAAATAGTAAAACCAATTCAAATTTCGGATATCTAACTTATGCAGGTAAACACGTACAAAAAATATCGCATTTCTCAAAAGCTGGAATAAAAACGTCGCCTTCAAAACAACAAACAATCTTTGCTCATTTATCAATAATTTAAAATCTTAAACAGATAAATTAAAGAAATCAGGAGTTACAGCCTGAAATGTGACGACTGTAATGAGTTGTACACAAGACAAACTGGACGCAGTTTCAATATAAGGTACATTTGAGGAAATACAGGCTCAAATAGAGGGCTCTAATTACGCGAATCACCTATTGGAACATAATCACAATTTCACCATTAATCCCGATATTTAAAATATTCAGGAAAAAGGACTCAATATAAAGTGAGGTCTTTCCTCATGCCTATAACATCCACACCTTCAAGAAAAATTCGAATGGCTATCTCCTCTCCCAACATTTCCTCTGGTGTGGTCAAAGTATTAATCTATAATTCAACACCTTGTCAACAAGTTTTTTAATAAACTCCCACCCAAACGTTGTCCACCATATCTCTTAATTTGTACCACATTCAGATGTTTTCTAATATTTAAGGACATACTGTTAAATTTGGCTTTACTTGATAAACCCTAGCTTTGACAATGCCACAGTATGGTGAAATAATTTGTCAGCATTAATTAAATTAGTTTTGTTTAAAATTGAGTTCACTTGTCCAACTTCCCGAGAGTTAAAAGATTGTACACTACTTAAACGCCGAAACCATAGATATATCATGCAGAAAATAATAGAGAAATCTGCAATCTGCCTAACGGGCAATAAGCTTCTGGAATTAGAACCTTACTCCAGTGAGTGATCGCTTTAATATACATCTAAATCTTAAATTTATTTATGAATATTTTAATTTTCTTGTTACATCACAATAATATGTAAAATAATATTACTTGACTAAATAGGTACAAATTTCATCTAACAACAAATAAAATGCAATAAATAATAATCAGTTATTCTAGTAAATGTATGAGCAATTCCTCTCAGATATTCAGGTATAGTTCAGTTCTCAACGACATTTACAAGTGCTCGCATTCTAGCAACAGTCAAAAGGTACATGCGCCTCTTATATGGGAGAGCCAACTCCAAGCGGCAATGTTATCGCTGGTTAGTTAGTCAAATTTTTGACAGGTTAGTGTATAATAATTTGTTAATATAAATTCTCGGGAAATAGGTCACATCAACACAAATACTATATATTTTCGTCTTTACGTACGTTTCGGTCTCACGACCATCATCAGAAGACTTATTATTATTTCATAACATGATTATTCAAAACTAATTGTATCAACACAAAGCGTCTTTATCGCACCAATTTCATTTAAATGCTAACGTCGCCGAAACAAACAGAAACACAAAATCGAAATTGTAACACAACAATGTTAAATTATTATATATTAGGAATCCACTGTTAAGTAGATATATCAAAATATACGCACGCATATCATCAAAGTCTAAGAAAGACTAAACAAACAACCGAGACGCTCATGTACCTACCCTTAAACCAGATGTTATGATTTATTGGTTATAAAAGCAGGTCTGGCCTCTGGAATATACTTTTGACAATTTACCTAAATATATTTTTAACATTATAGGGATGCATGTAGGAATTTGCAAGAATATTAATTAATTAAGTTAGTGTAAATATGACTTAGGGTCTGCACATCACTCCTATTATTTACAGAATTGGAGTCACGTTTTATGTGAATCATCTCCAGAATAGATCTTTTATAATAATTGGTTTCCTTAGTTTAAATATTAACATTCTTGTAATCTAATTGATGGTTATAATTAAAAATATATTTAGGTAAATTGTCAAAAGTATATTCCTGAGGCCAAACCTGCTTTTATTACCAATAAATCATGACATCTGGTTTAAGGGTAGGTATTTGAGCGTCTCGGTTGTTTAGTATTTCTTAGACTTTGATGACATGCGTGCGTATATTTTGATATATCTACTTAACAGTGGATTCCTGATATATAATAATTTAACATTGTTGTGTTACAATTTCGATTTCGTGTTTCTGTTTGTTTCGGCGACGTTAGCATTTTAATGAAATTGGTGCGATAAAGACGCTTTGTGTTGATACAATTAGTTTTGAATAATCATGTTATGAAATAATAATAAGTCTTCTGATGATGGTCGTGAGACCGAAACGTACGTAAAGACGAAAATATATAGTATTTGTGTTGATGTGACCTATTTCCCGAGAATTTATATTAATTCATACGTGGGTCAAGAATCTTTATTATATAATAATTTGTTCTATTTAGATTGTAATGTTTCATTTCATCATATTGTTGAGCACCGAATTGTCCCGCGCAGAAACGACCGGCGCCGAGTTGTCCAGAGTTATGTACCGACTTTTCCAGATTATATCACAATTGTGTAGATGAATACTCTTAAGATTTATATCTTTCATAGAGACCCACATGCATATCAAAGAATTCTTATATGATATGATATTTTCAACAATAGTAATAAAGGCGGTGGTAAATAAATGAGCTCCATAGATTATTGCATTTGAACTATAATAGACCATCTAAAATACTGTCAGTCTCAGTCTAGTTGAAATTAATGATCAACGTCAGAAACTAATGTTAATAACCACTTCTAGTTTTCTATTATCATGAATAAAACATTAAAAAATGTTGAAGTATCGCTTCCCGTACTTGGGTCATTACTCTGTATTTTCAGGAGTGCCGGATTCAATTTCATTAAGGCCGTACATCATTTTCATATAGAAAAAATTCTTAAACATGTCCAAATAAATATTCAGGTTCGCGTAACACGTATAATATAAATAAAACTATTCCCGTCCGACGTTTCGAAAATTCAATGTTTTCTGTTTGTGTTTCCAAGTAATTGCAAATGGATGACTAGGATTAATACAATTTATAAATAACCCTGGTAAAGCAGCCAAAGAACCATATAAAACCATCTATTACGATTGATATAGTTTTTTCCAAAATTAAACCAAACCATTCATTCTCAACTATGCAGTTAATATATTGTTACAAACTACGAGAGCCAACAAAGAAAGAAAGGACGTATATAAGAATGAAAAAGTAGATGCTTGGATATTTCAAGGTAATGACAATATCGGAAACCATTGCGTACCGTGTGAGATCGAATTAGTTGTTCTGAGTACCTGGGAAATATAAAATGGCAAAATCACGAAGCCCGCGTATTTAAAAAAATGGATAGATTATAAATGTTGTTTGAATTCCACAATCATTAAGAATAATTCCGAGATATGCAGAGTGGTAAATTGAAATGGAACAATGACAATTCAATTAAAATTGAAATGTTGTGGTGCTATTCCTGTGCAAGAGAGATTGAATTTAACATTTATCTGCAAAAAAAATTTTCAAACTTGAACATATTCCCTAAAAGCATGCCTAATGAAACTAGTTCTTTATTATACTATTTTATTTGAGTTAACATTCACTATAAAGCGTATTTAAGAACAAATAATTTTTTTTATTTTATTTAATGTTAATGTCTAGGTTTATCAAAATTTGCAATGGTTCATTGTCTAGTTTTATGACGAATATTTTGATTTCTGCTGTCCTATTTACAATATTCACAGGAAATACGAACTTATATTTCCTTATAATCGGCTAATTCACGTCCAATTTTAAATTCAATGTTGTAGTATAATTATGAAACAATTATTATATCTTCTTTGATTATGTTCAAGCAAATATTATTTATGATACAGATTCCATATCCTACATATTGTTCCTAATACAGATAACTATATTCGTGAATCGAATGAAATTATTGTTTCATTCAAAAGTGAAACTTTTCATGAACCCAAAAATACTTTCCCACTATCTAACTATTAAAGTAATCGAGAAACATCTAAGAGCTTAATCACAGCACATCCAAATTGAAAACATTTTACTAGTAATTCGATATTCGGTTATATGATGGAGTAAATTTGATTATATTGAAGATACTATTGTATAAAAAGCTTGATCATAAATTATAGTGTGAATATAGACAATTTTCTGGAAATAAACGACAACCAATAGGAAGTTGCATTTTAGATGCATTGAACAGTTCATTAACCGCTATAACAATCATACATGAGAACCAGTAAAATAGTAAAAAATATAGTTTCTTGATTCACACAAGTGACGTAACGTGTATTTTATCACAATTCTATTTAAAATGATTATACAGTGTGTTCCACTTTTCAACTTGCTGTATTTAGGATCTCGGTAACTATAAGAGTTAGAAGGTAGGTTAAATAGAGGAAGTTTTGCGCAATCACATGAATTACTAACGTCCTGTTTAATTTTTTTTTATTTTTCGCTTATTTGCAAGATATTTTGAAACAGATAAATATGACAATTTCTCACTTCCATTTTGTGAAGTTATTCGGGGAGATATAAAGAACCAGGAGCAAATTTTCTCTTTTACAAAATGGTATCAAAGTTTTTTGAAAAGACGTTTTGTGTTCTTAGGCACATCATCAACAATTATTTTTTAAGTATGGACCTGCATTTTTCTAATATAAGTAGTTATCCTGTTTACAACTATGTGCTCAACTTGATTATCGTATAATGTTTTGGACATATTATAAATCATCAAAAATTGTTGATACCATTTTTTAAAGGAGGGAAAGTGCCATAGATCTTTTATATCTCCCTAAACATCCAGAAACAGCTGGTTATTGTGATAGTGGTGTACCGTCCTTGTAATGGGAGTAAAGAAACCTATCTTGAAGTTTTGGAGCAAATATTGAATAATGTGCTCGAAAATAAAACAGTAATTTTAGAAGGAGATTTTAATATATGTAGAACTAAAGGAAGAAAATAAATATAAAACTGAATATCACTTTTAGAGTCCTTTTCATTAATAAAGCATATTGACAACTACACTAGAGTGACAAGCAATACAAAAAGTTCTATATATATATATATTTAGTAATTTTAAACTGTCATGTAAATAGTAGTGTTATAGAAAATCATGTGTGTTATCATCAAGCACATAAAAATTAATTTCACTGTTAATAAATCAAGAAATATACATTGTAGATATGTAAGAACATTTTCCGATGAAGCAAGGGAACAATTTTTAGCAAATTTAAGTAAACAAAATTGGAAATTTGTATATAGTGTAGATAGTTCAAATATAAATGGTCAGTGCGATGTCTTTGCGGAAGGTTTTTGGTTATTTTTAATATGCACTTTCCAAAAAAAGCTAGTTAGAAACACAGTTAAAAACATATCCTCTTATGATGATATTCAACTTAGAGTATGTAAAGAAAACTTTGATCTCTTGCCAGTCTTAACTAATCATAATAATAGCTATAAGAATTTATATAAGGATGCTAAAAGCAATTATGATGAAGTTTTGGTAGAAATAAGGAAAAATCAATATGAAAACAAAATAAGAGCATCAGATAATACAAACAAAACAATGTGCTCCATTTGTAATCACATTCAGGGAAGGGTAATCACTGTTTTTAAAGCCTCTTACTCCGGAAGACATAGTTGACGTGTCAAGGGAGTTAAAAAACAAATTTAGCATTTTCTATATGAAATCAAGTATTAACTGTATAAAATCAGTAATATGCTACATAGTAAATAATTCATTTAAATTTGGCATTTTTCCTCAACAGTTGAAAGTTGAAACTGTCTTTGATTAAACCTCTTTTCAAGTCGGGTGATCCAGAGAAGTTCAAGAACTACAGACCTATATAAGTCTGTTAAATAGTTTTTCCAAGGTCTTCGAATTGGCAATGTCGAAAGGAATGTTATATTTTTGTAATGAATGTTCTTTTTAACACAACACAGCATGGATATCTGAGGGGTATGTCAACCCAAACAGCAGTTTTTCAATTTACTGAGACCATCGCTAAATCTTTAGAAGAAAACAAATTAGCAGCGGGCTTATTCATAGACCTGTCAAAGGCATTTGATTGTCTCAACAGTCTATTTAATACAAAAATTATTGCAACAATAATACTAATTGTGACTGCAGTTTGATGCTGATCGCATCGTTATCAAACTAAAACCCGTGAATAACAAACAGTCTGTCATTTTACAGTTTACATAATTACATATTGTGCGGTAAATAATTAGCTTAAGGAATAGTTAGTATCAGAATATTTCGTACACTTGTGAATAACTCAGATCATCTTGTCATATTAAGCAACTGAGATGGATGTTTCACGATTCAAATAAGTCTAACTTCTGTCGTTTTGTACAATTATGTAAATACAAACATAACATCTGACAAAGTCGGCAAATTATTTTCGATTAAATAGTTTGAAAACGTTGAACATTTTTTTAATTATAGGATCTACAATGTTCTTAACATTTAAATTCTATTAATATTCTATTGTTCTTTACAATTAACTTCTATGCTTGGCCCGTATAGATACTATTACAATTCGAACATGTTAACTTATATACTTCCGATTTTCCTAAATTGTCGGTTTTAACTTAAGCAATAAACACCAAATTAGAAAGTTTGTTTTGACATCTGAATGAAAATATAATAGACAGTTTAGAAGCAACTTTTTGAGAGATCCCCGAAATACATGAGATTTGAATTTTTTTGAAACTGGAACTTTAAAATGTAAGGGTATATAAGGTTTAATGTATTGCTATATTATTTTTCCTGTATCAGTTTATATTTGAAGCTCCACCAATATAAATCCGATCCTTTTTATTATGTTTAATGCCATTGTTAAACCATTGAAAATTCTTCATCTACCATAGTATGAAATCCTGCTCTTTTATGTGAAAGATATGTATTGATTATACTTCGAGATATTTTCATTTTTAAATACTAGATCAAGTAGAAAGTTTCACCGATTAAAGAATATTACTAAAGCCATTCCAATTTCACGCTCAATTAGTTTCCAAGGCCACAGTAATAAAATAATTCTGAAGATGTCATTCTGTGGTCAAACAATATATGATTAGTTGTTATTAAAGTGTAAATTTGTGTTTCATTCACATTTCACTATTCAAGTGAATAGTCCAGGCTGTGAACCGGGATTTTAGCTATAATAAAAAAAAAACATGTAAGTTCGAATCAAAAATTTTTTTTTGCATTAGCTTCAGAAGGTTCTCAGGATCATTCATACACCTTAAAACCTCTTGGGAATCCCAACCCCACCCATTGGGGGCGAAAATGGGCCGAAATCTCCAAGTCTTGAACTGCATTTTCTACAAAAAAGGTATTTTGGCATTTCGAGTGCACCTAGGAGGTTTTTTGGGTCGTTGATCACGAATCCGTAGCCAGATTCACTTGCAATCCATCGTAGGGGTGGTCAAATCGACAAAATTGGCCCACTTCGCACCCCTATATGTTATTTTGAAATTTACGTGTTTTTGGCATTTCGAATGCACCAAGTAAGTTTTTTGGCTTGCTGATCACAAATCCGTAGCCACATTTACTTGCAATTCATCGTAGGGGTGGTCAAATCGACAAAACTGGCCAATTTTGCACCTCTATATGTTATTTTGCAATTTACGTGTTTTTGGCATTTCGAATGCACCAAGGGGGTTTTTTTGGGCCTCTGAATACGATTCCGAAGCCAGATTTACTCCGAAGTAATTTCAAAATGCAAAAATAATAAAAATTTAGAAACGTGTCAAATTAGCCATTTTTGTAAATTTCCCACCCCTACGATAATATTCGCGTAAATCTGGCTTCGGAATCGTATTCAGCGACCCAAAAAACCTCCTTGGTGCATTCGAAATGCCTAAAACACGTAAATTGCAAAATAACATATAGGGGTTCAAAATTGACCAATTTCGTCGATTTTACCACCCCTACGATGGATTGCAAGTAAATCTGGCTATGGATTCGTGTTCAGCGACCCAAAAAAAAACCTAGGTGCACTCGAAATGCCATAATACCTTTTTTTGTAGCAAATACAATTCAAGGCTTGGAGATTTCGGGCCATTTTCGCCCCCAATGGGTGGGGTTGGGGTTCCCAAGATGTTTTAAGGTGTATGAATGATCCTGAGAACCTCCTGAAGCTAATGCAAAAAAAAATTTTTGATTCGAACTTACATTTTTTTTTCCGGTTCATAGCCTGGACTAAAGGTATATTTTGTTGCGACATATAATTAGGTTTTCATTCAACTTTTCTTGAATCTGGTGATATGGCACAAGGTATGTTTTTGTGTAGCGGCCAAACGATAAATGAAATTTGGAATTTTGACACAAACTAGATGCTCGAAATTTACTGGCATAAATTCAAAATGGTACCTTGAGCTCTGTCGCTCTGTTCCACGCGTGAGTTATCTATCTGACCGATTGTAGGAAGAAATATAAAAAAACGTTCAATGCCAGTCGCATCTGCTGGTGCGGTATCTGACAAAGGGCGCTTTCCACTAATTTAATTAAGGTGAGCTTATGCAAAAGACGGAGTGAGCGTTGCAAACAGAAAAAGGAAGAAATAAATTATAAATAATAGTTTGATTTCCCCTAATTTATTTAAGACGGAGTGAGCGTAGCGAACGAAGACTTTCCTCTTTTCAGTTTACTCACTCACTCCGTCTTAATCCTTTGGGCATATGATCAGCGTACACCGACCTCATACTACGTTTTTCAGTAACCGTTGGTGGCACATAATATCAATATGATAAGGAAAATTATTTGATTTTTTTTGCTCTCACATTATTAGGTATACGGAAAAACGACGATTGTAATAAAATTTTGTCAACCAAATGTGCCATTCAAATAATAATTAGTTGGAAACGTGTACCAAAATCCAAATTTCTAAATTCAACCGTTTTTATGATGAAAAACTAAAAGCCATTTGAGACTCAAATATCTTGAGAGGACCCAAATCAAAACATAACGAACAAATCTAGAAATTACTTTTTCCCACAACATTACGCAAAATAATATAATATATCTTTGATGAATATACATTGGTAATTTCTTTATGTCACGAAAGTACCACTTTTAAAAAATATGAAGTTTTAAAAATACGTGCCAACCGTAGTTACACAGACGTGTAATTGAGATAACAACGTATTATGGTTTAGAACCTTGACTTATTCTAGCGATCAGATAGATGCAAATCGAACCTCTTTATAACTACGAGTAGTATTAGCAATCCTGATAATATCTACAATTTCCATTCAATAAGCATAAAATTGCGACCGATTTCTTTCTCAATCTGTTGAGGGTTTTTATTTCTCGTAAATGTCCATTATAACTAGAATTCTATAATTCTTGTGGTTTTCCTATGTGCAATGGTAAAAGTTCAAGAACATTGCATAATACGTGATTTTGATCGTCTAAAGTCTCGTTACGTAAAAAATACCTGACAATGGTGAATTAAAATAAATCTGGTCTTCCAACAGAACGTGTTCCAACTTTCAAGAGGATGTAATTCAACTTTGGTGAGAATATAGTGTGTAAATTTCGATGAAATTTCCTTTCCATTTTCTTTTATTCGTATTTTCTTCCTTTCAGTTAACGTTATGACGGATTATATTTATTACTGATAGACTTCTTACTTGCTAAAATAAGGAATTCGATGAAGGCGTATCTCATTTTGTGCAATCCTCGGATCGTTTCCTTGATGTTCATGTTTCAATAATGATACTAGACCCAGGTATGAATTATATATAAATTTTCAGCAAATAGGTCGCACTAACAGAAATGCTTCTTAATTTTGTCTTTACTTACGTTTCGATCTCACGACCATCATCAGAACGGGATTTCTTGAAACTAATTGTATCAAGCACAAAGCGTCGTTATCGCATTAATTCCAATTAAAAATGCCCACGTCGCCGAAACGAACAGAAACATGAGTAATCGAAATTGTAACACATTAATGTTTTGATGTTTATTGATTTTTCGGCTGGGATATAAGCCTAAATATGAGAGGAACAACTACCTACCCTAGAGTTTTAAAGCATTACGGAAAGCTAATGAAGATATTAGCAAGAGAGATTAAGATTTCTGGTAAGATGTAGGAATCTGCAAGGATTATCCAATTTTATCAAATCTAATCAAAGGATAAACAATATGTTTAGCAAGGTCTAAAATAAATACGCTAAATTGTCAAATTCTCTTCATAAGAATTGTTTAAATTTGTAATTAAAGAAGCTAGCACAAATATAGCAGAAAACAAAATTAAGCGCGTTAAACAAATCCTGTTATCAAAATTTAGATAGAAGCTCTATCACCCAATTTTTTCAAAACAACATAATGAAAGCAATTCAATCAAAAAAATAATAGTTTGATGAAGTGCGTAACTAATGAAAAACAAAAAATCAATAAACAATGGTTAAAAAACCGGATTAGGTGCAACATATGTCAAGTTTAGGTCCTAAATTTGCTTTGCCTAATATCAAAAATTAAATATTTAAATACGATTGTTAATTTAGAAGGCGGAATTAGAACAAAAAATTTAGAAGAAAGAATGAAATTAGAAGTAAGATCTTTACAAATAAAAGGTGTTTCGTACTCATTGAGGAGTAATGATTTCGAAGGACCAGTGTTATTTTGATTGAGATAACACAAACTCTTATGTTGAATTGAAAACACTTGATAATTATAAAATCTATATTACAACAACAAACAACAAACTTATAACAATGTTGAACAGAATGGTAGTTCTTAGACTCTTTTATTATATCTAGATTGTCGTACCGAATATGAAAATGTTACTGGCTTGATGGCTACTAGAGACTAGCGGCTGGGGTAGTTTTCCCCACCGTTCTAACATCATCTTATACTTTGAGTACGCTCGTACTTAACAAAAGGAATAAACAGAAAGCAGAGATAGGCATAAGAAAAAATTGTTTTAACTATAACACAAAAAAGACAAAAGAGTTCTTAGATGCTAACCCTCAAATAGTAGTGATATACCTTTAAGACCCATTGTAAGTACATTGGAGCACCTACCTACAATTCATCAAAATCTATCAACAATATAATAGGGTAAAATGAACTTTAACGACTCATAGCATTTTAATGAGTTTATAAACAATCAATCCCACAGATCATCAACTAATTTCCTTGCACATCGTTTCTTTATTCACAAATACGATTAAGTCGAACGTTTTGTCATTGAGTAGCATCAAAAAATATTGAGCAAAAATTAAAGACCACACATCTTTGGCTCAATCTGAATTTATAAATGAAGTGAAGTTCTGATTAGAATGCCCTTATTTTCAATACTGTGAGCAATATTTTGGACAAATATTGGGCACACCAATGGGACTTCCTATTTCAGCTACTATTGCTAACCTAGTTATGGAATGCTTAGAGGAATCTGTAATAACGGTATGTAGATCATTGCCTAATGTGTGTTCCCAATGATAAAATTCATTATGTGATTAATTAATTTAACAATTTCCATTGTAAACTTCAATTTAATGTGAAATAGAAGTGAACAAAAACATAAATTTCCTAGATATGAACATTAGGCATGAATCAGATGGAAAAATAAAAACATCGTGGTTTACTAAAGAAGTTTTATCTCAACAACATCTTCACTTTGATTCAGTTGCACCAACAAGTTATAAAAAAACGGTTATGAACGAACAGCCTTACAGATCCCGATGTTAGATTGTACCAACCAGAGGACCGTCCCAAAACCTTGAAAATTGTTCGTTATACACTGGAAAAGAATGGCTACCCAAAATCATTTTTCATCCACATCATTGAAGAAAGGAAAAACAAAATCTAAAATCGTCGTTATTATATAATTAATATAAACGGTAATACAGATAATTTTATAACATTACCATACATTCCGGAGACCTCAAATAAAATGAAGCAATGTTTAAAAAAGTATGATATGAATGTTGCGGATGAACCTACTAACTATGTTGGTAAATATTTTTCCGATCTAAAACCTTTAATACTCAAAGTTAAACAAACCCACAAAGTATATGAATTAAGTTGTTTAGGTTGTAACGAAGTGCCCCCGTTACTTATAAATTACTGTAATCCTCTGGTTAAAAAGAAATAACACCGACGAAGATGAGATTCTAATGCATCAAAGTTTTGTACATCCTATGTAGAAAAAGTTGAAACTACTAGGAGATAAGGAAGTTCTTATTCAATTCACCGCTGACTGCCAGAATCTCAGACCACCTCTGATGTTTCATTCCTTTTGGCCTAAAAACCAGTATAAAAGGAGAACGGATTTCACACGGAAGGGGTTGAAGAATCAGCCGTCCGACCGTCACTACGATTCAGATATCTATTATTTGTGTTGAGGAAAAATAAACCATTGGTCATCTACTGATCTCCTGTACCGAAAACCAAATAATTTATTATTTGTGTTGAGGAAAAATAGACCGCTTGCCGACAGGATTTCAAGTACCGAAAACCGAATAATTCATTATTTGTGTTGAGGAAAATACATCACATTTCATCCTACTGACTGTACCGAAAACAAAATAATTTATTATTTGTGTTGAGGAATTGACCCGATCATTAAAGAACTCGAAAATTATTAGCGAACACGTAAATTTCCACGATTCGAAATAAATAAAACCACCTGTGTCGACAGTGCCCCAGATACTGACGAAATTGGCGTTTAAGTTTCTTCCGAAGACCATCTGTTCGAGGTAAAGAACTGTATCACGCGAATAGACATTCTGATTTGAATTATATTCTAAAACTTCCGATTGTTTAATTGTTGCAAACTAGGTCAAATACTTGACTTAATTATTTGAATTGATTTTGTGAAATTGTTGTTCATTTAGACTAGGTGAAAAAATTTATTTTCTTTTGTACATATATTTTCTATAATCACTCATTTCGTTTATTAAACTGTATATATATATATATATATATATATAATTATATATATATAATAATAATAATTATCGATTCCTCACCAGTAAAACGCAGATGTTTATATATATATATAAATATATACAGGGTGTCCCAATATTGCTGGGACACAGAGCTACCACGTATTCTAGAGGTCAAAATAAGTCGATTGAGCCCAATTTACCTGTATACCAAAATGTACCGTTTGTCCGTGAGAAGAGTTCAAAGTTTACTAAAAAAAATACATTTTTGTATGTTGTTCCGAAGTGCTTTATACAAATTTAATGAAATTTGGTAAATGTGTATTCTAGATGATTAGCTTACTTTTAGTAATCAAAAAAACCCAAAGAAAATTGTAGAGGGGTTGGAACCACCCTCACCCCTTGGCATTTTTTCCCCCATTTTTGTAGGGGTGGGAATACGGTTTTAAGACTTTTTTATCTGGAAGGCCTACTCATTATCTTCATTTTCTTACTCTTGTAAAAACTCCGTATTTTGCGTAGTTTTCAAGAAAAAAAATGTTTTCGCAAACACTGATAACCGATTTTCGGGTATAGGTTTAATAAAATTGTAATACAAAATTTAGTTGGCCGCGGACACAAAGACAAAACCAAATTCTATGATTTTGACAGGAAACATAGTTTATTGTTAACAGTAAATGTGTCAGTTATTTGTTCTCTTTTGCTTGTTTTTTTATTATTTCTTATTGTCATCACTGTTTTTGTTTAATTGTTATTGCTGTTGTTGCTGTTCCTTTGACGTCCCACAATTATGAATTTTCCTTTTAATGAACAGACCGACATGTTATTAGTTCTTGGATATTGTCAAGGTAACTGCCGCGAAAGTGTTCGCGTGTATCAAGAGAGGTATCCAAACCGGAGAATTCCAAACCATAAAACTTTTGCCCGAATCGAAAGACGTCTTCGAGAAACGGGGAGGTTGACCCCAGTAAGAGTTAACGCTGGAAGACCTCGACAAGCTCGAACACCTATTGCGGAAGAAGCTGTTCTTCAAATGATTGATAACAATCCTAATACCAGTACTAGAAGATTGCAACGAGAAGCTGGAATTCCAAAAAGCACTGTAAGTCGAATCATTAGAGATCAATTAATTCGGCCATTTCACATCCAGCCAGTGCAAGAATTGTTGCCACCTGACTACGAATTACGTTTAAGTTTTTTACAAACTATTCGGGAGCGCAGAGTAGTCGACAACGGATTCCATACTAAGATCTTGTTTACTGATGAGTCTTGTTTTACACGTCGCGGTATGACAAACCTACACAACGATCATGTTTATGCAGATGAAAATCCACATGCCATTAAAAGTAGACATTATCAACGTGAATTTAAAATTAATGTCTGGGTCGGAATTATTGGCGAATTTATAGTCGGACCGTTACGATTACCTGATCGTCTGAATGGCGATAGTTACCTCCGTTTCCTTCAACAAAATTTGCCAGAATTATTAGAAGACTTGCCTCTTAACTTGCGTAGAAATACGTTCTTCATGCATGATGGTGCACCACCTCATTTTGCACGTGCAGTAAGAGAATATCTTGGTGAACAATTTGGTGGCAGGTGGATAGGTAGGGGACAAGAAGCACCCATTCAATGGCCTCCGCGGTCTCCAGATTTAAACCCTTGTGACTTCTTCATCTGGGGAGAATTAAAAAGACAAGTGTACGAGGTTCAAATAAATAACATCGAACAACTGTGGAATAGAATTCAAAATGCTGTAAATGCGCTACGAGAAAATGACGATGTTTTAAGAAGAGTGCATTTCAATTTTTACGTCGAATTGACCTCTGTATTAATGAAGGTGGAGGTCACATTGAACACTTGTTATAAAAATTATTGTTTGTCTTGTGTAAATGTATTGTGTAATTTGTGTCTAATAATTTTATTAAACCTATACCCGAAAATCGGTTATCAGTGTTTGCGAAAACATTTTTTTTCTTGAAAACTACGCAAAATACGGAGTTTTTACAAGAGTAAGAAAATGAAGATAATGAGTAGGCCTTCCAGATAAAAAAGTCTTAAAACCGTATTCCCACCCCTACAAAAATGGGGGAAAAAATGCCAAGGGGTGAGGGTGGTTCCAACCCCTCTACAATTTTCTTTGGGTTTTTTTGATTACTAAAAGTAAGCTAATCATCTAGAATACACATTTACCAAATTTCATTAAATTTGTATGAAGCACTTCGGAACAAGATACAAAAATGTATTTTTTTTAGTAAACTTTGAACTCTTCTCACGGACAAACGGTACATTTTGGTATACAGGTAAATTGGGCTCAATCGACTTATTTTGACCTCTAGAATACGTGGTAGCTCTGTGTCCCAGCAATATTGGGACACCCTGTATATATATATATATATATATATATATATATATATATATATATATATATATATATATATATATATATATATATATATATATATATATATTTATATATATATATATATATATTTATATATATACATAAACATCTCATCTGCGTTTTACTGGTGAGGAATCGATCCATTCATATCTGTCAGATTTCATTCAACGGGAAATACAACCCTGGACCACCCATCCCGATGGTGACCACTTTCAAATTTTCCGTTTAACAAGAAAACTTATCTTTTCCCGAGAAAGGCGGTCACAAGGTTGCGATGGGACTTAACAGAAATCTCTAAACAATATTTACAAAATCGAATATATGGTATGGTATCGTACTAAAAGTAGAAAATTGGAAAATTCCACCGTCCTTGCTAAACATTGTTTTGATTATAACCATCAATTCGATTACAAAAATATTAATATTTTAACTGAAGAAACCAATTATTATAAAAGATATATCCAGCAGATGATTAGCAAAAAAGTTGGCTCTAAGTCTGTAAATCATTTAGTCAAATATATCCTAAATTAATTAATTAAAACTCTTACAAATCTCTGCATGCGTCTTTATAATTTTAAAAGTATATTTCAGGTAGAATGCTGAAATAACAATATTTCTAGTAAGTTCTGACAACTTTTTCCTATTACCTCATAAATCTTTAACATCTGGTGGATGCTTGAGCATATTATAGTTTAGTTTCAGTCTTATTCTCACATTATATGAGATGACTTCGATTATTAGAAATAGATTTCTATGCAGTAGCTTCTTGATACATACTCATACACTTAAAATATTAATGTGTTATAATTTCGATTACTCGTGTTTCTGTTCGTTTCGGCGACGTGAGCATTATTAATTGAAAGGACGCTTTGGGCTTGTGCTTGATACAATTACTTTCAAGAAATCTTCTGACACGTTAGTGTGACCTAGTTGCCGATAATTTATATATAATGTTTATGTTTCGGATATTAATAAATTCCTACGGCTTGTTCTCCTTGTTTCCTTCTAATAGAATGCAATAATTATAAGGAACTTGCTTCCCACAAAATCATTTATGAACTAGTTTTGACACCAAGATGGAAGGAGGAAGCTCTCTAAAAATGCCTACACCACCGAGTAGGAAATGGTGTTCGAACTATTGTAGGTCTCTTCGAAAAGTTTAATAACATGGTAACACACACGGGGTCACTAGCTTTGTATTATTACTATTTAGTGAAATAATTTATCAATGGTGACTTATTATGATGGAGTGACTAAGCATAATATGGGGATACACTTAATTAATATTGATAGATATTTATAATTATAATTATTGTATGGATGTCCGATGACTACAGTCGTTGATTGACTCAACTCTTTCAATCAACACTACAGTATAGTAATATGGGACTGCATAAAAAACAGCACAGGTATTAAACTTGTTTGAAGTATGCTCGCTAAATAAAACGTTTCACATACACAACATTCTATTTCACGTGGTGTGAGAACTTTACAACTAGATATGTTTTTTTACTTACGTAATTGTTCACTCTTTAAATCTTAGTAGACATTGACGCTAAAGTACCGTACATTACTGACCTTGGATTCAAATAGCAAAGTATCGTCTCAGTTGATGGACTGCAGGGTTCAGTTCATCTTAACTCACTCTACAAGCCTGCAGTATAATTCTATTAAACTTCATATTATAATTCATGGATGCACACAAGATTTATACCTATAATTACAAAGTGAAATTAAAAAGGAGCAAAATCCCAGTTAATAACCAGGGTAGGCGTATTCTTTCAGATTTATACTGTAGACATTGACATTTTGAGGTAGGTCCAGGAGTAGCGTAGGTCGTCAATTATTTCAAAATACTCGTTGATCGCATCTTATTCGCAATTAATTTTAATTGAAAGCTTAACGTTTCTGAGTTTTATGTTTCCTGTAAGATTTTCGCAATTGGACGTATCAATGAATCAGTGTAAATTACATGTACAAAACATTGCTCAGCCCTGTTCATGATTAGGAAGAAATGACGATATAGTAATTTAGTACCACCAATTTATTTCTAAAATTTCCCTAAAGGAGAAAGGAGTGTGATGCTATCTACGTCAATATAGAGATAGTTGCCAACACTTTTCAAAGTTGCCCGATTCGGATAAATCACTCGATTTCATTTAATTAACTGGATATTAATCCAATCCCCAGGAGCTCCAAAATCGTGAATGACCGACAATAAGGCTTTCGTCAGCAGAGATCAACAGGAAACCTGCTTACCTACATAAGACATGTATGGCAGACATATATTGAAAAATAAGGGGTATCTCTAGATGTGGCATTGTATATCTTCAACGCATTCTATCATGTCTAGCGCAAAGCCCTTCTTGGGAAACTTCTGTCATATAGTTTGCCGCCTCGGCTTCGTCATTCACTAACTATCGAGTTTCCTCTCAGATTGATTACTCCATGAGATGGTTGACGGAGTCTCCTTCGATACAATGGCTATCATCAACGCTGGTGTTCCAGAGGCATTTGTCTTTGCACCAACTTTGTTTCTGCGCCATATGTTCGATCTGGTAAGCGACCTCCTGTCCGAAGCTTTGTAGATGATGGTCACTACATAGCGGCTTCTCATCTAGAGCCCCTATATTATCATTCAATAACTCCAGCGGGGCAAGACATAGACAGGTTGATGCAATGAATTAATATCTGCCAAGAATTTTGAGATGGGATCCGATAATCTAGTAGAGTTTAATGCAACCAAAACTCAAGCTTGATCCCACCATCCCCAATATGATTATGTCAGGTACAACTATTCCTATGAAATCTTCCATATCCATGCTCGGAATCATCACCAACAGCACCCTTTCAATCATGTGAGGTCCATTGCGAAAATAGCTTCACAAAAACTTAGATTACCAAGTTTCACGCTAAGAGCTACTTTACATCCCAGCAGCTCTTCATAATCTACAAAACACAGTTTCGACCTGTCCTAGAGTATTGGAACGGCATAACCGTTGTAGACGAAGATACAGCGTAAAAGCGGCCGTCGCTAGAAAGAGACCGCTGTCTTGAACTCCAGTAACTGTGTTCGAACTCATATGTGTACTTCGTATCCCTTCTACTAGAAATTACGTAAATTGCTATTACTATTAGTCCTTTGCTTTTATCTTTTCTGAATTAAATGACGACAATGTTACTTATACTTTTAAATAATAATATTAAACCAATCTAAAAATAATTTGGTAATATTGACAGAACTGAAAATTAAACTATAAAAAAAGATACGTGTGGCACTCGGGGACTGCCGCGGTAAAGCTATTGCATAGCATTTTTTCTCAACTTATGCAATTATAATTATTTATTTATTTTAAATTTATGCAGTATTTTTTTTTCTTTGATATTAATTCAAGTTACACTTTTTGAGCGTGGTGACCGATAAGAAAACATTTTTTTTTCTTTTATTGAATAAATTAGAAGTTAATATCGTTTAAATATTTTAATTATCTTACAATACATGTAGGTTATTCAGGAATTTGTTATCATTGAAACTATAGGTTTATGGTAACTGAAATAAGAGACTTGAGTTTGAGACTTGATATCCTCTAAATATCTGGAAAATACCGCGTCAATGGTGGTCCCATATTTTCTTGTGGACTCTTGTGGATCATTATTCATTTTCAAATTCAATTTTTCCGAAAGAAAAGTTGTCAACCGCTCTGATTTTTTATCAGCGAAGTTGATGTTGAAATCGCCAGCCAAGATAAGTGGAAATTTATTACCATTTGTACCAAGTATTTTCGACCCTCCTTCAGTGTACTCCAGTAAAGTGCGATGAATAAAATGCTCTACCTCGTCCAATTTTGGATTCGGAGACATGTAAATTGCTACCATGACTATGTGTAGGCCATTTCAAAGTTTGCATAAGCACGCACAAATATCTCCAACAAATGAGCGCCTAACATTAACATCGCTAACGTGTGCAATATTTATTTCAATATTCGGAGTCATAATATTAGTTACATTATTATTATTTTGGTAAATAGCTACCCCACCTTTTGGAACAGTATCTCGTTTGAATTGAACAATACAATTGAAATTAGGTATTTCAATCGGATTATCATGCGCCATGCAAGTTTCGGTAAGAAGTAACACATTTGTATGTCTCGTAACTGAATCTTGTAAATCGTATTTGTGACTATTTAGACTTTGGCAATTGAAAGTCATTATTGAAATGCCAGTTCTATTACTAATGAAATCTAAGACACTTTGTACTGTCGTCTGAACACTATTTAACGACAGTCTTTTGAATTCTTGCAACAAAGATGCAGTCGATGCAGCTTGCCTTCGATTATGATAAAACTTGAATGTAGAATTATCGTTTTTTGTCGTGATATACAATTTTTCAATATTGGTCACCCGAGAGAGCGCAACATAAACGAGTTCCTGAGAATGTGCTTTACTATACTCATATACTATTTCGTCAAAAGTCCCACCTTGCGACTTATGTATAGTTATAGCAAGAGCTGAAGTTAATGGAAAATGTTTGCGTTTGGCTATACATTTTCTATTCGATGTTAATGAAATATTTGCTGTTCGTAATTCAATGGGAACAGCGAGATTGCCGACTCTATTTTGCACTGCTATTTGCACTGCTAGAGCGGCTGCTTTTTGCCTTAATTATGTCACTGTCGCACTGACATCATCAATAACTTACAAATTTCATACCTATTTATTTCAGTTGTAAAGCAATAATGAACTACAAATTAAAAATTATCTTGGTCAAGGGTGGTTGTGGAATGTAAAACGAAATGTTAACTTTGAACCTTTTACAAGGTCGCAATAGCCACAAACGGGGTCGAAAACTGTTTTAAATTGGTTAATTTTCGATAAATCTCAAAGCCCGCGATAAAAGCTATATGCAATAGCTTAAAAATACAACGAATTAAACCCCAAAGAATTGTGAATATTTATACGCAGGTTAGGAAGGTGATTGTCCCTAGATTCCTGAAATTTCTCTAAGTCTGAAGTTCTGACTATCAGAAGATTGTAAGAATGTGAGTCGAGTTTGTAATTTTTATCGAGTGATTAACAATGTTTCAATTCGACCGCTACAATATCATAATCTTGTTGTTACCGCTCCCACTGGCGAACTCCTACAATATGTCTATGTCCACCTTTATAGGCGTTCTCTGTTTTCTCCCTTGCTCGCGTGAAATAGAATACACATGTAGCTATACAGAGTGTCCCATCTCAGACGAGCCGCCCCGTATATTTCTTATCCCATAGTGAGGCTTGAACGAGCAACCCCCTACTAGGGGGCGCTTCAACCCCTCAAAATTGAATAGGGGAGAGGGGTTGAGTGATACGTCATTTGAAAGGTCTTGGAAGCCTCTTTACAACGGTGTATGAAAAACGTAAATTTGATGAACCGTTTTGGCCAAAAATTAATTTTGTTGCTCGAATGCGCAACCTTGAAAATTTTGGTTATTTGTACAATGTACAAGCTCATTTTTATTAAGCCTTTTTTACAAACGTAATCAATCTTCAAAAAATCTCATTCGTAAAAAAATTGTATTGTGTTGTCATGCTTACATGCTTACAATGCGTGTTTAAATGAAATGTTCAAATTGTCCTCCATTGACTTCCATACAATACAATCTTGACTGAAAACCGTCTCTAACATGGTTCAGCATAATTGGAGTTATTTGACTCATTTACAATTCGTTGACGTAGTTCGTCCTAATTTTCAGGCTGAGTCACAAAAATCTTGTACTTAAGATGTCCCCACAAGAATAAGTCCAGAGGGTTCAGGTCAGGAGATCGGGCAGGCCACTCCATGGGACCTCTTCTTCCAATCCAACGACCGGGGTATTGCAAATTGAGGTATTGGCGAACTGGTGCGGTGTAGTGAGGAGGAGCTCCGTCTTGTTGGAAATGCAATTGTTGTTCAAGTAGTCAAGTAGTAGAGGATCGTCTTCTAATTGTTCAGTTATTAACGGATCAATCGCATTTTCCAACATTTCAAGATGAATTTCGCCATTTAAATTACCAGGAATAAACAGAGGTCCAATTAGGTGGTCTCCCAAAATTCCTACCCAAACGTTTAGCTTTTCCCGATGTTGAGTGTGAGCTTCTCGAAATACATGAGGATTTGTATCGCTCAAAATTCTACAGTTATGCCGGTTAACCTCTCCATTAAGTAAAAAAGTGCATTCGTCAGAAAAGCAAACGTTGTACAAGAAATTTGGGTTATTGTTGATACGCTCGACCATAATTTCGCAAAACTCTTGCCTTCGATCCCAATCATCATCATTTAATTCCTGAATTAATTTAATTTTGTACGGATGGAACTTGTGTTTATGTTAAATTCTGAAAACGTTAGATTGGCTAATACCGGAAGCTGCAGAAAGTTGTCGTACAGATTGCGTGTTTGGCATAAGTTGGACATGTCCCAATACCGCCACAGCTGCTCCTTCATCATTAACAATTCCAATGGGTGCCGTTTTTTTATCCATTACTGAACCCGTCTCCACAAATTTTGAAGTCAATTCTATTACGTACAAATGGCGAACTCTACGTTCAGGATGGTTTTCGTTAAATATCCTTGCAGCCGCTCGGGCATAATTTTGATTTTGGTAATAAAGACTAACCAGCTCAACACGTTCTTGCAATGTGTACACCATATTTTTTGAAATTTTAAACAAATCAGCAGAGTAGTAACTCAACAGATTGATTAAAATCATGAAATGATCGAAGAAACGTTAAAACCAGATAAACACCTTCTAAGAACAAAAAATGAAGGCAACATAAGGAAATGTTTTGCTGTTTTTTTATTTATTAGTTTGAGAGAATTGATTGAGAGTATTATTGTATGGAAGTCAATGGAGGACAATTTGAACATTTGATTTAAACACGCAGATTTAATTTTTTTCATTGTAAGCATGACAACACATTCAATTTTTTTACGAATGTGATTTTTTGAAGATTGTTTAAGTTTGTAAAAAAGGCTTAATAAAAATGAGCTTGTACATTGTACAAATAACCAAAATATTCAAGGTGGCGCATTCGAGCAACAAAATTAATTTTTGGCGAAAACGGTTCATCAAATTTACGTTTTTCATACACCGTTGTAAAGAGGCTTCCAAGACCTTTCAAATGACGTATCACTCAACCCCTCTCCCCTATTCAATTTTGAGGGGTTGAAGCGCCCTCTATTAGGGGGTTGCTCGTTCAAGTCTCAAATATACGTCAAAAGATGTCCCCCAAACAAAATCAATCGACGTGTTTCGGGAGATTTTTCCACTCACTATGGGATAAGAAATATGCGGGGTGGCTCGTCTGAGATGAACACCTTGTATACTAACACTAGCTTCCTCTTGTATAAGATGAATGATTCAAAGACATTTAATTTCAAATATTTTAATTTGTTGTAAAGTATTCTAGGAGCCAAGTTGTTTCTGCGTACAGAGAAAATAAACGGTTTTCTATAAGGTATCTTCCTCTGTTTACTTTAAATAGGTGGCTAATTTTGAAGAAATGGAGTTGCTTTTCATTCAAATAATTAATGAAAATGATACTCGATTAACATCCGTATAAGTAAGTAACTGTTATAGTAACTATATGTAATTCTTTCTTGAAGTGCCAAAGATTTTTGAACAAGTTAATATCAGAATGTACTTCCGTCAATGAATTAATTAAATTTGTATTTTACAATATCAATGATTCAAAGACATTTTAATTTTGAAAAAGTGGAGTTGCAATATTTTAATTTGTTGTATAGTATTTCAGAAGCCATGTAGTTGTAGAGCGACTATATTTTATGAGCATTTTCTTTTGCAATACTTGAAGTTTCAATGATTGAATTATATAACCTAGAATTGGCCAAGTGACGTACGTCACAAATTCAAGAGAGTACTCTAGAACTATACCTTCGACTAAGATTTGACACCATTCCAATTTTATACTCTTCTATGAATATCTACCACTCTCAATCTATCTAACCTATGAATGTCAAAGTGACATACGATCCAAACCATAGAATAACTTGTGACACGTGCTAATAGTAAAAGTTTCTATAAACGCGTACCCATCTCTATATAACCTACAACTGCCAGAGTGACGTCTGTCACAGTGACAACCTAAAGGTGCTCATACGCCTCACATGAAGGTTACCACGCACTATCCGACTAAACCCTTACAAAGGCGTTGCACATGAAAAACTGTACGTCAGCGGGGCGTAGCCCGTAAAATCAACTAGTATGGGTGTTGTATAATAGACTGGGTTTCCAGATTTACTTCCGCTTAGAAGTTTGGTCCCAAGAGGAGTCTCACTAGTCTTGACTACTTTTCGGTATCTGCCATGTTCAGGTCTTGGTTGAAAATAGGCAATACAGCTTCTTGTTACTCGAACTGATTTTTTAAAATTACGATTCATGTTTCAAGTACCTTCAATATGAATTTCATCATGATTAGAATACCATTCCGTAGATTATGTTATATTATTGGAATTTAGTTTATTTAAGGTTGGCAACGGGATGTTTGAGATATTTTGTAAATTTAAAGTTGGCAGTTGGCAAGAATGACGAGCAGGCTAGAACATTGTACACATTTATTTTGATATCATAATCGCCACAAAAGATGAACATGAACATGACATGACACTTAACAAATTATTTGATAGAGCAATAGAATTCAACATAAAATTTAATTCTGATAAATTTCAATATAAACAAAATAAAATTATATTCATGGGACAAGAATTATCAGAACAAGGCAAACAGCCAAATGAAAGTAATAATTAAATTAGGAACCCCTAACAATAAGAAAGATTTATTAAAAATTGTAGGCATGTTTTAAGTTTTTTACAAAATTTAAACCAAATCTCTCCAAATTGACAACCAATATGAAAAATTTAACTAGACAAGATATACCGTTCATATGGAATGAATACCATGAAATTGAATTAAAAACTTTGAAATTATTAAAAACAAATAAACCAATTTTATTAATTTTCAACGAAAATAAACCGACATTAATTCAATGTGATGCATCCAGTAAAGCATTAGGCTGTGTTCTTTTAGAAGGAAATCAAAATCCGTTACCTATATCATTTGTATTTAGATTCTTAAGTAATACAGAACAAAAATACGCACAAATTGAAAAAGAACTACTAGCAATTGTTTATGCTTGCGAAAAATTTCATTATTTTACTTACGGCAGAAAAATTTTAATACAAACAGATCAGAAGCCGTTAGTTTCAATTTTAAATAAAAATTTAGATAAAGTTTGTGCTCGGTTACAACGAATGTTGCTAAGATTATTGAAATACAAAATACAAATACAATATATTCCAGGAAGTCAAATGTATAGTAGCCACTCAATTTCAAATAACATACCAGTTTCTGGTGAAAAGAAAAAAATATGCAATTGAAAATGATTGTATTCTTTCTCAAATTGAAAAATACTGCTCAACATCTCAGCCTAAAAAATTAAAAAACTTGATTCCGACATAAAATTTTATTACAACGTTAGAAATAAAATATATTTATTAGATAAGTTATTATTTCTAAAAAATAAAATAATAGTTCCTAACTGCTTACGAAAAGAAATATTAAATATAATTCACCAAGCACATTTTGGTACTGAAAAATCAAAATTGAGAGCAAGACAAGTTATGCACTCGCCTAAAATTACAATAGAAATAGAACATTTCATGAGAAACTTTGAAACATTTCAGTTAAATCAACCCAATAACCATATAGAATCTTTAAATTCGCATCCACTAGCTAATAAGTCACGGCAATGCTTTAGTTCAGATTTCTTTGAATTAAATAGAGACTTGTAGACTCCTACTCCCATTGGTTAGAAGTATTTAGAAAAAACGAATCAAAATGCAATTACAGTTATACACTAGTGTAAAGAGATCTTTCAGAATTAATCCAGATAAATTTCTTTGTGACAATGTAACATATAGAAGTCAAATACTCTAAATGCTCGTGAATGGAATTTTCAAGTAATTTACTCAAGTTCTCTCACCACCAATCAAATGGCATGGCAGAAAGATATGTAGAAATAACAAAACAAATGTTAAAAATGTAAACGTCCAAATAAATTGTCATCGTTATTATTTGAATGTCGAAATACTCCATTAACTCAATTAGTTTATAGTCCAGATCAATTACTACTAAATAGGATATTAAAATCAAAGCTCCCAACGTCAGAAAATGCCCTCAAAAGTGAAATAATAAATGCAGATATAATTAATGATAAACTTGTGCAAAAACCCGGTATTCAAAAGTCATACTATGAAAAAAATTCTAAAGACTTACACGAGTTAAGAATAAGTCATAAAGTTTTTTTGTTTGGATAATTCTTGGAAAAAAGGTATGATAATAGAGAAATATGAGAAAAATATAATAAAGGTCATATATAATAAAAGATGAAAATGGTTGCGAGTTTAGAAGAAACAGAAAACTAATTTAACAAACTGCTTTACCAATACAAGAATTTCATGATGATATGTATGATTTAAATAATCTATTTGATGATTTTGACAACATTCAAGATGTCGACGATACTTTAAAATGTTATAACGATGAGACAGAGCAAACTTCTAAGAGTAGAACAATTATAACTCGATCATATTTAAAAGACTATGTACTTGGTTAAGATTTTTATGAAGAAAGCTGTATTATTTGAATTTATTTTATTTAAAGTTGGCAACACGATGTTCCAGATATTTTATAAAATTGAAGTTGGCAAGAATGACGAGCAGGCTAGACCCAGAACATTGTACACGTGTTTTGATGTAGACAACTTTTTGTATAACCGTGAATCCGTTAATGTATGTTCTAAAAGTTATAATACTTAGTTTAACTAAAACAGAACTAT
The DNA here is from genome assembly GCA_958510875.1 of Endomychus coccineus. NCBI lineage: Eukaryota > Metazoa > Arthropoda > Insecta > Coleoptera > Endomychidae > Endomychus > Endomychus coccineus. Next base: position 109,869,762 of record OY294069.1, read on the forward strand.
AGTATAAAACAAATTATCAGATATAATGCTTATAATTAGGATCGTGTTAGATATTGCTGGTAGAATGATTGATCTGAGTTTTGTTCATGCGGCCATCTTTATGTCGGTTCATATCGACCAATTCTTTGCGCGGTTCGATTATTAGTCACGCTTACGGTTGATAGAAGGTACAACGTTGCCACCTTAAGACGGATTAATGCGATGTTTCAAGCGTAAACATTACTTCTAAGTTGAAATTGTGGAAGGATTTGAATAATAATACATTATCAAATCAAGTACGAATACTCAGGCAGATGAGAAGCGTTGAAATGATGCTATGTTGCGTAGGGAATGAAGTAAGAAGTGCCATTATCTCAATAATTTGATTTGGACTAGTTCTAATTGAATTTCATGAATAATTAGATTACATTGAATTATCTTATTACATATTGCAAAGTTCTGCAGATTGGATACTATAAAATATTCTAGAGGCAAACAAGAATTCGAGCACATGGTTAATTCAGAGATCTGTAGACCATCAAAATCTGCTACTTCGACATCCCTTGATATCATAGCTAAAACGGAACCAGATGACTGGATCCCAGTAGCAGATGATAGATATTCACAAAACTGTTATTACAACACCGTTTGGTAAAGACCATTTCAAAAAGTTGAATTTCCTAGAATGCCTTTTGGTTTGAGAAACGCTTCTCAAACTTTCCAACATTCCATGAACGAAGTTTCACAACACATAAAATTAGTTTTTTGTTATTTAGAGGATATTTTAGTATTCAGCAAAACTGAAAAGGAACATTTGGAACATCTATTTCAAGATTACGGATTAACCATTTAACAATTTAAATGTATATTCGGTGTCAATCAACTAACATTTCTACGTCATGACATTTCTAAACATTACAAACGATGATTAATTTTCCAGAACTGGAAAATTTCAAAGAACTCCAGAAATTTATAGGTATGATACATTTTTACCGTTTTGTGCCTGAATTAACAACTTTATGAAGTCCATTTCATGCGTTACCAACTGAAATACAAAAGAAAAAGTCAAAACATATACCGCAATGACCAGACATTTGTAGCATCAATTTTAAAAATAATGAAGAAATCTTATCACAGGGAACATTGTTAGTACAGCCTGGTCAGCCCAACAGCTAATATCAACCATACAGTTAACGCATCTTAAACGTCAACTGGATCAGTCCATAAACAATTCGACAAAAAACAATTCATTTGGAAGCCAGTAGCTTTTTATTTTAGGAAACTAACCACTTATTTGACATCCGATAGGGAATTATTGGAAATGTCGATTAGGTATTTTGAATATTTTCTAGCAAAATGAAATACAAACACACTTTGTGTTAAACTCAATAGACAAAATTTTACATATTAGCATTAGGATATTACAATTTGTCATATTTCTGGTAAAAATAATATTGTAGCTGATGCTCTTTAAAGGATTGAAATTGCCAGATTTTACCGCATCCAGGTACAAAAGCATTTAAAGAATTAATTTCTCAACATTATTTTAGCCCAAGAATGAATTTCAATATAGATGCCATGATTAAAACTTTTCTTTGTCAAATATCTAAAATTACACGTCATACAAGATATCAACCCGGTAGACAATAGGACGTTATGAACATATCCACATTGGGCCTTTACCTTCCTCTGATAGTTTTAAGCATATAATAACAATAGTTGATAGATTAACTCGTTGACCAGAAGCTATTCCACTGAAGGATACTACTTCATAAAACACCTACCCGCACATTTGATAATTTATTTAATTTAATATATAATAATGGCGTAATAAACACGAAAGTAATAAGGATGTTTCACCTATTTTCCCCTCACTTTAAGTGAAGGTGTATATTTAAAAAAAATTATTAGCTAAAATATTTATTAAAAATTTTTCATTTTTAGTTTACATTTTTTTTGAAATATAAACATGAAATGAAAGTAAGTACAAAAATACATAGAACGCGACCAAACACTATTTATATTTAAATCTAATAATTCTTAATTAACACGGTCCAAAGTTCCTCAACTTTTTGGCTCCTCGGCCGGCGCTCAGTCGCTACTCGCAATAAAATAATGCATACATTAAGAACCACGGTTTGAAAATTTGAAGGAAAAAAACAGTAGATATAAGAAACAATAATCTGTTACATCGTTCAAGTTTCGTGGAAAAATATCAATTTTTGAGGAGTGGTAATCTTAAACGTAAAAACAATCGTATGTCGACTTTAACTGAGCTCGAGACAGAGTTTGATTCATTATAAAGACATTAAAAAAATATAATGGCGAAAATCGCATTACATTGAAATAAACCCTTTCGTTGATAAACAATCGATAGTTACAGAATTTGGTACGGTAATATATAGCACTTAATCTACAAAATTAAGAAAAAATACAGTATTACATCCAAAATAATTTTTTGGTACAGATTGACTGGATATTGGGAACACTTTGAGAGGGTATTTCATCCAGTAATTTTAATGAGTGTCGTTATTAATGTTAAAACATACACTAGCTGCCTCGTGCTATAATTGAGACGTCGTTTCGAATAACTGACCCTCTGTTGAAATTCTATACCAACCCTCGACACTTTCCTAACCACTTTCAACTATAGCCCTCGTACTCGCAAACAGATTAATTGCAAAGTTCTGCATATCTAATTCTCGATGCTGAATAATAAACCGATCGAATGGGGTTGAAACGATTCGTCCGAATAGCAATTTAATGAAGATTGAAGAGTGAAATTTACTAATCCACTCTTATATGAAAGTCATTATATTCAAATATTGGACTTATTATTATTCTTCATAAATGTTAAATTAGTTATAATCCGCATCTACCATCCATATTATTGTTCGATAACGAATTTCATTCTCAAAACCTGATTTTTGCATTGCATTGCGGGCTACAAACTAAACTTCGATGACATTGAACTGGACAGAATATACAGGCTACACCCATGATTTCTTTCTGAAACTTTTGACGTCCATCTTAAGTAGATCAAATTGTGTTAAAATTTTTCTATTACTTTTGAGTCATTATCAATTTCATATTGCACAGTATTTACTGTTACGAATTAAGACTTATTTTAACGAAACTTGAAGATTATCTTGATTTTTCATCCATTATTACCACAACACTTTTCTTCTTCGATGAGATTAGGACATTTTATTTATTGTATTCCCATGTCAGTACTAAGTAAATGTGCACAAATACCGCATGAATATACAGAAATCATTTACAACTAGGTACATGTTTCGAAGTTTGAAAAGTGGGATTTGAAGAGAACATTTATCTTTGCTTATAGGCATTAAGTCAATGCTATTATGGAGTCCAGATTAGCACAGGAATTTACCTAGTGCCTTCATATATTATGATGGCAAAAAGGAACACTGTATATTCGAAAATTGATCGTCACGAAAATTGGAGATAACATTCGGAATAAAAAACTTTTAAGATGAGTTATTTCTCAATACTAAATCATGATACTTTAAACTTGGAATATCAAGGGTAGGCTGTTACGGAATACATTGATTCAGAGAACGCCACTGGTGACTCTAGAATAATGCACTGTAAATGAGAATCAGATCAGAATGTAGAACCATCGATCTCGAAACTTCTAGACATTTCGGTCTCATCCTGGAAACATAGAATTATGTAAAAAGTCAGGACAGTTTAGTTTCAATCAGGATTTAGAGCAGGTCAGCATTAGGATCTACAGACGCGACATAGAAGTATGTGGCAGTTGACCGTGAGTGATTTGTGAACAATAAGCGGGTTAAATAGTGTATGTATGTGACTTTAGTGTTTATTATCGAAGAGAAAATTTGTGACTTCTATACCGTTATCTGTCTTGTGTAACTTAGCGAGTCAAATAAGATTACCATCCGTTTTTGTATTGTGTTTCAATTATGCGGAAAACATCTTGGAACCTAAGTGAAATTGCAACAATACTGTAACGCACTGTGATATACAGTATGTGTATAAGAGACCGGTGTGGGTGCATTGAGATTTAATAGGTGCCGTAAAGATTCGACAAAGATGGGTATAGAATGGGCAGATTTATAATGCGCCCAGTGTCAGTATCTTATTTAGCAATAACTAGACGGTGGACTCACTTCGACTGATTCATTTCACCAATTGAAGCATTTGTGGTAAGCATAAATAATCATCTAAAGCTCGTGTTAATTGTTTTTTTCGTGGACTATCGTACATTATATGGTATGACTTAGCCGATGAAGATTATAAAAACATGAGAAAAAATAACAAAATTTGGGAGCAAATAGGGATGATAATTATTAAAATAATTTCGCGGAATTTCAAATGCCAAAGACGTTGTACGTCTAACATCACGACATGAATAATGTAAAGCATCTAAGGATACTTGGGGTGGTTCTCCAGTTTTTTCGATTCTCAAAAAAATATGTAACAAGCTGTTCTAACAATCAATATAGTAGTTTCTACAGACTACTCAATTGGTTGATAAATTAGTGTTGTTCTTTCCGTATCTACCTACATCTACACAGATGCATCTGTAGTCCGTCTCAACGATGGTCACGAGAACAATTAAAATTTATGAAGATAGCAAAAATAATTGGTACTGCTTTTTTTCGGACATTCTGAGCTACCAACGCAATTCGGAAAATTGCACGTAGTTTCAAACTTTTAAGCTCCATATTTCAGCAGATGATTCTGGCATACATATGATCTTCATTTGTTTATAAATTACATGACATACTTCTTGTACAATCACAACTACAGTTGAAAACCCAACTCTAAAGCTATGATCAATAGTGAAATAAGGGCCACTTCTGAAAGAAAAGGAAGAAAAACATCTTTTACATCTCTTTGAGACAGTTACGCGATGCGTTTAAGATCTTTGAAAACTACTATAGGTCAAAGTACGCAAGAAAAATTTAATAGATGGCAGTGGACCAAACAGATGGAAGAATTTCGCCCGAAGAATTACTATATCTACATCATTTCCTTCTCTTCGCTCATTTTACTTAAGACCCTTTAACTTTTTGTTACTTCTCACGATCTATTTCATTTTCTATCTGAAGTCGGGAAAAAATCGCGTCAGTGTAGATGGATCAATATCGCTTCCTCGTCGCTAGCGAATTTTCCGCTGCGAATTTTTTTCGAAATTTGACGCAAATAATTCGCGCCGGTGTGGGAGATCCTTAACAGGGGCAGAAGAACACGAATCAGTGTTTTTCATGACGCTGGCTCTTGTACTATTGTCATATCATCATTTCATATACAAGTACTACATACGTTGTCCAAAAAAACGGTAGAGCGACAAGTAATAAGAATGGAGGTCTTTTAACACACTATCGTAATTACTAATAATTAAGTATCTTAATTAGCTACGAGCACAGGAGATAATTTATGTTGAGGTGAGTTGTTAATATGGTAATTTTATAATTAGTGTAAATGGCCGCCACCATTTCTCAAATAGATATTCCCTTTTCAATGCGGTTCTATATACCATTTTTGTTATTGATATTATGATAGCTTGGTTTCCGAACTATTCCCTTTTCATCTCTCATAATTTTGTTTGAAAAAATCGGTTCATGCAGATATTAAAAATAGAATAAAATTTAAAGATGTAGCTGAATTCCATTATCATAAGCCTGGTGATTTTCTATGTTCATGTTTTATTTATATATGCCTGTTTATGCATCGTATGGATTCATATAATGGGTGTTTTTGACAGCTCGGACAATAGTTAAGTTGCGCCAATGTTGCAAAGTTATTTTTATTCCGTAATATTTGTCATTCCATTGGGCAAAGATTAATATTAGAGCAACGATTGCAGATAGTGCAAATTCTTTATAATAATCATAATCAAGTTCGCAGAACTTACAGATCCCTTCGACCTCTTTACGATCGACAAAATTATTATTATTATTAATATAAATAAACGACTTGAGCTGAGGTGCTAACCAATGAATCTCGGTTGGAGCAGATATAAAACTAATAGACAAAAGCTGGTAGATGATTCCAGACTTCGAAAACACTGTTGAACAAGAAATGTTGACTCATTGTTGCTGAGAAGTTTTCTTTTTTGAGATTCCGGGAATAGCCTATGAGACGTTCGTCACAGTTTAATGTATATAGTTCATCCAAATCGATGCCAAATAGTTGTGGAGGGACCTCCACAAACTATTTGGTTATGATCAGATCACCACGTAGACGTCTTTTGCAAAATTTTTTCAAAGAAGTTTGCGTCATGGATCAGATCTACACTGTAACGTTATACGTTACTTTGTCGAATAATGCTTGGATAATCTTAGTAACGGTTTCCGCTCGGAATTATAGATGATTAAACTTGGAAAGAGACTATGACTGACATCTATCTTTCAATAGAAAATCGATTATTTATTTTGCGCGAAAACTCATGTGAGGTCGCGCGACACGCGTTCAGAGGGTTGACGAGAAAACGAAAATCAACGATCTTCATCTTGGTTGTGAATTCCACTTTGGGTGAGTTGTTTTCAAATCGTGTTACTTTTCTGATATTAATTTGCTTTATTGACAGATTATTGTCGACAAGGAACACGTAATTTGATGTCTAATAATGTCTAAACTTAGTTGTAGATGTGTATATTCTCTGATCGATACTAGTTTTCAATAATAAAAGAATCAACTTATCCAAGTGTTCGCACCAGATCACTTCTGCTTGCTAGAATCTGAATTAGATAATAATTTACTATATTCTTTCTCTTGTCTTTATTCAGAATCTAATTTGTTAAGTTAGTAGTCAGAATAGTTTATGTCGTTCTCTAAGGCTTGTTTAACCTATTAATTATCCGCGTGATTGCGTGGTATGTCCTTTCTTCGACCTTGCTCATATAAATATGTAATGGTTATGTTTTGTTAGCTGGTCTTGGTGAGATAACGGATTAATTATTTATCTGGGTGAACTTGAATAAAGCCGAAATTCTCATTTACTGCTTTATGAGTAAATCATCTGATATTGCATGAACGGATTATTCATTTAGATTCTACGAGCACAATTTCAGTATACTGTATTCAGTAAACTATTATCTAATTGTTCTCTTGCAAATTTATAAATAAACTCACTCATATTTTTTGAGACTACCTTTTATATATTTTGTAGTATAAATTGTCATAACTTCAATAAGTAACTTAGTATCCCAATATTCTCTTTCAGGTTTTAATATTGTATTTTACTTGTTCTCTTCAAGATTTCAATCCTTTAATAATTTCAAATATACAACTTGGGAAGATAGCATTATCAGTTGTGGAATTATATAGGTTATTCCTGCTGATGTAGTTATTTGTCCCTCGAACTTGTGGCCAAGGTATTGCTCGTATTGTCTGTATTACAGGGTTTGAACGATCGAGACGTCTCCATCCTTTTTCCCGTGCTGTGTTGTAGAGGGAAAATCCTGGCACAGCACTTCTTCCGAACTCTAAGTTTACGGACGGTAACATTTTTCTTAATTGGAATAACCAAATTTTCATAATCAATTGTTCATGTTCTCTAACTAAATTTGTTCATCTACATTTATTTTCTTAAATTTGAACCTTCGGTTGAAAAATTATATTCCTTATAAAATTAGTAATTTCGATTCAATTAATCAAACCATTAAGAATTCTAGTTTGTTGAACTTTCAATTTTTCAGTATTGATCTTGGTTAATTTTTAAAATAAGTTTGTTATCAATCAAACTATTTTGTTCCAATAATAATTCCTTAGAGAAACGAAACAAATTGTTAAGTTCAAACTTGTCTTTATTTCTCTGATATAATCATCAACATTTATCCACCTCGTAGTGCCCGGAATTCTTGATTGAGGATTCTGTCTCAACTTTTTTTTGCTAAAGCAGTTGGCGCTCAAGGTAATCCGATCAATCAAGAATCTAAGGACACGTAATCACTACGAGCCCTGAATGTATTATATCCTAGTGAGCTAATTGGGATCATTAAACACAGAAGGCCACTTCAAAACCTTACAGTGGTCACTCACTTCAAGACAAACAACACTCCAAACAGGTGTACGAAATTTCAGAATTGGGCGTGTATAAGTTGTGTACACTTTATTGAATCCCGAAGGAGAAATTTCTGTAGAGACCTCAGAGAGAAGATACAAGGACGTTTTTGTTCACATGCAAATGTTTGCTATATGGTTTGACTATGATACATTTTTGATTACTGTAATACCAAGATCCAAGTGATGGGCTACAAGTAATATGTTTACACCACCAAATGGAGAATAACACATTTGTTAATATTTAGAGGGAGCGCCCAATCATAACTCCAAACAGATATCCTATCGAGATCTTCTTGTAGCTCTATACGCTGGTATAAGGGGTTTGCATAAATCTTCATATTATCGGCAATGCAGGAATTCTTAAATTTAACATGGTAAACTATGTCCGAGACGTAGGTCAGGACTAACAGAGGTTCCAACACTTCTCCTGGGGTACACCACTCAAAACGCTAACTTTAAAGGATAAGTAGTCCCCAACTCTAACACAAGAGGTTCGGTTTGGAAGGAAGCCCGAAATCCAAGCGAGTAGATCTTTTCTGATACCATACTGTTCCAACTTACCTTGGATTAATCACTAATATACACTAATGAATAAGATTTTATAAAGTTCTTTTTCCACACAATCAATTTTTTTTAAATATCTTTAATTGAACAAATTAGTTTTATAATGATCAATAATTCAACGATGAACACTCAACTGAGCTTCTTTAAATGAACTAACACGTGGGCGACATTAATTATCTTGTAGCTGCACGATCAAATTGGAAAAAAAAGATAGCTCAGTTAAAAACACGAGGCTATACGAGACCCACAGTAGACGAATTCCTCTAATTAAAATTATAAAAAAAACGAAAAAAGCAGGGTGTGATGCCTTAGCAGTATGAGACTTACCTGTATATACCCTTCGAACGCCGCGCCGTTTTTCACTTTACTTAAATTTCCCATATCTATCGATATAATTGAAAACCTTGTAACATATTTTGAACTTAAGCTAGTACGACTTCCCTCTATACATTAAACCAAGCTTTGTTGGAATAAAATTCTAAATGGCGGATTCATGACTACAAACACATCCAGTACGATATGACGGGTTCTATTTATTTATAGGATAGCGATAAATCTTGGACCAAAATATGCGTCTTCGAGGAACCTTTCAAATGTCGCAAGCCCCGTTCCGATCCGACAGATTGATACAGAGAGATATTTGATTTGTTCGTTAAGAACGCTTAAATGAATTGTTGTAGAAAGTGAAGAAAATAAAAAAGCTTACCTACACTATATAGGTGCGATAGCTGAACTCAATATCAACAATTTGAGCCTAATTAGATAATTTTTTATTGAAACCGTAAGTCTCCATATGCTAATAAACAATTGACTTAATTTTTTTATTTACTCGAAAATATAAACAAGTGTGTCGCTGAAAAATTATGGCGTAATCTATGTCTAAATTGAAGTTCATGCCGTGTGTTACGAAACGATAGAGCGAGTACAATCGGAGAACAAAATTTGTTACTAACAATTTATTAAAGCAATCACGTCTTAAATGACGTGTTTTGTTATTATCTATCACCAATCAAAATTTCATACGATTATCTCAAATAGTTTGTGTTTTATACGCATTTTTCGATAATTTCGCAAACTAAAACGCAGACATGAACAATATCACCAACTTTAGACATTTTCTAACTTTATCATTGTTTTCAGTGCCATTTTTTGCATAATAATCGGCGCCATAAAACTATTTTAATAAAGGAAACTAAGAGTGCATATGTCTAATATTGAACCTTGACAGGCTTGTACTTCAAAGCAGGCACATATTGGTCATTAAATCTATACCGTAGAAATGTTAATTTTAATTATAATACATCGTTGTGATATGTTTGCAAATTTAAATTTGAAATAAAAATGTTAAAATTTAATTATGATTATCTGCATTTATCGTTATCGATATAACAGAGAAATAAAAATACTTGGAATAATCGACTCTTCTAAGAATCTGGTTACATTTTGATATTGAATAATGCTCATTATCAATTTGGCAACAATAATTAAAATACTCCGAATTACCAAAACGCCGATATTTCCTCCCAAGAATTTGAATTAAGCTTCAAAACATTCTACATCATTGTGACAACTTTCCTTTTTCCTTCCTACGGGATATAAAGCGGGTTTTTTAATATCCCCTGGCATAGGAATCAAGGTGGTAATTTGGAAGCAGCCCGTATAGTCCAGTCTATAAGCTGGAGATTTTGGCCGACTTTCTAAAAAAAAGCAAGAGGTCTTATCAAACAAATTTCTGTTTGCATAATGTTTTGTGGTTGATTTGAATCATTCGTAAGGGTTGAACTAAGTGGACACGGCCTCCCATTCACCCCTAAACGCTAAATTAACCCTATCTTGACCCATTTTTTTGGATAATTTTGAATTTATAAAAAAAATTAAAATTTAGTTTCTAAAATGGGTTCTATGGGGTTTTTTGAGTCGCTGAACACGAATCCGAGGAGGAGGAGAATTTTCCCGGAAAACTCATTCAATGGGCGGAAAATCAGGGAAATTTCGTAATTTTCATACAAAATTGCTCATCGTTCACGCGATTATCGTTTTATACATAAAAGATGTTGGCAGTCGCATTATTCGATCCAAAGTAGACTAAAACTAGGATAATTTGCGGAAAGCTGTCAAAAAACTGAAAAGAAAATCTTTCCACGTCATTGAAATTAACATTAATTAGGTGATAAGTCGCTATAGGGGTTTTTATAGTCGATAATTACGAATTTGACATACAAAACGTTTGAAAATAACATTAGGATTATGTGGAAAAAGAAGGAACATTAAAAAAATACAAACATCTTTTTTAATTTAAACAAGTTTGTAACTGTTTATTTAAAGCTACAATATTGAAATTTGTAATTTTCTTCGATTTTCCGGAATTTTCAAACAATTGTTTTTTTGACAGTTTTTAATTTTTGTAATTTAACATGCACATCGAAAACAACTAATCAACACGACACTCAAAAAATTACATTTGAAAAAAATTAAATTTCATTAAAAAATTGTTTTCTTTTTTCCGGAAAACGATATTTTTCAATTTTTTAATTATCAAATTCGTTATCAGCGACCACAAAAACCCCTATAGCGACTTATCACACGATAATTTCAATGATGTGGAAAGATTTTCTGTTCAGATTTTCCACAGTTTTCCGCAAATGTTCCTAATTACTTTAGATTGAAATATGCGACTGCCAACATCTTTTATGTATAAAACGATAATCGCGTGAAAAATTAGCAATTTTGTATGAAAATGACGAAATTTCACTGATTTTCAGCCCATTGAATGAGTTTTCCGGGAAAATGACCTCGGATTCATGTTCAGCGACCCAAAAATCCCAGTTTTTTATGAAGTCAAAGTTATCTTAAAAAGGAAGGTGAAAATAGGGTTAATTTAGCGTTTAGGAGTGTGTCCACTTTTACCAATTTTAGGTGACCTCGAACCAAATTTGGTAAAAATAGCTGTAGCGGTCAGAGAGCATTCCCGAGGGAACGTTTCTGAAAAAATAATAATCATACAGTCGAGTTATTTTACGATAGTCTATCGACGAGTAGAGTTTGTGACACTTTCTTTAACACCCTAGATAACGATCGTGGTAAATGCATCCTTTTTGCAATACTGAGTAATATTTGTGCCATGCCACATTTTACACACTTACTCCCTCAGTACCTACTGAGAATTAATCGTGATGAAATATAATTGGCATGGATCATTTGAATGAACAGCAGTAAAGCAGTGAAGTGTAGCACGTATGTCTTTTATTAAATTGATGATCGAATTTCGATCTGAAACGAAGGTAAATTAATGGAGAATTCACATTGTATTAACGAAGATTCGTGAAACATTCAGTCGTTTATAAGAGGAATAACGAGTTCTTGATAGTTTATGAACCATGAATGCTATGCATGGTTGAAACTTTTTAACACTAAAAATTAAACAATAGGTGCATTTCTGAACACCGTCATTCATAAATTCTTCTTATTTCTTGTTCTAGATTGGGGTAATTAATGGTGAAATAAATGCAATACACCAACTCATTTTCTTCCTAAGATTCTTGAATGAGGAAATAAAGAGTAAATGATATCTTCAATTTATTGTCTTACTTCCCCCTGAATATATATGTACATTTATACGTATTAGTGTATTAGATATGATAATTGATATTACAAAACCATTTTTATTTTCGATTTACCCAGACATCCCATATCCAAATTCGCAATTAGTGACAACATCGCTGTGCCAAGAATATATGTAAAATATTGTTTGATATTGAATTGCTTTTTCCCATCCTAATTCTAAGCAAAACTTCCAAGCTTCCAAAAACTCTGATTGTGTCAATAGGAGGAATTCTTGAATAAGGGCCCAACACTATAGTTAACACCAATCCATTACTTATGTTTGTGAACACAGATATTACGTCCAAAACAATTATTGTCTGGCTCCCGAAGTAAAATACACCGCTTCCCCCAATTATATTGATGAACGAAATAGTATAGACACCTATATTATGCACAACCTGTTCGCCGATATTTGAACCTACGGTTTCCTGAATTATTGATCGGTATGAAAAGCACCATCGAGCAAGGCTGCCTGATTTATCACACTTGTATTTCTTTCTGGGGAATGTTGAATAGTCTAACGCAACCCAATTCTTCCACAGTCTGCGACAATTAATCGAACCGCAGTTCGTGTGATGTTGGTAACAGTCTAAATCTTGAAATTTGCAGCACTCCCTACTCAAATATATATAGATACAATGTGTGCGATTTGAAACCTCAACACCCTGTTATTTTGGAACTCTGACCGATTTTCAAAAACAAAAATTTTAAGATACATTGCTCGGCGAGCACTATTCAAAGATGTAGACAGATAGATCATATTCATATTTTCAAAGCCTACTATGGTCTGCTAAATGGGACGAAATTTCGAGAACGACCATTAGCCTATTCGATTCTGGCATATCTTGAACACCTATACACTAAGTTTCAGCGCAATATCTCATACAGGATGTTAGTTAAACAATGACAGATTTCCAAATATATTCATATTTGACTAATCCTTTATGAAAGTCTATTTATTTTACAGAAGATGTGGTGTAACTATCAAATGCAAGAAAACTTCGCATAATCAGGTAAAAACTGTCATCGTTCTAGCCGATAGTGCGAACTGATTCCAAAATCAATCAATCAAAAGTTGAAAATTTATCATCCACAATTTTCTATAGTATGAAAAATAGTAAATCAACGATTGTAGGAATACAGATTTATGTTCTATGCATTTTTTAAAGAAAATTTTTGCGAAATCCTCATAATTTCATTTCCTACGTCCAATTCATATGAACACTTCAATAAACAATACACTACTATATGTTTTGCAGCAGGCCTTGAGTAGTTGTCTGATTTTCACTTTATCATAATTTTGACAGTTATTCTCCACTTGAAACTTGAAACACGACGAGTGTTTGTTGAAGTTACTGATAAACGTGTTTTCAAAATGGTAAATCTCAACTTATTCGAGAGAATTTAGATTGTTCGTTTAGTTGGTGATAATGCTCAATCAATAAGGGAAGCCGCTGAAGAATTCAACAGAAGACATCCAGATCGTCAACCAATTCACTATACCACAGTCTTTAGAATTAATACAATATTCAATAGAACTGGAAAAGTACCAAGATAGAGAGACAATCTAGAGATATAGGAACGGGTTTTACACTATTTTCGAGAAAACTCCAAAACCAACTTTAGGCAGATTTCAGGAGGGTATCTAAAATATGTACATGTCTAAAAAAATAGTTTTTCCCTTCAAACTGAAAATCATGCCTTAGGACGAGGTGATGAGGAACAAAGATTGGAATTCCGTTTATTCTGCCAAGGTGAACATTTGAATGATGGAAAATTTTTGGGCAATATTCTCTACACCAATGAAGCGACATTTACCACTAACGGTACAGTATCCACTTCGAATTCCAGGTACTGGGCAACGGAGAATCCACACTGAGTGATGATAAATACAAAAAGACAATACTCAGAATAAATCAATGGGTAGGAATATTCAAAAACCGTATAGTGGCTCCAGCATTTTACGAACAAACACTAAGTGGTGGAAGATTTTTTAATTTTTTGACCACGACTTTGTGGGATTTGATGGGAGAACAGACCATTGAAGATAGCAGAAATGTCATATTTCAACTAAACGGTGCCCCTATTCATAATGAGATTGCTGTACGAGGATGACATGATGGAACATTTCAGAGCAGATCGATTGGAAGGAACAGTCCTTTTACTTGTTGGCCCCCTCGTCCACCAGATCTAACTTCCTTATATTTTTTCTGTGGAGACATTTAAAAGACAATGTTTATCGCACCAGACCAAGAAACTTGAACGACTTTAAACAGTGGAACGAGCGAAAGTGTAGGGAAATAACACCAGACTAATTGAGGAAGACTTGGCAAAATTTGAGACGGCGTTATGAATCATGTATAGAGCCTGAAGGGGGATATATTGAAAACACCTATATTTGAGGAAATTGTTTTGAAATTAAATTTTGATTATAATTTTTTAACTTTTGATTTATTGATTTTGGTTAAAGTAGAGACATTATCCACTAACGGTTACCACAATGAAACTTCATACCTGAGTATGCGAAGTGTTCTTGCATTTAATGGTTACACCACATCTTCCGTAGAGTCCATACACTTTCATACAGGGTCAGTCAAAAATGCATATATTTGGAAATTTGTCATTGTATAACACCCTGTATGATATATTGCGATGGAACACTATTACAATGAGATGAAACTAGATACTTACATATTAAAATTGAATAATTAGTCTATTTAGACTCGAACGGTTATTTACTTCAGCTGATTGAATTGCCCAAACTCTACTTTATAACACGTCATCAGCATAGAGTGAGACTAGGTAGAATTGAATATTCTTTATTAGGAATAAAAATTACTGAATATGAAACTGGCTAATAAGATTATGTGGCTATTTGTCTTCAACATATATTACATTGTGCCAAAAATTAATTTTTTTAATAACGGGGGTGGAAATTAATTATCTACTAGAATACTAAACACTTTTTAAAAATTTTTTCTTGAAGGAATGGATGTGATATTTTTATTATTCTTTTTTAGAGCAATTAGTAAGTTGATTTTATTTTTGTTGAACTGATGTGATTGGCAGTGCATGGACCTACCCGAATTCGTTGGTTTTTGATACCAGTCTACTATTATCTGATTATTATCAGTTTTGATTCGTCTCCTACTCAGCAGTAAATTAAATATTATGGTTATAAGTATTTAATCCCATCAAAGTGGTATCAACCTCCTCCTCTGGGACTGCACATATAACTTTATCCACATATATTTTAATGAATGGAATTTCAAATTATATTTGTGTAAGACAACTATCTACCACAAAATCCATCACCATCCTCACTATTATAGGACTTAGAATTTAACCCATAGGGCAACCGAAAATCTGACTGTAAAATTCATTATTGAAACTGGAATTACATGTGTTAAAAATTAATTTTATACCTTCTAGGCATTACTAGGTAATGACTTTTTTAGATGCATTTCTAAGAGGATGTTAACATGATTGAGTTGATTACCTACTAACGACTTTCAGTTTTTGTTCAGGAATATTAGTACGTATTTGAAAAAACAAATATCAATGCAGAATTCGAAATCGATATTTCGTATTTGCTGGAAATCGAAGAGTTGTGTTTTTCTTGTGTGCCATTTTGAAATAAGGGTAAAAAGCACCATTCAATTCTTCATTATATAGAATATCTAATATTCTAATATGGAACTGTGGATATTATGTATTTCTTGATAACCACCAAATGTGCAACATTCCAGTAATTCAACTGACTTCTTGTTTTTTTGGTGTTTATCTACGCTCTTTAATAAGGTGTAGTTAAAATGTAACAGAATATTCAAGATTAATATTCTAAAACAATAATAAGTAAAATGAAATTAAAAAGCATGATACTCGCACATATAAAAATAAATATATAACAACCAATTAGAATCTATTATGATCTAGACTTCATGTAGCATATGCTTATTAAATTAACGGTCCGATACAGCAATTACATGATCTAATAAGTTTGTTATGACGCATATCAGCTACACTACTAAGAAGGATTACAAAGAGCGAACATAGAAATCAAGTATTTTCTCATCTGTTAAAGAATTCACGAAGATGTACCTACATCTCGTAAAGTGTCTTCACCTAACTTATCATTCTTATATTATTCCTTCATGTGGTACTGCTACTTTAATTAACTATACCATTCAAGATTCTTCATGATAAAACAATCTGAATAAAGTGGGCTACATACTAAATCTTCATATTCAATTTGAATTGTACTCCCAAATTAGGCAAGATGAAGAAAAACATCAGCTGTATTATAATTCAAAATTGTAGTTGACTTAATACGAATACAAATGCAATGCAGCATGGCTAATTCTTTTTTTAAACAAAGTGCAGACCAACCAAACCACCAAAAGCAACTTTTCCGCAATTCAACCGACTTCATGTTTCTTGGTTCCAAAGACTTTTATTCTGGCAAACTGGAACAATCGATAACTCGTTTTCGGTGTTGTTTCGTTTGGAAATGGAAATATTACATTCATACGTTGGTAAAAAATCTGTAATCAATTTATCACGTGACCTCACTCACTCGTTGATTAAGTTGGATTTGGTTGAATACTTTTAATTATTCAACCAATTTCATAACGGACCCACATTCCACATTCCTGGATGTCTAGTCCAGCGTGTTTACCAATTACACCACTTTGGTCTCGTCAGAGTTTTATATTTTTATGAATATAAACTTCTGCAAGGATAGTAGATAATTGATGATCACAATGCGATTCGATACTTACACTCCTCAATTCACAACGATTGAACTTTAGATGAATGTGCGTGATCTATAGCGGAGCATCAAATCGCAATGTGTTCATCAATGATCTAATATTCTTTCAGAGGTTTATATTTACAAAAATATAAGACTCTGACTGGACCAAAGTGGTGTAATTGGTAAACACGCTGGACTAACATCCAGGAATGTGGATACGAATCCCGCGTATGGTCCTTCATGCTAGAGAGACCTATCGATACCTGGGAATTGAGCAGCGTCCTGATGTCCTAATTATGACGCTTCCCAGGTAAAGGTGGCTCTCCGCGGCAAGTACAGGAGCCTTGTTCGAAAGACTTGGTCTTCGAACTTTCGAGTGAGAACAAGGCATTTGCAACAAATATTCTTGCCGTTCCAGTCCTGCTTCAGTCTTTTGGAGAAGTGAAGTGGACGGTCGATGAACTGCATAGACTCGACAACCGGAAAATGATGCATATCAATCACAGTTTGCATTCTAGGTCGTTCGATTCCCGCATTTATCTCTCACGTAACTGGGGAGGTAGGAGACTCTTTATTCTGGAGGATCTGCATCGAAGTGTGGTTCTGAGTACAGCTTGTAAAGTTCTTAGGAGTTCGGTCACGAATTGGCCGGAGTGGAGGCATTTACCATTAAGGTAGCACAAAAAGCTGCGGAAGAACATGGTCTCGAATTTCAGATCAGTCGAAAAAGCCGACTAGAGGGCAACCTCGAGTTCCAACCTTCTCGCCTGGAAACCCAGATAAATGCCGCGGAGCAAGATCTTATGCTCAGACAGCATGTTGACAAGCCGATAAACGGTGTTTTCTATCGAAACATCGAAACGCTAGGGTTTGTCAACCAGGCTGACCTTCGGCTACCTAAGGTCAGCCGGGCTTGCATCCGAGACCGAGGGATTTACAGCAGCTTGCCAAGATAATCAACACATTGATGGGTGTACAGGTTCCTGATGTCAGCTGCAGGACCTGTCGAAAGGCGCCCGAGACGCTTTTCCACCTGCTGTCGGCATGTCCGACTAAAGCAACCTTGGCGTACACCCATCGCCATAATGCGGCCCTATCATCAAAGGCAGTCGTACGGACCAAAGCCGTGCTGTCTTACATACTAGGAGATATTGAGTCCGTTGTCGGAAACGAAAAATGCCAGATCTACTGGAACTACCCGTTTCCGACCGTCAGGTCCATACAAGCCAATAGTCCTGACGTTGTCCTCCTGGATAAACTAAGCAAGACTATGTATGTCATCGAATTCTCTGCTCCGGCAGAGAAAAAAAAGGAGGAAAAATGAACAAAATATCAGAAACTCCTGTTCGAGCTCCGCACGCTATACCCAGGCCACAGGTCGTATTGGTGGTTCTGATCATCGGCGTTTTGGGCGGAATTCGGTCTCCGCTGCATTCGAACTTGAAGATAATTCACGGCTAATAAATTTAATTCATCTTTATAGGAAATGTTGACAAAATACAATCAATATAAAAGTACAACGCGCAGAAAACCGACACACAAGTATCTATGTGTGTAGGCTGAGTAGGTTCCATAAACATATACACACGTACATGTACGTGCGTATATGTCTGGGTACATGTACGTGTGTCTGCAGGCGCCTTTACACTACTCGTCATTTGGTAAGAAAAAACAGAAACAAGCAATCGATTGATGACAATGGAATTCATAACGTTGGCAGTGTGAACGTTTTTATGAAAAACGAATGTTTGGAAAGAAAGGATGTTTTATATCAGCCGTGTCTATTTAAAAAGGCGAGAAACTAGATCACACGGAATTGCTAGACTCGTATTGTTAACACTGTTATTGAAGTTAATAAGGATGGAATTTATGTAAATTCCATTGAACATTGAGAAGAATTTTTTAATGAGTTCCATTCTAGTATGGTCATCATTAAACTACATGATGGTGTATGTGAACACTTTAAGATTTTTTTGAATGGAGCTTAGATGCCAAAATTTAATAGTTTATGGTTTGTATAATACATATGTTGTTTATATATCATTGATTTGGTTCAATTAAGAAAAACGTCATTAAGCCTTCCCAAAATCTTGTTGTCCATCTAGATTTAATAATACATGTCATAAAGGTGTTCAATTACAAATATACCGTTATAAGTGTACCAGAGATGACATAGCTAAGCTCACTTGAAGCTATTACAAATAGAATTCAGCAATATTCAAACTCTATTAAGCTAATCAATTAGTTTTCAACAGCAATTTTAATATTCTACAAACCATTGTTTTTAATTGATGTTTCTCCAAAAGGAAATCAACATTATCATTATATATTCTTATAGTACCAACCAATTCACTTCATGAATTATATATTATATTTTAAGACTATTGAACTGAAGATTAGTCATTATACGTGATGTATAGTGTAAGGGAAGTATTGTAATCGATCCAAAAAAAAAAATCCGTGAACTCTGACTTGTCTGTGATTGAGCTGTCATAGTGTCTGTGATGTGTGTGGACTGTACAGGTTGTTTGTATTGGGCGGGTTCATGTCGGAGATACAGGCTGTTTGTAAAGATTCTAATGAGGTGTCACGGCATCTGTCACGTGTCCGAGTAGTCTGTGACGTGTTTGGACTATCATGGCGTCTGTAACGTTGTCGAGTCGTTTGTCAAATGTTCGAACTGTCAGTGTTGATCTAGCTGTATGTGTGTATGTGTGCCTGCGTGTGCGTATGTGCGCGTGTATGTGGGTGTGCGTGCACTTTTTTCTTTTAACTTTATTTGCCGATATATTTTGTGTTCCTATAACTATATACATTTGATCCGCAGGAGTGTCCGAAAGCTCGTTTGCTAAGTGATCACAGTTGATCACAGATTTTTGTATACGGTTTTCTGGATACGATAGATTAGTTAATAAGATATAAATGAGAAAGATTCATTTTCATAATTTATTGAATGTAGAATGCGATTCACAAACACGGAGGGCGTACATAATAAGAGTAGGCGAAAAAAGTTAGCTCAACCCCCACCACCGAATTTAAAAAGAATTAGCCATGAATTTCGAGCTTTTTATGAGCTTTCAAACTGCTAAAACCATAATTTTTTGGCTTTCATAGCCTTCGGTAAATATTGAAAAAACCAAGGGCGAGACTAAGTTTACAAAACTAAGCTGTTTTCTGCATTCAGAATAGGTAGGTCATAGAGTATTTCCTTTAGCACTAGAATTTCGAGTGAATTATGAGTAATTTCTGAGTGAAAAGAATAATACTTGACTTTAACCGTAAGTGAAAATTCTTGAGGTATCAATGAAATTTGACAGAACCGAAAAATACACATTTAACGTTTTTTTATAAAGTTTGCACCAAAGTACTTTGGATGTCGCGCAAATATAAAAACAAATAGGTGGTACAGGATTTTGGAGCTATTTACGAGCTTCCCGAATCAACGTGTTACCATTCCACAGCATCATGCGTGCGTGAGTTTTGCTCGCCCTCTGCACGAACGCCGCTTCGCCACGATTTTATGCGAGAAGTTCGACTTACATACCTCAAATGATGACTTTCGAGGTCACTGAAAATATTATTACTGATTTTTATTGATCAAAATCTTTGTCTAACGTTCTTGTTTTTAAAAAATAATTATTTGCAGAAACAATCATTAAAAGCCGTTGCTAGATTGTTCAGATACTGTAACTATCTGATTCCTTTCCTACAGATAATTTATTCAAAGGTCCGATCATCAAAGTAAAATTACTATTATAATAGTAAACGATCAGTTCTTTATAATCATGATATGAATGTTCAGCTTGCAGTCATCGTATTCTTTCAATATCTTCATAGTTGCGTGCTATCCAAGGCGCATACTTATCATTATTTGACACTGACTAAAAGACTACTCTGACCATAAGCATGCGTAATAAAATCGCGAAGCTATAATGTTTTCGAGTTTTAATACATACGATGACCGCAGGCTGAACCTTCATATTATGATTATAAAGAGATCGTTTGCTATTATAATAGTAAATTTACCATGATGATCGGATCTTGAATAAATGTTCTGAAGAAACGGAATCGGATAGTTACTGTATTTGAACAATCTAGCAATGGCTTTTACTGATTGTTTCTACAAATAATTAGTTTTTAAAAACAAGAACGTTAGGCGAAGATTTTGATCAGTAAAACTTAGTAATAATATTTGCAGTGACCTCGAAAACCATCATTTAAGGTATGTAAGTCGCACTTCCTGTATAAAATTGTGGCGCAGCAGCGTTTGTGCAGAGGGCGAACAAAACGCACGCACGCATGATGCTGTTGAATGGTAACACGTTGATTCGGGAAGCTCGTAAACAGCTCCACAATCCTGTAATACCTTTTTGTTTTTTATTTGCGCGACACTTAAACTACTTTGCTGCAAACTTTATAAAATAAACGTAAAATATGTATTTTTCAATACTGTCAAGTTTCATTGACAGCGCGTGGATTCGGGAAGGTCATAAATAGCTCAAAAATCCTGTGCTATTCGTTTTGTTATTCGCACGACATTTAGACTACTTTACTGTCAACTTTATAAAATAAACCGACTGTTTATTCTTTCGGTTCTATCAAGTTTCATTGACAGCACGAAAATAACAACACGTGGATTCGGGAAGGTCATAAAAAGCTCGAAAATCATGTACTATTCGTATTGTTATTCGCACGACATTTAGACTACTTTACTGCTAACTTCATAAAATAAACGTAAACTGTTTATTCTTTTGGTTCTATCAAGTTTCATTGACAGCACGAAAATAACAACACGTGGATTCGGGAAGGTCATAAATATCTCGAAAATCCTGTGATATTAGTTTTTTATTCGCACGACATTTAGACTACTTTACTGCAAACTTTATGTCTGTTTTTTGGGTTCTATCAAGTTTCATTGACAGTTCGAAAATGACAGCAAGGGGATTCGGGGAGCTTATCAATAGCTCGAAAATCCTGTGATATTCGTTATTTTATTAGCACGACATTTAGACTACTTTCTGCTAACTTTTTTAAATAAACGTTAAATGTGTATTTTTCAGTTCTGTCGAATTTTATTGACAGCCCAAAAATTTTCACTTACGGCATTTTAAAGCTCATAAAAAGCTCAAAAGTCTGGATCTGTTCGCAAATTTCTCTTGAATATAATTTTTGAAGTTCATTGCTAAGATTTTTGAATTAAATGCTCTACAAAGTTTATCTTAAGAATGCTGGGTAAAATCAAGTCTGGTAAATTTATTCTTTCCACTCAACAATTACTCATAATTCACTCGAAATTCTAGTGCTAAAGGAAAGGCTCTATGACCTATTCTGAATGAAAAAAAGTGCTTAGTTTTGTAAAGTTATCCTCGCCCTTGGTTTACAAAAATTATGGTTGGTGCAGTTTGAAAGCTCTTAAAAAGCTCGAAATTCTAAACCTTTTTGAATTCGGTGCAAGAGTATGGAATTTCGGCTACGTTAGAAATCAAAAACGTAAGCCATGCATCAGCACAAAAATTAAATTAAGTCCCATGCAAATTTCATTATAGAAAGTCAGTAGTGAAATTGTAATACCTACCTTTAAGGCCACAATACACAGACAATAATGGAGTTTCTTAACGAAAAGCATTGTCTTTTTTCAGCGTGGGTATAAAATCATAGAATCATTTTTTACCTTTCGAGAGCCCACAATATTCAGCATACGGAATAGTCAAAATTCCTAGCTACGGCAATTCTTAGGAATGTACTAAGAACTAACTCATGAAGGCCATAGTCATCCTCGGAAGGCATAATGGACAAATACGGTCTTAGGACGAAGAAACTCAACGTAAATACAAACCCCAAATAACAAGAATAATGGAACAAAAGAAATGTGGTCGGAACGAACAGCTGTACTTTCAAAAAGAAGGTTAATATCCGTGGTAACGAAGGATTTTGTAACGATAGTGATAAAAGTACTCTTCACACGAAATGTTCCAAATAAGATGGCTCATTGTTAATAACTTGACTCGTTATAATTACTACAAATTTCATTTTGTAGAATGGTTGATCAGGCATCCATGGAGAAGTTACGATGAAGTTTGAATGTATTTTACAGTTCTTCATATCAATGAAGAAAGAAAGTGTATAATCGCCTACGGCAATGATCTGAAATCATTTACGCGAGGTATGAATTTTTCATCAACTTGATATTCGGAATGTTATCGGCAATAAGAATGAACTGGCGGAAACCAAAACTAAATCTACAGCAATTCCTTCTAAACACTACTGCCATCAAACGGCAACGGCAAACTAGCTCTGGAAATAGAATAATCAAAGATTCATAGATTCGTGACAGTTTGTTTGATATTAACTATTGTAGTTTTACATAATTATTTGAAAGTCACCCATGCGACAATTTTATGTTTAAAGAAGATTATATTTTCCACTATATTGTTACAAAAGAAGAAAAAAACTGCGATCGTTATCAAAATGAATCGTACTCGTGATTGGAACTTAATCAAAAAATGTGCAACATAACATGATTGATTGTCCCCGATCTATTAAATATGAAACCTCTATGTACCTGAGTATTCATAACCAACTCACTGGTATTTTAATAATCTCTCTAGAAGCTGTAAACTAGTACTTTTGAATCACTGTTATTTCAATGTGTATCTCAACATGTAGTTATTACCAATTTAGATCGGCTATGGGGCCGAGATAATCTTCATTATATTTATTTGCAGTAGGCAATTTACTTCAGGTATCGTACACTCAATAATAGCCAGCAATATTGTTAATTATCCCTTATTCCTGCAAGCGATATTACACAATTATTGTACCTAGAAATATACTTTATAATTTCGAGATAAGATAGCCGTGATTAAAATAAGTACAGCGTGAAGATATACACTACTGGATAAAGCATCACAAATTATCGTCTTCCCTCTGTTATAAGAAGCCCTCATAGTGTTTGCTAATACCACAATACCCGTAAACATTATGCTGCTTTTCTATAACTTCCTCTTTAATAAGACTTCAATTTGCTGGTTTAGTAATGAAGCAGGAAGCACGAGGCATTTCAGTATCCGGTATCTTGTCCGCATCACTTGGGGAGCAGAAATTCAAGAGCTCTTCACAGTTTTCGACTTGAACTAATTACATTCTATAATATTTTGCTGTAAGATTATTCTTGGATATGCTGACGTTATGAAGCATAAAACGTATGACATGTTTATATTGGCTGGATGTGATTACATTATTATTACATTACGTTATGTTTAAGGCCTGTATTTACAATACTTACTTCAACAATGTATATCTTGATCAGAGCTTGTTTCACAGTATGTTATTTATAAGTGAATTCTTGGGAAATAGCTCATATTAATTAACATTTATGTTTATTATATTTTCATCTTAACGTACGTTTCGATCTCACGACTATCATCAGGAGACATTTGGAAACTAATCCCCATAAACAAAAGCGCGGGATTTCTTAAACTTATTGTACTAGGTACAAGCATCTTTACCGCATTAATTTCATTTAAAAATGTATACGTCCCAACAACGAACAAAACACGAATAATTGGAATTATAACACATTAATGTCCAAATTATAAGAATATGTATTAAAAAGTCACTACAAATAATTTTTCTATAGTTGAAGACATCATACCTCGGCGACGAGGATATAAGTAGTATGACGGGTATCCAGGATTCACCGGTCATCAAATGCCTTATGAAACAAAGTTGAAGAAAATAGAGCATGCGGAAACTAAACTTATGGCAATTTGGTTATGTATGAAATGTCTATAAGACAAAAAGTAGAATAGGTGGGACGGAAATTTATTGGATACGTCGATATTGGCACAAATGTAGACAAAGATTCACTACCTGAAGCCATAGAGATACCAGTTGGCTATTTTTGCATCGATGGATTGTCAGGGATAGAGATCAAATGTGATCAACCAGCGGCACTGAATTTTTTAATAAAGTGAGGGTGTTAATCATATCTTTGACTTTTGATGGTGCAACTCTCAACATAAACATGAACAAACATGTACAGGCAAATATTGCTGATCCCAAACTTATAAAAACCCAATCCCACAAAAGAAAAAGTTTTTATATTCCTGAACATTTCTCACATGATAAAACTGATCAGAAACTGTTTAGGAGATCTAAAACATCTACAAACGAAAGGAGATAAGCTTATTAGCTGGTTGTACCTTGACGAATTGATAAACACCCAATGTAATGAAGGCTTAACTACAGGAGCGAAGATAAAAAAGTGCCATATGCAATATGTTCAGGAGAAAATGAATCTGAAAATAGCAACACATTCATTTAGTAAAAGTGCGATGCTTTGCGATGTTTAGAGCTTGATTTAAAATTAGATGATAATTTCTACACAAGTCAGAGGAGCAAACACTGCAAATGCTTTGACTCAAGATGATAATGCATCAATATTACATGTTTATAATCGCAAAATTACGATCAATGATGACTAAGAAGATTTGAAAGTAAGCGATGATTATAAACAACGTTGTAATGAGATTGATAATCATGACTTATTTTCGGGATCAGGATGACAAATGTCATCTTTTTGGAATGATGGATGCTATTATATAATTTGAGAATTGGTTGTGAAATCTTTTAAAAAAATGTATCACAACGGCAAGGTGAAAAGTCCCTGAAAACTGAAACAAGAAATGATTTATTTAGTCAAAACTTATTTTATTTCTCAAAATAATCACTTTGTGCCCAATACGCTTCGTCCAACTCTTTTCTAATTTTTCGATCTCTCCCAAATAATACGATTCCGGCAATCCTTCAAAATAGGCGTTTATTTCAGCAATGAAACCAAGTCCACTGTTTCGACTGTTCTTTAGTCACTGGTGTGTTGTAATGGATCCATGTTCGCCTAACGGTGCAAAAAGTCCTTCTTATCGCGGTTGAACATCGCCAAACACTGCTTTGAAGTTGCCACACGGTCGCCTTTGTTGTCAACAGAGAGCAAATGCGGCACCCATCTGGCAGATAGGTTTCTCATATTCAACAATGTATACAAAATGTTGCGTACCCGTTGGGTTTAAATGCCCATATCCTCAATATCAGCACTTTAACTCGCCGATAATCCAATATTATACAATGAATTTTATCGACGATTTCTAGCGTTGTAACCTCACTTAGACGACCAGAACGTTCGGCGTCCTTTGTGATCATACGAGTATTACCAACGAAAATCAGTAAACCATTTGTGAATCGTTCCAATCGATGGTGAGAAACGTTTAACAAATGATGCTTTGGTTTGTGTAATATTTTTTCCAAGCAATAAATGATGTTTAACCAAGACGCAAAATTCACTTTTTTTCATGTTTACATAAATCTTCAAGGTTGCTTGTTTTCGATGGGTGTCAAATGAGAACTGAATGACATATCAGTCTGAAAATTTTAATGCTTTCTAGTTGAAGATGATACATCAGTAAAGTGAGGCAAATATGAAGAAAAAAAAGTGGGAAATATGATCATATATATGAAAGAAATTCAGTTGAAATATGAAAAAAAAAATTTTAATATGAAATTATATAAAAGTTAATATTTTAATTTTCACAATCAATTGCTTTTTAATGGGGTAGTTTGAAATAAAACAAAACATAGTTCAATATTTTGTCATTCAAAAATATATCTACCAAAACAATTTTTACATGATTAATTTGATTATTAAAACAATAAACAATTAAGTATTTCTCTAATTTCTCTAACAAAAAGTTTCGCCTCCTATCAGTATACACATGTTTAAATGCAGAAAAGCTTCTCTCTACGTCAACAGACATAATAGGGGCGTTTTTTTAATGTGACAAAATTTCTGGTTCCAATGTAAATGTTTCATCAAAATCTCCAATTAAAGCATTGGCTGCTTGAAAAAGGGATTTGTAGCCATGGTTCTTATCAATTACTGCTTTGAATTTTTTATATATTTGGTTTCCAATATGTCCCGGAACATTTTTGCATCTTTGCTCCAATTCTTTTATTAAATTTACCGCCTCTATCTAATCTTGCCGGAATTCTTGCTCACTTGAAGTTTTGGCAACGTTAGATTGAGAGCACTTTGATATTGACGGTTGCTTTTTTCCTTCAGATGTCACTTTGTTTCGTTTAGCCACAAGTGATGCAGTTTCAACATGCTGTTCTATTAGGAACCTTTTCTCAGATGTAATCTACAAAGACGAAATACCATATGTAGAGCAAATTTTTCAAATAGGTACCTAACTTTTTTGACAAACCAATTCATATAGTGGCTATCACCTATTTGCCACAGGGTATAAGAAAACTTAAGTTTTCTTCAACATTATACGAGCCCCTATATATTTTAAAACATGGAGATTCAATTTAATTTGCTTGTAACTTCTCAAATCATATTGGACTACAGGGTGGGGTAAACCTCGGTCGTAGTTCTATAACTCCTTTGAAATAAAACTTAACAACTTTTTAAATGAAGCTGGTCAATGCTGGACGAAAAGACGTATTCTATAATTATTTTCATGTATACAGGATAACCCAATAATAAATTATGCAAATATAACCTACTTTTTCATAAATTATTAAATGACCAACTTTTTTAATTTTTTTGGAGCCGTTATAATTACCGCTTTGTAACCCTGAAATACGTTTTTAATTGTCCAGCCGAATTAAAAGAAAAAATTTTTTTTAGAATATGTGCTTTTGTGCACCATTCACCGGTTTCATTCAAAAAAATTGTTAAGTTTTGTTTCAAAGGAGTTATGGGACTACGCTCAACGTCTGTCCCAGCCTGTATGCCAGAGGCAAGGAACACTCTTTATACCGAAAAATCCTAATATTTGAAACCTTAAAACGTTACATAAAATACACCTTGTGCATATTTAATAAACCCTCTTCATGACACACCTTATATAGCTTGTTTTTTAGGAACATTTTTTATGTTGAAAAGTCTGTATAGCTTTGAAAATAATAAATTTGTACTTACAATCTTGCTGCAGACTGAGCAGAATACTTCTCCCATGTCCATAGACAACTCTGGAAATGGTTTAATCCACATAGACACTTTGATACCACTTGCCATTTTAAATAGACACACTGGCACACTTCATAATCAAAATTTAAATTAACTCTAAAATTGTGGACAAAACTTTAAAGAAGACTTTTAATAATTATGCCCCTCCTCGTGCCCTTATATGGCAACAAATAAATGGACCCCAACGGTGTCGGGTAATTAATTCTTAGTACCTACTTCCGGGTGAATATTTTAAACATCAACAATATTATTGGGATTTACCAGTAATTGTCCTTTTCTTAAAATTATACCTGGCTACAGGCAAAACCAGTCAAGCAACACAAATTGAGAGCTTTTAAATTTACTTTACCCGCAAGAATAATAACATGTTTTGGCTAAATTTTATAGGAAGGAATTGTTTATAAAATTGTTAGAGATATGCTGAAAATTAAAAAATAGTTAAAAATATGGAAAATTCGGAAAAATTTCATATAATATGAAAAATATGCCAAATATGAAAATTTCATAAATGCCTCACTTTATACATCATGAACATAGAATTTTCGATGTTGGCGCCATCTGTTTCAATTTTCAGGGACTTTTCACCTTGCCCTCATACTTGTAGCAAATGTTGATCTCTTTCGAGACAAATTATACGATTATTTATGCTAATTAAAGCGTAGTTAAAACAGAAGAGGTTATTATAAAGTGTATTAAGCAATAAACACAAAATTAGGATTATTTTGAGCGTGAAGGTTTGCAATTCATACAATGTTACTGTTTCATCCTGTATGATGTACTGTCTTTTCTTCATTTCTATTATTTTTATAAGAATTCTTTTAAGTTACGGATTTGTTAAAGCAACGTATTTTTCCTTTCAATTGATATCGCGAGATATGCTGGACATGTGTGGAGTGTTACCGGGAAGAAGGTGACCGCGATGAATGACAGAGAAGAGATCTCACTTCTGAACTCGCGTAGCGTGCATCTTTTGATACTGGCTCTGCTGTAAACTTGTAATTAGTGATAAACAATTATAATAAGTGTTTTATCATCTATCCCTAGTAGTGGTTAGGCAAAGAAGTCCACCTGGCGAGGTTAGGTGAACCTCATTCTCCAGCATTCGTATAAATTGTCTCAAATCAACAAAGGTCCTTCGAATAATTCCAAACCTTTAATTAGTAACATAAAAGTTACATAACATTCTTTTTCTACAACAAATTACTACACACGTTTAATATTCTAATAAATTTTAAAAATTTTGACAGAAATACTGATGACATTTATTCAAATATTACGTAGCTAGTGTCATATTCTTACGGTATTATTGTAAGGGTATTACCTGTTTCTGCGGGCATAGTCGGCGGATAAGGATAAGGATAAAGTTAATAATATGAAACAAAATTTCAGATGTCGATGTGAAACCAGTAGTTTGATCTCTTATCAAAGAGATCACCTTTGATATGTGTGTAGCAATAATATGTTTTCTCACTTATTTAGTGCTAGAATGATATGAATAAAACTTTCCATTTTTTCTGCAGATGTATGTCTCTATAATCATGATAGGATAAAACACTCTTACTATGTTTTATGTCAGTTACATCATGGAACACTATAGTTTCGACATCTAGCATATCATTTTCAGAATGATACAAAAAGTATAAATAAAGATAGAAAGGATCTGAAGTTATAATTATAACACGATAAATAAGAAACAAACACCCTTATCCACTAAAAATACTGTTGAAACTCTGATGTTTGGTGGAAGGTCCTCAGTAAATTGACAGTATTTTTAGTGGATAAGGGTGATTTTTTCTTATTTATAGTATGTTTTATTGGTTATTATAATAAAAAAAACAGTGCATCCGCTTGGAGAATAGATAAATAGTGTGCATGGCAAAGTTTCATTTCGCAAATCATTTGATTTGATTACTGATTTTTATATAATTGTTTCAGATTCTATAAGATACTCTTCGCATTTGTGTGAAGATATTGAAATAAATTATTTATGTCATTATCTTTACTCAACTAAATAAATAATATTTATATTATTAATGTTTCCAAGAAACTGTTATTACAAACACAAATTTTCCGTTTCTGGGAATTGAACCCGAGTCCACTGAGTGGGAGCCGGAGCCCCTAGACAATACTTTAGCTTCATCTCCATTTGTTATAAACAGTTAAAATACTGTATACATTCAAGTTTACTTCAATAATTGTTTTTGTTGTTATTGAACGATCCTGTTCAAATTTGGATGAAAGATTTACTGTAAAAGTTTTGAATCGATTCAATGTATACTTTGCGGATTTTGGTTTTTTAATTTTTCAACCCTTCAGAAAAGGGTGTGTTTAATACACGAGTTCCCTGAAGAACAATTGGGTTCATCACCGACACCAAATGATGTTTTGTCAAAATTCGAATACTATAGGAACTTTCGTTTTTGAGTTATCGTGTAGACAAGTTTCGTGACGGACATCCAGATAGACAATCAGATTTTTTGAAGTTGCTTAAGATTCAATAAAAAATACTATGGTGATTGATTTTTTTCTCCAGGAATTTTTCAACGATTTTATAAATAGCTTGAATAAATGCATAACATACTCTCCGAACTTCGTCTGCGAAGAGTATAATAAAAACCAACAAATTGAGATGCACTTAGAATATGGGGAAATACAAGAACGGAATTAAATCCTCAAAATTAGTAATTGGGTAAAATTATAATGCGGAGATATGACAAATTGGTGCAAGTATAATCGGATTACGGGGAAAATATTATGTTAGCCAGACATAGTAAATAATGCTGTAATACAAATTTAATGGAACAATTAGAATTTTAATGTCCATATTTTCAATACTTTTGAATATATCTATTGATTTTATTGTGTTTAATTTTAAACATATACTCTGAATATGCAAAATATTAACTTCCTCAAATTTGGGAAGGTAAATGCATCCAAAATAAACTCTATAATCTGTATGAATCAATGATATATATTGGCGTGCATTTTTCTGATACCCTAGAACTGTTATGATTTATAGTACTGAAGCTGAAAACAATCGGGGTTTAGCAGATTTCTTGAATTGCCATGTGGCGCTCCAAGTTTTTGATATAAAATCCGTTTTGAAGCAGTAATCTTTCGAAACCATATTGTAAATATTCTCAGGCTCGCTTTAGTCTGTGTTTAACACATATTGGCTATTAATTAGTATAATTTAGATAAGATGTTCATAATAAAAATCTGTTTTGAACCATCGATTTCATAGAATATCAAGAACGACAGAAATACTGAAGCAAGCAATGCAATGAAGAGACGAAAAAACTTTCTTAAACTACATCTTTAATGTCCAGACGGAGAAATGCAGATCATAGAATTTCGGAAAAATAGAATAGAATTTTATTTCAGGATAAATTGGAAAAATTGCATATGTAAGGAATCAACAGAAGCCTACAAGTAAGCTTGTTCGTGGGTGTGATACCACATGAATTTACTATTGTAAGACGCCTATAACTAGAAAAACATACACATATTACATACACCCCTGGATATAGAGATCTCTATACATTCCATGAACTGAATACTCATCACTAATCAATCATAAGCAAAACTAGGAAAGTGGAAATGAAAAACTGGAATATCGAGAGATACTACCTATATTCCTAAATTATTATTATATTTATTATATCTGATGAAACCTATGTTCACATCTTGATTGCTTGAATATATCATCTATATATTAAATTATATCGTGTCAGATGATGAGGCAGTGAGTTGTAAAGCTTAGGATAGTAATAGCAAAAATGTTTCTCTGTACCCGATTTCAACATCAATGGTACAACACAAATGCCGCCAACAATAGATCCGGTAATGTAGTTATGATCGAAAAACTAGAGAGTATAATGATTTTTTTATTGATATTTCATAATCTCTACATATAACTATTTTACGGTAAGAGCTTCAACTCTTTGAAAAGTGAACTAGTTGGGTACAAATTGTTTTCTGAATAATTGAATAATATTTATGTTTGTTTTGTAAGCTCCGCCCCAGGCCAGCATACCATACGTGATCTGTTATTGTATGAGCGCAAAAATACCTAACCTAACATAACCTAACCTAACCTAACCTAACCTAACCTACCCTATGTTGTCTTGAAGAGTTACTCATTTCAAATATGTTTCAGTATACCAAACAGTGACATAACGCTCCTCAACCGTTTACAGAGAGCTGCGGTATTGTAAAACCATTTCATACAACAATGTATTATCACTCCTAGATACATGACTTGTTCGGATCTGCTGCTAGTAACATCACACGTACTTGAATCATCCGTACACTCATATTTGTGTATAGTAAAACAAGGCAAGCTGGCCAATATTTATTGTGATCTGAAACAGAGGAACTTCGTCTTCCCGGAATTTAACTTCAGTAGATTATGATCCAATCAAGCTCTTATTTCGCGCATTGCCACCTCGATTTTCGAACAAACATTCTGCCAGTGTACTCCTTCTATATAAACCACAGTGTCGTCTGCATAAGCTGAACACGACACCGTCAATTTGTATAAAGAGGTCATTCATGTAAACCAGAAATAGCAATGAACCGAGAACAGTAACCTGCGGCACTCCACATTCAACTGTTCGGAGATAACTTTACTCCATACCTATCTAAAGATATTGCTTGTTAAATAGTTTTTTAGTAAATCGAGTTTTTTTTTCCTCGAAATTTATACCTCTCCAAATTAAGAATCAATATATCATAATTGACCGTGGTCAATGCTTTTGCCAAGTCTAAAAAGATGCTAAAAGATGGTTTAGATGGTTCAGATTTTTATTTGGTTATGGTGACAATAGCGTCTTGAGTATTTCTGCTCGATCGGAAACCAAACTGTCGACTTGACTACAGACCTTCCTTCTCCAGATAGTCGTGATTCTAGTAACCAGAATCTTTTGAAATACCTTTCCTACACTGGAAATAATAGATATTGGTAGGTAATTTGCTATCTCCGAACGATCTCCGTTTTTATAAATGTGTTTAACCACTGACTTTTTTTTAATGTTTGGAAATTCACCGTTTTATAAACATAGGTTTGTTAATCACAATATAATTGGCTATGAGTTCAAGAATTAAAGCATCTAATACACGGATGTTTATAGGTACAGATTAAACAATAATATTTGACTTTCGCCTTATGTAGGAATTCCTTAATAAGCATTTTAATATCACTTATTTGTGACTCTGGCATTTTCAAGATGATAAAATGGTTCCAAAGACATTATTGTTTACATTAACGAAATTGTTTACTATTTAAATTCACTTTATCCAACTGAAACTTGAAGTATAGGAGCTAGAGCGATACGGTGTGACTGAGAGTTAACCCGATGACATTTTGGTTTATTATTAGAGGACGGTTCAATGATTAATTCATCTCACAGACCGAATCTTCGCACTCATGTAGTTCTCGAGATACAGCCTCCGCAAATGTTTGATTTTTTGACTGCAAGTCTACCCTTTTCAAGTTGCGGTTTTTAGAAAACCATGCCATTCTCATACACTTAGACGATGTGCCATCATGTTTTATCGTGTCCCTTTTATCGGGCTGGCC
The DNA here is from genome assembly GCA_958510875.1 of Endomychus coccineus. Lineage (NCBI taxonomy): Eukaryota > Metazoa > Arthropoda > Insecta > Coleoptera > Endomychidae > Endomychus > Endomychus coccineus. The sequence goes on from OY294069.1 coordinate 109,903,335, forward strand.
AGTTAAAATGGGACCGAAAATGGACTGCGTGTTAATCCTCCCAAACCTGGTAGAAAATGTTTATTGGTACCATATGGCATCAAAAGTTACCGGTCCAATCCAGAGTAATTGGCTATTATTTGGCCAGAAAATAGACATGTACGCCATTTTGTGGCTAAAACTTACAGATTAAAAGTTAACATGATGACATCGTGTCAAATACGATTATTTGAGGACAAATAAACATTTCGCCCATTTCAGTAATTTCGATATTTAACCGCTATCGGAGTCTTAATAACGTAGTAATTTATCATAATATTGGTATAATTATTTTGCATATTTATGCTGCATTTCCACTCCTTACTCCCATTTACCGTACCTACCCCTCGAGGAATTAACGCTCAACATGCTGATCGTGTCCAAACAATTTTTAATATAGTTTTGTACCAAAAATATACTTAATACCATTCCGACATTATTGCACCCCCCCCCCCCCCTCAGCACATCATCATTCCCTATTGGCAAGACTAATAAACATTTTCCACCAGGTTTGAGAGGGTTAACTTGCACTCATTTTCGGTCAAATTTGACTGGCCAGTCCAATAAGCGGACACGATAAAAAATGATGGCACATGGTGGAAGTTTATAAGAATGGCATACTTTTCAAGAAACCGCAACTTGAAAAGGGTTAACTTGCAGTCCAAATTTTGCTACATGAGAGCAAAGATTCGGTTCTAACAATAAACCATAGTGCCATCGGGTTAACTTTCAGTCACACCTAGACTATTATTTAGTTATAATTGCAGCTCCGAACGATGTTTTAATCACGGCGCGTCATCTGCATTTGAGGCAGTACAATTTCATAAGTATATTCGTCTATGATTATCAAAAAATTGTGAAGCTTACGACAATGGATGTTTGTGATGAAAGTTGGGTGTGGAGGTATAAACATGTATCACAAAATAAAGGAGCAAAAGGGAAAACGAATGAAACTCAATAAAAGAGTGTCATTAACATGTATCCATTTTGTAACCAAGCAAAGAGACTCCGCTAAATTCCAGTTGGAACTGGAAAATATTTAATGTGGTTTAGTATACCATTCCCATAGGCTAAACAAATTTTAACAAATCTCAATACTCAAAATAACATAATGAATAATGAGTTCCTGGAACCAACTTATGAACACCTTTGCAGGTTTCACGGAAGATTAATATTATTATTATTTAGCCGCCAGTTTAAGCAAAATTTATGCCCATCAAAAAAATACCAAATTCTTCGATAATGATATAACTGGATATGGGAATTTCATAATTTTCTGCATTCCATATATCTTCTATACGGATTGAGTTTAAATCAGCAGTGAATGGTGAATAGTAATGTAATATAATAAGCGGGAGCAACATTCCATACAAATGGGGATAAATGAACGTTTTATGCAGGCGCGCCTGTCAAGCTAGACCATTGCGTTGCATCCGAATAGGAAAGCCTAAAATAATTATCTAAAGATGTTGCTAGAACTAGAATTAAATAGAATTGAATTTTGTTATTCATAGTAAGATTTACGAGGCATTAAAGATGCTCACGTCAAAGTACAACCCTGCTTCTATCGCGAATTACTACCGTAAAAGAAATGAGGTCAATCGGCATGCGTGTATCGCATATTGTTAGTTACAAGCAGTATTATAACGCTTTACTTGTTTCTCTTGTAAAACAATATAATGCGCCTGGCCCGCTCTAACCTAAAAAACTCTCCTTCTTACCAAATTCTCAATTTCTCATTGCCTCCAAAATTTTATAAAATTAGACAATTCAGTGTTAGTTCAGCTTGTCGGGAACATAATTACAAATTATCTTCTCAATGAAGTCTGAATGTTACAAGTTGAAAAATCTCTGAGAGGGCATTGTAGATCTAAAGAAGAGTATGTACTAGTACCATATTCCATAATGGAGATAGCTACCGTTGAAATAGTGTAGGCTTAATTTGGCATCCACAATAAAGACGCTCCTGAATTATATTTCGAAAAAAATTGTGGAATTCATCGTGATGAGTATACATCTATTTTCCTTCAGAGCAAAGATTACATTGTAGATTCATATCTTATTGAATTGTTAAACCAGCGCTGTCCATTTTATCCATTAATTCGACAGTTTTAAACGTGTGTAATGATAAACGCCGTTGTTTCTGTATATACGGAAGGGGATTTTTAAAATCTACTGATGAAACATATTTATATTAAACAGGTCAAAGCAATTTCTCGTGAGAAAAGTTAGTGATGAATATAGACAAACACACCATGGTATTGTCGGTTATTATTTTGTTATAATTAGAGCATTACATAGATTGTCTGTTCTTACGTTTTGTTTGCAGAAATTCCAACCAAGCAGGTCGAACTACAGATGTTTCGCAAGAGAGAGCTTGCCTATAAGAAATTTATTACTGTTTCAGTCACGTACTGTTCAAATCGCAAATACATTTTGTTATTTGATTTGTGTAGCCATCATAATCGTCTACTCAACTATTGATAACCTTGAATCGCTTGGTACTTGCATCAATGGAAGATTCTAGCTGTAGCAATCAAATTACATAGCTATATTATAATAATGAAAAAGAAATATGAACTAGGTGTGAAGCGTCTGCTTGTCTGTTAGTTATAGACCACAGAAACAACAACTGGTATATACAAGAGGCGAGACTCAATATTTTCTTGATAAATATGAAAAACTATCTATCTTAACACTACGAATAATTAAATACCTGGTAGACAGAGTATCATACCGAGGGAATGAATAAGGCAAAACATTCCAAGGATTACATTTCACACAATGTGTTGAGCAAACACCAAAGAGGTGATAGCTGTCTTTTTTTATTCCGCTCAGACCTATTACCACAACTGAATAGATCATGCCAGAAGAATGAGGCCGGTCGCCCTTTGGATGTTAGGTGCAACTCATATTATGTCCTCAATATCCATTACTCGATATCAACAACAACACCCTCAGATGGGACGATCATGTAGGTCATTCCGAAAACTGCTCCACAGAAACTAGTTTTTCTATTCCGTGACAACAAGAGCTATTTTACATCCCAGCAGTTCCTCATGATTTACAAAGCACAGATTCGACCTATCTTGAAGAGCCATCCACATGTTTGCAGTTCAAATCCCAAAGAGACACTGGAGTCCTCCAATACATCGCTAGCTAATGCAATGTTCTAAAAACATGATTGGTTTTTAAAAAAAAAATAAAAAAAATTTGAAGAAATTTAAAGGAAAAAATAGGTACATGGTGTCGTCCTAAGGGTACGAGGAACCTCCATAATTCCGTTCCAATTTTAGATATCCACTATAGTCTTCATCAACGATAGCGACGGAAATTCTGCATAATTTAAAACAATTTTCTTTATTTACAGAGTGTCGCTAAATAGGGTGGTGCGCCAACCTTATGCTTTTTTTCAACGTAAGCCACTATATTTTAGCACCATTGTGAGGATTTTATGTTGATAGGCGAAGTATCACGACTTTATTGTTCGAAAAAAAATCAGGAATCGAATTATCCAGTGATTTCCATCCCTGAATATTCTTCATTCGTGTGCTTATCAATCAACCACTTCGAATTACCGTATACAGGATACGTAAAACAGTGAATAACTCAGTTTTTTCAAATAGAACACTGTATCGTTTTACACCGCGTTGAATATCATTTTTGATAAGCTATCCAGTGATATAATTAAGGTTTGTGTAACTATTTTGAAAAACTGATAGAAACAAAAACAAATAGAGTGAATTTCGTTCAATCAACCAAAGAATGTTAAGTAGAGTAAAGCTCTCATACGTTAGAAGTTTGGCAAATTTTAGAGAACAGAATAGTGGGCGCGTATTTGAACATTTGCTACTGAAAATTCGCTTGTTTATATCGTTCTCAAAACGAATGTTGTTTCTTATTTTCGATACTGATTAGATGAATATGTTATGATAGACACTTGTTTCAAGTTAATTATTATGTCAGATGTAATGACAGCCACCTACTTGAATTATTTTTTGACTAAGTAAAATGTAAAAAAGGAACGTTTTTTGGTACAATTTCATCAGTTTTTCAAAATACACGACACAGCCAGATATCGTTGCAAAGCTATATTTAACGGTATAAAAAGATAAAGGATGTTCCATTAGAAAAAACTGAGTTATTCCCTGTTTTGCATTTGGACCCACCGTATACGGTGATTCGATGTGGTTGATTAATAAGCACTCGAATGAAAAATCACCACATTTAAAAACACTGGATAGTTTAATCCATGATTTATTTCCAAAAGTAAATTCAGGATGATTTTTCCACTCTTTTTTCAACCATAAACCTATACGGTTCATAATTCGCTTATTAATATTGAACCCATTTTGAACAAAATCAAAAGGGGATGCCAATGATGCTGATTTCAAAAAATATATTTTAAATTGTGCATAATTGTCCGCAGCTACTATGGAAAAATGCTAGTCGATATTTCTAATAATAACGAGATATGGAGGTACCTCGTACCACCGGGACATCCTTTATAATATATATTATATTAGCGTTTTTTCCGCTTTCAAGAGAAAACTGCTGGAAAAATCAGAAGATTTTGTATCCTGTATTTGTGTAAATTTAATTATGAACAACTTTTATCTGAACCATTTTTCTTGACAATTTTGACATATGGATATATTCATTATTGGTCAAACCAAGTGAAAAAGTTTATACATTTTTAATATACTATTTGCTACAAATGTACCACCGCATAACTGCGCATATGAAAATTATTGTTTTAGATGCCAAAACCTACACTTTAACATAACAATAATTGTGCTGATGGGTAACATTTATATAATCAGGTCTTTATTCTTCTCATTTGTTTCGACTATAAAGGTAGTCTCCAAAGCAGCGCAATTTTCATTATTAATCATGTTTTGGCATATTACGATTAATAAGGAATGCCTCTTTGAAAACAGTGAATCTAAAAATAATATCGTATTAATAAAACAGCGAGTATTGGTCAGTTACAGGTTAACTATTGATATTGTATGAATAAAGATAAATATGATAAGCACTCAGTACAGTTCTGAGCAGTTGAACCTACATCCCAATTCTTAGACAAATATATTCCTTAAAAATGTGGGTAAGCGTCTATAAATTGAATTATCTTGGTCTATAAGAGGTAACGTTTTCGTTACACAAGAACGAAAAAAAATCTCGCTGAGAGGTGTTCTCAAATTCATTCCAACTTTATATGGGAGAAATAGTAATTAATAAGGACATTTTCTAATTACTGGTGATGCCAGTTTTTCATCATTTATGATTTTATTCCGCCTACTCATTTTCAGTCACTTGACATTACAACTCATTATTTTGCAATTGTTGCTGAACGCTGTAAAATAAATACGCAAGTCCTTTCCGTTAAAATTGTTAGAGAAATGTCATGATTATCAAATAACGCAATTATGACTTACCAGAAATGCACTATACAAGAACTATAATAAGCACAATTTTTTATTCAATATACTGAATGAATCAACAAACTGTAACAAAAAAGGATCACGATCGTTGAAATTAATTCGATAACAATAGCGCAGCACTTGGCTGTAACTTAAAGCCGGTAGGAATGTCTTGCGGAAAGTTGCTGAATGAAAGTATCGGACGTACCGAGCTTTGCGAATGACAATACAGAAGGTAGAGCATTGGAAAGGCAAATTGGACTTAATAACATCACTGGTGCAGTAAATGAAATATATCACCTCTAAACTCCAAGTTAGTGTATGGAGTCACTTCAAAGAAGAGCGACAACTTGTCATTAAAAAAATCGACGAATTATGTAAAGAGCTATAAGGGTTTTTGAATTTTGACATAATTTATATGCATATGTTTTATTCATAATTTAATAAGTAGTCAACTTCATATTTTACCACCAAAATAATAACATTTATGTATCCAATAATTGTGAAAATATCAATAAAAATACTTTTTACAGTGAACATTATATTTGGTGTTTAATATTCCTCGTTAAATTATTTTTTATCTTTTATTTATTTGTAGACCCGAAGAAGTAGTAGCAGACATTTATCCTTTTCATCAAAATCTACGGTCCTACGTTACTTCTACTGATGACTCCGGAGTAACCGAAGATAGAGGTTCTGCGAAAAATTTTTCAACATTCGACGAAGATCTAGGTGAAATTGTCAACATAATCGTGTCCTACGATATGGGTTGGAGCAAACATGGAAATGGGCGCAGTTACGATAGTTTAAATGGATATGGCTGCATCGTTGGTTTTTTAAGTGGGAAAGTACTGGACTATGGTACATGCAACCGCAAATGTCTAATGTGTGATTTAGGCCATAGCAAGGACGATCACGATTGCCGTCGAAATTTTCAAGGCAGTGCCAAGACTATGGAGCCTACTGTTGGAGCTTCGTTGGCTAACAACAGTAATATACTCAAAAAATCAAGCTTAAAAGTTCGAGTCTTGATAGGTGACGAAGACAGCTCTACAATTTCGGCAGTTCGTAAAGGAACCACGGACACTGTTTATAAATTATCTGACAAAAATCATCTTCAAAAATCTTTTAACTCTGATTTATATGGACTGCGTGCGAACTACAATGAAATGAAGAGAAAAGGAGTAGTTACACACATTAAAAAATGCCTGAGCTACGCTATTGCTCAAAACAAGGGCAAAAGTGCCGAACTTGCTTCTGCTATGCTCGCAATACCGGATCACTTATTTAATCAGCACGAGAACTGTGGCTCATGGTGTCATCGTGGTGAAGAAGATTCCGCTAAACAAACTGTATTGCTTAAAAATAATAATTTATACAATGCTTTAAAAGCAATCTTTACTAAGTATGCGAAAAATTCCGAAAAATTTTGCATCGCTGCTTCAAGCCAAGCAAATGAAAGTATAAATAACATCATGGCTCACAAAGCCCCAAAAAATCGCTGCTACAGCCGAAGCGAGTCGGCTGATTTTCGCTATGCAAGCGCAATCTGCACTAAGAATGAAGGTGATTCACACATTATGGTCGTCAACCAGAAATTATTGTTATCACCGGGGAAACACACAGCAATATTCACTAGTCAATTGGATAGGACTCGACTCAAAAGAGCTTCGAAAGCTCACTTGCCCTCTACCAAACGTAGGAGACTTATGCTTAGTCACAAACGAGATGAGTTGAGGCAAAAAAATTAAAAATCAGAAGGAATCCAGTATCAATCTAACTGTGGTTTTCTTAAGGAAACAGCTACATCAAGTGAGAATCATAATTTCGAAGCTTCGTACATTGATTTTCCCAGTATAATTTCATCTGAAACTGCAATAGTTGTCTACTTTGACCTAGAGACCTCGGGATTCCACAAAAATGATGAAATCTTACAGATTGCTGCTCAATGTGATAATTATGAATTTAACGTATATGTTACTCCAACAAAAGAAATCAATCCTGAAGCATCAGCACATACTGGATTGAAAAATATCAATGGACGACTTTACTTGCATCACGATGAAGTGTTGACAATCTGTATAGAAAATGCTTTACGTGCATTTCAAGAATTTTTAACTCATCTTAAAAAACCGTGTTTGCTAGTTGCTCATAATGCGTCATTTGATGTTTCTCATTTAATTCGAGCAATTTTTAGATTCGATATGGTTAATGACTTTAAGGTTATTGCTGGATTTTGCGACAGTTTACTGTTGTTTAAAAAACGTTTCAATGATAGAACGGGCGAGGGAGCATTTAAACTAGAAACTCTGGCTAAAGAATTCTTGAAACAAAAGTCAAATGGAGCTTTTCATGAAGCATCCTATGACGTGTATGTCTTAAAATCTCTAGTATCATCTTATCTTGACAATGAAGATATTTTTAAGAGTGCTAAGACTTATGCAGAGTCTATTAACCACATCATCGACTTACAAAGAATTACCATGGTATTGCCTTTATTAAAACCACTGAAAAGTATTCTGAAAGATGGCATGTTACGAAAAATGGCCAAAGAAGGCTTAACATTTGAAATATTAAAAAAAAAATATGATGAAGAAGGAGAGGAAGGTCTTGTCAGCACATTAACTCTGCTAAAAAATGGCAAGCCACAAGTCACAAAAAATAAGCGCATAATTGCACAAATCCTAACCTACTTTAAGTCCGAAAATATATGTGATTAAGTGCAATATATGTAACTCACGTAATATTTTTTTCATTTATTATTTATATCATCTGAGTTTAAAAAACTTCAGTCATATTATATGCTGTGTTTCATTTATGTTTGATACAAAGATTATATTACTATTATTTTATTATTTCTAATGACTGTGAGAGTTTGACATTAAATTTTATTTAATATTTAATTTCTTTTTTTTCTAGAAGAAGTCACTACGGATAAGTATATAATTGCAAAAATGTTTATTTTTAAAATATAAAAAATACATGTGATTAAAAGAAATATGTATGTCGCGTTATATTTATATTGTTTATTCTCAATATTTATAAATTTAATTTCCAGATACTTCTGTATTGTTATATCTTGTGCTTCCTTTATATTTAATACTAAGATTGTACTGAAATTATATTTTGTACAAGTTAAAATTTAAAATATTCTATCAGCAGTAAATATATGAGTACTGAAAATATTATTATGTATACATTTTCCCCTCCGTCCGTTTGAATTTACCGCGTAAATAATATCCCTACTCTTGTACAGCGTTGTCAAGTTGTTTCTGTCCAACTCGCTAGTACGTATACTTTCTCATAAATTGTTGAACTTGAAATTAATATTTCTTGACAATGAGACGGTCAATATTTTATTTTTTTTTTTTTTAATTCAGAATACAAACATTAAGTGCCTGTTAGTTTTTTAAAAATTTCTGACAGTTAGTTTCTTATAAAAACTGATAAACTGGTACAAACTCTATGTAGTGCCTATACTCTCCATGTTAATGGACCGATTTTTAATTAAGTGTATCTTGAGTTAGAAACGGTCAATTGACTTCAAATTTTAATAGTAATTGTATTATCATGTCCTTACTAAATATACAAAAATTCAGAATTTTCTGACTGTACGCGTTTTTCACGACAACTACCTTAAGAAGGCTTACACATCGTTAGTCAGAAAAAAGGGTGCTCGTGATTATTACTATTAATAAACCATGAAAAACCATTTTCAATCAACAAATGAAATGTCTTTTAGGTATAACAAATGGAATATCTCGGACTCTCTTGATCCAAAGTTTCCGAAATTTGTCAGATGGGGGTTTTTTGGTCCGCTGAACCCGAATCTAATGTCGCAAAATGGCCCGTTTGCTGGGAAACCCGGAAAATTTTACCAATTCCTAGCAACAAACAAAATGTTTCTCGGACTGTGGTATTGCAATAATAAGATGCCGTCGGAGTTGTCTGGAAAAATATCGTCGATTTTGATTTTATGACTCAGCGACCACGAAAACATGTGATTAGACACATTGGACGAGAACCGAGATAGGAATATGGAGCAAAAACGATGCAATTTTCCACCAATTTTCCCGAATTTTCCTTCTTTTAGTGAAATTTGTACCGAGATACATTGGGCATCTTATTATTTCAATACCACTCAAGTCCGAGAAAAAATTTTGATTGTTGCTAAGATTTGGTATAATTTTCCAGATTTTCCATTTTGCGATTTCAGATTCGGGTTCAGCGGACCAAGAAACCCCCTGATACCGAATTTCAGAAACTTTGGATTAAAATAGCCCGAGATATTTCATTTGTTATAAAAGGCGTTCCGTTTGTTAATTGAAAATGGTTTTTCATTGTTTAGTAATAGTAATAATCACGAGCCCCCTTTTTTTCTGACTAACGATGTGTAAGCCATCCTGAACACGATGCAAAATGTATTTTGCATTTTCATGCTATCTATAAAATTTTAGTAATGACCCCTATTTTTTCAGACTTTTGACTGGACTACTCCTTCAATGACTTCAAGGATACACCAATGATGGAGTCTACCCTGTTCCATCGGGTGGACTTTGATAATTAATTATTTATTAACAATTTAATGAACAAATTAAATGACTATATTAATATTTGATGGATTTTCGAGTATATTGTATCCCATCTGAATTTGTAATCATCAGTGACGTCAAAACTCCTGGGATACAATTTTCGAGAAAATCTCTCGCATATTGAATTTGTTTATTAAATGTTTTTCAAATATTAAAAGCCTGAGAGCTCTTCCAACTGGAGTAGATTACAGTCACTGTCTAAAGTTGAATCGAATTACCGTGTTTGAGATAAAATATTATTGTATTGTTAATGCGGATGAACGGAAACAAAAACACTGTTTCTACTATGTGTTTTACCACTCATTCAATTGTTACTTTATTCATTGACGTTAATTAAAAGAGTTACACTTTCAATCAATGCCATTGATTAATATACGATCAATTTTTTACCCAACTGCGCAAAGAATTATATTCACACGTTTATACGGTATTTTTATATGTACGTACTACGTAAGTTCAAATTGGTGTATTAAACAGTTAGAGAAGAATATAAAATTACTTAGAATTTGAGCTGGAAGAATAAACAGTACATAATATCTATGAATGTATTTCTGTTCATTGGTAAATTTAGTTCATGAAGTTATTAGTGACTTAGGATTAGTATTTAGTATATGTCTACAGTGAAATCTTTTGTTCATAAACGGTGGGTTCTAAGTCAGTTGTTCGAAAACAATTCTCCGAAAGCAGTTCTTCGAAAAGCAATTCTTCAAAAAACATTTCTTCGGAGAACAGTCCTACGAAAATCTATTCTTCCAAGAACAGTCCTTCGAAAATCTATTCTTCGAAGAACAGTTCTCCAAAGATAAAATTCTGATATGAAACAATCGGGTAAAGCTACCTTTGTAGGCAAGTTCTTCTCAGGTGAGTATTAATACTAATTTATGGAAATACCTTTGTCCCTAACAATAACAAGTGGATTATCCACAACCATGACAATGAGTAATTAATGCCGGCTAGACATATAAAAGGGGCTTTCCAAATATTATTCCCCTCATAGTTTCCCTGTGAGACAGACCGTTGACATCGATTAGCTGAAGATGGAGTTTGTCTCAAGCGAAAAGGGCAACCCGAAATTGGTCCCCGACTGATACCCATTCGTAAAGGACAGGCAAGTGGATACAAGGACCTATTGGAAGTGCGAGCAATTTGAAACCAGGAAGAGGAGTTACAGAGATCGAGCTATTACCGACGGCGGAAAGTTATACAAGAAAACTGGGGAGCACAATCACGCTGCAAACGCGTGGTATCAAAACTAATGGAGCGGATACGAGCAGCCACTTCAAGAGATACTCCGCACTATATTGTGTCTTCATTGTCTGGCACAGTCAGCAGCAGTTGTGCAGGTTGTTAGCTGCGTGAAGAAGACAATAAGGAACGTACGAAGAAGGAACGATGCTGAAAAAATTTTCCCCAATCAAGAACGGACATAATTCTACCTGAGTTATATACACAAGCGATGAAAGGTGAAGATTTTTTGATAGATGACTCAGGGCCTAATGAAGACCGAATACTGATTTTTGCAACTGCACAGTCCCTAAGGTTATCGGAAAGGTGTACCAACTGGTTTATGGATGGAACCTTTAAAAGCGTACCACATCTGTGCACCCAATTACAAACAGTTCATGGATTGAAGGAAAACATTTCAATTCACCTGATCTATGCACTATTGCCAGACAAGACTGAACAATCTTACTCAAGAGTTATACAACACATAATGGAAAAATGTCCGAGCCCCAGACCCTCCAGCATAATGATTGACTTTGAAAGAGCAGCGTTCAAGGCATCGACTACAAACCTTCTGGAAAGTCAGGTTCGTGGATGCTTCTTTCATTTTGTGAGTGTCTCTACAGAAAACTACAGAGGAACTAAAGAAAAAGTATGACAGATGTGCAGACTGCTGTAAAAATGAGATTATTAAACGCGTTTGCCTTTGTTCCGTTACAATATCTAGAAGGAGCATTTCAGTTGCTGGTGGATAGTGCCACCTGTGGAGGCCCAGAATGTCACAGGCTATTTCGAGGATACCTGGATAGGACGAACCACGAGACAGTAAAGTCTGCGAAATCCACTATTTCCACACACTATGTGGAATTGTTATGATACAGATCTCAGTGAATTGGCCAAAACAAATAATGCTGTGGAAGGTTTGCATACAAGTTTCGATGCCCAATTATTTGCCAGTCACCCCAAAATTTGAATGTTCATTGAGACAATAAAAAGAGAACAGGCACTAAATGAAGTGGAAATAGAACAATATATATCAGGTGGAACCATCAGTATCCTCAGAAAGAAAATACCGAGACACTAAGGAAAGAATCCGACGATTAGCCGAACAGTTTGACCCCACTAATATACTAGAATATGTTAGAGGTATTGCACACAATATCACTTATTAAATTATAGTTGTTTCCAATAAAAGACTTTTGTATTAATTTCTCTTGTGTTGTTTCACCCATTTATATTCTATAGTCGTATCCTGTCTACTCTTTTGTAGTTTAACAATATTTTTCGAAGAACTGTCCTTCGAAAAACTATTTTTCGAAAGACAGTTCTTCGAAAAATATTGTTAAACTACAAAAGAGTAGGCAGGATACGACTATAAAATATAAATGGGTGAAACAACACAAGAGAAATTAATACAAAAGTCTTTTATTGGAAAGGGTAATTCGAATAAACGGTTTTCGAATAACTGTTTTTCGAAGAAATGATTTTTCGAATAACTGCTTTCGAAGAATTGTTTTCGTAGAATTTATCGGACACCTAAACGGCGTGTCCAAAATAAATAAGTCTTTTTTTTATAATTTATAATCTTACATTTTGTATACAATACTTATTTGTAAAATATGTTCCAGTGCGGAAATAATTTCCAAGCAAACTATTAGAAATTTAAAATTGAAAATAAATAATTTTCAAAATTCGAAGAATTTGAATATTACGAAGTTCATAAATCGTGACAATCAGAATAAATGTGAAACTTGAGTTAAGAATACCATTCATAGGTATATTTAATAGCAAGTCCGTTAGTGTGGGTTAGTTCAATCGAACAGCGTGGGAAGCTAAAAATCAGCATAATATATATGTCTTAATATAATTGCAGGTTATAGACCCACGGACATTCACAGATAATATTTCAATCCTCCTCAACTAACAGAAAGCTAAGAATTTACGCTCGGCAATGAAAAATAAGGGACAAGTTTGTGTCTACCCGAGAAAAGTGACAAACTACCGTTGATTTATACAGACCAATTGCTGCTTCTCCGGGTAGGCATGGGATGCCGTCCCTCCCCTTACAAATCAAACCCAGGAATAGAAAAATAAGTATTAAAGTATTTTTATTCAAAAGATTCAAATATTGCAGAGCATTGCGATATGAGTATCAAGTGAATATTCATCATATTTTCAAAGGGGATGTAAAAGTATTCAAGGGTGATATAACAAGACTTCGAAAAATAATCGACTATTATGATTGTCTCTAAATTTCGACTGTATTTTGTAATAATTTAACGAGACATAATTTTGGCATTAATAATCTGATGTAAAGCTAGAGGGCTTTCATCTCTGATTATGATTATAATGCCAAAATTATGTCTCGTTGAATTAATAAATACAAAAGAAATTTAGCAGCAATCGAAATAGTAGCTAAATATTCAAGGTCGTGTTATATTTATGACGATTATTTTTTCAATCCAATTAATTCATTATATCACATATTCACAAAATAGCTGGATAGTCCACCATGCAAATAGTCACTAGTTTTGCGTGTTGATTGATCTTGTCGAACAGTAAACAAAAGTGTGATTGGTTGGAGGCTGATATTCAACTGAAAGAAATAATCAGTCCAATCACACCCATAGAATCTGCACGCAACCTACTAAAGTAGTCAGTTATGAAATTTAGCACTCTATATTCTATTTGAAGCTATTTCGTTAAATGTTTAACCTTGAACCAAGCGACCAATCATAGTTCGTCAAACTGATTCGTTTATAAGAACATGTGTTTTCATTCCAAACCCGAGACGTGAATCGTAACCAGGTCAAATCTCATCGACTGGTAAGCCTTAACTCTTTCATATAAAAGACGTTAGAGAAAATAATTATGAGACCCAAGGGATGGTGCACTGGCTAAATACTCATTGCAGGTATCTAAGCTTGCTATACACGAAGTGGTCGCAGAGCAGAAAAAGAAAGCAGAAACAAAGGCAGGCCCTTGGGAGCATTTATATATTTTATTTATTTATTTACACCATCTAACTGTTACAACCATTTACAGGATGGGAGTTGAACTTCTATTATTACAATATAGGTATACTGAATAATACATAGATCACAAGTTAGATACACATAAAGACATTGAAAAGAATAAACGGACAAAGAGAAAAACAAAAATATCACTTATTTACTCATAAATATATCAAATCCTTTCGCAGACTTCTTGTAATTATTAGACATATTATGCAGCGGAGAGAATTTTAAAACATTAGTGCGCGTGTATCAAGATAGAATGAGTTATCATGCCGTGAGTTCAATCTGGGAATAAGAAAATTTAAGATCTCAAAATCTCGAAATCTCAAAACTATGGAGCTATATTGACGCCTAGGGTCAAGACAATATTGAATTTTGGGAGCAATTCCTATTGAGGAACGCCTACACGAGGATACACTCCATCTAACTTAAAAGACATACTCTTCAAAAATCTTCTCGGCACATTTTCAAGTTTATTAATGTGAACATGGTAATTGATATTCCAAATCATTCGGTTTATTTAACACCCTACTATCTATGTTATGATAAAAAGCAATTTCACTGTCTCGTATTGAGAAAGTCATAACTTGACATTTTTCAGCATTCAAAAGGAAGATCGTTCAACTCGCACCGCAATTTAATTATGAAAAGTTTATCTTGCAGTTTCCAACAATTTCTAAGGTCCGTTATGCGACAAACTATTTTTAGATCATCTGCATACTTTAAACATTCAATATCAATCACATCCACAATATCATTCAAATAAAGATTAAAAAATAAAGGACCTAATCTTGATCCTTAAGTGACACCTGAAATAGCAAAATATTCAACGTACTGGGTTCTATCAGTGAGATAAGATTCAAAATAAAGAATTAAGTCATTAGAGAGCCCGAACTTACTAAGTTTATCAAGCAATATATTACGATTAAGGCTGTCAAACGCTTTCGAAAAATCTGTGTATTCTAAATTCATATCTATTGACTCAGATGTGATGTGATGTAAAACAGGTTTGTGGAGGTTGATATATGTTTGATGAATCCATGCTGATTTATAGAAATGCTGTTTTTGACGTGATAAAACAACCTTCGAGTTGATCAAATGCGCTGCGGAAGGGCATGGAATAGATTCAATGGTTTGTGGACAACATGATGAGACACAGATACTACTTTATACAATGACACCATGGAGGCTGCCGTGCTCAGAGGCTGTCCGCAGGGAGCTGCACTCTAGCCCCTGCTGTAGTCAATGGACGAAGTCTTGTCATATGGACGAAGTCTTGTCATATGGAAAAAGGAAGTTCATATACTTACAAAGTTATGCGGATGATGAAAAACGCTAGCTATTTCCAAAAATTTGGTGCACAGAAGTCTGACTATCTGTGAATTAGAGTAAAACCGTTATTGTAGCTTGTAGCCTTTAAATCCAAAAGGGACCAGAAAGCATTCAGGACAACGACGATGAAGGGCTACCAAAGCGCACTCATCGACGATATCTGGGAGTAACCCTAGTGGTCATATTGAGGGAATCAGAAACATCTTATCTGAACTCATATATTTTTTTGTGATAACGTTTACATTCCCTGTTGATTTCACTGACGCTTTTAATTTGTCGGCAATAATTTTTCTTTTGATTCTTCTACTTCGGATATCTTCGTTAACAAATGTTCCTATACAGTTATATGAGCTCCGGAATCTAGTTTTTATCAAAACATTTTCTGTTAATAATTTTTTCGCATCGTGACAACACCCAGTTAGTGATACGGAATCCTCAATTCCAAGTTTGAATTCACGTGTTATCTTGTTATTATTATTATTTTTTCCCATTTAAGAAGTATTTAAAGTGCAAGATTCGTTAAAAAATATTAATAAGCTTCCTTCCATTTTATGGCATTGTCAATTGAATCACCAGGAAAATCGTCCGCGAAATGGCAGATGTACTCCGGATTATATTTCAGTTGAGTTTTATTTTATTACATGACTTTGTAGGTCCAAATTTTCTTCAAATTTTCATTTGGATTATAAATTCGACTCCTAACAGTAAGCCTTTTCCTGAATTATTTTCGAGGTTATCTTCAAACATGCTTCGGTGCTGTTGCATACCTTTCAATTATAACCCGCTAACTGTTTATACATTTCGTTTACAAATTGCTCCTGAAAGGGAAAACATGGTTGTCGGCCATACATCAAAAAAGAACTTTAATGTTACCAAGCACTTAGTAGTTTACATTACATCTTTCGCGGATTCACATATTGTCAAAGAGGACTCTCTTACGAAACCTGATGGTTCACTTTTAGTACCTCAAAAAATTCCCAAACCTACCTACTGACAGAGCATTTCCCACAACTTTCCGCAACCAGCCATCCTATCTAACGAAGTCTCTTACTACTAAACGAAAACAACCTGAATAACGAAGAGAACAACGTACTGACCAATATGAATATTTCAATGAGACTTTTGCAATGGTCTCAAAGAAAAATATTCACTACGTTTCAGCTTTAAAATAGAATAAAATGATTTTTCAAATCTTCATCAGTTCTGAATTCAAAATTTACAGTTCACTTGAATCAGTATTTTTTCATATTAAATCGGTTGCACCTTTTTCAAAATGTTATGGAATTTGGGTAATAAATTAATTTGTGATAGGTGATCAAGTTTATTCGTAGAAAAATCGAGTAGCTCTTGTAAGAAATGTTGAGGGCATCAGTAGCACTGTTGAAAACAATTCATTCATGATGGAAAATTATAAACGTCTGTTCGCCATAAGTAGGTATTTGTCTCAAAGATGCATTCAATTCTCCTAAAAACAGTCCCTCGAACGAAATGGTTTCTATCAACATTTGCAGAATTCCTAAACATTCGCCAAAGCTTCAGTTATCAACATTTTATTCTGAAAAGGCGCACACATGTAAGCTCATGAAAAATACTTTCCTTCTTCAAAACACACCTGCAGGGCTGTTGTTTTGCTTGTGAGATATTTATGCGAACAAAACCCCGATGATTATGACATATATTTTACTAGGACAATTTCAAACCGATAAGTTGGAAGGAAATTTGGGACTTTACAGTTAGCTAAGTGGTTCAAATTATTATGTTTCCATCTCCCAGATTTTAAATCTAAATAAAATAGAAGTGAAAGATTTTTGCAATTTCGAGAGTAATGAGACAGGTTCTGATCGTTCAGATTATTTACCTTAGACAACAATTAGTATTGAATCTCCCTTTGACGAATACTAAGGCTCTAGTATGGTGCTCTAGAGATACTTAATTTAATTTGTAGAATAAATATAGAGCACTGTGAATTCACTTCACTCTTTTCAATTGATCGATAATGTACCCAGTCTCAATAAATATTCTAATAATTGTGTCTCTTCAAAAGACTTGACTGTTCAGTTCAGGTAAGGGATTCACATTTGAATGTAAGGGATTATCTTGAAAGTCTTACCCATGGGTTATTAGAATCATTTTCGCAAGTCATATGAGATTACTATACAATAGTCTTGTAAAATATTGTTTCTCATTTTTACCGAAAATTCTGAGAATCGAAGATCACTCCTAACTGCCTGATATGCATATTGAATGCTTTTTTAGTGGGTGTGGTGAGTGGTTGCGTACATGTGCGCGCGCGCGTGTGTGTACGATTTTTTGAGGTTGTGACTCAAGTCAGCATATTGAAAATACCCCTAATATCGGAACATTCTCGACACCCCTGATTCTTTCACATATAGAACATATTCTACGTTGCACATTGATAAACCAAAAACAATTGTCGTTTGATGTTGAAATTTACAATCCCTCCCCCAAATATTTGTAAAACTATGTTTATATGAATTAGTTATGATCGGTAGGATTGATGACAACAGTAGCGATACCCTCATCGGCATTTGAAATTACTTACTTCACTTCGCTTAAACATAGGTATAGGGAATTGAAGGATTTAAAATAACTCTTAAAAGGTCGAATTTCACTAGTTAAATAAATAAATGTGACTATAGTTTCGCTAGCACAGTAGCTTCTTCAAATAAATATTACAAAGTACTTCGTATATAGTCACATTTATTTATTAAACTAGTGAAGATCGAACTTTCAATAGTTTTTCTGCACTATATCACGAAGTTGATTGAGTTCAAAAGGAAGTTTTTTGAGCGTAATGAATTGATTATGTCCAGGTTCAAATTCGAGCCTCATCTATAGGGTATAGCAAATGGTAAGAGTTTCAGAGTCGGTTAAATTACGGCAAATTAGCACAAGTTGATGAACAAAATGCCGTATTGGAATATCGAGAACGTCAACTACTTTCGGAGATATTCAGGAAAAACAAAATTTCATTAAATCATTTATTTTTTTCTGATGTTATTGGAGAAGATAATTCAAAACAAATGACACTTTGACATTGCCACTTTTTATCATCTACAGATGACACTATCAATTATTATTTTTTCAATACGGACCAGGATTTTATATTTAATTTTTTTTTACCTTTTTCAAAACAAATCATTTTTGAATACTATGACTTCTTCCGTCAAAAGTAGATAACTTAATCTAAAATATTAACAGCAAATACAAAATAATTATAACTAAAACGCTTATTGGCAGAAATATTTTAACCACTTCTAATATATAAGAAAAGTTAATAACAATTAATTAATTAACATCTAAAGAGACAAATTAAAAACTTGAAGTAAAGCCTTGAATAGCCCCCTTGGCACCTCATGTATTTCAGCATACGTCTTCACAGATTATCCGGAACAGCCCGCTGGATTACTCTTCCTCTTGCTCGTAGAGTTGTTATTTCTAACATTAAATTTTGACGTAAAATGTTTATTTCACATGGAGCATCTTGAAACAAGATACCCATAAAAATAATCCAGCGGCGACATATCGAGGCTTCTGGCAGCCCAACGCACCACTTCTTGGTCACCACTCCCCTGACTGGGAAAAGTGTCATTAAGAAAGTGTATCATATTTAACGGCTCGTCCAAGTCCATCATATACATAATTTTGACCCCAAGATTCTGTTTCGATACAATCCAACCCGAACATTGAATCATGTCTGTCCATTCCTTCGCTTTTTGATGCGGATTTTCTACGCATAATAATGCTCATTGTTCCTGTTAAAAAAGCTGCTTTCATCAGTCCAGATAATTTTATTTAAAAAATCGCCGTCTTGCTGCGTTTTTCCATCAAACCAATTGCAAAATCCAAGCCTTCTTTCAATGTCGCCTAGTCTTAATTATTGGTTTACATGTACTTTATTGGATTGATCCTATGTTTCTTCAGAATCCTCTGAATTCGTTTTCTAGGCATATTTAATTCTAAAGCAAATTGTCGTATGTAAAGTATTTTATATGTAACAAAACGCATATTATTCGTTTATAACATACGCATTTCTGGGCTTACTAAAGCTACCAAAAATACTCAAATTTCTGTTCAAAGTATTCAAATAAGAATAATGGGGTTGACGACGCTCGGTATATTGTTCTAAATATACTAAATATTTCATATGAAATTTGTGAGTTTCTTTTTACACTTTTATAAATCTGAAACATACCATTTTTTTGAATTGGAAAATACCATTTTTTTGAATTGGAAAATACCATTTTTGTTCTTTCAAATTACTTAAAAGCTAAACTGTTATGTTTTGACGAACGGGGACGCCTTTTTCATTTTCCGTTGATAATTGCAAATATAAAGTTAATATAAGCGGCGGACATATTTCAAACTGTCATTTTTGACATCGAAGCGTTTGAAAATCAAAAGTTGTGATGCTTTTAGAGCTCATAAAAAGTGTAATAAAAATCCAGTTCCGTATTTAAGAAAATAAGTTGATAATGGTTTCTGATAGACGAAACGTCGCATTCACAATTTGATAGCGCCATCTTCTAGTCCATAAAAAGTGTCAACGACAGAGTGTCATTTGTTTTGAAATATTTATCGAGTAACGTCAGAAAAAAATAATGATTTTATGAAATTCCTGTTTTTTTTTTTCAAATATCTTGGAAAACTTTGGAAATACAAACGTTCATAGGGCACAAACGGCGCACAAATGCAATCCTAAAGTAGAATTTGGATCATCATTTAGAACGCAGTTGTTGAATTCAGACGATCAGGTTAAAAATCATAACCCTAACAAAAAGAGAAATTTCGATATAACATCAGATATTGGAGTGTAAAAACTTAATAGTTAAATTCCTTCTATATGTAAAACCAAAAGTACGACATGTATATTTACAATTTATTGAATACGCTCTGAGGATGCTATTGATTATTGGTTAGATGATCAAGTAATTAAATTGATTTGTAGAATTTGAAGATTAGCTAGAGCTATCTAATTCTGGCTGCAGATATTTAAAAGATTTGAGATGAAATACATTCTAGTAACTGAATTTGTAATGGTCATTCAATTACTTGAAGAGAAACACTTTTAGATTCGAAGAAAAGGAAACAAGGAACAATATAATAAGGAGTATAATAACGATGTTTGCCGCTCTAGATGTTGAGTTTTAAATATGAACTGATTATTGGCCGTGACGATAATATAATTTGGTACCACTGATGCATGTTGTACATAATGACTACGCTGCAAAAATTACAATATCTTTTTCATGATAATTTACATTGTCTTGAAACTACTTGTTTCATTTATAGTTTCCAGTTTGTATATGATCAGTAAACAAGATATAATCAAATATTATTATGCTTTTACCACACCCGAAATGTTACTGGAAAATGTTCAATACTTTTATTGCTCTCTGATAATTCAAAATATGCTACCATTTCAGTTATTAGGCTTCTCAGACAATTAAGTAGGTCATTGATATGATGAACGATTAGGAAAATTTGAAAATTTGCATTTGTAATTCGTAATTATATTAGTATAAGGGGGGGTGTTACCTTGGTTGAGTTACCCAACCAAGGTAATACTCCTTCATGTAGCATTATCCTTGAAATCAATCAATGATACAACTCTAGGCTGCTTCTATACTGTCATGAATCATGAAATCTGACTAAATTTACACATCACAAACGAGGTGTCAATGCATGGGGGAATATGAACAGTCAAAATCATTCTATCCGACGGATTTTTTGTAATACTTTGATTACACGAGAGGGAAACCTCATGTGAGCCAGCAGTGGAATGTGAGGAGAGGAGATACGCATTCGTATTTTTCTTGAAGGTTTGGAGTTTATAGGCATAGGTAAAAGCCCCACTAGATAAAGAGTTCCACAACTTCGCTGTTTGTTAGAAAAATGGTCTGGTATTAGGACGAAGTTCGGCAGGTCTCGTTTGACAGTGAAGTGGTAACTAGTTTTGAGCTCGTCTAGTCCGCATATCTGAAATCTTTCGTGGTGGATCAGCAGACGAGATTTCTGAGGAACAGTGCCTACGGAAATATCTATAGAAAAGGGAGAGATCTCCCACCTTTCACGATGTTCTAGAGAGGACAATGAACTCGTATGTATGACATCATCAATCAAACGAATAGCCCCTCCACAATTTTGATGAAATATCCTACCTACCAATCATATTGAGACTGTAGTTTTTAAATTATGGTACAAAATACTTTATTAAAAATGCGCAAGATGGTTCCAGTAGTAGGTTTCATCCAACGAGAATTTGGTAAGACAATAATTTAAGATATCCTATATCATAAACAGATGGGAAAGATTGTGTGGATTTGAAATTTTCCAGTTACGTAAAATTCAATTATAAATTAATTTGCCTTCGGGAAACTTCCCAACCATTGCAGATTTTGCAGCTAATCAATCGTTAAAATGTAAAGCAAGGGGCAAGAGTACCCCCTGAGCATATTCCTAACTCATTTTTCATTCCTTGGCTACACGAAAGTGCGATTCCTGTTAGAGTTTCCATTAGCAAAATCTTCTAAATACATTGTACCAGTAGCTAGAGCAGAAGGGAAACTATGCCAGCTGTCACTGTTTATTGATTTGAAATTGCATACATCTCCATTTTCTGATGATGCAGTTCACTATAACCCTTGATTAGATTAGTATATATTACAATCAAGGCTATAGCTGAGGTGTATTAATTAAAATTGTCAGTAGCGGGGAGACTTCTGGCAGAAGCACATCTACAGTGTAATGAAAATCAACCTTGATGAAACTATCAATTATCTTAGGTTCATATACAAAGTACACCATGTATGTCTTTATACTCGATCTAACCTAATAAATATTTGATATGATAAATGTTATGTTGATTTAACCAAGAGGAATATTTCTACCAGGTTCAATGAGCAATACAATGTTCAATGTTCGTACATAACATTGATAGCTCCGCCGTAGCAAACCATGTCTAACAAACCGGTCATACAATTAAAAAATCGAATTTTTCTTTCTTAAAATAGAGCGACGAACCTTGGTTGAGAAGTGATTTAGATAAGTTACAATATAAGTAGAAAATAGGTGTTAGTGTAAACTAAATTTTATTATATTACGTTCCATTTTTATTCTGTTTATTTATTCAACGTCGACCTATTCCTGCTTCCAGCCTGGAAATGTTGGTGATTCTTTGTTATTTCAAGTGCATCTTTAACGTGCGGGGACATTAGCACACGGGGCCTACTGTTTTACTTCCCATCCGAAGGAAGGCACGGTTAGATATTGTCTTGCCCAATGAATATCACCCCATTTTCCCTGAGATATTTACGATATGTATCGAAAATACCTCAGCCGTGACTCGGGTACGACATCGGGTCCCCAGAGTAAGTGGAAACCGTATGGTCCAGTGGTACCTCATAATAGTTTAATATACTTGATTGAAATCAGCGACAACATTTAATTTAACGCATTTTATTGTATTAAATTTCTTTTGTTCACCATCACAATTGACAAAGCCGACGGACTAAGTAACTAATTCTTCTATAATGTAACCTTACAACATTTGCTAATATTATTTAGGTTGTTTTTTCCTGTTTTGTAAAAGTATGCTGTAGTTTTATTGGTATATGCAATTTGTATTTTATAGTATATTATTTCAGACCATTGTTTATTGTTTCTTATACCACACATAACCCACTTACATTCACTAATATTTTTGTTACCGGTTAAATGAACATCTTTGATTATTGAGTAGTCCTTTCGAAGGTTAAATATGTTATGACATGAGATGTTTCGCTCATCCCGAGACAGGTATTTGAATATGCACAACTCAAGGAAATTAACTACACAAACTTCGAATCAGTACGTTGAACTGATTATCGTGTACAATGAACGTCATGGTTATAATTTCATCAAACATAATCAGTTTTAATATGCGATTAGGTCGTAACTTTACGGAAGCTTCTTAATTGATGAGTAATGCCATAATTTCTCCAAATGTAGAAAGCGTGTACAAGTCTAATGAATGTAATTCGAATACTTGTAAAACGTAAATAGATGAAGTTACAAGTAAACGGTGTTAACAGTTTATGAATGTTAGAGAGATGTATAATTTAAATTATTCAGTTATATCTATAACACATACACGATTTGCATCAAACATTGAAGCTCATCTTTCATAACGCATCTATACAAATTCTAGTAATTGTAGTGAATTTTTCAAGTACTTTAAAATCACTTACGTTTAAAGTAATTGAACTGCTTTGTACTCTTACTTTAAAAACAATGCTTATGAGGAGATTTTCGCCTTTGTAGTAACTATAAATTCGTTCCACTATATACACTATAATAGCAGTTTCACGAGTGTTAATAAAATAAATTTCTCAAAATTTACAATGTCTCTTATGGTAACAAAAATTCCGGATGAGATGCAGCACACGTTAAGCTTAGGTCCGAAATTTGCTTTGCCTGATAATAAAAAATTGCCTATCGACAATATAATTGCTAATTTAGAATACGAGATTAAAAATAAAAATTTAGAAGAAAAAATTAAATTAGAAATTATATTCGTAACATGACAAATGAAAAGAATAAACAGAAAGCAGAAATAGGCATAGCAAAAAATCGTTTTAAGTATCACACAAAAAAGACAGACGAGTTCTTAGATGCTAACCCTCAGACATTAGTTTTGAACGTGGATAAATACAATAAAATCTTCATAATGCATAGAGATGACTACGAGAACAAAATAGGAAATATATTAAATGATGAAACAACTTATAAAAAATTAAAATCTGACCCTACATTATCTGTACAAAATGACATGAATAAAGTAATAAATAAATGGTACAAAAATATGATAATCCCATGAAAAAATAAATTCATTTGTCATAATGGGCAAGCACCTTATATCTTTGGGCTTCCGAAACTGCATAAAAGTGATATCCAAGTCCATCAACTCCCATTGTAAGTAATATTGGAGCGCCTACGTACAATTTATCAAAATCTATCAACAATATAATATAAATAAATGCATTGTATGTGAAGGACTCATAGCATTTTAATGAGTTTATAAAAAAAACAATCCGTACCCGTAGATCATTTATTAATTTCCTTGGACGTTGTTTCTTTATTTACCAATTTACCATTCGTTTTGGCATTGAATAGCATCAAAAAATATTGGGCACAGATTAAAAACCACACACCACTAGATCAATCTGAATTTATAAATGCAGTAAAGTTACTAATGTGTTTTTTTTCAAATCTAAAACCTTTAATACCTAAAGATAACCAAAGCCACACAGTATACAAATTAAATTGTTTACATTGCGATGGGACTTAATCCAGGAATATTTAAACAATATTTACAAAAGAGAATGTATGGCCATAAGTATAGTACTAAAAACAAAAACTTTGAAAATTCAACCTCCCTTGCTAAACATTTTTTTGATTATAACCATCAATTCGAAAATGTTAATATTTTACCTAGAGAAACCAATTATTATAAAAGATCTATTCTGGAGATGATGCACGTAAAACGTGACCCCGAGTCTGTAAATCATAGAGCAGACGATCAACCATCAAGTCAGATTTATACTAATTTAATTAAAACCCTTGCAAATTCCTAGATGCGTCTTTATAATGTTAAAAGTATATTTTAGGTAGAATGCTCAAATGCAATATTTCGAATAAGTTCCGACAACATTTTTCTATTACCTCATGAATCTTCAACATCTGGTTCGAAAGTGGATACTTGAGCGTTAAAGTTCTCTGTCGTATTCAAACATTTTTTGAAATGACTTCGAATATTATAAGAAAATTGCTAAGCAGTGGATTCTTGATACATATTCATATACTTAAAACATTGATGTGTTATGTAACGAACGGGTTGCGTTACGTGATTATATATAGAACTCTTTAAAGAACAGAGTAGAATTCTCTTCGGCGAGGAAACTTGTCATATGATATTTAAAGATATCTGCCGGTCAATGAAACAGAGATTACTGAGACTACCATTCCTGAGGTGAGATGTCACTAAATATCGCGGAGTGGGAATGTAGGATAGCGGAAATCGGAAATTAGTCATTGTGGTTTGTTCCTTTGTCTAGGTAAGTCGAGAATTCGTAATTCATTGTCATTAATACATTCTCTTAATTTTGCTTCCGAAATATCATCACATCAGGCTATTTAATTTGATTTAGAATTGTTATTAAACGTCTGGATGTACAAAGCCTGATTGTGATAGTATTTCGGCGGATTTTTTATCTCGATTTGCCTAGGGGGCAAGCCCAATCATTTTGCGGATAGCATATTTCAAAGAATATCATTTCCATCACAGCATTGATTGTGTAACTCTTGTAAGAGAATAATCTATCGGAACGTAGGCAGGTTCTCATGATAATATTTATGTAGTCCTTGTAAGTTTAATTCCGCATTGGCCCATGCTATTTTTTTGTGATTCGCAAGAGTCGCCATTTTGTAATCTGATACGTAGTATTCAGAGCTGTCTTCGATTGCATCGTGCTATAAATAGAATTGGGAATTATCACAAGGTATTATTCAATTATTGCTTATTGAATTTTTAATTATCAGGACTGCTACGTTCACGTGATTTCAGAGAAGAGTAATACCTCAATTTGATGCAATTCAATTCAAGTTTCTAGATTTGTGCTAACTAGCAAATTCAACGTTTGGTTATTTCTTTTCAATCACTATTTGATTATTTTTCTTTCTATCTCATTTATTTGTATCGTTAATTCAGTCACGTATTATTATTGTTCAATTTTAAGTAATTCTTGTAATTATATAATTCTTGCAGATTAAATTATATTTTTGTCTAAATTTATATCTCTTCAAGATATCAATATTGTTATAGTGTATTACATATTGGGGAAGATAACATTATCGGAGGTGGAATCATTTGGTTATTCCAGCCGACGGTGTTACTTGTCCTTTGATCTCAAGTCAGGTACTGTTCGTTCTTTGACATTACAGGGTTTGAACGTCTGAGGTTCCTCACCCCTTCACTCCAAGACGGTTTAGTGACTTTCCTGACAGGACCAGCTTCCAGTTCCTACGAGTTCCAAGGAGGGTAACATTTTCTTGTTGAGTGACCACTATTTCATTTTCTGATTTTGTTGTTCACCAAAATTGTATTTCGCTAGATTTTTTTAGAGCCATTCGTGGTCTCTTTACTATTTAACTATCCATTCTTTCAATTAAGTAATTGAGTTAATTTCATAACTATTTACCCAAAATTCTTTATATACAAATTGATTTAATTTTGTAATTGTTACTTCAAAATTCCTTTTATTTATAAATTAATACATTATATAAACTGTAAATTAATTTTGTTAATCACCAAATTCCATCTGGAATAAATCATATTGTTAAGTTGAACTTGTATTGTTTTCTAATTTCCATCAACTAATAAACCATCTCGTGGTGCTTGAATTCTAGGCTGTGAATTCATTTATATTTATAGTTTTTCAGTAAGCAATTGGCGCTCAAACAATTCACCAGTCTAGAATCACAAGGCACGTTTCACTACGAGCCCTGAGATAAACTAATTCAAATTGAGTTAGTTGGTTCAATATATACCAACCCAAGCGGGTCCGTTTCACATACGTTTCAGTTACAATTTCGATTACTCGTGTTTCTGTTCGTTTCAGCAATGTGGACATTTTTAATTGAAAATGGTGCGGTAAGAACGCTTTGTGCTGATACAATAAGTTTTAAGAAATCCCGTTTTAGACATTGATACGTCTTCTGATGATGGTCGTGAGACCGAAACGTACGTAAAGACGAAAATAATAAGCATATGTGTTAGTGTGACCTATTTCCCGAGATTTTATAATAATTTATAATGGATGAATGGAAGAGGAATGGCTTCATACTTTTATATCAACATTCAATTTTTTATACATCTGTTGTACCACCATTATTGAAGAGCTGCTATATGAAATATTTATATGTCACCAAAATCAAGTCTGAATGATGAACTGTTAATGGTTCGAATAAAATATGAACGATCATAAATAAAATTAAAGGATGACATATTCTCTTATAAGGTTACGTTGAACCTATTAAAAAATCAAACAATTAAATTACATACTTGATATTTATTAAGAATACTCGGGGGAATTTAAAGAAGCTGGTATAATTGAGTTAATGGTGACATATAACTTCAGATCATGGGGTACACTGATATGTGTAGCCAAGTTGAATGAAGTTTGTCAATAGTCATTTGGTATCCTTCATAAAATGGAAAACATTATCCATATTATAAAATTAAACAGTACTATGTCACTTTTATCATATCACATAGTAAAGGGAATTAGTTTTTTAAACATTACTTTACATTTTACGTTGACAATATTAATCACCACTATAGCTTCTACAGAATTAGCTTATGCAGAATGAGTCATAAGTTTAATCGAATGATTTGTTAGATAATTTCGGTTGGTAATTCATCTTTGTTGTACATTCGTCAACAGTTTTGCAATGCAACAAACCTTTGTTGCTTCTTAATGGAAAAAATTAATTAATTGCACAACTAAAATTGTGATTTGAAAGATAATATTTTAATTGTGTAATTAATTATTTATTCAATATTTCATTCCTCAAATATACAATTTATACTTAGTATATACACAACAAAAAATCAAGGAAAATTGAACTCAATCTAGTCCTCCAGTGCATTGAGAGGTTTGAGGGATATAAGTGATTACTAAAGTTCAGACAAGCATTGTAATTATTTCTTGGATAGTAGACTTCCGCGGACAGCTAATCTTGAGAAATCTTGTCTTCCGGATGGATTCCGCGTCACAATAGCTCGACTTGATGCCGACGTTTCGCCAACCATTACAGGTGGCATCTTCAGGGCAGGCTTGAGGCTTGAACTGAAACAGTTTCAGTTCAAGCCTCAAGCCTGCCCTGAAGATGCCACCTGTAATGGTTGGCGAAACGTCGGCATCAAGTCGAGCTATTGTGACGCGGAATCCATCCGGACACAAGATTGTAATTATTAATGTAAATTTTTAATAGAAATCGATTCAATCCTCTTATTCTATAGACATTATATTGGCGTATCACAGTCTAAACGAACGAATTGGACATACTTCGAGCGTTTAACGCTAAAATTAGGAAGAACTGGTTATACCTACAATCATCCTTCACACTGCGATTATTCCTATAGTTTGTGTTTTTTTGTATAATCAAATTTGGGATTGATTTCATTACCAACAGAAGGCCAACATTTTTTTTTAATTTAAAATTGTAATTTCTATATAAAATTGCTGGAACATTATTCGGTATTGCATGTTTCTGTGAAATGTCGCTGATACGACCCCAAACAAGGATACAAATATCAAATGAAACATACTTCACTATTTCTCACAGATTTTCAATTTCATAACAGTTTGTATTAAACAGTGTACTAGGTCATCGTACACAATTTAATTTTGACAATTCTAATATATTCATAGCAATTCCAATATTTAGAGCTACTTCGACGAATGAGTTTTTTTAAACTCAACTTATTCATAAACTAGCATTTAATATGGAGCAAAATCTGATGTGCCCCAACACTACATCATGATTATTATTAAAAGATCTTTTATATTGGCGTGATAGAAATGTTGATCGTAACGCTTGGACACAGATATCAGGGTTATTTTATTCCATACTGTTTAAATGAAACGTAAATTTATTATGAAAATCATGGTTCTGTTCGGGAACTTACAGATCGCTAGAACCATTTTACAATCTACCTACATAATCATCCATTCAAAAGAATAATTCAGCGCACCATGAATTCATTTCTCACTTCGTTTACGCTGCTTGATTTAGGTCACCCAGTGTAACGGGAAAAATAGTGCTTACAGAAGAAAATATCGACGCTGTTGAGCAAAAAATTGAAGAAGATCCAAACACCTCAATTCGGCATCGTGTGAAACAATTAGACCTACGTGCGTCCACTTTATGGAAAATTGTACGTAAAGATCTAGCTTGTACAAGTTAAAGCCAACTAACCCTCGTTTGTATCGTGTGTTCGTCGAATGACTGAAATCAAATTCAAGTTGACTCATTCTCCCACCGCAAAATTTGATGCAGCGTTGAGGCCCATTTTTTTGGCTCAATCGTTATGCTTACAGGCAACATTTTCGCATTTGGAGTAAACAAAAACAAGCAATTCCTCAAAATCCTTAAAACCAGAAAACCAGTTTGGTCAACTCTATAGGCTGGAGGAGTCATCGGACCCGTACTTCTTCAAAAATAATGCCGGCCAGCGTAGTCCCGTCGATGGAAACGCTATAGAGCTTTGATAAGAAATCATTTTGTTCCTCACATGAGTGCCACGCTACATGCCATACATCGCATGAAACAATACAGTAATTGTTGAGGAAAACGTTCAGCGATCAAGATATTTCGCGAAATTGACATGTTCTCCACCACGATCCTGTGATTTGATGTGTATGGATTATTTTCTGTGCGTGTGCAGATGAACCAGCGACGTTGAGCTATTCGACGGCTAATGTTGGCGAAATCGGGCGACCAATACTTGGAAAAGTAGTCGGTAATTGGAGCTCCATAACATATACATTGAATATCGCGGAGATCATATGCCCGAAATGATATTCAAAAAGTAAATCACATAAGTTTTTCTGTTGAATAACGTCAAAATTCCGTTCATATGGACAAATTGTATGTGATAATCTATAACACTATAAAAAGAAACAAACACCCTTATCCACATACCCTTCCAGGTGCCAAGTAGGTGACACTAATACATATGTTTACTTCTTTACGTACGTTTCGGTCTCACTTATAATCAGAAGACATATCAAAAATAATCAGTGTGCAGTGTCTAAAACGGGATTTCTTAAAACTAATAGTTTCAAACACAAACAGAAACAAGAATAATCGAAATTGATTAATGTTCTAAGCATATGAATATGTTTCAAAAACTCGCTGCATAGCAATATTTCTCTAGTAATTGACTAATTGAAGTCATTTTATGAAATTTGAGAATAAGACTGACAAAACAAACTCTAATATGAGGTATTAGGAAAAGGTTGTCAGACGTTACTACAAATATTGATTACTTCAGCATTCTACCTAAAATATATTTTCAACATTATAAGATGTATGTAATAATTTGCACGGATTTAATTAAAAATGTGTACTAATTTGATTTAGTTCTATGATTTACAGACTCTAAGTCTGTCACGTTTTATGTGAATCATCGGCAGGATAGATCTGTTATAATAATTGGTTTCTTTAGTTAAAATATTAACATGTTTGTATTCGAATTGATGGTTATAATTAAAACAATATTTAGAAAGGGCGGTGGAATTTTCCATGTTTTTCTTGTACTACACTTATAGCCAAACATTCTTTTTTGTAAATATTGTTTAGAGATTCCTGTAATAACTCCCATCACAATATAAACAATTTAATTTATATACTGTGTGGGTTTGTTTATCTTTAGGTATTAAAGGTTTAGATTTGAAAAATATTAACCAACACAGTAGGTTTAAGCGCAACATTTAAATTATACTTTTTTTTTAAACATTTCTTAATTTCTCTGAGGTCTCTGGAGTGTATGGTAATGTTATAAAATTATTATTATTTTATACAATTGTAAACGTGTAAATAGCCTGACAGATCCAAAAACCTATCCCAAAAATTTGAAAATAGTTTGTAATACAGTGTAAATCCATGGCAACCCAAAAACATTTTTCAACTCCATCTTAAAGAAAGAATAAATCAAATCTGTAATGGTACGTCATATAAACAGTATAAACGGTAACAAAAATAATTTTATAACATTACCATACATTCCGGAGAACTCAGAGAATATTAAGAAATGTTTAAAAAAGTGTGATATAAATGTTGCGCATAAACCTACTAACTGCGTTGGTAAATATTTTTCCAATCTAAAACCTTTAATACCTAAAGATAGACAAACCCACAAAGTATATAAATTAAATTGTTCAGGTTTCGATGGGAGTTCACAGGAATCTCTAAACAATATTTACAAAATAAAATGTCTGGTCATAAGTATATTACTAAAAGCAGCAACTTGAAAAATTTCACCGCCCTTGCAAAACATTGTTTTGATTATAACGATCAATTAGATTACAAAAATGTTAATATTTTAACTAAAGAAACCAATTATTATAAAAGATCTATCCTGGAGATTATTCACATAAAACGTGACTCTAAGTCTGTACATAGAACAGCCGTTCAATAGGTCAGTCAAATTTATTCAAATTTAATTAATTGAACCATTGCAAATTCCTATGTACGTCTCTTCATAATGTTGAAAGTATATTTTAGGTGAAATGCTGAAATAATCAATATTTCAAGTAAGGTCTAAAAACCTTTCCAATTACCTCATAAATCATTAACATATGGTTTGATACATATGATGGATACTTGAGCGTATTAGAGTTTGTTTTGTCAGTCTTATTCTCACATTTCATGAGATGACTTCAATTACTAGAGAAAGATTGTTATGTAGCGGGTTTTTGATACATATTCATATACTTAAAACATTAATCTTTTAGATTTTCGATTATTCGTGTTTCTGTTCGTCTAGGAGGCATTTTTAATGGAAATTAATGAGATAAGGACGCTTTGTGCGTGATACAATTAGGTTTAAGAAATCCCTTTTCAGACAGTGATTATTTTTGATACGTCTTTTGATAGTCTTGAGATCGAAACTTACATAAAGACGAAAATAGTAAACATATGTGTTAGTGTGACCTAGCCCTATAATTTATATATAATTCATAACTGGGTCAAGAATCATTATTAATTTGTAGTTACTGTGTTTCAAGAGTGATAAACTTTCATGAGAAATAGTGTGGCTTGTGAATGTTTGAAAAACATTCTACTAATGCTGATTTTTGTATTTGTTTCATTCGAAGTTGAACTTCTATCACGCTAAAAAACGACCATTGTGTTTTTAAATTGACCTGTTATGGTTAGGAACATTTTAATAAAACAAATTTTAGACTCAAATATAATAAATTGACAATGGCATTCTCATAATGTCTTATCAACTAAAAACGATTGCTAATCAATATATTGTTATCGATTGCAAACTTCAATTTTATTCACATTTTACTATTCCATTTGAATGAATTTACAAGTAGGTGCCGAAATTCTAGGACGACATAAATTATTTAGGACAGTCATCATGAATTTATAATAATTCCTTACCTTGATTGTCATATATCAAATCGTAAACTGCACGCGCCGCATCATCTTCAGACAGGTGATCCCAAAGTCCATCACATGCCAAGATCAAAAAATCTTCACCACCATCCAGAGGAATCTCACGAATTTCTGGTGTTGCTGTCACAAAAGGTTTGTATTCAGAATCGCCTGGAATGAGAAAATAATATTACAGGAATGGTTGAATCAACAAAACTTATAAATCTTTTGCAGACGTAGAACTGTATCAAATTT
Source organism: Endomychus coccineus (assembly GCA_958510875.1). Taxonomy (NCBI): domain Eukaryota; kingdom Metazoa; phylum Arthropoda; class Insecta; order Coleoptera; family Endomychidae; genus Endomychus; species Endomychus coccineus. The sequence continues at coordinate 109,936,428 of OY294069.1, forward strand.
TTGCCTCATAGAAGATGGAAGACCCGCGATTTGTTTCTCCACACAATTGCGAGAAAAGTAATTTGAAATTACCCAGATGTTCTGCTTAAGACGTATTTAATTTATCTCGTGTAACTGTTTTTGGTTATAAAAACAGATTATGCAGTTTTCTTTATGTGTCAAGCAAAGAAAAGTTCAAATGAACGTTGCTGATTCCTGTAGCAGTATTTCAGTAGATAGTTCACTCAAAAGTATGAAAAACATCAAATTTTATTGACCACACGATCGTGTTTAGGATGGCTTATACATCGTTAGTCATAAAATATTCATATTTCTATCTCGATCCTCGTCCAACGTGTCAAATTATAGATTTTTGTGGTCGCTGAGTATTACTTTATGGTTATAAAATCAAAAGAAACTATGATTCTCCGGAAAACTCCGGAAAATGAAGATTTGATTAAACTTTAATATTAATTTTTTATTCACAAAATTGTAGTGAACAATCTAATAATAATCATGGTATCACTCGATTATATATAAAATAGTCTCTTTTTCATATTATCAAAATCTTGAATTTACCACAAGCCTACGAGCTGTTCGTTTTGTTGAACAATTTTTTTTCGAATGCACATATACGTTAATTTAATTTAAATAATTTTATTTTCGGTTACTAAGTATTAATACAAATCCATATTTCATAGAGTCCACGTGTTTTATAAATTAAAATAGAAAAAAGGACGTGATCCTACAGCCGCATCTCGGATACTATTGCCAGCATGCCAGTTCTCGTACACGTTAAAGTGTTCACTTCATACAGATTTTGTGTATAGGATCTATATGGTACATGTACGCCGCATCATCATTGATGTTTCAAAAACATCTGCTCTATTTTACCTGCTTTGAAAAAGGTACTGTACATATTATCACAATAAAAGATACTTTAAAATCTTTACCATAATAACTGTGTAAAATTTTTCAAAAACAAAAATACCAATTAAATATTGTCGTGTAAATATGTTAAATTTTCATATTTCGGAGTTTTCCAGAAAACTATAGTCGCTTTTGATTTTATAACCATAAAATAATACTCAGCGACCACAAAAAATATGATACGTTGGACGAGGACCGAGACAGGAATATAAAGAAAAACGACGCAATTTTTACCAATTTACCAGAATTGTTCCTTTTTTTAGTAAAATTTGTACCGAGAACCATCACGGTACCTTATTATTCCAATAACACTGACTAAAATTTTTCGAAAAACAAAATATTAAAGTTAGTCGTGTAGAAATGGTAAATTTTCATTTTCCCTAGTTTTCCGCGAAACTATCGTCGGTTTTGACCGAGATAGGAATATGAAGGAAAAACGACGCAATTTTCCACCTATTTCCATCTTCAATTTATTATTTCAATATCACAGTCCGAGACAAATTTTTGTTTGTTGCTAAGATTTGGTAAAATTTTCTGGGTTTTTCATTGTTTATAAATAGTAATAATGACCAGCCCCTCTTTGTTTCTGACTAACGATGTGTAAGCCATCCTGAACACGATGCAAAAAGAATTTTGCATTTTCGTGCGGTCTATAAAATTTTAGTAATGGCCCCTATTTTTTCACACTTATGACTGGACTAAGATATCTTGATAATAATATTACAAAATTATAGCGATAATTTTGCGATAATGGCCCCGGGAAAAAAACGTATCCTTCCGTTGCTGCTCAGCCCTATAGTCAACTCGTACTTTTTCTTATCCATGGGCGTCCATTTAGGCCCACTTTGTTCTGATAAAACGCAAGTTAAAGAAAATAAACAAAGTGTATCCGCTAATGGGTTATGTCGAGATGACAGTAAGCTCTTCTGTCAAACGAACCTTCACAGTGCATGTAGTAGATCCCTCACATATCAAAGTCTTCCGAATTTTTGGAGCAAAAATATTTCAAGAAAGATGTAACTCCAGGGGGAATATCTTCCTGAACAGTACCCAGGAGTAGCGGAATAACCATTAACGATATTACATTTTCGATTGACTTTGCTCACCTTTGCAATTCTGATAGGTTCACTAGTGATATTTACAGTTTTCAAATTAGTTTAGATTGTGACAATCCAAGTTATTATTCAGAATTACTGTATTAGTAGAAATTTTAGGTTCTTTATTTTTTTATGTATATGTGCTAGTGTCATATACAATTCAGATTGGTGGCGAGGTGGTGACCACAATTTCAATTTTCAATAGATAAAAAACAAATTTCAAAAATCAGTTCTGGCGCCAAGTTTGCTAAGCTGACCAGAAAAATGTTTATCCGGTAATCGTTAATTAAGAAAGCTAACGTATTTCTAAAAACTTGTTAACCTCCAAGTTAATTTGAACAACTATTAACTGTCTTATTAAAACATCCGTTACTCAGAACGGTGAGGTACGTCAATGCCTTATTAACCGGCGTACAAATGAGGTTTGGGCCCCTTATGGAAGATGGGGAATGCCAACTTGCTGCGTCCTTTCAACGGACGTTCCGGCTTATATGGCTTTAAAAATAAGAAAGCAACAAAGTAGCAAAAGTTGGGAAGTGTACAGAAGTGAAAATAGCAGATTTTCTGAAGCGAGAACGCGAGAACAACGAAAAGGATAGCGTTAGCGGAAGTAGCAATAATGACGAAGTATAGTTTTTCGATATTGCCACTGAGTGTCAATCTGAAGAGAAGTATAAGGGCCAAAAAACAATGTTCATTATCTAGTGAAAATCTATCAAAAAACTCGCTAATATATGCTATCTTCCTACGTGAACCAGTTTTCAAACATTTATTTATAAAATACAACACAGCTGCTATTCCGTGTAGTGCTGCAGTGGAACGTCTTTCTCCAAAGAAAAAATATTTTGCAGAATAAAAGATCATCCCTTTCTAATAAAAATTAGAACATGTTGATATTTATGAAGGGAAAATGCACCTTTGCAATATGAATATAATTAAAGCAAATATATTCCAGTCCATTTAGATGATTAACTGCAACGATAAATTTTCGATTAACTTTGCGCAGCTTTAGAAGTCTGATAGGTTCATTGAATTGAAAATGATGTTTGTGATATTTACAATTTTCAAATTAGTTAAGATTGTAACAATCCAGATTTTTATTCAGGATTACTGTATTAATAGAAATTTTAGATTCTTCATTCTCAACAAATCCTTAAATGAGTATGCCAGTGATTTATATATTTTATTAATTACTACACCATGCATACAGAATGAAGCCAAATTGATTTGGGAAACTGACAAATATATAAGTTACATGCATTGATATTCAGATTTCAAGACCATAATAGTAAGATACAAAGCAATAACATTACAACACAGGTGGAAATACAGTAATAATTAGTTTTCCAATATGACATCTGACGGTCAGAGGTGCAAACTATACAGGACCGCCCTGAATATGTGCGTTACAAGCGTGACAAAGCTAATGCATTGGAAAATAAAAAATAAAAAAGGTTACGAAGGATCTGTAAACAAAAAATAAGACTTTGCGTTGTTCAGAGACTGAAAAGTTAAGTGGCACACTGGATTATCCACCATACCATTCACAAGTTTGTACGAGAATCACACAGCCAGGGTTTGTCGCCGCATCTACATGCTGACAAGAACACATTTTTCCAGCGGTAAATCTTGAGGGTACCCTCTAGTGGAATAAACACCATCAATTCGATATGAGATCCACTCAAGGAATTTGGTCAATACACGCTCATTCATATCAATCATATCAATATCACCACCAACAGATGGATGTCACACAATACTAGCATACTCAACTGTTGGTGAACCAGAGTGTCGAATAATAAAATTAGAGTCTTAGGACATTGAGGCTATTACGAAATATGTAGCCCAAGTGTTGTATGCCTTAGAACGAATGTTTTCTTAACATGTGCTTTGAAGGACAATAATAGTAAATCGAAGATAACTGCAAGGTCTTTTATCTTACATGCTCGGGACAAAATGATGCTAGCAATGCTGTATGAAAATAACACTGGCGACTTGCTTCTGATAGATGAGAGCAGAGTGCACTTACAAATGTTCAAATCTAGCCCATTGGATTAGTACCGTGTGTGTAACCTATTTACATCCTCACCTACTAAAATAACGCCTGATGTAGACTTAATCTATAAGTAAAGGTTCACATCATCCGCGAAAAACAGACTTTTCCCCTCGAATATTCTGGTGACATCAGCTATGAAACAATATAAATAGTAGATCCTGCAACCTCCACATATCGGCGTCGATGGTATATAGATAGATGGATAGATACTTTATTGCTGATAATTCATATACATAAATGAACATAAGCATAGTCAACTTTTATACCTGAAAATGATACTTCTGTATCCGATAATCAAAATTAGAAGAGTAAAATATAAAAAAGTTGAACAATTGTATCTAACATATTAAAATTAAACAAGTTCAAAAAGTGAACAAAAACAATTGTTCAGTACATAAGATTTTAATCGACTTTAGAAACTATTATAATTTGTATTTGATGACAATGATTTGGGTAGTGCATGGTAGACTTTTACTGCTCTATAATACGGCCCTTTATCATAGCTTGTAGTTTTTTTTAATACTTTGACTACACGAGAGGGAAACCTATAATGTTCGAAGAACATCGTGTGAGTCAGCAGTGGAATGTACGGAGAGCAGATAGGAATTCGTATTCCTCTTGAAGGTTTGAAGGTTATAGGCATAGGGAAAGACCTCACTAGGTAAAGAGTTACACAACTTCGCTGTTCGATAAAAAATGAAGTAGGTCTCGAGTTTGACAGTGAAGTGGTGACTAGTTTGAGCTCGTCTAGTCCGTCTATCTGGAATCTCTCGTGGTGGAACAACAGACGAGATTTCTGATGAACACCGACTATGGAAATATTTATAGAAAAGTGAGGGATCTCCCACCTTTCTACGATGTTCTATAGAGGACAATGAACTTGTAAGTGTGACATCATCAATCGAACGAAAAGCTCTCTTCTGGATATAATCCAAGAGCTTCAGCGTATGTTTGGGAGCCGATCTCCAAACATGTGAACAGCACTCCAGGACAGGTCGAATCTGTGCTTTGTAGATTATGAGGAGCTGCTGGGCTGTGAAGTACTGAATAGAAAACCAAGTTTTTGTGAAGCGGTTTTCGCAATGGACCTCACATGATCGTCTCATAAGAGGGTGCTGTTGGTGGTGATTCCAAGTATTGTTATGGAAGATTTCATAGGAATAGTTGTACCTGACATCATCTTATTAGGGATTGTAGGATCCGGCTGCCTGGAGAAGAAGCAACCTTGAGTTTTGTTGCATTAAACTCTACTAGATTATCAGATCCCCATTTCAAAATCTTTGCCAGATCTCCATTATTTGCGTCAACCTGACCCTGTCTCGCTTCTCTAGCTCAATGGATGGTATAAGGGCTCTAGATGAGAAAGCGGTATGTTCCCAAGTTATGCATCTTAAGATCTTAATTTCTATTAAATAAGCATATATTCTTGTGAGTGAATAAATCCAATGATGATGTTATAATTGAGAAATAGTGGTTTACAAGAAAATTGTAAGATTCTCTTTTGAGTTTTGAAAACATTTTGTAATATATAATATGTTATGATTTAGGGTATCGAAGGCTTTAGACAGATCAAGATAGATGCCTACTTTTTTGTCTTTTCAACTCCTTTAATGATGTTACGATGTTAGAGAGTTGATGAGTTAGGAATAAATCTTGACTTATCTTTGACTTTTTGATAAAATATGATACGTTTATATAAATGAGTTATCTATTATAAATGACCCTTTCAAATATCTTTGAAAAGGCTGACAAGAGCTACACTGGTCTGCAATTATTACAATCAAATTTGCAACCTTTCTTCAAAATTGGTAGCATTTTGCAGATTTTAATTGATCAGGAAATATACCTCTTACCAAACATTCATTAATAATTATTGAAAATGGTTCTGCTATAAAATATGCAACTTTTTCAATTATAAAAATTGAAATTTCAATGAAGCCTGTAGAATGTTTAGGCTCAAAAGTGTTTGATTGTTAAAATTTCTGAAGGATATGTAGGCATTGGAAAACAAGTGGGGTATTCAAGGTATTTCCATTAATCAAATTAGCTTCTAATTTTTTACATGTAAGCTTTTCCTTAAATGTTTCGGCTGCTATTGTTGAATTTTGAATTGGTGATCCACCACAAGACTTTGTTTTTATTTTTGGCACATTTAATTATATTATCATTGATGTTTCTTTTGTGATGAATATTTTCTAGAATATTTTTTTTTTCTAATATAGGTTTTTTAATATCATCGCTGTGTTACCTTATATAACAGATATAAATCATTTATGCGGCTTGACCAGCATTATCGCAGATGTTACCCTGTACGGACTCTTTTTTGACGAAATCCTAACTACTGGAAAAGAGATATGGAAATGATAATAGAAGATTTTGAAAAATGTATTTTATATACTGTTAGCACATGATTGACTTATAACATCAGACCACGTTTCCGTAGAGATATTCTGAATAAACTGATTTATATTGCTTTCAATAAATCGTCTTTATGTGAAAAAACATGTCCTGATCAAAATTGTAATGTTCAGAGAAGTCTGTAGATAGTACTTCAGTCATCAATAAAATTTGTAAGATTGCTAAAAACGTTATCTAAGCAAGATCCAGACACTGCACCTATGCTAGTATTACTTGTAACATGTTTTGCTAATCCAAAGCTTGCTAATAAATCTGTAATAGCTGTAGATGTTATTAAAATAGTAAAAATATGTATATTGAAAGCACCACAAATTATGATGAATTTATATTTATGAATTATTTCTTCTATGAGATCATTTAAGGCTTCCATAAATGTATTTAATTCTCCTATAGATCTATATACCCAAATTACAGTGCAGACTTGTTTATTTTTCAACGTAAAACATGTCAATGCGAATTCGCAATGCTTTTCAATTAGATTTACCTTAACTTTAATGTTGTAAAACTTAAGCATATCATTACAATATATAACTGTCCAACCCCCATTAAACTCCTGATGGCAAAAATAGTTGGTTGTGTAATTTGTGATTTGATACAGTATCTCATCTTTATTCAACTAATGTTCTGAGAGGCAAATTATCTCAGGTTGTAACGTTTGAAAATATGCGTCAAGTTCGATTACTTTATTACTCATACTTCATACATTTGACTCCATCGCGCCACAAGCTGAGATGACAAAGTTTTTCTTTATGCTGTTCTTCAATTCGAATTTTAAAACCACTTAGTTTACTTTTTGTTATGTTTTTTTAACAGGGAATGCGAATTGCTACACTCAAAAGTAATAAGTATGGCCGATATTAGCGGTGGCGTATATGTGGAATGTCAGATAACATAAACATTTAATTCTGTCGGTAGTGTTGTGATTGAAAGTAGAAGATGACATATATTTTGAATAATTTTATTATTATTTAACAACATATAATAAGTCATTATGACCAAACTCATTAATGGAAATTGGTGGAGTAAACTGTTATTTTCTGATGAACACATTTTGGATGGTATGTACACTAGAAAAAATGAGTATCTATTAGTTTTCTCTTGTTACCAATATTTTAAATATTAGAAAGATTCAAAAAGTTTATTTTAACTCTGAATACAAAAAAACAGTCTGGAATCAGTTTTTCCTAGACAACGCCACATATCCTGATACAAAATGATTAAAATACTGTACCTATACATACACATCGCTACACAACCAAATCTGTCAAAAATCGTTGATGAATTATTTCGCACCGTCATCGTCACCTCCTCAACTGTTGCATCACCGCTAAGTTACGCATCACCGTCACCGTCCTCTTCGGAAACACTTGTACTATTTTACATTGCACCGTTTTCGGTGACGTCGTCCACTGTAATTTTAAGGACTCTATAATGACGGTACCGCTTCTTAGGAAACCTAGGCTTTGTATAAGGTACAATTGAAGCGTACGAATTATTTGTGCATTGTTCGGTTGTACAGTAGAGGTTTATAAACTGTATTGCTTCACGCAGTGAATGCTTCTTATGATTATAGACAATTCTTCCTTCAAACCAATGGTAGATTCATTTTTTCTTCTTCACCTTTTGTGAATAAAAGTAGGTAAGCCATAACGTAATAAAACTTACATATTACAGGAGCTCACAAATACACTTCTATACACTTAGATCTACCTCGGTGGGATAAAGGAACAGTTGTTGCAAGTAGCTGGCGAGAAAGCGATCAGATAAGGGCCAAAGACAAATTTATCAAGCCGTCTGATTCCGCAATAAATTGCATAGACAGTTAAGACTTTTACCGTTCATCTTTCTTAAACAAACCCGTTTTAACAATATTGACTCGAATTCGCTAGAAATATTTTGATTCCGACCATATACAGGTATATCTATCTACCAAGGAAATATTAATGAAATACAAATATTTCCCACAAATGTATGTGAATACCTACCAATTGCTCTCGAAACTGCTAGAATTCCATTTACTCTCCATATTCCGAAGTGTACTACTACACCACCTTCTTTTTCAATCCTGTCTCTTTCATCCTGAAACACATATGTATCGTTAGTTTTGTAAATAACGAGTATTTACTTTTTCTAATTTCAATTCGAAGTTTTTCCATTCAAAACTCCTCGGAGTTCTGGTTAACAGTGCGATGATAGTATTCTATAGTGATTGCATTATGTAGCACTTCACTTATCTTACACATATTTGTCTGGTAGGATTTATATTTGAAGGGGTTAGTTTTTGATTGGGGAATAACTTATCATTTTGAAGTTTCGGCGTTTCGTACTACATGGAAATTCATTAAGATGGAATAGCAAAATTTAAAAAAAAAATTGTTACAGATCCATAGAATGACTTATTAACTGAGGCATCCGTATTCAAGATACGGGTGTTGTAACAAAAATGTTTAAACACATTTTTTACGATTATTTCGAAACTACTGGCAACATTGTAATGACATTTTTGATGAACATGTTTTGGAAGCTGACACATCATATGAATTTATTTTTATATCTGACTCTCATAGAGGGCACTAATTATACGGTTCGTACCAAGTAGTTTTAAACATAACTTTTTTGAGGTTAGATTTTCTAATTCAAATTTTAGGTGAAATTAAACATGATTATATTTTACACGAAAAAGATACTCTTGGTACAACTCGATATTGTGTACAGTTTTCGGAATATTTTGATTTGAAAATGATGAAGTGATAACTGATGCAGGTATAAAGTAAAAAACAATTACCAATTTATTAAAAACCAAGAACAATAACATTATTCTAATGCTGAAGTTATTAATCAAACAAAGAATCACAAGAAAGAAATTGAATCAAATTTGAATAAAAACATGAAATATTCAATCATGCGATTTCAATCCTTAGAACTACACAGTTTGGTCGTATGTGAAGGAAAAGTCTATTCTACAGAGGTAAATTCACGTCAAGAATTGCAAGACAGAATTGAACGTCACTTTAATGACCTCATAGTTGATCCTCAACCGTTTAGAACATTAATGCATTCTTCAGAAAAAAGGATAGAATTGTGTATTCGTGAAAACGGAGGACATTTTGAACACTTACTCTGCGTCTAACTGATTGAATATTTCATGTTTATATTTAAATTTATTTTAATTTTCTTCTTGTGATTCTTTGTTTAATTAATAACTTTAGCATAAGAATAATGTTATTGTTTTTGGTTTTTAAAAAATTGGTAATTGATTTTTACTTTATACCAGCATCAGTTATTACTTCATCATTTTCAAATCAAAATATTCCGACGGGAACACAATATCGAGTTTTACCAAGAGCACCTTTTCGGTGTAAAATTGAATGATGTTTAATTTCCCCTAAGATTTGAATTAGAAAATCTAATATCAAAAAAGGTATGTTTAAAACTACTTGGTACTAGCCGCGTAATTAGTGCCATCTATGAGTCAAATATAACAAAAAATTAATACAATGTGTCTGCTTCCAAAACATGTTCATACAAAATTTCATTATAATGTTGCCAGTAGTTTCGAAATAATCGTAAAAAATGCGTTTAAAATTTTTGTTACGTATCTTGAATACGGATGCCGTTACGAAATTTTTTTCTAAGCAAACCCCACTCATTTTTCGGTGTTCTACCTATCCTAGCAGCGGGGCCACCTTTTTTTGAAACATCTCTATTTCGGGTTTAATGGTATTACGTCAAACGACTACGGAGATACAGCTGATTTTCTAATGCATATGCTCAATGAGTGTGACACAGAAGGTGGATAGATCTGTTAGGATTATAGTTGATTTTTGAAATGGAACATCATGTATTTTACGCGAAAATCGCAATCCTCATTATTTTCGATTTCAACGATATGATATTTAAGCTTTCTATCGTTATGAAAACATATATATTATTAACGAAGGGAAAATTTAGAATAGTCATTGGAAAAAATGACTTGTTGTAGAAAGGCTTTAGTACAGGTCATTTCAAATAGTCAAAACTAAATCATTTTTAGAAAATTAAAGTATTTACAAGCAAAGTAACAAGAACATTTAGGGGTTGCCAGATGTTTTCTGTTTTGTATCAATAACTAATGTAGCTTGAGAAAAGTAAAAGAATTTCTAAAATAAATACAAGACAATTCACACCCGCTTCAAGGAGGGTGACATGATACAATAGCTCACAGAAGAACAAGAAAGTTTCAGTAATTTCCCACAAGTTTCATGTTCTAAAGGAAATCAAAAACCTGTCAAGATAAATAACCAATATATGACGGAAAACGCATCGACTAGCTTTGTTAGTCTATGATAAAAGTTAATGTTTACCATCTGGAGATTAGGTTGTTCATAACTTAAACTGACGATTTAATAAAGAATAACAGCAACAGCAAATTATAACAATTATTCTATGTGAGAACCATCATTATCTAGAATACATTTTCCAAGATATTGCTTGTATTGATTTGATTGATTACTCCAATAATTTTTTCTCAATTCGTCGATATTTGCAGACCTTGCTCTGCATACTTCATTCTTTAGATATCCCCCTAAAAAATCGGGTGATGTGAGATCGGGACTTTTAGGAGGCAGCTCATAGGTTCATTTCTACCCCCCACAAGGGGGATCCATCCTGCTGCAAAATGGTTATAATCCTTCCATTTAGTTAAAGATTTTCAATAACATTTCTTAATTTGTAACACCAGACATGTTATCTTCAATAAATCTGATCTCTATTATTAAATATGCCTGCTCACATATTCAAATTTCTCCGACCTTGAAACTGAACATCTTCCACTATGTAGAGATTTTCCAGTATCCTGTAATTATTATTCTTTCCATTTGAAATTCCAGATGTGCTGAATGATGCCTCATAGGTCTAGAAATATCCGTAGATTTTATCTATGCTTTTCTAGCATATTTCAACAAAAAAATCGGGCACAGTACGATGTTTCAGATTGTGAGAATACGTTCCAGAGTCTATCGTGCCGATACATTTATCTTCGGCTATGTTAACACTGGGGCTGGTCTCCCGGTACTGGTACCTGAGCAAATCCCGGTAGAAACTATTGTGGCGTTATATGTGTATACAAAGAAAGAACATCAATCAATCAATCACATTTCAAATAACCTACCAACCTTATATTGCCAATAATATTCAATAATTTAATAAATTTACCCATGAAAAATTTATCAAAGTAACCTGCGATGGCCTTGCAGCTTGGAGTTTTGAACCTACGCTATTATTAGAAATAACAATATATAAGCCGGTTTACCGCTTCGGCTACCCACACTGATGCAGGATCTATATTGAATTGTGTATATGAAATAGCGGTTAGATTCCTACCTGGATTTATTCGGCTACCGGTATCGAGTAGCTAGACGCTAGCCTAATTTAATAAGACGTTTCCACAGTTGATGGATTACCGTGAATACATTTGAAAAGGAACTGGGTTTAAACCTTGGCCTCGGCTGACTCTCCATGAGTTTTTTCATAAGGTTTTCCCACGGCCTTGAGAAAAATATTCTGCAGGTGGGTCAGTTTATTCCCTCTTCTCCTTCCAAAGCCGATCACCTTGATCCCGCCTATTTTCTTCTAATGAGAATGAAAATAAAATGTGGCCTTTACTTGTTTTACCGTTTTCTACAGAAATATTCAGAAATTTCAGTTTCAGTGTTTATCGCGTAGTATTTCAAGGTATTCAAATATTATGAATCCTGCAGCCAACAGTATTTTCCCCTTTTGGTAACGTCGCTTATGCTCTTCGAGGAGGAAGATATAAGAGACGTTTTTGCGGAAAAGGAAGTCGCAGAATATTTCAAATATTCCTACTCTTAATAATTAATAATATAAGAGTAGGACCACTAAATTGTAGAAATTGTAGAATAAAAACTAAGAAGTTTGTCGATTTTCCGTTAAATACAAAAATAGAATATTCGAATTAAGTTTTGAACTTATGAGACCAAACTTACCTCTCTATCAGGTTTGTGAGGTTCCACACACTGAAGAACTCTACCTTGGTTAACTAATAATGCCTGAGAATCTCCAACCCACGCTATATACAAAGTTTTTTCTTTTGGTTGTAAAAGGGCACATACTGCGGTTGTGCCACTACTAAAATTCTGAAACAATATAATTTTAGATTATTTCTTTTTCACGGGGTCGAATAAATCAGATGAACATAGAACATAAACTACCAATATTTACAGATATAATTAATTTATTAGAACTGATATTATTAAAACACCGCACATCGTTGTTTCCTATTCACAAAAACAAATTGATATTATACGTATTAAGTAAATTTCACAATATAAAAGATACGTGTTGGTTGTATCGAGTCTATCGATTCTAATTGAATGATCATGGCTCGATAATAGATTCTAAGATTTATCAAAATAATGCTGATGTTAGAATCAGCGGATAACGTGTGAACGGGAATCGCTTTTCACTATCCCTAGAAGGAACTCGAGGATGGATTCACCTGAGTTTCATCAAGGGCCCAACCTGCTTACGGATTTCTTGACTTTCAGCTCTATTGCATCGTTTTTTAATTTCACTTCTGAATTTGAATAGGTAGACCAACATGCAACCGATTGGCGTCGCTATGCTTCCTGAAAACCACGAGGAATATTTCTTGTGAATATTCAATATATCATTATTTAAAGACATCTGCCGGTCAATAAAACATCGACTATTGAAACTACCATTCCTGATGTTTGATGTCGCTAAATATCGCAAACTGGGGAGGTAGGATAACGGAAGTCGAAGAGAAGGCATTGTGGTGTTAACCTCTAACAGGGTAAGTCGAGATTTATATTTCATTGTCTTTACATACATTTTCTAAATTTTTGCTTCCGAAATATGATGCACATCAGGCTACATATAATTTGATTTAGATTTGTTATTAAACTTCTGGATGTACAGTACCTAAATGTGATTATATTTCGGAGGAAGTTTCACTCGACTTATCCTAGGTCACCCAATCAGATTTGCATTTAGCATGATCCCAGGTATATCTTTTTCATCATTACAGGGATTGTTGTAGTCATTGTATGAAATTACTCTAACGAGACGTGGGCAGTTGTTACAGACAATATTTAATTTCCACCTTTTACTTGACCCCGCAATTTGTGCACATGTTATTTGCGTGATTTTGTAAATCGCCATTTTGTTATCCTAGTACAAGATACATAGGATGGTCTTATTAGACAAACGTGCAGTAAAGATTGATAAGGGTGAACACGAAACAAATAACCTAATTACTGCATATTAGGTATACATATATTTATTACACTGTCACGCCGTTTGGGAGTTAATACAGTTTACATTATCAATCCACGTGTACAATTCATTTCAAGCAAACCAGAATTTTATGCTAACTAGCAAATTTCAACCTTTCAAATAATATTCTTTCAGATACAATTTAATTATTATTCTTTCAAGTCACATTTTTAGTATTATTAATTCAGTCACATGTTAACTATTTGCTAATTTTAAATATCAATTGTAATCGATTATTTCTTTCAGATTAAATTAAATTTTTGCCTAAATTGATATCTTGTCAAGATATCCATTTTGTAATAGTGTTTCACAATTTGGGAAAGATAACATTATCGGTTGTGGAATCACCTGGTTATTCCAACCGACGGTGTTGCTTGTCCTTTTGATCTCAAGTCAGGTACTGTTCGTTCTTTGAAATTACAGGGTTTGAACGTCTGAGGTTCCTCACCCCTTCACTCCAAGGCGGTTTAGTGACTTTCCTGACAGGACCGACTTCCAGTTCCTACGAGTACCAAGGAGGGTAACGTTTTCTTGTTTGAATGACCATAATTTCATTCTCTGATTTTGTTGTTTATCCGAAGTTGTATTCCACTAATTTTTATAGAATCATTCGAGGTCTACTGTAATTCCTCTCATTGGATATTTCGTTCTTTTCAATTTAATAACTGATTTAATTATATAATTGTTTTCTTAAAATTCAATTTATGTTACAAACCGATTTAAACTTATAATTGTTTTATTAAAATCCCATTTATGTTACAAATTGATTTAATTTTATAATTGTTTTTCTACGAATTCAATATTATTTATATTTCCAATTGTTATTCTAAAAAATTTGTAATTTAATTTTCTTTATAATTCAAATTCTGATGGAATATACGAATTGTTAAGTTGAACTTTTATTGTTTTTCTGAATATCCATCGACTGTTAAACCATCTCGCAATGCTTGTATTCTTGACTGTGAATTCATTTAGTTTTATAGTTTTTTTAAGCAGTTGGCGCTTGGGCAATTCACCAGTCTTGAATCACAAGGCATGTTTCACTACGAGCCCTGAGATTAATTAATTTAAATTGAGCTAGTTGGGCCAATTAAAACCGACCCAAAGCGGGTCCGTTTCGAAGAGTTCTTAGTGTTCTTGTAATTGCAATGTGTCAAGAGAAGGCCTTTCAAGTCGTGATTTATCACGTGGATATTTTTACTTGTTCGATGTCTTACAACCTTGTGGGATGCCCTAAGATGGTTTCATTTGCAATGAAACAAACTGGGATAATGAATAAATGGTTTATTTTTAGTATAGCCACGTTGAACTCTTGACAATCAGCTTGAACATTTTGAGATTCTGGTGAAATACCGATGTTATTTGGCTCAATGAGACATGCATAATTTACGATTTCTTTTCAACCGCTAGGTGCAACGTCCAACAATACTCTAATGCAAAGTTTTTGAATGAACAATACTTACTTACTGCAGTCTCGTTTGCAGAAATAAAGTTCAAAAGTATATTTACATTGAATTTGATCTGGTCTAATATACTATAAGAGTTCACACTGTGGATACACTATGAAACTATAAATAAGAAATATTAACCCTTATCCAATACAAGTGTACTCTGATGATGGCTACTTGGTAGACAAAAGGTCCTCAGTACTTCAAGAGTATTTTTAGTGGATAAGGGTGAAAATTTCTTATTTATACTGGTCTAATATGTTATATATTTATAAACTATGAGAATAGGATGATTCATTAGTAATTTTTCTCAATTCCTCGATTTTTTGTTCGACTAGATTCTAATATTATATAATAGCTGTCATTGTTTCATAGATATTCATTAATTTCGGGTTAGAAATACGTTTATTCATCTTTTCCAAGGAGCTGTCTAAACGTCCTACTGATATGATGTAAATATTCTATCAATCTTAGGATAAGCAGGAAGGAGGGGTACCAGCTGCATAACCTATTTTCGTACATTTATGGAGAGAAATATAGGATAGATACAACAAATATTTGAATCATATAACTTTTCTGGAAATATAAAAACAGTAACAGTTATCATCAGTAGATAAATTATTTGAAAGTATGCACTGAAGCAATAAACGAGGTATTGACATTGAAATTTGAAAATGACTTGCGTCTGGCCTCTGGCGACTGGTTAAGCAACTACATATCTCAATCGTAAGTTATGTTTAAGCAATCGCCGCGCCACAATGCGTTTGGAAGAATGAACTAACACAAGAGAGAAATTTGAAATGCGGGTCTTCTCTAGATTTTTACATGCATTAATGTTTATTTTTTGGTTTGAACAGTATTGATAATGTTCTTACTCTTCTTGCAAATATGAAAGTGTACTATGTATTAAAACATTTATTAGATATCTGGAAATTACAAAAAGAGGTTGTTAAGATTGTACATCATTAGAAAATTCAATTTTCATAAAATTACTGTTGACTTTTAAAAAAAAACTAATAATATAAAGAATATAGACATATTATAATTGCAACATTATAATATTTGTTTTGTCAAAATAAAATGGAGAACTAACTCCTCTTCGATCGGTTATATTTAGTGATAGCTTTAATTTGACACTATCAGATATGGTCCTATATCTGTGCCAGACAATTTCCTATTCATGTCCTTACACCATGCATGTAGGAGAGTTCTCACAGGAATTTTTCGATTATAACAGATCAGTTGTACACATCCTGTTATCATATGAAAACCTTGAGGTATGCTCTGAATCCATACTCTGAACAGCTCCAAATTCTTATCCGGATGAGGAAAACGATATCTTATGGTGGTTCTACTCTTACATCCCTGAACGCAATTAATGATATAAGTCATCCTAGAATAATAATAAATCTTTTAATATACCTACATTCACGGTTGAATAAAATAATAATGAATATTTTTAAGTTGAATAAATTTCGGAAATGTAAAAAGTAAAATAATATACTCACTTTTCAGATATACTTTGTAAATCTATGACCAACAGAGAAAAGCTATATCACCAACAATCTAAGAAATTCAGGAAAGTTGTCTTTCAGTCAAGGTTCACTAATATTTACACTAATATATCAGTAATGTATAACAATAACAGTAAATTACACTCGAAAATGTACACTGAGAATAATCAAATCTCAAGATGCAAGCAAACTCCCCTCCAAATTGAATTAGAATAAATTAGCAACAATGGCTACTACACTCAAAGAGTTCACATTTCTGGCAAGTGCGAAATAATCAACCTTATCGACTAAAAATTCTATCAAAGTATTAAGAACCTTTCAGCTACCAAGTAGCCATCATCCGGGCATCGCAAGCGTGAAATAAGAGACTAGAAAGATAACTCCCTGCTTAGACCAATTAATGGCGGAAGACGAATGTGTAACGTTAGACAAGACTTTAAAGTTAACACTAGCAGTAGCAGCTGCATTTGGATGTAAACCAATAGGTCAGTTTGTTCAACTGTTTATGAACGTAACATAAAGTTAGACGACTTCATTAATCTATTTAACTTGGGTGATGATAGAAGAGGAGATGAAAATTCATATGTTTCAAACTTCAATTTGGTCATGCATACCATATGATAATACAATTTAAAAGTTATCAGTGTTCCTCATACATATGTAAACCATTTTTGTCATATTATTTATGAATGCTTTGTTCAAAAAGGTGTAATGTGGTTCAACCTTGATAACCACAAACAGAAATTTATGTTGTCTATATTCATCACCAAACGAACCAGCTCATGGTGTCCTCTTTGAATTTTTTCCTCTGAAACTTGACCCCAATCAGCAGAACTATCAGCAGCTGAAATAATCATTATGGTGGAATTCAACATTCACTCTACCCCTTTCTATTACAGTTTCAACCCAATTCTGCTCATATTGGGTTGTGATGTAGCTTGCTACTTTTGGCGATTTTTACTTTCTACGGTTTCAATACTCCTTCAAATCTACCAGATCTGAATCCGATTGAATTTTATGCTGGTTTCTCGACCGCCAGATTTTTGCAAAGGTTAACTACTCGTTAAGGGCTTCTGCTAGGGCCCTTACCACAAAGCGTATCACTGTGCTATCTACGGATAGCCTTGTCCCAGGGTAGTCTCAGTGAAGTAAGTAACCAGGGGTCAATAGGGCAGACTGAGTAGTATTAAAATTGCAGGCTTTAATTTTAATTAATACTTGGTTACTTCTCGACTACTTAATTGCTGTTGCAGAAAGTCATTTTAGATAAACACGGAACTTTCCAATAATTTATTTATAGCTTGAACATACATTGATATTTCACTTTCTCTGTATAATAACAATTTATCCGACCCGGGTGAAGCACAAGGAAGCTCAGAAACAATAATTGTTAAAAACGCGGTCCAAATAGGATATTTCCCCTCATTATAGCCTTGCCAACAAATATTCATATAAGTGTTATTAAAAACGGCTTTTCACGCACCAATTATTAGCGAAAACGTGCACGGATAGTCGAGCAGAGCAAGTGAAAGCAGGTCTTGAGTTTAATGGAACCTCCGCAATACCCTCACTGCGCCTGCGTAATATCAGTAATTTTTTAGGGCACTTTCAATAATGGTGAATACTAAGATTCATTTATCCTGCACTTATTTCAGGTTAGTACGCGTAATTTCTCGGTAACGGTCTCACCGGTAATTGTACGACAGTGCCAGGCACTTATATACTACCCACACATAAATTTGGCAATTATAACTCTTACTTCCGGGTAGAACACAGCGTGTTAGACTTATAATACCTCGTCAACAATACGACCCTACTTCCGGGTCGAACACAGCGTGTACAATGGATATTACGACTCTCAAACACACATCCCCCTTCAGAGCCTACTTCCGGGTAAAACAGCGTGTAGACCCTGGCGGAGGACTAACTACGACGCACCCTTATTTCCGGGTAGAACACAGTGTATATTGATACGTCGTGATTCACATTCACTCTGTTCCTCCTTCAGAGCGTACTTCCAGGTAGAACACAGTGTGTAGACCCTGGCGAAGGACTATCTACGACACACCCTTATTTCCGGGTAGAACACAGTGTATATTGGTATGTCGTGATTCCCTTTCACTCTAATCATACATACCCTCTGACACAATACAATTACTTAACAAATTCAATTTTTACGTTTATCGGTACAGAACACAATTAATTTTATCTGGACGTTATGGAAATCTGTAGAGGATAAACTTATCAGGTACAATACCATAATTATAATTACTAATTAAACAATATTTGATATTACAAGGGTGCACCGCGGGCAAAACAATGGAACTCAGTATACTAACTCAAATAGCAAAATCACTATTTACCTAATGCTTCACAGGTAATTGGTGGAGCACTTACTTCTTGATCTCGGCTATCTTTTCACACTGTCTCACTGACAATAATTCATTCAACGCTTGCGAGGCGTTCTTTTATACCAATCGAAGTTCTGGTCAAGTCACCTACACCAGCTCCAGCCGAGCCCTTTTTTGCCCATTTCGCGCTCACGATGGTTCACCAGTTCCTCGATTTTGTGCCGTTTTTATGGTTACATCTGTTCCGATATCTTTTGTTGACACGAAATATGCACGTTCATGAATGAAATCAAAATATACGCGATTTATGAATGGAACCGTATGCAAATCTGACACTTAAACTACACGGAGGTCAATGCCCGGTACTATCTACCTTCCTATACAACAATATAATTATTCGGAATTATCAATTTGAAATACTAATATAAACGAAATCTAAAATTCAACACTAATCTTCGTGTTTCCCATTAAATACCTATTCAATATTTTAGAGCTTCATTACAGGGTATAACTAGATACTACAGGGATCAAGTTGACACAGATGGTAGTTCGGAGGAAAAATCAGTGGCTATGTGGAAAGAGGCTAGGAAACCAGAAATATAACCAAAGACTATTCGACATACTGATGAAGTGAAAAATTATGTGTTCATTAGAAATCTAGTCTATTATTCCACCACGACAGATTTCAGGTAAGCTGACTAGATGAGCTAAAGCTGGTCACCCTTTTATTGTCGAACTCGAGACCTCCCGAACTTCTTCCTACCAGACTTCATTTTTCTATCAAACGGTGAAGACGTGGAACTCTTTGCCTAGTGAGGTCTTTACTTATGTTCATAACCTCCAAACTTTCAAGGAAAAAGTCCAATGCCCATCTCCTCTTCCGACATTCCACCTCAGGCTCGCACGATTTTTTCGAACATTATAGGTTTTCCTGTCGTGCAGTCAAAATGAAAAAAAAATCAAAGTATTCGTTGAAAAACGAATACTTGGAAAATAGTGACCAAAGCTCATTTCAAGGAGGTTCTTGCTATTACTTAGAATTACTTACATACCTATCTTGAGAAGTATGACTATGTATGTGTACTGTTATTACAGCTTATCACAATGTAGTTTTAAATTTAGTTGCATATGAATTATGTGTCAACTGAGGTTTAAGATCATGATTGTGAGATGGAAACGCAAGTCTAAAAACATTATAGCATTATTAATGGGGAGATTTATGATCACCATCATAATCTCAAATTGTTATTTAATTATTACTGACAGATTTATAGACAAAGTAAAAGTTGTGTACATCAGGTTGAGACATATTAAAAAATGTAATTTCTTCAATTCAACTATTGTAAATGCGGATTCGAAAAACATTAAGCTATGAAATTATTAGAATATAAAGTTGATTGTACATGATCAATAATTTGAAGTGAAATTGGATAAGAAAATAAATTTTCAACTTACCTCTACTAAACATTTATCCAGAAAAAGCTTATCTGTTTTACAAAAGGCATCATATAGGGCTTGTTCTGGATTTACATTATAATATTTGCTTTCTGCTAGGTACTGGTGAAGGTGCGCTGCACTATATGCTGCAGCATCGAGACCCGCATGACCATCAAATATTGCATAATAACTGGACGGACTAGCTTCCTGCAATAGAACATTCTATATTGAATTATTATCACGTGGATGTGTACGATATTGGTTCAACATATTGATATCTTACACTTCGGCCTTTGTAAATGATTATTAAGTTCAATATGAAAGCCATCAGCGCCATATACAGGGTGTCCCAGGTTTTAGTAGCAGAACTTCAACAGTCGATAGAAAATTTGATTTTGAGAAAAAAGTTCCTAGTAACATATATGCACAGACGCTTAGTTTTTGAGATACAGGATGTTAAAATTGAAAAAAAAATTTCGTTTTTTGGAAATATCTCCGGAACCGTTTATCGTATAGAAAACAGCTTTTGCGAACATTTTCTGCTCATAGTAAGCTATGTTCTGTGCGATACATTTTTTTTTAGTCAAAATTGGTGAAGATTTTGAAGGGGTAGTGCGTGTTTTTCTCCCCAACTTCTATGCCAATGGAAAAAGTTTTGAGACAACCGTTTGAACCGCCAATGTTTTTTACACAAAAAAGGTACGTACTCTTGGTCATAAGCTCTAAAGTTGACCGTTTTCGAGAAAAATCAACTTTTATGTTGAAATACATGGTCATTTTTTGGTTTTGTTACTTGTTCTAACTTTTGAATAAATTTTGTTTAATTAATAAGAATTGACCATGTTTTTCAACATAAAAGTTGATTTTTATCGAAAACGGTCAACTTTAGAGCTTATGACCAAGAGTACCTTTTTTGTGTAGAAAATATTAGCGGTTCGGAAGGTTGTCTCAAAACTGTACTTTTTCCAGTGGCGTAGAAGTTGAGGAGAAAAACGCCCACTACCCCTTCGAAATCTTCACCAATTATGACTAAAAAAATAACCTTTATCGCATAGAACATAGCTTACTATGATTATAAAATGCTTGAACAAGCTGTTTTCTGTACGATAAACGGTTCCGGAGATATTCGCAAAAACTAATTTTTTTTTTCAATTTCAACACCAAAAACTAAGCGTTTGTGCATATATGTTAATAAGAACTTTTTTTCTTAAAATCACATTTTCTATCGACTGTTGCTGTTCTGCTACAAAAACCTGGGACACCCTGTATACCGTGCCGTGTTAACCAAATGAAAATCTCGATTGAAAACAACATGGACTTCGTAACCGAATGAAAATTTACCCCATATGAATAATAACTGAAGCAAAATATCAAAGGGTCGATTGAAGCATGTGCGGTAGACACGTAGAAGTTACCAATGGTGCGCACTTGATTTGGATCACCTATATAACCAAGTTCTATTCATATCGGTTCAAACGTAGAAATAATACATAATGAGAATACATTTGTATAAGCTTGACAATTCCTTCTATAAAATCCTGTTTTCTCAGCTTCTGCAATTTGCCATTACAGATGACACCTTTAGGTAAGGTTGCAATTACTTGAGTCAATTCTGAAGTAAGGGGTTCCCAAAATATAGAAAAAATCTTCAACTATGTCTGTGTGTATCTGTTTGTTTCGGTTATCTTCCACTAATAAAAATGAAGGACACGAGCTGGAACTTTGATATCTTCGAAAAGTATATGATGATTATCTTATCTGGGAGTTTTCAATATTAAAAATAGTTCCATTCTTTATTTTACAATAAATTCGCATGTCAAAACAATGCAAACCACGCCATGCACATCTGTGTTATGTACATTGTCCGAACTTTTCAAGCACATAGTTTCCTTAGATATCTAGGTAGTTTCTTGAGATCCTTGAATAGTATAACTTTGATAAATTTATTGAAAAAATACAAGAGCGCGGTCCAAGAAGTTAGATTGCTACATGAAGAGTACAAAATTGACTCAATCTATAGTAAAGGTGGAATAATTTTTTTTAGAAACTAGTTTCAAACCTCCAGCGAGCGCTATAAATATTATGAAGAAATATGGAATTTCAGTGAAATTACGTTATTAAGCCAACATATTATAGATGATCTGGTCTGCAGTGAATTTATAAAAGTTCCAGTGAAATCATTCGAGCCGTCTCCGATCATATTGAGTCTTCTTTTAACTTTATTTGCATATACTGATTAATCGTGTGTTTCGAAAAAAGATATATAGAGAATGAAAAGATCGAATACAGTTGTAGTGAAATGCCATTTTAAACGAATATAACACAATTTCTTCATCTATTGGTTTATCAATTTGGGAAATTACAAAAAAGGGAGCTTATTACTATTGAAATGTCAATTTGATCAATGAGTAGATGCCATTTCACAATTTCTTCATCTATTGGTTTATCAATTTGGGAAATTACAAAAAAGGGAGCTTATTACTATTGAAATGCCAATTTGATCAATGTGGTGTATTACAATTAATAAATTAAATTTATCAACACTGGGACTGCTCTATACCTTGTTCCAGGCATAGTTGTCTGCATGCAACTAAATATCATGTGCATTTAGAATTTAGATGAGCTAACAACGAAATAATGCCCTTAATGTGCTTAGTTATAATCCTCGTGTTAGTTGATCTTTCAAGGGCATTAATACTGGAACTGCTCAACATCTTGCTCCAGGCACCGCTGTCTGCATCCTCGTGAATTTCGTGTGAATTTACATTCACAATGATAGAATGCCCTTAAAGTGCCTGGTTCTAATCCTGGTATAGGTGGTTCTTTCATGGGCAGATGCAAAGCGCAAATCTGGGAATTACATTTCTGTGGGAGACGTATTTCTTCCAACGCCATTAAAACTACATAAAATCGGAGGTAATACGAATCCGGTCTGATATTCTCTTTACACATTTCAAGTTTGAATTTATCAGTTTCAGAAAAGTGCTATTTCAGTAAGAAGCTTTATTATTTTGCGGTCTGTTCTTCAGTCTGTAATAGGTGTGAAATTGTAGTTACTTCAACAAAATAAGTAGGAAAAATAAGAAGAATTTATATAATAAATGAAAGGCAGGTTTCCCACTGTTACGGCTGTTTTAAAATCGCTGCATAGCACCATCTAGTATGAAGAAAAACTTGTAAGATAATACATGCCAAATAATTTAATAACATTTATTAAATAAATTTCTTAGTATGGGTTTTATAAGAGAACTATTGGTCTCAAAATAATAAAAATGAATTTAAAAAATGTCGGTCTTATCGTTTCGTTTCTTTAGCACAATGAGTACATTGTGAGATATTTTGAGGTAGCATTCACATGTTCATCGATAATGTGGTTTTAATTCCCAACTGTTGCTTATCATGAATTCATAGAATGCAAATGATATGACCCAATTAAAACAAACAATTTTAAACATTCAACCGCAATCTTGATTAATGAGAAAGTTGACAAACAATGACATAAGCAAAGCGAATTCTAAACCAAATTATAACTAGGATCGGTAGGAAGATTAGATTTCGCCTCTCCCTATGTTTGCCACGTTACTGGTTCCATATTTTGAAGATTACCTTCTGAAATTTGATTCAGTTTATTTAGCTCATTCGGATAATTAATTTTTGTTTGTAGTGGAAAGATAAGTTCCCAGTGTCACATGGTTCCAGAAGAACTTTATATGAGAACTAATTTCCCTGAAATGATTCGTTTTCTAATGTTGCAGGTTTTGTATTGTGTCTTGGAAAAGACTCTGGAAGGTAAAGTGAGGATGACATTGTCATTTGCTATTGTCATACATATTTATATCGAATAAGTTCTTTGTCAAAGAATTTGTGTATTATAATATAATTATATGAGTACATACTTCTTCATGCCTAATTCATTAACAAACTTCCTGCATGTACAATTACACAAAATAACGTACTTGCAACTCAGTGTAGACAGTTGCACACTTTTCCTCAATTTCAGTGACTCATCATAACCAAACGCCATACCTTTTTTTAATTGTTAAAGTTTTCGCCACATCTACATTCTAGCCCCTTCAGAACGATACCTCAACCATCACCCGACCTTCTGTACTTTTCTCTATCGAACTGGTCACTGAGGCTATAGTGCAGTGAAATGGGTATTGGACCCGTAAATTCTTGGGAAATGGATCGATTTTGATGGAACAAAGTGCATTCTCTTCAGAATCAGAAAAAAGTTGACCACAAAAAGTTGCGCAAATTGTTTATATTATTTATAAGCAATAAATAAGCAATTTAATTTTTGAGATTACACGAAAATTTCTAAAAAAATGCAAAATTTTAACGTTTTTGATCTGATAAAGACTATTTTATGTTATAAACAATTTATTTATTAGCAAAATAGATGAATTCGATCAAAACTCCGACTTTAGGGTCGTCTTCGGATAATTTTGGTATTCTGAGTTCGATTTTTTCCGCCAATATCGTCGAATGTATACCCACAAATTTGCTAATTTGTTATAAACAAATTATATTTAATATTATATAAATGTCGAGTTTATAGTCGTTTTCGAATAATTTTGGCCTCCTGAGTACAATTTTATTGCTATTATGGTCTTTAAATGCATACATAAATTTTTGAATTGTTATAACCAAATTATTAATTAACAAATAAAGAAAAAAGAAATGTGACATTTTTATTCATTTTTATATGATATGCACACTCAGAATTTGATTTTTTTGACAAAATTGATGAAATGTATCGAGTCTTAATATAATTTGAAAAATGGCATGCCATTAATATATAATATATAATCAATATAGTGCATTTCATATTGAGTTTACAATTTATATACCCGAAAAGAAATGGATAGTATATCATAATTATATTTTTCTAATCTATATATATATATATATACTTTATTATGCTAAATTCTATATAAAATATGTCACTAACCTGTATATTGAACATACTATTCAAATCGTGTATCACAACATGTTTATCTTCCATACGTCTTCTAGTATTTTTTATAGCATAAACACTAACAATGTTATGGGAGGTTCCAGGGGAAGGCAATGAGTACAACATACTATTATCCAGATAGCGTAGACATACTTCGTTTATTTTTGCCATCACAGCTTGCATCAATTTCAGAGGTTCGTAAGCTAAAACATAAATTGCAGTTTGATTTTCAATAAAAATAAAGTATAGCTTTATAGCTAACCAGCCCGCATAGTCAGCAATGAATAAATCATAAGTACGAGGGCAAGGTGGGAAGTTTCTGAAAACAAAATAGATGGCTACGATCGAAAGTCCCATGTGACATTTGTGATGTACCACCTTTAACTAGAACACCCATCGAAAGCAAGCATCCTTGAAGATTTTTGTGAACATGGAAAAAGTGAATTCCGCATCTTGATTAAACATTATTCCTTGCGTGGAAAAAACATTACGTAAACCAAAACATCGCTTGTTAAACATTATGGGAATTCCTCATCATCGATTGGAACGATTCACAAGTGGTTTACTGATTTTCGTTGTGGTAGTATGACCACAAAGGACGCCGAACGTTCTGGTCGTTCAATTGAGGTTACAACGTCAGAAATCGTCGATAAAATCCATGGTATGATATTGTACGTTCGGCGAGGTAAAGTAAGTGTACGAGATTGTTGAGGCTATGGGTATCTCAACCGGATGGGTGCGGAACATTTTGCATACATTTCTGAATGTGAGAAAGCTATATGCCAGATGGGTGCCACATTTGCTCTCTGTTGACAACAAGCGCGATCGTGTGACAACTTCAAAGGAGATTTTGGCAAAGTTAAAGGTCGATAAGAAGGACTTTTTCCGCTGTTTCGTAACCGTGGACGAAACATACGTCTATCACAACACACTAGAGACTAAACAACAATCAAAATAATAGACTTGTCCTGGCGAATCGAAGCCGAAAATGGCCAAAGTGGGTTTATCGGCCAACAAAGTCACGGTGACAGTTTTCTGGGATGCACACGGTATCGTCCATATCGATTACCTTGAAAAGGGCAAAACGATCACCGGTCTATATTATGCAGAGCTGTTGGATTGATTCGACGCCTAGTTGAAGCGAAAGCGGCCGCATTTGGAATAGAAAAAAGTTCTCTTCCACCAGGACAACGCACCGGCGCATAGGTCCGCAGTCGCAGTGACAAATTGCGCTACGAATAAGTTCGTCATTCACCATACTCTTCAGATTTGGCCCCCTGCGATTTTTATCTATTTCCAAACTTGAACTTGGCTTGGCGGAAAGAGATTTGGCTCCAACGATACCGCCAATTAGGTTTAATAATAATAATGTTTTTCATTTGCAACAGATAACATCCATCACAGGAAAATACAATAAACAGAATAATATAAATGAAAAAATGTTGCAGACTAATATGTTAGTAATAAATAATAATACATTGAGAAATATTAATATCCTGTTAGTTAGTAAGTCGTCCCATACCGTTTTAACTTATTTACATTTATTGCTACTAACGATGATTGAATTTGAATTGGTAAATATAAATATAGTACCTTTTGAATTAGAATATTTTCATCTTCATTCTATTTGAGCGAAATATTGTGTGAATAGTTCCAAGTAAAAAATTTGCAAGAATACCAACTGGGAAAATTAATTAAATTAATAACAGCAGCAAACCTCTATGTAAAGTATAATCGCGAGTAGCAAATGCAAACGATTATAAGCTAGGTACTCCCAATAGGAAAAATAAACGCTTATTATTCAACTAGACTTATTTCATCTTTCTTTTTTTCCATTCCGAGACAATAATTGGAAAATACGGATATCCGATACAAAATATTATATTTTTGACCTGAATTTTGGAAATTCCAAAATTGTCGCAGGAATTCATAACATACTCGTTTCCATCAGAGGTCGAGTATCTGTGAAGTCCTTTTATACGATTCCACTAATTTTTTCATGTGTTCTCTTCTTGAATACAAGTTAACTCTGAGTTCAAATCTGTTATATTTTTTTATTGCTGAATGAGGTTATAAAATTTGAGAATTGTACTGAAATCGATTTTATACTCTTTCTTTAATAACAATATAGTTCCCTGGGGTCATGTTGGTTGACAGCACAACTAAATAATTTATAAGGAATCTTTCTCTCGATTTCTGGTTGAATGACATGAAAAACAATATTCCTGATTTCATTTTTTTGTTTATATTAGCAACAAGACATATTTCACCATGGTGTTGGCTATATGAATATGTATAATGAGTCGAGTGAGTTCTTTACAGAACTATTGAAAGGAAAGGAAATTAAATTTGCTATCTGATTGTTATTGCTTACTAAACGGATGAGGAAGTAAAGTTGACTGAATTATTGCAATCTTCCGGTTACTAGAAAACGGCAGCATATATTAATTTGAAGTTGAATAGAATCAGTCATTACGTGATGCAAATCCATTCTAAACTTAAATCAAATAAGCATTAAAAGTTCGATTTTCACTAGTTTAATAAATAAATGTAATTATAGTTTGGCTAACACCGTAGCTTTTTCAAAAAAATATTACAAAGTACTAACTTACTACAAACGAGCTACCTAACAATGATAATCTTGGGATAAATGGTTATCCGAATTAAAAGATAAATTGGTAGGAAACCGAAAATCTAATTATACAAATTTAACAATTATTAAGTATTAGTTGATCGTTCAACAGGATATCGGATTCTTATATTTATTAATTTCTAGGGATTCCAGCAAGATTGATTTATTACTTTTATTCTGAATATGTAAAATCTTGAAATTATCATTAACGATATGGTTTTCCATAATTAAATTGTAATCAATCAATTAATCTTGAGTTTCGACAGTTTATTTCTACATTTATCAAAAATTGTATTGTGTATTAGTCTTTCCATGTAATTAAGAACCATAAAAATGTAAACATGATGTGATCAATTGATCACATGACTTCACTCACTCGTTAATGTTGTTAAGTTGAATTTGGTTAAATAATTTTAATAACGCAACCAATTTTAACTTATATGTTAAGTTTCATTATCTGAGAATTTGTTATTTCATATAAGTTCTTCCGATTCTGAAGATTATAATGATGTTTATCTCAAACGAACTGCAACATATAAGGAATGGAAGAATATGAAAATGTATGTCGTTGAATTTTTTGGAAATAGCTGGCAATTAATTCATCAACAAACAGATATAGTATAATCACTTATCAGACTATCTGACATGAGATATATTAAATATCTAACTGATTTCAGAGGAGGTTGCATCATATCATACTAGGTAATGGAAACACGCAAATTGTCGTTGATGATTTTATTGGAGTTTTACGATCTTCTATTTACAGAATAGTCAATAGGGCAACATACTATCATGTGCTATTGCAGTTTTGAGACATTGTTATATAATAAACTGTTACAAACTAAATTGGTTTCCTTACTTATTATATCAAATAATACAAATTATTTGTAATTTTAAATGTAATTTATAAACAATTGTAGTGTTTGCCAAATGTTCCAATAAATAGTGATTGTATCTAACTATTTATAATAAGAAAAAAAGGAACATTGGATATCTTGCTTGCTGAAGCTGGAACTGAAGGGCAGTGTTATATGTTATTGTAACATGTGAAAAAATCATTCATACTTCTGAATTGATGAAACAGTAGCTCATGATTTTCATTGAGATTTTCAATAAAATAATTTATTTATACAAAATTGTGAAGCATGTTTCAGTTTCTTACATATCATTTAAAGGATACAAATGAAACAATGATCATTTGCAGCTGAGATATAATCATTAGGTGATGTGAAGTACATGATAGAGCTATTTGCTTTTTGATCACCACCTGGAAGCAATAAGCATTCGTTTTTTCTTAAATGGTTGTAAGAAAAAGGCCACTCAATACCGCTATTCTAAGATCTGTATGGGCCGACTAACCGTCATGTATCTCCGTGTTGACAGTTGGGCTTTTCCTTTAATTTTCACTGGCTCATCCTAGCCAAACGACACAACTTTTTTATTGTTAGAGTTTTGGCACATCTACAGTCTAGCTCCTTTTGAACGATACCTCAATCACCACTCTACCCTCTGTACTTTTCTCTATCGAACTCCTAACACCCCTTTACACTACTAATATATAGATATTAGGTATTTAATTACAAAGAAAATCAAATTTTATCTATCTCATAATACCAAACATCAATTTAATAATTTCCAAATTTAGGTACTTCATAAAACCTCAACATTACACACGTTCACGCAATTTTTATAGGATTTCAATGCACAAGTCGTCTGCAGATGCATTTTTAATTATAATCATCCATCCTTTTCTAAAATACATGCAATAAACAAGAATTTGTTGTTAAATATAACAATTAACTGTCGAAACGTCAACCCCAAAATTAATTTTATTCCTTGTAATACATGCAATAAATCTTAATTCGATAATATATATATATATATAATAGATTCAACTTACCGTTGTCCGAAGGATTGAAGCCACATAATAAAGGTTGTTTTTTGCAGGCTTTTCTAATTTCGTCAATGACAATCTTTGTGATAGGTGCTATAAGATGCAGAGGGCTATTTCTGTAAATAATAAAACAATTATTAATGATATTATGGATTTGTATGAAGTCGAAGTCCAACTTCACTAAAAAAATATTATCGAAAAATAACGTCTACATATCCGAGTCAAACTTTCCTATTCCCTTTAAAAGTCTTACATTTACTATGAAAATTGTTTGCTAGAAATGGCGAAAGAGCGGTGTTTTTTCTAGAATTTATTATTAGACATAAAGATACTTTGTTCCATGGAAAGTGACCTTATAGCATGAAATATTCTGTAGTTTTTTGTAGGGTTCTAGATGTTTTTGATCAATTAACCGGTCAATTAACAATTTGAAAATAAAATAAAACAAACAAAGAAATCATTATGTATTTTAATTGGGATACTAGATAAGGTACTAATGTGAAACTCATCATTTTACATATGTTTTCGATAATGGCTACATCGCAATTGAAAAGTGCTTTAGATAGATTATAATTTAAGTGAAAAATTAGTAATTATATATTTCAATTACAAATATACATTTTGACATGGAAAATTTGCAAACATACTTAGTAAAAATAAAACAAACGAACATTATTAGGTGAACTAGGTAAATTAACTTTAGTCTAGAATCTGAATAATGATAAATTATCATCATCTGAGTCAGCTTCTGAAGATTAAAATATATTTAAATCGGATTTCTTGGATTTATCCCTTAGTATTATTATTATTAGCTATCTTGGCTCTCGGGGGCACGGAGCACCCGAGGCGTCTATGCAAGATTTCCCCTCCTCCACGCAAAAAAAAAAAATCCCTAGGAGATAAGCACCATGTCCAATACGCTAATGCGAGTCCCTGGACCGCCATGGCACCTGCGACGCCTTATGGAAATAAGACGCCGAACTCGGAGGCTAACAAACGCCCTCACACTTCGGTGTCCACACTCGTGTGCCCCCACGTGACCGAACGCCGCAGACCTTAGGGGCCAGCTATGCTCTCATCGGAGAAGGAGCCCTGCAACTTGCCGGTTTTCGGGAGAGCACCATTAAGCGTCGGAACAACGTTACCCTCCTAGAGGTGGAGCCATCGGCTCTACGTAGAAGGAGGGCCCAGGTAACTTTACTAGGGCCGTCTGCGAAGGAGGGGGGGGACAGTCCAAAATACTGCCTTGCCTCTCTCTGAAATAAAGGAACCGCCAGGTCCCTCGGTCCTTCCTTAGCTGCGTGCACAGGCTAGGGGTGTTTTTACCTAGCCAGGATCAACGTTAAAATGACCGGCAAAATAAACTTACCGCAGGCTTACCTACAACACGGCAAGTCTTCAACTGTCGTGCTACATTAAAGGCTCTCTGAGCTCAAAATAAACGTATGCTTAATACAAGAGCCGTGGTGCTCTCTCCAAGGATTCCACGATTGCCGAACGGGGAGTGCACGTCATCGCCGGACGAGACGCTGCGACATCTAATGTCGGTGGATTTCGCCATGTCTGATGACCATCTCATAATCACATCACCCGAGAATTTTCGTGTCACCACGAGAGCGCTTGATCACGGGATGCCATCGAGAGTGGTCAGCTATGAAAGAGTGCCCTGGGGTATCTCCAGCTTTGCGTCCTACAAATCACCGGGGATGATGATATCTTTCCGGCTCTCTTGCGAGAGAGCTTGGAACTTATCACCATCGCAGTGCTCTGAATATTCCGATTTTTCATCGCCTCTCAATTTGTACCAAGGCTTTGGATGTCGGTCTAAGTAGTTTTCATTCCTAAGGCGGGAAAAACTGAATTCACATAAGCCAAATCTTTCCACCCTATCAGCCTCACGTCCTTTCTCTTGAAAGCTCGGGAGACGCTGATTGATAGTGTATATTAAAGACGGTGCATTTCGCCTACCAGGCAGGCAAATCACCGAGACGGCCCTTCATCGTCTGATTACCCAGATGAATAGGGCTCTTACTCTTGGACAGTGCGCTGATTATGAGAACAACAACAAACGGAAGCGTAAACAATGAAATCTTTTAATTTTTTTCAAGTCGAGACTTGTCGGAAACGGAAACTCAGCCGTATAGTTAGTTGGTCACAAACTAGTCTGTTGTTCCACCACGAAAGATTCCAGATAGGCGGACTAGACGGGCTCAAACTAGTCACTCCTTTATTGTCAAGTTCGAGACCTAATTTCTTCCTACCAGACTCCATTTTTCTGTCGAACAGCGAAGTTGTGGAACTATTTACCTAGTGAGGTCCTTCCCTATGCCTATCACCTCGAAAAAAAATGTGAATGTCTATCTCCTCTCCCAACATTCCACTGCTGGCTTACACGATGTTCTTCGAACATTATAGGTTTCCCTCTCGTATAGTCAAAGTATAAAAAAAAGTTCTACCAGTGCCAGTCTACAGCTCGAACAAGTAACATCGTTTTAATATTCACTGTGTTGTGTGTGTGTTATGTTTAATAAATAGAAAATTCGTTTATTCAATTATTTAAACTGGAAGTAACCGTGTTTATATATACAATCTAAGTCAACTTATTTTCTACCACACCTTTTTATTTTTTCTGAAATTGGTACGCTTATAGTGTAAAGAGGTGGTCGACTTTTCTCAGATAGAAACACGACAGGTATCTCCTTTTGGGGAGAGAAGGAGAGAGAGAGAGAGAGAGAGAGAGAGAGAGAGAGAGAGAGAGAGCGAGAGTATCAACCCTGGAAATCTGTAGTAGCCACCTACAAAAATTGGTTGTTGCCATCAGAGGTTAGGTATATACAGTAAAAGAGCTGCCTTGTGACCCCGCGTTCAAAAAGCTCTAGATGAATATAACCATCAAATGCTGCATGAACTGCTATGTCATCCGTCCATATCTCAACTGTCATAGTCTATGGAGCCATGAACTATAATGACGTTTATATGTTGAACAATGAACTGACATGGTTACCTGTCACTTCCAGAACAGTTGACGTCAAAGGACGCCAGCTATAGAGTGTTTTTATAAACCTTCTTCTAACAGTACTTGTGTATTTTATGTAACTGTTGAAAACTGCCTCGACAAAGAATGAATTCACCTATAGTTTTTATATCAAATCTTCAATGAAATAGTTATGTAATCAATGAGATTTCGATGAAATAATGTATTCCTAATTAATTTTAGGGTTGGCGACTGTGTAGTCACCGTAGCCGATAAGTTGGCCACAAACTATAGTCGAAAGTCCTACAACATTTTATGAATCTCACGGTAGCCTAGTTATACTAGGAATAATTATTCTATTACTGATTACTAGTGGTATGTAGGCCTACTGGGGATGGTTTCCACTTCACAAAAAAAAAGCAACGTGCCATAAGTGTACCTCCTGGGGAAACGAACCTGAATTATCCAAAATCGTTTGCTGTTCGGGGACGAGTCCTATTGCTTTTCACGGTGATGAACACACCCTTTTTTAAGAGTTGAAAGTTTTAGGAAATCATAGTCCCCAAAGTATACATTGAATCGATTCAAAACTTATACAGTATATTTAAGTTAATTTAAAACTGCTTTCACCCGAATGTCAACATAATCGTTCGAAAACAAAAACAAAAATTTGCGCACCGGCAAATAGTAAGGATTTCTGAAATTTACCCCCGGAAATAAAGATAAGTATTAAATGTTAGATACTTTCCTAAACATACATTCGTTTCGCATTGGAACGAACTTTTGGAATTAAAAATTGAGAAAAAATTTCGAAAATTGAAAAAAAAAATTAAGAATCGTTCTGGTGATGTTCAAACAACCCAAGTAGTGCAAAAGCATGGACAGCGGATTTTTGTTGCAGGGACCAAAACGGAAGGCCTTGGACAATCTTGACCGTCCTTCTAAGAAATTTCATTCATCTTCAAAGCAAAATATAGGAACACTAGATTTACTAACAATTAAAAATGTAAACTACACCCGCAATAATATTTTTTATGCAAAAAAGAAAAGGTTTCCAAAAGTGCAGAAGAAACATTAACTTTGCTGAAGTCTACTAAATTCGACACTATTGAGTGGGAAGAATTCGCACATGTAGAATGAACAATATTTTTTCGTGCGAAACTTTTTACATGATTTGTGTGGACAAAATGTATTTGATGGAACATTTGATTACTGTTTTGCAAATTGCTTTTGCAAATGTTTACCTAACCTAATTTTGTTCAATGGCCATTAGATTCCACTTGTCTTTTGCGTTCTAAAAATAACATTCTGAAAAATATAAGGATGCATTTAGTTTTATAGTAAGAAAATGTAAAGGTTTAGGATTAGATATAAAGCCTTAATTGTATATTTTGAAAATGTATCCATAACGCTTTAATTCTATTTCAGCCGGAAGTAATTTTAATTGGATGCTTGGTATGTCGATCGAATATAAAAAAGCAGACACTGAATTGAGAAAATGGTTAAATTATATATTTGGCTTGGCATTTTTAAAGTCTAAAGAGTGTTTTGTGTTTTATTTAATGAGGATGAAAGGATTTTTTTGACTATTTAGTAGACAACTATTTAGAAAATCATGCTTTTTTCCTCCGAAAATATGGGCCACTTTTACAGTATCGATGAATAAAACAACAAATCTTTTCATTCTAGATTTATTGCAAATTTTTATAAAACACCCCTCGCCTTCAGGTTTGTAGAAGTAGTATTAAATTGTCAAACTGAAAGTTACGTTAAGTTAAATTGTTTAAATGAAGCAATCAGAATCGAGTACGCCCATTTTGCTCGGTCGTATAACTAGTGGTCAACTGATCATCCCAACTCCTTTTTCATCTGATATATACCAACGTCTACAAATCTTTTTTTTTTATTTTTAAAGTTTTACCTATTGGTATACATGAAAATAAAGAAACTAGTCAGAAGAAATTAAGGTATCTCAAGATTTGTTTTTCAATTTCTCAATTAATTCGAAGAAGCTTTTCAATGAAAATGCAACAGCAGTCGGTTTCAGTTTATTAGACCCCCTTAAAAGCCATTTTACAACGTTGTACGTTCGACAATCAATATTGGAAACTATTTTTCTCATGTTATTACATGGTTTAATTTGAAATCGACTTGATACATTTGTTCAATGGGTTTGTTCTCAAGTTGGAATAGGGTCCTTCCTCTAGCCTACTTTTCTTTATCTGATTTTTGATAAAAATAATCTGTAGTCATTAAACTTGTAACTTGTAACGAAGCTTAACATTTAATATATCATTTATTTTGGATCAGGTAAACTCCGGTTAAACAGTTCATTATTTCAACAGAAATGCGTGGACTCCAAATGTGCGTTCCGTGGTATTACAAAATTCTAAATCTCCGTAATTCCGAATAAGTGTAATTATTTCCATAAATGAAACGCACATATCGCATTCATACCCGCTTCGAAATTTGTATTCATTCCGATTCACTTATGTTGCAAAAACGAGGGTCTTAGTAAATTAACGCATCAAAGTTTGAACAACCTTATGTGTAAAAACTGCGTACAACCAAATAACTCCGATAACATGACATGAAGAAAAAGGCCACGGCCTAAAATAAGGAACTGGTGGTACGAACTTGACCAGAACCTCGGAAAACATATAAAAGACATCGGCAGAATGATCTAGGCAGATTTTTCTATAAAGTTAGTTAAAAGTTAAGAGAATTGATAGTTGTAGAGTTACATAAAAGAATTGATAGTAGATTATTGAAGTTAGTTACTTGGATAGATTATAACCTAACTTAATAGTGCGAAATATGTAACACCATTCCGTGCGTCAGTGAATTAACGTAAGGTAAATGATAGCTTAATATACAGGTTGTTTCAGTTTTTTCGTTCATAACTTCGGTAAATGATCGAACTTCTAAAAATGATAGGGGTCTTTCATATAAAATTTTTCTCTGAATCACTTCGTTTCCGAGATACATGGTGTTGAAGATTTGAAAAATTATTACATTGTCTTAATTATCTTCTAAACAAACGAAGATTTTTAGTTTAAACTTGGTACACTTCAGTTTTACTGGATAAGAAATTTTTTTGGTGATATAATGTTCTTGAGACAAATACAGTAGCGTAGTTATGGGATTTTGTACGCATTTAAACTCCTTAAACTTTTACGCCAATGGTCGGAAATTATTATTGTATACAAATTTAAAAACTTTTATTCATTTTCTATAAAAAAGTATTCGTGATAAATTTCTCTTAGAGGCTTCCTGTTCGAACTATTTTGATTTTTCTGATCAGGGTCATCTTATGGAATTTCTTCTGAAAGGCTATTTAAAAAGTAAAAAGATATTTAAATACCTATTTATTGGTAACGATAAAAAATAATTCATAATAAATGTTCTAAATGATCCATTTACTTCAACGCAACGGCGACATAGATTTCTCAAAGACCTTCCTGTTCGAATTAACATTTTATTATTTATTTCACCACAAACTCTTCGAATACGATGCAGTAGATCTTCTCTATTATGAACAGGCGTGGCATAAACTTTATCTTTCAAATACCCCAAGCAGAAAAGTCCAGAGGATTAAGATCAGGTGATCGAGGAGGCCATGCAACTGGACCACCTCTACCAAGCCATCTTTCACCGTACTTCATATCTAGCCATTCTCGTGCTTTTCTTCCAAAATGGACAGGACTGTCATCCAATTGTATCCATGCATTTGTTCCCTCATAGAGTGGCGTTTGCTCCCACATGACTTCGTGATTAGTTTCCAAACATTCGAAAATATGGGCCAAAAATGTTGTTTTTATAAATGCCAAGCCAGACACCGACATTGAACTCTTCTTGAAAATTTATACATCTTGTACCATGATGGGTTTTCATTTGCCCATAAGGAACTGAACAACAACGAAAAATTTCTCCAGCAAATATTGTGGGCAGATGAAGCACATTTTACACAGACGTGGATTTATTAATTTTCCCAATTTACGTTTATGGGCAAATGAAAACACTCATGGTACAAGATCTAGGAATTTCCAAGAAAAAAATCAGTGTCAATGTCTGGCTTGGCATTTACAAAAACAATAGTTCTGGTCCATATGTTTCAGCAGACATACTAACGGCCGCTGCATTTTTCGACTTTTTGGAAACTAATCACGAAAACATGTGGGAGGAAACACCTCTCAATGAGAGAATAAATATATGAATACAACTGGATGGCTGCCCTGTCCATTTTGGGAGACAAATACGAGAATGGTTAAATAGGAAGTATGGTGAAAGATGGATTGGTTCAGTTGCTAACCTCCTCCATCACCTGACCTTAATCCTATGGACTTTTTTTTGCTTGGGTTATTTGAAAGATAAAGTTTATGACACGACTGTTCATAATGAAGAAGATAGCATATTGACAAGCTTTGTGGTGAGGACCCTAGCAGAAGTCCTAAAGGAGGAGTAAACCTTTAGAAAAATCTGGCGCCCGAAGAATTGAAGTTTACCGCAGTAAGTAGTTTAGCGCAAAATTGACAAGGCAGGTCAAAACTCTTAATTAATCTTCATAAATATAAGGTTTTTAAGATTTCCGTTGACAGAAAATCTTTTCATTCTTTATGAACAAAGTTTGTTTAAGCAGTACATCGGGTTTTCAATATCAGTGACTCTAGGTTTTCGATACTGTTTTCTGTTTAATGCAATGATTTAAACCATTACAATGTTATGAATATCTCATTCTTCTTTACTGAATGTCTATTTGTTTCGAATTCAGTAGTTGTTATATATATTATTAACTGTCTTGATTTTATTCAGCGTTTTATGTTGAATAACAGTATGGATGTGATTAAGGTAATAATCAAATTCCATAGAAGAAATTACAAAGTTTTGAGGAATGATAGAATATGCTAGAAGTTAGAGTTCATTATAATTTTAACATTTTAATTTAGGAGGAGTAAGTGGACACTTATGTCTTTTGGAAAAATCTCACGTTTAATACAATCGTTTAGAAATTAGATGTCAACTTTTGGAAAACAAATATTAGTTTCAAATTAAAAAAGCAATCGTATATTCATATATTTAGTTTATATAAGTGGTATTTTCGCTGCACTCAGAGAAAAATCAGATTTTTTCCTATACATATATAATTTATTGGTATGAAAGTTAATATATTGTTGTAAAAGTGTAAATTTGTTCTATTCATTCTGCTGAAATTCTATAATTCTCTATCGAATTCGATAAAAATGTTCAACAAATCAGTTACTAATAAGTCAATTATTATTTGGTAAATACATGTCCATATTGAACAAGTTAGATTATTATATACTAGATGTTGTTCGCGGGCTACGCCCGCACAAACATGATACCCGTAAAAGAGGGCATCGGCTTCGTCGCCGCGATATCATTCCTAAATTTCAAGACTTAATGCATATTTCGAATGAGTAGAAACAGCAAAAAGCGGACATTATGTGACTGTCAATGTATCAGCTGTTTGTCATCTAAATGTTACCAGTTTTGTTGAGGGATAATGTGTTGTCTGTCTTAGATCTCCGAATTTTGATGTTACCATTAATCTA
Source organism: Endomychus coccineus (assembly GCA_958510875.1). Classification (NCBI taxonomy): domain Eukaryota; kingdom Metazoa; phylum Arthropoda; class Insecta; order Coleoptera; family Endomychidae; genus Endomychus; species Endomychus coccineus. The sequence goes on from OY294069.1 coordinate 109,974,990, forward strand.
TGGAACTGTCTGTCATGTAAATTATAAGGTATCAAAAAAGTCAAAATAAATCGAATCCCTTTTACCTCGTTTGGGATCGAGCTTGAAAAAATACGTTCTTAGGGGGGCTGTCTACGTCGTATAAGGAACCTATCTGCCAAGTTTATACTCTATGTTGCATTGTTGCTGTCTGGTTTCACTTCTATCGCCGTTAGATTTGTAGACGCAATTTTTGTTCTTCCCTTAATGACAGTTGAAGCATGCCCAAGACTGTTTCCCTTTTATCGGTTAGATTTGTACTGCAGCTTTTTTTTCAATTTGTCTTATGAATGAAAATGTTTTGAATAGGGTAATTCTTCAAAACATTTATTTGAGAGCACATGTTTCCAAATAATTATGAAAGCTAATAACAATTCAAATCACTTTATTTTCCAAAAATTACAAGAAAATTATACCAATACATTATTTCAATCAAAGATGAATACCAAACCTATCAATACCAAACTGAAGTACAATAAGCAACAAAGAGATTATTATTATAATTTCAAACAAAAAAAGGTGAAAGGTATAACTGTAATATAACATATAAACAGATGGATCTCAAATATTACAAGAGTATTCCTAGAAAATAATATTTGCTAAAAAAATTATAATTAGTCTTCTAGTTTCAAATCGCGCTATCCAACGTTGGTAGAATCGAACCCTCCCTCGCGAATTATTTCGAAAAGAGACGCGTATTATTACCTCAAGGTAGGTGCAACCAAGCTTTCCCACCCTTAAAAAATTGTTCCCCATTGAAATCAAATTTTCTGGAGCTCAGACACCATATAAGGTTATTAACCTCAGTTTTAATGGTTCAGGGCATTGCTGATAAAACACATTCCAGTTCGTTTCTCCACATTGTTCTCTGAAGGAAACCAAAACAGCTTTGATGTTTTCTTTTAAATCGAGTCTTATGTTATTCCAAGAAGCTACAGCATCACAGAAATACATAAAATTCTCCTTACAAAAATTAGGATAACATACAACAACTTTACACAGGCCACGAAAAGCTAGATCTTTTTCTTCAGAATCTTTAACATTTCTAACCAACATGCAACAATTTTTTAAAATGGTCTCTGCATCAGTTAGTGCTACATCTGTACAAACATAACAAATGATACAGAATGATATAGCTACCGTTTGGTACATTGAACGAGTCATATTTGGATTTCTTAAAATTGATACAAGTGGTGTTAAGATTTCTGGGAGGTAGGATTCAAAACTGGAACCCATTACTGAGCAAAGTTTTCCAATGACCCAAGCAGCATTATTACAAACCCCTTCAAATCTCTGATCCAAGTTTTTTATGATTATTGGAATATATTCAACGACACTGTTAGATAGGAAGGGGAAACACAACATTACCAATTCTCCATACAAAGCTGTAGCAGTTTGCCGAATCAATACCATCTTCTCCAACATTGTGTTATGTAACAAATAAAGTAAATTACTGTTTGTAACATATTTTATGAAATGGTTTTTTAAGCCAAGTGCCATACTGTACAAGACATCATGAGCTACATTCATAGGCTCTTTATCTGGTGAATCAGAGTCATCAAGATTTTCATTGTATGTATTACAATTTCGGATTGTATCATTGATAATTTGTAAGCAATGCCAATACACTACTTCGGAATAAGGTAAAAAAGAGATTTCCAAAGCTGGTATTATATTGGCCAGGCACTCCAAGACAGCAACAAAATTATCGTCAGAATAATTATCACAATTTGTGAATTTATGCATTAAAGGTGGCATCAATTTATTAACATATTCTGGTTTACTTAGATGACCACCCACAGATTGTGCTAAAACACCTATAGCATCATACAGCAGGTATAAACTTCTGTTGTGAAACCTTTGGAACCCTTGATGAAAACCTTCCAATATAAAATCTATGTAGGGTATCAATTTAACCTGGGCTTCTTCTTGGAATATACAAAATGCTGAAATTGCAGCCCTTTGAACCCTTTTATTATCATCAACGAAATGTTTCAATAAGATTGTCATCACTGGTATGAAGTAAACATAAGGTGATGGTTCACTATTTATAATCCAGTTGACAAAACGGCTAAGACTCCAACAAGTTATAACTCTTATTATTGACTGTTCATTGTTCATAGACGTTATCAAATAATTAATCAAAAATGGCAGGTACTGTTTTAGGCCTGAGGCACAACCATCTGCAACTGCTCCTAAAGCCAATATAGCTGACTCTTTAATGAAATAATCATTATCCAATAAAATTTCATTCAAATAAGGAACTAGAGTTGGGAGTAATTCGTCAGAAAATTTAACAGCTAGTCCATCTAAGGATGCAGCACTGCACTTCCTCAAAGTCCAGCCAATGTAAAAATCATCTACATCATCATTCAAATCCTCTTCTTCATCACTATATGTATCATCATTAATTCCACTATCTTTATTGTGAAATCGATAAATATCTTTGGATAAATCTTTTACTTCCGAATCATTTCCTAAACAGTCCTTGAGAGCGTTCAGTTCATATTCTGAATATTTCATATTCTTCAACAAAATGGGTACTAACTTATCTAGATATGGTGTCAGTAACTCATTACAATTTGGTAGTTTTGTAGCTGTTAACCAGAACTCGCAAGCTTGCAAGGCAACTTCTGAATCTTTTTGTTCAGTTTTAGCTAACAAATATAAAACAATGTCATGTATATGTGGTAAAAGTGAATCTTCCCTATTATCGAGATATATAACAAAAGCATGACAAATACATTTCTGCAGATTTCTATCTTCTGTATCACCAAACAGCATAATGTTTCTCAGATAAGTTACTAAATCTAAAGACTGCTTAATCACCATGAAATAATCTTGCAATACTTGGTTCACCAATCGAATAATATCAACACGAATGTCACATTTATCCTCAGTTAAATATTCATTTAATTTTGGAAACACCTTCTTAGTGACACTGAATATCTCATCATCAGACTTCTGATTTCTTATCAAATCTTCAGAAATCTTAAACAGGGTATTTAGAGCAATTTCACTTATTTCACTAGGCATATTGAGCGCATTTATTAAATAAGGGACTAATTCAGGCCATGTTGATAAGTTATCCTTTGCTAAAATAACAACAACATTTGATATACTCAATCGAATATCTTTAGAAGCATCCTGTAGCAGATGCAAACACTCTTCCCTTATTCTTAGGAGATTCTCTTGAGAAATTGAACTATATACTGAAGCTATATTATTTTTAAGCAATATTCCACTCAAATTACGAATTTCTTGAGAATAATTTGGATTTGCAAGAATGAACAGAAGGTAATATGTGAAATCACCGATATTTTGGATAATGTTTAACTTCTGTTGCACATTCCTTTGAATTTCATTATCTGGTATCAAAGCTTCCTGCAAAACCTCCCTGATTGAAATTATTACATTTTCTTGAGGGGTCCAGTCAGCCCAATTCATTTTTCAAATTTCAATCGTCTAGCTCTAGAACACTGAAAATAAAGTAATTTATTTCAAATGATTATTGATTAACTTCAACTTACATTCAAAAAAAGTAGGTTGTTTAATTAACAAGCTAATACGAAGGAACTGACATACAGAACAGAATTATTCTAATAAATTATAGCGTCAAATATTCCGGATCGTTCAAATTTTCACTTACCATAAATAAACAGTCGAAAAATATTGACAGCTGGTAACGAAACAAACATCGACACACGATCGATTCACGTTTCAAGAATAATTCGGTTTCGGTGGGGTGAAATCATTCCCTTCGTGGTCTCTTACATTCACAGAAAATTATGTACTTTTTCTATTCACCTATGAATATCCGTTGAATTAGTTCGCATTTGCTGGCTGTCACGGACATAGATGTGAAAAACTCTACAAGCGTCCTTATTAAATAGTATGCCGTATAAACCATAATAAACCTATTATAAAAAACTCAATTAGAGGGCCCCCTCCACAGAATAGCTAGAGGGGTGTCTAACGAGGAGAAACGTAGAGAAACCAGAGTAGAGGACCTCTATTTCAATCATGATTTCAGGTTTTTACTTAGTACCTATATGGTCACGGACGGTATCTCTAATTGTTCGATGGTCATTGAGGTAGGTAACACAGAGCAACTATAAAGTTGGTAGATCTGTTGCCAAGGATACACGATTGCCAGATGGAGCAAATATGTCTGTGACGTAGCGATGGTCAGCTTGCTTCTATGTAAAATGCATAAGCGGAGCATGTTTTTAAAATAATATAACGGACACACACATCGTTTGACATAATTCTGGTTTACATTTGGAATGATTTTGTGCATAACTCTCTTATCTTTCTGGAAATAAAATCAAATAATCTGAAATAAAAATCATTATTTTATAATTTTCATACCTATTTACCAAATTTGATTCAAGTGAAAGTTACTAAATATTATTAACAAATAGATATTAGGTAAATTTGATCTGAAGCACCTATATGAATAATACCAATACTGACAAATTATTATGAGGAAGATATTGAACTATTAATATTATTAATTAGTTATTATACATACCTTTTTAAAGTGAAAAAAGAAATGAAATATTATTATTAGGTAATATTGATATGAAATAAGTGACTGTCTACGTAATAAATTTTGTTTTATCAATAATACTATAATACACACATATTTTATTGGAATAATTATTAACAATTTATTTTGTTAAATTTTCATTTTTTCAAGCCAAATCAGAATTGACATTTTTTTTCTCTATATTATCCCTGGCTTTGAGCAGGAATATACCTGAAAAAACCTTAGAAAGAAGATCATTCCGGGCTGTAGATCTTGATATACCGGATGCAGAAAGCAGTCATTTTGGGTTCAATAAGATTTAATAATTAAGAATTAATTATCTTAAGGATATCAGCATAATTTTTGTTCTTATCGCATAAAAAGGTTGCGACTTCGATGTTGGATTATCGTAATTACATTTTTGTTGTAGAAACTACCTATAAAGTTTCAATAAACCGGTGAGAACCCGGTTGATTTCTATCTTTATAATATTATTGTATTTTAGCATGAAAGGACCGAATATTTGTGAAAATTTTTAAAAAGAATAAAATGTCATCTTGTCGGATTCGCATAGTAGATTTAGAATATGTAAGTGAATTTATTTATTATTGATATATTTAAAGATTCAATATTAATTTCTAGTGTGTAATTTTAATTATTTGTGATTTTTGTGACTTTTTTACATTGCTAGAATGTAAGGTTTTGTTTATATCCATATTTGAAAAGGACCAAATAAGGTGGATTTATAGGGTTATTACAACCTTTTAGAGATGCTTTAAAATTATTTTCGATATAAAGCTTGATCAATGATTTATTACATTTGTCCAGTTATTAATTTATTTTCATACAAATATTTCTTTATATATTGCCATTACCCTCATTTATTCATTCCAACCGATTTCTCCAACTTAGCTACTGTAATTCCTTCTCCACTTTATTGGAACCACGATATAATATATAACGTGATTGGAACAGTGAATCAGAACATCAGCTATAATTCTAGAAAACAAAATCTCAAGAGTAGGAAATTCACCAGGTAATCAAAAAACGGTTATCCGGAGAGTTTATCATGTACCCGTTGTCTTCCCTTCATCCAAATAATAATAATAGGGCCTATAGAAATTAAATCATTACTGATTGTTTTTTTCTTATGCGGAAGGTGATCGTCAACCACACCTAAATGTCTCTATATAGGTGTCCGGAAATGTATATGCCAAATTCCAGAACATGATTAAACACGAAAGAATAAGAAAAATATTTCGTATCAACATATATCCGGAAATGTTTCAACAAAGACTTGTGAAATCCCCCTATGAATTCAGCTGTCTATGTAATACCGACAAATGTTAATTCAAACAACATTACTCTCAGAAATGTGCAGAATGACGCCAGCTATAGTCCCCAGACGCTCAGAAACCGGCATTTAAACATTTAAAGTAATTTAATTATTACTAACATTAGAGTAAGAGTTGTGAAAGGTGTATGTAGTAGGTACTTTTCAGCCATTCGATTTGTGGGGTAATATAAATGAAGTGTAAGTTATGGAATAGCTAATTCATATAATAATGATAGTTATTTAGATTTATAAAATCATAGAATAGTATCTTAGGGATACAATCCATTTCAAGTACTTACATCAATTTTATAATTAGCCATACATCACTCCTTCGTACACAACCGATCCAATGTTTTCTGTAGTTTTAATTGGATTTCAAAACACAAGTCGGCTGCAGGCGCTTTTCAGTAATCAAAGTCATTAATTCTTTTCTAAATTACATGGAAACACTAACTCGCATAACAATTTTTGATAATGATAAAATATATTCTCAAAACGTCAAAAAGAGAAGTCTCATTTTATTTTTAGTCAATGCAAGTACTTTACTATAGTTACACTTCATATGATAGAACGCTATTATAGTGGAGTAAATCTGGCAAATGGTTAGCGAAAATCTTACGATGCTTAGCGACCCGGTGGAAAATGTTTGTTGTGATACCAATAACAGCCCCCTGAAATTTCTATTTCCCAAAGTGGGTGCAACCCCTTTTTTTTGCCAAAAAGGGTAGTTTTGCATATATGAGTATATATATTTCTATTACGGGGAGGGGGGAGGTCGGATCAACTTGAAATTTGGACTGGAAGTTCCTTGGACATTGACAATAAAAGAACTCTACTTTGGTTTCTTAATTTTCAATACAACCAGAGATTTTTTTTGCAAAACTACCCTTAAAAAACCCCTTTTTGACCAAAAAAAGGGAGTTGCACCCACTTTGGGAAATAGAAATTCCAGGAGGTTGTTATTGGTACCCTAACAAACACTTTCCACCGGGTCGCTAAGCATCGTAAAATTTTCGCCAACCTTGTCTTTTTTCTCGCCAGATTTACTCCACTATTAAACAACCTACGTGACATAAGTTTTGAATTTTTATCGTTTAATGATTAGAAAATTTTCTACCCAACTTCTTGTGAAATTTTGTATTTTTTGCTTACCGCAGTTATTTTCACAATGTGCGATAACATAATATTTTTTGTCTGAATTCGTATTTAGGACACTGAATGTTATTGTAGCTATATTTGATTCTATGTTGATTTCATGAAGACCACAATGAGAAGACCAAGCTATCTACTTAAACCTACATTGGAATACTCCAGTGTTGCTGTACATGACGTTGTACATAGTTGTGGGGAAAGGTTTGATTAATGCGGAGAAAGTTCATCCAACTCAAACAAGAAACACTAAATGAATTAAGGGAAATAATAAAAATTTATTATTATTCGCAAAAATTTTAAACCTTTGTTTATTTCGGTCACAGTATAAAGTTTATCCTTTTTATGGTTGGGCCCACTTAGGTCGCATCATTTCTGGACTCCTTGAGATTATATGACATCACAGAGATATTTTTACTCTATACATTACTGACTGTCTTATTGACAATATTCAGACAGTTTTGGTGAGTGATGAGATTTCATTCCCGAGGGCTTGATGAATCAAACTCTAAAATTTGAAAGCTACTTATTGCTACGAATTTTTTATTTTATTTTTTGCAAAAATTAAGTTCCCAACAATGGACTGGAGTGACTGGGCCCCTCAAGAAAATGTTATCGATTCGATACACGAACTTTTGCAAGAAGCATTGATACCTGACAATGAAATCCAAAGAAATGTCCAACAAAAATTGAATTCGATTCAGCATATTCCCGATTTTTCTTATTATCTGTTATTTATTTTATCTAATTCAAATTATCCAGAAGATATTCGCAATTTGAGTGGAATATTGTTGAAGAACAACATATCAGCAGTTTATGATTCCATTACATATGATAATCTGTTGCGTTTACGCCATGAGAGCATACAACTATTACAAGATCATTGCAAAGACATTCGTTTAAGCATATCGAATGTACTGGTTACCTTAGCAAAAGACAGCTTATCTACTTGGCCTCAATTAATTCCTCAACTGATGAACTTACTTGACGTTCCTAACGAATGTAACGATATTGTTTTAAGCACATTGTTCAAAATAACAGAAGAACACATTAGAAACAGAGAATCTGACGAAGAAATTATTAGTACCACTAAAAAAATATTTTCAAAGTTGAATAAATACTTGACCGAAGAGGAATGTAACTTGCGTACCGATATAATACGATCAATAAATCAGTTCTTACAAGATTACTTCAAGATTTCAAAACAATCATTAGACATGGCGCTCTATTTGAAAAATCTTATGCGTTTTGCCGATTCTGAAGAGAACGATCTGCAAAAATATATTTGCCACGCATTTGTTATGTATCTTGAGAATAGAGAAGATTCACTGTTGCCACATATACATCAAATTATGCAATATTTATTGAAAAAAATTCAACATGAAGACATGGATGTTGCTCTACAAGCTTGCGAATTTTGGTTAACAACTACAAAGTTGCCGAATTGTACAGAATTGATTTGTCCATATTTAGATAAATTAATACCTATTTTGTTAAGCAATATGAAATACTCCCACTATGAATTGCAAGCATTGAAAGATTGCCTAGGCAATGATTGTGGTTTCAAAGATTTAGCAAAGGATATACACAGATTCCACAATAAAGATGATGAACGTGGTTATCAAGGATACAGTGATGAAGAAGATAATCTGAATGACGATGTGGATGACTTTTACATTGGGTGGACTTTGAGAAAATGTAGTGCTACGACATTAGATGCAATTGCCGTTAAATGTGGTGAAAGTTTGCTTCCTACATTGATTCCTTGCCTTAATGACATTCTCACCCGAGAAGATTATCTTATAAAGGAATCCGGTATATTAGCATTGGGTGCTGTTGCAGAAGGTTGCACTCCGGGTTTGAAACAATTTTTACCACATTTGATTAATTATTTGATAGCATCAATGGATGATGATCACTCAATAATAAGGGTCATAACTTGTTGGACTCTGAGTCGTTATGTAAATTGGATCATAAACAGTGAACCGCTACCTCAAGTATACTTCATTCCAGTTATGACAATATTGCTGAAACATTTTTCCGATGATAACAAACGAGTTCAAAGGTCAGCCCTATCAGCTTTTTGCATATTCCAAGAAGAAGCACAAACGAAACTCATTCCCTATATAGATTTTTTATTAGAAGCTTTTCAAGAAGGCTTTAGAGTCTTTCATTATAGAAGTTTGTACTTATTATACGATGTTATAACAGTTTTAGCACAATCAGTTGGTAATCAACTTGGTAAAAATGAATACACCAACAAGTTAATGCCCCCTCTGATGCAGAAATTCATCAGTTGCGAAAATTATTCAGATGATAGTTTTTTGGCTGTGATGGAATGCTTAGCAAATGTTATACCATCTTTGGGGATCACATTTCTGCCTTACTCTGCTCTTGTATTTGGTCGTTGTCTGCAAATCATTAATGACACAATGGGTAGTGGTAGTGATTTTGCAGATAATCCTGATAAATTTTACTTACCGGATAGAGAAGCTGTGAATGTTGCTCTTGACGTTTTGTACAGCATGGCTCTTGGCTTGAAAAACCATTTTATCAAGTACGTGACGAACAGTAACTTGGTTTTTTTACTACGAAATGCCATGCAAGAGAAAATGGTACTGATTCGACAAACTGCTATAGCTTTATATGGAGAACTAGTTATTTTATGTTTTCCTCTCTTAACAAACAATATCAACGAATACATTCCAATAATCATACATAATTTGGACGAGAGATACGAAGGTGTTTGTAACAATGCAGCATGGGTCATCGGTAAACTATGTACAGTTATGGGTTCTGATATAGAATCATATTTACCAAATATTCTTGCATCATTTACCACTCTTATAAAAAGTGCGAAAACGAATCGAGCAATGTATCAAACAGTTGCTATTTCGTTTTGTATAATTTTCTACGTTTGTTCAAATATACTGGTTAATGACTTGGATTTCATTTTGAAAATGTGCTGCAAGTTGATAAGAAATGTGAAAGATTCCGAAGAAAAAGATCTAGCCTTCCGAGGGCTTTGTAAAATTATAATGTATAACCCTAATTTTGGTACGGAAAATTTCTTATACTTTTGTGATGCAGTAGCTTCTTGGAACAACATCAGATACGATTTGAAAGAAAATATCAGATCAATAATTTTTTCCTTCAAAGAACAGTACGGAGAGATAAATTGGAATATTTTCTATCAAGAATGCCCAGAACCGCTAAAAATAAGATTATTTAATCTGTACGGCGTTTGAACTGCTCAAGTAGAAATGAAGAATTTAGATTGTCGCGATAAATTAATCTATATCATGTATTGTATAGAAAATTCTAGGTAGTTATGATGGTCCCGTTGCAATAACAGATTAGATTTGAATAAAATATCAGGACAGTGTATTGGAAAATAACCGTGGGGGTCTTTACTATGCTATTTTGTCATCTTGAATGAAATCAGCCCTTAAAATTCAAGTCAACCATTCTTTACAGATAGGATCATGAAAAATTTCATAAAGTAAATAGTCTGTAAGCAGTTGGGTATATTGCAGGTTCCTCACAAAAACCAATCATGCTCTCCACTTATGTCTAGCTACTCGTTCAGCAATCGAGAATAATATGTTATAACCATAAAATTATATGAGCGCATCTCTGACAATTCCCACTCAACTGCTTATGATGATTTCATTCTTGTTACCCTAATATACAAGGTTTGAAATGTATTCATGAAGTATATATTACTTTCATCTATGTACAACAATAAAAAAATATTCCCCAAACTGTTTAAATATTTAATTATCCAAACCCTGAAACCTTATAACATTTTTTTCGTTTTTTGAACAAACTTACATTTGTTACCGCACTTCCATTAATTAGATAATGCCAATCATATCATGTCGTAAGGTATGAGCTTAGTACAGATGAAATTTTATATCTAATTCTACCTCCGCAATCAAGTTTCAACTAGACGATGTATATCCCTAATAACGTGAACTACTAAAAACCAAAAATTTACAATGGGTAGTGTGTGAAAGAGAAAATGTTAATGAAGCATATGGCCAATTATCAAATCGATGTTGTTTTTTAATCCCTACTACCATTCAATAATATTAAGATTGCGCGTATTTTCAAACTTCTAGTAATGTCGGAAGTACTCTAAATAATAATAATAATAATGAATAGATCGAATAGCGCAACGTATTTTTTAACAGTACTTCCGACATTACTAGAAGTTTGAAAATACGCGCAATCTTAATATTATTAAAAATAAACATCGAATTTCGAGCAAGGGTTCCCGAGATATTGTTGTTTCTTACGAGCCTAGCGCAGCGGCTCTCCCTTCCACGCGCGCCGCACAGCCAAGCGCACGAAATACCATTATTTAAAATAATTGTTTTGGCAACTTTTACGAAAGACAAGAGGTTGGAAATTTGATAAGTTGTTCATTATCTATTGAAGAGGATGTTCCCGTGAAAAAAATAGCGCGTTACCGCACCACAACTTTTTTAGGGCCATTTTACAAAAGTGCTTTTTTTGCATTAAGCTGCGGTTTGCAAAAAGTGTACATCCGATCTTGGTCAAATTTTGTGTCGTACTTGGTGGGCATGGGCACAGAAGCTACAACCTATTAAAATCAGCTCTTAATCTTTAAAAGAACAATAGTTATGCATTTTTGAAATTTCGAGCAAAATCGATGGTTTTTTGCAATTTGCGGGGTCACCGCTGGACCAATCGGGTTCATCCGCAGCTCATTTTTTCCGTCTTTTTACGGCGCATAAGCTTGTTGAAAGCATTTTTTTTTTAACTCAATCATACGATGTCCGACGCGAAAAACCGGTTTTGGCCTTTTATACCATTGTTTTTGGACCATTTGCGACGATCACAAAGTGTTCGATTTTAGTTCCTTCAATTTGTATCAAAATTATCTACTTAAAGCAATTTTTTTCTCCGAACTCAGAATTAAAAACTCCAAAAAGCTAATTCTATCACACTACTTCAGGGGACACCAATAGAAAAATCTGACAAAGGGATGGTCCATGGTCCTAAGCCATAAAGCGATAAAAATTGCATTTGTAAGTGTTATCTCAAATTTCAAATTGTTTGAACGATTTCCATCGTTAGGTATATCGATTAATCCAAGTAGTTGCACTTTGCCTTAGATTCCGATCAAAATTAAAAGGTGCTATCGATGTAAACGAGATAAATTCAGCTTTGAATGTGTTACTGAAAATCGCTCGATACCAATCTTTTGAACGTGAAATCAAAGATCTGAAAAATTCCAATATCAATTTTGCAGAAGTGTCGAAAAAAATCTAAATTATGTTAGTTAAGTCCGTTTTTAGGTGCAAGTGGTTTTTAGACTTGGTCGACGAATAACTAGAGCTCAATTGCCATATGAAAGAAAACATCAAATTATTCTTGATTCAAAACATCCATTGCTGGAGTGCAAATACTTTTAGCATCAATCAGAGAACAATATTGGATCTTGAATGGTCGATCAACATAATCAACAATTGATCAAAAATTCGCAGCGTATTAAACAAAAGTATTACTTGCTTCGGAATTAATCCAATAAAAAGCATTAAGTACTAAAATGTATGTCTTACCGCACGATCGAATTACGCATACTTTGCAGGACATTACCATTTTATGTGGTAAAGAGAGCATTTAAAGCTTATTTGTTCATCTTATTAGTATAAAGGTGCTACATTTGAAGGCTGTAAGTGCATTTCTAAACGCATTTAAACCTTTCGTGTAGCGTCGCAAATTGTCTAGTATATATAAAATGGTACAAATTTAACGGGGGCTGATAATGAGATAAGAATCAATTATAAACATTTAAAACAATTAGGTAATGGGTCTTCCTTTGCAAAATCGAATCAGGTGGTAATTTATTCCACCTTATGCAGCACATCATCAGCTTATTGTGGGAGGCTGCAGTACGTTTCATTTATTACGCGTTAAGTAACAGTGCTCATTTGACATTTGAGGAATGATATACTTTGTGTGTATGTAGTAGAATCTACTATTAATTCCTGACCATTATTCCTCTAATACAAGATCCTGATGATTTCGAAGCATTAACTCCTGGTCATTCTCTTATAGGGGATGCTTTAAGTTCAGTCCTCAAACAGACAACCGGAATAGGTATCACAGTATCTGTTTGATCAATACCAATCAATACAACGGGTCGGGTCATTCAATTATTTTGTAAACATTAGTCAAGGATTACTCGCTAAGTTAGCCAAAATCGAACGAAGTGGAAGCATGTATCAAACGTTGAACTCCACATTTGTATGCCATCACTGCCATCAGTATGTTGGCGATTGGGACGTATTGTCGAATTCTATCCTGGACAGTGAGAATAATGGTATTCTACGTGTAGACTGTAGAGTGAAGACGTCTACTGGATTTACGATGCGTGCCTTACAGAAACTTTGTGTTTTCAATTGATTATTAACTTCAATTGAAAATCCTCATTGAGCTCAGATTATTCAAGGGAGAAGAATTATGTATAAAAAATAAAAGCAGATAAGGTATGTCAAAGATCAAATAGCTTATCGTTTTGAAAGTAACTTGAATCTTAACAAAGAGTTAATCCCCTGTTTATTTAAACATGAAAATTTCAATCCTAAAGTTTGAACTTCAAAAATAATGTTGTAGCAGAGAGGATGTCTTTTGTGTTGAACAAGTTGTATGATGGTATGATTTTCGAATCTTCTTTACATAATATTAATCATGAAATTGAAAATTTATATCTTAAATATCTATTTATCAAACATATTTCGTAAAAAAATCACCTGCCTGTTAACATAAATACGTGCTTAAATTTATTCATGACGTTTTGCGTCGTATTGTCTACCGGTTTCAATAATTCTGATCACTCATCAGATATTGTGCAAGAGTGCAAATGCAAATCTTTTTTAAGTAAATGTGACTTGTCCTTGTCAGCGAGCACTGCATGCGAAGAAATCTCAAACAACTAAGTAACTACAAACTAAAACTCAACAAATCTATTGATTAGAATTATAAGAGTATACGACTACGCCTGACACAGATACTTAAAAATCGAACCCTGGGTAAGTTTTACGTTATGTTTAAATACATACTTACTTTTCAGTTAAATATTGAGTTGTCCAATCAATTATCCCACCAACTACTTCAATGTTCACCAATTTGTAAGTCGCCAATCTCACAGGTAGTTGATCATTCGGATTATAAGTTTGAGCAAATTTTTCAAAGAATACGCGGTAATCGTTCAAATAATCATCCTTATTAGCCATGTTCACAAATTAAGAATCACAGGCACTATAAAAGGAGCACTATTACTATGTTCACATTCGTTGTTTACAATGTAAGTAGATATGTATATTTGTACTTCGTTTAGAGGAATTTAGTTTACTGTTAGGTAAATAAGTAAATAAATTATGAAACATTTAAATCCATAAGAAATATTAGTAATTCCTTATGAGTCATATGTATTCTCCTACCGCAAATATAACCAAATCAACACAACATGCAATAAATAGGGTGTTGTTCAGTTGAGAAATCTTGATTTGACAGAACGAACAGCAACAGAGGTGCCGGTACTGCCCATAGAGATATATATAAATAGAGTAAGCGTCCCGTTACCGGTTTTGAATCATTCTCTGAAGGACAGAAGATAATAATTCTCCCGTCATCACACCTCACAGAGATGGGAAAATTATTATGTTCTGTCCTTCAGAGAACTGATTTAAATCCGCTTACGGGACGACGCATATGCTATTTATATACAGTGTTTCAGAAAGACCACCCGTAAATGCAGGGGGCCGGTAGATTTTACAAAAATAATCAAATTTTTCATATAAACTATGGTCCTATCATCTTTCGTTTCGGAGATACAAGGCGTTAAATTTAATTTTTAAAAAGCGAAATTTTACTGTAGCTCCTGTGCAGAAGATATTTCGTTGAAATCTGGTACTCGGGGATTCCAGAGGACGCCAAATGAGACAGCTTAGCTAGTTTTTGAATATGTGGTAGAGGGCGGTGGGTGTACGACTTTTAGGCTCAACTGTTTTGAGATTAATTTTATTGTTTTGTTTGCACATTTTCCTGGTTTTCAATTTTATTGCAAACTAATAAAGTACTCTTGGTGAGGTTCTCAAAATCTTTTTTTTACATTAAAACCTGGTCGGGGCTGCTGCGAGCTCCGACGACATCGCAGCAGTCGCGCCAGAACACCCAAAAGTCGGTTAACCGAAGTCACTCCTCCCCGCCGGTCGGTAAGTAGCTTCAGGTTCCCAAATCGTGTGCCCTAAGTAGTCTTATTGAACCCAGAATGACTGCCTTCTGCATCCGGTCTATCAAGATCTGCACCGAGTTCTTACAGGCCGGAATGATCTTCAAGTTCGAATTGCAGCGAAGACCGAATTCCGCCCAAAACACCGATGATCAGAACAACTAATATGACCTTGTGGCCTGGGTATACCGTGCGGAGCTTGAACAGGAGATCTTGATACTTTATCCATTTTTCCTCCTCTTTCAAGACTATGTTCTTCTCTGCCGGAGCAGAGAATTCGATGACATACATAGTCTTGCGTTGTTTATCGAGGACAACGTCAGGCCTATTTGCTTGTATGGACCTGACGGTCGGAAACGGGTAATTCCAGTATATCTGGCATTTCTCGTTTCCGACAAGGGATTCAATATCTCCAGGCATGAAAGGCAGCACCGGCTCTTGGTCTATTCCGTACTAGTGCCTTAGGGCTGCATTATGGCGATGATGGGTGTACGCCGAGGCCGTTTTTGCCGACAGAAGGTGGAAAAGCGTCTCAGTGTCCTTTCGACAGGCTCTGAAGCTGATATCAGGAACCTGCATACCCATCACGTTGCGGCGATAGACCAAGGTGTTGATTACGCCATCTTGGCAAGCTCCGGTAAATCCCTGTTTCGGATGTAAGCCCGGCTGACCTTAAGAATAAGAATAAGAATAAGAAATTTATTTATCCGTTAAAATATACATATTGTGGACAGGTCAAGATAAATGCATATACATTAAAAGATTAAGCTAATAAATTACTAAATAAGTACTATCACATGTTAAAACACTTAACATTAAAAAAATCTTTAACAGAGTACAAGCAATTTTCCAAAAGGAATTTTTTTATTTTTGTTTTGAATACTGAAATTTTATTAATTGATCGAATATCACTAGGCAATTCATTAAAGAGGGCAAGACCAAGTTTATTGCTTACTTTTAATTTAGTTTTTGGTGTACGAGTTTGTCGCAACCTCTCGTTGAGTAAGAGTGATAATCTGAATGAGTGGTGTATTCCTTTAAGTGGAGTTTTACATCCATAAGGTGTTCATAAACAATCAGTGAAAATAATGACATTATTTTTAATTCTTTAAAAACAGACTCGCAATGAGTTTCTTGTTTTAAACCTTTAATAGCTCTTACGACCGCTTTTTGTAATATGAAATTTTTTTCTAAATGAGTATGAGCAGCGTTGCTCCATGTTATGAGACCATACGACATTATGGAGTGAAACAGACTATAGTAAGTTACAAGGGCCACCTCCTCGCCAGCAATTCTGTACATTCTTTTAGTTGCGTAAACCGCCCGAGCTAATTTCTTACTAAGATAGGTGATGTGGTGTGACCAGTTTAAAGAACTATCTATCACAACACCAAGAAACTTAACAGAACCAAAAGAGTTAGGCCGACACTGAAAATTAAGTAGTTGAATTTTCGCTTCATTAAAAAAAAGTTCGTTGGAAGTAAACCAGTTGGATGCTGAGGTGACAACACTGTTATGATCAATGTCATTAAATGATTTACCCTTAATTAAAAAGTTTGAGTCATTTGCAAAAAGCAAAGAAAGACATTTATTTGAAGAAATGATATTTGGTAAGTCGTTAATATATAGTAAAAAAATAAGTGGCCCCAAAATGGAACCTTGGGGCACACCCCGTAGTATCGGCATTTCAGTTCCCAGTTTACCTAAGTGACATACCGTTTGTCTTCTGTCTCTTAGGTAAGATGATAAAAGTTGAGAAACAATGCCCCGTATTCCAAAATAATCAAACTTGTTTATCAAAATGGCGTGTGAAACACAATCGAATGCTTTAGTCAGGTCCGCAAAAACACCAACGCAACACTCCCCCTCTTCAAAGGCCTCAGCAACAAAGCTCATAAGGCGCAGTATTGCATCGGTGGTTCTGCATCCCTTCCTAAAGCCATATTGATTAGTTGATAATAATTGATGCTTAATCAAAAAAAGTTGTAAATTATCAAAAATGTATTTTTCCAATATTTTTGAGAATATAGGCAGAATGGATATTGGTCGGTAATTATCTGGGTCGTTTCCATCACCCTTTTTAAAAATTGCAACAACTTTGGCTTTTTTTAAGGCGCTTGGAAATTCACCCTGTAAAATACAAGTATTAAAAATATCGGCTAAGGGTTCCGCAATGTGCTCACAACAATCTTTAATAAGTTTAATATTCAAATCATAAATATCGCAGGATTTTTTATTTTTAAATGATTTAATTATTTTTATGACATCAAAACTAGTTATTGGGTTCAAGAAAAAAGTTGAGTTACAGTTGTTAATAAGAAAAGTTTGAGAAACTTGTTTGTTTAAAGAGCTTACAATTTTATTAGCATTACCAGTGAAAGTCAGATTAAATTGATCAGCTGTTATTTTTTCACCATAAGTGTTAGACTTAGACGTTCGGCCGGTTTCAAAATTTATTGTTTGCCAAATACTTTTGTTTTTGTTGTCGGAAGATAAAATTCTTTGTGAATGGAAATTTACCTCAGTGTTATGAAGTAAACAATTATATTTTTGTTGATATTTTTTTATTTCATTTTTTTTTATCCACAGTTGGATTTTGTCGATAACATTCTTTTCGCAATAAAATAGTGTTTTTTAATTTAACTCAGGTGTATTTTTAAACTTATTAACTTTTTTATTAGGGTATTTTTTTTCGACGAACGGAAAACAATATTCATAGTGATGATTAAATATATTTAGAAGATTATTCATCTTGTCATTTGACGATAACGCTGAGTCAACAGATTCCCATTGCTAATTTTTTTTAATGTTTGAGAACATACTCATATTTTGAGCATTAAAACTCCTAACTCTTTTGGTTTCAGTTTTGTTGGAAGTTATATTTTTTATACTTAAAATTTGAGGGCTATGATCTGATACCCCTGCTGCGTTTAAAACTTCGGCATTTATGCTTTTAAAATTTACAAAAATATTATCCGGACAAGTACGGGTATTGGAAGTCACCCTGGTTGGTTGGAATACAGTCTGTTTAAATCCATATTCGTCTAAAAGTCTTTTAATTTAAAACGGTTATTATCTTCATAATTCAGAAAATTTAATTCTATATCTCTTAATGTTCCTACACGAAAGTGTGGCCAATTAGGCAAAGAAACTTTTTTAGACTCACGACAATTCAATCAATCAAAGCGGGGGCGGAGAAGTCCAGAGCACTTAGACCGCTTGATTGGCTCCATTGTGCGCCAAGTAGGTAGTTGAGTTAGTTACTCGTTATAAGTAAACACTGATAAAATATTTGTATCGATTTTTACGCTAATTTTATTTTAAATTGTTTTTGTGGAAAAAATTATTCTTTTTGAGCTTAGCTTCACGGTATGGTTTAGGTTTACAAAGAAAGATGAGACACAAAATGTAAATTTAATTTATTCATTGTTCATGATAATAAGTGCTGAAAGTGTTGGCCTCCTGCTTCCATACAATAATAGAGATATTGTTCAAAACGATCCTTGACATTATGAAGCATTTCTGGTATAATGGCCCGACATTCAACAATGATCCGCTGACGTAATTCATTTAATGACTGTGGCTGAGTTTTATAAATCTGTTTTTAAGTGGGGTCAAGTCAGATGATCTTGCAGGCCACTCTGTTAGTCTTCTTCGGCCGATCCATCTACCAGGATACGTCCGATTTGAATATTCACAAACAGCAAGGGTATAATGAGGAGGTGCACCATCTTGTTGAAATGTCAACTCTTCGGCATTGTAATTGTTATTATTTTCAAGCGTTTCTGTCAAAGCAGGATCGGTAGCGTCTTCTAATAATTGCAGATACATTTCTCCATTTAGATATCCTGGGAGAAAATACGGACCAATTAAACAATCACCATAAATTCCAACCCAGACACATTTAATTTCTCAGCATGTTGATTGTGTACCACAAGGAATAGATTTGTATTTGTGACGATTAACACTCCCATTTAGAAAAAACGAACACTCATCGGAAAAACAAATGCTGAACACTAAATTCGGATTATTCATCATTCGTTCAGTCATAATCTCGCAAAATTCCAAACGTCTGTCAAAGTCATCTTCGTTTAATTGTTGTACAAGATGAATTTTGTAGGGGTGAAATTGATGTCTTTGAAATTCTGCGAATACTGGTACGAGATATGCCACACACTACAGATAGTTGCCTGGTGCTTAATGTAGGGTCCATATTGACGAGGCCCAAGACAGCAACTTCCACTGCTTCGTTTCCCACTATTCGAATGCAGCAATTGGTTCTAGGTTTGTCACTGATCGTGTCTCCCAAAATGTTGTTACCAGCTCAATTATGTATTTCCGATTAACATGTTTAGCTGTATCATAATACAGTTCAATCAGCGATATTCTTTCTCCAGTAGAATAAACCATTTTAGATCAAAATAAAGTTTAGTCACAGACAAAACCCTGCGTGATACTAAATTGAAATGAATTAAAAGTAAATACTCGGCACTTCTGAGGACTGCAAAATTTATAAATTCTTTAGAAAAACAGAATTCCACAGCAGATAAAATGAAATACTTTTTTCTTCGAACGATAAAATAAGAATTCTCATTACCTTCTGTCACTGGTGAATGGATTGAGGAATGTAGGAAACATTTCCTTATTAAAATAAATAATAAAGAGAAATTAAACTTAATAAATTATGTTGGATTTGTTGAAAAGAGAATTTAATGACCGTTAAAATATGGTATCACACGA
The DNA here is from genome assembly GCA_958510875.1 of Endomychus coccineus. Classification (NCBI taxonomy): domain Eukaryota; kingdom Metazoa; phylum Arthropoda; class Insecta; order Coleoptera; family Endomychidae; genus Endomychus; species Endomychus coccineus. Next base: position 109,995,030 of record OY294069.1, read on the forward strand.
ATTTTAATCCCATTTTAATTTAACGATTGAAGCTCACCCCTGCGGGGGGTTGAAATGACAGAGTAGAAAATTATGCACAAAAGACTTCTTCCTCCAAGATAAAAATCAAGAGGTTTTAACATTTTTTCATCGAGCAATAATTATTGAGAAATCGTTTTGTTTTCATTGTTGTTCTCTTATTTTCTCAAAAGCGGCTTCATCAAATTTGTAAAACTAAAATGCCTTGAACATAGAATTCAATTACCTTTAAAATAAGGTACCACTCGACCCCTATTCCTATTCAAGATTTTGGGGTTAAAGTGACAAGGTTGATGATTGGACAAAATCTTTCCCCCGAAAAATAAATATCGACAGGTCCCAGCGATTTTTTTTAAACGAACGGTATATGAGATATCGCCCGTGTTTTGTTTCGATTGGCCCACCCGATATATATATATATATATATATTCCATCCCTTGCAAAGATTGCGAAAAGGTATATATTGGCCAATCTTCACAATACCTCGAAAAAAGATTAAATGGCCACAAATATACCAAAAATTCATCAACTGCGCTCAATAAACATGTGAAAGACACTAACCATACTTTCGACTACAACAATACAAAAATTTTAAATATTGAAACAAACGACAACAAACGTTTGATATTAGAATCTATTCAAATTAAAAAGAACAATTGTGTAAATGACAAAATAGATTCCAATCTTTCGAAACTGTACAATAATCTAATTCAAACTTAACAAAATTTTATTAATTTGAAGTGCCACTTTCCATTGTCTATTTAAAATTCAACCTAAAAAAGATGAAGTATTATTTAACTATGACACTATAGAATAACAATTTTGAGGTTAAATTCCATAGAATTATCTTAAACTTGAATAGTTATGATAGAAATACTCATCATAGAGTAACTAATTCATACAATAATTCATAGATATTTATAATTGTACAATATTGGAATGTCTTGTATTTAATCAAATTCAATCTATTTCAAATTGTAGTTAGCCATACATTACTCTTTCACACACAACCGATCCAATGTTTTCTGCAGTTTTAATTGGATCTTAAAACACAAGTCGGCTGCAGACGCATTTCATTAATCGAAATCATCTATTCTTTTCTAAATTACATGGAAACACTAATTTCAATCAACAATTTTGATAAAGGCAATAAACGTTGTCGAAACGTCAAAACAGAATTTTTATTTCATTATCAGTATATATACGAACCAATATACCAAGAAAACATACAAATATTACAAATGGTTCAAGAATATCAACAAAAGAATAATTTGGCCTGGAGAAATAGGTTTTTTATTTTTCAAGAATACACTACTCTCAACATCAATATACATACATCGTAATAATCATGGCTTTTTATAAGAAAATTGAAGAAGATTATGGATTCTACACCGTCCAATTATTGAAAACGTTCTCAAAAATGATGAATACCTTCGCCAATCAAAAAAATAGGAAAATATACTTATTACGACTAAAAAGTTTAAGAATAATACCAAAATTTTTAAAAATCAATGATAATCACATCATTTTCAATAGTGAGTACTTAGATAATACTTATCTTCAATTCAAAGAAACGTTTCAATTAAAAGTATTAAACCTCTTAATATCTGACACTTGTAAAAATGTAAAACAAACTGAAAATAACATAGGCAGAACCAAATCTACAATGAAAAATATCCTACCTACTCAAATCTACAATACGTATTTAGAATTAGAAACTCAAAAATTTGAAAAAAACTTTAATAAAATTAAACATAGAAATATTGAGAAAATAAATAAATTAAATAACAATAACAAAAGAGATCTCATAGTTGATAATAATTGGCTAATGAATTTATCTCAAACAAATGTTCCAAAAAATGTAATAGACACTTTAGCTCTCGGTGAGAAATTTAGTAATACTCTATATAACGAAAGACAAATACCTATTAATAACATAATTTCTTCACTTGAAACTGAAATTGCTAAAAAACCTACTCAAATAGCGAATGAGATAAGATCAAAATGTATAAACACAATAACTAATTTCAAACAAACAGTTAAAAATAATAAATTTAATAATAAAAATAACAAATCAATCAAAAATTTCAAAGAAACCAAACAATTCATCAAATCTAACCCACAAATTACTATCTTAAAAGCAGATAAAGGTAATAAAACTGTTATCATGGACACAAATGAATATGAGGATAAAATGTCTACAATGTTGAATGATCCTGAAGTATATAAGAAACTAAATAACAACCCAACTAATATTTACCAAACTAAAAATAATAACTTAGTAAAAAAATGGTTTGAAAAGAAATATATTTCAAAATACATTCATAGACAATTAACGATACATAATGCTCATCCTCCAAAAATATATGGTTTACCCAAAATTCATAAACCTAATATACCGATGCGACCTGTAGTATGCAGCATTCAATCACCTTTTTATGAAATGGCTAAATACTTATCCAACATACTAAAAAACATAGCTTACAAAAATGAATTTTACATCAAAGATTCTTGGGATTTCAAGGAATTCATTAACAAAATTACAATACCTAAAAACTATATCTTAGTATCACTAGATGTCACATCTTTATATACAAATATCCCTTTAGAATTAGCTAAACAAATAATTCAAAATAAATGGGATGAAATAAAACTATATACAAATTTACCTATGAATGAGTTCTTAACAGCTATAGAATATACATTCACCGCTAATTTTTTACAATATAAAGATGATTGTTATAAACAATTAGATGGTTGTGCAATGGGCTCTCCAATATCAAGTATCATAGCCCAAATAGTAATGGAATTCCTTGAAGAAAAAGTAGTATCTCAACTAAATTATAATATAGCCTTCTTCAAAAGATATGTTGATGATTGTATTGCTGCAATCCCTGAAAACAAATGTAATGAATTTTTGAATTCTTTCAATTCCTTTCACCATAAGTTACAATTTACGATTGAATTAGAAAATCATAACGAAATAAATTTTTTAGATTTAACTTTAGTAAGAAAATCAAATGATAACAAAATTCTAACAAAATGGTATACCAAACCTACTTGGTCAGGAAGGTATACTAATTTCAATTCTAATATACCTAAAAAATATAAGAAAAATGTTATTATAAATCTAATAGATAGAGCTATTCGACTAAGTTCTCCTGAACTGAGAACTATATCTATTACAAAAACAAAAGAAACTTTAATAAGAAATGGTTATCCCATTGATTTAGTAAATTCGATAACTAAAGACAAAATTCATAAATTTTATAACTCATTTGGTGGAATCAATACCAATAATGAGAAAACTAATGATAGGCATTACATATCACTACCATATATCAGTGGACTTTCAGAGAAAATTTGTAATATAGTGAAACCTTATGACCTACATATATGTCATAAGAGTTATTTAAATCAGAAAAGTCTCTTTACAAAATTAAAAAGCAGCGTACCTTTCAAAAAAAATAACCCATACTGTTTATTCCATCCCTTGCAAAGATTGCGAAAAGGTATATATTGGCCAATCTTCACAATACCTCGAAAAAAGATTAAATGGCCACAAATATACCAAAAATTCATCAACTGCGCTCAATAAACATGTGAAAGACACTAACCATACTTTCGACTACAACAATACAAAAATTTTAAATATTGAAACAAACGACAACAAACGTTTGATATTAGAATCTATTCAAATTAAAAAGAACAATTGTGTAAATGACAAAATAGATTCCAATCTTTCGAAACTGTACAATAATCTAATTCAAACTTAACAAAATTTTATTAATTTGAAGTGCCACTTTCCATTGTCTATTTAAAATTCAACCTAAAAAAGATGAAGTATTATTTAACTATGACACTATAGAATAACAATTTTGAGGTTAAATTCCATAGAATTATCTTAAACTTGAATAGTTATGATAGAAATACTCATCATAGAGTAACTAATTCATACAATAATTCATAGATATTTATAATTGTACAATATTGGAATGTCTTGTATTTAATCAAATTCAATCTATTTCAAATTGTAGTTAGCCATACATTACTCTTTCACACACAACCGATCCAATGTTTTCTGCAGTTTTAATTGGATCTTAAAACACAAGTCGGCTGCAGACGCATTTCATTAATCGAAATCATCTATTCTTTTCTAAATTACATGGAAACACTAATTTCAATCAACAATTTTGATAAAGGCAATAAACGTTGTCGAAACGTCAAAACAGAATTTTTATTTCATTATCAGTATATATACGAACCAATATACCAAGAAAACATACAAATATATATATATATATATATATATATATATAGTGATATATATATATATATATAGAGTGATATAGAATTAAATTTTCTGAGAACAAACGTAAAACACTTTATAATCCTAAGTTAAATTATCTAAGTTATCTTCGTAATTCAGAAAATTTAATTCTATATCTCTTAATGTACCTACACGAAATTGTGGCCAATAAGGCAAAGAAACTTTAAACTCACGACAAAGATATCCTATGAATCCCTTCCTTTTTCATAATTTATTTATTGGGTCATGGCAAAAGCTGTTTCACTTCTGTATTTGTTGGGATTCTTCCGACTAATTAAGTTCAGTAACTGTCGTGAAATGTTAAAAAATCCATGAATGGCAAACTGGTTGGTTTGACTATCTAGCTTAAAGTCTAGCTAAGCCACTGATTCCGAATGTGCCATATGTGTTGTCATCGTAATCATAAGAATAATGACCTAATATTTGAATGGTGTTGAGTTATACCATTCTTACCTAATTTGAACATACTGAAGATTACTGGAAATCTAGGGGTGGTATAGAACTGACAAAAATTGGGAAGGTTGCTCTAGAGGTTTCTTTATTAATAAATGTTGCCTTTTATTAAATAATGTCTCTGTTTTGATGTCTATTTTTGGACCACATTTCATTATAATTGTAGCTACTCAAATATGAATGTGGTTTACCTTCGAAGTAATACTACCATCATTGAATTCAAAGAGGAAAAGTTGAAAGATATAATAATTATAAGGTAATATTTATGGAAGCATCTGAAACAACTATGTTTTCTAATGAAACTAAGGTGGTTCTTTCTGGTCATCAACAACTTACTTTCATGGAATAATGTACAAAATCAAGAGTAACAAAAATACAAGCCATGCCCCCATCTTTTTGGAAGTTACTTTCCTATAAAGTAACTGCACTAGTACCTCAACTACTCAGAAGCTAAACACTGGCAGGCAATCACAAGCCTTAGGTTATTTTTCATGGCAATTTATCTCTATCGAAGAATATATTCATTGTAGTGAATATTAGAAAGTTGTTATTTGTATAAAATAAAACTATAAAGGTTTAACTGTATTTCTCAAACTGCTTACTAGCTTGTTTCACAGAAAAATAAAGTAGTGAAATTCATATCATATTGTTTTTAATAAATCATTAATCGATTTTGTAAATAGGGGCCTGGATTTTAGTCTTTTTAGTTAAACCTCAAATATCACTAATGCAAGCTTGGAAAACTAAATACTTTTACAAGAATTTGCATTCTTAAGATGGGCTACAAGTGAAAAACTGTAGGTTTAAAAAGGTCACTCTACAGTGCAAGATACCCTGGCTCTCTCAACCTCATTATTTTGTTCAAACACTGAATTGCACAATTCCCAAACACCCCCCCCCCCCTCCCCCAAAATTCAAGTGTTCTTGAATCTCATAGTTTATGTGAGTCCAACATCACAGCTTTGGCTGTAAGAAAATAGGAAATCATAACAATGTTGTAGTATCATTTCAAATAATCTTAGGACCTCATTCTTGCTATAACCAAAGCTCACGTTCAACCAACAGTGTGATAATCTTGAATTTCACAAAAGTAACCTATGATTAAAGTAAAAGGTGTTCAACATAAAAACGATCTTCAAAAATTGATATCTTTGGTTCATTAAGCTAAGCTCTAAATAATGACAGTAAATATTTTGAGCTACCTATATACATATACTAATGGACGATGAACAATTATTTTATAATATAACACAATACGATTCCAGATCTGAAGATTTAGGAATTTCACCTTTTAGTTCTTTAGATTTGATATTTAAATAAGAAACTTCATACTGCTCCTGTAAATATTCTGGTAGTGGCTCATTCCAATTTTCTGGAGGCGACGTCCTTTTTATCCATACATTATTATTATAATGTGGCACTAGTCTATTCCTACGATGATTTTTTTCACTTTCAAGCAATTCTTTCTAAAAACAAAATTAATGGTTATATAATAATAAACATATTGCAACACATACAAAAGCTTTATCATCTTTGTATTCATTCCATTTGTTGCAATTAATAGCATCTCTCTTCCATTGTGAACAGTCTAACATTTTTCCATGGATGAAATATTGGTTGAATCGTGCTTTTAAAGAAGTGCAATCGCTATATTCTTCTTCATAAACTGCACATGGTTTGAGCTAAAGAATAAAACGAATTTCTTTTGATTGGGAATTCGGTCAAAAATTTCGAATGTTCATGAAATATCTTTACCATCCACTCATGTTCAGAAGGGTCCGAGTTAGTTGGAATATTTTGATCGGACATTAAATTTGAATTTTGTCTGATATAATCAATTGAAAATGCTATCGCTTGATAATACAGTCCGTTTCGATTTTGCTATTACTTTTAGTTGTCTTGCTAATTCAAGTACAAACTACAAAATTTAGGTCAAAGATAAAAGTGAGGTTATTTATGAAATTTCTACATAGATAATATAATATCTATGAATTTCTAAGTGTACCGTTGATCATGGAACAACTATAAAGTCATAGATTCAATTTCTATCATACAGTCTTAGGCTACGTTTACATTTGGTAAGTTGCCATGGGAAGTTGCCAATATATGCATAAAATACTTTAAACGTGCTACAAAATCCGCGAATATTATTTACAGAATACTGAAAATCCTTACAAAATCATCACATTTGTTGTGAATTAAGAAGCTACTGAATTCATAGTATCCTCTAATCATTAATGTTGTAATGATGTTAACGTTTGGTTGTTTCTAATTCGTTTGTCTATATAGCGCTATTTATCTATCTTTCTGTTTCGTGTCACTTATGTTTATACCGTAATATGGTTGATGCCCAATTTTACGGTATTTTTTAGTCTTAGTGATTTATCTCTCTGTGGATAACTTCCTCTATGGTGTTTCTGTTTGTACCATAAAATTGTTTTTCCCAATATTATGGTTCCTGGGTTTTAGTACTTTATCTCATTTTGGATATTTCCTATGTGTTTCAGTAAGTTATCTGATAGGATAACTTACTCTACTGGAACATATGGATCATCCGTACCAATCACAATCTATCCGTCACCTTCTTCTCAGGTACATGTGATTGGGAGTCTATAATCTAATCATGGTCTGGGTGCCTGTTGGTTCGCGGGAGCTTTTCCACTCCTACCCTTGACCCTGCTGGCAACAGGGCCTTCGGTATTCCCCTATCCGCCACCTGGGGACGCGCCTAGTTGCGGTTTCAAAGAGAATAGGCTCCTGCTTTCCAGCATTGGCGGCACCTAATGGTAGTAAACATAGAACCGCAAATAACGTACTTTAAATAAGAAACAATCACCTTTATCCTCCAAAAATACCATTAAAGTACTAAGAACCTTTCAGTTACCAAGTAGCCATCATCAGAGTAAATAAATTAGAAAACAAAATAGTTATAGTCTTTTTAGCCATAAATAAAAATACAGGTTCAACTTTCATGAATCCGCATCTCCCTAAATAATATTCTTATGCTAAAATTTACCAAGAACATAATCCCATCAGTCCTGTAGTATCGTTCGTAACAGCTCCATCAGTTAAGATATCTGAGAAAATTTTGAAAACCGTTTTAATAATCACCAAAAGTTCTCCCAAATATAGTATCAGGAACTCATGCTATACTGTTAAAATCCAATTACGACGTAAAAAATCTATTCCCTAATATTTCCCCTCATACACTTTGAATTCAACAGTTAATCTCTTAGATAAACATCATACCAACCCTTGCAAGAAATAACCAATTTAATTTTTAATTATTATAATTTGATTTAATTTTTCTTTAAACAGAATCATTTTCAATTTGATTATAACATATAATTGTCTAAAAATGGTTCAACTATGGATAATCCGTTATTAGGAGAAATATTTATGGATAATTTGGAAACGAAAATTAATAAAAACTCTTTTAAGAAGAGGTTCATATTTTGGTATAGACGACTTGACACAACATCATAGCATATGTTTCATTGGAACTGATAATTTTGATAAAGAGTTAAATATCATTGAACAAATCGCGGTAAATAATGGATCAGATCCTATCTAAAAAACGATACCTACAAGTTAGGTATCAACTCAGTGTTTCCTACAATAAAACAAAACTATACTTATGTTGATATCACATATATGGGGCCACCCACTACGAAAATATCAAATTTTTTATCAGCAATTTAGATATTGACGTAACATATAAAACGCAGAATGATATATAGCTGAGTTTATAAAAAATAATAAAGATGAATCACCCGATGAAGACAAACGCGGGGCTTAAAAATTGGGTCTTGCTCTAACATATACTTTAGTCAGACACGAAGGACCTTCAAAAAACGCATCAAAGAACACATTCGTAGTTTCAATAATAATAATTTTGATTCAACCTTTGCAAAAACCATAACTTTAATGATAATTTTGATTTTACATATTCAGAATTAAAGTAATAAATCAAATTTGCTGGAATCCCTAGAAATTAATAAATATATAAAGTCCGATATCCGTTTGAACGATCAACAAATACTTAATAATTATTAGGTTTTCCGTTTGCTACCAGTTTATCGTTTAATCTCTCGATGAGTTAAACCCAATTAGGTAAAATGCCACTAACCATCTATCCTAAGATTATCATTGAAGTTATATATTAGGTTAGCTCTTCTGTAATAAGTTAAGTACTTTGTAATATTTGTACTGCTATTATATCTCATTACATTGTCGTTAAAGGAAATAATGGGGTTATTAACTAAGTTTTTTTATTGTTCGGTACAACACTCACATAAATAATGCATATTGATAGCACTGATTCTCTAGGCCTTCTCTCCGGGCTTGCTAAGTTAAGTACTTTGTAATATTTGTACTGCTATTATATCTCATTACATTGTCGTTAAAGGAAATAATGGGGTTATTAACTAAGTTTTTTTATTGTTCGGTACAACACTCACATAAATAATGCATATTGATAGCACTGATTCTCTAGGCCTTCTCTCCGGGCTTGCTTCTTAGGGTCGATACGGTAGAGAGGTTGAAATGCCCGTACATGCCGACGGCCTTTAAAGCTATGGGTTTCAATACAGGAAAATAGAATAACATAACAATACAATTAAGAATTAGGTACATAATATATGTATTTATGTCAATATTGAAGTCATATGCTCTCCACACCATAACAAAGTTTATTTGTTAATTGGAGGGGGGCATATTTTTGAGAATGAACACTCCAATATCCTGCACTAGGTTTGAATAGAAGCCACTCGCGAAACTCCGTCTATATCGGAGTACAACTTTATATTATGCGGCCAAGATGCCACAAGGGGATAGATTGTTACCACCGTACCCAGAAATGCTGAGGAAAAGATTGTAGGCGTTGAAACGTGGAATGCCTATTGGCGACAAAGAATCCGAGGAAAGGGAGGCAGGGGTCGAGAGCTCAAAACAGACTCTATTATTTATGTGATAAAGTGTTCAAGCGTGACTAATAAATTTCCTAATACTCGAGATATTTTGTGGACTTGATGATTGCCTCCCAGTGACCACCTGATGGGGGACTGGGGAATGAAATGCCATAAGTAGTGCCTTAATTGGTCCAGTATTCCTTGAGAGCATCAGTGTTTTCAGGGACGAACCGGTGCAGCTCTTTGAGTTCATTCTGAACACCAACAAAGTTTGTGCCGTTGTCAGAAACTCGTGTAAGGGCTAGACTCTCCGAAAACAAACGGCGATAAGTTGCTGTGAATGAATCGGTATATAAACTAGTAACAGCCTCCAAATGGGACAGTCTTGGCCTTGAAAAGCATACAAAAAGAGCTATGTAACTTTTCATCTGCTTGCTGCCGCGACCATGACTATCCTTCAGCATAAATCGGCCGGCATAATCCACGCCAATTGACGCAAAAAGAAAATTTTGCTTAACTCGCAATTTAGGTTATTTGGCTTGGGTTTAAGTGGAAGCAATATAAATGGCTGCTTAATAAACCGTCCGGATTCATACCTCACGACACTAGGTCGGCTGGGATACGTACATGATGCCGATCGTTTGGTTTAGTAAGCGATTATATCCTTGTAGCCCGATTTGACACGAAAGTTTGTAAAATGCTTGGTTCGGTGTATATCCAATGCAAGGTAATGAATGAATCGGACCAAAGAAAGACAGAGTTAAAATTTAGTTTGATTGATGCTAAACCTGCACACAACTCCAATCGCGGAATCGTGACTGGCTTCAATGGGGCCACCTTTTCCTTTTGCACAACACAATGTGACGGTAAATTCATCGGTTTCTTGGGTTGAGCAGAAGTAAATGCATGCGCCATATACCACCTGACACCTGAGGGGCATCGGCAAATCCATGTAGTTGAGTGATTATAGGTTGTGGGTTGTGGGCTAAAGAACTTTATAGGAATGCGCAGTTGATGAAGCATGGTTAGCTGACCTTGATAGGTCATTCATCTTCCTCTCAAGTCTTTTAGTATTGGTTCGTCCCAAGATAAATTGAGAGACCAAATCTCTTGTAGCATAATTTTTGGTATTATTACGCATGGTGTTAAGAGTCCCAAAATATCGAATATTCTGGTAATGTCTGATAGGATTTTTCATTTTGTAATCTTAGGTTGTATATTTTGCGCATTAATTGAGTCTTTGCACGACCAATACAAACGAAGTATCTTATTGACATTGATATCGCCAAAATGAAATTCATCGTTTGATGAATGCGTTTGTTTGAAAAAATTGAGTATTGCAAGCTTATTGCTTACCCATTTGCGTAAAGGAAATTCTGCTGGTTCCAAAATTTAATTTTAACGCTTAATTGCCAACATCTACAGTGAAGATGTGTCGTGAGATATTAGTTTTGAGCGCCATGGTATTTCTAACCAAACAATATACTCGGTCTTGACTCGGAATTCAAACACCCAACCTTCCAAGCAAGGCCGGAACTACAATGGGGCAACCGGGGCCCCCGAGTTCGGGGCCCCCCTGAGCGAAGGACAAAAACAGAAGAAATTTTACGAAGTTCAAAGCATTTTTAGCGCTGTCTCATTGTTCTTCGTTATGTGAAAATTTATTAACTGATTAATTTATTTATTTAGAATAATAAAAGCTATTGCGAAAAATCTGTTTAATAAAATTACCTCTAAACCTATAGATTCTGTACAAATCTTGCGCTTAGAAAAAAAGTTCATAGTTAGAAGTGTGAGATTTTATAAACGTAAAGAATTTATCATTTTATAGAGCCTTTTTTCCGAAGCTACCCTTTTCTCGGACATACATGTCCATACTCCATAGTAAAAACATGCAAGTCACATTCGTTTGCAGAAACGTATGATGTGCATGATAACGCTGACGGAAGTGAAGAAATCTGTTCAATGAAAGACGTAAAAGAGCTAGCTCATTTTTTTGATAATTTAAAATGCGTTACTGTATTCCAGTTACCCAGATGTTTGTACAGCTCTTCTCATGTTTCTGAGAGTTCCAGTGACTATGGCAAAAGCTGAACGATCGTTTTCCAAATTAGAATTAATCAAAAGTTACTTGCGGAGCTCGATGCAACAAGAAAGGCTGAGCAACTTATCACTGTTATCAATCGAAATACTGAGAGCGCGCACAATTGATTTCGATAAAGTCATTGAACAATTTATCTCTTCAAAAGCAAGAAAAAGAAAGTTCTAATTTTTTTTCTCAAATATCGAACCGTGATTATGAGCAGTAGTTTAATCTTTTAATACTAAAATCTTATCGAACAACTTCTGAATATTAGCGAATTAAAGGTGATTTATAATGACTACCCGAATATCTCATCCTTCTTTATGTAATTCATAATTTTGTAATGTAAGGGATGAAAGTGCCGTATAATATTATAGCTTAGAATATATTACTACTGTACATGATTGATGATGTTATAATGTCTGATGTTTTAACTTATAAATTAATATGAAATACAACGTGAAAAATGTGTAAGACAAATAAAACAAATCATTTATGAATAGAAATAATAATGCCTTGTTTCTTTTTTTTACAAAAATTGGAAAAAATTGAGTTGACAAACTCAATAGAGAAATAGGGCCCCGAACTTAGTCTTGCCCCGGGGCCCTTTCAACTCTAGTTCCGGCTCTACTTCCAAGTTAGCTGACCCTGAAATATATGAAAATAAAAACTCGTACCAGGTGTGATTGAAGTTTACTGCTCGTGAAATTTTATAAATTTACACTATGGAAATTAATACGTATTCGTCAGTGAAATAAGAAGTGATAAATGATACTAATATATGAATGAAGCTAAATCTAACAATATAAAATTCTACGATATACACCAATGCACTCAATTACTATAAATTGTCTCTATCAGAGAACCTGTATAACAACGCACAATGTAATAATTACAATAGTTGGTAAATACGTGTGTTAATTATTAACCATATCGGATAGCGTGACCTTAAATTGGTGAATTCACACTTCCTATCTGATCGAGGTTTCTCGTACTCTGCCTAGATATGGGCTACATGCATTACAGTGTACCTCCTCAATTAATAATTCATACCCTTGGCTCAACTATCCAGCACACCTCACGGAAATTGATCCAACAGACTTACAGGAAAATTCGTAGGAGAAAAAACTCGTGGAAAAAACTCTTGGAGGAAACCCTCTAAATATAGGGTTTGTTCCTTTTACCGCTTGTAGTACCCAATTCACTTCGTCTATAAATGTAGGTTATAATCCCTTTACGGTTACATCAATAGCTTAGATAATATACTGCGTGTCACAGTTGTCACTGGAGTTGATAACGCTGTCACTTCATATTATAGGCGCTTCGACTAATTCTCAGCCGTTAAGTGAAATTTACACACTACATGGGGTAAATGGAAAGAAATAGAACCGGAGATTATCCATATCAGTGGTCGTGTTCTGGAATGTCATATTAAAGTTTTTGAATCGACAGTTCCCCTTGTACATAAGGTTCCAGAAAATACAAGCACCAAGCAAGAGTTTAATCTTACCTGGAGTTTGAGAAATAGGACCACTAAGTGAAATGTTAGGTGGTATTGTCCACATTTCGGTGTCGACCCTTTGAGCCGGCAAGTTACCTGTGATGTCCTCAAGTAATTAACTTGCTAAAAGTGCGATTCACGGACTTGATCGTTATTGTACGTCAGAGTGGTTATGCGATCTATGGAAGTGGTTGTAGGCATTTCAATGACCCCCAATTGTTTGCTCAACTCCTCGGTTATAGAGTTGCCATAGTTCAATAACGAACTTGCCCCAATCTCGCTTTGTGAAGAAGTTATAATGGATACCAATGTGATTGATGAAAGAACTTGATAATTGTGGGCTGCATGGTTGCTATCCCGAGCAGCCTTCCATTGCAATAAAGTATTGTGCTTGTCCTTACATATTCTGACCGATGCAGACAATTTCACATAAATGGAGACTCTTCACCCTTTGCAGTCCCAACGACGGAGATAATTGAAAAAACTCCTGACATTGATAAATTGTGTCTTACCCTCGCACAAGTAGCATGATGCAGATGATTTTTCAATTGAGACCAGATTACATTCTATAGATTTTTTTCACTGGAGTGTATGTCAAAAACAACAAAATTAGAGCAACTTTGTGTTTGGTTTCCTATAGTTAAATATTATCGTATTCGATTTATTTACAAAATACTAGTTTTCCACCTTTGTCTAGCGGGCATTTTTAAGTTTGATAAATCTGGTTGGCCATGGCTGATTATACGCCTGTCTGAGAATGAAGAAATGTCATTTAGTATAAAATTATTGTAAACAATGCCGGCACGGTTAAATTACACAAACGAAGACTATTTAAATTTATTTATTATTTATGGAGAATGCACCAGATTTATAACAAGAACGTGTCTTAATAACATTTGCTGCTCGATATCCTGAAAAACAGAAACCATCAGCAAACACTGTTAAGCGAATAGTACACAACTTAAAAAAACAACGCCGAATATAACATTGCCGTTTTGGGATTGTTTGCGACATATTCGAATAAATCTATAGGACAGTGTTCTGGAGAGTAAAAAATTTCGAGATGTTCAATTAATAGAATATTGCAAAGACATAAGGTTCACCAGAATTCATTTTCAATGGTTCAACGGTTGAATCCCTAAGCGAGAATTTGGAGAATTTATTCTGACAAAGTTTCAAGAGCTTGAATCATTTTTGAATAACATCATTTGGACAGATGAAGCACACCACCGAGCGATTCGAATCCCGATATTTTTAGATTTAGAAATTTTCAAGACAGCTGGCAATTTAATGTATATAGTGCAATCAGGAATGATAGGGTAGTAGCGAATGATGGACCGTTCCTATGGCCGCCTCGTTTCCCCGATTTGTCAGTTCTGGAATATTTCGTTTGGGGTACAATAAAAAATTTGGTTTATAGCATTCTGCTAGCTTACTTCGCATATAGATGAGACAAATGTGTAGACATTCAGGGAAGAAATTTTGGTCATTTATTAAAGTAATTTTTTTATTCGAGAAATTTTCTGTTTTTAACGATACATAGTATTAATCGCTTAACAGTGTTTGCTGATGGTTTCTGTTTTTCGGGATATCGAGCAGCAAATGTATCACACGTTCTTCTTATAACTGTGTTGCATTCTTCATAAATAATGAATAAATTCAAATAGCCTTCGTTTATGTAATTTAACCGTGCCGGCATTGTTTACAATAATTTTAAACTAAATGACATTGCTTCATTCTCTGACAGTCGTATACTCAGCCATGGTCAACTAGGCTTATCAAACTTAAAAACGGCCGCTTGACAAAGGTGGAAAACTAATATTTTGTAAATAAATGGAAAACTATTATATATATATATGGTGAAGCATCTCCCAGAGGCAACTTCAGATTATAGTTATATACATTATAACAATAGATCTCTATTTCTGAAACCCACAAATCCGCAAGAAATAATAGAAATATCAAAAACATTGAAAAATAAATAGAGTAGTGGTGATGATGAGATCCCGACAAATATAGTCAAACTATGCATACCATCAATCAGCAATGTGATATCTTATATAATAAACAATTCTTTCAAACATGGAATATTTCCTGATCAACTGAAACTAGCTGTAATCAAACCCCTTTTTAAAAAGGGAAATGAAGAGTTAATGGAAAATTATCGACCAATTAGTCTCTTACCCAGTTTTTCAAAAATCTTTGAACTGGCAATGTGCTCAAGGTTGATATTGTTATGCAATTAGAATAACTGCAAAATACTTAGATGAACCAACATTAAGAACGCTATACCATGCCAATTTTGAATCTGTCATGCGATATGGACTAATATTTTGGGGAATAGGCTCAACTGTAGAGAACATTTTTATTATCCAAAAAAAGGTACTCCGAATCATATATGTAAGAGGGATTTTAGACAGTCTTGCAGAGGACTTTTCAGAGAGAAAAGGATTTTCACTGTATATGGTCTTTATCTATACAGTGCCTGATGTTCTTACAAAGAAACAAGAGCAAATTTGGAATAATCAAAGAATCAAACACCAGATATGAAACCAGATCCATTAACATAAACTACCCTAAACATCGACTTTGACTGGAAAAAATCCGTCTTACATGTGTATAAGAATATTTAATAAGCTACCGAATACTATTAAATCAACAGGGAGCCAGAATCTGTTCAAAACAAAAATAAAAAAATTGCTCCTAGATCTAGAACCCTACAATGTAGATGACTATATGAACCATATCTTCTGAAATGTGCTATACTTTTGACGTCATTTCTTTTTTAGCTTTATGTATACATGTATAAATGAGGTTAATTCAGAAATAAAGAAATATTATTATTATTATTATTATTATAGGTATATGGATCCAAACACAAAGTTGCCCTAATGTTTTGTGCTGCTATAAAACCAATGCGTGTTTCCATTTGAACATTTTGAGTTTTTGGCATTTTTTGAATTATTATTTCAATAATTTTTTGTTAGCACCCTGTATAAGATCGGAAACTTTCTTTATGGTATTTCTCTGCGCTAAGTTTTTGACTATAAAAGGACAAAAGCGCGCCATACAACCGTTATGAAGAAACTGACAATTAAGTACTGGTCTATATCTGTAACTTTTTCTCTAAAATTGCAAAAATCTCAAAAACGGTTGAATTCAGGTGTAGAACATGATACATACATGAAATGTACCTAGGATCGAAAAATGCAATAAATTATAGGATGTTCCATTTAAAATAACGAAATTGTCATCGACTTCGGGTATAACCGGAAGTGCCGCATCTTGAAAATATTTTAGATGAATAGTACTCATTGACTTTGGTCAGCTGCCAAATTTTCAAAAATATGTTATGTTTACTTTCTGAGATATCGATCGATGCAGTTCGTGGTAAGACACACTGTATATATATCGTGGTGCAACATCGAATCTGAAAATTGTTCTTTTCCACTTGTTGGATAAAGTCAATGCCTTGTCTAACTAGATAGACGCTTGTTCAATTCAATAGCTTCTTTAACTACAGGTATATTACAATATTACAAAAATCATTGATTCATACAGAAACAAGGTAACAAGGAGACATATTTTTCACAGCTCCTATTCAATTTTAATATACCTACTTTATAAAATGTATGGAGTAGGTTGTTCATATCTCGTGAACTTTTGCACATACTCATAGATATAAATCTACGACAACATCATTTCGATTTGTATACTTGCGAATAATATTTAATTATTGATAAGGTTAAAAGATTTTAAACAAATTGTTCATTTGTGTGCTGTTTATGTTTTTCTCTATTTTTCAGACAAAATGGTGCAAATTACTGGAAAGTACACAATTGTAAAAAACGAAAATTTGGATGAGTACTTCAAAGCTATTGGTAAGTAATTATCAAAATAAATATACATCTTCCAACTTGTATAAATACAAATTATTCGGAAAAACTTCAAAAGATAAAATATTTTGAGTAGTGACTTTCACGGTATTCTATACAATTGTAAGAATATACTATTTATTTTAATGAAACTGATGCACAATCTACATTCTTTTGAAAAATGGTTCTCATCTAATGAGTTCAAGGTGAATATTGGGAAGACGCCAATTCTGAAATTCAGTTCGCAAAGAATCAAAGTTTATTTCTATTATCTACAATGATGCAAAATTAGAAGTCACTGATAATGTTATTTATTTAGGAGTACATATAGATTCCAGATGGGACTGGAAAAAGCACATCGACAGTGTTATGAAAAGTTTGAGTAGGTATTGTTACGCATTGAAAGGACTAGCGACATTAGTAAATGAAAAAACGGTCTTTATAGCTTACTATGCTTTTGTCGAATCGCGTATGCGCTATGACATAATACTTTGGGGTAACTCTTCGGATACCCGTAGAATCTTCATTCTTCAAAAGAAATGCTTAAGAAACATTTTGAATTTAAAGAGAACAGGTTGCAAAGAATATTTTATCGATCATAAGCTTCTTACGCTAGCCAGTCTGTACGTTTTTGAATGCATAATGTTTGTGAAGAGTAATATGTCTATATTTCGGGAATATATTGGGGAACATGCCAATGATACAAGATTTAAAACTAATCTGAGAGGGGAGAAGAACCATTTTTCTTACTTGCAAAAAAATGTTAACCACTCTATAATGAAAATATTCAATAAAATTCCACCGGAATACAGAAATCTGCAAATTCACATTCTAAAATGCAGATTAAAATATTTTTTAATAAGAAAAGCTTATTATTAGTCCGTGCGCACGATCGAAAAATTTGGGTTGAAAATTTGATACGGCTAATTTTGATGTTTCTATGTTTTTTGGGGTGCTGATTTATGTGAAAAATAGTTAAAAAATTCTATCGCTACCGCTCAAAAAGTTGTGGCCATTTTTTTGGCCAGATTTTGTGGTTTTTTACGTTTTTTTTAAATATTTTGAAAACGACTTCAATCGGATTTCCACCCGAAATCAAAGTTGTAGATAATTAAAATACGCGTCGAATGAGCCCAAGTAGAAGTCATTTGGAGGTTATGGGCCCGAGATAAGGCCCAATTTTTTATCTTCTTAATATTTTTTTTGGAACCGAAAAATAATCGTAAAAATAATTGGTCTGGATGAAAAGTTGGCATTTTTATTCTACTTTTCACTGAATTCTTTTTTAATATCTATTTTTTTGGCGCGAAAATTTGAATTTTCCGAAAAAACGTAAGAATGTGATAGCGTGCTGAAAAATGCATATTTTGTTCTGAATCAAAATGCGTATTGTAGATTTTGACCAATACTATCTAAAAAAACCTTCAAATGACATTTTGATATAGATGCCGAATTTTAGCTCATCTACAATGCGTTTTGATTTAGGTCAAAATATGCATTTGGTGACCTACAAACACATTTCTTATTAGAAGTCAATAAGACAAAGTCTTGGTTCACCAGGTTGAACAACACACTGTTCAGCGGGACATCTGCTTTTCGGCAGATGATGTTGGAACATCTAGATTAGTCAAACATTTTCGAAGGTGTCAGACGTCAGCTATGTCTAGGTGACAAAATAATTTGGAGCCTTTTATCTGAGGAAAAATGTGCCCTGGCTTAAGAATTGGGTGTCTATTATCATGCGCGGATTGAGTGTAGGTTTGTAATTACCAGTGTGGGCAGTTGCCCTTTGTTTAACAACCACGTGAGTAGTTGATGCCCAATTCATGTAATCAACTTTTACATAATGTCCTGATTTTGTTTCAATTGCTCTAGTATGTTTTGCGAAGAGCTTAGAGAGTCTCTCATGCTTTTTAACGAACACCGACGTTGCGTCAGGTTTCAGGTGTAATGTCGCAGCTGGATCTTTAATTCAGTTCACCAGCTGTGTCGCTGAACGCATTTTCGTATTTGTCCGATCCATTGTCGGCCCAGCAGTGAGTCAAAGTCAACTTTGATAACGTACAGGTTAATCCTCAGCGTTTTATTTTCGATTGTTACATTAATGGGAAGTCGACCGAGACAGCTGAATATGTGGCACGTGTAACTGGCCAATCACCTGTCGGAACTCTTTATTGAAAGGCTGGTATTAATAGGGGTCAAGTGCTCTCGCTGATTATGGCGCACGGTGCATCAGTGTCTAGCTCCATATTTAAGGTGCATCCATCCATTTGAATCTATCATCCGGCCGATCTATAGATTTGGTGCTTCTGACGACATTCATTTTTGAAAAAATCAATTGAACCGATATCTTCGTCAACACTGCCGTTTGGCTGCTTCCAGTTTTAGATTTGTCAGCACAGTTTTGTTGCGATCTCGATCTACAGACGCGGCTTATGGGTGGCCCTTTTTCCCACAGCTTCTACAATTTTTATCCAGGAAAAAACATTTGCAAGCCTTCGCAGCGATTGCATAAAAAAGTTTCATGCAAGGAAAATCAATCAAATACAAAAATAAACTTTCAAATAAACTACTAACCTATAGTATTCTCAAAAGTATATAAAAATTTAACAAACTATCGAGCGATGACGTACTGGAAAAGAGTACTGTTCATAAAATGTAAACACTGATCATGTAATTTGTACCGTTTTTAAATCTGCGTATGAAAGATGATTGACTAAACATTTCAAAGCGTTATTTGATTTCTTACTCTATGAACTCGTGCATAATTACCTTGGTCCTCGCCTGGAATTTTAGAGAGCTGAAGGGCCCAATCAAATATTTTGTAATAATCTTCTACTGGCAATTCCTCGGTGGATCTGTACACGCTCATAGAAGATACAAGGTTCTTGATGGATGTCCTAGCTCCGGATCCACCTGCTATTGGAATGGTTTGCTGCTGCTGTCTGAATTGTGCTGACCTTCATATTTGAGATCGCCTTCAGATGTTTGAGTGATATTTCACTCATCGTGTACCGTTTCGTTTCGTACACTATGGTTCATATACCTACGTTAGGAATGATATGACGTCATGGATCAAGGTCAGCCTTTGTTGTCAGGTTGAGCAGGTTTTCAATGTTTTTGAATAAAACTAATGATTTAATTCAATAAACTGTTCAGAAACAAAATTAGTAGTTGTTTATTTATTATATCAAATAAGAAAAATTATTTATAATCTTGAATGTAATCAACAAATTGTTGATGCTTACCAAATGTTTGGACAAAATAAAGTAAGTACCTAACCTACATACTTTTTCTACTTCCACCTGAAATATTTAGATATGGAAAATTTACTTTCAGCTTCAAGCTTACTTTTCACCAAGACAAATTTTCTCCTTTCCAAATATTCCACCGCTGGGTCACACGATGTTCTTCGAAGATTAGAAGTTTCCCTCTCGTGTAGCCAATATTATTAATCCATCATTACCTTCATCACTTGAGGGGAGCACTTAGGCCACTTAGTTGGGTCAATTGTGCGCCCCGTGGTCAGAAGCCTATTCTATTCTAGCAGGTTTGTGGCCCGTCAGAAACCCAGGATATTGCCAGTGCTGACTTCCATGAGTTCTTCTGGGAGCAGTTTTTATTCTCCGAAGTGGCGGTGCCTGAGGAATGCCAATGCTGGGCATTCCAACAAAATTTGAAAGGGAGTTTCTTCCACCTCTCTACATTTCCCACATATTGGGTCATCTGTGATGCCCATATTGTGGAGGTGTTTGTTAAGACGACAGTGACCGGTTAGGATTCCACTCATCTCTCTGATGTCTTTTCTGTTCAGAGAGAGGAGTTTCTTTGAGAGGCACAGGCTCTCTGATGAAGAGCTTGGCCTGCCTCATGCGTGATAATTTTCGCCACATTTCAGATCACTCTTTATTCAGTTGGCCCAGAAGGGCGAGACCCCCCACGCAATTTGATAAAGCGACCATTGGCTCCGGCCCGACGGGGCTCTAGGCGACCCTCGCCTGGTCAGGGAGTCGGTCATTTCGTTTCCTACAACTTCATTGGGTCCAAGGACCCAGATGAGTTGAACTTTATTTCTCCTGGCTAGTTCAGTCAGTGTATCCCTGCATTCTTTGACAAGCCTTGATGTGACTCTGGGTGATTTGATAGCTCCCAGAGCCGACCGACTGTCTGTGCAAATATATATGCGCCTATTTACATAGTCTCTTCGCAGGTTTTCCACAAGTCAATATTGAGTAGACCTCCGCCTGAAAAACCGTGCGGTAAGCGCCTAGAGTCACTGAGATTTGAAATAAAGAGCTTACTTACTTTGGGAGCACCACATTCATCACTCATTACTTGAACTAAAACCGAGTGGAAGTTAAAACAAAATATTCTTAACAAAATTGATTCCGGTTACATCTTGCATATCCTTTACAAGAGGTTCACAAACGGCATTTGAGTACATTTTTTGTCCGAATTTCCGAGAGGTCTAATTTTGGTCTATTCTTATGTATTTTGACACGCTGAACATGATGGTGTAGTTTAAATTTGGATTAACCTTGTGCTCGAAAAACTATGGTTACATTGTAATGCCTTGGCATAATGTAAATGTACACTGGCATGGAAAATTGAGAGCATTTTGTTCAACACATTTATTTGCAAATTCCAATTGCCCGATCTTTCATACTCGATATAAGATTTCAACAAAGTAACCATATGAAAATACGATAATGCTGCAAAGCAACATATTTTCAGGGTGTATTACCAAGTTCAGGTTTGGATAGGTAATGGAACCATTGATCCAACGAAATGGGGTTGGAGAAATAGTCCGAATTGACTTACTCCTATACAAACAGTAAAAAATGCAGGTCACGATGAGGTAATCAAAATAATCTTCGTGGTTGTAAAAAAACAGGTAATGGTAAATGTTTGTGCGAAAAATTAGGATTACCTTGTAGCTCATTATGTAATATAGTCGAGGAAATAAAAAATCGGATGAACCGAATAAGATAAATTTTTCTCAATCAATTCAGGAAGTCATTTACAAAAAATGTTACCAATTTTTTTTTCTTCTAATGTGCATTTTAGCATTTCTACAGAGAAAATGCATCTCTTTGAATGCACTTTCAGGAGATAATATTAAAAATGTTGAAAAAATGTTCAACTATAGCCTAAATTTCTCACTCGGGGGTTTTTGGGGTCGCTGATCACGATTCCGGTATCAGATTTGAACTACGATGCACCTGGGGCTCAGGACATCCTGGTCTATCGACATCTTCAGGGAATTCGCAGGAATGCCTTCTGCAAAAGAATGGAACCTGTTATGAAGGTTCTCTTGAGCATAGGAGTCATGACCATGCTACCTTGTCACCTTGTGCTCAAGATATCCTGATCACCTAGGTCATCTTCATGGACTGATTTTTAATATGCTCTTAAATGCAACCAAATTCGTCTATCGGGGGTTTAAGGAACCGCTGAACACGATTCCAGTGCCAGATTTGAACTACAATGCACCTGGGGCCCAGGACATCCTGGTTCTATCGTCGTCTCTAGTGAATTTGTGAAATTATCTTTTGGAATGGGATGAACCTTGTGAGAGAGGTTATTTTGATGTTGCCGGCTGTGACCATGACCTTCAATAGTCACCTGGTGGTCAGGATATCTGATGACCTAGGTCATTTCCATGGATTGTTTTTTAATATGCTCTGAAATGAAAAGAATTTCGTATCTCCGGGGTTTTTCGGATCGCTGATAACTTTTTTGTAGTTCGGACCAATCACCGAAGCATCTGGTGATATTGACAACAAAGAATTCAAAAACTACTGTATGCACAACAATGAAACTTTACTGAATTTTTCTAATACGAAAAAAGTAGTACTGAAATATTTTCTGTTTTAATGTCAAAATTTTTTTTATCATCGTAGATCGAATCTAGCACCGGAATCGCATTCCGCGGTCCCGAAAACCCACGAGAGATGAATTTGGTTGCATTTCAGAGCATATTAAAAATCAATCCATGGAGATGACCTAGGTCATCAGGGTATCCTGACCAAGAGGTGACTATTGACTAACATGGTCTTGACCCGTATGCTCAAGAGAACCTCTCTAACAGGTTTCATCCCTTTGCAGAAAGTATTTTTGCGAATTCCCTGGAGACGACGATAGTACCAGATTCGTCGTAGTGTAAGCCTTACACCAGAATCGTGTTCAACGGCTTCAACAACCCCCGAGTGAGAAATGTTTGCTATATTTGGATATTTTTCCAACGTTTTTAATATTATCTCCTGAAAGTGCATTCAAAGGGATGCATTTTCCTCTGTAGAAATGCTAAAATGCACATTAGATGAAAAAAAGGTAACATTTTTTCTAAATGACTTCCGGAACCGATTAAAAAAAATTTTCAAAATCAGTTCATCCAATTTTCTTTCGACCTTTTCTGCTTTATTTCCTCGCCTCTGCCAAGAGCCAGAAGTCAGTATATTAGATGATGATGATTTCGATAAGTGTATGGATGAAAATTAACACGAGGATGAAGATGATGGCCATACCGATGACGTTATCAATGACAATTGCGATGATCAAATTTTATCAAACTCAGATGATGAAGCGGATCACGATGACCCGTATATGAATAATGATCAAATTACATCATTAACAATATATGCTAACAGTTATAACGAAAACTTAGGTTATTTGTGAATAATGAGACATATGGATATTTTTTCAATAGATAAATATCAAATGTAAAAACAAAAAAAATATAAATGTGGAAAAAAACAAAATTATTTATTAATCTTACTTTTTGTTGTTTAAATACTGAAATTTGTCATGAAACACCCTATAAAAACATCATGTCACGGTCACATATACACCTTCACACGTCCACATACACTCAAAACGAATATAAGCTTTCATTAAAAAAACTATAATTTCGCCTGCGGAATCTATTGTATCGACGCTCGCTTATTACCGCTAAATGAAATTCCGCGCTAGTTTTTTCTGATGAAATTCGTTATAACTTGGAATTATGAACGAATCTCCGTACGCTGTTTCAAACTTAAATAGCCGATGTATTTCTCTGTACTTTTCTCTAAGGTTTTTGTCGATAGCCCCAAAATTGGGCTCTCTAGAGGAGATAATAGGATAGCTTAATTTCTACTCAACCCAAATCGATCTGCTTGGACTTAAAATACTCGTTATGAAAACTTCTAATAGAACCTAGAATTTGGATTCCGCGATAAATTTCTAACCTCAAAATATTTGAATTTTTCGGTGGTCCAAAATTTTCAAAAAGGCGTTAAAGTTATGTCTTTGAATCAAAATGCTTGAATTTTGGATATCAGGTGCAGAATAATGAAATCTTCCGAATGAATATTAGATCGATAACATGAGTATTTCGTCTGCAATTCGTGAAATACGGATTTTTTCAAATAGCCGATTTAGGCGCCAAAAAATGAGGTAGGTCAAAATACCAGGAACCGAAAGAAATACTATCTTTACACTGGAACAGAATAGGAAAAAACAAAAACTCTGACATATACTCAATTTTTCAAAAACACATCAAATGGGCCCAATCTTGGGCCCACGGAATCGACTTCGGACTAGAGCCAAAAATCGTGTATTGTTTTTTCCAACAACTTTTGTTTAAACGTTTTTTCATACAATCCATAGTTTTGTCTCAAAACGCAAGAAATCAAAAATGGCCATTTTTGAATCCAAACAATTACCATAGATTTACGAGCACAGGGTTAATCCAAATTTAAACTACACCATCGTGTTCAGTATGTCTAGATACATAAGAATAGGCAAAAATTAGACCTCGCGGAAATTTGGACAAAAATCGTCGATTTTCCTCCTTAAATACCTGGACTAATATAAGAAATAAAACTTCTGATAACTAATAATTTCAAATACAGCTATAAAAATTAAACGGAAACGACGTCATACCTGAAGGTGTCACAGTGTTGTCTGGTTTTCAATATTTTTAAATATAACTAACCATATGATTCAATGAACTCTGTTATACAATGTTCACAAACAACATAATGAGTTCTTTAATTATTATATCAAATAATACAAAATATTTGTAATCTTAAAAGTAATTCACAAACTGTTGTACCAAATGTTTGTAAAATAACTGCATCTAATTATTCAAAATAGAAATATGAAGTACTTACTTACTGTTTCTACTTGTACCGAATCTAAATTAAATAGTACCAGAAAAAATACATTTTGGTAATAAATTCACTTAATAAATAACGAAAAGCAAGTGAATGTCACAAGGAAACATTTTACGGAAGATTCATCCCCATTACTAAATGCTTACTTTTTTTGTGATATATGTAATATATATGTTACCGTGAAAGACCGAAATTAGTGATTGTTGACATACGCCGGTTAATGTCGACAGACACCAAATGAATTGGTGAAAGACCGAACAATTATTGGTTTTATTATAAATTCGGTCCTTCACCGGTGTATGTCGACAAACACACATAAGCTTCGGTCGATGTCGAAAACGACAGGTCCTAACAGGCTTTTGTGTGGTTTCTTCGCTTCGCTATTCGTGTGGGCATGTCGCCAGTCTTACGAAAAGTTTGATTGAGAGCGGTAATATAATTTGTACGCGATGGCTGTTGCAGTAAATAGTGATCAATTTCTTGAAAAGTTAAATACCCTAATAAGAAGTAAACGAGAAGACAATTGTTTTTATTTTTCTCAAGGAAGGTACTCTAAAATCGTTTCTGAAGTAATTTCTGCTAAAAGTAAGTGCAGTACTCCTTTGGACTAGACGTTTAAAACGTTTTGACATTTTAAAAGTTAGTGACGAACAAAAGTTAATTGTGCCATTAAAACCAGGAGAAACGAATATCCAGTATTATGTTACAAACGAAGAGTTGTTTAATATACTTTCCGAAACTCACATACGAACAGGCCATGGAGGAAGAACACGAATGCTTAAAGAATTGCAAGTTAAATACAAAAATATTACTTATGAAGTCGTAATGCTCTATTTAAATTTGTGTAAACAATGTCAAATGAAACACAGTGCGCCTAAAAAAGGTATTGTTGTAAAACCAATGGTGAGTTCCGAATTAAACTCTAGATGTCAAGTCGATTTGATAGACTTGCAATCACACAGCGATCGCGATTACAAATTTATAATGGTTTACCAAGATCACTCGACCAAGTTTGTCCAGTTACGACCGTTAAAAACCAAGAGAGCGGAAGAAGTAGCATATCACCTTCTTCAAATTTTTTAAATATTTGGTGCTCCCGCTATATTGCATTCGGATAATGGCAGAGAGTTCAGTAACCAAGTCATATCTGAACTATGCGCTATGTGGAAAGATGTTAAAATAGTGCACGGAAAGCCTCGTCACAGCCAAACACAAGGCTCAGTCGAAAGAGCCAACCAGGATATGGTACAGAATATGTTAACTGCGTGGATGCACGATAATGATTCAAATAAATGGTCAGAAGGGTTGTCGTTTGTACAATTCGCCAAAAACACAACTTACCATGAAGGAATACGCCAGAGTCCATATGAAGCTTTGTTTGGCGTTAAACCAAAAAGAGGCATAGCATCGTCATCTCTACCCAACGAGCAAATTACAAATATTGAAACCGAGGAACAGTTAGAAGCTTACGTTAACACTTGTGAAGAAAATTTAATTAATGACCATATTGATGACCATCTTTCAGATGTAAGTGACATGGATGACCAAAATACCATTGAAACCAATCCACCTTCACCTCATGTATTAACTAATCCGCAACCCAGCACATCCTCATCTGAAATGCCGACTGATCTACAACCCAGCACTTCTTCAACTCAAACACTGACTGATCTACAATCGATTACGCCTTCATCTCAAGTGCTGACTAGGCAGCATGAGCTTATTAATTTAAAAAGAGTAGCTGCAAAAGAGAATCTACTACTCCAAGCAACAAAAATGTTGCAAACTTCAAAAAAAAAGTTTCCTGCGGCCCAAATTGGTGATACCGTGAGAATTAAAGTCCCTGACGTCGACCGTGGTCGTACAGATCCCCGAAATGTGTTAGCCATTGTTGTTGGAATAGAGGATTCAGATCCATGGATGAGATTTCAGCTCAAGGAATTTCGGTAAGAGAAGCAGCTTCTGCTAATTCAAAAAGTGGAGGGCAAGGCTATACACGCTGTAACTGCAAAAAGAAGTGTTCCACGTCTAAATAAAGCTGTAAAACCAAGAGCCTTTTGTGTAATTCAAAGTGTCATGGTAGCTTAAGTTGTTGCAATAAATAAGGTTGCCATACATTTACTTTGTTTTTTAAATTTTAGTTTAAGAAATAAAATGCATTTTATTTTTATATTAATATTATGTTTGTTGTGTTTGTTTTAAGTTCAACAACTTCTTTATGTTCATTTGAAAACTGTTTCCATGTTTTAATCAAAATAAATAATAACCTATAGAGTTTTATTTTGTTTTATTTTTATAAAAAAAATCTTTTGAACATACACCATGAGTGTATGATGAATGTTGACATTCGCCGGTGACAGTTAGAAATAATGATATTTGATGAATATATCGGACATACGCCAAGTAACTTGGTGAATGTTGACATTCACTGGTATATCCTGACAATCACCGGTTTTCGGACTTTCACGGTAACATATATTCGAATCAATTACATTTTTGTAGCACCAAATAAAAGCATGTTACGTTACTGAATTCTGCCATTACTTGGCGAATACCGAATGGAAGTTATTTAGTTTAGTTATATTTATGGGTTGCATAATTTTTACAAGAGGTTCATAAATCGATTTAAAAATAATACTATCCCGATCACTAAAAGGTTTAAATACACATATGAAAAAGTAATCTTTAGAATAGGAAATGTACAGCTTTAAATCGATATCATTTGGTTGTATTGAATTTGTATATGTTGTTCTGTTGTAACCTGAGATAATTGCACAACCACATTGAAAGAATTAATATCACTTCACTGCTTTAAAGATTATAGTACCTTTAAATATTGTACATTAACAATAACACCAAATTATTCACTTTATTAGTAGGTATGTGGATAAGTGTTTGCCCATATTTATAGTCACATAACCGCTGATTTTTCCGCCAAACTATCTGTACCAACGTGATCATGTAGTAGCTTTTAGTTACGTCCCAGATGTGTACAATGGGGTTGTTACGTATACTGGTTGTGGCGTATTCATTTTTACAAAGTTCAACAACTGTGGTTTCAAGAAGGTGTTATCATAATGTATATTATTCCTACTAACCATTCTTGTTTATCACATTTCTTGGAGGCGATCACTTTATTCATAACAGTACTGTGAAATTCACTAAACGTTCATATTCAAAGAGCAGTTTGGCAAGTTATGGTGATTCATTCCACCATAATAATCATTCTCTGTTTTCAAAGAAATTAGTAGTTTGGCACCAGGCACTGCTGTGCAACCAGCATGAAGTGCGATACCTATATCTTTCGCCACCAACTTTCATCATTTTCACAGTCTTAGTGCTAGAGTCTAGCCAGGAATGATCGACTGCACCCTCTTGAAGAATCATGTTTCATCCATATAAACAAACTAACGTACACCTTTATTTTTCAGTTTAACCTACTGATGTAATGTAATGTACGTTTTATTGCGATGATGGATTACTCCATTATCACTCCATCGTTACTGTATCTGAAACTCCTGTTTTCAAATCTGTCCAAAGCGATTTTTTGTCATCTTGTCAAAATGTGACATCCAATCAAAAATTAAACGTTTTCCTTCAATAATTTGCACGTTGTACGGAGCACTGATTTTGGCGATGTCTTGGTATTCCATCCACAAGCTCAAGTTCTGGAGGAATACCAGTGTAGAATGCAGTGTGTCCCTATAATTCAAAATATGTCATTTAAGTGGTAGAAAATTTCTCTGGCTCTTTTAGTTTCCAACGCGCGGAGTAAAATGAACTTAGTCAGATGGTATTGGTGAACCAAAATTAACTTGAATTTTCCATCAAGTATAATTCATCAGCTTGAAGATAGAACCTAATGTTTCCCTTAGTTAATCCAATAAGTTATTATGCCTTCTTTGTTGTAGTGTTTTATTTTTTTCGGTTTTCCTATCTCCCCCATTCGTAGAATAATGTGAATTAAGATGTTAATGTGCATCGGAAGCGAAACATTCTTTAGTTTCTCATCTCGCTATTATTGGCCTGACCTTAAACTCTGTGTGGAGGAATATTTTAGTCCAGTCGTCCTGCAATTGAGCTACATGTAAAATGATATTTTTTCCACATCTCTATTTTATGATTGATATTTATGTTTCTTGAGTCGCTGATCACGAATATAGATATAATATATAATAATAATATATACAGTAGACCCATGGCGTTCCGAGATATTGGACATTCTTTTCGACACGTTTTTCTGAGTTTTCGTAATTTTTGGCGATTTAAAGGAAAACAACACATTTTATTGACTATACATTGGTATAAAGCAAAGCAAAGTTGTAGCGAAATAAGAAATGCGTCGAATGACGACGAGCAGAAGTCTCTAAGTTATAAGGCCGATTATTTGTTTTTTTTTCGGTAACATAAAAATTGAATTTCGTAATAAAAATTTTCCTCTAAGAATTTTATTTTTTGCACAATGGTAGTATTTTATGTGTACTTCCGAATCAATTTTGTTTTTTCTCTATCTCTTTTTTTGGAGCCAAAATCCTCCAAAGAAAAAATGTTTTTTTTATTATAACTCCGTTAAAAATGGGTCTTTTGACCCAAACTGAAAACCAATTGAAGAGTTTGATGTTCTCTATAACATATTTAAAATCCAAGCACTTTGAATGAAAAATGGTACCATTTTATTTGAAAAATGAGAAATAATCAATAACCTAATAATAAACATGAATTTTATTATTGACGAATTGAAAAATAATTGTAATAATAATAATTTCGGTATTTTTTTTTGTACGTGGCAGATTTTATTATTTGAGATAAATAACAATTGATTCTTATCATTAATGAACTAACAACCTATAACATCATACTATATAATACTTATACTGTACGCTTTTTAGGTGCAATGCTTTCTTCATTATCAGTCGTAGTAGAGTCTGATGATGTCATATCCTCAGTTTCTTCATCACTTTCGTAGCAAGTTGCTGATGTAATATGATCATTATTGACATTATGGTTTTAAAAATCACTTTCAGGTTCTTAATCATCATCATTTCCTTCTGATGAAGGAATTACATTACTGTTATCATTATCATTACGATCATCATCATCATCATCATCATCGACATCGTCATTTATTGCAAATTCATTATCATCTAATAATGTAACTTCCGGGTCAACGCTATTTGCACAGTCTTCATCCTCGCAGTGTTTACATAGAATTGTGCATGGTATACCTACTTTCTTACAAGAACATTTGCCACTGCAACTAACTTTGCAACCACATGACATTATTTTTCGGTGCAGCTTCTTTATATGTTTGAATAGGCTCATGACAATTTTCTGTATTTTTCCAACCCCGTTTGGTTGGGTCAATGGTATCATTGCCTATCCAAAGCTGCTCCTGATAATAAACACGTAAAATGTATAATTTGGTTGCTTCATCAGTTGGTGGCAAACATTCAAGTTCACATGCCGAATTTTGAACTCTGTTGGTATAACAAATAAAGCGTAAGTTGCCGAGGTTTTCAATTTTTTTTTTTGTAATTTAGGAGCATATATTTGATGTAAAATATTTCTACCAGTTCTGAATAATTTTTTCAACATCTGGTTCAGTTTTATAAAATTCATTTAAATCGTTTAGTGAAAAATTGACATTGAACATTTTTTCTTACCCTGCCTGTAAAAAGCGGATGTTGTATCGCATCCACTGAAACCATGGAAAAAACAAATTTTTTGATATGACTATAAATGAAGGAATTTTGATGATAATATTCCGCCGGTTTCGTTTTACTATTAACGGTTTTCCCTGGTTTTTGAAAATAAATGGGTTTTGTTATATTTTTTAAATCTGTTAATTGAGTTGATAAGACTAGAACATCAGTATCCTCGATGATGTCCCAATATGTAGGAAATACAGAGAGGTGGAAGAAACTGCCTCTCACATCCTGTTGGAATGCCCAGCATTAGCATCCTTCAGGTACCGACACTTCGAAGAATTAAAACTGCTCCCAGAAGAACTTATGAAAGCCAGCACTGGCAATATTCTAGGTTTCTGGCGCGTCACAAATCTGCTAGAATAGAATAGGCTTCTGACCACGGGGCGCACAATGGCCCAACTAAGTGACCTAAGTGCATCAGGGGGCTAAGCCCCTCCCTCTTATGATGATGATGACGGAAAAATATTATTATACTTCTACATTAATTTTTCTTTTCCTTTGTTATTTTACAGGAGTTCCTTATTTTGCGAGGATGCTTATGAGAAATTTAAGTCCAGTCATGGACATTGAAGTGAACGAAGAGGGAGAGTACATGATCAGAACTGCTACTTTAGTACGAACAGTGGTACATAAATTCAAACTAGGAGAAGAGTATGATGAAAGCATGGGAGGAGGCATTATGAAAGTTAGTATATAACAATTAGAAGAAATAGACCTATTTAAGTGAAGCAATCTTACGATCTTCAACTAATCATTAACACAGAAACCTAGTTTTTTAACTATGGAGTTTCAATTTTGACAACATCATATGAATAAAATTGGAAAAATACATCACATCGGTCTCTTTGGCTATAACTCTGACAGCTGTTAAATCGCTGATGGATAGATGTAGTAGAAAAAAGCTGTTATGTGAAAAATTTAACAAACTAATCTACGATAATTATGCTGCTTAGACCTATAGCGCAGATTTGAAACTTCAAGCGGCAATGTTATCGCAGGTGAGTTTGTTAAATTTTTCCTCGGGTTAGTTTTCTGACATTCACCTGAGAATCTTGACATTCACCTGTTTCGGTTATTTTGCAGTAATATATACCTATACACATACCCTAGAATTATGATTGGTGTGTCCCGTTAAGTCTCGTCATTCCACATATTCGACTAAGATGACTGTCGTTGAGGTTAAATCCTGTTGTGTGTGCAACTAGTTTTTCTTGATTCGTACGCTTCGTAATCCCATTCTTGCGTCCTCCATTATCTTTTACGTCAATTTGGGGGGAACAGTCCAATAGTACTTCCGTAGCTCTGCTCCATGTGCCCCCATTATACTGAGGCAGTCAAGTCTTTGTGTGTTACTCATCTCAGCCGTAGCTATTTGTGGGTTATCTTTGTTTTCCATATCGAAGATGCATAAGTGCACAATTTTGTACGTTCAATACACCATTTATCCATGTGCGCGTCTGACAAACATTACTGATGTTCAAATCCTCTTCTTCTGTCTATATAATAAGCAGGATTAGGGTCATTTCCATTATTTCCCCAACTGTGGTGTTGTTGAATTTGTCTTGGACTGGGATGACTTTCTAGTATGATTAGTAGGTCTTTACCAGAACTCTTGCTGATAACACGTGGTGTACCTTGATGGTCGATAGTGTTTCTCCCATTTGAGAAATAGACTCTTTCTCGCAGCATACAGTCTATCCATCTGCAGCAAGTTTCATCTGTGCATTTTCTCGATGCTCTAAAATAGAGTTTGAGAGATGTTGAATATTCCTTCACTGTCTGTCATGCACCCAACAAAATCTCTCTGTTTTCCAATCCATTTTTCACCTCCTCTACGAGTTGGTGTAAGGTTGTAAATTTGCCTGTTTTAGAGGCAAATAGGTCCCTATATAAAGGTTGGTGTACGAGTACTATGTCTCGAATATTCCCGTCCAAGAGTTTCTCAGGTGTCTTGAGCAAAAAGTCTTGACCTCATTGCCTTTGCTCCGTTCTTTCATGTTCTATCTGGTTCGGGGATGAACGTAACTGTGCTTGCTCTCCGTGCCTTCAGTATGTATCCCAGTTCGTTTAACACCAGGCATAGTTTGTGTGCTATAAAATTTTCTCCTTGCTGTAGTTTAATAGATAAACATTGTCTGATCCGGGCAATTTATACGGCTACAACCACATCGTAATGATATAAACCCTTCACACTGTCAGAGATATACACCTCGAATTTGGAATTTGGGTGCCCATCTCAGAATCAACAAATACAAACATATCATCCGAGGACTAGAGACACTCGGTAAACCAGCCTGAAATACGAAATGGGCAATCAAATAGTTCAAAGCCAATCATGCTACAGGAAGGAATAAGCTTTCTTGCACAGAAAATATTCCCGGTAACTTCTAACATTTAAATTCTAATTACAATTTGTTTCACCACACTGTGGCATTCTCAAAGTTATCAACTAAAGCTAAATGTAAAATTATCTCCTTAAATATTAGAAATCAATCTGAATGTGGTAAAAATTTAACGATGTGTGATATACACATATTTCTTTGTTTTAATTCTTGTACTTTATTGACCACCCCCTCCTAGATAAACTTACCCAACCTTGTACTCAATTAATTTCCTACTACTGTCTCTCTCCAGTATCAACGTTACAGTGGTCCTCTAAGTGTGCGTGTCCTCACGGCTTCCAGCAAATAATCGGAATTTGTAATCGGGCAATTAACCTTACCTTTCAACTACTTTATTCATTATTATTATGATATGCCGCCCCCACCTACTTATTTGAGAGGGTAAGCAGAAGCCCTCCGGTACTATCGATGCTTGTAACTTTATAGGTAATCTTTGGGTTGGTCCGCTTATTAAATCAAAACCAATTGAACTTATGACCTTGATTTATTATTAATAACTTTAATAGGACAGATACAATTATATAGATATATAGGGACTATTATGACTAAACTAAATGGTCACTAAGCCTTACCGTCGTAACAGAATAAACAAAAGGAAAAGTGATTTCTGTATTAAACCTCAAAAGAAAGTCCTTTACAATCTTTTACCACATTAATACTCTACTCGAAGTGATTCGCCCGTTGCCGTAATTAGTGAATCAATCAGCGGAAATCATTCAGTACAAGTCCAACCCAAACAGTTATAATTTTCTAGACCTAAGACTCACTCCCCTTGTTGTCTAACCTTCCCCCAATATACGGTCTCCCACCACTCACTACTTTTAATTCAACGCACGAGTCGGTGCCAATGATATAGGAAAGAATTTATTTATTTAACGATGATAACACGTCGAAGTTCCGGGCTGTCCTCTGAACTGAATTAATTAACAAATTAATTTAATTACAACCTCACACCTTAATTACCAATCTTTATCTTTAAGAGAAATGAAGTGACTTCGGCTTTAATAATACGCGACTTGAGTATGGACCGGCCAGAACTGCCTTCTTCCCTTTTGAAGAAAGAGTGTTATCAAAACAGCCTCTATACCCCCTTACTTCCCACCCCGATTTTACATTTATTCCCAGTTCCCTGTTTTCGCTGATGTCGTATTTTTCATTGATAACACCTTCGTGTGAGTGAAGAGTATCGTTTCATATGTAATATACACCCATTACTTTGTTTTAATTCTTGTAATTTATTAACTTTCTACTACTGACCCTCTCCAATGTCAACCTCACAGCGCTCCTCTGGTAGTGCGTGTCCTCACGGCTTCCAGCAAATAATCGGAATTTGCATTTAGGCAATTAATCTTAACTTTCAACTACTTTATTCATTATTATGATATGCTGCCACCACCTACTTTTTTTAAGAGGTTAAGCAGGAACCCTCCGGTACTATCAATGCTTATCACTTTATAGGTAAACTTTGGGTTGTTTCATTTATTGAATCAAACCAATCGACTCATGACCTGGATTTATTGTAAATAATTTTAGTATGACGAAATATAATTATATGGATATTTAGAGAATATTACAACTAAACTAAATGGTTACTAACCTCTACCGTTGTGGAAACATAAACGAAAGGAATAGTGGTTTCTGGATTGAATCTCAAACAAAAGTCCCTTACAACCCTTTACCACATTAATACTCTACTCAGCGGAAATCCTGCAGTATCAGTCCAACCCAAACAGTTGTAATTATCTAGATCTAAGACTTACCCCCTTGTTGGCGCGGCCTTCTCATCTGTGCAACATGTGCTATCGACTCTTCTGTGCAACGTTAAGTTTGACAACGTCGCTATTTCAGAAAGAGGAAGCATCATGGCGGCAACTAAAAAAAGAGCAGTCTGCGTTGTTTACTACATTCTAAATTTTGTATTTGTACCAATTCCAATTAATTATAAATTGTGAATAAACCTGTTAAAATGTTCAACAATGTTTATTTAATGCTGTAACTGTCAACAAGTGGTCCTTACGAGCCTCATAGAGACAATAAAAGCCAGTGAAAAAACCAAGAAAACCTGTGTGTTGGGTGCATCTAAGCAAATCGACGCGCATACAGTCAAACGCAGTACAGTGTACCATATCAACAGAAACAACCTATTCGACACTGATTGCAACAATACAAGCAAGTTATTTAGTACAAGAAAAACAAATTGAAGCCAACAAGGAAATAAGTGAGCTTATCCTTTTCTAAAATTTGTCCATATTTGCCTATCCTGTAAACAAAGGTTATTCCTTCTATATAACTATATCTATATATTTGTGCTATCGTTCTATATTTTTATTTGATTTTGCAAGTCAATAATTTGTTTAATTGAATCTAGTTAATGCCTGAAACAATGGCAGGTGAAACTTTAAATCGTAAAAGAGGAGGTATAAAAGCCACCCTTACGAATTTCAAGAAATTCATAGAGAATTTACCAGCAAGTGAATATGTTAACGATGATAACATTATTGAGGTAGAGGATAGACTTACAAGATTGGAGCGGTCTCTAATTGAATTCGATGAGATACAGACTGAGATCGAGGCTAAAGTTGAAGCAAAGGATGTTGAGGCACAATACGAAGAACGAGTTACAATTGAAAATGTCTTCCATCATTGGATGGCAAAGGCCAAGTCAATAATTCAGAAATTTAAACTAAACAATATACCTGCAAAATCCGATGATGAGAATAGTGTCTCGAATTCGGTACAAAAACAGGAGGTTATACAATTGCCTACCATATCGCTCCCAGCATTTAGGGGAAACTATGACAAGTGGCTTGAGTTTCGTGATACCTACCAGTCACTTATTCATGAATGCGATAGTTTGAAATCAATACAGAAATACCATTATCTTAGATCTGCACTAGAGGGTGAAGCCGCTCAAGTCATTGCTTCTATACCATTTAGTGCATCCGAATATCATAATGCATGGCAAACTCTTTGTGGAAGATTTGACAATAATAAAATGCTAATTCGGAATCATATTAAAGCTCTTATTCAGTTAGAACAAATCCAAAGAGAGTCTGCGGCTCAACTTCGACATCTAGAGGAGAATGTTTCAAAACATATGCGTTCTTTACAGCAGTTAGGTCATTGCGTAGACAATTGGGACAGTCTTTTAATTTTTCTCATAACTAATAATCAACTAGACAATCATACCCATGAACAATGGGAAAGCTTACAAAACAAGCATTCCAAGCTCTTAGACTTGGAGGAATTTAAAAAATTTTTGAAAGAAAGAGCTAATTATTTAGAAACGCTAGAACATTGCAAAAAAGACAAAGGAAAACAAGTTCAAATCAAACAAGTTTCAAACAAATTAGAAACGCCTAGTAAGCAACATCCTCATAAATCCTTTTTCGTTACAAATTATTCTTGTAATTATTGTAAAAAGGATCATTCCATTTACTCTTGCGCAGAATTTCTGAGTTTAAGTGCGCATCAGAGATTTTCTTTTGCCAAAAAAGCCAATTTGTGTCACAACTGTCTACGCGAGGGACACACAGTCAAGCAATGCAAACTAGGTCCTTGCAAGAAATGCAAATCATTTCACAATACTCTTTTGCATTTTGAGGAACAAAATTCTAGAGGACCAAATGAAGCTGTTCTAACTTGTAACAGTGGTTTTATCAATATTGGACAGGGTCATGTTTTCTTGTCCACGGCTATAGTCAAGGTTTTCTCTAAAAATGGTTCGGTTTTCAATGCACGCCTGCTTTTAGATTCAGGTTCTCAAAGCTCATTTATTACAGCTGAACTGTGTTCTAGGTTAGGTCTAGAAAAGAAAAAAGCCAATGTTTCTATTACAGGTATCTCTAATTCACTATCTAGTATTCAAAACAAATGTGACGTTCAAATTCAGTCAATGTTTAGCCCATTTAGAGTCAAGTTGTCTTGCTTTATTTTGGATCAAATAACTAGCACTTTGCCTGGTTTCGAGGTCGATATTTCTAGTTTCAATATACCTCCTAGCATTCAATTAGCAGATCCAAATTTCTATAAGCCTAGTTCAATACAAATTCTAGTGGGTGCTGAACTATTTTGGTCGCTGATTTGTTCTGGATCACAATCTTGTGGTAAGAACAAACCAATTTTACAAGAAACGCAATTGGGTTGGGTCGTGTCCGGTAAATGCGGAACTCCACCTCCTCAAATTAATTCTGTTTGCAATTTGAGTGTTCAAGAGTCTCAAAACATAAATACTACTTTAACCAAATTTTGGGAATTAGAGGAATGTGATGTCGTAAAACCATACTCTAGGGAAGAATCCGAATGCGAGCAAATTTTCTTGGATACAACCACAAGGGATAACAAGGGTCGTTTCATCGTCACTATGCCTCTTAAAAAACCTCCTCAGTGCTTAGGAACTTCAATGAATAGTGCTAAAAAAGCATTCTATTCCCTAGAGCGTAGACTTAGTAAGAACGAGTCTCTGAGAGAACTATATGTGGACTTCATGAGTGAATATCTAGCACTCAACCATATGTCTGAAGTTAAAAATTCTTCTAACTCTTCTCAGGTCGAATATTTCATGACTCATCATGGAGTTCTTCGTGAAGATAGTTTAACTAGCAAACTTAGAGTTGTTTTCAATTGTTCGTCTCCTACAAGTAACGGCTTGTCTTTAAACAATATTCAACGGGTCGGTCCTGTCTTGCAGGACGATTTACTATCTATCATACTTCGTTTCAGAATTCACAACTTTGTGTTTTCTGCAGATGTGGCCAAGATGTACCGTATGGTTCTCATGGCTCCAGAACATCGAAATCTACAAAAAATATTTTGGCGCGAAAATTCCACTGAGGAATTAAAAGCATACGTGTTGAATACTGTCACGTACGGCCAGACTTCTTCAAGCTTTTTAGCTATTCGTTGCCTTTTCGCGTTAGCAGAAGAGTGTAACGAGGCAAATCCAGTTGTGTCCAATATAATCAAACACGATATGTATGTTGACGATCTGTTAACAGGTGCAAGTACTATAGAACAAGCTCAATCGATTTGCAAGGAAATATCTCAAATTTTGAAAAAGGGTTGCTTCAATCTAAGAAAGTGGAAGTCCAATGAAACTGAGATTCTAGAAAGCATTGCAGGTGATTCCAGTGGCGAAATTCTAGAGTTTGCTCCTGAGGAAAAATCCAAAACGCTGGGTATAACTTGGTGTTGCAAAACTGACTCTCTCATTTACTCTATCAAAGTTCCTTCAGATGCTCCTTCAACGAAACGTGGTGTTTTGTCAATAATCGCTAGAGTTTTTGAGCCTTTGGGATTGCTAAGCCCTTGTATAATTATAGCTAAAATCCTGATGCAAAAACTTTGGATGGAGGGCGTATCTTGGGATTCTAGTATACCAGATCATTTTTTGTCTTCATGGGATAAATTAAAAGAAGAACTTCAAAATGCGAATGGCCTTTCAGTTAAAAGACATGTGTCATGTAAGGATTTGGCCTGTATCGAATTACATGGATTTGCAGATGCATCGCAACGTGCCTATGGCGCATGCGTCTATATACGTAGCACCAACAAAAATGGTGATGTATTTGTCAACTTGGTGTGTAGCAAAAGTAAAGTGGCTCCTATAAAAACTTTGCTTACTATACCTAAGCTGGAACTATCTGCTGCACTATTATTAGCTCGCTTGATTAACAAGGTCAAAAGGTCATTAAATATAGAGTTCAACAAGTACGTGTTTTGGTCCGATTCAACAATTGCTATTGCTTGGATAAATACTAGTCCCCATCTTCTTAAAATATTTGTGGCCAACCGGGTATCTGAAATCCAGAATCTAACTGAGAATCATCAGTGGAGATATGTCCCAACGCATGACAATCCAGCTGATCATGTATCGAGAGGATTGTACCCTAGTCAAATTCTCACTAGTGATTGCTGGTGGCAGGGTCCTTCATGGTTAAAGCTAGACTCTAGTCATTGGCCTCAATTTAACTATACCCTAGATAGTATTCCAGAACTAAAATCCAAAAATCATCAAAGTTTTGCGGTTCAAGATGCTAGTTTCCAATTTCCGTTTCATAGATTTTCTAGTTATTCTCGAATGCAGCGAGTTATGGCTTACATTTTAAGGTTTAGTCAGAATTGTTTAAAACCTCGAACTGAAAGGCAATCTAGCAGTCTAACCTTGAAAGAATTAAACCAGGCTACTATTCATATTGTTAAGATAGTCCAGCAGAATTCTTTTTCCAAGGAGTATCAAAATTTACTACGTAAAACACCATTAGGCAAACAAAGCAAGTTACAAATGCTTAGTTCATTTCTTGATAACCAGCAAGTTATAAGAGTAGGAGGACGTCTAAAAAACTCAGACTATCCCCTAGAGAGAAAACACCCTATTATTTTACCGTCTAGACATATCTTTACAAAATTATTGTTTCAATATCTTCATAAAGTTATGTTGCACTGCGGTCCTCAGCTACTACTATATACCATACGTCAACTATATTGGCCGATAGACGGTCGCAATCTTGCTAGATTCACAGTTAAAAATTGTGTTCGATGTTTTAGGTTTAATCCGCAATTTGTACAACCTGTTATGGGAGATCTACCTCGCGATAGAGTCATGCCTTCCAGTCCCTTTAGTATTTCTGGTCTTGATTATGCTGGACCATTTTTAATAAGTGATAGAAAGGGTCGCGGTAATAGAATTTCTAAATGCTGGGTCGGTTTATTCATATGTTTCTCCACAAAATGCATTCATTTGGAGTTAATATCAAGTTTGTCAACCGACTCATTCATACAAGCGCTGCGTCGATTTGTTTCTAGAAGGGGAAAACCCTCAAAGATATTTTCCGATAATGGGACTAACTTTGTCGGTGCCCAACGAGAGTTGTCTAATTTCCTAAAATCTAGTAGCAATAGTCTTACTTCTACCTCAATAGCGGAGAACATTGATTGGCAGTTTATACCACCCTATAGTCCACATTTTGGGGGGCTATGGGAGGCTGGTATAAAAAGTATAAAACATCATTTGAAACGAGTCCTAGCAAATGCACACCTTACATTTGAGGAGTTTGCTACAACGCTAGCACAGGTAGAGGCTGTAGTTAATTCACGTCCTTTGTGTCCACTTTCGTCCGATCCCAATGACTTCCTCTCCCTCTCCCCTGCTCACTTCCTAATTGGAAGACCATTAGTAACCATACCAGATGAAAATGTGATGGATTTGAAGATGAATCGTCTAGATCGCTTTCAACTAGTTCAACGTCTCAGTCAGCATTTTTGGCAACGTTGGCAATCCGACTATTTAACAGAACTACAAATTAGGTCGAAATGGCGGGATTCAAGAAACGAACTCAAGCTAGATTCCTTAGTTTTGATAAAGGAAGATCAAACCAGACCAACTGATTGGAAACTAGGTCGTGTCACCCAACTTATACGAGGTCCAGATGGTATTGCTCGCATTGCTCTCATTAAAACAGTTAATGGAGAAATTAAGCGAAGTTGTAATCGCTTGGCTCCTCTACCAGTTAATGCTTGAAATTCCCAGTGATTTCAAGGCCGGGGGCATGTTGGCGCGGCCTTCTCATCTGTGCAACATGTGCTATCGACTCTTCTGTGCAACGTTAAGTTTGACAACGTCGCTATTTCAGAAAGAGGAAGCATCATGGCGGCAACTAAAAAAAGAGCAGTCTGCGTTGTTTACTACATTCTAAATTTTGTATTTGTACCAATTCCAATTAATTATAAATTGTGAATAAACCTGTTAAAATGTTCAACAATGTTTATTTAATGCTGTAACTGTCAACACCCCTTGTTGTTTAACCTTCCCCTAACACTCACTACTTTTAATTCACCGGACGTGTAGGTGCCAATGATATAGAATGAATGTAATTATTTTAACGATGATAACACTTCGGAGTCCCCGGCTGTTCTCTGAACTGAACTACTTAAGAATTTAATTTGATTACCACATTACACCTTAATCACCAAATTTTATCTTTTTGAGAAAGGAATGAATTTACTTCGGCTTTAATAATACGCGTCTTGAGTATGGACCGGCCCGAACTGCTTTCTTCCCTCTTGAAGAAAGAGTTTTATTAAAACAGCACAGCCTCTATACCCCCTTACTTCCCAACCCAATTTTACATTTATTCTCAGCTCCCTGTTTTCGCTGATGTCATAGTTTTTATTGATAACACCTTCGTGTGAGTACAGAGTATCGGCTCATATCTTCGGCGGCAAAAGACTTTCATTGTTTCAATCCAGACTAACATTACCGCCTTAACTCGATAAGATTATCGCACATACCACAGGTCACCTTAATAATGAGAAGCTATGATTTCCCTAATTCCAATTTATTACATTACACCCCCCCTTCAAAAAGATCATTCACCCCTGCGGGTGTATGGTCCTTTCAGGAAATCGACCTTCTCCTTGAGTAACCAATAATATATATGTCATCCCTATTTAATTATCTAAGAAGATATGTAGGCTACTGCCGAAACAAAACAGAAAAAAAAACATGCTAACACTTATACACTAAATACATGGCGAATTAAATCCACCTCTAATGAGACATATTACTTAAAGCTAGAGTGTTCACCATTGTTCAATATTTGCGGATGACTCCCGGTACGTTCATCGTAACATCGCACTCGCAGCTTCCGCGAACTATGCACATTTTTGTTAATTCGCGACACTACTTGTCCAATGTCCACGTGGTATATCCGGATACAAACAGTTATTTTGCGCGTCAGCACTATACGCGTTGTTTATAAGTTCCGTCGCGGCACTCGGTGTTGCTACGGACGGGCCGCGGCCGTTTGATTGCGTCGGTTGGGTCACGGTGACTTCTATCGATCTTCCTTCTTCTTCGGTACCATTCTTTGCGGGGTTACGTTTCCCGGTGTATCATCCACATGGTTAAGCCACTCCATACACTTGCTATTAGCTTCCAACTGCAACCGAATAATTCATACATTCGGAATCCATTTAGGATTAGATTTATCACGGCCTTAATTATCCTTATACTGAAATAGATTCCCACCAGTCCGTTACAAACCATTCCAAAATCGGTCATGGCACCCCATAGATACTGCAGAGTGCTTTTGGCCATTGCCTTCAATTCTTGTGTATCGAACAGTTTTATCATCGCACATCCTTGATTATTGGGATCTTCTCCCTGTATTTTTCTTATTAATATGATTTGAACCGCCTTACGACTAATGCCGTCGGTGATAAGTCGTTGACTCTTTAGTATTTCGTTCTGAGTATACAGCCCTCCGGAACTAATTGCGCTAACAGGGGAGAATTTTAATATAACTTCAGCTTCTACTCAGAGTTTAGTTGGTGTAGCGCCACAATTGGCAATGGTGACATCCCTATCCATTGATTATTGATAAGATATAGAGGGAGAGTGACGTGATTACAATCCAGCTCTTCGGCTTCATTTTGCAAAATGTGTCTCATTGGAGCCATAAATTTGGATTGATTATTACTGGTTACGGGTAATTCGTGGTAGCATTTATTTGTACGTCGTAACGCCACTGGCCTGGGAACGCATTGCATAACATAGATAACTTCTCCCAACACTCGACCGAAGTATCCCGGCTGTTGTTTTAATAACCATCCCACTTCGTGGGGCATTAACGTAGCCATTAA
Source organism: Endomychus coccineus (assembly GCA_958510875.1). Lineage (NCBI taxonomy): Eukaryota > Metazoa > Arthropoda > Insecta > Coleoptera > Endomychidae > Endomychus > Endomychus coccineus. The sequence goes on from OY294069.1 coordinate 110,038,111, forward strand.
TAACTTTGTTTTCTGCATCTCCCTTTTTAATTCGCAACGCCTTGTAATAGTGTATATATAAACGTCTTCAATCGAGCGTTTATAGGCTTGTTCAATATATAATAATTTACTATTGAGATAGGTCAATAGATTGATATTTTCTGCAATCATCGGACTTACATCTTTCATGACCTGAGTCTGTGTCGTATTCAAAACCAAGATGTGGGGATGTTCGGTTTGTAAAAGTTCCCTATCGCAAATACTCATAGCCTGATACAGTTTCAAAGCAAAAACTTTCTCTTGCTGTTCTACAACTAAAAATCGATCTGAATTACGACTCGTTAACAAGTGTGTCTCCCTTTCATATAATATTGATAGCTGTTGCAGGCATGTTGTAGGTTGATCCATTTGCCACACTATTTCTCCGAAAGTGGAATCCATACAATAATTAGGTCCTAATGGGCAAGTGATATCACTAATTAACATAATTTCGTTATCCTCTAGGGCTGCTTTTGCCCAATAGTCTCGCAGTGAAATTTTCACCTGTGCCAAAACTGCTACATCATTCCAATGTTGATTATTTTCGTGGTACGTAACACCTTCACAATTCCCTTGGCTGAATGTGGTTCCATATAATGTTAGAGCCGCCGATGTTGTTCCATTTAATGTAATTTTAGATATGATTTGGTTGTAAATCATTAACGATTGATAACGATGAGCCTCTTGACATCCCTGTGCTCCAAGTTGATGCACGAAACTTGACAATCATCCTTGTACCATTGAGGAATGGATGTGCATGCCACGGTGAATGATTATCCGGGTAACTTCAATCAAACAGGTTTGTGCATAAATTTTTCCAATTATATTTCTCTGAACCACCTGAACTTTCCAATTTTCTTCTTTATAGTTATTCTTATCCTGAGGGCAGGGTTGCACATCTTGTAGCGCAATAATTGAGATGTTGACCTTGTGACCTACGCAATCATACGCGATAAACGCGAGACCGTACTTCGCGGCTAGCACTCCGGCCAACAGGGACGTAGCTTTCCACATTGTCTTTAGTAGTGCACCTACCTCCCATTTCTATAAACAAAATTACCTACAACTAGTTATACATTTAAAACAGTTCAATATACAATTCCTAATATCTACTATTCCTTTCATCTATAGAACATCAATAATAAATAATACTTGTATTTGAATATCTGGCCATTAATTAATAAAAAATATACTCCCTTTTTCCTTTCTTTCCCCATCGCTTGCGTCTCCTCACATCGACGGATGACAGAAACCCTTTGTTGATTCTACATTCACACATTAATGAGATGATCAGTTTCTTTAGTGAGAAATCACTCCCCTTTACCTAATTCAGCAACAGAACCTGCTTCAATCTCATTATTCGTTTCTCAGGATATACATTCGAATCATTCATACCATTCGATTTTCATAAGAAAAAAAAATTGTTATTCATAGATCTAATATCTCGGCATTCTCTAGTAGAACGCCGTAATTCCACCTGAGGAAGCGGCTGTGGCTCAGGAGGTTCATGGTCCTCTAGCCGTTCCAACTCCCTCGGGGTCGGTGGATTCAAATTCAATCGCATCGCTAAATCAAGAGCCGCCTGACCACAATCGTCCAGCGATTCGTCACTCCAATTCCCCTTTTGCTCTCCTATAATTGGGTAATTGTTCACCTCCTCGTCGGCCTTTAGTATTATATTCTCTTGGTCAGAGTTTTCTGATACTTCGGCCTTAAATCGTTTCAACCTATTCACATGAACCAATTGTGTTTTATGTGTGCCTACCTGTTTAATAACAACGGTAACAGGGCCTTTTTGTTCGATGATTCTGAAAGGACCTTGCCACGGCCGTCGCAATTTTTTTGATAAACCCATTGTACAACTAGAGTAGTACAAATATACTAGATCTCCTAAGGTGAACCCCTTTTCTTTTGTGTTCTTGTTTGCATATTCTAACCGTTTGTCTTTTGAAGCTTCGCTTTTCCCTTTTGCCATAGAGAAGGCATTATTTAAACGTTCCATCATTTCTGATGCAAAATTATTATCATAGTCATACTTAATACGCCTCGGCTTCATAATTTCATCGAATGGAAGCACGATATCCCTCCCATGTATTAGAAAAAACGGACTAAACCCCGTGGAACTATGTATGGTCGACCTATATGCTAACGTGACATATGGAACCCATTCGTCCCAGTCTGTTTAAGCGGGTGAAATATAGTGAGATAAGATATCTTTCAATACTCAGTGAGTTCGTTCTAACATACCATTAGACTGAGGGTGATATGCAGTCGTCTGAAGTTTATCTATTTTTAATAGTCGGCAAACTTCCTTGAATAGTTTAGAAACAAAATTCGCTCCTTGATCAGTAAATAGGCGCATCGGACTCCCATGCCTACAAATGATCTGTGTGACAAATTCCTTGGCAATTGTTTCTGCACTTTGATTCGGAATTGGAATTACTTCTGGATATCTCGTAAAATGATCCTGGAAGGTCAATAGATATTTATTTCCACATATGGAAGTGACCAAAGGACCTACAATATCCATTTACACTAACTGAAATGGTTCTGATACCTCCGAACAACGCTGCACCGGAGCATTCCTCAGATGAGGAGAAGATTTTCTCTGATTACAGGAATGACACGCGTTACACAATTTAATAATATCCTGGCGCATATTTGGCCAATAAGCTCAACTACTTATAAACGTGAATGTTTTACTCTGACCCTGATGTTGAAACGGATGTGAAACGGCAGCCCATCTATGTTGGGCGCCAGTGAAACGGACCCGCTTTGGGTCGGTTTTAATTGGTCCGGCTAGCTCAATTTAAATTAATTACTCTCAGGGCTCGTAGTGAAACGTGCCTTGTGATTCAAGACTGGTGAATTGCCCGAGCGCCAACTGCTTGAAAAAAAAACTATAAAACTAAATGAATTCACAGTCAAGAATACAAGCACTACGAGATGGTTTAACAGTCGATGGAAATTCAGAAAAACAATACAAGTTCAACTTAACAATTCGTATATTCCAACAGAATTTGAATATTAAACAAAATTTAAATTACAAATTTTTAGAATACCAATTGGAAATATAAATAATATTGAATTCGTAGAAGACAATTATTAAATTAAATCAAATTGTAACATAAATTGAATTTTAAGAAAACAATTAATAAATTAAATCAATTATTAAATTGAAAAGAACGAAATTTCCAATAAGAGGACTTACAGTAGACCTCGAATGATTCTATAAAAATTAGTGGAATACAACTTCGGATAAACAACAAAATCAGAGAATGAAATTATGGTCATTCAAACAAGAAAATGTTACCCTCCTTGGAACTCGTAGGAACTGGAAGTCGGTCCTGTCAGGAAAGTCATAAACCGCCTTGGAGTGAAGGGGTGAGGAACCTCAGACGTTCAAACCCTGTAAATTCAAAGAACGAACAGTACCTGACTTGAGATCGAAAGGACAAGCAACACCGTCGGTTGGAATAACCAGGTGATTCCACAACCGATAATGTTATCTTTCCCAAATTGCGAAAACACTAGTACGAAATGGATATCTTGACGAGATATCAATTTAGGCAAAATTTTAATTTAATCTGAAAGAAATAAACGATTACAATTGATTTTTAAAATTAGCAAAAAGTTAACATGTGACTGAAAGAATAATAATTAAAATTATATCTGAAAAAATATTATTTGAAATGTTGAAAATTTGCTAGTTAGCATAAAATTCTGGTTTGCTTGAAATGAATTGTACACGTGGATTGATAATGTAAACGGTATTAACTCCCTAACGGCGTGACAGTGTCATAAATATATATATACCTAATAAGCAGTAATTAGGTTATTTCACCCTTATCAACCTTTACGGCACGTTGGTCTAATAAGACCACCCTATGTATCAAGTACTAGGATAACAAAATGGCGATCTACAGAATCGCGCAACTACCATGTGCACAAATTGCAGGTTCAAGTAAAAAGGTGGAAATTAAATATTGTCTGCATCAACTGCCCACGACTCGTCAGAGTAATTCTATACAACGACTAAAACAATCCCGGTAATGATGGAAATGATATACCTGGGATCATGCTAAATGCAAATCTGATTGTGTGTTTTATTAGAGTAAGTCGAGAAAATTCCTCCGAAATATAATCACATGCGGGTACTTTACATCCGGACGTTTAATAACAATCTAAATCAAATTATCTGTAACCCGATGTGCATCATATTTCGGAAGCCAAAAATTAAGAAAATGTATGCAAAGAATATGAAATATAACTCGACTTACCCTATTACAGGTTAACACCACAATGAGTTCTCCTCGACTTCCGTTCTACTACCTCCCACTTCGCGATATATAGTGACATCTCATATCAGGAATGGTAGTATCAATAATCTCTGTTTTATTGACCGGCAGATATCTTTAAATAGCCAAAAGAAATCTAATCTGTTTATTACCAAGTTCTATACAATCCCGTAACGCAAACCGTTACATTCCCCCTCTACCACGAGAAAATTTTTTGAAGTGAAGCTTCAAAAAATTTTTAAGAGAATACCAAAAAAAAAACGGTCTTGACGTAGAGACTGGTTGACCAACTCCAGAATCACGATACTAAAAAGGAGTTTTGTGGTCCTTACATAAATATTGGTTGACCAGTTCCAATATTACGATACCCAAAAGGTAATTTAAAAAATTAAAATGAAAATTAAAATGTTGTACACATTTTAAAAATGAATTATTCACACTCATTAGTGAACATTTCTAAAAGAAATACTAAAAGGAACCAACAACAAAAAATATAATGTAATGCAATGGCTAACAGCCCTTAAACTGATTCTAAACATCCTCTGCAGGAAAACAAAATTAACGAAAATATACTGCAAACTATCCCAAATGGATTAATCAACAAATTCTAGTTATCCTAAAAAGATGTAATCCAAAGGAATAAAAATTGACAAAAAAAAATCTATAATGTACCAGCTCAAAAAAAATCTCAGTAAGAAAGTACTAATGCATAAATCTGTAATTTCATGAAAATTACAATATTAACCCCAATCCTAACATACGGGATACAAAAAACATTAGCCTTCTACAGATTCAAAAAGCAAAAAAAATATAGAGAAGCTGGTACATAAGTGAACCTAGTTCACAACCGTGAATAGATGTTTTCACAAAGTTATCCCACGCATAAAAGTAGGACCAATTTAAAGTCCCCTACTCTCCGGACTACAATAGTGAATGTATATCATACAACACTAACAAGAGGTAATTAAAAATTTGAAGTGAAGCTTCATAATTTTTCAAAAGAGCAAAAAAATCCAAAGAAAACTGGTTTAACCAGAAATCTTACAAATCCTATCATTTCAAATGTAGGAACTGACACAAAAGATAACAAAGAAAAATGCTCATATGTGCTAAGCTATAAAAATATATTAATAATAATCATCACAATCATTTGGTCTATCAAAAAGGTAAGATAATAATCAAGAAAAACTAAAAAATTGAATCAACTATAGTAGATGTACCCCCAAGATATGCTATTACCTATAACCTATAAAAAATAACCGAGTTTTTTCACTTTTCACAACCTATGAGCCTGTAGACTCCAAATTAATGTTGTAACATTGGAAAAATTCAACTCGTTATTACAATGAGTTTAATTCATGAAGACTCTAGGGAAGGGGACTTTAAATCCAATTTATGTTCCCTACTTTCACAAAAAACTCATAGTCACCCCCAATTTCAGCAACAAATGGACCCTATGATCCCAAATTAAAAATTGCCTACTCTAGGATTGACTCAAAAATTGGAGCTTATTTCTGAAAATATACGTTTTCCAGACAATAGCTCCCTATAAATCAGTCTACTCTTGAGTGTTGCAACACTAAGAGGTTAGACCTACCAAAATAGCATACCAGGGTCAATTTCCAAACCTGTCATAACATGGACCAGCAGATCCCAAATTAACTTATGCCATTATTGAAAATTCAAATCCAAATCAGAAGTAAATACTTCCAAATTCGAAATCTATAAATGGGTAACAAAAACTATAGCTTTAACTACACTAAAGGTAAACTATAAGGTTTTGAAGAGTGAACTTATGTCAAACTTCCAAATTCAACTACATTTTAAGGGTGATCAACCCTAAAATGAGTGTTACGAAAAAACAAAATATAAAGAATCTAAACAACAGTTACTGAAATGGAAAAAAAAAATTTTGATACCTATACGATGAAAATTCAAATGTAAAATAGCACGACAAATCAAAATGTAAATTTAAAAAATATAAATAATGATACTTAACGATATCCGAACAGAAGAGAGACCGATGCAGATCAGAGCAACAGAGGATCCCCCGCAGATCACCAATAATTTGTAGCTTCCTTAACAGTATTCATCTACTGTGGCAATTAAGGGTCGCGTCCTTCCCAAAACTGACAGTCATAAATGCGAACATCAAAATCCGCCGCAACATTAGCAACCTGCTAGGACCTTATTCCTCATCTCTGTAACTGCCATCCCTATGCACAGTCGTCATTTCCAATATAAAGTTCTTAATGAACAATTTCCAAATTTTGATTTTCGTTATTTGCTATAAAGGAAAAAGAATGTATCAAAATTGAGTTTCAGAACTGTTTAAATAGAAATTAGGGAAGTATCCCTTACTGAAAAACTGAAAACGACCCAAATGATTTGACTAACAATTCACCATAGTGAAAAAAAATTTAATAGCACATATGAACACAACTCTACATTGTTTAAAACAATGAACTGTAGAAACAAATAGAAAGAACAGATAAAACAGCAATACCTATAACATAGGATTCAATGCTGAACCTACAAGCTGAAAACAGCTGATCGCATGATTCAAGATAATCTTAACATCACTCAGATAAAAAGAATATGAGTGACGAATACCCTAACTATATGTAAAAATATGACAATTCTAAAATATAAAATATGCAATTTCAAGCAAATTATCAAAGTCACACAAAAAAAATAATAAAATGACCAATTTTTCACTTCTAATATATATTTCTCTCAATAACCATCAACTGTGTTCTAGACCACGTTAAAGAAAAGGGCGCCAAAGCGGGTCCGTTTCACTGGCGCCCAACATAGATGGGCTGCCGTTTCACATCCGTTTCACTGGCGACCGGCTAGCTCAGTCGGTAGAGCACGAGACTCTTAATCTCGGGGTCGTGGGTTCGAGCCCCACGTTGGGCGCCAGTGAAACGGATGTGAAACGGCAGCCCATCTATATTGGGCGCCAGTGAAACGGACCCGCTTTGGGTCGGTTTTAATTGGCCCGGCTAGCTCAATTTAAATTAATTACTCTCAGGGGTCGTAGTGAAACGTGTCTTGTGATTCAAGACTGGTGAATTGCCCGAGCGCCAACTGCTTGAAAAAAAAACTATAAAACTAAATGAATTCACAGTCAAGAATACAAGCACTACGAGATGGTTTAACAGTCGATGGAAATTCAGAAAAACAATACAAGTTCAACTTAACAATTCGTATATTCCAACAGAATTTGAATATTAAACAAAATTTAAATTACAAATTTTTAGAATACCAATTAGAAATATAAATAATATTGAATTCGTAGAAAACAATTATTAAATTAAATCAAATTGTAACATAAATTGAATTTTAAGGAAACAATTAATAAATTAAATCAATTATTAAATTGAAAAGAACGAAATTTCCAATAAGAGGACTTACAGTAGATCTCGAATGATTCTATAAAAAGTAGTGGAATACAACTTCGGATAAACAACAAAATCAGAGAATGAAATTATGGTCATTCAAACAAGAAAATGTTACCCTCCTTGGAACTCGTAGGAACTGGAAGTCGGTCCTGTCAGGAAAGTCATAAACCGCCTTGGAGTGAAGGGGTGAGGAACCTCAGACGTTCAAACCCTGTGAATTCAAAGAACGAACAGTACCTGACTTGAGATCGAAAGGACAAGCAACACCGTCGGTTGGAATAACCAGGTGATTCCACAACCGATAATGTTATCTTTCCCAAATTGCGAAAACACTAGTACAAAATGGATATCTTGACGAGATATCAATTTAGGCAAAATTTTAATTTAATCTGAAAGAAATAAACGATTACAATTGATTTTTAAAATTAGCAAAAAGTTAACATGTGACTGAAAGAATAATAATTAAAATTATATCTGAAAAAATATTATTTGAAATGTTGAAAATTTGCTAGTTAGCATAAAATTCTGGTTTGCTTGAAATGAATTGTACACGTGAATTGATAATGTAAACGGTATTAACTCCCTAACGGCGTGACAGTGTCATAAATATATATATACCTAATAAGCAGTAATTAGGTTATTTCACCCTTATCAACCTTTACGGCACGTTGGTCTAATAAGACCACCCTATGTATCAAGTACTAGGATAACAAAATGGCGATCTACAGAATCGCGCAACTACCATGTGCACAAATTGCAGGTTCAAGTAAAAAGGTGGAAATTAAATATTGTCTGCATCAACTGCCCACGACTCGTCAGAGTAATTCTATACAACGACTAAAACAATCCCGGTAATGATGGAAATGATATACCTGGGATCATGCTAAATGCAAATCTGATTGTGTGTTTTATTAGAGTAAGTCGAGAAAATTCCTCCGAAATATAATCACATGCGGGTACTTTACATCCGGACGTTTAATAACAATCTAAATCAAATTATCTGTAACCCGATGTGCATCATATTTCGGAAGCCAAAAATTAAGAAAATGTATGCAAAGAATATGAAATATAACTCGATTTACCCTATTAAAGGTTAACACCACAATGAGTTCTCCTCGACTTCCGTTCTATTACCTCCCACTTCGCGATATATAGTGACATCTCATATCAGGAATGGTAGTATCAATAATCTCTGTTTTATTGACCGGCAGATATCTTTAAATAGCCAAAAGAAATCTAATCTGTTTATTACCAAGTTCTATACAATCCCGTAACGCAAACCGTTACAATGTCCCGCTAATGGTAGTTCGTGGAAATCTTTAAAAACCTTTTCAATATAGCTCTTTGGTATTATCAATTGATCTAGCCCTTCCTTTGAGATCCTTTAAAGTACCTCTTCCTTGTCCTCAAAGAACTCATCATCATTTTCTTGTAACTCATTACCTAATCTACCCTTATTTAATTTACAGAATTCATCTTTCAATTGAGCCTCTTTAAGTACCTCTAACTCCCATATTGGTATCAGTGGGGGGTCTGCATTGATTGCATTAGCTGACAACTTACTTGGGTTATCGTATTCATAAATAGCAATTCGGATCGGCGTGTCTTGGAACACAAATTCAATCAGTTTCAATATAATTTCTCATTTTAATTGATCTATTCCACATCATATCTTTGGCATAGCCAAATTCAAATCATTATTGGTTAAACAATACCGTATCAATTCTATTAAGCAATCACACAAGCTCTGATAAGTAGGTTTATTGAAATATGCACCTTTCGTTATCAAGTAATGTACGTTTCGTTCTGGTAACACGAGAGTAGCTACCTCTTCGACAAGTTTATCTTGTGCTTCCAGTTCCTTCACTTGTCCAAACCGTTTCCGGAACTCTAACGCTATATCTTTACCCATTTTAAAATCTTGCGATACGCAATGCACTAGCGAAAATGTTTCCGCTGCTAAGAATAAGTCTCCTCGTTTAAATTCCAACCTGACCGAAAAATTATGCCCTTTTAACGAATTTACAAATTCCTCATCTATCTTAATTACTTCTTTGGTATACATACGACTTAACGCATCTACATTCCCCATTTTTGTACCTGCTCTATGTACTATCTCAAAATCATACTCTGATAACGTCAATGCTCAACGTGCTAAACGCGAATTTGGATCCTTAAGTGACAGAATCCATTTCAGGGGGCGGTGGTCAGTAACTAAGCGAAAACGCTTGGAATGCAAATAACAGCGATAATATTTAACACCAAACACTAGGGCCAAACCTTCCAATTCCGTAGTCGAATAATTCATTTGCGCTCTATTTAATTTCTTACTGGCGTACGCGATGGGCCTCTCAAAGCCAGCCCGGTCTTGACAGCTGATATTCCCGTCTTACAGGCATCCGTAGTTAAAATGAATGGCTCAGCAAAATTCGGATATATCAGTACACTGTCAGAAGTAAGATAACTATTTTGTTTATTCACCGCATCTAATACTTCCGCTGATATTACAAATTCCGTGGATTTCTTTGTTAAATTTATTAATGGGTTTGCTATTTCCGAAAAGTTCTTAATAAAACGTTTGTACCAACCTACTAATCCTAAAAATCCTCGGACTTGTTTAACAGTACATGGAACTGGAAATTTATTTATACATTCGATTTTCTCCGGATCGGGTTTCAAACCCTCTTTACTGATCACATGTCCCACAAAATTCACCTCTGTTACCAAAAATTTGCGTTTACTCGGTTTCAATTTCATATTTGCAGATAGCAACCTATCAAAAATCTGTTTCAATTTTTCAAAGTGAGGAATAACATATTATATCATCTAGATATACCAGACACATAAGTCCTGTAAGTCTCATCATGGTCATATTCATAAACCGTTGAAAAGTAGAGGGACTATTAGACAACCCGAATGGCATTTTATTGTATTCTCAATGACCATCCGGGGTAGAGAATGCAGTTTTCTCTTTATCTGTCTCTTCCATCTCGATTTGATGGTACGCAGACGTCACATCAAGGATACTGAATAAAGTGGCGTGTCCTAACTGATCTAAAGTCTCGTGAATATTTGGTAAGGGGTACAAATCTCTTTTGGTTACTGGATTGATATCTCGATAGTCAATACACACTCTTATATTGGTTTCTCCTGTACTTGAACTTTTTTTTACAATGACCACCGGGGAGCTCCAAGGCGAACACGATGGTCTAATTATTTCGGCTTCTAATAACCTATCAATTTCCTCAGTTAACACGGCCCGTTGGTGGAATGGTACGCGATAAGGGCGTTTCGCGATAGGTGTCACATCTTCCGTAATGATTCTATGCCTGACATCGTGTACACTTGATAATGCTTCCCTGTCAGTACAAAATACGTTTTCATATGTAATCAGAAAATCCTGTAATTCTAGTTTAACCTCTTGATCTAAGTGATCTGTGTCAAAATCCTTACAATCCATTCTACTTCCCACAACACTGTTAATTCCTAATATTATTTTTGATTTAGCGTTATTTTCATTCATTCCACCACTCACACATTCAATATCTGAAAATCCATAACCTAACTCCATTCCTTTATCTATTTTAATCTCCCTTGCCTGGGTATTAAGCACTCTTACTAATACTTCCTTGGTATTATTAGTAAGTACCTTAGCTACCATCACCCCTGTTCCTAACTTATCCGTTGGTTCAATTGAAACCTGGTTTCCCCGCAATTCAGTGTTGAAATTTACCCTCATATTCACTTCACACCTTGGGGGTATTACGGTGTGTTCCTTTGAAACTAACTTACTTTTGAAGTTCGAAGTTTCCCTCGTTCCTTGATTATCACCCCAATATACTTCCTCAGTTGGTAATGCTTCATCATCCTTGAATACTACATGAGTATCAATTTTCCCCCCTACCTCTCCTTCAATTCTCCCATCTACTGCCCTTTTTCCTCTTATAGAGAAGGTCTCACGGGCTGTTATCCCTGGCCCGTCATCCTCATCGTCATCACTAATTTCTCCATAATGCCGTACTTCCACTTTCACTTCGATAGGATTTTTTTGCTGTGATTCTACATACCGAGATATTTCTTCTTCTGCCTTTCCCCTACATTGCTGAGCTTCCCTTTTCTCTGGATCTACCTGTATTTTATCCCAATTTCTCTGTCGACATATCATCCCCTGAGAACTAGGTGGTACTTCGAGTTTTGTCGCCCCAGCTAAGTCCCGTGGGAAATTATAATGGCGCCCTATCGCCTGACCGCTCGTTTGACTTCCGGTCATCGTACTTTCCTCGTTTTTTGTTAACTCGACCTTTGGCTGGTCCCCTCCATTCTTCTGAGTCCTTGGTTTAGCCCCCAGTCTAGACCTGACCTTATCTTCAACTTCCCCAATAACCTGAACATCCCTGTGTTCTCGTGTGCCACTTTTCCGATTTGCTACACCACTACTACTGTCCGCTAGATCTACCAGTTCGCTCAACGTATACATAGGTATTAATATACCCCCTACCTCTACTCCTACCTTATCGAAATTCACCGAAGCTCTAATTGCATATAAGAAATCCCTCCCTAAAACTCCTGCTGTATCAACGTAAATAAAATCCTTACAAGCCACAAATAAATATTTTAATTCAATATTAGTTTCGTGCAAACCTACTGTTAACTCTACTGTGCCCATACAGGGTAACATTCCACCAGTAATGCCTTGTAACTGTAATTCCTCTTCCCTTCGTACTTCATCATAGTTTACAAAATTTTCCTTTATAATAGAAATTACCGCGCCCGTGTCTACCAAGAAAGATAAACTACTTCCATTAACCGTTATATGAATAAAAGATGGCGCTGATTCATTAAAAATATTATTTACATGAGGAACCTTCATTACCTTGGACATTTCATTCGGCACAATTCCTATTTCCTTATTATTTATCATTACCCCCCCTCCGGCTGCCTCGTGCACCGAAGGGAGTTACTCGTTTAAAGGATTTACATCCTCTCGTTCTTTTACATTCCTTACCTTATGAATCCTAGTATTACGCGCATCTTGTATCCCCGGCCGATACCTAATACCTATTTTCATGTCCCATTTGATTTCTCTCATTACACCCCGCGCCTGCCTCACCTTGATAACCTCTACCATTCCTGTACTGATTTTGATTCCACTGTTGATTTCTTTTCGTATCCTGGGATTCCCGTACATTATAGCCTGATTGTCTATTATTACACTCTCGGGCAAAATGTTCCATATTTCCGCAATTAAAACAACGACTTCCCTGTAAATCTGTTTCTAAAATAGTTCCATCTGTCCCCCGACTATTGACAACTTTCAAATTTGTTTCTGCCAAAGAGGCATATTCCTCTATTATTTCGACAGTTAAGTTTCCCTCTTTCATAAATAAAATGCCAATATCTTTTAAAATTTCTCTTTTAAGCCCTACCTTTAGCTGATTCATAATCAACTGATTACATTTTTTTTTAAACCTGGAATTTCTAATACATCACTTTCGCGCATATCTTCCTCTAAAATTAAGTTCCCTATTATTCTTACCCTTGTAACAAAATCACCCATTCATCGTGCCTTTGAAACAATTTATTTAATTTCATGAGGTTTTCACCCGGAATCACTTTCCTGGAGAAACATTTTATGAATTTCTTCTTTAATTGCGCATACGTCAATATATTCAGCGTCGAATCGAAATCAAAAAAATCCAACGCCTTACCCTGTAACCTATATTTAAATATCCGCAGCGTATTTTCTTCCGTCCATTCGTCCAATTGCGCTCTCTGCTCCAACTTTCTGAAATAAACACGTATTTCCTCTTTACCTGTATATGCTTCTACTGTCGAAGCAATCATCCCCAAGCTCATGACCGGACCTTGCCTAAACATCTGGTTCCCCCCTTCTGGATGACCTGGTACTGCCATTTACAATTTTTTTTTCCCGGTTAGACTATACTCAATTCCCAAAGCTTACTTAATAATGCATCAAGTTCTAGTATTAATTGCCTGTTTGCTGTCGATCCCACCGCTCTGTCACCAAATGTAATATACACCCATTACTTTGTTTTAATTCTTGTAATTTATTAACTTTCTACTACTGACCCTCTCCACTGTCAACCTCACAGCGCTCCTCTGGTAGTGCGTGTTCTCACGGCTTCCAGCTAATAATCGGAATTTGCATGTAGGCAATTAATCTTAACTTTCAACTACTTTATTCATTATTATGATATGCTGCCACCACCTACTTTTTTTAAGAGGTTAAGCAGAAACCCTCCGGTACTATTAATGCTTATCACTTTATAGGTAAACTTTGGGTTGTTTCATTTATTAAATCAAACCAATCGACTTATGACCTGGATTTATTGTCAATAATTTTAGTATGACGAAATATAATTATATGGATATTTAGAAAATATTACAACTAAACTAAATGGTTACTAACCTCTACCGTTGTGAAAACATAAACGAAAGGAATAATGGTTTCTAGATTGAATCTCAAACAAAAGTCCCTTACAACCCTTTACCACATTAATACTCTACTCAGCGGAAATCCTGCAGTATCAGTCCAACCCAAACAGTTGTAATTATCTAGATCTAAGACTTACCCCCTTGTTGTTTAACCTTCCCCTGACACTCACTACTTTTAATTCACCGGACGAGTCGGTGCCAATGATATAGAACGAATTTAATTATTTTAACGATGATAACACATCGGAGTCTCCGGGTGTCCTCTGAACTGAACTACTTAACAATTTAATTTAATTACCACATTACACCTTAATCACCAAATTTTATCTTTTTGAGAAAGGAATGAATTTACTTCGGCTTTAATAATACGCGTCTTGAGTATGGACCGGCCCGAACTGCTTTCTTCCCTCTTGAAGAAAGAGTTTTATTAAAACAGCACAGCCTCTATACCCCCTTACTTCCCAACCCGATTTTACATTTATTCTCAGCTCCCTGTTTTCGCTGATGTCATAGTTTTTATTGATAACACCTTCGTGTGAGTAAAGAGTATCGGCTCATATCTTCGGCGGCAAAAGACTTTTATTGTTTCAATCCAGACTAACATTACCGCCTTAACTCGATAAGATTATCGTACATACCACAGGCCACCTTAATAATGAGAAGCTACGATTTCCCTAATTCCAATTTATTACACATATCCTCGGCGGCAAAGGACTTTCAGTGTTTCAATCCAGACTAATATTACCGCCTTAACTCGATAAGGTTATCGCAACATACAACAGGCTACCTTAACAGTGAGGAGCTACGAATCTCATAACTGTGATTGGACCTACTTGCAGTATAAGGTGTATGCTTCGCCATATTAACGACTACGATTTCGAACAACGCTTTCATCACACATTTATAATAATTTATTTCATTTCGATGTCGATTATATCGCACATTCATATCTCGCTTAATTTTTTTTATTGTAGTCTAACTATTATGAGCTCATCTCTGAAATTGATCAAATAGCCATCTTGCACCTCTATTTTAATTTTTATAATATCAATTTGAAGCATGTTGATTGATAGATAGACCGGGAGGTACTTTTGAGAAAAATTCGTAGATTGTGACACAGGCTGATCATTAATATATGAACATTTTAGAATATCACAACAACCTCCAAAGAAACGGATATCTACCTTTCCAAAAACCGTTTAAAGAAGTCATATGCATACGATGAATACAATTAGTTCAGAATCAAAGCTATATATGGGGTATGGAACTTACAACAAGCAGTCAGTGCACGTAAAGGCGTATTAATGCTATACTTGCTCGGTTCCAGCACTCTAACTCGCCTCCGTACACTATCAGAAGTCACTTACTATTCCTCATTCTAAACATATACTATTACTATTCCTTGTTCTAAACATATAAACAATCTATCCTCAAACAACTCCACAAACTTTAATATTGTAAATTATGGCGATGATAGTAACGTTTCAATAAAAGCCAAAGAAATCGCTGATATTGCAAGCCACGGGAATGACTGGGACAATGTTAAGGTTTGGTTTAATTCTAATCAATTAATTCTGAATGAGTCTAAAACATCATGTGTAATCTTTAAAGCACGACAGTCAAATGTAGAATCTCCACCTACTTTGACACTGTCTCAGACGGACCTGGAGGTTTGCAAAAAAACAAAAATGTTAGGTGTCACGTTAGATGAGCACTTAAGTTGGGATGACGATGTTGCTTCTCTAGGCTCTAGGTTGAACAAGACATGCTACGCACTAAGAGTGCTAAAAACTATATACTATGCGAATTTCTTTTCTATCATGAAATATAGTATTTTACTATGGGGAGGAACTTCCCATATTGAAGAAATCTTTAAAATCCAAAAACGAGCTGTCAGAATAATGACGCGTCAAAAATATGACGAAACATGCAGGGGTACTTTCAAAAAGCTTAACCTTCTCACGGTGTATGGGGCTTACATTTTTGAGTATCTTATGTTTTTAAAAGTACATGATAAATCTTCTTTTGCAAACGATAAAATAGTACATCGATATGAGACAAGAAACGTAAACAAAAGTTACAGATATCCCTCTCACAATCTTAACTTGACTGAATGTGGGACACATTATGCAGCAATTAAATTTTTTAACGTGCTTCCCGCTGAGTTTCGCGAAGGATCCCTTGCCATAGCTAAATTTAGAAATGGCATTTTTAAAATTTTGTGTGAGTGCGAACCATACTCTCTCCTGGAATATGATGGCTACGCACGCAACATGTAAAATTATGTATCTTATCTTTTTTTATTCAATTAGTTCTTACTCATAATATAAAATATGTACTAGTTATGATGTATGCATGACTTTTATACACTTGTCATAATGCATGCACATTTTTCCCTTCCCTTTGACTGTATCTCTAATACAAAAATGTTTTTTTTTTTTTAAACTACATATTGTATCTGTTGAGATCAATAAACTAAACTAAACTAAACTAAACTAAATTCCGGCGCATTCAATAAATTATTTCACTCTATCCTGATCCTGATTAGTACGCGGAAAACCCCTCAAACACGGAATGCTGGTGATTGTACAATGGCGTCAGAACTATCATACATCATCGTTCAAAACTTTACACTGACAGATTCTTACTACAAGAGATACATTGTGTGCAAGCACTGGTCACCTACTGGTGAAGATACTGAAAGTGAATGTTTCGACACTTATTCGTTCTACCATATATAGATTCTTACTGCAAGAGATACATTGTGTGCAAAAAACTGTAGGTAAGTTTATCAACAACGGCCACCTATTGCTAGAGATACCTTTTCAATTAACTCTGGAACCGTAGAAAAACTTTAAATATTTAATTAAAAATACAAATATAAGGTTTAGTTACAGTTATCATGCTTTCTCATGCAAATCTAGATCTGCACAGTGCAGATCTGTGATCAATTGATCATGTGACTTCCCTCACTTTCGTTAGGAAAATAGTTTTCGAACACTCTTGCGGGTCAAATGTAAATGATTGTAGGAACAGAAAATATATTGGAAATAATTTACAAACGGCTAATGAAATAAGTTATATTATATTTATGTTGCATTGAAATGAAATTCAAATGGTCTACAATGTAAACCATAATGTATTTTACAACTCTGCTGTCAGGTTGATTTTCGAAATTATTCACAGTTTAATGTAATCTGTTTTATACTGATACTTGCTGTGACATGAACTATCAAAATTTACTACAGCATACTGGCCTGAAATAGACTGCGACTTCACATTCTTTTTGGGCCGATTACACTATATACTACGTATAGTGAAGGTAGTAAAAATATGGAAATGTATGTTGATGCATTTTGAAAATAACTGGCAATCGAATTATAGTATTACTTATCTGACTATATGAGATATATTGAATAAGATCAGATTGATTTTAAAGGAGGTTTTGTTCCACCTTTACTTCAACTGCTTTCAAATCTCAAATATCATGCCAGTGGAAACAAGCAAATTGTCGTAGCTGATTTTATTGGAGGTTTACCATCTTGTAACAACTGAACGGCAGTGTTATATGTCATTCACATTGTAACATGTAAGAGATTAATTCATACTTTTATTTCGATAAAACGAGTAGGTCTTGATTCTCATGTGATTTTCAGTAAAATTATTTTTTTATGCAAAATTGTGAAGCAATATTCAGTTTCTTACATATCATGTCAAGGATACAAATGATACAATGAATATAGAAGCTAAGATATAATCATTAGATAAATGTGAAGCTTATAATACAGCAACTTACTTTGCAGAGTATGCTTTTCATCACCACCTGGAAGCACAGCATTAGATTTTCGCTATATGTGATATGTATCCAGACCATGATATAATCATTATTTGTAAAGTTATAACTACAAAAACGGTCAGTAGTAGTTGCAACAAAGTTTTAACGTCGCACAATCTATTTTCTCGTTTATGCAGCATTTCTTAAGGAACTCTAAAAATCAATTTCATATTATTTTTATTATTGTTATACAGAAATTTTATCCTGATGATCTACATAATATGTTTCACCACTCTCATAATGACACTGCTGTCCGGTGGACTTTCGCAATTATTCAAACTATAATATAACCTTATTTTATACTGACAGTTATAGTCACATGAACAATCAAGGAAGTATAGACTTCCTGCACAGAATAAAGACATAAAATAGATCGTAACGTCACACCGATGACGTTACTTGAATCTTAAAATGAGAATTTCGCCGCTGCAAGTTAAATATATCGTGTGATATATATGCATAACCAGAAAAACGTGGTTGTCAATATGGTTCGATAAAATACCATAATTCCATTCGAACTTAACTGTGATCAATTTCAAATGTCATCACTTCTGTTAGCAAACTAGCTTCCAGACACTCCTGCGTATCAAATGTATATGATTACAGGAATGGGAAATATATAGGAAAAGTAAAATAAAAATTTAAACCAGCTTTTATTTGCAAGTGTACTAAAATAAGATAAAAATCATGACCCCAAAGTCCCCATATACCAATTTTAATACAATCGGACCATAATCACAAAACGTATCCGTCATCTTATCTTCCATATTAAATTTTCGGATTTTGACTAGGAAATCATGATCTCCGACCCCAAAAACCCCCATATAGCAATTTTGAAAAAATCGAACCATTATCGCTAAACTTTTTTCTATATTATTCAAACAATGCCTTTTAGTGACGCTACTTTTTCTATCAATATTTCGCGCTCATGGTCCTCCAATAATTCCTGACCTTGTGCACATTATTATCGGTTGCTCGTTTGTATGTAGTTTTTTTCACACATAAGGCTGCTAAATGTGGTGTGTTAAGAACAAAATAACCGCGCCACCGCGATGTCATTCCCCAAGTTTCAATACTGAATAAAAATATTTCTAATGATTAGAAACAGCTAAAGGCCTGGAATGACATAAAATTATACTCTGTCATGTGATACATCTATGATATGAAATGGTACGCCACGGATGTTTGTGTTTTGTGATTTTTCGAAGGACCTCGTGATTACGTGGTTTACGTCGACGAATTTATTTGATTTCTTTGTGATTTGTGTTGTGATTGACCAAAACTGTTCACTCGAATGTAACAATTTATTTCTACTTCTTATTTTAGACAATAACGGTACAAAAATCTTACAACGACTGACATCTACAGGGATGTCAACAGATGACAAACTTCCAAACAAGGTTGTTATCCTGTGCAGGTACTTTGGATACATACAAAACTAAAATCACCCTTATATCTACACATTCAAGAACCATACCCGTAACTCAACATCCCGCCAGCCTTGAAAGAATTTCTTTCAAAACGTTATTTCCTACACTATGTTACAACTAAATGGATGTTTACTCTGTCTCTATTGGTAACATGCACACCTTCATTATTGCACATTTCACACTACCATTTGTGGTTTGCACAGATATCACTCCCGTCACACCATCTTTGCCAGGATGAAGTTTGACTATTCGACCCAATGACCACGTTAAGGGTGGCTGCTGATCATGCTTTAGAAGTACCAGATCCCCAATCTTCACATTTGCACTTGTGGTTCTCCGTTTGTGTTTTTGTTCTAGCTGCCCTAAGTATTCGGTTGACCATCTTTTCCAGAAATGTTGAGAGATGCGTTGCCTCGATTGCCAACGTGATAATCGATCCATCGGAACTTCTTGCAAGTCAGGTTCTACTATGGAAGTAAGTGGGCTACCGATAAGGAAATGACCTGGGGTAAGAGGAGTTAAATCATTAGGATCTGATGATAGAGGACATAAGGGTCTGGAGTTGAGGCACGATTCGATATGTGTTAAAGTGGTATGCAGTTTTTCATAATTGAGCAAAGCATTGCCAACTACTCTTTTTGGGTGATATTTTATTTGATCGGTCGTTAATTTTGAAAAGATGTTATGTTTGAATAGTTGTGATTTGAATAATTGTTTCAATTTACTTAATTCGTTTGTTGCACCCACAAAGTTTGATCCGTTGTCCCCAAACATATGTGTGAGTTTTGCTATAAACCGTTTTAATGCACTCAAAAAACTATCTGTTGTTAAATTCGTAACTAATTCCAAGTGTATTGCCTTTGTTGCAAAACAGATGAACAACGCTACATACGACTTTACTGATTTATTGGTGCGGTTAAATGAAGCCTCAATATTGATAAGACAGGCATAATTGATGCCACAATTAATGAAGGGGCGCGCTGGTTCTACGCGCTTTGCAGGTAATAGACCCATGATTTGCTGAATATTCTGTGGATAGACTCTATTGCATGTAATACATTTATGTATAACACTTCTTACTCACAAAAGTGACCAGAATAGATCAGCACCGATTAATAGATCAATATCTTTTGATTCATTGAAATACGAATATGCGATTTGTATATATTTGGGCAATTGTATATATTTTAGAGGAAAGCTATGTAACGGAATCTGTTGTATAATTTTCTGTAGAATGAGGCAATCGATTTTTGCAGAAAATCAATTATATTGTGATTTTATTATTAAGTTTGACATGATTGATGCCGACAACAGGAATACTGAGTGTTTTGGTAAATCTAATAGTTCTTGGAACTTTTCAGTGATGAAGTGCGATTGTGAACGAACATCTAAGAGGGCTCTTCCTTTCTGAATGTTGCCGTGTTTGTCACTACGTGAATGATTGCGGTTGATAACAACACTTCCTTTTGAGTTATATTATTGTTTGCCAAATATGTCATTGCTACATTTTGAGATGTAGATGGATTCTGAATTGCCTGAACATTTGAATTTCCTATCGAATTTTCATCACATTGTGGAAAATGTAAATATGAATTGTGTTTTATTCGCAATGCCTGCAAATTCCATAACATATTGTTATAAAAAACTCTAATGAGTTTTAATTGCCCCACGTTGCGGTGACAATTGTTATAAAAAAAGGCTTTACTTTTTTTTTTATTTATAAACTTCTATGAATTTAATTTGTATGAAATTTTCTTTTTCAATATTCCGGCTAGCTTTCTTTATTTTGTTTTGATTTGAATTTTTATTTTTGGTTTGATTTTAAAATGTTCTTTTTATATATTCTATGGAATTAAGCACAATATTTTTGTTGGAATGTTAAAAGTTCTATATTTAAAATTAATGATTCTATGTTATTTCTTACGATTTGTGTTATGTTCTACAATTCTACGCTTAACCTCCAAAACTGGTTAATATTACTTATTATTTATAAACAACAATCACACTTTCAGATATACAAATGATGATATAA
Source organism: Endomychus coccineus (assembly GCA_958510875.1). Classification (NCBI taxonomy): domain Eukaryota; kingdom Metazoa; phylum Arthropoda; class Insecta; order Coleoptera; family Endomychidae; genus Endomychus; species Endomychus coccineus. The sequence goes on from OY294069.1 coordinate 110,059,587, forward strand.
GGATGATATTATACACAAACTTACTTTTAAGTTATATATTAAGTTATGATGGAAAATGTAGGCAATGTTCAGTTGATTTTGTATATTCTTGATGATTTTAATTTATCACTTTAAAAACACAATTACTCTGCTTTGAAACATTCACAAACACAGTTAAACTACGTGGTTACTTCTTTTGAAATTCAGGAACTGTTGATAAAATTATTAACTTGTTTTCTTCTTTTTAAAGATATAAAACTCTTCAATAATATACTGGAACGTTATCGAAGACTGGATACTATACGATGCTATTTATTAGCTGTGGTTATTATAACCTTACTTTGTTATGAAGATTCAAGAACACTACTTGATTCGTAGAAATATTTTACTAGCTTCGGTTACTTTAACTTATCGAAGCTACTGAGACTACTTGGGTTCTCCGATGTTATTCAAAAACTAAGGTTATGGAAATATGCTTGAGCTGCAGAAGATGCTTAGATCTTAGGTGTTATTGCAAGACTGACTTAGCTTCCTTCCTGTTTCTTTTTATAGGGCTTCAAAAAGGACGCAAGTTGATGTCATAATTGACCAATGAAATGTTTTCTTTGCTTATCAAGGATGCTTTGGTCATTGTTGAAAACTGACATGACTTTTAATTGTTGACTTATTTGACGTTTCTTAAATGTCTCGACCAATCAGAATAGAGTATTCTATAAATTTTGAATTATTGAAGATTTTCAAATTATTTAAAGTGATTATGCTTTCTGTTATTTAAATTAATATTGCCTACATTTTTCCACACATTTTGGTATAAGATAACCTATGATTAGGTTAATATTAACTTGATTATTCCAATATTTATATCAAATTTGACATTTGCCATTTCTTAAATCTAATACATAATATAAAATATCAATAACATTTCTATAACATTATAGAACTCAAATTTCCTAATTCTATCTTAAATCTATAACATATTTTAATAGTTTGTGCTATCTTATGATAGTCTGGGAATCATTTCAATTATGATTTCTTCTTTCTTTCACTGTACGTTTATTCACTTTCACTGTTTTCCTGTTTACACTTCTACATTATGGTTTATTTCGTTCTACATTGTTTAATACCTTATACTATCTACAATTTAACTTATAATAATGTTTTTAATTCCATATTTTATTATTCTTTTCTGATTTTTAATGTTCGGTAAGTTCATTTTTTATTATTTTATGTTGTTTAGGAAATGAAATCATAACAATATATTAGCGCTGTGGTTTGGTTTCATACAATTGATGCATAATTTGTGTTTTTTCACTAACTCATATCGGTTGTGTGTATTTGATTGTAGGAATGTCGTGCAAGTGTATAATGGATGATTATTCAATCAGAGAATACATTGTAATCAATTAACTAAAACATGTGTTGTCAGTTTGTGCGTGTTAGGCTTATAGTTTGAATTATTTCGACTTGTAAAAGGACGTAAGTGATCCTAGGTTCTGGTAGCAACCTTCAAGTGTACTTCAAGTGATTCAAGAGCTTGACATTTTTGATTTAAAAATTCAGTGAATTCCTCCATGATTGGTAATTTAGAAGTCTTTTATAACTCCCAATTTCTTTTTGTATTGAAATCCAATTTTGATGCTAATAAATAAATAATAAAACTATCCCAAGTATCTGTAGGTTCTCCTAAACTCTTTAATGCTCTTAAATTACTAATTGCAGAATCTAATAATTGTCTAATGGTATAGTTATCCACTGATTATATTTACCATTGAACACGGGTAAATCTATTGTGGGTAATTTTACATTTGGTACATTGATTCCAGGGTTCGAATGATTATTGAAATTAGTGTTATTATTGGCTGTATCAATATTACGAATTGAATTAATTGTTAAATCATTATTAGCGATGGTTTGTGTAATATCTGCAATTAATTTATAATAAGCCGTCTCAAAATTGAGAAGTTCTGAATTTTGATTAGCGTCTTGATCTAATAGCTCAATTTCCGATTGAATATTATCAAATTGCTCTAACAAATCTTCATTTTGAGATAGCCGCAGTTTTAATTCTTGAAAATCTGTGTTATTGAAGTTTTTTGAATAATTAATTAAACTGGTTAAAAGGGATTTAATGCGACCTCCTTTATTAATTAATTCATTTAAATTTGTATTTGCCATATTGTACAATGCTCTACGTTCCTAATCAAACTGCACCACGATAACAACAGTAATCAATGGGAACAAGGAATAAGGAAAGGATTATAATCAACCCAATTACTTGTGATGTGATGTGATGATTGTAAAGCAAAAGTCCCTTTTGTGAATTATGATTGTGTTTCTCGCTGTTTTCTATCCGGCTCGAAGGACCAATGTTTGTGTTTTGTGATTTTTCGGAAGACCTCGTGATTATGTAATTTACATCGACGAATTTATTTGTGATTTCTGTTGTGATTGACTAAATCTGTTCACTCGAATGTAACAATTTACTTCTACTTCTTATTTTAGATAATAACGGTACAAAAATCTTACAACGATTGACATCTACAGGGATGTCAACAGATGGCAAACTTCCAAACAAGGTTGCTATCCTTTGCAGGTACCTTGGATACATACAAAACTAAAATCACCCTTATATCTACACATTCCACCCGTAACTCAACAACGGATATTATGTGACTGCCAATGCATCAACTGTTTATCATATAAACGTTACCTGTCACTGTTGTCATAATAGTACAAAAGTACGATATTATAGATCCATCTGGAAAACTGAAGATGGATACCAATAGTACCACTTGCAGAGGGGCTACCACGACTCAAAACCATACAGTTATTCCTATTTTCAATACCTTAAACCGATTTCAAAAAAAAATTCCTATCGGTACTGTCAATTTGTCTCCATAGCAGATTACGTACACCCACGCACGCACGCACACAGGTATATCATCTTAAAAATAGTCTAAGTGGATTCATAAAGCCTCAAAATGGCTATTTCCTCGAAAATCAGGAACATTTATTTGGCCCGATTACAATACATTCCTTATACTTACTACGTATAGTGAGGGTAAAAACGTTGACTTTCAACCTGTTAATCTGACTCTACAAACACAAGCATACCCACAACCGATTTTTTCAAAAATATTCTATCTAGCCATTATACTCGTATGCTACAAGTCTAGAATAAACTTCTTGGTAAAAATATTTTAATCCTGAAAAATAAATATTATTACCTTTAAAATTATTTTTGTTTCAGAGCAAAACTAACCTTGATGACAATAAACTGATCACAGAGTCGGTAGGACCAAATGAAGCGAAAATCACTCGTATTTATGAATTCACAGTCGATGCATGTTTGATTGTAAGTATATCTGAGTGAAATAAATTGTTAAAGATCGTATATTTAATGGATGAGTTAAGATTACTGACAAGAGTGTATACACGTTATAATTTAGTTTACACTATCACCTTTTTTTGCACTTAAAATTATAACATATCTGAAGCACTTTTCTGCTGTGATGTAACCATTATCAAAGATGTATGTAAACTGAATCTAAGCTAAGATTATTTAAGAGAGCGAAATACAAATCCTGGCGGTCAAATTTGGGAAAGGTCCGTTAAGTATTTCGCTTTTTCTCATAATATTAGTTTAGAATCAGTTTATATACGTCTTTAATAATGTTTGCAGCGCAGTTGAAAAATGCTCAAGATAGATAAGTTATAATTGTATGTGGGAATAGGGTGATGTGTAAACTAATTATATTAAAAAATTGGTTGCACCCAAGTGTGACTTCGTAATTGATATTAATATTAATGTTTAATTCTCACAATCCATTTTTTTGTAGATTCGTACGACCAGGTTTCGAGGTCAATCATCCTCAGGTATATATAAAACATGGATTATATACTGAATCCATATATAAGCATGGATTATATAGTGAATCCATGCTTTATATATACCTGTGGATCAGGTGTAATAATTGACCTTGAAACCTGGTAGTACGAATACAAAAAATGGATCGTGAGAATCAATTTTAATATTAATTATATTAAATTACATCCACAGTGGTACCTGATAAAGTATTAATTTTACACGAGCCATAGAATATTCGAAGTTTAAAATGTTGAAAACTCTTTGCTTCCGAATGGATTCCGCGTTAGAGTAGCACGAATTGATGCCCAAGTTTCGCCAACCATTACAGGTGACATCTTCAGGGCAGGCTCGAAACTGGAACTGATAATTCTGGTTTCTATGGCGATATTTATTGTGATCTTCACGCTGACCCTGCCGTTGTGCGATCATGTGCGAAGTGGAATTCTCGAGGAAGGGTTTTCAAATGTTGGGAAGGTAATATCCTGAGTGCCTGTTTAAATTATTTGGATGTTTTATTATTTCTATTGCTCCAAGAATTTTTCGCTGATAGAAGTTTGGAGCTCGGCTAGAAATTTTGTATTTTCGAAAAGAATTTGATGATGATGAGGGGATCTTTGATACATTTGTAAAACTGAGATAGTTTTGAAAGTGTGGAAAAACGGGTAAAAATATTATGCTTCTTAAAGATATTGGAAATTCGATTTGTTATATCTTCAATATATGGAAGATAAGTAGTTTGAGACCCAAGTTGATTTGAAATTTAGGTAAAGTATTTTTTTATGGCTTTGAATGTTATAATGTGGAACATTATTTGATAATAGGACAGATGAAAGTTTTAATTATGATTTTAAGAACTGGGATTGGGATAACTTAACAGCTCTGTGAATCAAGGAGTTTATGACAGATGTATTTTGGGCAGGGCGTTGGTAGGGGAGGCCATTGAGGTATCTATCAGTGTGAGTGAGTTTCCGATACAGAGAAAGTCCCAAATTACCGTCAGTCTGTCGACTAACTAATACATAGTCAAAGTATAAAGGTATGTTCGAGCCTCCCTACCATCGTTTCTCGCGCTAGGTGACGTCACCTAGCTCCTCCAATCACAGCCTTGCTCTAATCGGCTCGTCGCCGGCACGTGACAACATCATATTATTTCGACGTCAATAACATTAAATAAACGAAATAAACGACCAATCAGCTTGCACTCGAATTTTAATAAGAGTAGAAGGGAGGCTCCAACAGACCTTTATACTTTGACTATGGTAGGAACTGCAGTAATCATTTCGATTCAACTTCCATGTTGAAAAAGATATTAAGATGTAATTAATTTATGTGATCGAGGGAGAAAAAAGATTTCTACGACCATGTTGCCAAATAACAAAAGTGTCGTCGACATATCTAAACCAATATTTCGACTTGAGAACAGATTAGTCAATAGTATCTAGCTCAAAAGTTTCCATGAAGATATTAGCTATGACCAGAGAAAGTGGGGAACACATGGCAACTCTCGGGGCTGCTCATAAAACTTGCCATCGTACAGAAAATATGTGGAAGATAGACAAAAATCAATTGTTGTTTGAGAAATTATAGCATTCCCTGTTCTTGCGGTAAAGTCTACATTGTTGAAACAGGTTGTATAGTAGCTACCCGTGTGAAAGAACATGAGCGCTCTACAAGGCTTCGTGACACCTGTAAATCTGCACTTGCGGAACATAAGTTTGACACTAATGATCAAATCCTTTTCGAAAATACTAAAATTCTACCACGAGCTCCAAACTTCTTTCAGCGAAAAATTCTCGAAGCAATAGAAATCCTAATACATCCAAATGATCTAAACCGGAACATTCCTTACATTTGAAAACCCATCCTCGAGAACTCCACTTCGCACATGATCGCACAACGGCAGGGTCAGGTACCAGAACGGAGTCAACCACCGGAATAAAGGCAGTGAGCGTGAAGGCTTTTTCCCACAATAAATACGGCTACAGAAACCAGAAGAATCAGTTTCAGTTTAAGCCTCAAACCTGCTACTGTGACACGGAATCTACCCGGAAAATAAATAAACGTGAAACATCAGTGGTATTGCAAATGGACAAAGATGGTAATAATTCTCATCAAAATTATTAGTTTCAGATAAATTACCTTTGTCCACGACCCATAAATGATACTTTGTAAACTAAACACAATTTTTATTTCTATACGTGAGTAACATGGAATTTGTATTATAACTAATTGAAAACAAATTCAACTATTTATTAATATTAATAGTAATATTTGTATTAACACAATGTTCAAGATTGATTGAAGGCACTAAGTCTGAACTTGTATTAATGTTTTTGTTATTTATAAACGAGCTTGTCGATATGGTTTCATTTTGTTTGTATGGATTCTGTATCGTGTTGGAGATTTTCTCGGCTGTTTCCATTTTATTTCTCATGGAATCATCAATGTAACCTTCTGCTACCGCCGTGGATTTCCATCCACCATGCCTTTTCAAAGCTGTTATATCCCCGCCCGCATCAACAAGTATAGTCGCAGATGTTCTTCGGAAACTGTGACCAGAGTATTTTTCTGGATCGGGTAATTGCAAATATGTCGCTATTTGTTTTCCCATTTGTGTAAACTTGTTAATACCTATTCTTTGCGAAGTACATTTGCCATTTTGATAGTTCAAAAAAAATACATCAGACATAACATGAGGTGGACGAAGGCTGATATACTTTTTGCAAATTTGGTAAAATTCATCGGTGATTGTAAATTTGCGAGTAATTTTTGTTTTGGTATTTGGCACTTTCACTAAGAAAGCTGATCCAAGATCTTGTAAATCACTAAGTTTCATCTTATACATTTCGTTTGCCCGACAGGCACCCATTACTCCCATTATCATTGCCACCTTGAACAAATATTTATTGTCAAATTACTAATATATGAAAATCGTTTTTCTTACCTTTGTCGCAAGATATTTATCGTCAGATGACTTCGTCAGGAAATCATTTATATTTTCTGGAGAAAACGTATTGGCTTTTTTAGGCAAAAAGTTTTCAGATTTTCTTTTCAACAATGTTCGCAATTTGCTATAACTTTCAATGTTAATACCATGATTCAAGTTGATTGTGCTTCTCAGCATTGAGTAGGTTGTCCATATTGTTGATGGTTTGTACTTTGTGGCTAACTCTGTGAAATATACCAACAAGACGGATTCTGAGAAAGACTCGATTTTCTTGGCAATTCTCCATTGTATAAAAGATTCATACGCAGATAAATACAGTTTTCTCGATTTTTCGGGTAATAAGTTTAACGATGCAATTTTTGCCGCTTCTTGTATTTCTGGAGGTGTACAAGACATTATTTCATTTTCACTATCTGTATCCATTTTATTACTTTGATTAATTTGTTGTTGATACAACTCGAACCAACAAATTGTTGACGTTTCAAATTAAATTCGATCTGACTTAACGTTTCATAGCGCGCTCTATTTTTATCGTATTAGTCTAGAACAAAGTCTATCATGTTTGTCATATTCATTAATCACTAGTGAATAATGAAATCATTATTCACTAGTGATTAATGGATATTATTATGCTTGAGGAAACACATGCATTATGCATACTTTATACAATAGTCGTGGACAAAATACTATTATTCTTCTTTTGTGTCAATTACATTATAGAAGACAATCTGACTATAGTTTTAATAACTAGCGTGTCATCTTTAGAATGATAAAAGTATATCACTGTTCTAGTGTATTTCTAATCTATTATTTTTGTGTCGTTTTAGACTTACAAGCATGAAACATCTGGTATTGAGGGTAAGCGTTATTTTAAAAGATGCTGAGCTTAAACGCCTGAACAAGAGTGTACATATTAACCAACGCATATGGTGACGAGTTCTAGAACTGAACATAATTCATTAATATGAATGTAACATATCTTGTAATGCTTGTTACAATGTAGGTACCTATATCGATGTTGTATCTGAATCTGATGAATATAATTATCATTCCTGAAAGTTTTGTATTTTTCATCAAAAAGTAGGTAGCACCTTCTCAAACCAAAACGGTAGAACCTTGTGCAATTTATCAAGGAGGTTCGGTTTGTGTTTGGTCGAATTACCCTTTAAATATCACACTATCACGATCATCATCTAGCGAATAGCTTAATAAGCCCAATTTTTTCTAAAATACTAAATATGTAAATAATCATGAGATAAGTCTGTGAAGTAAAGGAGAAGGCAATCAACATCGAGCTCATACAATACCTACCTAGAGCTTCAAAATCAAAATTTGCTTGCCTATGACTCTGGAAAATCTCTAGCTGTAGCATTGTATATCTCCAAAGCATATGACCGAGTCTGACACCAAGACATTCTTGGGAAACTTCCGCCTTATGGTTCACCGCCCCAACTTTGTCGTTTACTATCGAGTTTTCTCTCAGATAGATCACTCCATGTGGTGATTGACGGAGTATCATCCGATACAATGACTATCAACGCTAGTGTTCCAACCAACTTTGTTCCGCTCTATATGAACGATCTGCTGGAAGTGACCAGGGTTTATTGCATCCAAAATTCAAGCTTGTATTTTCTGCAGGAAGGCGGAACCCCCAGTTACTGATATGATGATTTCAGGTACAACTATACCTATGGAGTGTTCCATATCCATGCTCGATATATCACCAAAAGCACCCTCTAATGGCAGGATCATGTGAGGTCCATTGGAATTACATCTTCATAAAAACTTAATTTTCTATTCAGTGCCAAGAGCTACTTTGCATTCCAGCATTTCCTCATAATATACAAACCACAGATACGACCTATCCTGGAATTATGTTCACACGTTTGGTGTTCAGCTCCCAAACATACGCTGAAACTCGTAGATTATACTCAGAAGAGAACTATTCATCTGATTGGTGATGTCACACTTGCAAATTCATTGATTTCTCTAGAAAATCGTAGAAAGGTGGGCTACATCTGCCTTTTCTATAGATATTTCCATCATGGTTGGTGCTCATCAAAGATCTTGTTTTTAATGACATCACGGAAGATTCCAGGTAGGCGGGCAAAACGAGATCAAGCTGGTCACCCCCTCATTGTAAATCTATCAGACTTCATTTCCTGATGTACATAATAACCTTCAAAATCAATTATGCTCGTGAAAATCGTGGATTCCAATACATTTTGGTGATGATCGATTGCATCTCGAAATTTCTGTGGACTCGTCCGCTGAGAACCAAATCTTCCGAAGAGGTTCGGAAAGCGGTTAATTCGATATTGCTGGGAGAACATTGTGTACTTAGGAATTTGCAAAGTGTACAAGGCAAGGAGTTCTTCAATAAACACTTCAAATCATTATAATATGTACTCTGTGAAAAAAGCCGCTATTATCCAACGTGTCATTCGAACGTTGAAAGAAGCGCTCCACAAGCAATTCAGTCTGAATGGAAAATACAAATGGCTTGATGTACTCGAAAAAGTCACAGATAAATATAATATAATAAACGAAAGCATAGAACTATAAAAATGGCCCCGTTTAAAGTGACTTAACAGAAAGAGAGCGAGATATTGGAGCGATCTTATTCGCACATTAAACTGGCTCTACCACATACATTTAACGTGGGTGATGTTGTGTGCATCAGTGAAGCTGAACATATTTTCGAGAAAGGATACACACCCAACTGGAATACCGAATTGTTTAAAATCATTGAAGTTAAAATTACAAATCCAGTCGCCTATCTACTTGAGGATATGAAATACGATGAAAGGTTGGGTGAGACAAATGCCAAAGAAGTAATTGAAATCAACGATGGACTGTTATCGCATCGAGTGTCTTTTCTAGAACAATTTGGATTTTCTTCGTATTATTATAATGTTATTGATATGATTAAAAGCATGAGAAACCATGCTAATGAAATGGAACTTTTATATTGTTTTTTCACCGGATTGTCTACTAGCTAATACACTTAGAGAAATGCTATTTTGCTATTGAAATAAAGTTATACAGGATGTTCCATCTCAGACGAGCCACCCCGTATATTTCTTATCCCAGTGAGTGGAAAAATCTTCCGAAACACGTCGAATGATTTTGTTTGGGCGACATCTTTTGACGTATATTTGAGCCTTGAACGAGCAACCCCCCAATAGGGGGCGCTTCAACCCCTCAAAATTGAATAGGGGAGAGGAGTTGAGTGGTACGTCATTTGAAAGGTCTTGGAAGCCTCTTTACAACGGTGTATGAAAAACGTAAATTTGATGAACCGTTTTCGCCAAGAATTAATTTTGTTGCTCGAATGCGCCACCTTGAATATTTTGGTTATTTGTACAATGTACAAGCTCGTTTTTATTAAGCCTTTTTTTACAAACTTAAACAATCTTCAAAAAATCACATTCGTAAAAAAATTGAATTGTGTTGTCATGCTTACAATGAAAAAAATTGAATCTGCGTGTTTAAATCAAATGTTCAAATTGTCCTCCATTGACTTCCATATGATAATACATTCTCTCAAACTAATAAATGAACAAACAGCAAAACATTTCCTTATGTTGCCTTCATTTTTTGTTCTTAGGTGTTTAGGCATAACTGTAGAATTTGGAGCGATACAAATCCTCATGTATTTCGAGAAGCTCACACTCAACGTCGGGAAAAGTTAAACATTTGGGTAGGAATTTGGGAGACCACCTAATTGGACCTCTGTTTATTCCTGGTAATTTAAATTGCGAAATTTATCTTGAAATGTTGGAAAATGCGAATGATCCGTTAATAACTGAACAATTAGAAAACGATCCTCTACTACTTGAAGAACAATTGAATTTCCAACAAGACGGAGCTCCTCCTCACTACGCCGCACCAGTTCGCCAATACCTCGTATTTGCAATACTCCGGTCGTTGGATTGGAAGAAGAAGTCCTATGGAGTGGCCTGCCCGATCTCCTGACCTGAACCCTCTGGACTTCTTCTTGTGGGGACATCTTAAGTCCAATTTTTTCACGAATGTGATTTTTTGAAGATTGTTTAAGTTTGTGAAAAAGGCTTAATAAAAATGACGTTGTACATTGTACAAATAACCAAAATATTCAAGGTGGCGCATTCAAGCAACAAAATTAATTTTTTGCCGAAAACGGTATATGATTTTGAACAATAAGTTTTCTAATAATTATCTTGTTTTTTGATTCAATAAATAAAAGACAAACACGTCATATTAAACTATCTATTATTATTATCAATAATAAAACATATATGCAATCTTAAAATTAAAACAAAACATTACAACAACTTATCAAATTGGATAATGGCCATAGGGTAGTGCTCGATTGTATATAGTTTAAGATTGAAAGAGCGGATAGATCTAACGTAGTCTTCGAAAGTTCGAGTTTCGCAAGACATAATCACGCATCCCTTTGGCTTTCTTTGTGGCCTTATCATTATTATCCCCCTGTACATTTTCGATCGTAAGCCGATGAGCTTATCCATTATAAAGCCTTTATTTTCATGTTTCCTTAATCCCACCACTTTTTTGTTGACAGGTGGAATCTTTAAGATTTTTTTGTGTGCATAATCACTGGTATTAAATTTATGAATATTTTTTATGATGATGTTCTCAAAATATCATCATCAGTTATTAAGAGATATAGAAGACTATCCGTATCTGTATACCATAATCTTATTAATTCAGGATCTCTATATAATTTTAGCATGAAACCCTAATGGAAGTCGTACACACAAGTTTTGAAAATGTTCAAAATCGACATTCCTACATAGATGGGCTTGTTGAATGAAACTTCTACTTTATTCTGTTCTAGAGCCACCAAATTCTCCTCGAATATCTTACTACTAGTGAAATTTGGTTGGGAAATATAATATCGAACCCCGTATGGTACCTTGTATTTACTAATCTGACAAGTCATGCTTTCGCACGTTCTCCATTGATTTCCCGAAAATTGCGTTCATGACTAACTTGGATAATGCTATCTCGAAGGCATTCTTAGAAGCTGCTCTCAAACTTGTGTTCAGGTCAATATAAACTTTCAACCAGGGAGCTTAATTAAATTCTAAAATTCTATGAACCTTTTTCAACACCAACCCCAAACATTGCTTTAGGCTCCTATAGTGAATGATATATTTTGATCTATTATGGTAAGTTGTTGTTGTAATATGTATCCAATGCGACTTTCATCTGAAACGTTTCTAACGTCTATATCATTGGCATTTTCAACCCACTTGAACCATCATATGGTAAATAATTTTTCATAGCCCATCCGTACAGATTGCAAACATCAAAATACATACAGGTAACTATCTCTTCTTGCCTGTTATAATCATGCATGTATTTATTATTAGTTTTGGCAAATCTATTACTGCATTGGCTTACACCTCCGCGAATCCCCTTTTCCATAAATAATACCATGTCAATATCTTTCAAATATTGTAATGATACGTTTGTGTATTTTAACATACAATCCCACGTGAACGAGGAAACTGTGAAAAAGTGTGCCGGGTCTAACCCGAAGAGTCTTACACATATGTTTCTAAAATGTTCGAATACATCAGCCATTAATAAAGCATCCGTTTTCAAATATAGATCGGAATAATCACCTAAATTTCTACAATTAAAGCGAGTCCAAATAGATTGTGCATGCGCATAATCTTCCACTCATCGATTCATCGTTATTGACGAATTTTTCGATTTGAGGAAGATTTTCTTCATTTAATTTACTCCAGTCGTCTAGATGTTCGTAGGGAAATACCCCTTTACGAGTTAACAATTTAAAGTTCTCTTCGGGTAAGTGTGCAAACTCGCTTTTCAAAATATTCAAATTTTCCACATTCAAATAAGAGGCTAATTTATTCAAGCTTGAATCTAAAAATCTACATAAATCGATAAAGCGAAATTTAACAACCGAATTTACCGAACCTCTAGTGAAACTTATGTACTTCTCTTTATTCAACGGGAGTACTTGAATATTTTGTTTTGATGATTTTGCATATCTCTAATCAATAAAAACATATCATACATGAGCTTCAACAGGCACCATAAATCTATATTTATAATTTAAATTGCAATCTTGATCGGCTACCCCCTGATATTTACCTGTAAAATGATCCTCCCGAACATCTCCCTCTTTGAACTGCATCTCACAAATATGACATTTGGTTTCGTTCATTATACTAAGTTAACTAATACCACTCAAGTCAATAGGTATATTAGATTTTAGTTTCAGATCGATAAATTCTCCAATTTTATCTAGCTGATCTGTAAACCATTTAGCTGGATTAGGTCCTCTATAGCTATTATATCGTGATAACGAATCGTTGAAGTGGCATTTGAAATAAAATCCGACGCTATAGGCTTCGTGTAGCTGCGTTCGGCTTGTATATGAACTTGCATTAGATTGACGATCACTTTTGAATCGGTAATAAGATGGCTTCAAAATCAAAAAAAATGATAAGTAAGTTTTATTTTTAGTAGTAATTTTAATTCAGTCATTTTAGAAGTTTTAAGCCCCAATCTGCGGAAACACTCCTAGAGAGCTGAATTTTTGTATACACCTTTATTACGGCCTTTTAATGAATATTTCAAAAATCGACATTGATATCGTGCCGGCTAAAAAAGTTAAAGGTCACGAAAATCAATTTTCCGCGAATATCTCGCGACCTATTGCAATTTGTGAAGAAATTGAAAAATTTTGCGATCTTTCATTTGATTCCGCGGATCAACATATCGACTCAAGAGACTCACGCATTGAAAGAGATAATACTGACATTAAAAAACTTGTTGAGTGGTTCGCTTCACATAATCCTTTTTCAACTTCCAATCAAATAGTTTCTCCATCAACAGGAATTGTTGGCAATAATAAAATCAACTGTTATAATGCCAACGAAATTGGTCTGCAGTCAATTAAAAAAATTATAGGAGTAACATTCAACAATATTACATTTAAACGCTCTGACAGAGTTCTTCCGTTATCATCAGTAAACACTTCTATCGAGGTTCATAACTGCCAGGTAACCATCGATCCTTTATTGCTGTTTCAACGAATTAGTTTAAATACAAAATTTTAGGAAAATTGATTTTCGTGACCTTTAGAACTTTAACTTTTTTAGCCGGCACGATATCAATATCGACTTTTCACTTATTCATTAAAATGCCGTAATAAAGGTGTATACACAAATTCAGCTTACTAGGAATTTTTTCGCAGTTAAAACCTATAATGACTGGACTATTTGAGAATTTACGTCTTGATAAATTTTTAATGAGACTATAGTGAAATTTGACTATTGGATCGATGAGATTTAGTTGATTCAACATCTCTATAACATTTATGTTGAGTCAATAACAAATTGAAATGTATTTCTACTTTATTTTTTGTTAAATATGAAGGGAGAAGCTTTAATTTATCACCACCACCACCACCCTCATTTTTCCAGCACATAATTGTAAAACGAATACATATATGGAAATATTGTTATTTTTCTCGAAAATATTGATTTGTGAAATAGGAAGGTGAAATTTTGCAAATTAAGAATATCACTGAAATGTGGATATGAAAAGACTCGATCTGAATGTCTATCTATATCAGCAGGGTGTAGTCCAGCTGTTATTGCCCATGCAAAACAGTATTCATCGCAATTTTTAATGTTGATAACGGCACGCCTTTTCTTCTATTTCTTGCGGTAGAACAATATATCAAGACCCTGAATTCATAGTCTCACGCTTACTATTATTACATCTTTGACACTCGCAACTACGGTTTCGTTCACTTGAGTTTGTGAAAGTATATATCGGAGCGGATTTAGTATGAAAATATTCAAAGTCGATTTGAAAAAGAGCATCATCTAGATTAGTTTTGATATATTCACAACAAAATGTTGTGATGACTCTAATAGATTATGTGTATGTAAAATTTTGGAATATCCAAATGTGAACTACTAATCATCAAACCTGATGGAATTCGTTGAAAACATGCGCACTTTCCATCTTCCCACCTGATTCGTTCACTTTGGTTCTTGCGTGGTGAGCGGGTTTCTTTCTGATTTGTACTAACATTTTAAAGCGTCTCAAATGCTCGATATTACACTGACGCTGATTTGTATAGGGTAAATTTAATGTATCCTTCTTTATACGTCTAGAAAAGGTACGAATATATTTTCTATAAAACCCTACCCACTTGGATATCTCTTGAGAGGATTTTGATTTCAATAAATCGTTCTGAACCTCTTTGATAATTTCAACGATCTCGCCACTAATTTTAGCAGTTTATACCATGTTTAAGAATGGAAGAAACACTACTTTAAACTATTTTTTTTCATTTTGCAGCGGTCTGCTCTTACTGCTGCTGCTGCTCCACTCCACCACCACCAATCTCACAAAATTCTAGTTTCAAGCAAGTTTTCGCGTTTACTAGTTAACAAGTGCATATTGAGGAGTTTACCAATAGAAATGATATTTGCTCTGAGAGGTAGCTGCATTGGATGCAAGCGAAGTTGTTTTAGAATAGATGTTTGGAGATATTCCCAGGTACCATCCTTGGCACCTACACCACAACACAGAAAATAGTTGGATTTCATGTATGCCATTTTTTATGCTGAGAATTATTTAAATGTTAATTTTTATTATTATTTTACGATAGAATGAATGAAATGTCACCATTAGCAGCATCACTATCGCCACCACCACTTTCGCAACAGTCGCCTCACATCGATTTAGCGTATTTAATTTATTCAACTTGTTAGTTACGTGGATACTAATTTTTCATTTTCTTATATAGAACATATGTGTCGCCCCCACACCAACTCCAACAATTGAAAAATTTATAGTACATGCTACTAGAATGATTTAAGCCAACTAATGAAGGAAGTAAATCCTAATTAATGATCCAAGTTTATTATTATTTAGTAACTATCAATTGTTTCCTCTTCAATTCTGGTGCAATTAAGACGGCAAAGGGGGTGCCGTTTTCTTATTGAACCGATGGATGAGGAACGCTTTTTAGTGCGTGGCGTGGATGTAGACTTGATACATCTACTAGAGAAAGTAAGTCATCACTGATGATTGGATTGGGTACATTATTTATTAACTTTTTTGATTGAATATTTATAGATATATATATTAATTATACTTTTTCTAAATATATGTTTAAAAGTTACATGTTTTCTTCTAATTCTTTCCTTGTTAATAATATTTGATAGTATGTGTGAATAGGCTCATTGAACATTTTTTTTTAATTTCATAATTCAAAGGTACTGTACTCAAATAGTCTAACTACCAAAAAAAAATTTTTTATTTACATGTTTACAGCTCAAAATTAATATTTGATATCCGTGCGCGTCTAAACGAGGCGTGGCTGATTGTGACGTCACTATACGTACGGTTGATGGGCGCCAGACAAGAGGTATTCGTTATTAGTCAACTCGGGTCAGTTTTAGTTGTGTTGACTATATGTATCGTGAATTTACTGTCGTTTGATTTATAATGAGCGATAAAAAGAGTTTTCGCTAAAGTTGCGTGGTACCAGAGTGTAGGAATACATCTATAAATGCACCGGATAAGCTATTCATTTGTTTGCCTGCCAACAAGAAAGTAAGAAAAGCTTGGCAGCGTGCTATGCGTAGAACTGATTTTGTGTCTGACAAAGGTTCGAGATACTGTTGCGAAGAAAGATGTGAGCATATCAATACAATGAGGGTGAGTTTAATTTCTAATACATCATTTTCATATCAGGTTGAAAAGGACGTAGAAAATTACATGTACTTAAAAACTATGAAAAGTGGCAGAATATAAATGAAGCCAGGTGTAATACCGCATATTTTTGATTGCTAAAAAAAACCGCACTTATTCACATAGTACCAAACCTAGGGAAGTATTAAAAAAAACGGGAAAAAATAAATATTATGCAGACTTACATCACTGAAATTTCTGACACTGATTTGGCTGCTCTTAATGAAAACACAGAAAGAGAAACTACTACTGCGACACAAACCGCGGATCGTGATATTCAAGTGAATTAGCAGTGTAAGTATAGAAGAATACTTCTGACAAAATCTAGTGTGTTTACTTACCGTTGTAATTTTACTCCTTTCATTTCACTGCTAATAAAGTCCTTATTTTTGTTGAAATAGTCCATTATCATAAATATATCCACTTCTGGTAATTACCAGAATCAACTTTCATAAATCCAGCTTTCAATGCGTACATTAGAAAAAAACAACACACTTCACCAACAGGATAAATACGAGTAACACAAGCGATGCCGCGGCCACTAGACTACGTGTGCGTATAGTGACGTCGCGCGCTGCTTTCGGTACTTTTCCACCAGCGCAACTTCAACTTGAATTATTTCAGTACAGGATAAAGTTATTGGTCTGAAATTTTTTCAGTATATTAGGGGTCCAGGCACTACAAGAAAATCCATAAGAATGTTATAATGTTAATTTCACTGAACGACCCTATTGGAATGATTTAAAATCATTGCAAGTTATATTTATTCATCCCTCATATACCGGAAATTCAATGTTAAAACTGAAAATCATTCCTTTGATTAAAGTTCGAATCTCAAATATCATACTCAGCTGGAGATGATATTCATAATTTTTGTTTGCATGCTTCGAAATAACTTAAGTCCGAATTGAAAGTGAGCATGCATTAGTTCAAAGTATGAATTTGATTCGCATGTCTGTCACAAGCAATATGTGATAAAACGCGCTACTCGAACACATGACACACACGTCATGACAGTTCATAGATCCATCTGAGAGTTCATAGATCTGCCCATGACACACACGTCATAAGCGACTTGACCATGTGAAAGACGCACGCGACTGAACACGTGACAGACGCCATGACACCTCATTGAAGACCCACGTGGTAGACACCAAGACGCTTCTTCCCAAAAACCACGTGACTGACGCCTCTTATAAACAACCTGTATATGACGCCTCTTATAAACAACCTGTATAAACATTCCCTACAAACAACCTGTATATTCCCTGATAATTCATACCGTGACCTCGACTCTTCTTATCATTCACACTGTGACCTCGACACGAGTGCTTATCAACGCCAGAAGTAACGTAAGTGGTCGAGAGCTCGTCTTGTTATGCTACTCGAAAGTATTATATTTATAAAACAATGTATGAGCCAACGAAGGGATGTTGGAAGTAAACATTCAATTTATTTCAAAAGAAATATATCAGGTCATAAATAACTAAATGTTTTATTGATCTAAATAAAGATATGAAACAAATATATCAGTTAATGCCTAAGGTATTATTGTAAGCAAACCAAACTTTATTCAAAGCACAAACTAAATGAATGGTGAAAAAATATATTAGCAATTAAATCACATAATATAATCTAATTTCCTGAATAAGTCATTGAAGTTGCAAACAAAATTTTCTGTTTATTCTTCTTTTTCTTTCTGCCCATATTAGTAGACATACCTGTAAAAAGTCACGATTTACTAAACATGAAAAATTTTGATGGAAGATGAAATTGAGGATATAACAATTATTGTAACAATAAGACACTGTAAAATATATCTACAAACACTATGTCCTAATCAGTATAAAAATCTGATTTCACTTGACATTCAAGTACCTACAATCTAAAAGTGCTTTAATGTATGCATAATTTCACAGGGATGTGTGAAATTATTCCAAAAATTGTCATAAATTCAGTTTGATTTGGAATCAAATATGCTCTAATTAAATTATGATCCAAAATATCCAATGTTTCAATTAGCAAATTGATAGAAAAAGGTTGTATTGAGATAAGAGAAAGAAATTAGTCAAACCAACGAGAGATTACACAGAACAGGTCAATTTTACTTGGCGATCAGTCTTCATATTTATATATATATATTATTATATTAACAATACACTTACAGATTCAACAGCTAGCATGTTATCTTTGAAGCAATATAAATGTATGAAGGAAGATATCTTACAATATTTATAGTCAAATCTAAACCAAAAGAAGTAAGATTGCACTTTGAACATGGGGAAATATATGACTGATTGAATAATTGGAACAGGGTAGTATGGTAATTTGCTAACGTAATTAGGAAATCTTAATGTGAAGATATAATATGCAGGATCAAGTAAGTGGAGTAGTTATGGAGAAATTTTATGTTATCAAGGCATCAAATAGAATGCTTTAGTAGTATCGATCATTTAAAATGTTATTAAGTATGAAATATTAGTAGGTTGTCAAAAAATCACTAACTATTGTAAATTAGTTTTGATGATAATGGCAATAAAGTTAACCCTGTACCCTATGTATTTAAAAAACATTTTAATAACTCAGTAATAGTTATTAATCAAGGTACGGTTGTATCATGAGACTTACTCTTAATTTTGACAAGGAAACCAAAAATTGAAAAAAAAATGATATCAACTTCCTGTACAGCAAGAAGTGAAATGAGGTAATCCCGCGTATGTTTCGACTGGCCTAAAAATTAATATACTATTAGATCTTCATTGAATACATGAACATCTCACTGATTACGCAATAAATCATTTCTAGCCCATCAATTAGTTTGATATAGCATTATCTCATTTCACTCTCAACTAATAAATAATATTTCTCGTTTTAAAGCTATTGACACTACTGACACACATTTCCAGACAGTTTTCTATCTGTATCGCGTGTGATAGTAAAGAAAACTACTGTGAAGAAACTTCCTTTTCCACAAAACCCTATCCTTAAGACTATATCACGACTTGATAACTTTTACAATGATATAGAAATTGGATATAAGGAGAAATTGGGATATAAGGAACATTTTTGATCTTTTAGACTTGAAACCAATCCATCTTTCTCCAAACCTTTTTCAGAGACCAGCTAGTTGTTGAAACTATGATCACATTAGTGTATATTTATATATACCTCCTATATAAAAATAAAATGTTTAAACTTACCTGGATCCAAACTTGTATCATGGGCAGCTTTTTTGATAGCTTGAGCTATGACATCACCAAAACTTCTATCGAGTACTGGAACAGGTTCATAATCTTCAGGTTCTCCATCACTACTGTTATGATTTTTTATGTTAGATACAGTTGTTTTTGGTTTAGAACCGGTGGCGTGAATCAGTTTCACAGAACTGTCAGATGACAGAGTAGATTTTGAAGTTGGCCATGCAGGGGTAGTTTCTTTAGAAGTAGCCAACATCTAAAAAATTAGAATAATAATATAGGAATATTATACAAACGTTTGGAATATCAATATAACTTCTTGTGAGGGCTCATATAAAATTGAATAACATATTATATTATTTTCAAGTGTATAAAAGAATTCGTCTAATCAAAATAATAAGTAAAAGGTAACTTCTGGGTTGGGTTGAGTTGCGAGGGTGACTTATTGATCAGAGGTCTTGTCGTCATTAGGGCCATTCATCCTCTTGTGGTGCCGCCTACATGATAAGTGGAGGTGGTAACCCTAGGTGCAATCTAATATTAATTATGCATATCGCAGAATAGTCAATTATAAGAATTCATACTACCATGTACTCTATTTACTGTTCAACTAATAAATAAACTTGTAATAATCAACGTCAGATCTTTATCTAAACCAATAAAGAGAATACCTCTATACCCTCCATAGGGATCCGCCCTTTGTGGTATCTAGCTATCCAACCATTTCGGTGATACATGTCAAAATTTCGAATGTAAACTTTTCTTCGAATGGATGATACGCATTTTTCATTATATTTCGGAAGATTTAATCCTTTATACACTGATGATAGAAAATAAATATTTTCATAAGAAAAAGCCCAAAATAACGAAACGGTGATTTTATAATGTTTTGGGAAAGCCTAGGTAGCCTTGGAAACAATTTAATTTAGACAAGTCAGCAAAATAGCTTTCGGACACTTATGTGGGTCAAATAAATGTATGAATGTACCCGTAGGTCTGAGAAAATATATTGAAAATATTTAAAAGCAGCTAATGAAACCATGTTATATTGAAATTGAATTCAAATGGTCTACATAATGTATTTTAAAACTCATTTTATAGCGACACCTGTCGACAGGTTGACATTTGAAATTATTATAATATAACTTTGTTTTATATTGACATCTGCTCTCACATGAACTACCAAAATTTGATTTAGAGTAAACACATAAAATACACTGCGACGTCACATCGATGATGTCATTAAAATGTTAAAATGATAATTTGGGTCACTTATGGAGTCTAAATATATGCGTGTGATAAATATTCATTACCAGAAAACACTGTTGTCATTATGGTTCAATAAAATACCATAATCATTAGAAAAACTAAAGATAAACCACGGCCAAAAACAATACAGTTCCTATTTTAACAATTTTAAAGCGATTTCCAGAATTTCAAATCCGTACGACCTCTAGGGGTTTGCAACGTTACTGAAGGTAGTCATAGCCAACCTTCAAACGTGTTAAAAAGAAGAAAATATCTCACGTCTTCTATGAATAGATGTTCCACTGAATAATCAAGCAATGTACCACATTGACAGATTGCTCGAACTTTACAAAACTTACGGGGAATTTACGACTACTTGAGTGCACCAAACCAAAGTAAGATAATTAGAAACAAATAATACATGATCTTTTTACCACGTTGAAGGTTGATCGTGACTACCTTCAACAGAGATTCTTCAATAACGTTGAAAACTTGCTCGTTCCACTGATGAGCCCTATGAGAAGAGTGAAACACCTGTTTGGAACTACAAGTTTTTGACATGAAACATAGATCTGGACTAGAAAGACGTTATCATTGTTATCTGGCAAAAGCCGACATCAGATAAATGAGTATATTTATATATTCATTTGTTTCTAATTCTCTTACATTGGTTTGGTGTCGCCATCTGGCGACCTTTCCAAAGTTTAAGAATTCTGTCAATGCAGTACATTGCTTGATTTCTTACCGGGAAATCTGTTCATAGATGACGTTAGATATCTTGGTCTTTTTACCAAGTTGCAAGGTTGGTTATGGATACATTCAACCGAGATCCTTCAGCAAAGTTGCACACTTGTTCATTCCAATAAGAGCTCTATCAGAAGAGCGAAACAACTGTCTGAACAAGTTTGTGTATATCAATCTGGACTAGAAAGATCTTCATTGAGGGAAGTAATTATACTAAGTATAGTAGAGAAAGTAAAAATGGAAATGCATACAAATGAAGAGAAATTAGATATTTATTTATGCGAGTGCAGAAGAAATTGTAAAGTCAGACTTCTGTATTAGACATGTTTTCCCAATAGAAACATACAGTCAGACAAAATGTTTACAAAGTAGTAATTTCCGGGAATGAGGAAGTTTTAAAAGAAACGAACAGGAAGGAAAGAATAGCATTCTGTGACACTTTTAGCATGAGTAGGTGTAGATCCCCATATTTCTATTTCACAGATAACGTCGGACGGATATTTCATATTCTCATTCAGAAATTTCGTCCACATAAAATACTTTTACATCAATTCCTATTTCCTGGTGACAAAATAATATGATATTACAGCAAGATGGGGCACGAGCACCTAATGTTGGTGTAGTAATAAATTATGTAAATGCAACATATACCGGTCAGTGGATTGGAAATCGTAGCAATATAATTAAGAGGTCCGTAGATCGCCTGATCAGACACTTTTGGATATCTTCTTTGAGCCTTATTTAAAAGAACGAGTTTACCTTACACGACTCAATGATATTGAAGATCACAAAAAAAGAATTGGAGATGAATGCAGTAGATTCAATGTAGAAATTCTCAGATATGTGTGCATTTAAGGTGGAATGAACAGATCACATTTGTGCTTTGAAGCGAACGGAGGACAGTTTGAACATGTAAAAATTACCTAAATAGTTAGTTTTATTTTTCTAAGTTATTACTTTTTTGTTAATTAGATAAATGTGTGTAAGATGGTTGATTTCAAGGATATTTTTTCAACAAAGCGCGCATTGGTTACAAGACGCATGTTTTCTTATAAGAAGGTTTACTTCCGAATTTTTAACGTGATAATGCAAAATCAGAATACGTTTTACGCGTTGTACTTATCGAAATTACAAGGCTTTCTAAATCTTTATGCAAAACATGATGAAACTGTATTTTATCAGTTTCGTTATTTTGAGCGATTTTTTCTCATGTAAGTATTTTTTCTTTTAAATAAATGGATAAAGAATTTAAAATCTTTCGAAATATAACAAAAAAAAACTTTTATTGACATTCGTAAGTTTGACATGTGTCACCGAAATTAGTCCCATTTACAAAAATATAGGGTGTTATTTTTTTTCTGTAAAATACAGAAGATATAGGACAGCGTGTATCAAATTGAATCACCCGGTTTTATGAAATATTGTCTAAGATCAGCGAATACCTATTTCTATGGTAAAACATCAACAGTTTTGAAGGTTTTTTGGATGATCTTCACTTTCCTTAGTTCTCTTTTAAACGTTATTTTCGCCATTCATATTAGACATCTTTTCAAAAACCTCCCATGCAGAAAACTACTGTCAATTTATTCAAATAGACATATATTTTTATATTTTATAACTTGAGATCTATTTCAGAACAATGTTGAACTTGTCAGGCTGAGTTATTGTAGAACAGGGGACTGACCTTGGAGTATATAATTATACAAGAAGGCTAATTATCCTCTCATTTATTTTGCACAAAATAATACCACAAATCCCATTCTAGAGGAATTTCCGAAAAATTATGTGTGCAATACTAATAATGATTTGGAATGAATTATAAAATAATAACAACAATCGAAATTTCTAGACAAGATATTTCAGTCCTTCATGTATGGAATATACATATTAGACATCTTTTCAAAAACCTCCCTTGCAGAAAACTACTGTCAATTTATTCAAATAGACATATATTTTTATATTTTATAACTTGAGATCTATTTCAGAACAATGTTGAACTTGTCAGGCTGAGTTATTGTAGAACAGGGGACTGACCTTGGAGTATATAATTATACAAGAAGGCTAATTATCCTCTCGTTTATTTTGCACATAATAATACCACAAATCCCATTGGAGAGGAATTTCCGATAAATTATGCGTGCAATACTAATAATGATTTGGAATTAATTATAAAATAATAACAACAATCGAAATTTCTAGACAAGATATTTCAGTCCTTCATGTATGGAATATACATATTAGACATCTTTTCAAAAATCTCCCTTGCAGAAAACAACCGTCAATTTATTCAAATAGACATATATATTTATATTTATATCTGGAGATCCATTTCAGAACAATGTTGAACTTGTCAGGTTGAGTTATTGTAGAACAGGGGACTGACCTTGGAGTATATAATTATACAAGAAGGCTAATTATCCTCTCGTTTATTTTGCACAAAATAATACCACAAATCCCATTGGAGAGGAATTTCCGAAAAATTATGTGTGCAATACTAATAATGATTTGGAATTAATTATAAAATAATAACAACAATCGAAATTTCTAGACAAGATATTTCAGTCCTTCATGTATGGAATATACATATTAGACATCTTTTCAAAAATCTCCCTTGCAGAAAACAACCGTCAATTTTTTCAAATAGACATATATATTTATATTTATATCTGGAGATCCATTTCAGAACAATGTTGAACTTGTCAGGTTGAGTTATTGTAGAACAGGGGACTGACCTTGGAGTATGTAATTATACAAGAAGGCTAATTATCCTCTCGTTTATTTTGCACATAATAATACCACAAATCCCATTGGAGAGGAATTTCCGATAAATTATGCGTGCAATACTAATAATGATTCGGATTATAAAATAATAACAACAATTGAAATTTCTACACAAATTATTTCAGTCCTTTATGTATGGAATATACATACATGATTGATTCCTTGATGATTTGTAATAACATTTTGACATTATACTAGACAGGAAATCCTGCACAATATAAAACTCGACAATCATGAAATTATTCTTTTCTATTCTAATTGAAATATTATTCATTGCTCAAAATTTCGTACAAGCAAGACAAAAAACACTTCACCTGTATCATAAAAGAATAAAAAATTGCCTACTAACACTCCCAGGATAACAATACACAAATTAATTACAAAAATACTTACTAGGTAGTTTACTCAAAATAGTTTAATCACAAATGGTTAAAGAGAAATACAGTACACAAATATAAAAAGACATACATATTTGTTCGAGAAGACCCTACACTCTTATTAAATACAAATTTTCATCAAAGAGTTTCGAATCACTAAAATAGTTTAGAACTCTTTTTGATCAAACACAAAACTGCTTTCAGCAACACCGCTGGAGAATTGAAATGGACCACTCGTCACACTACACCTGGAACAACGCTTGTCTTCACCAAAGCAAAAGAGATTTCCCTAGCTCTTTGCAACACGTCAGAAGACACGTTGATCAAATACAAGGGCACCAAAATAATGAATCTTCGCTACAGCAAAGCTAAGGGCAACTGCAGAATCAAGACTCTCCAGAAGTTTTGTTTTTTAGAATTATCATTATTAATTTGTCGGCGAAATGTTTTGTTATGTCAAGTTGCATTCAAGTAATGTATTGATTATGTTGTAATAAACGATATAATACATTTGAAACTAAAATGTCTATAATCGACTTTTATGGCTTTGTGATTCTTTTAGTTTGTGTTTTTATAATCAGTGTGTTCAAAAATCCCCCACTTTGATATATTATCGACATACAACATAATAGACCATTACAAAATTTTGAAGCTGGATTAATTTTCTAACACCGATTTCATCAGCGACCTCGAAATAAGACATAACAATATGTTTTAGACCCTAAGATAGCTTGTACACATTTTCCAGAAAATTTCCACTCCTTAAAAAATCATGAGCACCACCCTTGAAAACCTATAAAATAGTACCAAACTTCCATAATAAAATCAAAAGTGTCATTTATTAGAGTGCATTGACACAACGTTCACGGTTTTCCAATGCCGATGACATTTTGCAGTATTTTTGACCTCGGATTCGGAATCAGCGACCCTGAAAAACCTGTAAAAAACATTTTCCGCACGAAACGAGAACACCTTTTGTAATAATTTATTTGGTAATTTACATACTTTAATTGTAAATAAACAATAAAAAAATTGTTTCCGCGAACCATATATAAGTCGTTCTTATGAACCAAACGAAGGTTTAATTCGAAAAACCATATTGCTATAAAATTCCTCTAAGGACCAATTTACTGGACCAGAATGGTGAAAGAGATTATATTAATTTTCGACTGTATGTATGTTGCATCAACTTTAATTACTTTAAAATATGGTACCATTTTATGTAACTAGTATTGTATGATTTATTGATATTCCAGTATAAATAATTATTCAAACATAGCAATAATTTTTCAGTGCAATTACTGAAACAGAGTATATTTCCCAAAGCAAATAAGTTTCTACAATATACAATCAACAGTAAACTTGATTTCTTTTAATCCTGAACAGTCAAAGGAACAAATGATGAATGAACTATTGGAAAATATAGTTTTGTATGATATTAATACTCCCAGAAAATTTACATTCCTACAATAACCATCAAGAATAAGTCATTCAATATTAATTTTATCAGTTTTCATAAACTTAATTTGAACACATAATATGAACTAATTAAAAATGAGAGAAGAAACAAATATGTTATTTAATTTGAAGGTTTTATTGTCGAGTTAATTATATCTAAATCATACATTAATAGTGATGCATTTAGTACAAATCAAATAAAGGTTGTTGCAGATACATTCATGATATTACAAGAATTCAATTTAATATTTTTGTTTTATTATATTTATTTATATACGGACATGCCAATTTACAAAAAACATAAATATTTAAGAGACAATTTTTACGCCACCTAATCTAAAATTATAATCATAATCAACTAATACTAAGTTACAACAAATTAATGTGCCTCATTTGATTTTTGAATGAATATGTAGATGTATGGAATAGATCAATGATTTTACTATTTTTATTTACCAATTTAACTATCCTTTTGGCTCATTTTGGCCATAATCCGTACTGTGATGAGGAACTATGAACAGATCTGACATTCTTGTTCTTCTGGGATTTGCATTCAAATTAAAGAGTTCAATTAAATTAGGACAACTTATAGCTCCATTTATAACCTTGCAGAAATCTCAAGTCTATTTCAGCTCTTCGATGTTCCAAACTTGATAAATTTAAGATGTTCAAAATGTCAGAATATTCATAGTTTCCCCTTTGATATCAAAGTTTGAATGCACATGACCTTAAGAATGTATTTTGAACTCTCTCAATTCTATTGATATCCGCTTGATAAAACAGACACCATATCATACAACTATTTTCAATAACTGATTGAACAAGAGAGCAGTATAATATTTTAGAAATGTATAGGGAAAATTTGTCTGAAGATGTTGTAATGAAGCCCAATAATATAAATGATTTAGAAACAATATTATCAATGTGTGTCTTAAATGTTACTGTATAAATTGCAAATCCCAATTCCTTTGTAAGAATCAAATCAAGTAAATCAGTTTTGTTTATGCTAAGTGACAAATTCTAACTTATTAATTATAATTCTTTTCAGCAGCTATGTTTATTTTCACAAATTTAAAATATCAAATGTAGTAACTTAATTCTTTGCAGATTTCCTTCAGATTGATTGATTGTAATAATATTCTCTTCAAGATTTCAATATTGTTTATAGTGTTTATACAGTTTGGGAAATAATATAATCAGTTGTGGAATCGTATGGTTATTCCTACTGATTGCGTTACCAGTCCCTCGAACTTATGCCAAGGTACTGTTCGTTTGTTTTGTATTTACAGGGTCTGAACAATTGAGGTACCTCTGTCCTTTTGCCCGTAACGGTTTAGGGAATTTCCTGGCAGAGCCGACATCCAGCTCCTTCAAGTTCCAAGGACGGTAACATTTTTTAGTCTGAATGACCATATTTTCATTTCTCTGATTCTTGTTATCCAACTAAATTTGTGTTTCACTAATTTTTTTGTAGTAATCGAACTCAAAGGTTCACATCTAATTTTGTAATTGTTAACTTCTGTAATTTGATGTAATTGAACTCAAAGTTCATAATTAAATTTATATTTCTTTCCTACCTTTGTTATTGAGATTGAAACCAAAAGTTTCTAATTTTTATATTTCATATAATTCAAATTTCAATTTACATTATACTTAATCATTTTGTTCAATACAAGAATTGTATATCATTTTAATGTTATTCAAATTCCTATTCGAATAAAATCAAATTGTTAAGTTGGACTTTGTCTTATTTAAGAGTTATTGAATTGCATTAATAATTCTCGAAAATGTAATTTGATAGCATTTGTTTATATTTAGATGAAGCATATTTATATCGCACCAACGGGCCAGATTGCTCAAATCTATTTCCAACAGTTCAGCATCACAGACATTTTCTATGATCCTATAGAGTTTGAAGTCATCTGCAAACATCAAATAGCAGCTGTGTTGTATTACTTCTGATATATCATTAATAAATAATAAAAAGAGTAGTGGACCTATATGGGATCCCTGGGAAACCCCAGATGTTACAGAAATTTCTGATGACACAGAACCAGCATATTTGACACACTGGGTTCTACCTCTCAAATAAGATCTGATCCAGTTCAAAAAGTTACTGTCAATGCCTAACGCAGAGATTTTTTGCAATTAGAAGGTCATGATTGACTATCGAATGCTTTTGAAAAGTTAGTATAAATAGAGTCAACCTGGTGCCTTTCCTCCAAACTGTTTAAAAGAAAATGATGATAACTAATACATTTGTGTTGGTGGATCTTCCTGAGGTGAAGCCATGTTGGTTTTCATTAATTATGTTCCTTGTGTCATGAGTAAGTTTCTTAGTAATCAAACAGTCAAGTAATTTGGGGATTTCAGATTGCTTACTCACGGGACGATAATTCTTTATATCATCTCTAGCTCCCGATTTATGGATTGGAGTGAGAAAACTTTGTTTCCAAAACTCAGGAAATTTTCCTGATGATAGAGAGATATTGAAAATTATTTGAAGGGGTTTCGCCAGAGTGAATACACAATTTTTTATGAAATATAGAGGAATTCCATCAGGGCCAGTAGAAAATTTCCCTGGGACTAACATTTGTTAATCAATTACTTCCGTTATTTCAATGTAATAATTGCAAACATTCAAACACTCTCTGTTTTTATATTCCGGAGTTTGAGTGACATTCTCATCAGTGTAAGTTTGGAAAAATAGTTGACAAAAAGATTCACTATTTCATTTTTAATATTGGTTGTTGCATTTTCGAAAAACTGGAGGAGGGTAAGTTATATAATTTTCTTTTACTATTCATATAATTCCAAAAACAACGAGGATCATTAGCAATATTTCTTTCGATTTTTTGAACATAACTTTCATGACATTGGGTCTGAAGCTGTTTACATCTTGTTCGGAGGATATTAAACTGATGATAATGGTCTATATCTTCCGTAACTTTGAATCTTTTATGAGCTACCTTGTTACGGTGTAAAATCTTCGTTAGGTAAATTCAGAAAGGAAATCGATTATATTGAATCTATTCTTGCAGCGACATCTACGAACGAAGAGTTGTGTCATATACAAGAAGGTCATAAGTAAACAGAAATCTGATCTCATACTAAATTAACAACATTATCTTAATTGTTAAACAAGTTTCATGAGAATTGTAGTTGTTTTATAGAAGCATCGATCAACTGGAATAAATAATAGGTTGTCAGCAATTTATCCAGAAATAAACAAATCCCAAAGAAATGTTCTTAACAAAAGTTGTTCATAATTTAATCAGTCATAAAGGGAAATCAACAGTGGGATTCTAATAAACAATTTGGGAAAATCGAAACTACGTGTTTCCAAAACGGTAGTAGTTGCTTATATACAGAAATCAAAAAGCATAAACAACAAATGACTTTACGAAATCGATCATACCAACAATTGGCTAAACTTATAGAACATGTATCGAAGTAAATCAATAAAGGTAAAGTAGGAAGGAACATAATCAGTTGCATAACTTTGCTCGATTATATCTCCGAAAACCTGGAAGTCACATATGTGAAAAATTAAACAACTGTTGATAACATGTTAAGAATCAGTTCAAACTATAATTTAGAATTATTAACATCGAATTATGAAATTTAAAACGCAGAACTTACGGACAGTTTCACGGGTTTATTTATGATGGGAAGTTGATTATAATTGTTCAGTAGAGTCCGGGGAAAATTAGCTACATTTTGATATGTAACTCGAGTAGGTGATGTTACGCGATCCGCAATCTAATTACTCGCATAAAATCGTCAATTACGTTTAGTGACCAGTGTGGGAAATATATTTGGACATGAACCTAATCATACGTATAACAACGGAAGGTAAATTTGGTTGGGAATACTAACTAGATCTGGAAGAGTATATAAGGGATCGGAATTGAATTAATCATTCTCTCAAGTTACATATAAGTAGTATGTGTCTAATAAATGAAGTTGGTGAAACATATCCAGTGCAATTAATTTGTTATGTGTAGTAATGTGAATTACTGTGACAAGTGGTAGCAAATCTGTAGTGTCATACCGTAGACTAATTAGGAGTTAGCTGGGCATTGGCGTACTTAGAGTTTATTGGGATAAGATTTGGATAAGTCGTCACATTCAATTCTGCAGGATTCATAACCAAGTAATTAGTGCAAATTCAAGCCATAGTTTAAGTGAACGAAAGTGAATAATTGTTAAGGATTAATTGCATATTAACATTTATTAAAAAGGGAAGTAATTTTATAGCTTAAGAAGAGTTGTTCAACTGTTAATTTAAACATCTCGTCAAACGTATTCATAGTTAAAGATTCAATAGAATCATTGGTCGCCCCAAGGTCTCATGTATTATTCACACAATAGTATTGGTTGTGTTATCATTTTAATTATTATTATACATTTTTTCACTAGTACAAATATATCAATTGCAGAGTAAACTACTTCATAAAATATCTGAACAACCTGATCCAAATCTAAATTCCTTTCAAGTATGTTATTCCAATCAATACTGGCTAAAAAGTTATTAATTTCGAAATAATTTGCATTTTTGAAATCAAAATAGAACTCTTCATATTGAAGTTGCTGCTCTTTATTGAATTCCAAGTTGGAGGTAGTTGCTGTGTGATGTACACTGTTTGGTAATAGTAAATCCAATGGTTGTGACATATAAATATCTTTCATTGATGAAAAATTTAAGTCGAGTAAGAAATTTCGACTGTTAGTTATGGTATTTATTTGATGGAGATTATAATAACCAAAAGAGTTTTGTAATGTAATCACAGACGAGTTTGCTAGACAGTTTACATTTGAACCAAAATCATCATTATCTTTATTTCATACCCCATTATATGTTTTTATAGAACTGTGTACGAAGCTTCGCTTCTGTCATTAGTCCACTCACCAACAAACCCGACTTTCTTATTTTATACTCAATATTGGACAAGCTAATGAAATAAATAGTACAAACCTACTCTCTTTGATTGGTAGCTTGAAAAATATAAAATGAAAAATTTGTTGATGTTGATTAGACAATTTTGAGCAATGTATTTGATTACAGCATAATCCATGATATCAACATTAAACTTCAAACCATCTGTACACATCGAAAAAATTATAGGGTCTCACCTTGGCAAATGACGGTCCAGTGTATTCATTTTCAAACGAGGAAGGGTGGAAAGTATCTAGAAAGCTACCTTCACTATGAAGAGTATTTTCTGATTCTGTTCTCAATCTAGGTTCAAATCCAAATTCTGGAAACTGATCTTGAGATTCCAACTGGATATCAACTTCTGGGTAATATCCCATTTGCCGGTTTTCTTCATCTGCAATTCTTCTTTCTCGTTTTTTTTCTTCCTTGCCCCTCTTGGTTCTCCTTTTACGTCTTATATCTATTTGATCTGTAAAAAGATAAATTTCTGAATCAGATGATTTTCAGAAAATATTCTGTGTACGATATAAAGACACGGAAGTTGCAACACTTAGCCACAATATATGTGAAATGAGATATGGCCTGCTCCAACAGATTATACATGGCAAAATCAAGATAAAGAGTGTATGAAGACGTTGCAGTTCTAGGATAAAATCTAAGTAGAACAACTGTTCCTTCATAGAGTTGTTCGGAACAGCATTAGAATCGGTAGGTACACGAAGAGGAATTAACCTTATTGAGTATGTATACTTATACAGAAGGCAGTTCAAAAAAAATTGTATTTTGAAAAATTAAATTTCAAAAGATCAAATGAAAATGTGTGAGAATAAGAAGTAAATGAATATACTCATTAATCTCAGGTTGGATTTTGCCAATGATCTATTTTTTCTAGTCCAGACCGATCTGGACTAGGAAGACCTTATATTCATGTATTCATTTATTTCTTATCCTTTTACATTGCTTTGACCGGGTGTCGCCATCTGACGCACTCAAGTAGTTTCACATTCCCACAACTTTTGTTAAGTTCGAGGAATCTATCAGTCAATATTTGATTTCTTAGTGGGACATCTATTCATAGATGGCGTGACATACTTTTGGTCTTTTACCATGTTGTTGGCCGGTCATGACCGGATCGTTCAGTAACGTTACAAACTTGCTCGTTCCACTCATAAGCTCCATGAGAAGAGCGAAACAGCTGTCTGGAACTAAAGTTCGCGACGTTACTAATCGTTCTGGACTAAAAAGACCTTCTCATTGTCAAATAAAAAATAATTTGATCAGTAAAATGTGACTATATAATTAACAATTGTAATCGGGTTTCTCTGGATCAACCAGTAACACTGCAGACACTCTCTCGAACACATCAGCGGAACCGGATACCTGTCTATACCTCTGTCGACCAGATCATCTAACGTTATTTATAACGATTTTAAAAATTGCTTGAGTAAATGCAATAATCTTCGGACTTTGTCTGCGATGATTATAATTAGAAACAACCAATTCAAGTCATTGATGAAATCATATGACAAAATTGTCACCTTACCATTGTGCATTAATGCAATTGAACTAAATTGGGCAAAGACAAGAACCTATTATAACAAGCAAATATGAAGAAGCAATTATAACAATAAAACAGTATTAAAAACGTGGGGAAGAGGCTTTGAGTATGGTGGAGTGTGGAAAATTGTGAAAGACATTTGTAAAATCAGTTTGAAGAAGCTAATGTTCGTGAAACTAGTCACATTTAATTTAATAAATTAGAGAAAATAAAACGTTTTAACAGTTATTTCATTTGAGTTAGTAATGCCTTAATAAACTATAAAAGAGTTCACACTGTGGATACACTATAACACTATAAATAAGAAATAATCACACTTATCCACTAAATTTTATTTAGTGGATAAGGGTGATTATTTCTTATTAATGTCTTATGTATGTCATTGTATAATTTAAGAGAGAGAGAGAGAGAGAGAGAGAGAGAGAGAGAGAGAGAGAGAGAGAGAGAGAGAGAGAGAGAGAGAGAGAGAGAGAGAGAGAGAGAGAAAGAGAACTGGTAAATATTCGTGCAAAACTTAGGATTACCTTGTAGCTCATATGTAAGCATTGTGAAGGTAAAGAATGTTCTAATTGCCCCGAGCCAGAAATCAGTATATTAGATGGTGATGATTTTGATATGTAACACCATAGATATTATATATACATACATGGATAGCGCATCAGGGATTTTCATTGACTCCAACATATGGAACAGCTGACAAGTGGCAAAACATCGTTCTAGCCATAAGAATACAGTTACTGTAATCTATCATATTATGTTGTTTTCAGAAGAAAATAGCAATATTTTGATACAGAAAACTTCTTTAGAGCTTTGTTTTTTAGTTGTGATTAGTTGTTTTGTTTTTTACTTTCATTTTATCAAATGATATTGTGTAATAAATTAGTCTTCTTGGATACTTTTAATAAATCTAAGATATAACAATTGTGAAATCGTGTTCCGCATTTAGATGTACAAATCGGTATCGAAAAGGAGGACCTAGTTTTCACTGGTATTTACAAGTTTAGTAGATACTGGATAGTGGTAGTAGATACATAATTCACAATAATGTAATTAAAACGTAGACGTTAGAAGTACAATTTTAATCGACTATTCACAATCGAAAATAAAAACTAATAGTGTAATAATTACTGTTCATTTCATTTTTCCTTCAGATGAAAATTGAAACAAAAATGGGTAATAGCAATGAAGAGGAAAAACTTCGTGCCCAACAAGAATTATCATCTTTGTAGTGAACACTTTACAGAAAATGATTTCGTGTATTCATTTCAATTTGTCATAATTTTTAGCTGGGTATATGTTGTTATTGTTATGTTTTTACTAGTGACAATGCAAACAATATTTGTTGTGAGGGCACCTCATTTAGGATCAATGAAGAACAACCTGTAATTGAACCAGAAAATTGGCTGATTATATACTTAGTAGATTTATAACATTTTTACCATCTTTTCTGTCCTATACCGTCATGCCCTAACATGAATATAATTTTTCAAATTGCGAAGCATATTATTGATAAGCAAAAAATTGTAATCAAATACTTGACTACAAGGAATCGTAGAATGAATGCAAAGGTTAAAAAAATTTGAAAAATGTATTAAAACATGTGAAGGATAGGCAGGACATTTCAGAACAATGTTTACTTTTATTCCCGAAGAATTTGTATTTTTAACAGTAACAGTACCTAATATTATATAATGTCTCTGTTGGTAAAATTAAAGTTTAAAATTAAGGTGACCTATAATCTAATTTGTAACTATAAACATTAATGCTTTGAACTAAAACCCTGTGTATATCACTTTTATTTTCTTTAGAAACTGAAATATTTTGTTATGTTTATTATTATAACACAAAAGATAAGCTAGAGATTTGGCATCTGCGACTAGCCACAATACCAGAAGTTCACCACTGAATAACAATAACTGTTCATTTATGTAATTTCCCGTTCTCCTTCTTTATATTTAGCACCTTGAGGCACAATCGGATTCAATCTCTGGCTCAGGAAAAATCCAGGTTTGGGTTATATGGTTGCAGAATTAGATTAATAGTTTTGATAAATGACTTACTTCTTTTTTTTCAAACCACTCCAAGAAATAGCTATATTATTTCTGTCTAATTATTTGATCATTTTGATATTTATAGATATATTTCTTCTATAGCTTACTTAACTTTGAATATGTATTTGTTACTTGTTTCCCATATTATAACTAAATCTTCACGACATTATGAAAGATGTTGTTTTATTTATTAGGTCATGTATGGTAATGATTATGTAGTTGAATATATGTATTAATTATTAATTGAAGCTGTTGATAACTAAATATGTCATTTAACGTGGGGTAGAGTAATTTCAGTTAATTACATACTAAAGTTTTCCATTGATGAAATAAAGAATAAGTTGCATATGGGTGCTCCATGGAAATATGACTAAATTCAAAATGACCGATATTTAATTCTATATCTTTAATGTAATTTTGTACATAATACTATTTTGTATTGTTGCTGAATCATAAAAACCGATCAAATAGGATTATAACTTGATAATTCATGAAATTCGTAAAGTGCTCCATATGAAACAATGTAAATTATGCACGTTCTTGCCACTTATCACGTGGTCAGAATGATCTTCATCTCTGTCTAATACCAGGCTGGAATAGGTCTTCTGTCTCTCTTACGTGTTGGAGTCATCGACTGAACAGAGGTTTGTATACCATGCGCTATCCATGTATGTATATATAATATCTATGTGTAACACCCTACAATGATACACATTCACACAAAATGATTATAAGCATTCAGGTGCATTTTAAAACATTAAAAAAGGTATAATTTCGCGCGCGGAATCTAGTGTACCGTCCCTCGCTTATTACCGCTAAATGAAATTCCGCGCTAGTTTTTTATGATGAAATTTGTTATAACTTGGAATTGTGAACGAATCTCCGTACGCTGTTTCAAACCTAAATAGCCAATGTATTTCTCTGTAATTTGCTCCAAGACTTTGTCGATAGGCCCAAAATTGGGCCCTCTAGAGGCCCAAACACATTTATTAGGATAGCTTCATTTCTACTCGACCCAAATTGATCTGCTTGGACTTAAAATACTCGTTATGAAAATCTCTAATAGAACATAGAATCTGGATTTCGTTAAAAATTTCCAACTTCAAAAAATTTTAATTTTTCGGTGGTGCAAAATTTTCAAAATGGCGCCAAAGTTATGTCTTTGGACCAAAATGCTTGAATTTTGGATGTTAGGTGCAGAATAATAGAATCCTTCGAATCAATTTTGGTTTAGATCGATAACATAGGTATTTCGTCTGAAATTAGTAAAATACGGTGTTTTCAAAATTTTGGCGCAAAAGAATGAGGTAGGTCAAAATATCAGAAACCGAAAGAAGAGAAATAAAAATACTATCTTTCCACCAAGACAGAATATGAAAATTCGAAAACTCTTTTGACATTTAGTCAATTTTTCAATGTGCTAAAAAAACACACTAACTTTGGCCCACGACCTCGAATCGACTTCGGACCAGTGCCAAAAATCGCGTATTAATTTGTCCAACAACTTTTGTTCAAACATTTTCCGATACAACTCATAGTTTTGTCTCAAAACGCAAAAAAATCGAGAAAAAATTTTTGGGACCAAAAAATGTTCTAGTTTTTCGAGCACAGGGTTAAACCAAATTTAAACTACACCATCGTGTTCAGCGTGTCAAAATACATAAGAATAGACCAAAATTAGACCTCGCGGGACTTCGGACAAAAAAATTCCTTAAATGCCTGAACTGTATGTTGTTCATTGATCTGAAAATTTTTAATATATTCTATGCATAATGTTATAAATTTACAGTACCTACTTCAATTCAATTCTAGTTCTGGAACCATCTTTAGATAATTATTTTATGCTTACCGCACCACAGCTTAGAATGAAATAATATATTCGGGAACGCCCATTCATCTCCATTTTGACTAATCTCGCTCGCACTTAATAAATTACTATTCACTGCTCGATCTGACTCAAGTTGTAGGTACATTGATTCATATGTAACTCAAGTAGATATTTATGTGAGAACTTTGATTAATGTTATCTTTGAGCTGAATAACTTGTTCCTATTTTGACATTAACATTGGAAGTTTTACTATATAATTTGTATTAAATTTTCTTATTCTAACCCTTATTTTCCAGTGCGCTAAAGGTCAGTATTAGAGCTTTCAAATTCACTGAAATTCTTATGACAATGAGTAGTGAGGGTGTGACATTACCCTCGGAGTCATTAAACTTAGTGTCACTTCTAATTGTATGACAAAGAAATGAAGTAGCATAATAAAATGTATCGAATCTAGATATCTATAGGTATTTGATTTTTCAATTATGGGCTAAATGCTAAATGAACCATTGTTTCACAGTCACTACTCACCTCGAAAATATTCTATAGTGTCCCTGTTGACTGTTGGTTGTTTCAATTGAATTTCAGCCACTTCAAATTGGCATGTGACCGGCAGATGCTGTAGATATCGAAGACGTTTCCGTAGTTCCTCAGTCATAGAACCACCTTCTTTTTCTAAAATTTTCCCTGTCAATGTTTTAGGGCCAAATTCTAAAGAACCATAGGTATATTCCAACATTCGAGCATTTATCGCGTGCAGATAGATATGTTGTCCGTCGGAGGCTAGAAAACACATTTCATATGATAATTCATGTACACATCTTAAAACCAGATAAATTGCATTTCAAACACAATGTATATTTTCTTAGTATTCAAGTATTCAATGAATGAAGTTGGTAATAAACTGTTGCTTTTCCAAATGAACATTTTCACAAAGCTTGATTCAAGGCAATGTGTATTGAATACTTCGGTGACAAGATAAGAATAGAAAACCCTTTCAGTTTTCGACTATTTATACATCTAATTTAATTTGTATATTCACAGGGCAGTAATGGTCTCACATATGACACCATGAATGGTCTTTATATTAATGCAATCCGTTCAGCAAAGCCTATAACTAACGTAGAAATGGAATTAGTTCTGAAGCTAGATCATGCAAAACGTTTTATCTTATGCCAAAAGAGGAGGAGTTTACAAAATAATCGATAGCTTGTTAGAACATAAGATAATAAGACCCAGCAAACCGCAATATGCCAGTCCTAAAGTAGTAGTCCGTAAAAAAGACTTTAAAATATCATTTTCTTCAATCCCATTAATCGAAGATCAAATTGATAATTTGAAGAATTTATTTTTCCAAATTGGATTTAACGGACACTTTTCACCACATAAGATTAAAAGAGAATTCAATACAGTTCACATCACGTTGCACATTTCGAGGTCAATTTGAATATCTTTTCATGTCATTTGAATTATCTAATGGGTCATCAGACTTCATGCGTTTTGTTAATGGAGACTATAAACTACTTTTGGAAGGGAAAATCTATAAATCATACAGTCTTGCAGGTGCTCGTCCAAAAAAAGTTAGACCTGAAATTATTGAAATGTATGTTTGTAAAAACCAATTAAGTACTAAGACTAACAACTAGTTACCCGAAATGTATTCAGTCGATCTCCCGACAATATTAGCGCGGTTGTTGATTATCCGGTTCCATGTAACTATAAGAACTTACAAAATTCGAGACTGGACAAACTGTGGTGTCTGTCTAATCATTTATTAGACATGTACACTTGTAAAAGTAAGAAAGTTGTAAAGCCGTTAGTTATGCCACCCAGCATTGAACTTTTCGAGGGACTGACAATTTCCAGATGTGAACAACCTCTCAGCTTCAGCCACTTGCATTTCATTTTTATGAATAATATTAAGTTAGTCTTTATAAGTCGTATCTAATTATGCTTGTACATCTGCGTTCTATTTTAACTTAATAATCAATTAATGGTAATAAACTGTTAATTTTCCAAAGGCATAATTTCACAAAGTTTTGATTCAAGACAATGTGCACTCAATGCTTTGGTAACATACTGAGATTAAACAATATAGTCAGAATGTATCAGTTTGATTTTAATAATTCATTCACACACATTGCTAATTTGATCATGATGTGTGTTTATTTCATATTCGAGCATTTAAGAACTGCATCAAATTTGGTGATAAACTGTTAATTTTCCAAAGGCATAATTTCACAAAGCTTTGATTAAAGACAATGTGTACTCAATGCTTTGGTAACATACTGAGATTAAACAATATAGTCAGAATGTATCAGTTTGATTTTAATAATTCATTCACACACATTGCTAATTTGATCATGATGTGTGTTTATTTCATATTCGAGCATTTAAGAACTGCATCAAATTTGGTGATAAACTGTTAATTTTCCAAAGGCATAATTTCACAAAGCTTTGATTAAAGACAATGTGTACTCAATGCTTTGGTAACATACTGAGATTAAACAATATAGTCAGAATGTATCAGTTTGATTTTAATAATTCATTCACACACATTGCTAATTTGATCATGATGTGTGTTTATTTCATATTCGAGCATTTAAGAACTGCATCAAATTTGGTGATAAACTGTTAATTTTCCAAAGGCATAATTTCACAAAGCTTTGATTAAAGACAATGTGTACTCAATGCTTTGGTAACATACTGAGATTAAACAATATAGTCAGAATGTATCAGTTTGATTTTAATAATTCATTCACACACATTGCTAATTTGAACATGATGTATGTTTATTTCATATTCAAGCATTTAAGAACTGCATCAAATTTGGTGATAAACTGTTAATTTTCCAAAGGCATGATTTCACAAAGTTTTGATTCAAGACAATGTGCACTCAATGTTTTGGTAACATACTGAGATTAAACAATATAGTCAGAATGTATCAGTTTGATTTTAATAATTCATTCACACACATTGCTAATTTGATCATGATGTGTGTTTATTTCATATTCGAGCATTTAAGAACTGCATCAAATTTGGTGATAAACTGTTAATTTTCCAAAGGCATAATTTCACAAAGCTTTGATTAAAGACAATGTGTACTCAATGCTTTGGTAACATACTGAGATTAAACAATATAGTCAGAATGTATCAGTTTGATTTTAATAATTCATTCACACACATTGCTAATTTGAACATGATGTATGTTTATTTCATATTCAAGCATTTAAGAACTGCATTAAATTTGGTAATAAACTGTTAATTTTCCAAAGGCATAATATCACAAAGCTTCGATTCAAGACAATATGTACTCAATGCTTTGGTAACATAAATAGACAATATTTTCAGAATGTATCGGTTTGATTTTCATAATTCATTCACTCACACATTTGAATATGATGTATGTTTATTTCATATTCAAGCATCTAAGAACTGCAATGAATTTGGTATAAACTATTATTTTTCCAAAGGCACAATTTCACAAAGCTTTTCAAGACAATATGTACTCAATGCTTTGGTAACATAAATAGACAATATTTTCAGAATGTGTCAGTTTGATTTTCATAATTCATTCACTCACACATTTGAATATGATGTATGTTTATTTCATATTCAAGCATTTAAGAACTGCCTTGAATTTGGTAATAAACTATTATTTTTCCAAAGGCACAATTTCACAAAGCTTCGATTCAAGACAATGTGTACTCAATGCTTTGGTAATGTAATGTGAATAGAAGACACTTTCAGTTTGATTTTAATAAGTCACTCACACATCCAACTGCTCAATTGAAACATGATGTATGTTTATTTCATAATATTTAAGCATTCAAGAACTGCAAAGAATTTGGTAATAAACTTTTCTAAAGGAGAACAATTTCACAACGCTTACAGGCAAGGCAATGGGAACAAAATGGATTAAAACCAGTCTCAATTTGACTTTGATCATACTATTAAAGATCTTACATACAATCCAATACCCTTAATTTGTGTTCATTTTAGCCTAACAACAAGAGATGGTAAAGCCATAAATGACGGCGTTCGGTCAGGTAAAGTCATTTTTAAGAAGCCAAGGTAAGCAGTGGTGGCTCCTCGAAGGAGGCTAAGGAGGCTCAGCCTCCTCACAAATTTATCTTGTTGATCATTCTTCATTTTATTTCCTGTTTCTCTAATAATTTTTTAAATTTTATAATTAATTCCCCGTTCTCAGTAGTTATTTTTAATCTGGCAACAGTGCCCTGAGGCTAGACTCTCTATATATCTCAAACTCTGAGCATGTGTTGTTCAACACAGTTGCCGTTTTTCCGACCAGTCAATCGCCAAATAGCGTGAAACAGCGAAAATGGCAACACCGTCTGGAGGCTAGCCTGCCGCCCGCCTTTAAGTTCAGTACAGTCAGTGTGGTACGGAATACGACACATGCGTGTTGCGTCAGTGCTTGTTTTGTTTTATGCGGGTATAATGGTTGAGTGACACCACGCGAAATAAGGTTAGATTAGAATTCGTCTGTTCGACTTTTAAACAGATCAGGTTTCATTAAATGCTGCTGTTGGTTTAAAATCTTATTTAGAAAATGAAGAATTTTTGTTTTTTCTTGATACTTTTAAATTAATATTTGAACAAACTGATCTTATTTTTCAAATTTTACAACACAAATTCACTAATATAATTCATTCAAGAGATCGTTTAAAACATCTCATTGATAAAATTTCAAGTTTCCGTTATACAGAATTTCATTTTAATATTTTATTTGGAAATTATTCAACTGATGAGGCTTCTCCCGTGAAAAGGAGGAAAACATATAATTTGGTAGACAAGAAACTACATTATAAACAACTTTTTTATGAAATTTTAGACACTATTAAAGGTCAAATATTGAGATTCGATTTTCCGATTTACATGAATTGAAGTTTTTCGATTTGACGAATAGAAGATTTTTCGAATCTTTTTCAAAAGAGTTTCTCAATACACTTTCAGATAACTTAGTTCTAAAATATAATTTTTTTGATAAAATAGCGCTGCACAATGAATTATGCGTTGTATACTGGGATAAAGATATTTTAGGCCAGTACGACAGTCACGCCGATATGATAAAATATATGATAGATAATGATTTGCAACAAGTCTTACCTCAGTTTTATAAACTACTTTGTTTGACAGTCACCATTCCTGTCACGTCGGCATCGGTGGAGAGAACATTTTCTACTCTCAAACGAATTAAAACATACGTGCGAAATACAATGGGCCAAAATCGTTTA
Organism: Endomychus coccineus; assembly: GCA_958510875.1. Lineage (NCBI taxonomy): Eukaryota > Metazoa > Arthropoda > Insecta > Coleoptera > Endomychidae > Endomychus > Endomychus coccineus. Next base: position 110,101,577 of record OY294069.1, read on the forward strand.
TACCATGTTAGTTTAATATCTATTGAAAAAGATTTAGTAAAACACTTAAAACATAATGATACATTTTATGATAATATTATTGATCATTTTTCGCAAATTAAAGACCGTAGAATTTCGTTAATATATAAAAATGTTGATAAAATTAATTTAAAAAAAACAAAATATGAAAAATTCAAAAAAAAAAGAAAAAAAATTAAAAATCCAAAAAAAATAAAAAGCAAAAAACGAACGAAAAAAAATGTGTGGGCAAGAGAAACTCTATACCTCCACGTTGGTTCTTGCTGGGTAACAATTAATTTTGTCACTGAAGTAGCTGGTACGGTCGCTGCGCGAAGGTTAAATTAATTGACTGAATAGAGTATATTTTTACAAGAACGTTTTATGTCCAGCCTCCTCTCTCAAAAAGTTCACGAGCCGCCACTGAAGGTAAGTAACTGACCGAGCTTGTGGTCAGTTACAGTCATTTATGGAGTCATTAATGAGCATTTATGTCTAATTTCTGAGGTTTGGCTAATTTGTAATGTCCATTTTGGAATAGACCAAATTAAATTGTTCAAATACCATCAAATTCTTATAAAAGAAGGAATTATAGAAAAAACAAAATTAGATCAGTGTATATATACAATTAAGCATCCCATAGTTTAAATTAAATGATCCATTACAGATTAGTGAAATTAATCAATATGAAGAAATAGAAGTAGAAAACAGGAAACCATTTGAAAATGAATTAGATGATTTATTAAAAGCAAATTAAAAGAACTTAAGATTAAGTCATTTGAATTATGACAAAACATTTCTGAAAAATATGTCATAAAATCAGAATGTTATCATTGCAAAAAAGTACCTTTCTTTCACCAGTGAAATTAAACATTGCATTAAGAAGACGGATGAAGTTCTGATATTTCAGAACAAATACCGCATGATAATTAATTATAGAAAATTAAACGAAAAAGGTATTGGCAATATACGAGTCAACATAAAAGATATATGTATTTTGAAACAGAGAAATCTTATATAGATTTTAGCAATATTTACACAATCCATTTTAATAATGTATGTATTAGAAGTACAAGAAAATGCATAGAGTTCATAGAAGATGAGATTCTTGAAAAATTATCATGAATGGAAAAGTATGATCATCAAGGTACATCGGAAGTATAAAACAGGTTACAACAAAAATACTATTTCCAAGAATAATTCAACTGGAGGATCCTAACCAAACAAAAATTGAATCACCATATTAATTTTTATATTCAGGAGGGACGAGTTACATATAATCAATCACGTTGCTTTGTTATTGACCTAGTTCTATTCAAATATAATAATTGTAAAGCTTCATTGTTAATCAACGGAAATAAATCTCTGCAACCTTATAAGCACTAACAATTGTAGCAATTAGTTCAGTTTAAATTTTGACATTGTCCAACTCGCATCTTGTATTTTTAAGAAATAATTTGGTCGATTTTGCTCGAAATTTCAAATATACGTAACTCTTGTTCCTTTGAAAATTAAGAGCTGAAACTTTGTAAGGTTGTAGCTTTTGTACCCACCAAATACCATACAAAATTTCAGCAAGATCGTATGTATACTTTTTGCAAACCGCAGCTTAATGCAAAAAAAATCACTTTTGTAAAATGGCCCTAAAAAAGTTGTGGTGCTGTAGCGCGCTAATTTTTTCACATGATCATCTTTTTCAATAGTTAATGAACAACTTGCCGAATTTTCAACCTCTTGTCTTCCGTATAAGTTGCTAAAACAACTATTTTAAATAATGGTATTTCGTGCGCTTGGCTGTGTGGAGCGTATGGAAGGTAGAGCCACCGCGCTGGCCAACGCACACTCTACCGCACTCGGCTACCCGGCGTTTTCGTGCGTATGGGTTCAAAATGCAAACGCTCGTAAAAAACAACAATATCTCGAGAAAACTGAAGTAAATAACAGAATATTTTGTAATTTTTTACATACTATAAGTGAGAGCAATTTCGTATATTACTACTTACATTCAATTTTTTAGTACAATATGTACTAAATACGTTTTATCAACGTAACTTTTCAAACTTTTTATCGTTATCTGATATATTACAATAAAAAATATGTTAAAATACCATACACATTCGAAAATGGCGAATAAATAGTAATAATGAATAGATCGAAAAGCGCAATGTATTTTTTTAGAGTACTTCCGACATTACTAGAAGTTTGACAATACGCGTAATCTTAATATTATTGAATGGTAGTACGGATTAAAGAAGAAAACATCTATTTTAGGGCAAGGGTTCCCGAGATATTGTTGTTTTTTACGAGCGTTTGCATTTTGAACCCATACGCTCGAAAACGCCTGATAGCCGAGCTGCGGTAGAGTGTGCATTGGCTAGCGCGGCGGCTCTCCCTTCCACGCGCGCCACACAGCCGCATGAAATACCATTATTTAAAATAATTGTTTTAGCAACTTTTACTTTTACGAAAGATAAGAGGTTGGAAACTTGGTAAGTTGTTCAATAACTATTAAAGATGATGATCCCGTGAAAAAAATAGCGCGTTACCGCACCACAACTTTTTTAGGGCCATTTTACAAAAGTGTTTTTTTTTTGCATTAAGCTGTGGTTTGCAAAAAGTGTACATTCGATCTTGCTGAAATTTGGTCTGGTACTTGATGGGCTTAAAAGCTACAATCTAAGAAAATTTCAGTTCTTAATCTTTAAAACAACAAGAGTTCAATCGGGTTCACCCGCAACTCATTTTTCCGTCTTTCTACGGCGCATAAGCTTATCGAAAGATTTTTTCTTTTTAACTCATTCCGACGATGTCCGACGCGAAAAACTGGTTTTGGCCATTTTTACCATTTTTTTTGGACCTGTTGCGACGAATAAAAAGTGTTCGATTTTAGTTCCTTCAATTTGTATCATTATTATCTACATAAAGCAATTTTTTTCTCCGAACTCAGAATTATTCAAAAATTACCGACATTTTTAGCTAATTCTATCATACTATAAGTTAAGTAAAAGTATGGAATATCTCGTAGGAAGTTGAAATATAAAATAATTTCTTATTCTTTTGACATGTCGAAACTTAGTGATACTCAAAGGTCATTTCGAGTACTGAATATTACCATGTTTTCGTGGATTGACAAGTTTCTCTAACTTTGTCAAACTCAAAAAGCTTATGATATATTTACCTTTGATTTAAAATTTATTTTCTGTTGTATTTCCCATTCTGTGAAATTAAATTATGTGTCTATTAACTTTTTACCTCAAGTGTTCTTAATTTTTTTACTAATTACATACTACAATTTTTGTCAGTGCCCAGTATATAATATACATTATATTTACTGAATGGTGCTAAACTTCGGAACTTCCATGATACAAGTTTTATAAATCTGTATAATAAAAATGTATAACAAATACATTGATATATACAGGGTGACATAGAAAAAAGTACCGTGCATAGTGTCAGGCGATAGATGACACTAAAATAAGAAAAAAGTTCCTATGAACGTAGGTCCTCAACGCCTTCGTTCAAAAGATACAGGGTGTTGAATTTTAATTTTTTGTTTTTTTCGAATATTTTTGAATAAACATGTGATAATCGGACGAAATTTAGAATACAGGGGTTTTTCATCACGCTGAATTCAAATATGATCTTAGTTTTTCGATTACTGATAGGAGGCGCCACATACAGGGTTCCATCTCCTTTGAATCGGTCCTAACTTTTTTGCCTCACACTGTATGTCAATATCAACTAGGAAAATTTTGTTTTCCCATCTTTTATGCTTAAGAAAGGTATACCTTGTCTAAGTCGCTAGAAGCAATGGTTTCCAGTAAAAATGCATCTAAAGCCGACAATGCACGAAAATTATTCAAAAGCGCAAAAGTAACTTATTTGCAAATACAATGTTATAATACTTCAATAATTAAAATTTAATATGAAAAATAATGATGAATCAAAATAAAACATTAAGTTTTTAAAAGATGTTCAAATTGTTGCACTTGTACTGCAATACATTTTACCATTCGTAAAACAGTTTCTCCGTTTCGCAGAGTGCGACGAAAAAACAAATGAAATCTATGACACTTGCCAAACTAATGTAATAATTGTTAGAGGTATTTTGTGTTGTTGCTTAAGTTATTCATTGATTTTCTTATTGATTTTCCAAAATTGCTTTCAAAAATGGTTAACTACAGCACTACACTTTTGAAGAATACAGGGACATGATTATGTGTTACGGCGAAGCTAGATCAAATTATTTCGAAGCTCAACGTATCTATCGAGAAAGATATCCATTACGGCAGATTCCTAATGCTAAAACATTTATTGGCGTGCATAGGCGTTTGGGAGAAGATGGCTGTTTAAAAAAACCAATAGTTAATAGTGGGGTTTCCAGAAGTCGTCGCACTCTGCGAAACGAAGAAACTTTTACGAATGGTGGAAAATAATCCAAGAACAAGCACCAGGAAAACAAGTTCAGCGGTACGGAACGTTAACCGTGAATCAGTAAGACAAATTTTCAATGAACAACTTCTCCGCCCATATCATTTCCAAAAAATTCATTCACTATTGGAACATTTCTTTTTTCCTCGTGTACAATTTTGCGAATGGTTGCAAAATCAAATTAAGAGCTCATGAGAAGAGCGACACAGCTGTCTGGGATTATTGTCATCTGTTCAACATGGTGGATCAAAACTTAGTCTAATTACAGGTAATGTTCACTTTTCAATAATATACCTCTCTCCCAATATTATATTTTCCTTAAGATACATACCTTGATAAAAGTAATGGTACTTCGAAGACTGATTGTTGTTAGAATATATGTCAGGTTCATTTACATATCCAGTGTCAGCAGAGATATCATGTTTATCCAATATATCCTCAACCTTCTGATCTAATAAGTCGCCTGATTCACAAATTTCCAAACCAGACATGTTTTCAATACAATTCCCAAAAACTACATCTTCCCTTACTTTCAACAAATTCATGGCTTCTTCAATAAAACATTTTTCTGGGCAATTCTCATCTTGAGAAATTTGAACATTCAATTCGTTTTTTTCCCGTTCTATAATTGACAGTATATAAGGGTTTTTGGCGATTAACAGCTTGGAATAAATATTGGAAGTATCTTTGTCAGATACATTGTAAATCGTTTCCATGTGTTGAACAGAAGCTTCAGCAGGATGAGCAGTCAAAGAACCTTTCAAGCGCTTCATAAGTTTGAAAGTTATTATCTCATTAACGTTGAATGTTGCATGTAGTATGGCAACAACGCTGAAAAGTATTCAATATTATTCAAGATATTAGTTAATGAAAAAGGTATGCTAATTACTGCAAATTACTTATTGATACAAAAGGGTGAACTTTTTATGAACATTAATAACTACCATGAAGTGAAGTAATATTAGTGAACAATCAGTTTGCTGGATGTTTTCGAAATGTTAAATTTAACTCCTAGAATTCATTTAAATGATCAACGAATTCAAAACAACTCAAAGGGATAATCTATACAGAATTTGATAATTATGATGTATTTATTTATTTCAGTACAAATTATTAATTTATTTCATTTCCTGGGCAAGGGGAGTTTTAACATGGTTTCATTGAAGTCAGAATAGTTTGTCTTAAGGATTGAGTTATTCCAATCTCATCCAATTTTATAAATGCTCTCAAAAATGTTGTAAAAGACACAAAAACTAACCCTGAACTTTGTTTCAGTTAATTCTCTCTAATTGGGACTTTGAAAGATCAGTTAAATCTATCAATCTTGATCTTGGAAAGCTCACAAAGGTGCCTAATATTTACTTGCTTACGTAAATAAATAAGTAAGTAATATATTTATTTCAAACAGATAAACAGTCTGTGAAACAGATTAAATACAGGCGTTGCATACAGTACATTAATTGTGTATAAATATGCTGATACATAATATGTTTACATGATTAAGATCAAAGAATTAGGTTAAATTATAATTAAAAACCTCATTCAGTATAATATTATGGTGGTACATAATATGCATGATTATTTTTATTTTTTATTTTATTTATTTGCTTATTTCTGTCTTACACAAAAACTTATATAATAATATTTCTAAAATTATATACACCTAGGCCCAAGGGCCTGTATGTGTACAGAACAATTTATTATTGTATTATTTTGCTATTTGTATGTATTAATATAACAATATTAAGCAAATCAAATTTCGGATGCTTTACATTCAGATTACATTGCTTGGAATCAATAAATACATGTATTTACAGTAATTATATGATATTTAAGTATTATGTTTGGTTTTTACCTATATACTGTTTAGATTTTTTTTGGAAAGCTTTAAGATTGTTCATTTTTTTATGTTTGGTGGTAAAGAATTGATTATTTTAGGAGCTATTGATGTAATTAACCTCTGGTTAGCATCTTTCTGATAAAAGGAACTTAGTATATTATTAACTTTTGACCGAGTTTCATGCTTATGTATTGGATTGATTTTCAAATAGGGATGTTTGTAGATGAATATACAGCATGTGTGATAATACAGTGAGCGTATACTCATAAATTCTTCATTGTAAGTAAGCTTGTAGAATACAAATTTTTTTTCAAAGTATTATTTTAATAATGTAAGTTTGAAAAACGGTCAGGGGTTGTAAGGCATTATTATAAAGACCACCCCACAGCAATACCGTATCTTAGGTCAATTAACGATTGGTAAAGAATGATTAATAATTTTTTATTTATAAACTTTCGTAGCTCATGAAATTTATATATAAATCTTCGTAGTTTTGCTGTTAAGGTATTAATGTGGTCTGTCCATTTAAGGTGTTTGTCAATAATAATATATAATGGCTTTATCAGTACTGTTAATTTCAAGATTTGAGTCTTCAAATTTTAATTTAGAGAAAACAGGTATGTTTGCTTCTGTCAGAGAAAAGGCTATATATGAAGTTTTGCCTACATTCAAAGACAGTTTGTTGAAGTCTAGCCAGGTTTTAACTATGGATATGCCATGTTGAGCCTTTTCCTTAACAGCGTGCCATGTGTTATCTTCAAAAACTAGAACTGTATCATCAGCATATGATATTATAGTGCCGCCTGTATGTGTGACTAGTAAAAAGTAAGTAATGAAAAGAAGGGGTCCAAGAACCGTACCTTGAGGTACTCCTATCTGTATATCATCAGTGTTGCTGTACAGGGTGTCCCATTTTGGGTACTTTTGCGGGGTACCTCCTTTATTTTTAAAGATAGAGAGTTGCGGTTTTCGCGACACTGTGCTACTTTTTCGTAAAACTCAAGATGCCGTCAACAGAATTTTCATAGCCCTTTTAGTTTTTAAGATACAGGGCATTTCTGAAAATGTTGCATTTTGTGACCCCCCTCGTATCTCCGTTATCCTTCAACTTATCGAAAAGGTAAAATAACATTCTAATAGTTTTTTTCCGTAGAATGCAGTGGTGTAGATAACTTTTGTTACATATTTACTGTTTTTGAGTTATATAGCAAACTTATGTTTTTTTAAATGGAACACCCTGTATATTTATAGACTATAAAATTTGTCTTTTTTTACCTTTTCAAAAATATATGATAGTATTAACTTTTTTTCAGAAACACGCAAATAATTGACAATTTTTAGAAATTAAATACATATTTTAATTGTAGGCCATTGATATTGTTTATGACAAGAAACAGAAATAAACATCAAATCTCTATCGCATTTAAGCTGTTTATTTTCGTTCTTTTGGTATCATTATTCAATAGATATTTATCAATTTTTTCGAATAATGGCAGTTTACGAAAATTATGAGAAATATGATATGATGGTATGTTTTATACAGAATAATGAAAATTCTGAAGAAGCTTCGGAATTATATTTCCAAAGGTGAGTAAGCTATTATGGCTATGAAAATCTCTATTATCATTTTAATTTTTGCTTGTTAGATATCCAGAAAGAAGGCAACCGTTTTTTGGGATATTTGCCCGTTTAAAAGCAAATTTAGTTGAGCACGGATCATTTGTTCACCCGTGCCCTAAAACATACAACAAAGAGAACAGGGAAAGAAAAGAGATAGATACTTAAGGATATATAGAAGCAACACCTTCGTCCTCATGTAGAAAAATTGAGAAGGAAATTGGTGTGCCAAAAACTAACGCTCAGAGGATCTTGAAGAAATATAAGTATCATCCATACAAATTTAATATACTACAACATTTGCATCCTGGCGATGCCGAGCGCCGGGCACTGTTTTGCCAGTGGTATTTGCAACAAATCGATGCTAACGATTTATTAGGCAGACTTGTTATCTGGTCAGACGAATGCTTTATTTCAAGTGCTGGCATTTTCAATCGTCACAATACCAGGAACTGGCGTAGTGAAAATCTGCATTTAATGTTTGAAAGGGCACAACAAGGACGCTTTGGAGTTGGGGTTTCATGTTTTATTTTGGGTAGACATATAGTTTATAGGATTTTTGAAGGAGGTCTTACAGCACGTAGATACCTAGAAATTCTTGAGGAAGTTATTCCAGAACTGCTCGAAAACATTGCATTAGCCCAGTATAATGCTGTTTACCTACAGCAAGATGTTGCCCCTAGTCATAACTCTAGGCTCTTAAGGGCCTTTCTAAATAATAACTTTCCTCAAAGATGGATAGGTACCAACGGACCTGTTAGATGGCCTCCACGATCACCAGATCTCTCAATTTTAGATTTTTTTTTATGGGGTTATATACAAAATGAAGTATATAAAACTCGATATGACGGCATTGCAAAACTTCGAGAGGCAATTCATTTAGCTTTTCGAAATCTGCGAATGAGAACAATGGTTCTTTTGAACGCTATTCAAAGAATCTCAAAGATGTGCCAATTTTGCATTAGAGAAAATGGTGGTCAATTTGAACATCACATTTAATTTTTTTTAATAATGTTATTTTTTTGTGTTTTTGTTATATTGTCACTTTACGCCACAAAACTGTTGTTACAAACTTACTGTTAGAAAAAAGATCTATGGGAATTTTTTTTAATAGATACCTATATACAAGGTATCCAATTATTTGTTAGTAATATGTAAGTTGCACTTGTTTATTATTGTTATCCATAGCCTACTATTAAAATATGTATTTAATTTCTGAAAATTGTCAATTATTTGCGTGTTTCTGAAAAAAAGTTTATACTATCATATATTTTTGAAAAGGTAAAAAAAAGACAAATTTTATAGTCTATAAATATACAGGGTGTTCCATTTAAAAAAACATAAGTTTACTTTATAACTCAAAAACAGTAAATATGTAACAAAAGTTATCTACACCACTGCATTCTACGGAAAAAAAACTATTAGAATGTTATTTTACCTTTTCGATAAGTTGAAGGATAACGGAGATACGAGGAGGGTCACAAAATGCAACATTTTCAGAAATGCCCTGTATCTTAAAAACTAAAAGGGCTATGAAAATTCTGTTGACGGCATCTTGAGTTTTACGAAAAAGTAGCACAGTGTCGCGAAAACCGCAACTCTCTATCTTTAAAAATAAAGGAGATACCCCGCAAAAGTACCCAAAATGGGACACCCTGTACGTTGTAACGAAGCTTAAAATTTTGAAATATCATTTAATTTAGATCAGGCAGTAAATACGGATATTACATGTAATCTCAGTTTGAACAGTTCATTATTTCAATAGATATGCGTGAACTCCGAATGCATATTCCGTGATTGTCACTTTTCTAAATCTCGGTAATTTCGAATAAGTCTAATTATTCAAATAGATGAATCGAAATCATGCCCGTTTAAAAATTGCATTAATTCCGATAAAATATGTTGCAAAAACAGGGGTCTGGCAAGTTAATGCATCAAAGTTTTGAACAACGTTATGTATAAAAAGGCGAACAACCAAAAAGCTCCGATAACACTTGTTTAGTAGCCCGCGGAACTAGTGGAGCATCATGAGCGCGAATTTTAGATCTAAAAAGTAGCGTCACTTTTAAAAGCATTGTTCGGGACATAAGTAAAAAACCCTCGGCACAAAATAAGGAATTGGTGGAGCAGACTTGACCAGAACCTCGGAAAACATATAAAAGCAGTGACTGATAAAAGATCTCTCTCTTTTGTGCTCTCTTTGGTGATTTCGATTTAGAATCAGTACCGTTGCTCTTTTGTGCTCTTTTTGGTGATTTTGATTTTCAACCAGTACCGATAAAGTGAGATTATCATATTAGAATCAAAGTGAATTGATTATTATCCGAATTCAAGTCAGATTTAAACTGTGAATTGTTAATAGTGTTCCGTTAAGTGAATTTTGTTTCATAAGGTAAATGATAGCTAAATAGTTTATATTCTTGGGCATTACGATATATTGATTTCCGTAGTTTATGATTATTATTGGGATTGGTAACCGTTTGTATGATATTTGAGATCCGTTGCTTTCAGTAATTTAAATTGTTATATTTGAGTTTATCCTGTCATAGGTCGGACCGCGCACGATTTGAATTCGCACGTGAATTGAAATATTCAAGTAATTGTATGGTATGTACAGTGTGTATGTTTGAACGACAGGGGCGTCTTTGGTATATTTGTGCACGCTGTGACGTACCGGAAGTATAAGTATATCAGACGACCAAACCACCAACGGCTTGTGCACACTGTGATGTACCGGAAGTATAAGCTAAGGTGGTTGTGTGATTGAGAATCGTAATAATCCCTTATTCGTATGAGAAGTTCTCTGCCGTGGATGTAGGGGTTATTGCAGATACGATAGTTAGGGTTTGTGCACACTGTGATGTACCGGAAGTATAAGCCCTAATTGTTTAGGTTCTGAATCTGTAAAGTGTATGAAATCTAACACTGTCATACAATTATCGGGCACTCCGTTGATAGCTAACACAAGGGTGGGTGATATGACAGAATAAACTCAATCAGAGTAATTATCCGAATATACCGCAAAATCTGATATCGTACAATCGGAAAACTAGTGCAAGTCAATATTTTCCGAACCGACCGAATTTTAACCGTTTGATATATCATAGTGTGAAATGAACATTTCAGATAATATTGCTATCTAAATATTTACCGAACACCGCTTATTACTGTAGGACCCGTTTGATTTGTATTTTCCGCAAATGATAAATGTTAATCATTTATCAACCGATTCGGTACCGTTGAATTGAATTTAAATACCGAACATATCGTAAAGTAGATATGTTGAAATAGTTTTCATATACCGTTTGAGCTTCATTACATTTTCCGTCTCGGTGAATTTTTGTGAATTATACCGTTCAATTGCATTTCACTAATTGTTCCTAAAGTGTACTTGTTATAATTATTATATATTTTAATATTTGGAATTCCCCGTTTTATTAAATTATTTCTGCTCCATCTTCAAACGAGCTAAGTTTTGACCAGGTATCAATTGTAATTAAAGCCTACAATTTTGATACTGTTTTCTGCCCAATGGGAGTACAGTGAAGTAAAACCAGGTACTTCACTGTAGCTACCCTAGGGACAAGGCTATGTATAGATAGCATAGTGACAAACCTTGTGGTGAAGACCCTAGCAGAAGTCTTCAAAAAGGAGTTAACCTTTAGAAATTCTGGCGCCCGAGGATTTGAAATAAGCAGTTTACCGAAAAGTCGCAAGGTACACGTCATAACGTATTTCTTATTTTACAATTTCTCTAGTAAATAATTTTTGAAAGTATGAGTGCACTGTTTTGATTGATTGAATTTTTAGCTTCATACCGTATGTATGGCGGACGCTGGCTCTTTGTCTATTGGAGTACATTGTATATAGAACATAATTTTCATAATCACCAAGGGTTCTGTACTTGATGAATATTTTATACTAAAATCCCGTCACATTTCATCTCAACTGATGTTTCTAAACTTTAATGCAAACATAAAGACCAACATCGAATGTGTTCAGAGCAGGATCAAATCAAGATGCACACTCAATACTACACCCAAAGCAGATGATAAATATCTAAATATCATAATCTCATTAACTTCCAATGAAATGTTGGGCCTTAATCATTTTCTTAAATCTACTGAGATTACAAACATACCTTTTCAGATCATCTTTATGAACGGCTTCATAACAAATGGGACATTTTCTCCAGGCTCGATCGGATAGAGCTAGATAATGAAGTACACAAGACCAGCAGTAAATGTGCCCACAACGAGTCATTTTTGCTGCTGTTGGAGGATATAGACAAATTGGGCATGATGGAAATTCCGAGACTTGTAGATTCTGCAACACAATTAAAATCATATTGATACATTTGGGGATACCCATAAACAGTTTTGTCGATACTACCCAGTAATATGAACAAGCGAGTGCAATCAGTTGATGCGTTCTGTGTAGTATATATATATACTAATATATATATGTTTCTTCTTAGGTTCTCGCGGACGTAATGTGTAGAACTGGATTCTCGGGTATTGATCCGCGTTGTGTGGTTTCGGTCCTCAAAAGGACCAATTTCACGACGTTTCGGCAAAGTCGTATTTGCCATCTTCAGGTGATTCGACCGTAGAGTCTGGAAGTTCGGCAAATGCGACTTTGCCGAAACGTCGTGAAATTGGTCCTTTTGAGGACCGAAACCACACAACGCGGATCAATACCCGAGAATCCAGTTCTACATATATATATATATATATATATATATATATATATATATATATATATATATATATATATATATATATATATTGGAAGGAACTATCTATAGATTGATATCCAAACCAATTTAATTTTCTTTTTGGGTCAATACTCAAAAGTGTTTTAGTTAACGTCAGTAATTTCCATGTATTATAGCATTATATTTCTTTCTAATTATATTTATATAACGTCGGTTTATTTCTGCATCTTTAGCTTAACGTCGACGCCAGGAGGAAAGCTCACCTCAATCTGGAAATTTCGCCGAATCCTGCCTATTTCTAAGTAACAGGAAGGGAATTTTTCAACGTGCGGGGACATCCTACATCATACGAGGCCTACTGGCATTCGAAGGAAGGCACGCATTATGTAATCAATTTGCAACCAAACCAACTCTGCTAGCTTGACGTCAACACTTTTTCCGAAGTGTTCACGATGTTATTAATCGATCGATTTATTTCATAGAAGCAGGGAGAAAAAACAAAACATTTGGTAATTAAAACAGTTCGAACTTCTGCTGATAGCTCTCAACTGTAGAATAATTCATGGTGAATAACGGTTTTGTTTGTCAACTCTCCTTGGGTATTGGGGTGGTAAATTTTTACATACGTGTTGCAAGTATTTAAGTAATTTAACACCTGTAAAAAGGTTTCAATAACATTGTGTGAAATAATTTTTCTATATTCTATAATTAAGGTAACTAGTGAATGATTATTGAATTATGGGAGTGTGTCATTGTTCCTAGGTTCCCTAGGTTTAGGATCAGTGGTTGGAAGGGAGTGAGTTCAATTGAATTGTGGATATTTCAATTCAAATTATATTAACCTTGATATGATTTCAGATTTCTAATTGTTTCATTATAAGTACAAAGAACATACCAACTATTGGTTCCCACATGCCTCACAAAAGGAAAATTTACAAGTAAAAAGGTTTAAAACCTTGTACTGGAGAGATGAGGTTACTGTGTTGACCATCAGAACGCGAACTATATTCACACAAATATATAATAACGATAAGATTGACTCAATTATTTAAGGATGGATAGATACCTAGCTTACCCTTTTGTCATTTCATTGTGAAACACAAACACTCGCAACACATTTCGTATTAGAAGTCAATAAGCAAATTTTGGTTCACCGGGTTGAACAGTGACAACACGTATTTTAGTCCCAGACAGCAGATTCGCTCTCCTCATGAGGTCGTCAGTGCAACGAGACAGACGTGAAGTCACTGATCAACTATCTCCGAAAGTGATATAATAAAACACCCTCGAGAATGTTGGGAGAACCAATATGTTCCAAAACCAATGCATTGACAAATACAATTTACGCGATTCAATGACGGGGAAACAGTTGGAAATACTGCCACCAGGTGACGGCACCGCAACAATGTATAGTGAAATACCAAGACATTTCGTGTTAAAAGTCAATAAGGAAAGTTTTAATTCACCAGGTTTCATCATTGTTACTCCACTCATGAAAGAAACAAAACAGTCACGGAGCACGCCATAACTCATCATGAAAGACTGTCTGCTAAGTTAAGATTTTTAACTTAACTGATAAAACTAAGAAGCAATCGATGGTTGATAGAAGGCATTAGTGTACACACTAAGCAATTTTTTCTTTTGCAATTCATTCAATTCAATTCTACCACTATCAATATGAATTAACTCAATTGCATAATGTGTCAAATATTAAACTATAAAAGAGTTCACAGCTACATACATTACTACATTTTTTTATACTTTGACTACAAGAGGAAAACCTATAATGTTCAAGGAACATCGTGTAAACCAGTGGTGCAATGTTGGGAGAGGTCAATGAATTCGTAAGTGTGACATCATCAATCAGACGAATAGCCCTCTTCTGGATAGAATCCAAGAAGTGCAAAGCATATTTAGGAACCAAACTCCAAATATGTGAACAGTACTTCAACAGTATTTTTAAAGAATAAAAGTGATTACTCCTTACTTATTAGTGCCTAACTATAGAAATATTATTTTTTGAATTTTAGATCAGATAACAGAAACATATACTTCCATTAATGCATTATTTTGCCCTTGAGAAATTCGATGTAATGAAATATGATTTCTTATCTGTGAGGTGTTTTTATATTTCGAGTGTTTTGTCTGATAATCATCTCACTTAGATGGAAAGTTTTCTATTTTTTTGAAATAGAACGTTTACTGCTTCCAAAACCAAAGAATAAAAACTGATAATTCATCTAATTTATGGAGTCATAATATTTGTCACAATGGCATTAAATGAAAGTAGTGAGTATGTACTTACTCACTTGTAGATAATTATTTTCATACTTCCAAAAATAACACTTACTATTTGTTCCACAAAATTCCAATCTACAAGTGCATCTGGATTAGTCAAGTACTGATTGTAGTCACCTTTTGTGTTCACGATGAATTGGCAGCTAAAAATAACGAGAACGATATTCAAGCTGACTGTAGCTGCAAATTCAAGTTAAAAAGGAACAAAACACTTTTCCGAATAACTTTAGACAACAATAGCTTATACAAATTCAATATGTACATTACTTAAATATACCTACAGTGTAAGTGTATCTTTGAATATTGTTCTATAATGTCCAACAGACATAAGACATTAATTTCTACTAAAAAAGAGTATAGCAGTCTACATTTATGATAGGAAGTCACCCAAAACATTATTCTGTAGGATCCAAGTATTTCATCCCTTAAAAATTGAGATCATTCAATAAGTACTATCCAAGTGTACATATGTTGATGCATTCTTGCAAGATTACGCTAGTTGAACATTACAGAATTCCTCCTTAGAGTCATTCAATAGCCCAGTAAAAGAATTGTTTCCAAATATACATACTTTGCTTGTAGAAAATGTTCTTTATTGTATTTGTGCTTCCGAGTATTCATCAATAATCGCCCCCCTGGTCTGGTGTTATTCCGAGCAGTTTGGTGGTGCCCTTCCCTAGGGGTGTATATGAAATTAAGCAAATGGTTCAGGCTTTGCTTTTTGCTGCCTGGTAAAAAAACCGAACCCAATTCAACCTCCTGTTCATCTTCTAAGCTGGTCGCCTCTGTTCGAGCCATAGCATCCGCATTGTAGATGCCACGAGCTCTAGGCCGTTTGTCGATAGCTTTAGAGCGTTGGGGCATAGGCTTCCGAGAAACTTCTGCTTTGGCAGCGAGACTGCCATTAATGGGCTCCCTGCGTCGCCCCCCACGTGGCCACAGTTTCCCGTTCGCACCATCTAAAAAGATATTAGTAAAATATATAATATGAGTTTTTCAATTATAACTGGAGCAGTAAGTATATTGTAGAACAGGGGACTGACCTTAGAGTATATAATTATACAAGAAGGCTAATTATCCTCTCATTTATTTTGCACAAATAATAGCACAAATCCCATTGGAGAGGAATTTCTGAAAAATTATGTGTGCAATACTAATAAACGATTCTGAGTGAACCAAAATATTTTATCGATCAATTCTGAATTAATATTAATTCCATTATGAACTAATTCAAGTTCACCATTTAACTAGAACATCTATGTTGCTTGCAGACATTTATATAAATTTTGACAACTATTTTGTTAAGTTATTTTGTTATATTAAGCATATTAAACTTCTCGTATGAATTCAGAACAGCATCATCCACAGACCGCATAATCAAAAAATTTCAATTTCATGTTTTACAGCCCGCAGTTATGATTTAACTATGCTTAAATACGACAAAGGAAATGGTAAACTGTACAATGCTCAATCATCAGGTGAGACACCTATGAGTTGGGGAAATTTGGCTACTGGAATTGTTCCCAAAAGTTTATCTATTTTTTCGATTTTACTAGGCAAGATCCAAATCCATGATATATAAATGCACTTATGCAAAATCAGACGTTTTTCAAGATGAACAAGTGTTAAACAAGCTTTACAATGCCTCTTATCATAATCCACTCAACAACCGATCCACCTTAAGTGAGATGAGAGCTATTTAATATCATTAGAGCCCTTTAATTTGTTGTAATCATGTCTTACTTGGCTTAGTTTTCATGTCAAAATTTGAAAATTTTTTGTTAAATGATATATATTTTAAGTTGATATCAATACTCTCAATTACCTCACCCCATAATTCAGTCTCCAGAAGGGTACATAATTTGTTAATGCTATGGGAATAGA
Organism: Endomychus coccineus; assembly: GCA_958510875.1. Lineage (NCBI taxonomy): Eukaryota > Metazoa > Arthropoda > Insecta > Coleoptera > Endomychidae > Endomychus > Endomychus coccineus. Next base: position 110,118,361 of record OY294069.1, read on the forward strand.
ACTTAAAATTAGAACGTATTAAGTGAAATTTTTAATTATGATTTTTTTAGATGTAATAATGGATAATTATTGTGGAGTTCAGAGGCTGGCATACTTAGGAGTAACAGGTGCAATGTCGACCACCCCAACGGCTGCTATGGAGAAGCTGTTAGGGTTGGAACCACTGCACCTCGCCGTTCAGGCAGAGGCCATAAGAGGAGCGTATCGCTTCGATCTTATCGGCTAAGGAAAGGCTGACCAAAAAGGCCGAAGCATCCTCGGATTGCTTGGATCACCTGGGCTGATTCCGTGCTGTTCATGATTGGGCGGGAGAACGCTGGGGGCAGTCCTCATATGATACCAGGGGATTCCAAATGGCTTACCGAAGGCATCAAGACGGAAAAAAGTACGGGTGCTGGAATAGTCGAGAAAACGGACCAAGGGGAAAGAATTTCTTTGAACCTAGGGACTTTTGCGACAGATTTCCAAGCAAAAATAGTTGCAATTACAACATGTGCTCAAATCATGAGGGAGAGAGCCTATGAGAATAGACAAATCACAATCATAGTGAGCAACCTGATAGTGCTTAAGGCACTGGAGTCGTACACAATCACCTCACAATGTGTACTTGAGTGCGTCAAAGAACTAACGGCACTAGTAATTAACCCCAATAGAGTAACACTCGTGTAGGAGTCTGGAGAAACCAAACGAGAAGGGACAGAAACTGTCGTTGCACTCGCTAAAGCGGGGGCGGAAAAACCACTGATTGGACCAGAGCCAACCTGTGGCATTTCTCATGCCACAGCGAAATCTGTAATCCAAAAATGGCTCGAGATGGAGGACCGTGCCTACTGGAGAGAACTTCTCCGTATGTCGCAATCCAAGCGACTGATGCGAGATCTCCAGCAGCAACGAGTGAAAAATCTGCTGATGTTCAGCAGACAAGAAATACGGAATCTTGTTGCACGCCCCATGCAACAAACACCTCTACACGATGGGACTGGTAGATCAGCCCACTTGCAGGGGTTGCGGCGTGGAAGATGATACACCTATGCATGTGCTGTGTCAGTGCACGGCATATACGGTTGGTCGTCGGACATACCTCGGAGACGATAAGACTTACACCCGAGGAAATCAGAAGTATCCCCAATATCAGGCTACTGAAATTCATAGAATACACCGGACTGATGAGGAGGTAGAAACAAGTGAGGCCACAATAGGACTATAATGACCGCAGTGCTGTGGGGCTCCCCTCAGGATGGAGAACCAACCTCACGGAGGAGGGGTTTTAGTCGGTAGGAATCCGGCACACCCGGGGGCACGGGCACCCGAGGCGTCTATGCAAGATTTCCCCTCCTCTACGCAAAAAAAAAATTACACGTAGGCCTAGAGACCTATTGTATCTTACTTTAATGGTTTATTGCCTTCTTTTAGTCAAGTTCACTAATCAATGTGAGATAGGTGTAGCCAGGGTGTCCACATTCAATGATTTCGGATTTTTCAATTACATCGTGGTATACTACTAACAAAACCAACGAGTTCAAACAACTAAATTACTCAAGTGACATTGATCAACGTAATGCAATGTATTGTTCACCTGATTCATCATAGTCGAAATGTTCACACTATTTTAAATCGATCCAAAGGAAGATATTTCTCAAAAAAACAACGGAAAATCAATATTTGCAAAAAGTGATCACGCTGGTTATGCTTGGTTTTGGAAAGCAAGCCGATTTGATACGGATCATTTCCTCCGGCATTTTAATTAATTCTGTTAAGATAGTTGTATGCCCTAATGGCTCTGTATTAGGGTGCCTTCTCATAGAATGTTGAATTATGTCTGGGTATTCTCAGTTTTATCCGATTCCTAGTTATGATTGACATTGTGATTCACTATAGACATTCTAGTAGGATTCGAAAAATGTGTTTCCCTACAAAGAATATCAGTGACAGAATGTTCAACGATGACCCTGTTAATATTTTAAGTACCTTAAAATATGACTTACAGGGGGAGTAAGTCTGAGAATGCATATAATTATACGTTTTTGAGCAAGTTTCTATCAAGAAGGGATGATCCCAGACCATTATTACGAAATTTTCAGATTGACTATATTCTCAGACAATCTATGGTTACTCCATTTCTTATGTAGCGCATAACGACGCATGATTTAGTTAGCTTTAAGTTAAGGCTTTCTATGTGAGGTTCCCAGCTCAATGTGGTGTCGAGAATTACTCAAAAGAATTTTCTTTGATTTATAACAGGAGTCAATTTAACCTCTAACTTTACGTACAAAGAACTATTTTCATTACTTGATTGCTTTGAAATTAGCATCAAACCAGTTTTCCCATTACTTGACTACAATTTATTAACTTTACACAAGTCGCAACATTTTTGTGGCTACTCCGTATTTTTGTTTGATAATTGAACTTTCAGAGAGATTGTATTACTAATGTATCATCAACATACTGATAGCTAGAGTGCATTCCCAAATCAGACCTGAAGTCATTTACATATATAAGAGAAGCGGGCCTCAAATTGGTCCCTGAGGAACACCCTGGGTAATGCGAGTGAATACATAGACCCATACTCGGCTTGAATTCGTGAATTGTACTTACTAAATATCACTATAAAAAGGTTAGATAAATTACTCTAATGCCATCAAGTTTACACTTTTCTGTATTATGAGATTTTGATTTACAAGGTCAAAGTTATAGCCCAGCTGTCTTTTCATTTCCGTCAAGTGATTCAGTGATGAGTAAAATCGATTCATAAATTGCGTTTTCTCTTGATATTTTAGGTTTAAATCTACATTGCTGGTTGATAATTAGCTTATAAGAATCTGGAAATGACCACATTCTCTTAAAAATCACGTTCTCAAAGATTTGGTCTTCAGTCGTTAATTTCAATTTTAGATCCTTTTTACTTGCCCCTCTATGGGTAGTATTGCAATCGACCTACATTTGTTGCGGATTTTAGCACAAATATCTGTTTTGAGCCTTTTTCAATTGATGAAGACTATTTTATATGTATGTGTATGTGTGTGTGCGCGCGCGTAACCCACTGTGGAGACGATTGTGCCGTTCCTATTGGTCGTACGGATTTGAGGATTTGGAAATCGCTCTGAAGTGGTGAAAATAGGAACTATATTGTTTTTCGGCGCTGTAGTCCATTGGTATATTTGACATGCACCTTGTTTTTCAGATGAAATTATAGTATTTAATTTAGTCATAATGACAACAGTGTTTTTCTAGTTATAAATATATATCACAAGCATATCTTTGATTTTAACCTAAAGAAGTCCGAGATTCAAGTGACGTCATCGATATGACGTTTCAGTTAATTTTATGTGTTTGGTCTGTGGCATTGAACTATATAGGTAATTTTTTCTTAAAAACCATAAAAATTAATACATTTCTTTTAAATTTAAATCAAGAAATTTTTAAAATACTGTATGGAAGTAAAGTTATGTAGTGTCAATAATTTTGATGTAACAGCAGGTGTGATCATAAAACAACGTTTCATTACCGGTTACTAAATCATTTCCAATATATTTTATGTTCCTACAATCATACATTTGACCTGCAGAGTGTCGGAGAGCGAAAACAAAACAAAAGTGAGGGAAGTGAAGTGATCGGTGATCACAGCTATTACCCGTAGAAGGCGTTAGCTCCGCCGCCGCAATGTCATTCCCCAAGTTTGTAATGTAATGTGAATGTTTATTTGATTCGACAGAGATATTTATGTTATGTAGTGGCAACATGGGTTTCGGTTTTAGTTGCGTTATAATCTAGCCAATTTCTAATTCATCAGTTGGAAATAGGAATATTGTATTTTAGTTGAGGCACTCCCCCAAGGATTCACTTACTGAGCCCTGTGATGGGTTGTGGAAGTGATCACTGAATGACTGACATTTCCTCCAACTTGTTAGTAGACCTTCCTGTACATATTCGATGTTTTTGGTTATTTTACTGAAAATATCCCAAACAACTTTTGATTTGTTTGGATTTTAGTAGAGTATAGTGACATTTTATGATTCCTTATGTATTTTATAAAATTCAGTTTTTCATCTTCATATATGTTTAAAGCACGGTCGTATATACAAGTCTAGAAACTCGAGGCTGTTTCCTATGTGAGAAGTGAGTCTGCAGGGTGGCGCATGAGTCGAGGGATGTTCTCTGGCACGTATACGACCGTGTTTGAACGATATGGCCCCTAATACTGACATCCTGACAACATACTTCGATACATGCGCCAGCTGATGGCTGAGCGAGGGACTACGAGTTTGGCGACATGTAAGAGACTCATGTCCAACATAGAGTTTCCACACCTGTATGTACGACCGTGGTTTAGAGGAACCACAGTATAGTTCATTTTTCAGTAATTTGAGTGGGATGAGAGCTATTTAATATCATTAGAGCCCTTTAATCATGTCTTACTTGGCTTAGTTTTTATGGGAAAGCCATGTCAAAATTTAAAAAAATTTGTGAAATGATATATATTTTAGTTGACATCATTACTCTCAATTACCTCACCCCATAATTCAGTCTCTAGAACAATACAGAATTTGTTAATGCTGTGGGAATTCAACTTAAAAGTAGAATGTATAATGTGAAATTTTTAATTATGAATTTTTAGATGTTAATAATGGATGATTATTGTCAAGTATATGCATTATTTGAATGTTATTACTATTTTTTGCATGAATTCTAGCTGTTAGCTAAAACATAACGATGGTTGTTATTTTATTATATTATATTGGAATATTACTGAAAACATCATCTATATTCGTGGCTGTAGATATAGCAGTTGCTAAGAGTTGACAGCGGTTTCACCTATGTAGGTCTTCAGAAGTAATTTTTAAAAACAGAACATTACAAAGTTTCCTTGAGAGTTATACCAACTACCAGTCGTTTTAGAGTAAGCAACAAAATCTACAAAGTTTAACGTTCAATTTTCTAAGGTAGGATCCAAATCCATGATATATAAATGCATGTCTTAATGCACTTTGCAGAATCAGATGCTTTTCAAGTTGAACAAGCTTTACAATGCCTCATATCATAATCTATACAACAACCGATCAACCTTAACAACAGAAATATTTAGTAAGTATCTAACTATCAGTTTCAAAAGTATTTGTTTCATTAGATAGAAATAAAGGCATCTTTACTTCAATTTGTTCTTTTTAAATTAGCATTTTCCCAGAAAACAGAAGATCAAAATGTTTGCATTTTATTAGCTTTGAAGATTTGGTAATAATTGTCTAGAATACGCACTTCTTTGCTATACAAATTTTCGCTATACTCAAGTATTCTATACACTCCTAGCAATCCATTTCAAACTATCTTATATTGTGCAAATTGATCCTATCCTGTTACCTCGAACTATTATTCTTATTGGTTTCGGAATGGCAGTAATTTTCTAATAGGGCAAAGATAATAATTGTAAAGATGTAGCAATGTTTACATGTATAGTTTGTGTTACAATGTTTGGGTGTACCTTAAAAAATGAATTAAATAAATTAAATTGTGACGTAAGGATCAATTTGGACAATATAAGATAGTTTGAAATGGATTACTGGGAGTGTGTAGAACCAATACCTCTATGTGTATATAGAGGGTACCAGTAGAGCACTCGAGTATAGTCAAAATTTGTGTAGCAAAAAAGGAAATATAACAAAGGGATGAAAAAATTAATATACCAGTTGCTTCGAGTTCATGATCAACTTTTAAGTACAACTTTGAAAAGATATTAAAAAAATAGTATATACACGGCAAAAATTTTCATGAAATGTAAATAATGAAGAAATCTGTGATGAAATTTTAACCAAAAATACTTCGAAATTCAAACGGTTTTTCGATTTGGAATACCGGCAGGAAAGAATTTTACGAAGTCCAATATTTTGATTGCGTAATTACTTATATCTAGCTTACATCCAGAACATACGCAGTGATTTCAATATCATCCCCCGTTGTTATATGATATAAAAAATGTAAATACACATCTATATTTTCAAGGTGACTTAGCAAATGTCAATTCAATATGAATAAGGATAATAAATAAATCCGCCATGTTGCACCCGAAGATTTCAAACTTTTGTCACTAACCTTGATTTTTCTTCGAATCATTCGTAAGCCCCTTTGAAATGGGCTGTACGGAACGACTTCCTTTCTTGTCCATAACTTCTTCCTACGTAGTTTATCAGTGTTTTTTTGGAGTGTAGAACTCCCAATGGAGTGGCTACGTACAATTTCAATAAAGACATTTTAAAAAGCCATGTTCATTGAATCACAAATGAGAAACCGTATAAATAGCAATTTCCGTCTAAATTATACAAATATGAATACAAAGAAAGTTACTCGAAAAACTTTCGGGAGAAAACAACTCCCTATCGTCGAAAACGACGAATTTTCAGTCGCTAAACACTATCACGGTCTCGTCGCAGGAATGGCGACGGGAAATAGATATTTAAATTGCGCAGTTTCTTGACATTGACAATTTGGTGAAATCACTAGCAGCAATAGCACCAACATATTAAAATAATAACACGAATTTCCTAGCAAATATTAAACGAAAGTGTCTGAGTGCCGGCACCGATTGCTTTTAAAGCAGCATCGGGTTTTCTCGAACACTGCCATAACCCATAGCTATTGAATAAAGAATTCAATGGCCGTTCTTTTGTTATATTTTCTATGACGGTCGCAGCCCACTAGCCACTTAGCCAGTAGCAGTAATAACTAATAACCAACTGGGAACTGGCACATTAGAACTGAAGTGATGCTCCGCCTTAATCCTTTGGTGTTTTAATAAGACACTATCAATCATAAGGTCTGTTTGTTTGTGTTGCTAGAGATGCATAGAGTAAGTTTAGTAGAAAAACGTCCGTTCGTTTGTGTCGAGCATGTGATCTCACTGTGTTCATTTGTGTTGAGCAAATTGCTCTAGATTGAAAAGATCAGACTAAATCTACTCGACGAAAAACGACGGAGCAAGAAGAGCAGATCATTTTATAAGTGGCTTACATAACCTGAAACCAGAGTTCTTTATAGACTTTTCGAGTACCTAGATAAAATTAAAGTCAACGAATTCAAAAATGTCGACAGCTTCACAAGATCCTGTCGTTTTACGGTCTCCAACCTCTCTATATGAGGTTTGATGACTCGCAAACCATAGGAACACCAAAATCGACTTCTTATTGTCAATATTTAATCTTGTGTTAGCTAACAAGCAAATAATTTACCACAAGGATGAAGTAATTATAATATTCAACTCATTTCAACAAGTAGACTTACAATTCTTCTGAAGGTTTTGGTATATATCAAAAAATTGGGGACAGTGGTGATAAAAAGGAGAGGAAACAGTGCAAACATTGTGGTAGGTTGAACCATATTTCAGAAATTTGTAAATATAAGACATATGCATGTAATATCTGTAAGAAAATAGGTCATCTAGCACAAATTTGTAAGAATAAGAGGGAAAACAATTTTGTAGAAACCGAAAATCTTAATGAAGTAAATGTAGTTGATATTTTCAATATTAAAAATGCTGTAATTGATCCAATTAAAGTGGAGGTCAAAATTGAACAAATACCAATAATAATGGAGGTAGATTCAGGGGCAGTCATGTAAATTTTGCCTGAAAAATTTGCAAAAACAAAACTGTTAGATTGTAAATTAAAGTTAAGGACATATGATGGTAATGAAATAAAACCGTTAGGTAAAATTTATGTAAATACGGAGTTCAAGGATATAAAAACAAAATGTAACCTGATAGTAGTTAAAAGTACATGTAATCCGTTGTTAGGAAGAGATTTGATAAAGGAATTCAAAATTTTAGACAGTTTTAGGTTGAATGGGTTAGATGTAGAGTCAAGTGAATTCAAAAATTTGTTGGATAAATTTGATAATCTCTTTAATACAAAACTTCTGGGAACATATAAGGGGGAAAAGATTGAACTGAAAATAGAGTTAGGTGCAAAACCTATTTTTCAAAAGCCTAGACCCGTACCATTTGCATTAAGAGAGAAAATTGATCAGGAATAGATCGATTAGAAGAATTGAAAGTAATTACAAAGTGTGAAAATAATGCATGGGGAACACCACTTGTACCGGTTTTAAAAGGTAATGGAGGAATACGCTTATGTGCAGATTTCAAAATCACGGTAAACAAATTTTTACAAGATTATCACTATCCATTACCTAGAATTGAGGAATTATTCACTGCATTACAAGGGGGACAGAAATTTACAAAGCTAGATTTCTCAAATGCTTATAATCAACTAGTATTGGGTGAAAGTACAAAAAAACTTTTAGCATGGAGTACTCATAGGGGTATATATATTTTAAATAGATTGCCATATGGTACAAAACCAGCGATTTTTCAGAGAATAGTAGAGAGAGTGTTATTAGGAGCAAAAGGGGTAATAAATTTCATGGACGATATTTTAGTAACAGGGAAAAATGATGTGGAACATTTAAAAAATTTGGAAGAAGTTTATTCTAGATTAAAAAATGCGGGTTTCATTTTGAATAAAAGTAAGTGTAAGTTTTTTCAAAAAGAAATTTATTATTTAGGACACAAAATAAATGCAGAAGGGTTACACAAAGATGAAAATAAAGTGGAAGCTATGATTAAGGTAAAAAGACCATATGATGTAACATCAGTTAAAGCTTTTGTGGGTATGTTAAACTATTATGGGAAATTCTGTCAAAACTTGGCAACAGAATTAGAACCACTAACTACTTAAAAAGAATGTACCATTCAAGTGGACGCAAAAATGTGAGGAGCCTTTTATAAATATTAAGGAAGTCATGGTGTCAGATAAAATTTTGTATCAATCCAGAGTTAGACCTAAAATTAGCGTGTGATGCTAGCAATCATGGAATAGGTGCGGTTTTATTACAAGTTTTGCCTGACAATACAGAGAGACCGATTAGTTACGCTTCACGTATATTGAGCGAAACGGAGAGAAGGTACTCAGTAATTCAAAAAGAAGCATTAGCAATTTATGTTCAGATCATAAACCGCTTCAGGCTTTGTTTGGGGAAAATAGGGGCTTACCTGCTATGGCTGCGGGAAGACTACAGAGATGGGCTATTTTTCTGAGTGAGTTTGATTACACTTTCAAGTACGTTGAGGGTTCAAAGAATGGTGGTGCTGATGGGTTATCTAGATTACCTTGTAACAGTATACAGGTAGAGCAAAGGTCCGAATTTGACTATTTAAAATTTATCGAAAATGAATTACCTATCAATGCAAACCAAATAAGATCAGGGAGCAGAAAGGATAAAGTATTGAGTAAAATTTTCAAATTTATAAATTATGGATGGCCAAAAGTAGTTGAAGATGACATAAAACCTTTTAAAAACAAATCCGATGAATTATATATTGAAAACGGTTTGATTATGTGGGGATACAGGGTGGTAGTGCCTGAGAAACTTCAAAGATTGCTATTGAAACAAATTCATAATACACATATAGGTATGTCTAAAATGAAATCACAAAGCTAGAGCTTATTTCTGGTATCCAAATTTGAATCAAGACATTGAAAATTTGGTACCTAGTTGTGATATTTGTATGAGTTTTCGACAAGAACCAGAAAAATCTATTTTAGTTAAGTGGAAGGAAACTGAAAAACCATTTGAGAGAGTGCATATTAATTTTTTAGGGCCTTTCAAATCCAAGATGTTTTTGGTTATAACCGATTCATATTCAAAATGGTCAGAAGTTTTTGAAATGACATCTACAAATGCAAAGAACACAATTGAATGTTTAAGACAAACTTCTGCGCGCTTTGGAATTCCGGATAAAATAGTATCGGACAACGGACCTCAATTTACTAGTTCTGAATTTTCCGAATTTTGTAGTAAAAATAACATAAAACATGTTACTGCAGCACCGTTCCATCCATCCACGAATGGAGCAGCGGAGAATGGTGTTAAATCTTTCAAAATGGGGTTAAACAAAGCTTTAAGAGATAGAAGGAATGCAAATTGTTCACTTCAGACATTAATGAATAGATATTTGTTTTCATACAGAACGACTCCACACTCTGTAACAGGGGAGACACCGTCAAAATTGATTTTTGGGCGGGAAATGAAAACTTTATTGAATAATCTCACGAACCAAGATAACAAGGGAGAGTCTCAAACGAAATATTTCAAGGGTTCGCGACAAATTTCTTTTGTGGAAGGGGAAGAAGTGTATGCGCGAGATTATCGCAATCCTAATAAGAAAACGTGTGTGAGAGGAGAAGTAGATGAAGTTTTGGGGTTATATACATATTTGATTAGAGTAGAAAATAAGGTTATTTGGAAAAGACATGTAGATCAATTAGTTAAGGCAGGAGATTTTAGAATTAACGAAGAACAGATTGTAACAGATGTAACACAAACCATGTCTTAATTAATATTTCCGAGCAATGAAGAAAAGATGGAAACCATGGTTGGTGGTACACCTGAAAAAATAAGTGTTAAAACTGAGTTAAGCGGAAGTGATGTGACGAGTGTAGTGAAAGAAAAGGTGGAAAGACCTAGAAGACTAATTAAGCCACCCACTAGATTAAAAATCTGTAACTGTGTAGAAGGTTTAAGCTTAGGAAGGGCGGATGTAATAGATTTAGTTAAGTTGGTAACAGCCCTCTATCGGTAGAAATAACGATACTTCGCTGTATTAAGTGGCGCGATATAAAAATGTAATGTCCGCTGGCTGTACAAAAAGCATTGATGCTTATTTTGTTGTAACTTGTAACAATATATTATATACACTAGAAGTTCTGTTATTCTCCAAGGCGTGGGCTAACCTAATATAGAAACATTATATTTACAGTCATTCTTCTTTGCTAATCTAAGCTACTACTATCTGCTTTGTGATGACAGTATCTGATTTGATCAGCTTGCTCTATGCATTAGCAAGGACACAAATGAACAGACCTATAGGCTATGTTAAGTCACTCGTCTGACCATTTTGGTTGGACCAGCTTGGTCATATGGTTGACTTGACGCCCAAGTCACCATTCCAAATGACAGGTTAAGTTTGCGGTTAAATCATAGATATTATATATATGTATATATAATATCTATGGGTTAAATTTAAATGATGGCAGTTCCTAAAATTCAAAGCAATCTACTCACTATAATTAAATACTTTTATTTCGAAATCATTCAACATTATACAACAATACATAGGAACTCAGGAAATAACATAAAACTAATTTGTATTTTGAAATCATTCAACATTATATCACATCAAATAGGAACTTGGAAAATAAATAAAATTAATATGTATTTTAAAATCATGTGAATTTGGGAAATAAAAATATATATATCAAAAACTTTGTCAACTATTTCATGTTGATTATTCAATGTGAGAATGGTTTCTTTCCAAACTTGAAACCAGTCAATCTAAAATTTCATTTCTTCGTTCCTGTACACCTACTAATTTATTAATTGTGTCATCAAGACTTTTGAGATTTTCATTGACAACAGAGAATTGACTTTCAATATATTCTTTTGAAAGTTTAGTTTTCTTTAAACATGTCTCAACATTATTAATTTCTCCTTTCTGGATATCTTTGTTAACTTTTGTTATGGCCTCCAGTCCTGCAGAGATTGTTGTAATTGGGTTGTAAGAAGGATCTTCAGCTACTATTTCCTGAACTTTGCTATAGTATTCCCAGTTGATTGCTCCACTGCCAGAAGCATTTTCTGTACTCAAATTTTTTTTATACATTGTCTGTAATCCTCTCCATTTTCTGTCACAAATTTCGCAGGTAACTGTATATTCCTGTGATTGCAATACTCTGACTACTTGGGAAAATAATATTCTGCGTTTATGTGGTTGCAGTAATTGCTGTTTTTTTCTTAGTAATTCCTCGAGAAGAGATTATACTCCATTTCGTGGCCAAATGAACCGATTATTGTTGATATTGTCTGAAAATACATGAACTATGAAACATATTCAAAAGGCCAGTATACACACATTTGTGCACAACTTTTCTCTTAGAGGTACCTACCATTAGAACAAAGTTCTTCATTAAGTATAAAAGTCTGTTCCATACTTTCATCTGCTATTATGTTGCGTCCATCACAATTTTCTTCATCAGATGAATCATTATTATGTGCTGTCAGTAAACCTCTTTTATGAAAAGAATAATATTTATTGGTGATATCTTCCAAACATTTTGGATCTGGAAATATATTATCAATACTGTGAACATCAAAAGTAGATCTCATTAGTTTTATGATTTCCACCTTATACGGCCCTCCAATGAGTACCTACTTTTAGTTCATAATTTCTACAAACCTTTATTAGCCGTGTCAATCTCATAATCTGATAAATATACAACAAATTTATTGCCACTATTATGTTTCAGTATCACTTTGTGTAATTCCTTCATATTATTGTCTGCCATAATAATTCGTCTGAAGTGAAGCACTATAAAATTTTACGACTTTGTTTTGTAGGTTATAATTTCCAACTCATTTTGATCATTTCGTCCTACTTGACTCTGCCTGACCATTCCAAAAACTTCGAGGGCAGGTTTGAAATGTGACCAATATACCCGATCAGCTGATCGGTCCGACGCTTGGTCATACTTCATACTTAACGGGTGTGCCTTGTCAGACCGTTGACTTGACACAGCCATAGATAACTCTACTACCGGTAGTAGAGTTATCTATGCTATCAATGTAAATCTATAAAAAGCTCTGATCAATCAAAGAGTTCTATAACCAGAGTGGACAAGTAAGGCATTTTATTCATACGAATCGAGTGCGTCTGGGCATTTATTCATACGAATCGAGTGCGTCTGTCCTTGCTCACGTAAGCCCCACGCGCTCGTACTATAGAGCGCGTAACGCCACGTCGTATAATAAACGAGTCGCGCCCGCGCGGTAAGAAATAGTGCGACAGAGAACGCATACCTACTCGCGTATGAATGTAATACATTGGTATTGGTAGGATCCTACTTGTCCACTCTGGTTATAGAACTCGTGATCAATTGATACCTGTGACTTCCCTCCATAGATAACTCTACTACCGGTAGTAGAGTTATCTATGCTTCCCTCACTTTTGTAAGCAAAGGAGCGGACGCTTCTGCGGGTCAAATGTATGATTATAGGAACTAGTGATGGGAATACCGGTTCCTCCCATGTCGCGTTACAGCCGCAAACGCTCCAGAAATATACCGCGACAAAATACCGCGATTTTGTAACCGAGTTGCCATGTGATTCGCTGTCGCTGATAGTAGGAACCGAAACGACAACTAAGGCGACGAGTAACGAATAACGAAATGAATCGACGAGATACAAGACGATGTTGCTAGCACGTGCTTGCTTACTAGTAGCGCAAAAATAAAACAGATATTGTTTATTCGTTACAACAAAGACTGATTTATATGAGTATTACCTTATGATTTGTGCTAGTTACGTTATTTTATAAAGTATTATTTTTGAATTTTTGTTATGTTCCTCCTGAGACTGATTTGTTCCATTTATTTCCATTTTTTAGTTATTCTTTTGTTTTATTGGATAATATATGATTTGTTTCCAAATCGTTTATTTTTCTTGTTTATTTTTCAAATATATATTACATATTACATATTATTTACCAATTTGGAACGACCACTTTTTCATCTAAGACCTTTCGAATCTTCCTCCAAGACCAAGTGTGGGTATACCTAATACCGTTCCTCTCGCGCGTTCTTCACTTAAACATGGAACGTGGAACGGGTAACAAGCCCATGGGTAACGACGTGTCTGTTTCGTTCCACTCGTTCCCAGTAACGTCCGAACTAACGTCGTTCCTACGGTAGCTACTCGTTCCGAGTAACGTCCGAACTAACGTCGTTCCTACTCCAGCGACCAGCGACCCAACTCAGTCGGTTCCGTGGAACCGGTTACTTTATAGTTGTGGAGCGCGCGACAACGTTACAAAAAGATACCGCTCCAAAATCACGGTATCGAAATACCGACCCATCACTAATAGGAACAGAAAATATATTGCGGGTGGCCTGGCAATACCTCCTATCTATTTTTTGTGAAAATGAGTGAATGATGGATTTGGAATCCGTGTGTATTTCTGCGTCCTGCAAACTCTTCCAACATCCAAAATCTCAAGTGTTTTAAAACGTCATCAATTGAAATTTCTCCAATCTAAACGATTGTGAAAAGCATTGATGCAACAAGTCTTATCTCGTCAGTTAGCCTAGTTAAGAGACGTAACGTTCGTTAATCACTTCATATTTTGTAGGAAAGAATTAGATAATTTTTGTAAGTTTTCAACATGCCTACTTTAACTTACATTCTATTTATAGCACAAACACGTAGTACTTGATGCAATAAATAATTTAAAATAAGTGTAGAACAATATACATTCTGATTCAATTTGTTCTTTCAGACAGGAGATAATTGCATTAATATCTAGTTCCGACGTAACGTCATTCTTAAAATGCAATTATATGACGGTTACTGTTTACAATTTTATTTCACGAATAATACGGTTTCTGAATATTGTTGTACCTCTAATTAGCATTTATTTACGAAAACAATGCTATAGGTTGCTAAAAATAACAATGTCGTGCAAATTGTGACTATATAATATATATATTATATAGGAGAAAAACGTGACTGAATATGTCTTGATTTGGGACAAATAAATTTTTTTTTGGGAAAAATACACTTTTCCGCAGAGTTTTCTTTTTCGATTCTACATAAGGAACATGTAAGTAGTTTGTAAAAAAATTTTCGTCAAAATCGGAGTTCATTTCGTAATCAAAATAATTACCTTTACTTTATTAATTAATAATACCATGCAGTAACATTATTGTGTGGGTTTACATCCTAATTGTCACCTAAATTTTATTTTTGACGAATTTTTTACATAATAATAAACAACATTTATAGTTTATTTTCATATAATCGGTAAACATGTCCAACAGGACTTTGGGAATGCTCTCCATGATTCCATCACAAAAGGAAAATGAGGTAATTGTAGGAGAGAACATTGAAAATAATCAAGATAATAAGCAGAATGAAATGAAGAATTTGAAAATTCTCACGAGGAATGTCCTCTAAATATTTTAGATTTAGAAAATTACCTGATTGTGTTTTTGTGTGACTACGTTGACTTAACTCAGTAAATATTTCTCCCCTAAGTGATATTACAACCCAAAAAGTGATTTTAGCTGCCAAAGAAAATGAAGCCAAGACACCTCTTGTTCTCTATGAATTGCCCAGTGGAAGTGAAGAAAGTTTTGAGCCTTCAGATGTCGCCCATGATAGTTATAACAGTAGTGATTTGGCAGGAGAAGGTCGAGCAGAAAATAGACAATCAAACGGAAGATGAAAAAGAAACCTGATAAAAATAGTGGTTAAGAAATAAAATTAAAATGCTTAGAATGAAGCGTAAAGCTTATTTGGGATTTACTAAAAAAAGATGTGAAACTTTAAGCAAGATTATCCAAAGAGAGCAAGAAATTTAAAAGAATCGTGTACTTCAAAAAATGTAGAATATCTAAAGTAAGGTGTTGTCAAGAATTGAAAAAAAAATGTAGAGAAATGATCTTTAATATATTTTTGGATATGAATTGAGACCAATGGAAAGTTTTTATAACATTATCACATGTATTTAAAACAGAATCATTAAAACAAACCAAAGATCACTGGAGATATATTGGAATTTATACTTATCACCTGAATGGTGGAAATGAGAACTTGCAAATGTGTCGTTTCATGCTTATTAATACATTAGATATTGGCTATATAAAACAATTCCACATTGGATAGATAACAGTTCATACGGAATGACTGCAGACTCTTCAGTCCGCATTTCGACAAAAGAATTTGTAAAAAAAAGATACGCTGAGAGCTACGAATGTTAATTTAGACGAGTTTCTTGAAGTTATATTTGGAATATACTTTTCAAAGCATGAACCATTTGTATGAAGCTTATGTAAACGGATTTTGCAAAAATATAAAGTATCCATCCGGACGCAACATTTTCTCAGAACATTTAAAGAGAAGAACTCATAAAAAAGATCAGTATGCAATGTGTGCTTTTCTTTTAAATACGGAAATGTTACAGAAGAAGTCTATACAGTTCATATAAAAAGACAATGGACTTACAAGCGGTATTTTAAAACCAACTTCACCGTGTATGACTTGAAATCTCGTCGGGATGTCATGTTGTCATGTGTGTTGGTTCAACTTGATTACAATGAAGATTACATTCAGCTTCCTTGCAGACCCAAAGTTATTCCTCCTATTTTAAGTTATCCCCAACTACTACAAGGTCTACCAAAAGAAGCATATTCAAGAGTTAAAATCCTAACCACGCATTCTATGACAGTATTTTACATGATTGAAATTGTTGTGATGAGAAATTTGAAATAGTTTTGAATTTAGAATTGAGTTTAATTAATGGTTCTCTAAGGGGCGAATTTATATAAGAAACTACTGATGGGCTGCCCTTATTTATGATTTTTAATAAGACCATACAGTTAAGGTGCTTGTGGATTCATGATCGTTAATATAAATTTATCTTTATCACTAAAAATGGAGCGGCTGTCTTTAAGAATTCGTTAAATTTCATTTTGAATTTTTGAAGTAGGATCTTTAGATGTTCATAGTTTGGGTTGTAATTTAGGCCTTTACTTAGCAAATCAAGTTCATGTTCGAAAAATTAGTTGATTTGCTAAGTAAAGGCCAAAAGGACAACCCAAACTATAATATTAAAAATGTTTAAGAAATAAGTTATCGCGGTATCAGAAATAGCCCGTCAGTCAGTCAATAACGTTGGATCGCACAGTACCCGAACAACAAATAATTACCCCTGATAGACCAACAACTAGCCCACATTCAACGAATATAAGATCTATCAGTAACAAAATTGAAGAAAATAATTTAACTGTGACAAAAGCCGATAAGGGAAATTCAACCATTATTATGGAGAAAGCCATACTAAGACAAAATGAGCCAATTTATTAAAAACGAACTGCTAATACCGCTTAAGACAGATCCTACATCAAAAATTCAAAATAAAATGAAATAAAATCTTAAAGACAGCCATTTTCAGTGATAAATTTATATTACAAAATGTGAATACAAAAGCGCACCTAAGCTGTATGGTCTTATCAAAAATCATAAACAAGGGCATCCCATCAGGTCAGTAGTTTCGCATATAACTTCGCCCCTTAGAGAACTTATCACTTAAACTCAATTCTAAATTCAAAACAATTTCTCATCACAAGATAATATAAAAAATTCATTCGAACTCGCGCACAAACATTCACATCCCATACAATTCAATTCTCATTTCGTTTGATGTTTCTAGTATGTTTTCAAAAATACGTCTACCACCCATTAAAAATATATTGCAGGGGAATAACATTAACATATAGTTATTTAAAATGAAATTTTACAACTATTTGAACTTTGTATCTCAGAATATTACGAAACATTGCGATATTCAACGGCAATTCTGTATCGCTAATAAATAATTTAATCAAGAGAAAATTTTTAAAATTAACTGTTAATCAAATTTATCCCAACGCGCAACGTGCAACAAAAAACTGGAGAAAAAATATGTTACCTTGAGGGCCAATATCTGATAAAATTTCGAATATCTACAAGAAACAAAAGTTAAATGTAGCTTTCAGACCAAGCAAAAAACTTTGAAACATATTTTTAATGCAAAAACTAAATCTAATAAATCTCGGAAGTCTGGAGTTTATAAGTTAACTTGTGAGGAACGTAATGCCGCCGTATACATTGGTCAAATAGGTAGATCCTTTGAAGTTAGATATAAGGAACATTTTAAGTCATTTCAATTAAATAAAAGTAATTCAAACTACTTTACAGAAGCCCAACACTCCTCTACAAAACCTAAATATTCTACATACAATTCGAAGGGTAGAAAACTTAATATATTAGAATCTATAAAAATATTCAAACACAATAATCATTCAAATAATCTACTAAACGAGCATCTAAATTTCGGAAATTTCACTTTGTTCACCCTGTTAAATTCTACGTAATACCACCCTTAGAATGTAATCACCGACAGTTTAATCCCTTTCCGTATACTATCTCAACACAATTAACCATAATCGTATAAATACTATGATGTTTCAGTGTTTTCTCATTGTATGTTTTGATAATGAACTGTAAAATTCGAAATTGCAATCAACTTTCTTTTAAATAAAGTGATATTTAAGAAAGTAAAATTTCTTGTTTTTACCTGCAACTATACATAGATGTACATTAAAATTGGTTGTTCATATTGAATATTTATGACAAAGCTTCTTTCAGTGATATCGTTCCATTTTTGTCTTCCGAGATTATCAATAAGGCGTCTACATAAAGGGTTACGAGTAATCGATTTCCTTCGATGTTCTTATGATATATAGGGATCTTGTTTCGATTAGGAGAAATTCAAACTCCAGTGCTGAATAGAGTACTTGATTCTAGGGTCAACTTGATTGTTTGAGACCGTAAAGTGTTTTACAAAGTTGACAAAATTTTCCATCTGGTAATTCCATGTAAATCTCTTCATTCAGGTTAGGACGTAACAACATCCATTTGATCGATTTCCCAGTCGTACTTTGCAGCCAGAGCCAATAAAAGTCTGTAGCTCTAGCGAATTAAAGGAGAAAACGTTTCGCCGTAGCCTAAGCCTAGAGTATGAGTTGGAAACGAGTAGTGCATTATATCTTTCGATTTCTCCTGTTGGTGTGGGTTTCGTTTTGAATATGCATTTACTTTTGGTCGGTTTTTGCTGGGAGTATGGGAACAAAGAGACCACGTTCCATTTTCATAATGTCACTTATACGATACTGCCTTCTGTATGAGATGCGAGGGAAACAAAGGGGAGTCGTCAACCCACTTTCTTTGTGAATGTCCTGCACTCATTCGAACCAGGTTCACCTGGTTAGGCCCGGGGATCATCACGGCCGATGCCTTGACCTAAAGGATCGAAGCGTAAAACAGTTCTGAGGAATCTGTCAAGCAGCGAGGTATCCAAATACCCCCTGAAAAACGTAGCATGAGATATTGTACAGGGTCTTTGGCTAGGTGCACTGAACTTTCTTTTAATCCCGTCGCTATCTCAACCAATACAAATACCAATAACGTTACGAAGTGCTTTTGTTGGAACGCAGTTTTTTAGGTAAGTAGCCGTGTTGATTGCTTCAGCCCAAAAACGTTCACTCAGCTTTGAATGGAATAAAATAATCCGAGCCTTTCTGCTACGCCATTCTGTTGTGGATAGTAAGCAACTGTAGTTTGATGCTGAATTCTGCTAATTTGACAATTTGTAGTAATGTTCCATTGATTTATTACGAACCGTTGTCACTTCTGAAATATTCCATCCTGCAACCTGTGTGATTTTCAGCAGATTATTTATATTCTTTAAATTTTTCAACAACTTGCGTTTTTGAACGAAGGAAATTTACTTTTGTGAAACGGCTGTAGACTTCGGTGAATGTTAAAAATATTTCGACCATCCAACTGGCGTTTATTGTAGGTATACGACCACATATATAAGAATGAATCAGTTCTAAACAGTGTTTTGCACGAGTTGCACTACATTTATTGAAAGTCGTACTTCTATGAAACTTTTTTAATAATGTTCTTCTGGAAAATCTATACCTAGTACTGTATATATCGTTATTATTTGTCTGTTTGATATTTTACTTTATCGAAGCCATCAAGTTCCCAAACGTAACTCTCCGATAATTGACTATTACGAAAAAATCTCCGCGTTCCCATGGGCGCACCTTACGGCTTCCGGCAATTAACGGAATCTGCAATCAGGCAATTAATAGAATAATTTTACTTCTTTGAAGAGGTGAATTGGAACCTTCCAGTGTACTAACTGCACTTGTTGCTATATATGTAATCTTTGGGTTTATTTAATTATTAAATTAAACACAAACGGCATAATCACATAGATATTTAATAATAAACTTGGTGGGACAAAACGTGTAGTTAGTTGTTATCAAAAGAAATTATTAATACTGTTTACTGCACATAATGAACAGAAAACGAATAGTAGTTTCTTGCAAAAAGTCCTTCACGCGTTAATCATTCCCTCCTGGGGTAATTAACTTATTATTTAGAGTAAATAACCAATTAGCGAAAATCACCCAGCACAAGCCCAACTCTAGGAGTTAGAAATAACTAGTTCAAAAACGTAACCCCCCCCCCCCCCTTGTATAGACTCTCTTCCTCACCACTTAATGTGGGCACTCACTATTTATTTCACTCGCAGGGCACCTTGGCTAATTTTCTAAACTAAGACAAATTTACTTATCTAACGATGATTACACATCAGAGTTCCGGGATGTGTTCCAAACTAAGTTATTTAACAAATTAATGACATGATTTTTAATTCTTTCTTTGCACCCTATGAAGGAAACTTTAAGAAAAATGAATGAACGGCCCTTAACTTCAGTAATACGTAACTTGAGCGTTGATCGACCGGAACTGCCTTTCCCCCTGCAGGAGTTTTGTTAAAACAACGTAGCCTCTCCTTATTATTACTTCTCTCCCCGACTTTACTTTTGCTCCCCATCTCTCGGTTCTAGCGGAGTCTTTATCTTCTTCCTGATAATGCTTTCGTATACCAGTATTACCGCCTTAAAGCGATAAATTTCACATCATCTAATATGATAAATTAACAATGAGAACTTACAGTTAGAATAATATTCCTATTTATTACAGTATCAAATGATCGAGACGATACATTCCGTTCATTTCAGAGGCTGTGGTTACAATTTTTTCTGGCTCGAGTTCAATTCTACTTTGTGTGATTCTGCATCCATGATCGATAGAATTGAGGTTCATTGATAATCCAGGTCATGTATAACAATTTTTAATGTTGAATTCTTATTATTTGCAAGAAAAAGATTGACAGTGGCGTTGCCGGTGCATTCCAATTTCTGACTATTTGAAATACTCAGTTCTCTATCGGTTTCTTCTTGGAAATCTTGTAAATCTGATTTGTTCGGGGTAAAACGAACTGTTGCCCCATAATCAACAAACCATTCGCCACTAAAGATTTCTGATAATGATTCTTTACAAGTAAGAATAATTGAAGTATGATCTTTCTTCTTGCCTTTTCACGGTTTCTTCGGTTTTGGCCATTTATTAGCTTTGTGCGAATATATGTTACAGTTGTAACATCTGGGTCCTCTTGAAAATGTTTGTGATTTTCTACTCGTTTCTCCTATACTATATAATGATGTGTCAAAGTTCTGAATGGTCGTTGTCTTGACACGTTTTGAAATAATAAGTTTTACACAAATTCCTTCGAACCTTGAATGCCTGAGATGTGGTTTGTGTTGTTCAGGTAGACCTCCTAATATGATACCACCAACAACATAATCCTTGAACGATTGTCCAATATTGTTCAGAGTTGTTCGGCCATATGAACTATCTTGTTCACATATTCTTGTATAGACGAGCATGACTCGAACCTTATTTTGAACAGACTTAAGCATAAACCAACTAATTGAACGAAGCACTATCATCTTCATACGTTCTTCTCAACATTTCACATGCTTCTTTGGTAGTTTTGGCTTCCTTTGTTTCGGCAGCTGCAGTAGATCTTCATTTTAATATTCGTGTGACGTCATCGATGTGAAGTCCCAGTCTGTTTTATGTGACAAATTTTGATAGTTCATTTGACGGCAGTTGTCAGTATAAAAGATCTTGCTGTGAAATATATTATGTGGGCATCTATTTGGATAACATTTCAATGTAACATAGAGTATAATATATCGTATATCATTAGCGGATTCTAAATCTAATCATGCCATTGAATTATTACTTATTAAAATATCACTAAGTTAAACGTTTGTACTTAAAAAGAGAAATACAAAACATTACGCTAACTCAAGACAAAGGTAGGTAGGTACCATCAAAAGGGCGGAAATCATTGTTTATTTTATAAAAATGTAGATGGTGTAATGCCTGTGAGTATAATAGAAGTAAAAGGGTTCAAACAATTTAAGGGGTATTATGCATCCGAGTATAATATAAAATAAACGGGTTCAGACAATTTACGGGATATTATGGCTGCGAGTATATAAATATGGTACATATTACATATACATATAAGCAGCAGATACTAAATACAGGTATACTAGCAAATATTTCCAACAAGTATCAAACCAGCTTCAGAGCGTTCTGCAACAAAATTATACTTTATTATTCATAACCGTCTCAGGAAAATCTCAAATTATTTCCCGAATTTTCCATCTGGAGAGAGTTTTTGTGGGAAAAATAACAGCGGAATCATGATCAGCGACCCAAAAAACCTACTAGAGGTCATTTTTGCAACAAAATTATACTTTATTATTCACAAACATCTCAGGAAAATCTCAAATTTCCCGAATTTTCCATCTGGAGAAAGTGTTTTGGGAAAAATAACAGCTGAATCGAATTTTCCATCTGGAGAGAGTTTTTGTGGGAAAAATAACAGCGGAATCATGATCAGCGACCCAAAAAACCTACTAGAGGTCATTTTTGCAACAAAATTATACTTTATTATTCACAAACATCTCAGGAAAATCTAAAATTTCCCGAATTTTCCATCTGGAGAAAGTGTTTTGGGAAAAATAACTGCGGAATCGTGAGCGACCCAAAAAACCTATTAGAGGTGTTATTTACAACAAAATTATAAATCATATATTATATATAAATTTTCCAAATTTCCCATCAGGAGGGAGTTTTCCGAGAAAACTAACTGCGGAATCGTAATCAGCGACCCAAAAAACATGCTAGGGGGCATTTTCGGCTCTTAATTCATTAAGTTTGGATTGTTTTTATAAGAATGCTCCTCTGAGGGGTTGAAACCCTGTTTTGGGGGGTAGAAAGGTCGACCCCCGCGGTCTTGATAGTCATGAATGATCTGTGGGGTATTAGGAACAAAATGCAAAAAAAAATTTGAAATTCTAGCTTACTATATATATTTTTTTTATTATGGTCTTTTTCCCGGCTTATTGTCTGGACTATAAGAACAGAAGCCCTTTGAATCGATTTTCAAGTTATGATATAATAATGTTCAACCCACGGTCGTACATACGACGTGTATAAGACCGTGGTTCAACCTTAGATTAAACACCGACTGCTTAGATCTAAATCAGTCTGCAATATATTTCTTGGCAGTTTCCAGCATAAAACTATCATAAAGGTTTCCAGAAGTTTTCACGCTGGACGCTCTCAGAATATAATAGAATATTGTTTTTTTACCCGACACAGAATACATATTACAAGCAACGAGTTCTATACACCTCGTTGATTACAAGTTGATGTGTTTTGTGCGGGTCGGAATAAAGAGAAGATTGTTAGATTTCTATGGTCGTTTACTGTCTACTTGAAGTAATATAACAAACAACTGTAAACATAGTTCTAGTATAAGTAGTATACTTGGTAATCAATTTGAGAGCATAAGAACACAAACATAATGTAACTGGAAAATATTAATTGATTAAATTAAATTGATTAATTAAATGATATTAATCATTTTCAAGATTCAACATGATGCCTTTATACCAGATCGTATTGAGTGTATATGCGTTCGTACATTCAGGACTTTGTAGTGATATTACAAATTTGGTTTTTGGAAAAGTTACTGATGGCATGCCAGCCGCATTTGGTGATTTCAATTCTGACGAACTGACCGATGTGTTTGTTTTACGTGATAATGGAAAGAGCATTGAAATATTATTAGCGCATGAAGAAGAACCCTTGTTAAGATCTGCTCAGCCAAAACCATTACTTTGCAGTTTTAAAGATTCCCTAATAACTAGTGTTGTCCCAGGAGATTTTGATGGAGATGCTTTCATGGATGTCATGGTCACTACAATCCGAAAAAATTCTGAAGACTCAAGTTTGTCACGTATATACATTATATGGGGTGGTGCGAATCATCTTAATTGTAGCAATGAAAGCAAACCAGTTGTCAAGATGAGAGGTCAACCACTTGCACTTGATTATAATCAGGACATGATCATTGACTTATTTGGTGAAGATGAAAGTCGAAAAAGAATGTTCTGGATATTTCAACCTAATAGAACTCGGCCCATTGAAATACCAATGGAATATGAACCAGAAAGTTTTGGCAGGTTTAAGTTAAAGAAACCTCACTCACATGCATTCTTAGGTGAATATTTTATCTTTATTATCCATAAGTTTTGAGATATCGGGTGTACATTTTCTGTGATTACTTGAAAGGTAAAAGATCATCTTAATGTAAAAATCATTATTTATTCTCATAGTACTTGAGATTTTTTGATTTTCTAATTTCAGTGATGTATCAGGTGATACATTTTTCCACTTTCTTTAATCATCAAATGGCAAACACTGATTTATATTACCTATCATTATTGTCTAGATGATCTTGTTTTCATTAGTTCAGTTGTTGAATACAAGGATATAGGTTGTGTTCACCATTTATTAAATGCTTCTTGAAATTTTTGATATGAGGATTAATGCAGTTAAATAATACGTCAAAGCAGCCAAGCAACTCATCATTTGGTCATAATTGGGGCTTTTTTTTTTTGCGGGGGTGAAGAAAACCCTTTATGGGGTGGTTATGAGCCTTTGAGTCTCAAGGTCTACTGTGAGTCACCATTCCAGGCATACTCACTAAAAACTTCACCCCCTTTGTAGGCTATTGCCTCCGGTGACACTTAGGCCTGCTGGCCCATTGTATCTCGCCTATGTTTCGTTTCTTTACGGTATGCACTCGAGTATTTTTGTACCTTGTACGAGTTTGTACAAGTCCTTTACAGGATGAGAACTGTATAATACTGGTTCGCCGTTAGGCCTTCCAAAAATTGACTCTTTTGCGATCCAGCGCCTCGCATTTACACAGTATGTGTGTCACTGTTTCTGTATCCTTACCGCAAAGTCTGCATGTCAGGTCGCCATTGTACAGTTCCATTTTGTTAAGGTGCCCAGTTACAACTTTTATTTTTTCCCTATTTAGTGCTAATAGGTCTGTCGTTCTTTTGTTACATGGGGCTTTGATGTATTTCTACTCATGTTCTTTTCCTGGGATTTTTTCCCAGTATTCTTTGTAGTTTTCCACGATCCAGTCTTCTACAGACCTTCGTGCTGTATGTTTTGGTACCCCCGTGGTCTGATCTGGAGCGTTCTCCGACCCTCTTTTTGCAAGTTTGTCGGCTTTTTCGTTGCCTGTCGTTCCCTGATGTCCCGGCACCCAAATTAGCTTAACGCGGTTTCGGTCTGCCAGTTTTTCAAGTTCTTTCTTGCATGTTCATACCAGACAGGAAGTCACTTCCTGACTTCTCATTGCCTTAAGTGCAGCCTGACTGTCTGTCAATATGTGGATCTGCTCATCGTCGATGGCGGTCCGATTGTTTTCCTTCACACATTGGAGGATTGCATATACCTCTGCTTGGAAAACAGAGGAGTGTTTACCCAATGAATAGCTCAAGCCAGTCTTTGGGTTTATTGAATATACTCCTGCACCTGCACCTTTTTCAGTCTTAGACCCGTCTGTATACCAGATCTTTCCCTGTCGAATGTCGCCCCGGTTTGTATGTTCCCATTCAGTCCTTTCTGGTATTGATACCCTGAATGTGTTGTTAAAAGAGTATCGCTTTGGAATGTGATCTGTTCTCATGCCTAACACGTCCCTGGTCATGATTTTTACGATACTCATGTGTCCTGGCCCAATGTGAACATTCTCCAGTGTATTTTGTATTCTGAAAGCACCAAGCCTGGCCTCTCCTTGGATTACCAATTGGAGGGGAAGTAGTGTTTCCATTGCTGCAGTGAGCGTAGATTGCATAGCCCCTGTGATCCCAAGACATGCAAGTCTCTGGACCTTGGTCAGTCTTGTCATGATGGTTCCTCTTTGTTGGGGCTTATAGAGAATAGTAATTAGTGAGAGAGAAAGATCACAATTAGAATTATCTACTAGAAAATAGGAGTTGAAGAAGAATGCTCTTAAACTTCTAATATAATGTGATATCTTACTCATGCCAGATATACCTACTTCTAAACATTTGAAAATTCAGCAGTCTTATACTTATATTGTATACATATTAGCTTTACATTGAAAACTTGTATGTTCAGAAATTTTAATAGTTTTTTTTTACATTCAGATTTGAATGAAGATAACACAGCCGATTTATTTATAACAACCACGGAAAATTTTGAGGTTTGGTTTGGAAATGAGGTACAAGGAAAGTTCTTATTCAATCGAACCATTCCTCATCCTCCAAATTCTCTAGTCATTGGTCAGTCTTCATTTGTAGATGTGGAGCTTAAGGGAAAAATGAATCTTCTAACACCAGTATGTTTCCAAGGGAAAGAATGTAATGATAGTGCATTATTTATGTTTTCTGAGGGAGAATGGCATAATTTACGTATCGATTTTAAGGATATTGATGGAAATTTATGGAGGTTTTATAAAAGTGAAGGCAGCAAATATACTGATGTTATAACGCTACGTCATGGTGACTTCAATATGGATGGGTACCCAGATATTTTAGCTACTTTAGCACCTGTAAACTCTGATAAACCACAATCATTTTTACTTGAAAATGTTGAATGTCATACAGCTTGTGGTACATATAAGAGGTCTTATATGATCAAATGGAATGCATTAAGTTTCTATAATGGCACTGTTTTGGCATCATTTTTCGATTTTTATCAAGATGGTATTTTAGATATAATTCTAGTAACTTTTGATGGCAAAGAATATAAAGCTGCAGCTTTTAAGAACAGCTTGGATTACGACGCTAATTTCATCAAAGTTATGGTACTGACAGGGCTTTACAACAAAAATAACCCAATGATAATGGGGAGAGTTGGAAAGAAACGCCGAACTTATGGAACTAATTTACCTGGACCGAGCATTTCATATATGACTACAACTCAAGAGGGTGGTATTAGACATGCGATGTCAGCTCAACTCCCCCAATCTGCACATTTCAGCCTCAATTTACCATACACTATTTTCGGATTAGGACGAACGCCCAATTTTATTGATTCTTTATCTGTTGGTTTATCGAATCGTTCACGAGATTGGATGCCAATAATACCTAATTCTCAGATGGTTGTGATACCTTGGCCACCAAATGTGCCATACAAATGGAAAATGCAACTTTTTGTGACGCCAAGTAAATTAATTTTGATGTCAGTGGCTGCATTAACTGGCGTTTGTGGCTTGATAACGGTATTAATTGGTGTTTTATATTGGAAGGAAAGACAAGAGGACAAGAAAGAGAGACTTTCTGAATCACATAGATTTCATTTTGATGCTATGTAAATAATATAAATAGATGTCTTATTATTTATTATCTAAATAGATTAATTATTATTAGAAACTTGTGCAGTTATTTCCAACATCAGCAATATTCATTGATGGAAATATAGGTTTATCAATGATTCATCTAACCCTCGGAGAATATTTATATTAACTTATACATATTATATGCTAAATGTCTGCGAATGAATTTTCATTCCTGGAACTTATCGGCTCCACAACAAAACATCACGTGAAGATTTGACATTCATGTGTGAAGTGTTAACATATATATATCATATATATATATATATATATATATATATATATATATATATATATATATATATATATATATATATATATATATATATATATATTTGTATGTTTTCTTGGTATATATATATATATCTGTATGTTTTCTTGGTATATTGGTTCGTAGATATACTGAAAATAAAATAAAAATTCTTTTTGACGTTTCGACAATGTTTATTGTCTTTATCAATATCCTCAAAAGGACCAATTTCACGACGTTTCGGCAAAGTCACATTTGCCATCTTCAGGTGATTCGACCGTAGTGTCTGGAAGATCTAGGCGAACTGACGCTTACTTGGAGCTGCAAGATACTGAGCCGACATGATATCAAAACAACCTTCACAACAGATAGGAAAATCAAAAATGTTCTTCGGAATCCAAAAGACAGAATTCCTCTAGAATGCCAAGGAGTGTACGAGGTACCATGTGGTAATTGTGAAAAGACATACATCGGACAGACCAACAGACGCATCGATGTGCGAAATACAGAACATGCAAACGCTGTGTCGAGAAACGAAACCACTTCTTCACTAGCTGAACATGTAAGAAATACTGGCCATATGATCAACTTTAGCGGCACAAAGACTCTAATTACCAGCAACATGGAAACCCGCTTTAGAAAGTCGGAAGATACAACCCAAAACAAGAGAGAACGTGATATCCAGTGCACGTGCAATAGGTCACGGAAACTTTCCGGCTGATTCCAGCGTCGCAATGACGTCATCCAAACGTGTCACTCGGAGCCAAACACGTAGAAATCAACCAAGCGTGAAATAGTTCGAAAGTCCAAAGGTCAAGCATAACGGGGGATATAAATACCTGTCGCTCCAAGTAAGCGTCAGTTCGCCTAGATCTTCCAGAAACTACGGTCGAATCACCTGAAGATAGCAAATGTGACTTTGCCGAAACGTCGTAAAATTGGTCCTTTTGAGGCGAACTAGATTTTCCAGACTCTACGGTCGAATCACCTGAAGATGGCAAATGCGACTTTGCCGAAACGTCGTGAAATTGGTCCTTTTGAGGACCGAAACCACACAACGCGGATCAATACCCGAGAATCCAGTTCTACACATTACGTCCGCGAGAACCTAAGAAGAAACATATATATATATATATATATATATATATATATATATATATATATATATATATATGTAGAACTGGATTCTCGGGTATTGATCCGCGTTGTGTGGTTTCGGTCCTCAAAAGGACCAATTTCACGACGTTTCGGCAACGTCGCATTTGCCATCTTCAGGTGATTCGACCGTAGAGTCTGGAAAATCTAGGCGAACTGACGCTTACTTGGAGGGACAGGTATTTATATCCCCCGTTATGCTTGACCTTTGGACTTTCGAACTATTTCACGCTTGGTTGATTTCTACGTGTTTGGCTCCCAGTGACACGTTTGGATGACGTCATTGCGACGCTGGAATCAGCCGGAAAGTTTCCGTGACCTGTTGCACGTGCACTGGATACCACGTTCTCTCTTGTTTTTGGTTGTATCTTCCGACTTTAAAGCGGGTTTCCATGTTGCTGGTAATCTTAGTCCGTCATCTCGTTTGTTAAGACTATGTGGACGTTTCTCGATCTCTATTGCCTCCCTGGTTATTCTGGTGTAGAAGTGTTCAATGTTGGCTAGAGTCTTTGTGCCGCTAAAGTTGATCATATGGCCAGTACTTCTTACATGTTCAGCTAGTGAAGACGTGGTTTCGTTTTTCGACACAGCGTTTGCATGTTCAGTCTTTCGCACATCAATGCGTCTGTTGGTCTGTCCGATGTATGTCTTTTCACAATTACCACATGGCACCTCGTACACTCCTTGGCATTCTAGAATGCCAAGTCGAAAGTCCAAAGGTCAAGCACAACGGGGGACACAAACACCCGTCCCCCCAAGCAAGCGTCAGCCCGCCCAGACCCTCCAGACTCCACGGCCGAACCACCCGAAGATGGCAAACGCGACCCCGCCGAAACGCCGTGAAACTGGTCCCCCTGAGGACCGAAACCACACAACGCGGGTCTGGGCGGGCTGACGCTTGCTTGGGGGGACGGGTGTTTGTGTCCCCCGTTGTGCTTGACCTTTGGACTTTCGACTTGGCATTCTAGAATGCCAAGGAGTGTACGAGGTGCCATGTGGTAATTGTGAAAAGACATACATCGGACAGACCAACAGACGCATTGATGTGCGAAAGACTGAACATGCAAACGCTGTGTCGAAAAACGAAACCACGTCTTCACTAGCTGAACATGTAAGAAGTACTGGCCATATGATCAACTTTAGCGGCACAAAGACTCTAGCCAACATTGAACACTTCTACACCAGAATAACCAGGGAGGCAATAGAGATCGAGAAACGTCCACATAGTCTTAACAAACGAGATGACAAACTAAGATTACCAGCAACATGGAAACCCGCTTTAAAGTCGGAAGATACAACCAAAAACAAGAGAGAACGTGGTATCCAGTGCACGTGCAACAGGTCACGGAAACTTTCCGGCTGATTCCAGCGTCGCAATGACGTCATCCAAACGTGTCACTGGGAGCCAAACACGTAGAAATCAACCAAGCGTGAAATAGTTCGAAAGTCCAAAGGTCAAGCATAACGGGGGATATAAATACCTGTCCCTCCAAGTAAGCGTCAGTTCGCCTAGATTTTCCAGACCTACGGTCAAATCACCTGAAGATGGCAAATGCGACTTTGCCGAAACGTCGTGAAATTGGTCCTTTTGAGGACCGAAACCACACAACGCGGATCAATACCCGAGAATCCAGTTCTACACATTACGTCCGCGAGAACCTAAGAAGAAACATATATATATATATATATATATATATATATATATATATATATATATATATATATATATATATATATATATTTGTATGTTTTCTTGGTATATTGGTTCGTATATATACTGATAATGAAATAAAAACTCTGTTTTGACGTTTCGACAACGTTTATTGCCTTTATCAAAAATTGTTAATTGAATTAGTGTTTCCATGTAATTTAGAAAAGAATACCTCGAAAAAAGATTAAATGGCCACAAATATACCAAAAATTCATCAACTGCGCTCAATAAACATGTGAAAGACACTAACCATACTTTCGACTACAACAATACAAAAATTTTAAATATTGAAACAAACGACAACAAACGTTTGATATTAGAATCTATTCAAATTAAAAAGAACAATTGTGTAAATGACAAAATAGATTCCAATCTTTCGAAACTGTACAATAATCTAATTCAAACTTAACAAAATTTTATTAATTTGAAGTACCACTTTCCATTGTCTATTTAAAATTCAACCTAAAAAAGATGAAGTATTATTTAACTATGACACTATAGAGTAACAATTTTGAGGTTAAATTCCATAGAATTATCTTAAACTTGAATAGTTATGATAGAAATACTTATCATAGAGTAACTAATTCATTCAATAATTCATAGATATTTATAATTGTACAATATTGGAATGTCTTGTATTTAATCAAATTCAATCTATTTCAAATTGTAGTTAGCCATACATTACTCTTTCACTCACAACCGATCCAATGTTTTCTGCAGTTTTAATTGGATCTTAAAACACAAGTCGGCTGCAGACGCATTTCATTAATCAAAATCATCTATTCTTTTCTAAATTACATGGAAACACTAATTCAATTAACAATTTTTGATAAAGGCAATAAACGTTGTCGAAACGTCAAAACAGAGTTTTTATTTCATTATCAGTATATATACGAACCAATATACCAAGAAAACATACAAATATTACAAATGGTTCAAGAATATCAACAAAAGAATATATATATATATATATAAACAAGTTTAAAGTTTCTTTGCCTAATTGGCCACTATCGTGTATGTAACTTAAGAGATATAGAATTAAATTTTCTGAATTATGAAGATAACTTAGATAATTTAACATAGGATTATAAAGATGAATAAACGTAAAAGATTGAACCATAGGCGGGATTCGAACCCACATTTCTGGATTTCCAGTCCAGGGTGTTTACCAATTACACCACTTCGGTCCTGTTAGATTTTTATAATTTTGTAAATATAAACCTCTGAAAGGATAGTAGATCATTGATGAACACAATGCGATTAGATGAATGTGCGTGAATAGTTGATCGATGGTAGGGCATCGAATCGCATTGTGTTCATCAATGATCTACTATCCTTTCAGAGGTTTATATTTACAAAATTATAAAAATCTAACAGGACCGAAGTGGTGTAATTGGTA
The DNA here is from genome assembly GCA_958510875.1 of Endomychus coccineus. NCBI lineage: Eukaryota > Metazoa > Arthropoda > Insecta > Coleoptera > Endomychidae > Endomychus > Endomychus coccineus. Next base: position 110,150,180 of record OY294069.1, read on the forward strand.
AACACCCTGGACTGGAAATCCAGAAATGTGGGTTCGAATCCCGCCTATGGTTCAATCTTTTACGTTTATTCATCTTTATAATCCTATGTTAAATTATCTAAGTTATCTTCATAATTCAGAAAATTTAATTCTATATCTCTTAAGTTATATATATATATATATTGTTATGATTTCATTTCATAGACAATAAAAATTTAAAAATAATAACTTACCGAACTATGAAAATCAGAAAAGATCAAATAAAAAAAATATTTTATGGAATTCAAAACAATAATAAAAGCTAAATATTAGTTAGGATATTAATATTAACAATGTAAAACATAATAAACAACGATGTAATAGAATAAGATGTGATAAACAAGAACTTCAGTGAAAGTGAAGAAACGTTCAGTGTAACGAAATCATAAATCATAAGTAAAAATGATTACAAAACTATCATGAGATAGTACAAAACATTGAATAATGTTATAGATGTAAGTTAGGATTAGTAAATTTGAGTTATGTAATGTTAAAAGAATGTTATTGATATAATATGGTATGTATTAGATTTAAGAATAAGTAACTGTCAAGAAAACCATAAATATGGGAATAATCATATTAATAATAACCCAATCATAGGTTATATTATACCAAAGTGTGGGGAAAAATGTAGGCAATATTAATTTAAAAAGAAGGAATCGCTAACAATTAAAATAAGTTGAAAATCTCAAATAATTCAAAAAGTAAAGTATACTAAATTCTGATTGGTCAATAGGAATTTCTAATGTCAATCTGGTAACAATGAAGACTTGTGTCAGTTTTACAACAATTAACTTGGCATCCTTGATTTGAAAAGCAATCATCTCATAGGTTGATTATGACATAAAGTAGCGTCGGTTTTGGAGGCCTATAAATACGAATCTGAAAGTAAAGAAGTTTAGTTTTGCCATTACATCTGTAGACTGAAAGTACTCCTGCAACTCACCAAAATTTCATAACCTATAAAAAACCAGTGAACGAAAGTGTTCCAAACTTCGATAGGTTCAAAGAAACCAAAGTTAATAAGTTTTATATAAAGTCAACGATTATCCAAGTATCTGAATCCAGTAAAAAGGCTGTAATAACCTCCAATTAAGAAGAAATTTCCAACGATTGCCAATCATCAATAATTTCAATAAATCATCGAAAAGTTTCATGTTTTATCTAAAAGGATAAAACAAAGTATTATCAACAGTTCCTGATTCTCAAGAAGAAGTAATCCAAATTAATTACCTGTGATTATTGTGAAAAAGCATAGTATTGTGTAAAAGTGAATCATCAACGAAATTATAAAAGAATTAAATCGAAAATTGCCAACATAGTTAAACACACTTTTGGATATAAACTAAAAGTAAGTTTGTTTATTATATTTCCATTGTAGTGTTATTTGTAAATCTGAAAGAAAGATTGTCGTTTGTAATTTTGTAAACAACTATTAATATTGAATAGTTTTGAGGTTAAAGCTAGTTCTATGCTTAGAACATAAAATAAAATTGTAAATTAGAAACCCGAGATAAATAGAGTCATAGAGATTTAAATATAGAAACTTTTTAACATTCAAAGAATATTGTGTTTAATTCCATAAAATAATAATAATAAAAAAGAGAAAGTTCATTATTATTCATAATCAATAAATTAAAAGCTAGCCGGAAGCATTAATAATAATAATAATCAATAAATAAAATAAACTCAGTAAGAGTTTAGTTAATAATTGTCACCACAACGTGGGGCAAAATAAACTCATAAAAAGACTTTTAGTTAATAATATATATATATATATATATATATATATATATATATATATATATATATATATATATATATATATAACTTAAGAGATATAGGATTAAATTTTCTGAATTATGAAATAACTTAGATAATTTAACATAGGATTATAAAGATGAATAAACGTAAAAGACTGAACCATAGGCGGGATTCGAACCCACATTTCTGGATTTCTAGTCCAGGGTGTTTACCAATTACACCACTTCGGTCCTATTAGATTTTTATATTTTTGTAAATATAAATCTCTGAAAGGATAGTAGATCATTGATGAACACAATGCGATTCGATACCCTACCATAGATCAACTATTCACGCATATTCATCTAAAGTTCAGTCGTTTTTTGAAGTAAGGATTGTAGGTTAGTACTGCTATGGTTGGCAGTTACTTGACAGTTCTTATTCAAATGACAGCATCCCTGGTTCTTATATATTTCAATAGAACTGACTGAGAATTGTTCTGGTTAATTATAAACAAGTTTAAAGTTTCTTTGCCTAATTGGCCACTATCGTGAATGTAACTTAAGAGATATAGGATTAAATTTTCTGAATTATGAAATAACTTAGATAATTTAACATAGGATTATAAAGATGAATAAACGTAAAAGACTGAACCATAGGCGGGATTCGAACCCACATTTCTGGATTTCTAGTCCAGGGTGTTTACCAATTACACCACTTCGGTCCTATTAGATTTTTATATTTTTGTAAATATAAACCTCTGAAAGGATAGTAGATCATTGATGAACACAATGCGATTCGATGCCCTACCATAGATCCAGAAATGTGGGTTCGAATCCCGCCTATGGTTCAGTCTTTTACGTTTATTCATCTTTATAATCCTATGTTAAATTATCTAAGTTATTTCATAATTCAGAAAATTTAATCCTATATCTCTTAAGTTACATACACGATAGTGGCCAATTAGGCAAAGAAACTTTAAACTTGTTTATAATTAACCAGAACAATTCTCAGTCAGTTCTATTGAAATATATAAGAACCAGGGATGCTGTCATTTGAATAAGAACTGTCAAGTAACTGCCAACCATAGCAGTACTAACCTACAATCCTTACTTCAAAAAACGACTGAACTTTAGATGAATATGCGTGAATAGTTGATCTATGGTAGGGCATCGAATCGCATTGTGTTCATCAATGATCTACTATCCTTTCAGAGGTTTATATTTACAAAAATATAAAAATCTAATAGGACCGAAGTGGTGTAATTGGTAAACACCCTGGACTAGGAATCCAGAAATGTGGGTTCGAATCCCGCCTATGGTTCAGTCTTTTACGTTTATTCATCTTTATAATCCTATGTTAAATTATCTAAGTTATTTCATAATTCAGAAAATTTAATCCTATATCTCTTAAGTTACATACACGATAGTGGCCAATTAGGCAAAGAAACTTTAAACTTATATATATATATATATATATATATATATATATATATATATATATATATATATATATATATATATATATATATATATATATATATATATGCTGTATTGGGTTGCCGGGATATACTCCGCGTTGTCGTAGATTGGTTTCGATAGAAACCGTTGATATGACGACGTTTCGGCACAATCTCATGTGCCATCTTCAGGTCTTCTCTTCAGGGCTGCTGCTCTGCTTCGCACTTTTAGAAACTTCAAATTAATTATGACATAATTATTTCAAACGTAAAGTAAGACACACGTTTTAGATTCCACAACCACCCTTGACCAAGATAATTTTTGATATCCCGGTACATCTGTTCCTCTCATATTTTAAAAAACATAAAGTAATTTTATCTATAACTTTGATACTCACATCAATAGAAACATAGTGAATTGACATCATACTGTGTAATTTACAATCATGTAATTACTAAAATCAAATGGCAACATACAATTATTCAATAAAAGATATCCGATGAAATTGTCCACCGTCGACACATAGCAAAAATCATATTTTTCTCTATTTTAACACAGTTGGGGGTAGTCGAATTTTTTTTATTTTAACGAGCAGCCATATTGGATCGACTTTATGCAATCTTTAAATTTTGATGACGAATTCTTAATCGGCAAAAAAACCCTTAATTGGTTATGAATTTCGTCAAAATCGGACCAATAAATTTCGATTTGAAAGATTTCAATCCTTTAAGTTACCCAATTAGGCAGTGCGGACAAACGTCCATTCTCGGTAAGTTGCGTTTTTTTTTCTTCAATTTTCTAACGAAACGTTTATTTGACATTAGCTAGATGCTCCAGGCATTTTCAAAAGTCCAGAATTCACCCTTCCTTTCGAACCACACCTCAAAATTGACGGGTTTTTCAGGAAAAGTCGGGCAATACTTAGTTTTGGAGAAAAGTTATAAATCAAAAAATGTGTATTTTTCAACAACAAATAATGTCTACTCATTTTAAAATATATTTTTTTTCCATTTTTCAGTATTTACATTTAAATATCTCTTGAACCATCCAACCGATTTGAATATTTTTGATCTCGTTTGAAAGAGCATTTTATGATATTTTGAAAAAATAATTTCGTTGACCCGTTTAGTTGAAAACAAATAAACTAAAAGGCGTTATCCACAGGGATTACATGTTTTGTGATTTTTGGAAAAAGTTAAATGGAATGGTACTATTTTCTAAACAGACCCTCAGCTGTCATAAACATAGCTAAATTTTAGTGACAACCGCATTGCAATATCCCCATCCGTTCTCGATTTACATGAGGAAATGTAAAAAATTCAAGTACCTCTATCGGATCAAGTTACCTTTGCGAGAAAAAGAAATCACATAGCCATGGTAACCGATGTAATTTAAATTACGATTCAATTTTCTTCCCACTTAGCACAAAATTGTTGACACGTCTTCCTTCCTGTACACTTTATTTAGGCTTACGACTGGTTCGAAACTAGTTTTGGAGCGTGTTTAAAGGCCAACGGGCCAAAGGAACATCAGTAATAGCAATAAAACAAAAGATGCACAAAATACTTATAATTACTCAAAGTTTAACCACAAATAGCTCACAAATGTTCAAAATGACTTCCATCATTCTCGATGCACTTATTTAATCTAATTTCGGTAGAAAAAACAGCTGCTTCAATTTCAGCCCTGGACACGCTCCTAATGGCATTTCGTATTCTCTCCATCATATTTTCCCTGGTAGTTGGTTTCTCTTAAAAAACCAAGTCTTTCAGTCTACCTCATAGGTAAAAATCTAAACAAGTTAGATCCGTCGAACGCGCCGGCCAGGGAAATAAACTTCCTCTTCCAATAACACGATACGGATATTGCTCGTCTAAATGCTGACGTACGTTTCGGTTATAATGCGCCGAACAACCATCAAGCTGGAACCACATGTTCCTTCTTGTTTCCAAGGAGACTTCTTCTAAAAATGCTGGAAAGAAAACGTTCAAAAATTCCAAAAACCTGTCTCTGTGGAGGGTTTTGTCAAAAAAATGTGGGCCTATAATTTATCCTTCCACGATTCCACACGTTCAAGCTCCAGCGATTTTTAGGTTCTACTTGCCGCATCCAATGTGAGTTTTGCTTTTAATTTACACCCCCTGCCCAACTGAAAGTTGCTTCATCCGTCCATAATATTAGTGATAGAAAATTTGGATTTTGCCGAATCATATTCAACAGCCAGTGGCAATGGTTCAGTCTACTATCATAATCAGTATCATTTAATGCCTGATGTAAAACAATACGGCAGGGATGCATATTATTATCTTGAAGAATCTCGTGGGCAATTGTTTTTAAGACTCCCAGGTCGTAGGAAATTGTTCTGTTACTTAAGGTGGGATCATATCGTACGTAGGCCAAGACGTTAGCAATATTTTCCTCGATGCGTGTTCTACGCATTCTCAGAGGTGCTTGAATGGGCTGCACGTTGCCAGTCTGCCAATCTTGAAAACACTTCTTGGAAAAAATTTCTTCTTTGTGGAAATTACATTGCATATTGTCGCGACACAATTGCAGCATTTTCGAAACATTCAAAATAAATGCGTAACATATCATACGCTTCCGCGTTAGTATATGGCATATTAAAAAAAAAATGTATCTAAACGTAAATCTAAGCCACAGAACTATCACAACTAGCCTTTGACAGTTGTCAAATCCGTAATTTTTTCAATTTAGCAATTTTTATGGCTATGTGATTTGTTTTTCTCGCACAGGTAACTTGATCCGATGATATAGGTACTCGAATTTTTTACATTTCCTCCTGTAAATCGAGAACCGATGGAGATATCGCGATGCGGTTTACACTAAAATTTAGCTATGTTTAATACGGCTAAGGGTCTGTGAAGAAAAAAGTACCGTTCTATTTACCTATCCCTGCGGATAACGCCCTCTAGTTTATTTGTTTTTGATTAAACGGTTCAGCAAAATTATTTTTTCAAAAGATTATAAAATGCTCTTCCAAACGAGATCAAAATTATTCAAATCGGTTGAATGGCTCAGGAGATATTTGAATGTAAATATTGAAAAATGCATTGGCCTCCCCCTCCGTTGTTATTACAGATACGAAAAAATGTTGCGGAACAAAATGATACCGATATTTATGATGTTTTCAAAGTTATAGGTCATCGTTCAACTTTCCGAGATAGAGGGAATTTTATGTTTCTTCATAGCAGTTACGCCTCCTAGCGGTTGAATTACGAACTTCAAAATAATTTCCAGCCATTTCTCTTGCCCACTTTATTCATGAGGATTTATTTCCCCAAACCTCTAGGTCTTAACATTGTCTAGATACAGTCGCTCCGTACCTTTATCCGGACATCCTGTACAGTCAAAGAAGAAATTCTTTAAATTAAATGGACTCCAGAAGAGGGCAACCTACAATACATTTTGCTTGTAGTATTGTAAAAGAAACAAACCCGGAGCTGTAGGTAGCTCGTGTAGGGGTAGTTTGGAGTATTGCATTGGTTCATAGTTATAATCCAGTAGTGAAGCAATATTAAACGTAGTATTTGTGCAACAGAAGTTATTTATTCCTAGGGGTAAATTAGCGCGTTTCGCGAAAATGTTAGCTCCCTTTAAATCATTTTTGTGACAGTTCCATAACACCCATAATTTAATCCGACATAGAACTCGATTGTGTAAATTCTCTGTGTCTTACTGCCGCAAGGGACTCGAGAGGAAATTGTGATATCAGACCAACAGGGTAAGTGTATTTTGCAAAGAGTTCTTGGCCTTTCTGTCTCTCTCGCACGATTTCCACCACTCTCAGTAATTACGTAAGAGAACGCACGATTTCCACCACTCCCAGTAATTTCGTAAGAGAATTAGAGGCGGTATACATCACGCTTCTCGTAGTGTGCGACAAGGACAGATAACCCACGAGATAGAACCAATGTTATATCATAGGTATAGGACTTGTCTCCTCTATTAGTAGAACTCTTTGGTATTGTGATTGCCAGTTACCTCTGTTATATTGACTTCAACCTCTGAGTTGGCGATATAATATAATGCGGTTATTCAATCTTCTGACTGTTACAAGTGGTGTATCAGCGGTGAGATACGCTATCAAACCTATTCACGTACCTGGAAAATTAAATTGTTGACAGAAACATTATAGCTTCAGAAATCAGAAGTTAAGAAAATTGGGTTATAACATAACTTGCGGTTGGGTGTATTACTGGTTTGGAAGTAAAAGCATAGAGCGGCTGCTTTCACATTGGAACTGCTAGTAGTTGATAACCTCGGTCGTTGATTGAAAGAGTTGAGAAGATACCCAACACGAGTAGACAGGGGGAGAGGGGCCCGGACGGTTCAAAATACTGTCTCCTCTCCAATTTAGGCGTAGGTCTCTGTCGGGCAGTTGGCGTGCTGTTAAGTAGGAGAGGGCCCTATGAACATGTCTAGAGTCTAACGACGGGAAGGCAGGGTGCGTTAAAACCCCCACAGTTTATATCGTGTACCTTCATCAAATTTCCGCGATATCGTTTATCCAAAATTTATTCGAATCTTGATTCAAAAATTCTTCACAGTTTTTTATGATTATTCTTAAAATTAATAATCTTTCTTATAGGGGAACCACATCCTTTTGTTACCCCAACAAACCTACCAACGGAACCAAGTCCCAAAACATACGCTAAAAAAATAGCACGTCAAATCAGTACCACGTCTTCTACAAATTCAGAGGATGTAATCATCGATTTTGTGAAGGATTCTCCAACTACAGGTCGTACTTTTCGAAAATCCGCATCTAGCAGTACTCTCAGCAGTAAAGTGAGCGAACGTTTGTTAGCAATGCCTTCCAAAACAGAATCATTGCTACAAAGAAAGACTAGGGCATTAACAATTAAGATAACAAAGTTGAAATATAAATTGAAAGCTAGGTATTCGCAAACATATAGACTGAAACAAAAGCAAAAGTCTCACAAATAGAACAATCATGAATAATTTACTGAGATTTAAGAGTAATGCTACAAGAACGAAATTCGAAATGGTTATTAGCTGAGAAACAATTAGCCCTTTCCTTATATTATAAATCTAGTGCATATAAATATATGGTGAATAACTTCAAACTATCTCTCCCATCTGTTCGAGTGATCCAAACGTGGTTAAAAGTGTTCAATTTGAAAACCGGATTGAAAACAACACTTATTAATAAACTTTCTTTGAAAGCAAAATGTATGACTGATCGTGAGAAGATGTGTGTTGTGATGTGTGATGAGATTGTTTTGAAAAAACAATTGGAATACAATAGATCTGAAGACAACGTAGAAGGTTACCAGGATCTGGGGATGTTACACCGGGAGGAAAAATTTGCAGACACAGCTCTCGTATTTTTCATTTGTGGTCTTCTCCATAATTGGAAGATAATACCCCTGTGTTACTACACATCTTCCGGTCCCGTGAAAAGTGTTTCACTGCAGCACATCATCATCGATGTGATAAGGGCATTAAGGAATATGTCATTCAATCCCCAGGTACTCGTCTGTGATCAGGGATCGAATAATAGAAGTGCGTTAACTTTGTTGGGTGCTACAAAAGATAATCCTGTTCTGGATGTGGATAGTCAAAAAGTATTCACATGTTTTGATGCACCTCATTTAATAAAAAGCTTACGTAATAATTTCATGAATCCAAAATTGACTTTTATTGTTAACAAAAAGCGCGTTTCTTGGTCTGACATTGTCAAAATCTACACTCCCGATCAAACTAGTTCAACTTCCAGAGCAATGATCAAAATTACGGAAAGTCATATTTATCCCACAAATTTTCAAAAAATGAGAGTCAAATTAGCAACACAAATTTTTTTACATACTGTTGCTGCAACAATGATCACTGCAGATAAAACGAAACAGGTGAATAGTTCCACAATACTAGACACTGCAGATTTTATTGAAAATATTAATCATATATTTGATGCTTTAAATAGTAGAGTGTTGAAAGATCAGAATCCCCATAAGAGAGCCTTATCTATTTATCAAGATCTACCTGAGAAAGTTTTGACTAATGCTTTATTATATTTTCAAAATGTAGAAGTTTTCGAAGGCGAGAAACCAAGAAATAATATTTACTGCTTAAACGGCTTTTTATGGACTATTAAAGCAATTCTATTATTATGGTCCTTTTTGAAAGAGAAGAAAATAAATTATTTGTTGACGAATTTTTTGACTCAAGACCCCTCGGAATTTTTTTTTTCTGTAATCAGAACACGGGGAGGTTATAACCCCACACCTACTGTACGACAATGCCGCATTTCAATTCAACACAACATGAACATAAGACTTCAAATGGCTGCAAACGCAGGAAATTGTGAGGTGGACGAAAGCGACATGTTGGACCTTCAAAATCAGATTCCTGTGATTTTAGTGGAGAAAAGGAAATAATTAATCCGAACAAAGCCAATGACAATGATGTGCCACAAAATGAATTTGAGAGTGATTGGTATCCAGATGAATGCATAGGTGATGCAGAGCCTACAAATATTACTCTGGAAACATGTTCCAATGTTTATGTTGCTGGCTATCTAGTAAATAACATTCTGAGAAAAACAAAATGTAAATATTGTGAAGTGAAACTGCTCAAAAACAGTTGTGAAATACTTCAAGGAAATGAACTTCTTCTCTTGGATAAAGATTACTCATGTTCTGCAAGTGTGAAATTTCTGAAACGACCAACGGAAGAGTTTTGTAACATTTTACCTTTTTTATTTTCAAAATTTAATGCTCTCTTCGATATATATAAATGCGGACCAAATGTTGCACAAAATATTGAAAACTCCATTTTAAAGTCGCTAAATGTTCATCACGGTTGGTTTGCAGACAATGATAGTTCAGAATGTGTAAAACATAGAATAAACATTGTGAAGTTATTTATAAAAATGAAAATTTTTCGCAACTTAAAATGGGAATCGCAACGGCTCACATCGAAGAAACGAAAAAGTTCTTTAAGCAGCTTTCCTAAACCTAATCGGAAAGTACGAATTCTTTCTTAAAATTTTGATAATGAGATACAATTTTAAAAATTTTGTTTCTATGTGCTTATGCATTATTTTATATGCAAATACTGCTTCGACGTGCCACTACATGTACCACCAGAATCCAAACATTTATATTTATTTGTTTATCTTGTTTGAATCTTGTAAAATATCCTGGGCGGGTACAATCGTATTAAATTATCATTCTATGAATTTTAATAAAATCAAATGTTTGATTTTTTCCATAGCACTGTTTAGATAATGAGATACAATTTTATAAATTTTGTTTCTATGTGCTATATATGCATTATTTTATATGAAAATACTGCTTCGACGTACCACTACATGTATCACCAGAATCCAAACATTTATATTTATTTGTTTATCTTGTTTGAATCTTGTAAAATATCCTGGGTCGGGTACAATCGTATTAAATTATCATTCTATGAATTTTAATAAAATCAAATGTTTGATTTTTTCCATAGCACTGTTTGATAATAAGATACAATTTTATAAATTTTGTTTCTATGTGCTATATATGCATTATTTTATATGCAAATACTGCTTCGACGTACCACTACATGTACCACCAGAATCCAAACATTTATATTTATTTGTTTATCTTGTTTGAATCTTGTAAAATATCCTGGGCGGGTATAATCGTATTAAATTATCATTCTATGAATTTTAATAAAATCAAATGTTTGATTTTTTCCATAGCACTGTTTAGATAATGAGATACAATTTTATAAATTTGGTTTCTATGTGCTATATATGCATTATTTTATATGCAAATACTGCTTCGACGTACCACTACATGTATCACCAGAATCCAAACATTTATATTTATTTGTTTATCTTGTTTGAATCTTGTAAAATATCCTGGGCGGGTACAATCGTATTAAATTATCATTCTATGAATTTTAATAAAATCAAATGTTTGATTTTTTCCATAGCATTGTTTGATAATAAGATACAATTTTATAAATTTTGTTTCTATGTGGTATATATGGATTATTTTATATTCAAATACTGCTTCGACGTACCACTACATGTACCACCAGAATCCAAACATTTATATTTATTTGTTTATCTTGTTTGAATCTTGTAAAATATCCTGGGCGGATACAATCGTATTAAATTATCATTCTATGAATTTTAATAAAATTAAATGTTTTATTTTTTCCATAGCACTGTTTAGATAATGAGATACAATTTTATAAATTTTGTTTCTATGTGCTATATATGCATTATTTTATATGCAAATACTGCTTCGACGTACCACTACATATACCACCACAATCCAAACATTTCTATTTATTTTGTTTATCTTTTGGTTCTTCCAGTTAAAATATTCTCAACAGTTATCCATAGCTGAGGAACGCGAATATTTAAGTTTTTTAGTCAATACTAATTTATTTCAAGATTGGTAGGTATAATTTGGTCATTTGGTATTTGCATATGTTTATGGAGTTGAATGTTTAGGGAAAATCTGAAATAGCCATTTATAAAAGTAAATAAATATTTGTTTGTATATTTAGTGGAAAGTTGTTTTGTTAACAGATAAAATTTATGGTGTCCCATGTTTAGTATTCCCAGGAAGAAACCCCCTCTGGGTATCTGCAAACATATTCCTTTCCCCGAAAATTGGTTAGTCGAGTTCAAAAGTCTTCCTATTAAAGATCAAATAGGTATCTTATAAACCGTGCCTCTAATAAGAATTTTGTAGGAATACCTCCTTTTCTCCAAATTAATGTATATGTATATTGAATACTGATACAAATTCACCAACCGGTATTCTAGATATCAAAGCCTACACTTCATAAGAAAAATTGTACTGATTTCCTTTCAAATTTTTACTCATTTGACCACACTAGAATACAACTGGGATGTCGCCGTCTTCTTGAATTTCCCATCATATTCATGCAGAAGCGTCATCGTAAAAAGTCAAGTCGTTTTTAACATTTAAACTTCTAACGCTTACATCTTGCAACCTAGTTCTGTCCACGGCCGCGCGTAAATCAAAGAGGGCGCACCAAACAGTCTACTACTTTACGAGTTTATAGGCGGAGGGAAGAGGGTATGGTACGGCACGATAATGTCCATATGGGTGCGCATCTTCTCAACTCTTTCAATCAACGCCTCGGTTAAACAGTGTTTCAGATTTGTAAAATATACGCTCGGCACTTTTACAGCATGTTTGATTATCCACGTCCACAAATTTTTGAAATGATCTGTAGTTCCGTTCTCCAGATACTTGTAATGTTCCATCCCCGTTAATATATAAATATAAAAATGTTGAATATTGAGAAGAATAATGATAAACGTTTGATATTAGAAAGTATCCAAATTAAAATAAACAATTTTGTTAATGATAAAATTGATTCTAATCTTCCAAAACTTTACCAAATTCAGAGATTTTGAATAACCACTTTCTATTGTCTATTTAACTCAACCTAAAAAGATAATATAATGTTCTAAGAACATCGACCTTGGCATACTCTGCCAGTTTTACAGACGACATAGTCATAATCGCAAGAGACAAGTTTCAATATTTACATTTAAATATCTCTTGAACCATCCAACCGATTTGAATATTTTTGATCTCGTTTGAAAGAGCATTTTATGATATTTTGAAAAAATAATTTCGTTGACCCGTTTAGTTGAAAACAAATAAACTAAAAGGCGTTATCCAATGTGAGGTTTGCTTTTAATTTACACCCCCTACCCAACTGAAAGTTGCTTCATCCGTCCATAATATTAGTGATAGAAAATTTGGATTTTGCCGAATCATATTCAACAGCCAGTGGCAATGGTTCAGTCTACTATCATAATCAGTATCATTTAATGCCTGAATATAATCTTGAAGAATCTCGTGGACAATTGTTTTTGAGACTCCCAGGTCGTTGGAAATTGTTCTGTTACTTAAGGTGGGATCGTATCGTACGTAGGCCAAGACGTTAGCAATATTTTCCTCGATGCGTGTTCTACGCATTCTCAGAGGTGCTTGAATGTGCTGCACGTTGCCAGTCTGCCAATCTTGAAAACACTTCTTGAAAAAAATTTCTTCTTTGTGGAAATTACATTGCCTATTGTCGCGACACAATTGCAGCATTTTCGAAACATTCAAAATAAATGCGTAACATATCATACGCTTCCGCGTTAGTATATGGCATATTTTTTCAAAAAAAATGGATCTAAACGTAAATCTAAGCCACAGAACTATCAGAACTAGCCTTTGACAGTTGTCAAATCCGTCATTTTTTCAATTTAGTGATTTGTTTTTCTCGCACAGGTAACTTGATCCGATGATATAGGTACTCGAATTTTTAACATTTCCTCCTGTAAATCGAGAACGGATGGAGATATCGCGATGAGGTTTACACTAAAATTTAGCTATGTTTATTACGGCTAAGGGTCTGTGAGGAAAAAAGTACCGTTCTATTTACCTTTTTTCCAAAAATCACAAAAATTTGTTTTCCCTGCGGATAACGCCCTCTAGTTTATTTGTTTTTGATTAAACAGTTCAGCAAAATTATTTTTTCAAAAAATTATAAAATGCTCTTCCAAACGAGATCAAAATTATTCAAATCGGTTGAATGGCTCAGGAGATATTTGAATGTAAATATTGAAAAATGCATTGGCCTCCCCCTCCGTTGTTATTACAGATACGAAAAAATGTTGCGGAACAAAATGATACGATATTTATGATGTTTTCAAAGTTATAGGTCATCGTTCAACTTTCCGAGATAGAGGGAATTTTATGTTTCTTCATAGCAGTTACGCCTCCTAGCGGTTGAATTACGAACTTCAAAATAATTTCCAACCATTTCTTTTGCCCACTTTATTCATGAGGATTTATTTCCCCAAACCTCTAGGTCTTAACATTGTCGAGATACAGTCGCTCCGTACCTTTATCCGGACATCCTGTACAGTCAAAGAAGAAATTCTTTAAATTAAATGGACTCCAGAAGAGCGCAACCTACAATACATTTTGCTTGTAGTATTGTAAAAGAAACAAACCCGGAGCTGTAGGTAGCTCGTATAGGGGTAGTTTGGAGTATTGCATTGGTTCATAGTTATAATCCAGTAGTGAAGCAATATTAAACGTAGTATTTGTGCAACAGAAGTTATTTATTCCTAGGGGTAAATTAGCGCGTTTCGCGAAAATGTTAGCTCCCTTTAAATCATTTTTGTGACAGTTCCATAACACCCATAATTTAATCCGACATAGAACTCGATTGTGTAAATTCTCTGTGTCTTACTGCCGCAAGGGACTCGAGAGGAAATTGTGATATTAGACCAACAGGGTAAGTGTATTTTGCAAAGAGTTCTACTAATAGTCGAGCTCGTGGCCTTTCTGTCTCTCTCGCACGATTTCCACCACTCTCAGTAATTTCGTAAGAGAACGCACGATTTCCACCACTCCCAGTAATTTCGTAAGAGAATTAGAGGCGGTATACATCACGCTTTTCGTGGTGTGCGACAAGGGCAGATAGCCCACGAGATAGAACCAATGTTATATTATAGGTATAGGACTTGTCTCCTCTATTAGTAGAACTCTTTGGTATTTTGATTGCCAGTTACCTCTGTTATATTGAATTCAAACTCTGAGTTGGCGATATAATATAATGCGGTTATTTAATCTTCTGACTGTTACAAGTGGTGTATCAGCGGTGAGATAGGCTTTCAAACCTATTCACGTACCTGGAAAATTAAATTGTTGACAGAAACATTATAGCTTCAGAAATCAGAAGTTAAGAAAATTGGGTTATAACATAACTTGCGGTTGGGTGTATTACTGGTTTGGAAGTAAAAGCATAGAGCGGCTGCTTTCACATTGGAACTGCTAGTAGTTGATAACCTCGGTTAAACAGTGTTTCAGATTTGTAAAATATACGCTCGGCACTTTTACAGCATGTTTGATTATCCACGCCCACAAATTTTCGAAATGATCTGTAGTTCCGTTCTCCAGATACTTCTGATGTTCCATCCCCGTTAATATATAAATACAAAAATGTTGAATATTGAAAAGAATAATGATAAACGTTTGATATTAGAAAGTATCCAAATTAAAATAAACAATTTTGTTAATGATAAAATTGATTCTTCCAAAACTTTACCAAATTCAGAGATTTTGAATAACCACTTTCTATTGTCTATTTAACTCAACCTAAAAAGATAATATAATGTTCTAAGAACATCGACCTTGGCATACTCTGCCAGTTTTACAGACGACATAGTCATAATCGCAAGAGGCAAGTTCGACATAATTCAAAGAGGCCTTGAATACGCTGAAGAGTGGTGCCAATAGATTTAACTTGACATTACCCCCACCAAAGCCGCACTAGTTGCCTTTACAAGCAAACAAACCTTAACCTAAAAACTATACAATTAAAAGGGAGAGGAATTGAATGGAAGTAAGAGGTCAACTATCTGGGAATCGGGCTAGATTAAAAGAAACTCCTCTGAAACAAGCATGAAAAAGAGATAGCCGCCCTAATGGTGTGTACACACGGCAAAAGTGAGACCGATCTTCACATATGGGGCAGTCAGGCTAATCGAGCTAGTTCAAGAATAAATCTATCGTAAATCCAAAGACAAGTCTATGTATGCATAGCACGTTTAAGAACGTGCCCAACGGCTGCAATACAAATAATGCTAAACCTCACCCCTCCATACAGTAGTGGAGAGTAAGGCAATAAGGGGATAACATGTAGAATGACTGGAGAGGGAATCGTCAAACGTAAGCATCGACCCCTACCTGTAAATCAGTACACCTGAACCATGCCCTAAGATAAAACGTATAACTTCGTGAAAGAATTTAACACGCAACTAAGTCGTAAAAATGAATGCCACAAGATATCATCCCAAGACTTAGTCAACAGGCCATTAAATAGTACACTGATTTTGAAACAGAAGAAACTATATAGGAGTATAATATGGGCAGTTCCATCTGAATACTTCGGAAGCTTAAGGTTACTTCATAGAGGCGCGATTTGCGAATTACGAATATTCGCAAATAACAAGTCGCGTCCTATTTCATATACTCGCGAACTTTCGCAACTATTTTAGGGATATTATTTTTCACTAAGCTATATGTGACATCTATAATCTAACATTTTCTATTTGTTTGTGTATGGTTAGAAAATAATTTATTTTGTAATCTAATACTATGGATGAAAA
Organism: Endomychus coccineus; assembly: GCA_958510875.1. Taxonomy (NCBI): domain Eukaryota; kingdom Metazoa; phylum Arthropoda; class Insecta; order Coleoptera; family Endomychidae; genus Endomychus; species Endomychus coccineus. The sequence continues at coordinate 110,166,596 of OY294069.1, forward strand.
ATTATTAATTTTTTTTTAAAGATGCAAACAAAGAAGATCTCGGAAAAATGGATTACAATTAATCAAATCTATTTATAAATGTAAAAATGACAATATAACACTGAATCAATTAGGATTTCGAAAATATCAATTGGCGAAAATCAAATCATCTTTCATATTGGCAAATCTCTCACGCACAGAAGGTACAGCAGAACAACATTGTTCCACCTTCAAACTTGGCTGGGTAACGAACTGGCAGCAACAGATTGGGGCTGGAAGCAACTTCAACGTGGCATTATGCCCAAATTTACAGAAAAGGAATTAATTCCGGAAATATTGCTCAAAAGTATTTGCTGCAGCTGTGAAACTGGATGTAACAGTTTAAAATGTGGCTGCCGAAAACATTGTTTAAAATGCAAAAATTTATGCTCAAATTGTCATGGTTCTGAAAAATGCTCCAATGTGAAAGAAAAAAGCTACGAGCAAGTTAATGATCCAGATGAAATTGTGGATGAAGAACAAATGCAGACTGGAAATGATATTGAAGACGAAGACGGTGATGGTCTGGAAGATTTCGAAGATCTACTAGAATCGGGAAGGTTTGTAGAATCTAACGATGAAGAAATGTCATCAAAGAGACAAAAACTAATAGATAAGTGATTAGAATTCAAGATCAGGTATTTATAAATAACAAGATTGTTATTGTGAATAATGAATAACGTAATCAGTATCAAGTATCTAAATTCAATAGTACGATTTACATGTATATTTATATATTATGAGATTTTCTATGACATAAATGTAATTAGAATTTGATAAATCAACTTTTTTACTGAAAAAAATAGCAGCAGCCACATTTTTTAGATGAAATCCCCTTTAAATCCTACCTTTAATTATATTTAGAACAACTATTTTCACATGTTTCTTCCAATCTTTATGTTTTATGGATTTGTAATTTTTTTCTTATCAATGTAACATGGAATCTTACGTTTTTCGAGTAGTTTAAGTATAAATTTTAATAAATAGCTAAAAATTGTACATATTTTTCGGATTCGAGTTTTTTTCGTTTCTTTGCATTTTTTGAGAACACTTATCATAGTAATGTATATTTTTTTTCACACCATCTGAAAGTAGAGATTTCAACGAACAAAAAGTCCACCGACTTTTTTAAAAAAGCAGATATTTTGACGCGAGAATTTTCGATTGAAAATTAGGGTGCTTTTTCGATATTAAGTCAAAATAAGGTGAAAAAATAAATATTTTAAATCAAAAAAATTACAGTGTGTTTGGGACATAAAAGGTAAGTTTTCACCAAATTTGTTTTTTGTAAAAGATAAAAATAAAAAACGAAAAACTTGGTTATTTGAACTTTTCACATAAATTTTGAGGTTATGTGAAAAAAGTGTGAATACAAAAGTTGTAGATCTTTTTATTACCTACAACTTTACCATTTAACTTTTTCCCATAGTAGTTGTAGTTTTGCCGGAAATCGAGATAAACCGTTTTTTACCCTTAAAAACTCACACTCTTTCACTTCCCGAGCTCAGATCGCCCGTAAATTATTTTTCCTTTCATTTTTGTTATATTCTCTTCCTTTTCCAATGGGTTTCATCCTATTATTTTTTTTGGTTCCAAAAATTATCGACCCTGGTCTAAAAGTATAATGATGAGGTTATCTTCTTGAAAAATCTTGTCTTCCGGATGGATTCCGCGTCACAATAGCTCGGCGTGATGCCGACGTTTCGCCAACCATTACAGGTGGCATCTTCTTGAGGCTTGAACTGAAACAGTTTCAGTTCAAGCCTCAAGCCTGCCCTGAAGATGCCACCTGTAATGGTTGGCGAAACGTCGGCATCACGTCGAACTATTGTGACGCGGAATCCATCCGGAAGACAAGATTTTTCAAGATTAGCTGTCCGCGGAAGTCTACTATCCAAGGTTATCTTCTTCTTCTCTACTACTTTTATCCGTCAGCGCATACTCGAGCCTAATTAGTGCGAATGTTCGCAAAATATTGAAACTATCTCAAGATTCCCGCCCCCAGATTTCAAATCTTCCGAATTCGCTTTCCAAACGGAATTTCACGCTGTAGAAAAATGTGTACAGTTCAATATAGAAAGAGAATTCCGTAGACAAAAAATAATCATGTCAGATAGTAAACTATCCATCAACGCGCTGAGCTCCCAAGTAATCAGCTCTAATGTGGTCTGGGAATAATTAGAGAAAGTAAACGAAACTAAGCAAGAATACAGTTGCCCTTCTATGAATTCCGGAAGTGGTGGATAATGAAAAAGCAGACGAACACGCAAGAAAATGGGCGGAAACACCATTTCTGGGACCAGAACCCTTCTACGGAATAATCGTCAGCACAATACTAGAAGAACTCAAGAAGTAGACAAAAAAGATCCCATCACTGATTCACTACAAGGACTGATATAGGCAAAGATAATTCTGGGGAACTACAACCAAAAGAGAATATTGCATCAACCTAAGAAAAAGTAATTTTTCATTATATAAAAACAAATACTTCTCTACGCTTGCTCGGCGCTGGTATGATATGTATAACAAAAATTTCTGGAGGAGGAGACTAATCAGACCTGTTATGAACTCCATTTCAAGTTCTATAAATTAGATCCCTCGTAAAAACATACTTTATGTTGAAATAAACTCAGAATACTAAGAAGCTCCGTTAGTAAAGGAAAAAGACTGCAAAATTGAAGGAACTGATGTGCAGATACCCTGAACGACCCAGCAGATGGGAACTATTAAGGTCACAGTGTGTAAACTTCCCCAGCACAATACAAACTTAAAAAAATAAGAAAGAATTTTTTATATTTTGATCATCACAATTGCCGATCTAAGAATATATAAATCTGGCAACGCTGTGTAGTTTGTTTTATCAAGGTTCAATGCTTGATTCTATTTTTGTAATACTCAGAAAACACTCATTTTTTTCTCTACATGGATAAGAATATATACAACTTGAAGTTGGTCCCCTATAATACCAGAAATAATTATTTACAGAAAGACTACTTTAACATGCCAAAGTTGGAATCTGAATTGTTTTCCTTCCAATGTGAAACGAAACGATGTATGAACGAAAAATAAATTTATTAAAAAATATAGTAACAATGAATGTGCATAACTGGAATATTATACAAGTAAATGCGGGAATGTGTATAATTGTCATAAATGTATTTTTATAGTCTACAGAAAAGACTTCACATATCATTTCCATTTATTTTTGGCACTAAAGCAAGTTCCATTTACACATTGTTACAGTTATTTCAAATACTTATAATCTTGTACTGACTATTATTTATGACTCTTTAAATTTACAACTAACTTACACATAGTTTGTACTTTATTTGAAAAAAAGAGGAAATTCATTAGATATATCTCTAAGCAAGAGTTGATCCTTTTTGCTTGCTTTACTTTCTTCACAAAATATTCGAGTAAAACATTTCAATATTTCATCTATTCGATGTCTATGTTCGTCGTAATTTGTATTCTTCATGACACGTCTACATATTTCCAAATACTGTGCTCTCCTCTGAAAAAAAAAGAAACATAAATGAATGTGGGCGTAAAAGGCGAGTAGAAATCTTAATTGTTCACCTGGAAAGAGGATTCAGGGCATGAATCAGTCAGATAAAACCCTGAGGGATGAGAGATGTCAAAGTAATATTTTCACGAAGCCAGGTCGTCGACCATGCCCTGGCGAAATGATAGCGCCTGATTAACCTGGCGTCTTTTCTCCTCAAGACGTTAGCAACATTATGCGAAAGGATAATTCGGGAGACTATCCTTTATAAGTTTAATAATCAACCTCCACCTCTTTGTTTTGGTGCTCAAAAACTTAATTCGATATATTAGCAAATATCGTCCCACTCTGAATGAGATCTCCAATAGGACTAAAGAGTAGAAAAAATCATTACGCTTTCAAGAATAGGCTAGTTAATTACGCTCCCAAATGCTCTAGAAATCACATCGATCACGCTGACATTTTTGAGAAAATGGAACAAAAAGTTACACAAGTGATCATTGAATATGTATGTTTTCCGGGAAAGGCACATGATGGTCACTAGAAAAGATAGTATTTTTCGAAGCAAATATCAACAAATATTGTACTCTACAAGCCATTTGATACTGCGTTAAGCTATAGTTGTCACACTTGTCAGGCATTTGTCTGACACTTGTTTTGACATGATATTTCTCAAACAGGAGGTGGCGTCATGCTCATCATAATTCGTAAAATATGGTCGCCGGTTGCTAGCAATGAAATACTTTGAAATAAAGTTGTCGTTGACGATTTGGTTGATAAATTTACGCCTGTGACTGCATGTAAGGCTTGGTTCGCTTGACCTCTTTGCTTGCATTGACCACAGACATCTTCCCTATATCGTAACGAGGTAAAACTTAGTAGTTACTTAGTTTATGCATTGGTGATGTCAAATCATCTAAATTAAGAATCAAACTTAGTGCAACGTTATGTTTAAAAACACAGCGCTGGAATGCGAACGTTGATAAGCCATGTCCACCGCAGGGTAGATCTCGAGGAGTATATAAGGCGTTCGATTTTGCATGAAAGGAAACTCTAACGACCTCCGGACCGATCTACGTTGTAGTACAAGAGACCCCGTTAAACCGAGAAAACCGAATTTCGTTATAACTGAAGTAATTACGAGCGAATATATTTCAGGTTGAAATTAATAATTATTCAATTATTTTTGCCAGAGTCCGAAATAACAAATCGTACATTTGGACCTATCTATCGATTGTGTTTAAGACCGAAAGGATTGCGAACTGAATGATACCCCAATTCTAGACAGAAAGGAACGTCAGACCTAACCCGTCGAGGCGCGCTAAGACTGCGGAGTTTGCGAACTGACTACCTTCTCCTAAATACCAGTGTAACCCGAGAACAATAAATCTTTAATTATTTTGCCAGAGTTCGAAATAACAAATGGTACATTTAGACCTATCTATCGGTTGTGTTTAAGGCCGAAGGGTTGCGAACTATATGATCCCCAATTCTAGGCAGAAAGGAAAGTCAGACCTAACCCGACGAGCCGCGTTAAGACGCTATAACGATACGCGAATTCTAGTTAGTATTGACGAACAGTCATAAGTAACCTTATGTAAATTAATAAAAGTACGGGGTACGGAATTTTGGTGGTAACAAGTTATCGAAGAATATTTCAACTATTTTCTTGTATTTGGCAGGAGTACCCATAGAAACATCTTGTTTATTTCATTCAAAAGAGGCACAACGAAATTTGACATCTGTTGAATTAATAGAAGTTTCAAATATATACTTCAAATGTAATGTATCTGTTTTCAATCAAAGAGAAAAACCCCAAACTAAGGATTCACCAAGTTAATTTGATTAAAACTACATTTTGAAAACTCGGAATAGAAATAATAGTATGAGAACTCGTTTCATTAGTCGTTTTGGTGCACTCGCTCATTGGGAAACTCCAAAACCGTCCTAATGAATGGTTGCCACTTCATTCTTTTCGGGTTTGTTTTTCTTCGTATTTTCTTTGTAGTCTGCTCACTAGTTGGATCAAAACAAAATAGAGCCATAGAAACTCATCTGCTACTTTTGTTTCTCATAAATTGATCAAGCCAGTAAGATGTTCTTTCGTAATATTATTTTTCACTTCTGGCTGTTGTTGCCAACTCATGTAACGAAGATTTGACTAGCAGAAAGAGCATCGATGCACATATCTTTAGTAACACCCAATGACTAGAGGGAGCGTAAATAGGTTTTCAGCTGATCAAAATTTGCAGAAAGCGACGAATTTTTGCTTGTATTATTCAGAACTAATTTCAACAGTTCGCGCACGTAAAACTCTACCAGCAAATTGTTTTCCTTGAACGTTTTTTAACGCGAATAGTGCTTTGTCGTAATTATCGGCGGTAGGTGGAAAACTACAACAAACGCTCTAGAATCTTTTATCATAGACTCCAAAAGATGCTATCTGTGTCTAACAGTATAGCTCTTTGCTGTGCGCCAACGCTAAAGCCTGCTTGCGAACCAATAGAAAACAATTAATGGGAACCCGGTATAGTATTTGTATGTGATCCTCGCATTTAAGAGAAAAACCATATATCTTGCTCGAACCTGCGCGCAAAGAGACGCAAGAGCCTGATCATTTCAAGAAGTGTTGGTGTGTACTGAATTATTTTCATCTACACGCTTTGCAGATGATTTTTTACTGCATAACAAATACTATTATAGCAGAAGGTACGGTGCCGGAGTCTTTGGGGCCAAAACCAAATACTCCGAACCCATGAGTAAATACACCGGTATCTTTCTAGCGAAAGTCCATGCAATTGAGAGAGGTGCAGAGCTCAATATGAATAAAAGATGAAAAGGACATAGCCATCGTCAAGTACCTATAAAAGCGCCGAGCCCAAGCGTCATTAGCTCAAAGATGGTTCTTAAATGGGAAACTAAGGTAAACACCTTAGGAGTGCAGAGCAGAATTACCCTCCACTGGAATCCTGGACATACAGGAATGGAGGAAAATTGACAGGGAGGTGCCCTTGTTGGCAAGGGAACATTTAACGCCTCCGAAAGGACCGGAACTGTTCTGTAGTATAGGCAAGCACACTATACAGGAAATCTTTAGAACAGAGGAAACATAACTCACTACAAAGTTTTGGAATTCTCTTCCGGGGCACACACAATCCAAAACCCTCCTAGATGAATTTAGGAAAAAGGATGTTTTCGAAAGTATAAGGTATAAGAGTAAGCAGGAACAACCTGAGAATCATAACAGGATAGGGCAAACTCAACACATTAGCAAAATTGGTCTGGTGAACGATGGAATCTGTAGATTCTGCACAAAAGCAGACGTTTCGAAATATACACAAGTATCGAGTAAAGTTTGCCACTGGAGCCGCGAAAAACTCACCGGTGTACTGTAAATCAGTATTATAAGGGAGATACAATGATTCTTTAAGGAGTATACTTGACATCACTGACTAACCTAAGCCTAATCCTAGTTCATTGTTTTCCAAACTTATCAGCTATTTTGCTTCCCCTATTCCAGAGTGGCTGGGAAATAGTAGTGACTGTGACTTCATTTCCGCTACGGTTGTTCAATATATGTGGGATTGAATCCACACGAGCTTAGATGTTAACTTGACAACCTAGTAACCGAAATACGTATTTAGATTTCTAAGTATTGATGTGGTGTTCAGGTACATTTATTTGATGCAAGTTGCAAGAGATTAACGATGAGAAACATTCCACCAACTGCTTATCAATTAATATTTTGGTCAGTGAACCTAAATATTTTACTTGCAGTTTCAATCGATATCTCAAAGTTCGCACCTTATCAAATATTCAAAAGCTCCCTCCCTCTACGAGCAGATGAAATAGTGCAGAAAAGTGATAATCCATAATTTAAACTTACCTCATCTCCCGGACATAAGTCAGATATGTTTCTAACAATGATGTCAATTAATACTTTGACGTCGTTGGTATAAAATAAATCCGCCGTATTTTTGCTACTAAAGAGATCGATGAATAGCTTGAGTAGAGCATGTGGTGGAGCAGGAAGATGATCAAATATTCTCACAGGATCTTCTAAAAATATTTCAAACTTTACCAAAAAGCACCATTGTATTTCGACATTTTCATGTTCGGAAACAAATTTACTTAATTCCCGTACTTGTGCCAATAATAGACGAGCTGAAGTATCCGTTAGGTGATGTCCACTCGTATTTTGAAAAAATAATTTCTCAATTTGGAAGAATGTGAAAAAAAAATTAACATTAAATAGGTACCGCTGTTTTTTTTTCTCCTTTTCTCCAAATGTTTTTTGATTAACTCTTTCAAGTTTCATGAAACTAATGTTAAATCCAAATACCAATGAAATAGGTCTAAGTACCCAAAAAAAAATATTGATTCTCTATTTATGATATATTATTGATTCAAATATGCTCTCTAAGTTTCGAGCATTATCGTGCATGTAACTTATAACGTCGTAAATGAAGGCGTTAGGAAGAGTGTACCGCATGAAATTGAGTCAAGATGATTTGGGATTCTGTCAGGACCTGTTGAGTCATAATAATTGCTGTCCACACATTCATTGGGAATTCTGGTTGGGGATTTCCTCCTGCGCAAAAATGTTCCTATGTTAACTTTCAATACCACATCGTCTGAAAGCCGGCTCATTGGTAAATACAATTCCTTCAGTGAAAGAGGAAAAACTCTTTTCAACATTTTTCAAGGGTATTACCACTCATTCCCTCACAATCATGTAGATCTAATAGCACCCAATATACTTTACCTTCTCTATTCAGCAGTAATAAAACTTTTTCAGTAAAAATTTTCGCTACATCTCTTGCTGACAGAACATTCAAAACAGGATTTTCTATGCCATTGGTGAATTGCAAATTGTACGATATAATGAAATTCAAAAACACATCCGGAATTTGATCATCAACATCAGTATCTGGTGGGTTTTCAATGTTATTCAGAACGAATGACAGAAACTGATTGCCAAGCAATTCTGCAATAAGTAAAATCTAATAAAAAATAATTTTAAAACATGGTATATGTAAATACTTACCAAAATGGGTTACAGGCATTGGATGGCCCATCGAAAAAATCATGGTCAGAAGTAAGCAAGAGTAATTCAGTTTCGGAATATTTCTTGAATTCGTTACCATGTCTCTGAAATATTATACTAGAATGAGTAGATACAAAAAAATATACGGGGTAATTCTTTACGTCTTTACGTTTTAACGCTTAACGCGGTCTTGATGTGGTTCAATAATTCCATCACAAATGATTTATTGAAGAATATTAATTTATAGAAGTAGACATGTAAGATCATACTTTTATTTTTCAAATTTAAATCGAATCATACCCCTTTCGATTATTTGTATAAATTTACCATCGTCTAAATGGGCCCAATTATCTCTCAGACCTCGGAAATCGTTCAAATTGGTAGTTACACCCAGATTCAAATTCGATGTAATGTTTATTTTTCTTGGTAAATTAAGATTTGGTGATAAGCACTACGTGAATCAACTGTGCTCATAAGATCTTAATCTGTCAATATAAATTGTTTTTTATTAACTGATAGATCTTTGAATTGTTTGAATTGTAATGAAATAAATTCTATAAGAGATAACGACTTTGTTTGATTTTCAAATGAAACATATGACATTATGTATGGGAAATTCTATCTGCCAAATGGCCACCGCGGCTTCGATGGGTTGCGTCCATTCGTGAAAGAGAGATCGGGCTCTCTCAACGACTTACATTGTTCTTCAATCATTCGTAGTTCGAGAATTTTCACATACCCCCACAGAAAGAAGTCCAGGGGGAGGGGTGAGATCATAAATACGCAGTTTTTAAAATTATTGACCAGAGTTTCATCTGCTAATTGGCACGTGGTCCTATCCTGTAGACAAAAACGTGTTTTCTTCTATATACATCAGGCCGATGACGCCGCCGGACCAAAATCAATACCAGAGAAAAATATTCTCTGGGTGGTCGATATTTTCCAATCTTTAGTGGATTGTGGTTTTTCGGAAATCTTATGTACACATTCTTCTTATTTGGAAATGTTGTGAAAATCTGAATAGATCTTTGAAAAAACCGCTTGGTTAGCTACCAATATAACTCCAATTTATAAAGGTGAAAGTAAGCTTTAAGCAAATAATTATAGGCCTGTTAGTTTATTGTGAATTTATTCAAGAATTATGGAGAATTATTGCCGAAGATATCTTATCAGCATCGTTTCGTTCCTGGAAGTCAACAACCTATTAACATGCCTCAACGATTGGGCGTCACTGTTGGATGAAAACTTTCTCGTGGATGTGATTTATTGAGATTTTTCAAAAGCGTTTCATAGAATGCTAAAAAGATTGTTAACTGGAACAAGTCGGGATACGATGTCCTCTTTTGGCTTGGATCGAAGCTTTTCTAACAAACCGGAAGCTTCCGTAAAAGTGGGTCAGAATCAGTCAAATTCACAAAATGTGCTTTCTAGAGTGCTTCAGTGGATCGCTATTGGATCTCTATTTGAATCCAAATTTGCCTCATATACATACTAAAAACATCGTAGTATCTGCAATTAAATATTAAAAAAGGGTTGTGTTACACCTTTGATCTAAGAACCCTATGAGGCAATATTTGTTCGCACAGGTACTTCCGAATCGAGTCAACAAGCATGTGGACCTAGGCTTAACCATTAATAACAATTCAAGTTGATCGACATATAAGTAATATTGTTAAACAAGCGAACTCACAACTTTACATCTTACTTAAGGATTTTGAAAATTCGAAACCAAATCCATTTTTAACGTTCTACAAGAGCTTTCTGGTCTGGTCACCTCATCTTGTTGAAGATATCGAAATATTAGACGGAGTTTATCAAAGGCTACATTTAACCAGTTATTGTATGATGCGAGCTGTTTAATAAAAGATAAATTTAATTTTTTTTTATGAAAAAATTCATTGAATGCACTTTTAGACAAAAACGATCTAGTCGGTGGCAGACTTAAATTTTCTAATATTTCGTAGAAGCATAAATATCCGATATTGTTACCAAATCATGGTGAGTTATAAAATTAATAATTTGATATGAACATTTAAGACATCATGCAGGGCTCGAGTCTTTTGGTGGCTGTTAGATTACATTTTTGGTCAATCAACGCTCGAGGAGTTTTAAGCATTTTTGCCAACCGGCATTTGCCGGTATATTTTACATCAAGGATGGCAAAACCCGAAATCGTGAAATGGTATTTATGCATTTTCACATACTTTGTCACAAAGGCAGTTCATCTTGAGTTATCTGACGATGTTTCTTAGGTGTCATCTTCAAAATAGTTAACAAGATTTTGTAACGGTGTTGCAGGGTTTAATTTCAGTATTGTTTGAATTGGTAATTAGTTTGAATAAATAAGTCCGGTAGAGTCAGGCCCTGGCATCTATGTTATAATAGCGGCAACTGTACAGTCTTCGCGGTATGTTATCATTCTACATAAATTCACGGAAGGTGTCGTCCTGTTGGGATTGATGATTTTTAGGCAGGGAGATCGATTCGGCATTATGTGTGGGTTGAAACAGGTATGTCGTATTTATTAATTTTCTGCCAGTTTGGACATTTTCATGTATCGGCCAAAAATCTAGTCAACGACAACTTCATAGTCTTTAAAATATATCGAAGTTAAACAACGCAATTGTACCTCATTATTAATGTTGTCTTATGTCTTTATGATTCAGTTTAGTTGTTTAACTATTCTTACAATTACATTCTGTTATAATATCTATTATCTTAATTAATCCATGAATCTGTTGTCTAAATTTCAAATTATCTATTTCGTAATTGTTCAATACTATTATCTGAATGTAAATTATATATTTCGTAATTGTCAATATTTTGATCTGAATTTAATTTATCTATTCAATTCTTTGATTATCCTACTTTATAACTATTTTAACCATAACGAATTGATATATTATTTTTCACAGTCAGTCGGAATTCGATTGTTTGTCTCGAATTCTACTTCCTGATGTTTCCTGATGATTAGAATTAGTAACTTTTTGTCATTCGTTATGGTTGATTTTTTCTCATTGAATGTGTTGAAGGTAACGCATACAGTGACGTTGTTGATTTGTTGTTTTGCTGTGTGTTTCCCTCGCTTTGATTTGGGTCATTTCTGTTTCGTATTTTCAGGGTTAAACGGCTGAGACGTTTCTCCCCTTTTTCCCGTACGTGTGTACAGAATTACCGGGCCGAGCTTGTAGTACGCAGTTCACAAGCTACGACAAATACAAAGGAGGGTAACATTATTTGCAGAATTAATTAAATTATCAGAGTTATCTGTTGCTGATCCTCATACATTTTTGTATTTCACTTATCAATTTATCTAAATTCAAGTTTTTCATAAGTCAAATTTCACTCTTGTCATTATTCATTGTTCCTCTCAACCTTAAATTTAAACTATTTAATTTTGTTATTAATCATTCAATTGGCGAATAAAACCATTTTTCGTTAAATTGAACTATTTCTTTTATTTTCTCTATTAAACAACATCTATCTAACATCATAATGCCGGAGATTCTTGATTGAGGTTGTTTTTCTTATCTTATAAGTAAAGGTGTTAGCGCTCCGGGTACAACTTACAATCACGAATCGAAGGGTACGTTTCATTACGATAAACCCGAGATATTTCCATAATGAGCTAGTTGGGCAATTAAAGGGTTGAAACTGACAGTTAATGTCTTTTTAACCGGGAACCTTACAATTTGTAGCAAGAAGGGGTATTTATACATACCTACATTTATACTGATAAAGGCACTAACATCGTGGGTGCTGAACATAGATCAAGTGTGATTTTCTCAAATCTTGAAAATAGTAATCATTTCAATAGATTTCTGAGTTTTAATGAAATAAATTGGCATTTTGCACCTCCAAATGCCCCCAACTTCGGAGGTCTTTGGGGAAGCGGATGTCAAATCCGGTGATAACTCAGGTTGACGCAGTTCTCAATTCCTGACCAATATTCCCCTGTCTGCCGAAACCAAGTATCTTTCTCCTCTTAACACCTCCACATTTCCTTATCGACGAGCGATTAACTACTCTACATCAAGATGACGTCAGAGATATTACAACAAACAGCTTATCCCATTTTAAAAGCATAGACCGACAAATACAACATTTTTGGCAGCGTTGGTCCCATGAATACCACAGCAGAATGGCAGCAACCCCATCCGAACTTGGAATTGGAACGTTGGCCCTTCTAAACGACGATACTACAGCGCCGTAATGTTGTAAAATGGGCCGTATTATCGAAATGGTCCTGGTAAAAAGAAAACAGTTGGGGTAGTGAACGTCAAACTACAAGAGGCATTCTAAGAAGGCCAGTTCAAAGTTTGTGTTCTTCCAATTAGCTCTTGATAAAACATTCCTGAACTTTACATAATGTTTAATTCAAGGTTATTTATGTACTGTTTTGAAAGCCGATCCTTTCAAGGGGCGGCATGTACTGTTTCCTAAATCTGGACTACCAATGGACTAGAATTCAATAATAAATGGGAAGCATGTAGTTTTTTAGTTGGACATTAACATGTAACTCTATCATTGAAGCTTCAATAATACATAAATCATAAAGCTAATCATCACAAAACAAGCAATTGAATCAGTAAGTCAAATGAAAAATCTCAAAATCTCATGAGAGTGAACACCGATTATAATACTCCCCTTGTACTAGTATAGTGAGGGATGTAAAAACCACTCATACCATTACTCGAACAATTGGAATAATGATTTTCTTGTGCATTTCTAGCTTCTAAATCTAGTTGGGACAAAATGAGTACCTTGCTAACTCTCCTGGTAATATCGAATTCAACATTATGTCAACCACTGTTTTATCCAGGCTGCATAAAACACCAAAAGCTTGCAACAACAATTGCCGTATGGACCATCGTACTTCCATTTGATAATACTGGATTAGAGTTATTATACAGTGATAATGTTCAACAGAAATAACATGTCTGGAGATACTTGCATCAGCATTTGACTGAAATATAAAATTATATAATACACTATTAACACAATAATAATAATTGATCCTGACTGAGCAGCTAAGAAGAAGAATTTTACAGACTCGGTTATACTTGTATTATAAATCAGAATGGTTGTGTTTACTCGGCACCGCTTCGCCTCACAGATAATCCATAAAATACTGACATTTGCATTAAGAAAAAATTATTTTGTTGTGGTTAAGGAATACATAATCAATATTTATTATTGTTCTCAGAAGAATGAACAATTCCGATAACTTGAACAACTCAGGTCCACGCAATCGCGACTGTACTGTATTACTCAATTGCTATTATTTCCTGCAGTTTTGAAGAACATTGAGAGATGCGACAGCTGTCCCACATATTTGTAATAGTATAATAAATTGTAAGCTACCAAAATGTCCATCACAATCAATTTCGAAGAAATAATAAATTCGATATAAAATTTTTACGGTATGAAATAACACTATGAATCTGTATTCTTGTTGCATGTATTGTATATATTCAGTTGACATGGAACAATGTATAAGCGATGGTATAAGAAATCAGTTGCACTGTAGTATTGTGAGGCACCCATGGAATTTATCATTTTAAGCATTTAGGGATAATATATTTGGTATGTACAGGGTACCTAGCTGAATTTCAATGGTTTAATAGCGAATCTCGATAAGTATGATTATACCAAAAAATTAGCCACCCATACTCGATCTATTTTTTGGGGAAAATGCCAATGGGATGGAAATGTATAAACGAAAAAGCAATTTATTAAATTCCGATTTGTCTCCAGCTAAGCTGTTTGCATTATTAACCCCTAATAGTATTCAAATAGGCACATTTTGATTTCTAATTTAGTTCACTCTGATGATGGCTACTGAAAGGTTCTCAGTACTTTAACAGTATTTTTAGTGGATAAGGCAGATTGTTTCTTATTTACAATGTTATAGTGTATCTACAGTGTGAACTCTTTTACAGTTTTATTTTATCTTCCTAGCAACGTTGATCTAGACTAGAGAGACCTTATCATTGACAAATAATATGTATTAATAATATCGATTTGAAGCTGAAAATTATTATTCCATCTTTATCTAAATCTTTTAGATGCATCAGTTTTATTTTAATAATCGATCGAGTCAACTTAAAAAAAGCCTTTTATAACAGCGATGAACCTTCTGAAAAATACTTCCTTTTGTCATTCAATGTCATTCCTTTTTTAATAAATGATATTAAATATGAAATTTATTCGGTTTGGTACTATTGAATTTCGATCCAATGCAAGCAAAAACAGTAAGTAGGTACTATATTTTATTTCATACTGTCCGGTAAATAACTATTTCCCGGACTCATTTGGGGCCGGTAAATGAGCTATTACCAACGAACTCGGATATACTAGAGTTAGTCAGTCTATTCGTAACTACGGAAATTTTGTATCGCCAACATGACTTGTAGAAATCCAGTACGGATAGAGGAATAGTACCCTACGGCATAGGCGTGTATTGTATAGGGTATTTTAAACAGATTTCCAGGGTACCCCACGCCACGGGCGTACTATTTATAAGGCAGTAAGGTAAGTTTTTTTAAACTGTTAAAACATCAAAAATAAAAACTTTATAACCAATATTAACAGTGTAGCTGTAGACATAGAAGAATGTTAATGACAAATGTGGGTTTCTTCCATGTTTTACAGAAAGACTGGTATTTTGGCAATTAAACTGATTCGCTTACTGACCACATTTGTATAATAGCAATTTGTATGGTCGTTTCTTCTTTTGGTGATTGCCATTCACCGATTTATGCGTGCGTGCAAGTAACTATATTGAAGCGCAGACTATGAGCTGCTTATTACTTTGTTCATCTACATCTGGGTAATTAAGTATATTTTTATATATTCTTAACTAGTGAAAAACATTTGTTTCTATCGAGGACATTATTAGATCACAATTATTTAATTTATATTGCAATACAATAATAGTTTCACTTTTTTCACCACTACATCAACCTATAATTTGGTTTCAAATCATATCTGTATAAGTATATTCATACAAAATCCATTGTTGGGCCCTATATGGAAAATTTCTTGACAGTAGGTACAAGATTAGCGGCGGCGAATTACGAGTGCCAATATCGGAGATCTCTCTATTCAATCTTTATTTCTCCACACGATTGCTGGGAAGCTAGATGACAGTATGGTGGGAGAGAGACATGTTGGCGATACTCAAAAATGACTAGCTTATTCTAGTATATCCGAGTTCGTTGGCTATTACAGTATCAGAACGGGTAAGTGTTACCTAGCAACATATAATTAGGAAACTATCGCCAACACCAGATCTAAAGCCAGAATCAAGATTTTGACAGATAAAGCATTAACTAAATCTAAATAAATGTCAAAACCATTAACGAGTTATTTGAAATTGCTTTATGAAAAACAAACAGACAATATGAAATAAAATATTATACAGTACTCATCCGTTAGGTGTTGTTACTGTCATCGTTTTGGGTTTCCGCCGAATCCGTAATATCAACTCGAACTGCAACAATCATGTGAAAGTTGATAGGGGAGATCTATGTTATAGAGTGGTCTGTCAAGGACATTATGTGACTGTCACTGTATCAGCAGTCTCTCATGTGAATGTTAGATGTTTTATTAGGGGGTGTAATGTGAGGCTGCAATAGACAGTATGAACCTATGGAACTGTCTGTCATGAAAACTTAAGTTATATTAGCTGTCAAATACATCAAAATACAGGGATATCAAAAATTATCTGGGTCAAGGGTGGTTGTGGAATCTAAAACGTGTGTCTTACTTTACGTTTGAAATAATTGTCACTGTCACACTGACATCATCAATAACCTACAAATTTCATACCTATTTATTTCAGTTGTAAAACAATAATGGACTACAAATTAAAAATTATCTTGGTCAAGGGTGGTTGTGGAATGTAAAACGTGTCTTACTTTAAATTTTTGAATATGTTTTGTTGTGTCAGAATCTGTTAAGTCATTGTGCTGAAATTTTCTAATTCAGTTTTTGAATCATGCCTCTTACCACACAGCACAAAATTTTCATGATTGAAGCCTATTTTCGAACGGGTGCGCTAGTTAATGGAAATTGGCAATATAGTCAACGTTTGTGTTTGGACAATTTTCGAGAGCACTTCCCAAACGTGGCAATATTACCGGACAATTTTATGCGTGCCTTACAAATTGTGTTGAAGTGTTTCGCGAAACTGGTTGTGTGACTCATAAAAAAGGTGCTGGTAGACCAAGAGTTCGTACAGAAGAAGTCGTCAATAACGTTCGTCAACGTATGGAAGAGGAGCCTGCAAAACCTTTGGAACGACTTTCTCAGGAAATTGGAAGTTCTTCTGGAACATGTCAGAAGATTTTAAAGAAAGACTTGAACATGCATCCATATAAGATGCAAGCACATCAAGCTCTTCTGCCCGCAGACCACTCAGAATTATACTTATCATATATAAATTCTCTTACGAACAGAAAATATAAAGCATAAGTGTTAATTTGACCTATTTCCTGAGAATTTATATATAATTCATACCTGGGTCAAGAATCTTATTATTATACATATCAATAATTCTGTTTAATTTTAAAATATATGTTTTTGTTATTACATTCAACTCTATGAAACTTTTTTAAATATTCAAATCAAATAATTTATCTAAAACTGATACACCACTGCTTACTGTTTGTAAACATTTTCTATCCTTTTTATTAGACGAGTGTCTTCCACGCAATTATCAGGCTATGCCACTTCTAGCCCTCCTATTTCTATGGATCTGATGTAGGATACTTTATGTTGCCTACTGGCCTACTCTATGATTCATTACACAACTTTATACATATTTTATGCTCATGAGTTCATTCCCTACGAAGGGAATTATGAATCTCAACTATTGAGGTACTTAATATATACCTACCTTCAATATGTGAAAATCATAGTCTGCTAAATATAAGACAATGAACTTTCTACATGTTCTTACAATTGAACATCTGCATCCCTAGCCATAATGGCTTTGCCACACCCTAGACTCAACTAATGTTATACTCACCAATATTGATATGAGTTCAGTAATATATTCTTTGATAACACTTTCATCTTCATGAAGCATCCAACTACGCTGTTCAGAATCTTCTTTACAAGAAGTCAATTCATTAAATATAATTTTTAATCGACTAGCATCATGTGTCTGATCTATTTGAACGTCATCAACCACTAAGGATGTCTGAACATGTGACTGGATAGTGCTCAAATATGGGAAGACTGAAGCAGGCAACAATTCATGTAACCCCTGGATTACAGTTCCAACAGCTATTCTTGATAATTCATGTGAAAGCTGAGTATTAATTCTAACACTTTCAACCATTTCATAAACAGTATTGGAAGTAATAGCTGGAGAACTGACATTATTGGTACTATTTTTATTTCTGCTTTCTATATAAACTTCAGATTTAGTTTCATCACGAAGATTTTCAAATGAGTTTTTCATGCTTCCCTGTTTTGTTTCGTTTACTGATTTAATTGGTTCTCCAATGCTCTTAACATTATTCAAGCTGGAAGAATAACTTTTTTGTGATGACAATAATGATTCTATTTGACCATCCGAATTTTTGAATAAAAGTGGAGGAATATCACCTTCAGCCCCTATGGAATTTTTACGAATTTCTGGAAACATTTCTATTTGCCTTTTTAGTTCTTGTAACCTATGCGTAATTTCATTCTGATTTTCTAATGCATGATTTGTATCAGAATGTCTCAAATTTTCTAGGCAAGTTTCCACAAAATGCAAATAGAATGAAGGATTTACAGTCACTGTTTCCACATAATTTGAGGGAATATAACCCATTTCTCCTTTTTCATTAATGACTTCCCACCAGTTCTTTTTCTTCAAGTTAGTTTGGTGTAAAATAAAGTATTCATTGCTTCTGAAACTTAATGTTCGGGCGTATGTAGCTTTGAAATCATATAAGCTATGCAACATATCCAAATTCCCTGAAAAAGTTTATTTTCATGTTCAACATCAAATCTGTTTTGTTATTCAATTCAGAACACAAGTACTTCCATCTGAAAATATTTTTGTTCCAATAATATTCACCTGTCAATAGGATAGTATGTGACATTCTCAATTTCTATATAAAACAAGGTAATATATACCGTACTTAATACCAATTAATGTGATGGAATGATTTATTCCACTATCCACCGATTTACTTATTTACTAACTTTCAAAAATATCTTATTGAACTGAAAATGTAAATTTGAATGTCATATTGTCATAATCATAGATAACTCTACTACCGGTAGTAGAGTTATCTATGGTCATAATTATTCATAAACCACGGAATTGACATCCTATTCCAAAGAGATGAACTAACGTTCGGTGTGCGGATTGAAACATTACAATACAACCAATGAGGTTACAAGATGAACTAACCAAGAAGTAGACTAGAGTGTTGATTTTAATTATAACCTTTATGGGAGCGACTACTTCAAGGTGGGACACTCTATAAACTTTTTTCGGCCCGGTCTAACTCTTTCGTGTCGCTTGGAGTAATTTATATTTATAGTAAGTACAAGGGCAAGGAAAATCATTTCATTACAGAACAAACTGTAACCCACTTTTTCGGTACTTTGTCTCGAGCGCCAGATTTTGTTTGCGAGGTTTATTCCCCGGAAGAGTTCTCTATGGCGACGGTTTCTTCTGACTGCGTTATACAGCCTGTGCCAGGGCAACTTCAATGAAGAAATAAATACTAGGGGTCAAAGTTCTCGAGATGGCTCGAAGTGGCTACTTAATTGTAGATTTTACTTACCACTCGTAGTGTTCTCAATTGAAATAGTAATTGTATGGCGAGTAACAAGCTTCGGTCGGGAAACCACTAGCAAGATCGGTAAAGCAACAAGCAAATCTAATGCATAAATCTCATTCTGTTTTCTCAACTAATATACGCCTTGTTATAGGCCGATCCTAAAATATTTACCACGGAGAGAGAAATAATAAAGTGTTCTTTCGTAATCCTCAACTTTAGACAATATTACTTACTATAACGTTGCCGGGACGTACCCTTCACTTACTTCAGGCAGAACCCCAGGGTAGTCGCGCTAGAATTTCTGCCCTTTTCAGATCCGAATGTACGCCCGCCCGTTTCGTCAGACTGCAGGTTCTTAATTCACGGTAATGGTGTAACCAATCGACCGTCTGTTGACGTTGCCGGGACGTACCGGGAATAAACGTAAAACATTGAACCATAGGCGGAATTCGAACCCACATTATACTATAATAAAAAACTAGAGGATAACTTTAGTTTTGGGCTGTAATTATGGCCACCTACGACCACTTTTATTGGCTTAAATTTCAGAAAGTATTATTAGGGATTTTTTTAGAGAAAAACAGATAACGGATTCTTATTTAGGATAACGTTAAACTTACCTGTACCGATTTTCAATGTTCTAAAATACAGGATGTCCAAGAAATTAAAATGTAAGTATAATTTGAATCTTAGAAATTCATAATGTAAATTCCTACTAGTATCTCGAAAGCTTGAATAGGAATTATCATTGAAATAATCAAGGAACATTAATTTGATTTTTTATTACACTTATTATGATTTAAAGCATTATGA
This sequence comes from Endomychus coccineus, assembly GCA_958510875.1. Taxonomy (NCBI): domain Eukaryota; kingdom Metazoa; phylum Arthropoda; class Insecta; order Coleoptera; family Endomychidae; genus Endomychus; species Endomychus coccineus. Next base: position 110,186,772 of record OY294069.1, read on the forward strand.
AAACAAATAAAACGTTGACCACTCGAACAATTTCCACTTTTCCTTGCATTATATCATTTGATTACATTTCGGTGAAAAGCGTGGTGTGAAAACAAAAAATGTTATCTTAGATGAAAGCTGTCAGTCGATAATAATTAAGGAAACCAAATGATTCTCAATTATTTTAAAGATAATCCATATTCAAGTTTCAGGGATGCTAGTAGAAATTAAATATTTCTAAAAGCCAAATCTGGAAATGTTTGAAGAAAAGCGGTGAGAAAATTTTTAAGCCAAAATTTTCTTCTTGAAGCTGGAGATGCTGAGGCATCTGAATTAAAAAAAAATATTTTGAAACGGTTGAGGCTCCATTCACGACCAACGGGATTGTATCATCACAAAATATCAGAATGTGAAGGTAAATGTTGTCTGTGGCATTTTAAACGAAAATATTATTGGGCCATACCTTTTTATGAAAATTTAAATGATGCTTAGATTTCTACAAAATTAGTTTAACGATGCACTTGATGACCTTCCTCATTCCTGCCTCATCGTGGCTTTGTAATTCAATCTGAATTTCAAAGCCATGATGAGTGTGTGCTTCCGTAAAATCAACTCACTTTCAAATGTAGACAATCAATAAATTCCTGAAGAAGGCGAAAGCCGAAACGCGTCGAATGAAATTGTTGAAAAACCTAAGAAAACTCACAACTTACTTTAGATAAACCAACAAAAGAAAACCACGACAAATACTAATGTAGATATAAAATGAAATGAAATAAATGAAAATGAAATGAAATTATTGAGAGTGTTTCTGGTAATTTCATATTGATTGTTGTAAAATCCGGCTAGATAACGGCCAAGAGGCGAACCAAACAGAGTTTGCAGACCAGTGCGAAAGTAATCTGATTCTCTAGCTCAATAGCGGCCCTTTTGGCCTGATCTCAACGCTATGTTTAGTATTGTTTGGTATGTTCATTATTGCACTAATCGCTCCGATTAAAGCTCAATTTGTCCAAATACCGCCACGCCATACGTCTTCAAACGATAGCCACGATAAATTAAAACATACAGTTTTCCAATCACTTTTTCAGTAAATTTATCGTTACATAATTGAGTTTCAAATTCGCTTATTGATTATACATATATTTAAAACCCGTACCCACATATATGTCATCACATATTTTAAATGATTCTCAAATCATTACTTACACGTGCAAAGAAGAAATAGAATTTTAATTATTTTTACTGTACGTTCCGCCGCTCTAAGAGTCCGTATTTATTAATAATGATTCTTTACCCAGGTATGAATTACATATAAAATTCTTGGGAAATGGGTCATACTAACACATAGGTATACTTATATTTTCGTCTTTACGTACGTTTCGGTCTCGCGACCATGATCAGAAGACGTATAACTGTATAAACTAAATAAAATTTCACCGCCCTTGCTAAACACTGCTTTGATTATAACCATCAATTCGATTACAATAATTATAAAAGATCTATTCTGGAGATGAATTATATATAAAAATTCTCGGGAAATAGGTCACATTAACACTTTGTTTTATATTTTCGTCTTTACGTATGTTTCGGTCTTACGACCATCATCAGAATATTTATTATTTCAAAAATTTTAAGGTTTTCGTATTATTTCAGCAGAAGATACAACATTTTTCAACTGTCACTCTGCAAAATATCTTACATTGGCATTGTGTTATATAATAAATTTTCTAAAAATATCAAAAAAGAACCAGTATACAACAAATTTCTCAGCAGAATAGAAGATTTCTCATATCAAATGATTTCTATTTGTTGGAAGAATTTCTAAATACTATCAATTATTATTTTAGTATAATTATGTGGGTGTGACTTTCGTCCTATGTTATTGATTGTAACCTATTGAATAGATAAATATGTACATGTTCAATTTCACACAAATAGTTCCAATTACAATTAAAAATGTTTTAATGTTAATCAATTCTAATGGAAATTATTATTATTATATAATTTCATTCTTTTAATACAAATAATTCTCTATTTAGAGGGAATCTGAAGAGCAGCTAGAGCTCCTCTAAATTGAGAGTCTGTACACGACGTGTCATTAACGCGATTGGAGAACAAGTTGCTGGACCGAAAAATGGCGGTGCCAATCATCGAACGATTCGAAGCGCGGGAATCCGCTATTTATTCAAATGAGTATTGTATACTGATTATTGAATGCAAGTTAATTTTACTTGAAATATTTATAAAATATGGTCAACAATGTTATTATTAAAAGGATAATTGTATTAAATGGATGAAATTATTGATTTTATCGAATTGAAATTGACATAACTACAAACATTCATAAAACAGAACTATTTCTATTTTATATTAAAGGAATGAAATTTGATAATATTCTTTAACAATTCAATCTTACAAGTTTTATTTGTAAATGTAATATATGTATGTTGCCTACATATTACTATGTCTATGGTTAGGAATAATCCTATGTTGATTTGGAATGTACATAAGTACAGTACGGTATGAAAGTTAATAAAGGTTAGTTACAGTGAATCGTTTCAGTCCTTTATTCATATAGTAATTGCATTGAAATACAGTGCATAAATTGGCGACGAAGGTAAAATACACAAGGAAGGTGTCCGGTAAAGTGTTGGTGAGTAAGGACAAGGTGTGTGAATTCGTACAATTTATTGTCAGCGAAGTAAAGTAAAGTAAGGTTACCAATTAAACGTGTCTGGTATTATAAGAGCGGGAATTGGAACTAAGTTGTTCTATGCAATAAGGTTCATAGAATAAGTCAAGTTGTTGACATTGTTCGGTGGTAAAGAGCAAATTATGACAATGATTGGAAGAATGACAGAATTTAACCCTGAAAATGAGGATGTAGAATCTTATGTAGAAAGAATGGACCAATTCTTTATAGTGAATGCGGTCGAAGAAAACAAAAAGGTACCTCTTTTCATTACATTGATTGGGTCTGCAGTATATGGTAAATTAAAGCATTTGATATCGCCAGCTATGCCAAGTAGTAAAACTTATCAAGAGTTAGTTTCAGTTTTACAGCAGCACTACAAGCCAAAATTGAATATAATTGCAGAACGTTTCAAGTTCTACAAACAGGATCAGCAACCAGGTCAGTCAATAAGTGAATATGTGGTTATATTGAAAGAGCTTGCTAACAGATGCAAATTTGAACTTTTTTTGGATAGTGCGTTAAGGGACAAATTCGTGTGTGGCGTAAGTTCATCTGAAATTCAACAAAGATTACTGGAAGCAGGGGAAATGACTACTTTTGGAAGAGCGATTGAAATAGCATGTAGCATGGAGTTAGCAACTCAGCAGGTCAAATATATGCAGCCAAGTTCTAATGTAAACAAAGTTAAATCAAAGTTCCAAAGTAAGTACAAGAGTCCAAACAATAACAGTTCTAGTACCTTCAAAGAAGATAGTTTCAAGCGTAGGTGCAGAAGGTGTGGGAAGCAGCATGAAGAAACAAGTTGTCCAGCTAGGTTTTGGAATTGTTTTTTATGTAAACAAAAAGGACATGCAAAGGAAGTATGTAGAAAATGGAGAGTAAAGAAGTATAAACCTGTAAATGAAGTTAAACCTGATGTGGAAGATGGTGAATTAGAATATTTCACAGATACCGAAATAGATTCAGAACAATCGGGAGAATTGGATTTACAGATAGGTAATGTTTAAGTTGATTCAATTTTTAAATTGGGGATGCATTCAACGAAGGTATCAATTAATGGGAAATTAATTGACATGGAAGTTGATACAGGGGCCTCAGTAAGTTTAATCAGCAAACCTATGTATAACAAAAATTTCTCAAATGTGACACTAAGGAGGTCTTTGGTTAGGTTGAAAACAGTAAATGGAAGTCCTTTGAAGGTGTTAGGTGAAATTGACGTTGATGTATTGAGTAAAAATGAAAAAATGTCTTTACCGTTAGTTGTATGTGAAGATGAAATGTCTTTTCCATTATTAGGTAGGCCATGGTTAGACCAGATTATGCCAGGTTGGCGAGAAAAATTGCAAGTATCATTTGATACTATATCAATTGTTAAAGATAACTTATCTAGTTCAAAAGGAATTAGTAAAACAATTTCCTTATAGTTTTGATTCAAATGGTCATGATAAAATTGTAGGTTTTCAGGCGAATTTACATTTAAAAGAGAATGTTGTGCCAGTATTTAAAAAAGCCTATGATATACCTTATAAATTACAGGATGATGTAAGAAGAGAGTTGTTACGTTTAGAAGATAACAAAATTATAGAACGTGTATCAACAGCTGAATGGGCGTCACCTTTGGTTGTTGTACCAAAAAATAAAGGAGGCATACGTGTTTGTGTGGATTTCAAAAGCACAGTGAATCCAGCTTTAAATATTGAACAGTATCCTTTACCAAAAGTACAAGATATTTTTGCTAGCTTAGCAGGTGGGAAAAAGTTTTGTGTGGTAGATCTCAAAAATGCTTATCTTCAACTGGAAGCAACTGATTTAGCAAAGAGTGTTATGATAATAAATACATCATTAGGATTATTTCGATGTAACAGACTTGCTTTCGGGATAGCCAGCGGTCCAAGCATATTTCAAAGTGTGATGGATAGAGTTTTAGTTGGTTTGGAAGGTGTTAAATGTTACATTGATGATGTGCTAATTAGTGGAAAAAATTTGGAGGAATGTAAAATCAGATTACTAAAAGTATTAGAACGATTGAACAAACATCATATTAAAGTAAATATGGATAAAAGTATATTTTTTGTAGATGAAGTAGAATACTTAGGGTACAAAATTAGTGGAAATGGTATAAGTCCAACTAGTGATAAATTACGAGCTATTAATAAGTGTCCTAGTCCACAAAATGTTACGGAATTAAAATCGTATCTTGGGTTACTAAACTTTTACCACAAGTTTTTAAACATGTCATCTACATTTCTTAAACCGTTGAATGAACTACTAAAGAAAAATACTAAATGGCGTTGGTCAAAAATTGAAGAAGATACATTTATAAAAAGTAAAAAGTTATTAACAGAGAAAAGTTTACTAGTGCATTATGACTCTGCATTACCAATAAGGTTAATTTGTGATGGATCACCATACGGAGTTGGGGTAGTTTTATGCAATGTTAAAGAGGGTCGAGAATATCCAATTTGTTTTGCTAGTGCCACTCTTACAAATGCACAACAAAACTATTCACAGTATGAACGTGAAGCACTCGCAGTGATATTTGGGGTTCGCAAATTTCACAAATACCTTTATGGACAAAATTTTGAAATTATTACAGATGCAGTGGTTCAAAAATTGTTCAATGAAAAGAAGAACGTTCCGACTTTAGCAGCAGCGAGGTTACAACGTTGGGCGTTAATATTATCGTCATATAACTATAAAATGATATACAGACATGATGTTCAAAACGCTGATATGTTATCACGTTTACCAATTGAGGAATATTTCGAGGATGAAGAATGTGTGCATCACATAGATTCTCCTTTATCACCATATGAAATTTCAATTGAAACAAAAAAAGATAAAACTTTATCGCGTGTCTTACAAATCATAAAAGTAGGATGGCCGAAAAATGTTTCAGAGGGGACACTACTACCTTATTTTAAGCGGCGGGAAAATCTCTCAGTTAATCAAAATTGTTTAACTATGTCAAATCGAGTTGTGATTCCACTTATAATGAGAGAAAATTTACTTAGAGAATTACATATGGATCACCCTGGTATAGTTAAAATGAAACTACTGGCAAGATCAATTTTGTGGTGGCCAGGAGTTGATGAAGATATTGAGGAAAAAGTCATGAAATGTGAAACGTGTCAACTAAATCAAAGTTTAGGAAAATATAAAGATTTAGTACCTTGGCCAAAAACATCAAGGCCATTTGAACGTGTACATATTGATTTTTTGAAGGTGAAACAAAACAATATATTGGTGTTAGTTGATGTCTTTTCAAACTGGATTGAAGCATGGTTGATAAGAAATCCAAATGCTGAAAGTGTAATAGACAAATTACGGTCTTGTTTTATTACTTTCGGATTACCCATAGAAATTGTATCTGATAATGGTCAACCTTTTAGTTCTCAAGAATTTGCAAGATTCTGCAGTGTTAATGGTATTATTCAAACTAAGAGTCCACCTTATCATTCACCATCAAATGGAATAGCAGAAAAAGCTGTGCAAATAGTTGAACAGAAGTTGAAAAAACAATATTATGATCATGAAAAGATGGGAAAATCTTTGGATATCAAACTGATATTATATAATATATTGTTCAGTCATAGAAATTCTCCGAATACTAAAAATCAAAAAACTCCAGCTGATCTGATGTTATCATATTTACCAAAAACTCGTTTAACAGGAATTAAGCCAGAATTCGCGTGTTTAAAACATAGAGAGCAAAACATATGTGTTTCAGATTTTCAAGAAAATCAGGAAGTACTAATTAAAGTTTTTCAAGCCGGAAGAGAAAAATGGGCAAGAGGAATAGTGGTTAAAAGATGTAGTAAGGTTACATATTTAGTAAGATCTAGAGAAAACAACAATATAAGATTATATCATATAGATCAAATTAGAAGAAATTCGTTAACGGAAAATAACGTTAATTCAGACAATAATATAAGTCAAGGAATAGGTAAAAATAAAAATGAGATGGAAATTCCAAGTGCTTTGAGAGATGAAATGAACAAAGAACAATCTACAAATAAAAGTGATTTAAGTAATGAGAGTGAAATCAAAAATGGACCAGATGTGATCGGTAGTAATACAGTGCGCGAAAATGTTCGTGTAAATCAGAACGTTACTCCGAATCGGGAACCAATACCAAGACGTTCAAATCGGGTAGTGAAAAAACCAGAACGGTTGAATCTTTAAGAAGAACATGTAGTTGTATTTTTGTAGTTTTTGTTATTGTATTCAATAATATTAAGTAAGGGGAGAATGTAATATATGTATGTTGCCTACATATTACTATGTCTATGGTTAGGAATAATCCTATGTTGATTTGGAATGTACATAAGTACAGTACGGTATGAAAGTTAATAAAGGTTAGTTACAGTGAATCGTTTCAGTCCTTTATTCATATAGTAATTGCATTGAAATACAGTGCAAAATGGATTAACATTAAAACATCTTCTATTGTAATTGAAACTATTTTGTATGAATTTGAACATGCACATATTTATACTGATAAAGGAGAAGACAAACTCATAGGCAGGTACAATCAATACTTTATTTTTTCAATACATATTTTATTAAAAACTTTACAATATACATAATATATTTTCTTTTACATTAGTTTACTTACATGTTTATTTATCCAATAGGTTACGATCAATAACAAAAATAAAAGTCACACCTAGATAATTATACTATAATAATTGAATTAAATTGAAACTGGATGGGTATTTAGAAATTCCGGCAGCAAATAGAAATTATTTAATACGGGAGATTTTATTTTGCTGAGAAATCTGTAACGTGCTGGTTCTTTTTTATATTTTCAGGAAATTTATTATATAGCACAATTCCAATGTGAGTAGGCAAGAAGGATTGGACTTGTACAATTCTACTCTATGTTTTGTATGTAGTAAATTTTCACCATGATGGGTATTTATTCGTGAAACGTATTTTGAGATTCAAAGGCTCTTATGCTGTTCTTTAGATGTTAAGATCTCTATCCAACATAAGCTTGAATAAGTAAATAGTAAATAGCGTTGGACAATGGTTACGACAAATCTTAGATCAATAATTGGAACGTAGACAACTAATCAAATTCAAAAGTTTCACTTATCATTCTTCGGTAAGGGAATATTTTAACTTAGCGTAAGGAGCATTTTGCCCCTATAAAGAAAAATAATGGTGAAAAATCAGCGTTAGCCGAACACATTTTGAATACAGGTCATACCATTTACTTTATCACTATTAAAACACAGTACAGACAAATATCTAGGTAATTTAGAAGGTATGGAAATGTAAAAACAAAAAAGCAATTTATTAAGTTTCGATTCATCTCCAGCTGGGGTAACCCCTTGTTTACATTATTATCCCCTAATAGTATGAAAACAGGTACATTTTGATTTATAATTTAGTTTAATCTGATGATGGCTACATGGCCGAAAGGTCATCAGTGGTCTCAGTACTTTAACAGTATTTTTAGTAGATATGGTTGATTATTTCTTATTTACATACTACTTTACTGTATAATATATCATGCTGTCACACTCATAGTCGTTTCTCGCGCTAGGTGACGTCACCTAGGTCCTCCAATCACAGCCTTGCTCTCATCGGCTCGTCGCCGGCACGTAACAACATCATATTATGTCGTCGTCAATAACATTAAATAAACGAAATAAACTACCAATCAGCTTGCACTCGAATTTTAAAAAGAGTAGAAGGGAGGCTCCAGCAGACCTTTATACTTTGACTATTGTCACACTCATGTCGATAAAATATCTAAGTCGGTAATGACGTTGATTGAAAGAGTTAAGAAGATACGCAACCTTATGGAAACTATCGTACTGTACCATACCCTCTTCCCTCCGCCTATAAACTCGTCGAGTAGTAGACTGTTTGGTGCGCCTCTTTGATTTGCGCCCGGCCGTGGACAGAACTAGGTTGCAAGATGTTTAAGACCGAAAGCGACAAAAACGACTTGACTTTTTACGATCGCCGCTTCTGTATGAATATGACAGGAAATTCAAGCAGACGGCGACATCCCAGTTGTATTCTAGTGTCTGGTCTGTTCTTTCTTATGAAGTTATGAAGCTTTGATATCTAGAATACGGGTTGGTGAATTTGTATCAGTATTCAATATACTGTTATGATTTCATTTCCTACAAAACATCAAATGATAAAATTTGAACTTACCGAAACATTAAAATTAGAAAAGATTAATAAAATATATAAAATATGGAATTGAAAACATTATTAAAAGTTAAATTATAGGTAGTATAAGGTGTTAAACAATGTATAACAAAATAAACCAGAATGTAATATAGAATAAGAAGTGTAAACAAGAAACAGTGAAAGTGGATAAACGTACAGTGATACGAAAGAGGAAATCATAATAAAAATGAATCAAAGACTATCGGAAGATATCACAAACTATTAAAATAAGTTATAGATTTAAGATAGAATTAAGAAATTTGAGTTCTAGAATGTTATATAATTGTTATTTATATTTTATATTATGTAATAGATTTAAGAATTGACAAATGTCAGAATTGACATAAGAATAAGAATAACCAAGTTAATATGAACCTAATCATAGGTTATTTTATATCAAAATATGTGGAAAAATGTAGGCAATATTAATTTAAATAGCAGAATGCAACATCACTTCAAATAATTTGAAAATCTTCAATAATTCAAAATTTCCAGAATACTCAATTTTGATTGGTCGAGACAAATTCAATATAATAATTACAAAGTTCTGGCAAAATCCAACAATGAGCAAAGCATCCTAGATAAGGAAAGGAAGCACCTTATTGGTGGAAGCTGACATCAACTGGCGTCCTTTTGTGGGTCCTATAAAAAGGAAACAGGAAGGAAAGCTGGACAGTTTGCATTTACATCTGAGATCCAAAGCATCTTCTGCAGCTCAAGTATATTTTCATAACCTTAGTTATTTTTGTAACATCGGAGAACTCAAGTAGTCTCTGTAGCTTCGACAAGTTAAAGTAACCGAAGCAAGTAAATTATTCCTACGAAGCAAGTAGTGTTCCTGAGTCTTCATAACAAAGTTTAAGGTTATAATAACCACAGTTAATAAGTAGCATCGTGGAATATCCAGTCTTCGATAGCAAGTTCCAGTATATTATAGAAGAAGTTTTATATCTTAAAAGAATAAAACAAGTTAACAATTTATTATCAACAGTTCCTGAATTTATAAAGAAATAACAACGTAGTTTACCTGTGTAGTGTGATAATAGCAGAGCATTGTTTTAAAGAGAATATTCAAATAACCAAGAAAACATAAACTCAACTGAACATTGCCAACATCATTTCTCATATTATTGGATATAACTAAAAGTAAGTTTATTTATAATATCCTCATTGTATCGTTATTTGTATCTCTGAATGTAAGATTGTCTTTGTAAACAACAATTAATATTAAGTAGTTTTGAGGTTAAACATAAAGAATTTAAAATAACAAAGAACCATTTGACAACATAGAAATTTGGAACATGAAAAAAAATTGTAAAATCTGTAAACCTGTGATAATAATACAGAGTCATTAATAATTGAAATATAAACTTATAACATTCAAATAAAATATTGTATTTAATTCCATATAATATAAAAAGATCATTTTCATTAAAAATATAAAATATAATATAAATTCAATTCATTCAAACAAATCAAATTATAAAATCCTCATTGTATCGTTATTTGTATCTCTGAATGTAAGATTGTCTTTGTAAACAACAATTAATATTAAGTAGTTTTGAGGTTAAACATAAAGAATTTAAAATAACAAAGAACCATTTGACAACATAGAAATTTGGAACATAAAAAAAAATTGTAAAATCTGTAAACCTGTGATAATAATACAGAGTCATTAATAATTGAAATATAAACTTATAACATTCAAATAAAATATTGTATTTAATTCCATATAATATAAAAAGATCATTTTCATTAAAAATATAAAATATAATATAAATTCAATTCATTCAAACAAATCAAATTATAAAATCAAATCAAAATAAAAAGCTAGCCGGAATAAATTAAAATTAGAATTCAAACATAATCATCATTAATCAACAAAAACTCATTAGAGCTTTTTATATCAATACGTATACATCAATTTGGAGAAAAGGATATTCCTACAAAATTCTTATTAGAGGCACGGTTTATAAGATACCTATTTGATCTTTAATAGGAAGACTTTTGAACTCGACTAACCAATTTTCGGGGAAAGGAATATGTTTGCAGATACCCAGAGGGGGTTTCTTCCTGGGAATACTAAACATGGGACACCATAAATTTTATCTGTTAACAAAACAACTTTCCACTAAATATACAAACAAATATTTATTTACTTTTATAAATGGCTATTTCAGATTTTCCCTAAACATTCAACTCCATAAACATATGCAAATACCAAATGATCAAATTATACCTACCAATCTTGAAATAAATTAGTATTGACTAAAAAACTTAAATATTCGCGTTCCTCAGCTATGGATAACTGTTGAGAATATTGTAACTGGAAGAACCAAAAGATAAACAAAATAAATAGAAATGTTTGGATTGTGGTGGTACATGTAGTGGTACGTCGAAGCAGTATTTGCATATAAAATAATGCATATATAGCACATAGAAACAAAATTTATAAAATTGTATCTTATTATCAAACAGTGCTATGAAAAAAACATTTGATTTTATTAAAATTCATGGAATTATAATTTAATCCGATTGTACCCGCCCAGGATATTTTACAAGATTCAAACAAAATAAACAAATAAATATAAATGTTTGGATTCTGGTGGTACATGTAGTGGTACGTCGAAGCAGTATTTGCATATAAAATAATGCATATATAGCACATAGAAACAAAATTCATAAAATTGTATCTCATTATTTAAACAGTGCTATGGTAAAAATCGAACATTTGATTTTATTAAAATTCATAGAATGATAATTTAATACGATTGTACCCGCCCAGGATATTTAAAAAGATTCAAACGAGATAAACAAATAAATAGCAATAGCACAAAGAAACAAAATCTTAAGAAAGAATTCGTACTTTCCGATTAGGTTTGGGAAAGCAGCTTGAAGAACTTTTTCGTTTTTTCGATGTGAGCCGTTGCGATTTCCATTGTAAGTTGCGAAAAATTTTCATTTTTATAAAACACTTCACAATGTTTATTCTACGTTTTACACATTGTGAACTATGATTGTAAACCAACCGTGATGAACATTTAGCGAGTTTAAAATGGAGTTTTCAATATTTTGTGCAACATTCCAATTGTTTTTTCAAAACAATCTCATCACACATCTTCTCACGATCAGTCATACATTTTGCTTTCAAAGAAAGTTTATTAATAATAAGTGTTGTTTTCAATCCAGTTTTCAAATTGAACACTTTTAACCAAGTTTCACTCGAACAGATGGGAGAGATAGTTTCAAGTTATTCGCCATATATTTATATGCACTAGGAGATTTATAATATAAGGAAAGAGCTGATTGTTTCTCAGCTAATAACCATTTCGAATTTCGGCCATGGAGAATCATACCCATTTAACTACGCAAACCAATGAGAGGTACATTTGAAATCCTACAAAATAAATATTAGAGGCTATCATTGCCAATTTATTAGGCATAAATAGTAAATATAAGACAATCCTTAATTTTATTAATCACACTAGTTTATTTTTATTGAATAAGCTAAAAATTTCATAATTTTGAAATACGACTGTCCTAAAACTCACTGCTGCAGATCCAGCATTAGTTATTTATACCGATGACAAAGATGTTCAAATGGAATGAGAATAAGAACTTGACTTACCTTCGGTATTATAATTTATGGGCACTGCAGTACGGCACAACAATTTGCGTTTTCGATTAGTGGTAATGCACTCCGGTAAAAAGTGTTCCTCACAAATCCTTTTACGCTTTAATTTCTCAATGTCTATTAAGAAGATTTCAATGTTTCCACAATTCTTTTGCCACTCTTTTGTTCTTTTAATATCGTTCACCGGAAATTTGAAAAAAGTGACACCATTACGTGATCGAATATTATTGTCACAATAAACATAACAACAACTATTATTAGATACCGAAGTCATTATTAGAACTGATATGAAGGCACAGTAAATCTATAATGGCGTTGATTGGAAGTATAACTCTCAATCCACGACAATAGTCAAACGTAATAAGCGTGTGAACATAACATGCACGGAACGTAAACGCAAGCTCTGAACCTCACGGCGGTCGCTGGCAGACTGAGTCATAGTCAAAGTATACCAGATCTGCCGGAGCCTCCCTTCCATCGTTTCTCGCGCTGGGTGACGTCACCCAGCTCCTCCAATCACAGCCTTGCTCTCATCAGCTCGTCGCCGGCACGTAACGCGCTGGGTGACGTCACCCAGCTCCTCCAATCACAGCCTTGCTCTCATCAGCTCGTCGCCGGCACGTAACAACATCATATTATGTCGTCGTGTATGACATGAAATAAACGACCAATCAGATTGCACTAAAATTTTAAAAAGAGTAGAAGGGAGGCTCCGGCAGACCTGGTAAACTTTGACTATGGACTGAGTCTCTCGGTCAGCCCAACCGTTCCTCTCCATCTAGATCTCGGTCAGCTTTTCGTTTACGCTAAAATGCACGAGCGTTGCGTATCTTCTTAACTCTTTCAATCAACGGTAATGACTAAAGAATAATATTATTGTGAATATTAGATGACGTTACTAATACTTGTGCACTATAAATTAACAGGTATCCTGTCCCTAGCATAGAGGAGTAAAACTCTATCTTAACGCGAGAAGGTTACAAAAACTTATCCGTTCTCCGGTCCCGGGAACTTATAAGGTGACGTCATAGATACTAGTAGAGTTATCTATGGGTGACGTTCGAGCGTTAGTTACACGCGGTCATCTAAGCGCGCGGTTGTAGGAGAGTAAGGGGAACAAGTTAAAATACCGCAGAGTGGGGTACGGATAACTTATCGCGTAAGATCGAACATGGTACGCAACGAATACATAGGCTATATAGAGGCTTTACTCCACTGTACTACATGATCTCTATGGTCCCTAGTCTCATTTGAAGCAGACAACTATGCAGACAACCCATTTTCTCAATAGTCTATGGTCTGCTTCATAAAAGAAATATGAATGTCTATGTTGTATGTTCCACTCTATGGTGAAATATAGTTTTCTGACAATTTATAATTGTTCTGTGATGACTATGAATGGGTAATGGATTAGGTTTAGACGATTAAAGAATGAATTTAAAATACTGAACCTAAGCAAATTAAATTAAATGATTGATATTAAGAGCTAAGGTAAGGTGTAGAGTCGAAGGGGTCCCAGACTCCTAGTCGTAACATTTCCACTGCATTTTGAATATTGTAAGAATGGTGGATTTTGAGAGAGAAGAAGCTTTAAATTTGGTAAGTTAATTTTTAGAAAGTGTTCATTAAATAGTAATGATTACATTTGCAGCAACATGAATTTGAATGGGTTTTGAATCAAGAAGTACATAAGGGATTGGATCAAGTCCATCAGATATTAGTGGTAAGCTTACCTTAACACCGATCTGTTGATACTATCTACTTTGAACATCGATTAGGTTTCCGATATCTTGGAAGTAGATTTCTTAGTAATAGGTATTGGTACATTTAAATTCTTATTGCCTATGAATTAATCATAAAATGTTGTATTCTGGTCTGGGGTGGGCCATATAACTACATTGAGCCTTCTCAATTTCTCAATGTTGTACAAAATTTATTGGAAATAATCTTTCAGAAAGGCAATCTACCCAACTGAAGATTATACAAATAATTTGAAACTTCCAATGTTAGGATGTTCTATTTACCTACATAGTAACTCTTTTTATACAAAGACCAAAAAATGAAAGCACTAACTTCTAACTCATAAAATACCAGATGAGTTACAGGTAAACAAATATCAGTTTCATTCTATCATAAAGATTCCAAAAATGTATAATATTATTAGAAACGTAAACTATAATCTGTAAGAATGTTGCAAGATCCATAACACAAAAAACTACACAATAAGTAAACATCATTTAATGTTACCCTTTTACCTTTATTGATTTCCTTTACCAAAATTATTACCTTTTTCTAAATTCCACAACACTATTAGTAATTATTGTAATAACGAGTAAACACCCTTATAATATACTAACAACCTATTTAAAAAAAATAAAGTTTGGTTTTCCTAATTAATGTTCATGATATCCAACATAAAGTTTAGGGGAAGTGATTGCCAAGAACCCCTACGAAATATTGTTTTTTATTTTGTCAAGACAAGCCTAGGTTTTTGGTGTGGATTCTGTGTAATATTGAAAGAAGTGATCTCCATATGCTTTTGGCAGTTTACTGTGTCTAAATAATGACTGGAAATACTTTTGTGTGATTTTAATTTAAATGTTGCGTTTCTCATATTTTCTAGCTCTCTGATGATCTTTATTAGATAGATAGATAGCATTTATTGGTGTTTTACACAAAAATAAGCGTTTACACAAGATTGGGCAATATAAATAAAACTTATAGAACTAAAAGTATAACACATTCACAAACAATGAAATCTGCAATCAAACTGTTACATGTTTTTAAATTAAAATCATAATATTCACCTAGTGAATAGAATGCTGTTGTACAGAGAAAGCTTTTATTTTGTTTATAAAAATCGTTGTAGGAAGTTCTCTCACATGGATTGGAAGCTTATTAAAAATTTTCTGTGCGTGATAATTCAATGCAAACTTTGATCTATTAATTCTATGGTGGCTTGATATGAATTCTTGGCAATTTCTTGTGAAGTGAGTATAAACTTCACAGATCCTGGTGTACAAGCGCCTGTTAGCCTTGAAAAATTTGAGACATTCAAATATGTATAGAGAAGGTACAGTTAAGATATTTAGTTGAGCAAAAGTACTCTTACAGTGTAGTGAAGCTCATTGATCACTCAAAGTGCTTTTCGTTGAAGAGCAAATATTATGCTTGTTGCAGTACAATGCCCCCATGATAACAAAGCATGCGAGACATTGGACTGGTTGAGAGCATGAAAGGTCATAATCAAAATTGAATGTGATACGGTATCGGCCAAATTTCTCAGTACAAAAATATTTGAATTTAATTTCTTTGCCAACAGGTCTACATGTGAGTGCCAAGATAGTTTGTTGTCAAGTTGCACTTCTAGGAACCCTACAGAATCAGAAATTTCATTGCTGTTAGTGCTGAGAGTGAATAACATTTTTGAGTTTTTGTAGCGTTTAAGCTGAGACCATTTGCGGTGAACCAGTCTGAACCTGTCTTTTGTGAATCATTGATATGAATCTGTAAATTTTCTGCGTTTTCACCGCTCCTCATAAGAGTTGTGTCGTCAGCAAAGAGTGAGTATTCAACAAAGGGATCACAAGTTGTCAAATAATTCATATAGATAATAAACAGCAATGAACCGAGGACTGGTCCTTGAGGGACATCAAATGTTGTTGTTAATAAGGAGGAAAGTTTGTTAACTGTTTCAACCACTTCTGAACGATTACTCAGATAAGAGTTCATCAAGGCCAGCGATTTTAGAGAGAAGTTTCAATTTTGAAACGAGTATATTCGACAGAACGCAATAAAATGCTTTTGTTAGATCACAAAACATTACTATCGTGTGATCACCTTTATTGAAAGAATCTGTTATAATTGAGATCATATTATTAATGGCCATTACCGTTGACATACCATTTCTGAATCCAAACTGTTTTTTATTTAATAAATTGTTCTCCTCAAAGTGATTTGATATTCTAGTTTTCAGAGCCTTTTCGAAAATCTTACTTATAAGTGGAATTATTGAGAATGATTATTGTTTAGTGCCTCCAGTTAATTATTGAATTCTACCTATGTGTTGTTTACTTGGTTGTATATTGAGCTTGATTTTGTTAATTAGACTTCAGTGGACAGTGATATGAAGGGAAACGTTTTTTTTAAGGTTTTGAATTGGCTTACAATGAATTGAAATAGATTTTGAGTGCCTGAAATGAAACTAAGCAGGTGGCTTCACCTTGAAAACTTTTCTCTCAGTACAAATTCATATATTGTGAAAGCAACAAGCCAGTTACCCACATATTATGTGATTTTCTTAAGACAAACATAGATTTTTCAAACAAAGCTTTGGGTCACTAAATTTTGAGACTTCAGAAGATTATAGCCAATCTAATAATTTAAATACAGAAGATGATAATTTGTATAATAGAATATCAGTTTCAATTGATCAAATAAATCAACTCCTACTAATAAAACATAATCATTACTCACCATCAACAATAGTCATGTCTATTATGTTATGTTATGTTGTTTATGCTTTCGTACGAGATTATTTGAATCTACCCGCTAAAATAAACTTACAGTATCTTTCATCTAGCCAAGATGTGTCAAGAAATACTTATCCGAATAGCACTGATAATGACAAAACTACAAAATATTTGAGCATTGTTTCTAGCTCTCTAACACCCAATGAAAAAGTTGTTAATTTGCTAATCGTTGAGGTGTATATTAATTAGCAAACGGGTAGACTGTAGAGACAATAATCTTATTGGTGTAGCATCTAATGATAATTATTTGGCCACAACTGTATTAGCATATATAATATTTTCATCTTTTGTAACTTTTCTGAATCATAAAACTGCTGCCAGTAAAGAATATAAAAGGTACAAAACTGGTTCCTATCACTAAACATGTCATCCCTTTAGTAGAAAAAAATGGTTTTCAAGTTTTAGATATTATAACAGACAATCACAGGATTAATCGTAATTATTTATAAATTTAACAAACAATTTAATTTCTTTTACAACGTTGATTTTGTACATTTATCCAAAACTATAATTAATAATTGGAAAAATCCAAAGAACACAAACCAATCATTTATGTTTTCTGATTTTGATAATCTTAGCAATATTAAAAATGCAATATTTGCAAATATTTAAATTTGTGTACGATAATGAAGAAATATGTTAATTAAATAAGCTTTTTAAAACAGCTTTTATCTCGCAGACAATATATATGTCATTATGCTCTTTAACATAATTCTGTTTTAAACACGCTGCAGATTTTCTAGAAATTATTTGGCACTGGTGGGTCATTATTATTACTAATCAAGGGGTCCCTAAATGCCTAGGCCGAAGACCTTTACAACCCGTGTCACGTGTCACCTAGTGGAGTGGTTCCCACCGACGAGTGTCTCCATGCTCCCCCGGGTTAACCACTGACGTGTCACCTAGTGGAGCGGTTTCCACCCACGAGTGTTCACCTATCCACCAGAGAGTGTTCACCATGCCCACCCGGGTGAACGATTCCTAAAGAGGTTAACACCAACTTCGTAATATATCATTTAAACGACATCATTGTGAAGCGGTTCCCACTCGAGGGTGTTAACCTGGCTTCAGAGGTAGGCGGGATCGGCTCCCACTCCAGACTGTTCACTGGGTGCCCGAAGTGGACAAACAGCCACCTACTCAACTCCCGGTCGGGAATTGGTAGGTGGTTAATGCCCTGAAGAGGTTTAACTCCTGGATCTTCTCAGTGTCGCATAGCTCCACCGAGAGTGCTCTGCGTCTTGGGGGGTCATTGTTACGCATCTGCACAGAGTGTACTTTGATGTTTAATTTTTCCGTTTGCACCACCTACACAAAGGCGCATCGCTAAGGTTCATCCTGTGGAGGTGGTAGTTAAACGGTCTGTGTCCTGTCTGTATCTATCTCAGCATTTAACCATGTTCTTCATTTGCTGTGACCAGTTTTCCCTAATGTGCGGTCCAATCAGTGCTTTCGGCTGCCTGCAACTATTCACTAGTTTCCACTCTTCCGAGGGTTGTGTCCTGACCCAGCAGTGGATTGTCTCTTTGATGTGGCTCTTCAAAATGCCCACCGTTGGTTCGGGGCCTATTAGGGGTTCTACAGCCTCAGATTTGCAAGTTCATCGGCTATTTCGTTTCCCTTCACTCCAGTGATCGAGGACCCAGAATAGGGTGAGCTTGCCTCCGTCTCCATCAAGGTTGATTAGCGTGTTGATGCACTCTCACACCAGCCTCGATGTTATTCTCGTGTTACCTTGCTATACTGATGTGGGTTTGCATTCTTTCTTCCACCGCTGGAACGTGTTTGCCCAGAGGTGTAGTAATACTTTACATGGGCGCTTGCGGTATATCCCCGCTCCCGCTTGTCCATGGTTTCTGGGGGGTATGCTCATACGATACTTCTTATCAAAGGTGTATCGTGGTGTCATCTCGTCCATTTTCATTGAGTATATATGGTGTGTTTCACCACTGATTGGTAGTGGGGTGCGGCTACTATTTGCCTTCTACAGTCCTATTGACATAAGTATGTGGGCAGCTTCTGTTGCAGCACCTTTTTTATAGTCAGGTGGAATGGTTCCACCTTCATTAGCACTCAAGAACGACCGTGGGAGTGCTTTTCGATGCTCCCGTGGCAGCGCCTAGGATGAGCTTTCTCAGATGCTCTAGAACTGATTTGATCGTCCTGAGCTCTGTTCGTTTCGACCACACCATCGAGGCATATGTCAGCCTCGGTTTAAAGATGGCTTTGAAGATCCGCATTATGGCGTTTGGGCTGAGGCGCAATTGTGACCAATAGCCCTTCTGCACAACCAGGATAATGCAGTGATACCTTGGTCGCTGATTTTCATCACCTATTCTGCTATGGTCAGTTCTCTGGTGAGTACCGTTTTGTACTTCCTAGTGAAAACTAAAATTTCTGTTTTCATAGGGTTAATCATCAACTTTTTATCACTGCACCATCTATTCAATGCAGTCAGGGCTGATTATATTAGGTCCATCAGAGTGTTCGTGAACTTTCCTCTAACGATTATGAGTATGTCGTCGGCATACCCGATCACGTGACATCATAGGCTGGCTACTTTCCTCAATCCGCCATCGACTACTATGTTCCAGATGTTGGGTGACAGTACTCCCCCTTCTATCCTTAAGGGCTTCGCAGATACTTTCGATTGTGGTATTGTTGAAGGCGCCCCTCTATGTCTAAGAAGACTTCCACTGCATACCCTACCTCTATCGGATTTTCGATGAGGAAGACTGCTGATTCCGTCGATTCACCTTCTTTGTAGACGTGTTGTTCGGGCCACAGTGGATTTGTGTTCAGTATTTCGTCTTTGATGTACCGATCGATTAGTCTTTCTAGGGTCTTCAGCATAAAGGACATCGTAACGTCCTTAAAATCTTTGGCATTGGTGTAGCTTTTCTTACCTGTGTTCGGAATAAAAACTACTTTCACGTGCGGCATGCACGTGTAATATGTGCTCTAACCAGACTAGCTCTAGCAAGTCTCACGAGGGGCCGACGATCTCCTCCAATTCCCTAGAAAGCCGGACCGAGAGAATGCCGTCAACTCCAGGCGACCTGTATGTGCTAAAGCATCCAACCGCCCACATGACTTTCACAGGCGCGGCGTGACGATGATGCGGGGGGATTCTCAGTTCAACAAGAGGGCCGTTCCCTCTACTCTGGATTTCACCAGGTGATTAGTGCAGCTCCGTCCCTGCAACTCTCCGTGCTCCTCAAAGCCGGGGAAGCAGGTTCTCATCAGGTGAGCCAATGTCTCCCCGTCTGATGTAGAATAACCCCCAGACGGTTCTATGGCTCCTAGTTAAGCTTCCGGGCTTCGAGTTAGTATGTTATTCAGTCTAGTTGCGTCTTTGCCTGTTTCAATTTGCCTGCAGAAGGCTCGCCAGTTTTCCTCCTGAGCTGATCTAACTTGCCCCCCGTAGTTCCTTCGTGCGCTGCGGGCTTTTTTCGAAAAGAGTCTTCACTCTATATTTAGCTGCGTTTAGCTGGTTATTGCACCATGGCATTTCGTAGCTTCCTCTACCCTTGCTCCGGGGGCAGTGTTCTACGTAAGCCTCTGTTACTGCATTCTGCAAGAGATCCGCTGCCTCGTATATTTTATTCTCCGAGCTGATTTCCTTCGGGAACGTTTTCAGCTCTTCTGATAGTCGTCCCAGTTTGTACGTCTAGGATTTCTAATCCAACTCTCCTGTTCTCCCAGGGCACCTGAAATAGCAAATAAAATTTGAGAATGATCAGAGAGAGAAGGTTCTTTTGAGACTCCAGCTTCTAGTGTGTCTCAAGAGAGTTTGAGAGCATAGTGTGGGTCAATTACCTCTCTTCTGACAACGTTAATAAACGTTGGCTCCTTCCCTCTATTGAGAATTTCAAGGTTGGTGGTAGCCAGGAACTTGAACAGAGCTATGTCCAGTTGATTGGTGTGGGTGCTGCCCCACATCAGGTGATGTGAGTTGGCATCAAAACCAACAAGGCAGGCGATTCTCCTCGCAGTTCCTGACCAAATCATCCACTTCCCGTGTTATATAACCTCTTGGTTATCATACGGAAGTTATGCGGCCCCTCATCATGTTTTTAACGATCCATGGTTATTGAATTAGCGCTATGCCTGTATGCATCGCAGCTAAGCGTCTGTGATGCAGGTTGATCTGCGCAAAGGTAAATTCCACTAGAGCCATTTTGACAGTTTATTTATTTATTCAGCGTACAATACGGTAAAAAGAAATTAGAAGTAAAAAAAAATAAAATGTAAAATGTATACAAACTCTATAAAAACATAGCACATATCATAGCATAAATCCTCTGACAAACTGTATATTAATGCTTGAGAGCATTCTGCGAAGTCCTGTAGGTTTCCGCCATAAGCACGGTTTGGGTAGTTTGAAACGATATGGCGGATCGTTTGTCTCGGAGAACCACAGCCGCACTGCCGACTGTCGGCGAGGCCCCATCGGTGTAGTGTGGTATTCCGAAGCGTGCTTTGGCCTTCACGACTCCTGCCGGGCGTATTTGAAGCCCACCCGGTCGATGTCGTAATATACCTTGTCTCCTAGAGCTATCGGGGTTTTTATACCCGACTATGGTATACCAAGGACGAGAGTTCTGTCCTCCCTGTTTACTGCTGCAGGTTTGTCTAAGGAAGTCATAACCGTCTACGTCCCTGTTCGTAGTGTGAGGTTGTACCCCTGTAGCTTTGCCAGGACGATCGATGATTCTTCGGTTTACCCGGTATCCATACGGTTACCTTCACGATCTTCTGCAGGAGCTCAACCCTCCCAACTTAATCTGTGTCTTCTCGGTAACCCAATTTCGAACCTGGGCAGCGGTTGACTGGAAGGAATCTCAGAGGATTCCACTCTGATCGCGCTCCTGAGCCGCTCAAACTAATCCTAATCCGACGATCACCGTCGTCAGAGGATTCGCTCTGTGTGTCCCAGTTAACTCCCCTCCCCCCTCTCAGAGCTGTCCACCCCCCTGTTAGGTTTCTGGCCGTCCGGTGGGGTATTCTGGTGGGTCGTAGTAAATGACACAAGTATGTTAAACGCAAATATTAAAAGAAATGAATGGTGTAATCCCGTTACAGGAATAGATATTTTAAAAATAATAATGGATAATTTACAAATGCCACTCAGTCTGCTCTTCGACATAGTTTCTAATTTTCATTTAAATTAAATTCGCAACAGAGAAATTGGGAAAACGTTCAACCTTGCTTGTACTGTGTTGACCTAAGCTTTCTACCCAGAATGTTTTTTGTCGCCGTATTATCCCTTTCTGGTAGGTCTTCAATCTCCAAGCTGATGCTATGTTGCCACGTGCTACTTGGCTGCTGGGAGTTGAATAAGACTGGTTATACATTGATTATAATTTTCAATATCTGGTACATCTGTTCTATGAATAATAATAGTTATTTATGTTATAATAATCATGATAACGGTATGGTATTAGTCGTGAATATTATCAGCCTCGGTTGCGCTTCGTTTGATAACACGATCCGAATTACATACTAGTTATTTATGTTATAAGATACCTGTGAAAATTATCAGATGAGGCATTTAGAACCTCATTGATATTCATATATAATACCACAAGAGCTTCAAAATTATCGGGTATTTCCCGATAGATTCGTTGCAAACAAATGAAGGAGTCAAGTTTTTCAGGTTAAAAAATCACGATCGCGAAGCGCGAGTGATTTTTCCTGAAAAACTTGACGACTTTATTTGTTTGCAGGGAACCTTGAGGGAAATGCCAGATAATTTTGAAGCTCGTGTGGTATTCGGGGGATTATTTTTCCGTCCCAAATGTCGGCCAATAGAATTGCACCATGAGACGAAATGTACAGTCCGGAATAGATTGTAAAGCCTTACGCTTGGCATCACGAGCTCCTCGAGCGGTCTTGAATGCAGCATCCGAAAATGGGTTGATTTTGATGTCGAAATCGTTCAAATACTTTTCTTGAAGTAATTTGGCAGTCTGATTCCACATTGTTTTTATTGTACCTTCCTTATAGTCTTCTCCATCCATTTTCTTCATATTGTAAGCGTAATCTTTCATAATGTTTGCCAATTGCGCTTCACTCGTTTCAGCACTCAATGTGTATTCCCTCTTAGTACAAAAAGTAGTAAATTGGTTCCAAACTGTTTTTTTTGCCTTCTCCGTATTAATGGGAACATTTCCTTTGACTTTTTTATCGATGGTGGACAGAGAACAAACTCCAAATCGACTCATTTTCATGCAAAATCTCCAATTTTCACAATTGAATTCAACCTGTCAGTTTGACGTGTGGTTAATTTGACTGGATCATGTTGACTTTTTTATATATAGCAACTACCAGAGAAAATTTTCAAAAAATTATCAGTATAATTCCATGTAGGTTGTACCACGTGACGTCGAATGGTGCAATTCTATTGGTCGATATTTGGGACGGAAAAATAATCATATATAATACCACAAGAGCTTCAAAATTATCGGGTATTTCCCGATAGGTTCGTTGCAAATAAATGAAGGAGTCAAGTTTTTCAGGTTAAAAAATCACGAGCGCGAAGCGCGAGTGATTTTTCCTGAAAAACTTGACGACTTTATTTGTTTGCAGGGAACCTTGAGGGAAATGCCAGATAATTTTGAAGCTCGTGTGGTATTCGGGGGATTATTTTTCCGTCCCAAATGAACATTTCCTTTGACTTTTTTATCGATGGTGGACAGAATTCAACCTGTCAGTTTGAAGTGTGGTTAATTTGACTGGCCGTCCCAAATGAACATTTCCTTTGACTTTTTTATCAATGGTGGACAGAATTCAACCTGTCAGTTTGAAGTGTGGTTAATTTGACTGAATCATGTTTTGTTTTTTATATATATCAACTACCAGAGAAAATTTTCAAAAAATTATCAGTATAATTCCATGTAGGTTGTACCACGTGACGTCGAATGGTGCAATTCTATTGGTCGATATTTGGGACGGAAAAATAATCATTATTATTCAACTTATATTCAAGTGGCCACCGTTGTCATGACGTGTGCAAGTTACAAGGTTACTGTTTATGGATTGTTTATATTCACGTCATAATATTTCTTTCTGAAGTTTTCTTGAGTGTTTTTGAAAAACACGATTCTGAGAATATTTGGCCGAAAGAGGTTGAAGATTGTCTGAAAACGCAATTTCGGCCCTTTCAGAAAAATCTAAAAACGTTTATGAAAAAAGTTATGACGGGTACGAAGATTGTTGTAATCAGAAGAACATTAAGAATATCACACATGAAAAGGTAGTAACCTATTTTAAGGAATTTTTAAGGGATAAAAAACTTCAACTTTATGGAGTTATTATTCGATGATACAGAGTATGTTGTCGATTAGAAAAAATGTTGATATAAGTAAATATGTTCGATTAATTGCTTTTTTGAAGCGAAACTCAGATGCATATCAACCAAAACATCTCGAATACTGACTAAAGAAAATATCACAAACTATTTACTGGAGGCGGAGGACGGAACATTTCTCCTAGTAAAAGTAGTAATGGTAATTGGCATAGGTGGTGCTTGTAGAAGGGAAGAATTAAAAACATAAGGACAGAAAATGTTCATGATGAAGGTTCGATAGTTAGAATTGTTATACCTCAAAGTCAAACCAAAATATCCCATCAAACTTTGTATAACTCCTGGAAATTTTAATGAAGTACATTAAGTTTTTTCCACTTCTACTCGTGGGTTCTTCAGTAAATTGTTTTTCTTTAAGTAAGTTGACAAACGTTTTGATCATTCATGGGCAACATTATCCGCAACGCTTGGTATTGGAATTTTTCTTAATTCGACCTCGGGATCTAGCAGAAAAATACCACAGGCTCGAAATCCTGACTTAATGGACTGCTGCATTGTTGTCCCCATCTCAGTTAAAGTTTTTATGAAAATGCTGGGAAACTATGATTTCGGGAGACAACTGCATTTTTTGTTTTTTTTCCGTTAATGCGGTTCGCCATTTTTTTTTCAAGGGAGAGAAAAATGCCACGTCCAGGGGTTGAAGAAGGTGCATGAAATTTGATGAAAATAAAATGAATCTTATATTATATCGTTCGCATTCCTCGAAGACATGTAGTGGTACATGGGTCGAGAGATCTGCTATTATTACTCTTGACTCTTGGAGATTTTTAAATACGGCAATGCAACCTAATCAAGCAAGCGCCTTCTACTCCACCTTCTACCCACGTTGGATATAAGTGTGTTGTCTTATACACTGTATAAGGCGGTAGGAGTTGGCCAGAAGCAGAAATGGCCATCATGATAGAAATGCTGACTTTACTTCAATCCATCATTTTCTCCGCTCGTTTTAACCCGTTTCGACACAGAACCTTAAGGCGATCCGGGTCATCGCTCATATTAGTTTCGTCGTAATTGACGATGTTCGTATCTGGCACACTGCAACGTCTCCCTCAAGTTTGAAAAATATTCCACAATAATGTCTCTGTTAACACCTGCTCTGACACCCTTAATGTTTTGTGTCAGTCACTCAGTCTCGTTTCTTTCTAAAAAGCGATAAAAGCTATCTTCTTCTGTCATATTGTCTCGGAATTTCGGTATTCTGATTCCCTTACGATCCAAATAACCCTTGACGAGACCGTCGTACGTTGAAAGGTTTTGAAGTGACCTCTTGTGTTTAATGATCCCAACTAGCTCACTAGGATATTATACACTCAAGGCTCGTAGTGATACGTGTCCTTAGATTCTTGATTGAACGGATTACCTTGAGCGCCAACTGTTTTAGCAAAAAAAAGTTAAGATAGAATCAAGAATTTACGGCACTACGAGGTGAATAAATGTTGATGATTACATCTGGGAAATAAAGACAAGTTTCAACTTAACAATTTGGTTTTAATTCTCTGAGGAATTATAATTTGAAAAAATTAGTTTGATTAATAACAGACATATTTTAAAAATTGAAAGTGAAACAAACTAGAATTCTTAATAATTTGATTACGAAAATTGAAATTATTAATTTTAAAAAAGAATATAATTTTAGAACCAAAGGTTCAAATTAAAGAAATTGTAGAGAACGTAAACAATTTGGTTATTTCAACTAAGAAACATGTTACCGTATTTTAAATTTGGATGAGCTTGGAAGAAGCACGGGAAAAGGGATGGAGACGTTTTGATCGAAATACATACAATATTATATAAAATGAATGGTAGTCTTAAAAAATATAAGTGAGTTAACTTAGAAATGTTCAAGAGAATAATTTGATATAAGTTTACAGAGTACAGTATACGGAAATTGTGCTCGTAGAATCTAAATGAATAATCCGTTCAAGCAATATTAGATGATTTACTCGTTGATCTCATAAAGCAGTAAATGAGAATTTGGGCTTCATTTAAGTTCGCCCAGATCAATAATTATTCCGTTATATCCAAGACCAGCCTAAAACATTACATAACCATAACAAAGTTTTATATGAGGAAGGTAAAGAAAGGAGTACGGAATACCGCGCAACCATGTGGATAATTGCTAGTTTAAACAAGCCTTAGAGAACGACATAAACCATTCTGACTACTAACTTGACAAATTAGAGTTTGAATAAAGATAAGAGAAAGAATATAGAAGTACTAGTAAATGATAATCTAATTTAGATTCGAACAAGCAAAAGTGATCTGGCGTGAACACGTGGATGAGTCGATTCTTTTATTATTAAAAAATATCATCGATCAGAGAATATACACAACTAGGTTCAGACACTATTAGACATCAAATTACTTGTTCACTGTCGACAATAATCTTTCAATAAAGTCAATTAATACCAGAAAAGAAAAAATATTTGAATATGACTCACCCAGCGTGGAATTCACAACCATAATCCCCTCCGTCGATTTCCGTTTTCTAATCAACCCTCTTATCGCGTGTCGGGTGACCTCTATCGACTTTTTGCTCAAGTTAAATAATCGATTATCTAATAAAACAGATGTTAATCATAGTCTCTAAGTTAAATCATCCAAAATTCCGAGCGGAAACCGTTATTAAAATTATTCATGCAATTATTAGACATAGTAACGTATAACGTTACAATGACGAATCGTGTTAGTGGAAAGCCCCATTCACCAGATGTCTGAAGTCCCTCCGACAAAAATCAGTCAACACAGCCATTGCCAAAATCCCATGAGAAATAAATGTACTGGAATAAACCAAAACTATGAAACGCCCAAATCCGAAGTAATAGTTGAACCAAGTTTAAACTGTGCAATGACCTTCAGTTTAAACTTCGAGTTAAACTCATGTTCAGAATAAATAAATGTTACGCTCGAACACACAACATAGCGGCACGTGTAGTTAAATTATTATATTATCAAATAAAATCAAGCTTAAATTCATAGTGGCATAAATTCCCAACAACTATATTCTGAGTCATTAAACATACTGCATAGTGAAATTACTAACACAATTCGTGTGTTACAAAGTCAACAGACAAAGTTTTTGGTTCACCAGGTTGAACAGTGACAACACGTCCTATAGTCTCAGACAGTTGTTTCGCCCTTCTCATTAGGCTCATCAGTGAGACGAGGCAGACGTGAAGTCACTGGTCAACCAACTTCGGAGTGATTTTAATAAATCACTTTCAAAGTGTTTGGCGAAACAGAAGTTCCAACATCATCTGCCGGAAAGCAGATGTCCCACTGAGAAAGCAATTCACAATGCTACTCATTGATAAAGAAGAATTCTCGCGATTCAAGGAATCTACGGGGAAATGGTTGGAAATACTGCTGCCAGGTGACGGTCCCTCAACAATGCATAGTGAAATTACTAACACAATTCGTGTGTTACAAAGTCAACAGACAAAGTTGTTGGTTCACGAGGTTGAACAGTGACAACACGTCCTATAGTCTCAGACTATAACCATTTCCCCGTCGATTCCTTGAATCGCGAGAATTCTTCTTTATCAATGCGTAGCATTGTGAATTGCTTTCTCAGTGGGACATCTGCTTTCCGGTAGATGGTGTTGGAACTTCTGGTTCGCCAAACACTTTGAAATTGATTTATTAAAATCACTCCGAAGTTGGTTGACCACTGCCTCGTCTCTCTGATGAGCCTAATGAGAAGGGCGAAACAGCTGTCTGAGACTATAAGACGTGTTGTCACTGTTCAACCTGGTGAACCAAAAACTTTGTCCATTAAACATACTAAATTATTTTCCACTCAACATTTATACACAGAATAAATTTTAATTGTGAGAAACTTGTATACTCATACTGTATGTAAACTTTTCCACTCAACAATTTCTAACATCAAATTCTTAACTGACTGAAGGTGGGGTGAAAGAGTGAAGAACAAAATTATTAAGGCTCAGTTAACTACGTTTAACAGTACATCCATATTCCATGATTAATTGATTTTGAATATATTACGAATTTCACAATTTGAAATTCAACCCCATTGAAGACACCACTATTCATAAGCATAAACTATATTATTTTATTGATTTTCTGTTGCTACAACTATCATTGCAGATGTTTTGTTTCTAGTTCTCGATTCATATAAAGTTTTAACATACATAATTATTGTGCTGTAGTTTGAGGTGAAGACTCCATACAAATACAGATCTGTATCTGTCAGATACTTTTGAGAAATATCCTGTTCTAGTCTGATGATGGTTTTTAAATTTACAGGAATGTGCAAGACGTTTTCCAGTCCAATTGTATGGTCATGACAATTCTAGTAAACAAGAAAAGTTTGTTCTGTCCATTCCTTCAGATCAGTTGAAATGTATCGTTACTTTGACGGGCGACAGCATTACTCATGCTGTATGTAATGTCCAGAATTTTCATATAAGGATCAATTTAATTAATATATTTTCAGGATATTAATTTCAAAGTAATACGTCAAACTAATAATCCTGTTAGTATACATACTACTATTGCTAGTGATTATCCCTGGAAATTGCAGCAGGTTCAAGATGCCGCAAATCATTTACAGCAAGCTATTTATCATATAGATGATGTGGGCAAAAACTACAAATTCAAGTAAGGGTAACGATAATTTTCTAATTTTGAATTCGTTTATTTACAATGAGATGTATCCAATTCGATGTGAGAAAGTTTTGTTTTATTTCATTGTAATAAATAGGAAAAAAATACAAACCTAAAATAAATTACATTATTCTACTTTCTATTTGATAGAGGAAAAAAGGACATTATTGATTTTGTTTTATCATTTACGGAAGAAAAAGTCTAGTAAATTAAAAATATTACAAATTTAGTTCGTGAAAGAGCAAAACCAAACCAGTTTCAGGGGTAGATATTTCAAAGTAAGCTATTACGTGATGAATGACCAGAATTTTACAAGTGGAATATCACGGGTTTTTAATCTTAGTTTAATTTATGTCAAATAAAATTTTGAGCTTGATTGGAATTAAAAACCAATTTGGTTGTTTCCAACCAAACTATAATAATTAATTTTGCTTTTTTGCTTTAAAATCGTTTTTAATAGAATTATTTCATTTATTACTTGTCTCATTTTATTTCATTTTTTTTTAAACTATGTAGAGCAAATATCGAATCTTTATGGTTTTGGTCTATCGAGCTAATGTATACCTTGTATCATTTTATGAAAGATGTGTATTTCTTGAATATGTCTAATGTATTTTGAAGATCATCAGATGAAGTTCTTCACGTGCTCGGGAATATCTTGGGTAGTTTACAAAGAGGTCGTACAAGCTTAATAGTTCCGAGGAAGAAGGCTATTGATGATCTAATGAATAGCCGTAATATGGTGAGTACCAAATTGTATTTAGCCTTGTGAAGGTTTATCACAGATAACCGAAAAAATTAATAAATTTTCCATTTTTCTACTGATATATTTTCTGACGTACAGTTTAGTAGATTATAAAGAAAAAAACATTCAACATGGGTTCTTATGGAAAAATCATGTTGTTAGAATAAAAAGTAAATCCCAAATATACAATTTATGTGAAAAAAATTAAGAAAGTGTATAATTTATACCAATACATAACACACACCACTTGAAAAATGATCAAAACGGATATATCAGCAAAAATACGTAACATTTTTTTTAGATCGATTATAATTCTTCCCTTACTACTTACTTACTACCTATAGTGAGAGAATTAATTTCTTAAAACTAATTGTACCAGCACAAAAGCGTCTTTATCGCACCAATTTCAATGAAAAATGCCCACGCCGCCGAAACGAACAGATTAAAATTTCTAAATATGATCTTGGAACTGAAATAAAAACCAGGATGTTTATGGCGGCTTTAGACAATAAATCAGAAGGCACATGTTTATATATTTATATGGAATAATTTGTCACATTACAAATGTACAGGTGAACAATTTTTCTACACTGTATTATTCAGTGGAGTTCATTTGTAATATAATGGATTTCCAATGAGTAAAGACCAGTTCAATGATATAATTTGCCTTTGACAATAATAAAAATCATGATAAATATTGAATAAGGCCGGCGAAATCTTTTACTCTTGAGGGGCTTCTGGGTATAGTTTCCTTTATTGACAGGTGTGACCACTAGTATAGTGCAACATGTTATTCTCATTACTTCTTAGGAGAACTACGAGATATTGGAATAATTAGTTTATTTGGTCTTGGTAAAATTTAAGCCTCTATAATCAAAGCAGAAAAATGGTAATCGATTCTTATGATAATGGCAAAAGTTATGCAAAGGTCGGTATTTAACGAAAAAAGGAATTTTTTATTGGTTATAAACATTAACGATGATGATTTGTGTTAGATTAAAATCACTCTGATGTGATTGATGGTTTTTCTCAAAAAGAATAGCTTCATTGAATATTGGTATTTTCTGGGAAAAATCTGCAACATACTACGAAGTTTACTTCCTTTTTCTGTTTTTTTTGTTTTAAAGGTTGAATTAAACTTTCTGATTTTCAGAAAGCTTTATCTCCAAATTTACCAGAAGATTTGGCAATAAGTTTCTACATACAGAGTCATAAGTTGATATTTGCAACTTATCAACTCACAAATATCCAGGGAATTGTAACTTATGATTCAAGTCATGCGGAATATCCTGTGCCTTGGTTGAACGAAGTACTGGTATTTTTTACCGTTGGCTTACAGTTGTGCCAACAACTGAAAGATAAGGTAAGTTCGGTATGGATGAAATTCAATTTAATGAAAAAGATAATAACTTTTGGTCATGGTCGATTATTTCCTTTTCTAAACTGTGACTACACGAAAGGGGAACCTATAATGTTCGTGAGAGCCATCGGTGGAATGTTGGGAGAGGCATTTGAATTTTTCTTGAAGGTTTGGATGTTATTGGCATAGGAAAAGATTTTACTAGGCAAAGAGTTCCACAACTTCGCTGTTCGATGGAAAAATTAAGTCAGGTAGGAAGAAGTTCGAGCTCATCTAGTCAGCCTATCTGGAATCTCTCGTGGTGGAACGACAGACGAGATTTCTGATGGAACACAGATCATGGAAATGTCTATAGAAAAGGAGAGATCGGTCACCTTTCTACGATGTTCTAGAGAGGTCAATGAATTCGTAAGTGTGACATCATCAATCAGACGGATAGCTCTCTTCTGAGTAGAAACAAAGAGCTTCAGCGTTCAGCGGGAATGTTATAGCAAATCGATGCAGAATCGAATTCTGCATCCGATCATCCAATAAAATACGGGGTGTCCCATTTGAAAAAACGAACTTTTTCAACTTTTAAAATGATGTAATTGGTCATTAAATTTTGGATACCCTGTATGCGATAAATCAGTTGTCAATATGGCATTCGAAAGAATCATTCCTGTGCTTCCGTCTACCTCAGAAGCGCTTTCCACCAATCGAAATTGGTTGAAGGGCGCAATGCTCAAAACAGCGCTACATCTGTCAAAATTTTCAAAAAAATCAAGATATCTAAGAAAAAATTGAAAATAGGTATAGAGAAACTTGATGGAATCCACTATGAAATTTTCTCAGGAATCTAAAAATGAAATAATATACCGGGTGTTCCATTTAAAATAAGGAAGTTAATGGCGACTTCCGGTGTAACCGGAAGTAGTATGATCTTGTAAATATTTTGAAAAGAAAGAAAATCTTGGATAACCTTGGAACCCAAAATTTCAGAATTCTAACTTTTTTCTAACCATGAAAACTTCTAACGAACGGCTCTCGTGGAATATCCTGTATATGAGTTTTCGCCGTTTCCGTACGTGTCCTATTTTGTATATTACTTTGAGTAAGTTGGTTCTAAAATTTCATCAATTTTATGACGAGACATCCCTTGCTGCTGTCTATGAGGTTATATCACATTGTAGTATGAAATAATGCTGCAGTAGTTTTACATCATTAATGAACTGTAATCAATTAATCACTGACTTCCCTCACTTTTCTTAGCAAAATAGCTATTGTGCACTTCCGCTTGTCCAATGTATAATTCTAGAAATAGCAAATACATTGGAAATGATTCAGAAACAGCTAATGGAAGACGTTAAATTATATTCTATGTTACATTGAAACTGTATTCAAATGGTCTACATAATGTATTTCACAACTTTATGTTTTAAAGTAACCCAGCATCGAAATTATTCACACTATGATATAATCTTGTTTTATTCAGACACATAAAATAGACTGACGTCACATCGATGAGGTTTGAATCTTAAAATGAGAATTTCGGACACTTGTGCAGGTGTGATACAATTTTATGATCAGAAAAACACTGTTCTCATTATTGTTAAGTAAAATACTATATTCCATTTGAAAAACTGAAGATGGTTGTCAAAAATACCACTTGAAACGGGGCGTGGTCAAAAACAATACAGTTCCTATTTTTACAGTTGCTACACATGCACACAGACATCTCAAAAATAGTCTAGATCAATTCAGAAATGCTCAAAACATATATCCGCGAAAATCCGGATTCTCTTTTGCCCTGGTTACAATGTTGCCATGTACTTTCTGTTAACTATGTATAGTGAGGGAAGCAAAAATGGGTCTCTGGGTAACCTGAGAATAAACCAATTTTCCCAAATGGGTACACGCCCAGGGTACAAAATGCTTGTGCTGGGTACCTACATTATACAATTTAAAAGTAACAAAGTTTTTGTGTTTGTAACAATTTGTTTACCTTTTTTTGTAGTTTGTATATTTATTTTTTCAATAAGAACATTCGCTTATAAACAAAAATTGATCGTCATAACTGCAACTAGAAGTGTGAATACAACAGATGTAGCTTATTAACAAATTCACCAATATAAGTAGTCAGAATTGCAACTAGAATGTGAATAGAAAGAAACTTTATAAACAAGTTAATCAGTGCTAAATTCAGGATTGTTTGTCTTGATTAGATGATTTGAATGTTATGATACGAAATTTTGAAGTATTTAATTTTAACTTGGGATAACTTCTGTTCCAATTATTAGTTATTTTTATATCATTGAAAAGTTTCTGAACGCACCCAGTACATTTAGGGTACATATGAATGTAACTTGTAGAAATTTATCTTACATAGTTCGAACAAAAACAATTAAATTGTACCGATCTTTCTATATAGACGGTCCTGCTACTTTTAGTGTACCTTTCCGAATTTTATGTTATTAAAGATAATATTTCAAAATTCATACGTAGTACAATAATTTTAGGCTAACTATTTTTTGTTGCAGATCTGTGTATTTTCCCAATACAAAGACTTCACAGTAGGATCTCGACCGTCTAGCCCAACAGTTTGAATGAATAGTATCAAGTTGAGTATATTGTAAACGTATCAGGTATTCATAGAATCGTTCTTAGATTGATATTGCATTACAATACTTGTATTTATTATTTATAAATTATTATCAAGTGTGCATCTATAGTTAGTGAATCTAATGTTCTTTAAAATATTTATTTATTAAAATTCTACCAACGATCCAATAATTATTTTTTGATATCCCAATGTTGAAACATATTTGCACTCAAATGGTATGTTTGTTGTCTCAATGAATATTAATAATAATATGTATTGACTATCATTGGATTTGGTGTCAAAGAATTCATTCAAACACCGCCATTGTTGAATAGCGTGGATCTATATCCCTCACCTGCTCGCCCCTTATCACACAATGTTAAGAAATGTCAGATGGATAAAATTGATCTGAAAATTAGCTAAGATTCTGAAAGAAAGCGAAATACTCACTGGTCAAATTTGGGGAAGGGTTGATTAAAACCAGCAATAAAGCGGCCATTAAGTTAATTCTATTGAATGAGTGTTACATGTAGTAACTTGATGACTGTGTAACAAAGCTCAAAATTTGAAGCATTTAATCTTGGTTAGAAAGAAAACGCCTATATTGCGCGTAAATTCCTTATAAGCAGTTTAAATTATTTTAATCGAAATGCATTGAAAGAAATACGATTCATTATCTCCGAATATGCATTCCGTGTATAATCGGTGAATTATAGTTC
The DNA here is from genome assembly GCA_958510875.1 of Endomychus coccineus. Lineage (NCBI taxonomy): Eukaryota > Metazoa > Arthropoda > Insecta > Coleoptera > Endomychidae > Endomychus > Endomychus coccineus. The sequence goes on from OY294069.1 coordinate 110,221,213, forward strand.
TAACTTTGTCTTTTTAAAACATAATAATTCCGAATCATTATAGTTAATAATAGTTTAACAGTTTAATAGTATACAGTAATAGAATTTCAAATAGGTATATTAAGAATCATGTAACAAAGCTCTAAAATATCGAATAATTATTTAATGGGGAACACGTAGATTACTTGTAAATTTTAGATTTCGTTTATATTAGTATTTCAAATTGATAATTCCGAATAATTATATTGTATAGGAAGATAGATAGTACCGGGCATTGACTTCAGATTTGCATACGGTTCCATTCATAAGTCGCGTATATTTTGATTTCATTCAGAAACGTGCATATTTCGTGTCAACAAAAGATATCGGAACAGATGTAAGCATAAAAACGGCACAAAGTCGAGGCTGGTGAACCATGATGAGCGCGAAATGAGGAAAAAAGGGCTCGACTGGAGCTGGTGTATGTGACTTGACCAGAACCTCGATTGGTATAAAAGAACGCCTCTTAAGCCTTGAATGATTTATTGTCAGTGAGACATTGCGAAAAGATAGCCGAGATCAAAAAGTAAGTGCTCCGCCATTCACCTTTGAAGCATTAGGTAAATAGTGATTTTGCTATTTGAGTTCCATTGTTTTGTCCGCGGTGCGTCCTTGTAATATCAAATATTGTTTAATTAGTAATTGAAATTATTGTATTGTACGTGATAAGTTTATCCTGTACAGATTTCCATAATGTCTCGATAAAATTGATTGTTTTCTATACCGATAAACGTAAAATTGAATTTGCTAAGTAATTGTATTGTGTCAAAGGATGTGTACGATTAGAGTGAAAGGGAATCACGTCTTACCCGGAAATAAGGGTGCGTCGTACATAGTCCTCCGCCAGGGTGTACACGATGTATGTTACCCGGAAGTAGGCTCTGAAGGGGGATGTATGTTTGAGAGTCCCAATATCCACTGTACACACTGTGTCTTACCCGGAAGTAGAGTGATATTGCTGACGAGGTGATCATAATTCTAACACGCTGTGTCTTACCCGGAAGTAAGAGTTATAATTACCAAATTTATGTGTGGGTAGTATATAAGTGCCTGGCACTGTCGTACAATTACCGGTGAGACCGTTCCCGAGAAATTACGCGTACTAACCCGAAAAAAGTGCAGGATAAATGAATCTCAGTATTCACTATTATTAAAAGTGCCCTAAAATTTACTGATTTTACGCGGGCGTAGTGAGGGTATTGCGGAGGTTCCATTACAACTCAAGACCTGCTGTCACTTGCTCTGCTCGAGTATCCGTGCACGTTTTCGCTAATAATTGGTGCATGAAAAGCCGTTTACAATGTGACACTTATATGATTATTTGTTGGCAAGGCTATAATAAAGGGAAATAGCATGTTTGGACCGCGTTCTTAACAATTATTGTTTCTGAGCTTCCTTGTGCTTGCCCCGGGTCGGAATAAATTATTATTATACAGAGAAAGTGAAATATCAATGATGTTCAAGCTATAAATAAATTATTGGGAAGTTCCGTGTTTATCTAAAAAGACTACATACAACAGCAATTAAGTAGTCAAGAGGTAACCAATTATTGATTGCAATTAAAGCCTGCAATTTTGATACTACTCAGTCTAGGTCTACCCTATTGACCCCTTGTTACTATAATTCACTGAGACTACCCTGGGACAAGGCTATCCGTAGATAGCACAGTGATACGCTTTGTGATAAGGGCCCTAGCGAAGCCCTTAACGAGGTTTAAACCTTGACAAAAATCTGGCGCCCGAGAAACCAGCATAAAAGTCAATCGGATTCAGATCTGGTAGACTTGAAGGAGTATTGAAGTTGTAGAAAGTAATTATCGCCAAAAGTAGCAAGGCACGTCACAATCATATTTGCAGTCATTCCGATAAAATATGTCGTAAAAACGAAGATCGTTCAAATTAACGCATCAATTTTTGAACAATAGTGATAACGTTTCTCTCTCTCTCTCTTCTCTCTCTCTCTCTCTCTCTCTCTCTCTCTCTCTCTCTCTCTCTCTCTCTCTCTCTCTCTCTCTCACACAGATGAACTTTCCAATTCCATATTAAATCATATCTTTCATACAGATTGCTTGATTTATCCCAACTCGTATCTGCCCGCATATAGTTATCCGAAACATATTTTAAGTAATGTAAGGTGTCCGAGAGTGAATGAGTTGTGCGAATTGAAATCACGGCGTTTTTGTGGAAATAGGGGAATGTCGTTGATAGACCACTGACGGTGGCCACAGGCTGTTCTTGTCTGGAAGTGGGCACTGAAAATGGTATGTTGATTGTATCTCGGCAATATCTGGTTATACACTGTTCTTGTCCGCAAGGTATTGCTGAGCCGATAATTGCAGTCCCTGCATGCTGTTCTTGTCCGGAAGTAAGGACTGTAATTGTTCGTCATTTGGAAGAATTTTGTATGTAAGGTGGTCGAACACTACTACACAATTACCCCGTTAAACCACGTACTAACGAAGTTAGAGGGAGGATCAACTGAACAAAACGTTTGGATATATATAATTAATTGAAGTGTGACTTCCGTGATAGCCCGGATTTAGGTGCGGCAACCAGAGCTAACTGGGAACCGTTCTGAACAGTTGTTCCTGGTCAGCCCGCTGGGTTAAATTTTCCCCTGTTGGTTTTGAAAAAGCTTCCATACACCTCCTTCATAAGCAACATTTATATCCGGCAAGTGAATATATTTAATGTATTATATTGAATAAATAAATCCATTAATGGGCAGTTTTCCGTTTCATTAAATTTATTTCTGGTTCATCTTGCACGAGTTAAGTTATAAACAAGTATCCATTGTAATTAGAGTCTACCTTTTCGATACTAGTCATTCTGCCCGTTATGGTTATTACTTCACTGAACTACCTCGGGACAAGATTATCTTGGAAGCACGCCTATGTGGTGAGAACCCAAGCAAAATTTCTCAATGAGTAAACATTAACAAAATCTGGCGCCCGAGAGAACAACAAGTCAATTGGATTCAAATTCGGTTGACTTGAAGGAACATTGAAACCGTAGTAGGTATATAACGCCGAAAGTGACAAGGAAGCCCATCACAACTGGAATAAACATCAAATAGTATAAGTGGTCAATAATCTTATTACTAAACAAATAATTTCTTATAAGTATGTGATCCTGGAGTTGACCTGAGGTTTATCGAAGTACATGTAATAATAGATTGATTTCAATAGGAGATAAATGATTTATATAGCTTCTAATGTTGCTAAAAACGGTTCGTCACTATGTTTTAAAAGAGAAAGATTTTGTAATTGTATGACCGGTTTGTAAGAAATGTTTGCTGGAGCAAACTTATCAATGTTATTAGTATGAACATGATAAAAATGCTCTTTGAACCTGGTAGAAATATTCGATCAACTGCCCAGTGACACATCGAATAAGTCGATCAAAAATGTCAATGATTGTATGAAGTTTTGCACAACAATGGTCCCAGACAATTTGAAACGGAAATTAAAAATTCCCAACCCTATTACATTCAGGCTGTATTGCTGCCCTAAAATTCACAAACCGGGAAATACATATTTTATAGATCCATAGTTTCAAAACAAAATGCTCAACATGTTTTTAAATGGCTCGTTTCCCAATTCAGTGCACTTATTACCTTTGATAGCTTTTCAATCAGAAATTCTTATGACTAGAAGTTGCAACTTGAAGCGATCGACGTGGTTTCATTGTTTCCAAATGTCCCTATACCTAACGCCTTGAATTTGGCTCAAGTCAAATAACCTTTTGGATATAGAAGTCACGGAATATTTATCGCTTGCCTGTGTATGAACTAAAATGTTTCTTATTTTGATGAGAAATTTTACAAACAGTCCCATGGAATTGCTCCCATATTGTTTTCCTGACAAAATTGGAAAAGTCACTTTCAAGTTCAAAGTTGTTTCTTACTATTTGGTTCAGATATGTTGATATTTTTGCGATCATAGGTAAAAACTTCTACATAGAAGCTTTTTTGAATATCCCAAGTGATCAATATCCCTCTGTAAAAGTTTCCTATGAATCGGAGGTCGACAACGTAATTTCTTTCCTGGACACTTTTTTTTCTATACTTTGATTACACTAGAGGAAAACCTATGATGTTCGAAAAACATTGTGAGAGCCAGCGGTGAGAGGCATTCGAATTTTTTTTAAGGTTTGGAGGTTATAGGCATAGGGAAAGACCTTACTAGGCAAAGAGTTACATAACTTCGCCGTTCGATAGAAAATAGAGTCTGGTAGGAAGAAGTTCGGCAGGTCTCGACGTTTGTCAATGAAGGGGTGTGACATACCTTGTTACATTTTGGCGTTTATTACTTAGGACGACTTCAATACACCTTGAAGTCTACCAGATCTGAATCTGATTGACTTTTATGCTGGTTTTTCGGGCGCCAGATTTTTGTCAAGGTTTACTCCTCGTTTAAGGGCTTCTGCTAGGGCCCTTACCACAAAACGTATCACTGTGCTATCTACAGATAGCCTTGTCCCAGGGTAGTCTCAGTGAAGTAAGTAATTAGGGGTCAATAGGGCAGACTGAGTAGTATTAAAATTGCAGGCTTTAATTGCAATTGATACTTGGTTACCTCTTGACTACTTAATTGCTGTTGCAGAAAGTCTTTTAGATAAACACGGAATTTCCCAATAATTTATTTATAGCTTGAACACATTGAATTTCACTTTCTCTGTATAATAATAATTTATCCCGACCCGGGGGAAGCACAAAGAAGCTCAGAAACAATAACTGTTAAGAAAGCGGTCCAAACAGGCTATTTTCCTTATTATAGCCTTGCCAACAAATAGTCATGTAAGTATTCTTAAAACGGCTACCCATGCACTAATTATTAGCAAAATTAATTATCGTGCATGGGATACTCGAGCAGAGCAAGTGAAAGCAGGCCTTGAGTTGTATTGGAACCTTTGCAATACCCTCACTACCCCCGCGTAATATCAGTAATTTTTAGGGAGCTTTTAATGATGGGCAATACTGAGATTCATTTATCGTGCACTTCTTTCAGGTTAGTGCGCGTAACTTCTCGGGAACGGTCACGGGTAATTGTACGACAGTGCCAGGCACTTATATACTACCCACACATGAATTTGGCAATTATAACTCTTATTTCCGGGTAGTCTCAGCGTGTTAGAATTATAATCACCTCGTCAGTAACACCACTGTACTTCCGGGTAGACACAGTGTGTACAGTGGAAATTACGACTCTCGAACATACATCCTCCTTCAGTGCCAACTTCCGGGTAGTCACGGCGTGTAGACCCTGGCGTTGGACTATCTACGACGCACCCTTATTTCCGGGTAGACACAGTGTATATTGTGCGTCGTGATTCACTTTCACTCTTTTCCTCCTTCAGAATCTACTTCCGGGTAGTCACAGCGTGTACACCCTGGCGGAGGACTATCTACGACACACCCTTATTTCCGGGTAGACACAGTGTATATTGGTGTGTCGTGATTCCCTTCCACTCTAATCATTCACACCCTCTGACACAGTACAATTACTTAACAAATTCAATTTTTGGTTTAGTTTAATTAGTTTATCGGTACAGAACACTATTAATTTTATCGAGACGTTATGGAAATCTGTACCTGATAAACTTATCAGGTACAATACAAAAATTACAATTACTAATTGAACAATATTTGATATTACACGGGCGCACCGCGGGCAAAACAATGGAACTCAATGTACTAACTCAAATAGCAAAATCACTATTTATCTAATGCTTCAAAGGCAGTAGCACTTACTTTTTGATCTCGGCTATCTTTTCGCACTGTCTCACTGACAATAATTCTAATAATCGCTCTGGCTGTCTTTCTCGCACTGTCTCACTGACAATAACCTCGCCTCGCAATCAACGCTTACGAGGCGTTCTTTTAGACCAATCGAGGTTCTGGTCAAGTCACCTACACCAGCTCCAGCCGAGCCCCTTTTCGCTCATTTCGCGCTCATGATGGTTCTCCAGTTCCTAGATTTTGTAGCGTTATTATGGTTACATCTGTTCCGATATCTTTTTTTGACATGAAATATGCACGTTTCTGAATGAAATCAAAATATACGCGACTTATCAATGGAACTATATGCAAATCTGACACTTAAACTACAAGGATGTCAATGCCCGGTACTATCTATCTTCCTATACAACAATATAATTATTCAGAATTATCAATTTGAAATACTAATATAAACGAAATCCAAAATTTACATGTGATTTACGTGTTTCCCATTAAATAATTATTCAATATTATAGAGCTTCGTTACAGGGGTTACTAGCTTGAGATCGTCTAGTCCACCTATCTGGAATCTCTCGTGTTGGGACAACAGACGAAATTTCCTATGAACACTGGCCATGGAAATATCTATAGAAAAGGGAGAGAGATCGCGCACCTTTCTAGGCGGTTCTAAAAAAGTCAATAAATTCGTGAGTGTGACATCATCAATCAGACGGATAGCTCTCTTCTGGATAGAATCCAAGAGCTTCATGTGAACAGTACTCTAATACTGTGCTTTGTAGATTGTGAGCAACTGCTGGGATATAAAGTAGTTCTTGGCACGGAATAGAAAACCAAATTATTGTGAAGCAGTTTTCGCAATGGTCCACCCATGAGAGGGTGATCCCCAGCATGTATATGAGAGAAATTAAACTCCAAGCAATCCCTAATCTACTCTTCTTTCAAATTGTCACTTTTATCAAGTCATCGAGAAAAGATTATGAATACTTCAATGTGGCCGGAGGGAGTAACAATAAATAATTTTTTTATGAATCGTCTAGTTGTGAAGCCGGCAACGTAATAAAGAACTTAAAAAATGACGAATCAAGCAATAAACCAATTAATCAAAATCTCTAGTTACTACATCAGAACATACTATCATTACAAAATAAAACAGGACAAATAGAAGAATTCTTGGAAACATTTGTTGAAAAGTTCCAAATATTAGGATTGACGGAACATTGGTTTAAAGCTGACGAAGGTACTTTAACGGTTATTAATGGTTACCATCTTGTATCCATGTTCTCAAGAAGTACGTCAGCCCAGCTATATATATGTAACGGACGAACCAAATCTGGATTTTCAAGAAGTTCACTACTGTCTAGGAGCCAGAGCGATATTGATGGTCTGAACATTAACCCGATGGCACTATGGTTTATCGTTAGAGGACGGTTCAATGACCAATTCATCTCACAGACCGAATTTTCTCCGGCTGCTAGATCTCGAGATACAGCATCCGCATTTTTTTTTTGACTGGAGGATAACCCTTTCCAAGTTGCGCTTACTTGAAGAGCATGCCATTCTTATACACTTCCACCATGTGTCATAATTTTTTATCGTGCTCGTTTATCAGACCGACCAGTTAAAATTGGCCCGAAAATGGACTGCTAGTTAACCCTCCCAAACCTGGTGGAAAATGTTCATTGGTGTTGGCAATTGTTAACATCCCCTATGCCATCAAAAGTTATCGGTCCATTTCCGAGTAATTGGCCATTATTTGGACCAAAAATGTTTCGTTTTTTCATTTTGTGGCTAAAACTTGCGGGTTACAAGATAACATGATGGCACCATGTTAAATAACTTTATTGGAGGTCAAATAAAGATTTAAAATTATTGCCATCACTCCTTGCCTATTCAACCCCCCCCCAAAACCCCCTAAAACCACCTCCCAAAACAAAACAAAAACCAAAAACTGCCGTTTCGATTTTAAACCCAGTCAGAATCTCAAACATTTACTAATTTATGATAAAATTGGTCATATTATCCATATTATTCATATTTTTTTGGGGGTGGTTTTAGTGGATTTTGGGGGGTTTAAATAGGCAAGGAGTGATGGCAATAGTTTTGAATCTTTATTTGACCTCCAATAAAGTTATTTAACATGGTGCCATCATGTTTTCTTGTAACCTGCAAGTTTTAGCCACAAAATGGAAAAAAGAAACATTTTTGGTCTAAATAATGGCCAATTACGCGGAAATGAACCGATAACTTTTGATGGCATAGGGCATGTTAACAATTGCCAACACCAATGAATATTTTCCAGCAGGTTTGGGAGGGTTAACTAGCAGTCCATTTTCGGTCCAATTTTAACTGGTCGGCCTGATAAACGGGCACGATAAAAAATGATGGCACATGGTGGAAGTGTATAGGAATGGCATGCTTTTCAAGTAGCCGCAACTTGGAAAGGGTTAACCTCCAGTCAAAAAAAATAAATGCGGATGTTGTATCTCGAGATCTAGCAGCCGGGGAAAATTCGGTCTGTGAGATGAATTGGTCATTGAACCGTCGTCTAACGATAAACCATAGTGCTATCGGGTTAATGTTCATACCAACAATATCGCTCTGGCTCCTAGACTATAAAGCAAACAAGTCAAGAAAATTATTTTGAATGTGCATTTGCTATAAGTAAGAATATTATGTATTAGCGATATGTATATATAGGCCCCCTCTGGGTTCTCTAGAGTTATTCACGAATTGCTTAAATAAACTATTAGAATATTGTTATAAATATCACGGACAATTTAAAATTGCAATTTGCCGCGACTTTAATCTATGTCTTATCAAAAGTGGGAAAGCTAGTAGAGGCATTTTAGATCTATTGCATAGTAATAGTTTTAGCCAAACAGTATTTCTACATACGAGAGTGACTATATAAAAACTTCTAGTCTGATTGATAATATCTTTGAAAATTTTGATCATGATAATGAAGCTGAAAGAATAAATAGTGCCTTTTCAGATCATTATGCTCAATTAATTAGAATCGCAGAAATAAAAAGACATCAAACAATAAAAATACACTTGAAAAGAGTTACTCTCAATCAAAAATGGATGAGTTTGCTGAGGCGATTTCGTGTGGAAGCTGGGACTTTATCCACAATCAAACTGATATAAACTCAGCCTACAACTCATTTATAACAACTTTAAACAACAAAATGAACCAAATTTTTTGATATAAAAAGGTAAACAGACAATCAAAAAGAAACACTTGAATTTCAGGTGACATTAAAAAGAAAAGTAAAATAAAATGTACGATGTATCAAGAGAAACAAAGAGGTAAAATAACTAAAAAGGAATTCAACAATTATGTCAAGATTCTGAACAAAGAGAAGGGAAGAAGCTAAAAATGTCTCTAATAAGAGCTATCTAGAAAATTCCAAACATAAAGGTAAAGCAACTTGGAGTTTAATACATGAAATTAAAGGTGGGATGACCAAAACTCAAAACACCCATATATTTGAGAATGTGTCCCAAGAACAAAACCTAAACGATAAAGAAGTACTAGATCAAATGAACTTATTCTACATCAATGCATGTAAACCTTACCAAATAAGTAGTTGTACTCCTCAAACTAGTAGAATAAATAATCATTTATGGAAGACATAGCAATAGTTGTATTTGAGATCATCATATTAGAGATTATAAGATCCACCTTCCTGGAGAAGATGCAAGCTTGAGTTTTGGTTGCATTAAACTCTACTAGATTACCAGATCCCCACTTCAAAATCATTGGCAGATCTCCATTAATTGGGACAACCTGTGGCTGCATTGGATGGTATAGGGGCTCTATATTGAGGAAGCGGTGTGAAGTGTACCATCATCTGCAAAGATGTGGACGAGACCAGTGGTCACTTCCAATAACAGATCGTTGATATGGAGCAGAAACAAAGTTGGTGCTAAATCAGATCCCTGTGAAACACCAGCGTTGATAGTCATTGCATCGGAGAATACTCCGTCAACCACCACATGAAGTGATCTATCTGAAAGAAAACTCAATAGTGTAAACAACCTGCAGAAATGTGGTGTTAATTCAGGTGCACATTCCTTGAGTACGACAGGTGGAATTCCGTCTGGCCCCATAATGGACTTTCTGGTATTGAGATCAAGCAGAATGCGCCTAATTGTGCGCTGACGAAAGACAATTTCAGGCATATGGCAGCAATGTTAGGAGTGTCCTCTTGTCGATCCAAAGTGGAATTTGCTGCAAACATTCCAGTAAAAAGGTTAGCTTTTCCTTGTGATGTAGTAGCCAGTATGCCATCATCTTTGGTTAGAGGAGGGAATGAACTGGAAGCGAAATTTATACCAAGATCTTTGGCAAAGTCCAAAACGAACGGTAGTTATCCGGGCATTCGGTAAGCTTTGATCATATTTTGGCATTATATGCCTCGTTCGAAGCTTTGCTTTGCAGATATTTCTGGTTTCAAAATATCCTGGTCTGGTCTCCGGACATGTGTTTTCGCGCCAACGACGATGCTGTTTGTTTTCAGTCGACGGCCCTAGAATGGATTGTATTGAACCATCGTTCACCATCGTTGATTATTGTCGGTATGGGGTATGTAAGTTTCTATTCCTAGCCTCATAATATCCGAAGTCTTTGTGTCACTTTGCGTTGGGTCATCAGATTTAAAACATACACTTCTCCAAGGAAACTCCGAGGAAAGCATGCAAAGACCATCCCAGTCGGCTGAGTTGTAATGCCAACCTGTGCGTTGGATTGTTTCATGGAGTGATATAGGGACAGGTCGTAGTGATGAGTAAATGGTCAGTTTCTCAATGGTGCACGGACCTTTATTTTATAGGTATCTGAGGAATTATTCAAGCGTATTGACATAATGCTAGTTGTATCAGGGATCTGAGATGGTTTATTAATCAACTGCTCCATCTTGTTTGAAAACTTGAGGCAAGCGGAGTTGTGAACATAGAAATCCCTCATGATAAAAATTTCAGCTGCTGGATAGTTCATCTGAATACGGTCAAGTATCATAGAAAGAAATTCAAAGAGTTCACCATGAGTTGGTTCATTTGGTGATAAATAAAGACAACAGAGAAATTTTGTCTGTGATTATCAAGCTTGAACCACGTTACATGGAATTCTTGTGGTTGTAGATTTTCCTCTCGGTAGCATGAGAGATCATGTCTGGAATAGACACAGATACCCAACGAGGACGAGGTCTATACATAGAGTAGAGAACTAAGCCTTTCACGGGTAATTTGTCGGACATTCTGTCCTTCTCGCACACATGTACTGCGCTCTCACTCGTACGATTTCCCCTTAATTCTCTTAGACTATACTCATACTCTAAGTTAATTCTCCTCAACTATGACGGTATGCGCGCGTTATATTATATTTCAAAGTTCTGTTATATTCTTATACTCTTTGTGATACTAATAAAAATGGTTGGCATTTGCAAATCTTGTAAGAAAAATAAAAACCCGCTAAGTCCATATAGGAGTTTTTTTTAGTAAGTTTTTTTTTATAATAAAATACGTATAATATAATAGAATCTATACATAACCTACGTGTTTGTTTATTTTTTTTTGTACATTTAAAAAAAGAGTGATGTGAATTTTTTGATTTGCAAAAAAGTCAAATATCGAAGTCTTCTACAGTTTGTAGTGATCATTTTGAAGATAAATATATAACCAATACTGGTAATAGATATGTATTATCGTCAGATGCTAAGCCCACTATTAATAAAGCTGTAAAGAGGTACTGACATACTCGAACTGCGTGGCCAAAATAAGACCGAAGATTCTTTGATTCGAAAAAAATTTGATGAGCTTTTTTACTTTTGCCTCAAGTGTCTTGTTTAGCCGGTAGAGGGCTTCAAAGTTGCAAAAATAATTTTATTTTTTCGGTATAACTTGAGAACGTGATGGAGGACTTTTACAATATTTGGCAAGTGTGTTACTGTCAATAATAGCCGTTTTCGAGAGCGGAGCACAGAGCCTTAGAGACCATAGAAATGGCTCAAACTTGAGGATGTAACGGGAAAAGTGTCCAGAACTTTTTTGTGGTCAATGTAATTCACTCTATATTTTTTATGTAGATAGCTTATCTAATTTGAAAACTTTTCTTACTTTTAGAAAATTTTGATAAAATCAACGGATTAGCTTGAAAAAATTAATTTTCGAGTCTCTGCAATTTTGGCTTACTAATTTTACTTGATTAAAATACCTTAGTTGCCTTTGCTTTTCTAATGTCATTTTGGCATTTGAAGTATTTATTCTCAAAACTGTCAGTTTTTACTTTGCTTTCCGTAAAAATTTTATAAAATTATGGCTCAAAATTTCACTAACACTGAAATGGTTGATATGTTATTGATTTATGAACTTTGTCGTTGCAATGGCCGGAGAAGGGAAAGATATCCGCATCGCAGAATTCCAAATCGGCAAACCTTCGCGAAACTGGCAAATTTGAAGCAAATCGCAGAGAAACTGGACGCAGACGGACAAGAAGGACGTTAGAGCTCGAAGAAGCGATACTGGAAGCGGTTGAAACTGAACCTGGGATAAGCACACTACGTTTGGGACTTCGTATTGGAGCCTCAAAATCATTAGTTCATAATGTACTGAAAGAAGCACCGTTGTATCCCTATCATATTAGAACAGTTCAAGACTTATTGCCCATGGATCCAGGACAAAACGCAAACCCCAATTTTTGTAGAAGAATTCTGTTCACGGACGAAGATACTTTCACGAGATGTGGTCTTTTTAACCTCCATAATGAACATTTCTATGCTGTTGAAAACTCCTGAAACGGAAGTTACATATTTTCAGAATCAAACTAAAATCAATGTTTGGGTTGGAATTGTGGATAACTTTATTATTGGCCCTACCGTTATACCCGATCGATTGAACGGGGAGAACTACTTGAACTTTTTGGAACAAAGGCTACTTGAACTGTTGGAAGACTTGCCCTTACACATTCGTCGTGGCCTGGTTTATCCATGATGGTGCACCTCCTCATTTCACATTAGCTGTGAGGCGACATTTGAATGCGGAATATCCAGGTCGCTGGATAGGTAGAGGACACGATGCACCAGTGAACTGGCCGGCCCGCTCCCCTGATTTGACGCCCTGCGACTTCTTTCTATGGGGCGCTTTGAAGTCGAAAGTTTATGCAGCTCCAGTAAACACACGAGAGGAATTGTTGCAACGAATTAATCATGAAGCGGATTTATTGAAGAATGATCCTGAAGTACTAGCCAGAGTTCAATCCAATTTCTTGAAAAGAATTAATTTGTGTATTCAGGAAAATGGGCAACATTTCGAACAATTGATGCCTTAGCGATTTCCCAAAAAGTTTTGTTTTCTTTTAATTTAGCATTTGTTTTTCCTAAATAATCACATCGTTTCCCCATTTCTATTGTTTTTATTATTCGTGTTTTACCGAGATATTAACCATTTCAGTGTTAGTGAAATTTTTAGCCATAATTTTATAAAATTTTTACGGAAAGCAAAGTAAAAACTGACAGTTTTGAGAATAAATTCTCCAAATGCCAAAATGACATTAGAAAAGCAAAGGCAACTAAGGTATTTTAATCAAGTAAAATTAGTAAGCCAAAATTGCAGACCCGAAAATTATTTTTTCAAGCTAATCCGTTGATTTTATCAAAATTTTCTAAGAGTAAGAAAAGTTTTCAAATTAGATAAGCTATCCACATAAAAAATATAGAGTGAATTACATAGACAACAAAAAAGTTCTGGACACTTTTCCCGTTACATCCTCAAGTTTGAGCCATTTCTATGATCTCTAAGGCTCTATGCTCCGATCTCAAAAACGGCTATTATTGACAGTAACTCACCTGCCAAATATTGTAAAAGTCCTCAATCATGTTCTCAAGTTATACCGAAAAAACAATAGCTATTTGTATAACAAGGGAGGAAAGTGCTACTTTTCCTCTCGAGGATGAAGTTTACTGCCCGACGCGTAGCGGAGGGCAGTAATCATTCAAGGGAGGAAAAGGCACTTTACTCCCATGTTATACATATGATTTTTCCGCCTCCCTCAAATAACAAGTAATTTTTAAATAATTTAGTTATGAAACTAACAAACAAAATGTATTAAAGAAGTAAAAGTAAGAAGTAGGTACAGTATAACTTATAGGCACGTTATTTCCATTCTTGCATCCTACATATTTCAAATTTGTGGTAGAGTAATTATTCATACTAATGTTAAACGTGCACTTTTGAGCAGTGGTTATTTGAATACCACTAGAAGTTAGAGCTGGAGCCAACGCAGTACGTTCTCTGTATATTTGTTTTAGAATTTGGTATATTTACTATTAAAATTGAACCTTTATCTTCAATATCTGTAGTGGCCATTTTAAGGAGCTCGTCACACCTGCATGCTCCTGAAATTCCGAAAATGAGGAGAACCTACAAAACAAAGAAAAAAGAATTAAAAAAAAGCTGTCGACGCCAGAATTTGAACCAACAGCTACAAGCTTATTCCTCCTCTTATTCATTTCCTCTCTTGAGAAGGTTTTTGCCTTATTAGGTTTATATCCTTGGTTTTGTCTTTTCAAGAAAGCAATTAATTTTGGGTATTTAATATCCACATTTTCTTTCATTTGAAGCATCGAACGTAGCATCGAATACTTGAACAACAATGTAGAGGCTTTTAATGTATTTGCTAATAGCGAAAAATACCCCAAAATAACATTTTCTGAGTAAGTACGAATATGCTTTTCTCCGGCCCATTGCTTGAAATGTAAATACTATTTTTCGTATTTTCTTTAGATTTTTTGGGTAATAGAGATTGTATTGTTACATTAACTTGTTCCAAAATATCCGGTGGTGTATTATTTATATCTTCAAATTCGCTTGAATCACCCATTTTTAAAATATTATTTTATATTTTGTAGATATATTATAGCGCGTTACACACTTTGAAACTGTTAATCTGTCAATCGACCATAGCATGCTATAATATTTCTGTCCTAAATTCGAAAACGGGATGAATCTATGAATTGAAGTCAACTTATTAATGTAAAAATCGTTAAATTAAAATAACAATCTACTGATTTCTACCATTTTGCAAAATACACTGTGTTCTATAGATAAACGGCAAAATAATAGAATATAGTTTAGGACGTCAATGCCGTATAAGTTATTTTATTGATGAAGTACCATGACGTCACTTTTACTTTTCCTCCCTAGGGAGTAAAAGTACTTTTCCTCTCTAGGGAGTATATACACAATCAATTTGCAAGCAATGTTACTATTATTTATTATTATATTTCTTGTTTTAGACTTAATTTTAATACAAATAAGACTTTGCCCGATACTTCAATTGATAATATGACTGATGTTGTTACGACAACCTGACAACTTTTTTTATTGTGTTACACACCTATACACATTTCCAATATATTTATTTAACATAATAAAATTATATTATGTTTTATAACTTAACATAATTATCACTTTTGGGGATTGAAGTACGTATTACTTTTTCGATTCCACCTGGCATTTTTATTAGAGGCATAAGTTTATATTTCATAAACTCTAAAACTTGTTATACGATATTTCCTATGACTTTTCCAGAAATCAAAATTAAATGTATTCTCCTCACAGATCACCACTTAAAATAGAAACAAAATCAAGATATACGCATTCCGCATTGCTTTATATGTACGTAAACAAATAATCTGACAACTCGTCCGCCATACTGGAATGGTAAAGCAGATACCTAATTATCATTTCGGATCCCTAAATAACTTATTCTGCTCCACAACTTTAAAAAGCCCGCCTATTTGATTGTAACAACTTCCTGAAAGTTAAAAATTCGGTGTAGAAGGGGAGACCGTGCGAGTGAGAGCGCACTACGAGCGTACTACTTACTACATGTGCGAGAAGGACAGAATGTCCGATAGGTTACCAGCGGCTCCCTATGCTTAACACACTACTTGTCTACTCTATACTCTAGACCTCGTTGCAGATACCTCGTTTGAATTTGGAACGAGTGTGGAGCCAGGGAAGATCATATAGGTCCGTTGATGGCTGGAATGACCTGCATCTCACTATTGATTTAATTAATGGTCTTAGTCAAGGCCAGTATGTTTGGTTTGCTTGTCTGCAGGTGGTAATGAACATCGTTTATATGTTTGCTAAGGCCTCGGATGTTACAGAACTCTATTTTCAAGTTTATATTTTGAAAGTTGAATCACCTCGAGCACTCCTTGCTCAGAAATCCGAATGGAGAGGTATTTTTCTTCATTTTTATTTTTATAAAAAATCTGGAATGGATAAAATATCGATAGGGTAGGGAGACAGGAAAACGGGTAAGAGGCCGAGACCGGAAACATCGACCAACCACTGAAACATGGGCATGCCCACTGCACAGCACCTTCGTCGATGTGGAGGTATTTCACCGGACGAAGGGGGAAACATATAATACCATCTATGGTTATCGTTTTAGTCGCTTTTTACGACAGGCAGGATTTACCATGGGACAATAATTCTTAGTCCGTCGCCATACGGATACGCATTAAGATAATTGGAGCAGACAATGCCAGTAGATCAGTCGCCACTGCGATTAATGTCAGTTTCAACAAATTCCAGATATTGAGTTTCCATCACGTGGTAAAAGAAATTAGCTTCTGCTATAATTTAGGGAAGTTTAACAATTTGATGAAACAGCAATACTTTTCCAAAAAACAAGTCTTAATTTAAAAAGGAAAAGGAATCATAACATGACATAAAAATATTATTAACAACAATACCAACCTTACTTGTTGGTGAAAGTAAATTACATCTAGTAAATTGGCAATGACAATTTTTAATTCAATACAAGAAATATTCAATACTTAATTTAGAAAAGACCAATTTTTTATACCAATACAATACTTTATATTTGACAAAATCCAAAAATTTGAATCAGATAACCAGATATAGACTTGATGTCTAAATAATCATCCCAATTAGCGTCTGCGTAGGCGACAGCGGCATGCTATAATTATACGAAAATTTGTAGAAAAGGTGAAAAGTCGTCTGAAGGTAGCGAAGCACCCTTCTCAGTCCAATCCAATGAGCTTTGGCATCGCCTGATACGATTTACAGCACTGGACGAGCACACTAGCAAAATATGCTGCATGAGGTCACCAATGATTTCCTTGGAGGGTTTCTCATATTGATCGGAGATCTGTCTTCATTTTCGACATCTATGGGAAGAACCTCAATAGATGTATTTACATGGTAACATAATTCCTTTCCGAACTTGAGTTCTGTCTTGATTCCCAGGAAACATTGTAAACCTCCCAGGTCTTTTATACCGAATTCTGACTGAACTTCATCTTTATTTGTTTCTTAGGCTGATTTTGGGAGAAACAAAGCAGATAGGCGAACATCAATCAATATATCTTGGCAGTATGTTTACGGTTTCGTGGTGCACCCCCTCCACTCTACTTTAAGACAACTCCCTCTTATACCATCCTTGCGGCCATTGGTTGATCACCAGTACGGAGAGGTCTCACGTTGGTTGATCGCCACAACGTTGCTATCACCCGAGAAATTAAAATATCGTTAACGTTAACGTGGTTCCAGAGATTTCAAAGTATACATCAGTCATTGGCTTCTATTCAATTCAATTTCATTGCTTCACTCTGATTTCAAGTATAATTTCACATATAGCGAGTTTATGCTATCGAAATATATACTTTCCTTAACAGGATTGTTCTTCGATCAGTTTGGAAAGGTACGTTCCAAATTCATTGATGTTTCAACTTCCCAAGTGTCTCGAGTAGATACAGTCCCCTATCTGTGGAGCGAAAGTGTCCGGCAGCTCGTCGAGGTGCAGCTATAGAGATGAAGATATAAAGTTCTTGAGTCCCATGAACGCAATGCTTTACAAAAAGACCCTCTCTAAGAAATTTGGAGACAGTCTGTCTCTTTCTAATTCTCGGGCCTCTTTCTCGCACGCTCAGCCTACGCGGGGCATATCGAGACCGAGTAGAAAGAGATAGCCTTCAAATTTCTTAGACCGAGTCAAAAGAACTCTATTCTTCATCTCTATGGGTGGAGCTAACCCAGAGCATAGACCTCAGAGCTAAACTAGGTTACAGAAGGTCACAGATTACCAAACCATAGAGTGAGGAGGCTTAGAATAGATGGTGTGTATATACAGGTTTTTTGTAGGATGCCATGACTCAATCACGTGATCATCCTCAGAGGAGGTGTCATGGCATCTGTATGAACTGTCATGGTGGATGTATGTCAAACGATTAGCTGTCCTGGTGGAAGTGTAACGGTGGAACCGTTTGTGGACGGTGTCTGTCACATGCAACTATAGATTCATAGGTATCGAATGAAAGGTCTCTACGCGAAAGTATGAATTTTACGATTTCCAGAGGGAAAAATCTAATATGGTGGATACAAATGGGAAAAACATCAGTTTTGCTAAAACGATTAAAATGATAAGAAAACTCTTAAAACGGTTAAAACGATTGGAAAACAGTTGGAATGGTTGAAACGGTTTTTATCGTTTTCTGCGATTGCCCTCTTAAAATTTCCGAAATCATTCTAGTTCGAGATGAAGGCTGTAGCGGTCGATAGTCAGAAGTTTCACATCTCTTTACACACATATATAGTAAAGGAACTTGCCTTGTTGGATTGTGAGAAGAAGTTGGAGAAATATTTTCTATTTAAACCACCTAATCCGTTGAACCAACTATGTAAGATTCAGTTAAAGTGAATATTAGATGACGAAAAATATGGTATTTCATACAACTCTGAATATCAGGAATATGATGAAAAGGAGGAAATTCTGAAGGAAAATATCAATCCAGATAGCATCATATAAAACTTATAAAGTTATGGAAATAAAACCACTAATTTACACTAAATAAACAATAAATGCTCTTATTATCCACTATTATTATTATTATTATTATTATTATTGTCACGTTTCCGATTTTACCAAATTCGATTATTACCAATCTTTATTTTTCTTCAATATTGTAAATCATTTTTATTCCTATTATAATCTTTCAGATATTTTATTTCAATTTATTTTATTACAAAACTTACTTGAAACCATTTCCTGTCAGTCGGTGTTAATTTCATTCTCAGATACTTTTATATTGCAAATAATAAGTAAAACTGTGATGTCAGCATCAGGGTTCATTATTCTGCCGGACAAGTTCATTTACCGTGCGAATCCTGAATTGCTGAATTTCATCAATGAAGTTTATATAAGTCACCGACATAGGAAAAGTGGGATATTCGAACTTTCTTCTCGCGTGTGTACGCATCGATGTTAATAATGTAAGTAATGTTTTTTTTTTTCATTAACATTAAATGGAGAATTAATGATTTAATTAAACTGTTTCCAAAACTATCCATTATCAAGTCTTTTGAATTAACTAAGCTAATTTTCAAACTATTTATCATTGTATTTCATTAATCAATTTATTTAACATAATCATTTTACATAGTGTCGTCTTTTACTTTTATTTGTTAATTTGTTTTAATAAATTCTATTGAGTTAGTTTTACCAATGTTGTTTATTTCAAATTACATTTAAAATATCTCAAACAAGAATCCTCAGGGATACGCCATGCCTCTCGCCCCCAAACCAATATTCATTTAAAACATTCAGCTCTACCAAAAAACTGGCGCGTGGCATGTGGTGGAGGCGCCGTTCTTTTCTTTTTGGCATATTTAGATATGTTAAGGAGAAAGTTCTCTGTATGATTTTAATCAAAACCATTAAACTAAACTAAATACACATAATTCACTAATTGAAAAATGCTTAATAAATATTTTTATTATTTATTATCTAATCATCCCTGGGATATGATTCTTGTATAATACCTAATTAAAATTAATTCTCCATTCATTAATTTTTATTTTATACATATTTTGTCACTTTTCCATCTTCTACTTACATATATACAGTGCAATATGTCCGTCTGTTTCCGTTGTTACACATAAGTGAAACATTATTATTTAGTTTTGATTCTCTTTACGTTTTAAAAATGAGGAAGGCGTTGCAAATAATCTTAAACAAACTGAAACTGATATTCATAATGCAGAAAATTTCATAAATAATGAAAGAATTACTTATAACAAAATTACAGCAAAACAAGATGAGCTTATATTTTCAAGTTTTTCTTATAAATTTTCAAATCTCAAAAAAAATATATATATATATACATATTCAAGTCACTGGAGCAATTAAAAGTCAGAGCATAATTAATTCATCTAGACAATGTCAAACACCTGTAATCATTTTAGAGCCTGTCACTTTACAACACGATTTACTATTATTGGAAAAAACAGAAATTGTTTGCTCTGGGGCTGGCCATCCCGAAAACAAACATTTCTAGTTACTATCAACTAACAATTTGCGACTGTACATTTCTACAAGAGACAGTCTTAATCCATTTGAAAAAATTCCAACTTCACAAGAAAATGTAACAAGGCAATTTTTTGAATTAATTACTGCTCCTTTTTTCACGCTAACGAGTAGTAGCAAATCTGAAACACAAAATATCCAAGTTAAAAATAACAATTCAGAAATGCATAGTTTACTTTCTGTTGGGTAACTTCAATTCCCCAAAATGAGCAATACGTATTAAATGTTGAAGGAATTGATAGCATCTTATCACTGTCTGAAGGTAAAACCTTACCTTATACAAACCTACACACCGGGTCTGGATGAAGCTGAGAGCTTCATATAACCAATACAATTAGTAAATGAAGCTACGTTCTAGTGCAATACCCACGGAAATGTAGTGATTTCCGGTCTTCATTTACTCCAGAATATACCTACCAGCATTTAACGAATAATGTTAATGCATGATAACCCAGGAGTTCCTTTAGTATATTGACGTACTTTGATATTAAGTTAGAAATCAATATTGTGCACAAATCTTATTTTGACTTCTAATCGAATAGCATCGTAATTAAATAAATACTAATTAAATATATTTATCTTTCAAAATATATTTGGGTAATCTAACCTACCACTAACCAATTTACCAATACCTACCTACTTATAATTACAATTTATTTTCAATACATAGACAGAGGTATTAAATTTGGATAAGAACGCTAACATCATCTCCTACTACTAATCAACATAATAAATAACACTTACTTTTAGAATAACTAATACTTAATGGTTACTAATTATTTTACATGTTTTGCAATTAACCAAACACTAACAGTGACTAAACATACTAATATAATAACTAATCGAAGAAAAATATTCAAATATCTTTTTCGTTCAGTGATAAACATATTTTGTTCATTTTATAGATAGTATTATCAACCTATTAGAATAGATCGATAATATTTATTTTTTTTTTTTTATCTGAACTGAACTACTTTTAATTAGATTTTTAGAAGGAACATATTAAGTTAGATTATTATCATGTTTTACTAAAACATTAAATTTAGTTATATTATTTTTCCATTTAATAATAATTATTTACCACTACAAATAATCCAGAAATAGTAAAATACATTCATGATTACATCGCTATTTTTCTTATATAAATAAGTCTGCAGAATATTGTTAAAACCTTTATATATACAATACTTACTTTTATTTTTATTTTTACATGTAACCATGCATTCGAGTCGAAACAATGGAAGCAACAGAACAGTTCCATATAAACACCCAACCACACGTTGCAGCTCTGATACCAACGACAACATCCAAGAGCAATACATCCAAAATCTCCGCCATAGTACTGGTTCTGTCCTACAACAAAAATCACAACAATGCAAAAAGCAACTGTCATTCCGTTCTCTCAAGGTCATCGAAGTTTAGAGGTCAACAAATCTATCATCTAAATGGTATACCTCACACCAGCTACAAGAATTATTGTCCTGATGATTGAAGACACACACAATTGAATTAATTCAACTTTAGAAGATTTAGAATTGGAGCAATTATTCCACAAATTATACTCACCGAAAACATGGTTGCCATGGTGGAATGCTGATTATCCAGTCAATTTACTCCATTATACCACAAACAAACGTAAAACGAACTTCACTACACTATTTGGACAACAATTTCAACACACGATCGTAACTCTTTGGTCATGGTACACTTCAAACTTATCGAAAAAATCAAGAAAAACAAGATCATGGACCACTCGGTCAAGAAGACGTTATGATACACCTACACGCACGCCGAAGTTTACAAGGTCACGGAATGAAACATATTACTACTACCTAGGATTTTGCTTAATGTGCAATTGCAATCTGCATCGCATTATATTATTGCACAGGCCAATACTAGCATTATGGGTCTACACATCGAAAATGGTCTGGACTACAACAAATGGAAAATGGGTTGATATGGAATCACTTCTGTTCCCACAAATTATATCATTTTATTGTATGTTGTAAACTTGTATCATTAATTCTCCATTGATATATTTAATTTTTATTTAAAAATATTGACACAAGTCCACCTACAATTTTTCTCATACTTACACTATACACCAGAGGTCTGGTGCTTCTCTGAAGGGGGGGACATGTCACGTTTCCGATTTTACCAAATTCGATTATTACCAATCTTTATTTTTCTTCACTATAGTAAATCATTTTTATTCCTATTATAATCTTTCAGATATTTTATTTCAATTTATTTTATTACAAAACTTACTTGAAACCATTTCCTGTCAGTCGGTGTTAATTTCATTCTCAGATACTTTTATATTGCAAATAATAAGTAAAACTGTGATGTCAGCATCAGGGTTCATTATTCTGCCGGACAAGTTCATTTACCGTGCGAATCCTGAATTGCTGAATTTCATCAATGAAGTTTATATAAGTCACCGACATAGGAAAAGTGGGATATTCGAACTTTCTTCTCGCGTGTGTACGCATCGATGTTAATAATGTAAGTAATGTTTTTTTTTTATTAACATTAAATGGAGAATTAATGATTTAATTAAACTGTTTCCAAAACTATCCATTATCAAGTCTTTTGAATTAACTAAGCTAATTTTCAAACTATTTATCATTGTATTTCATTAATCAATTTATTTAACGTATTCATTTTACATAGTGTCGTCTTTTATTTTTATTTGTTAATTTGTTTTAATAAATTCTATTGAGTTAGTTTTACCAATGTTGTTTATTTCAAATTACATTTAAAATATCTCAAACAAGAATCCTCAGGGATACGCCATGCCTCTCGCCCCCAAACCAATATTCATTTAAAACATTCAGCTCTACCAAAAAACTGGCGCGTGACATTATATTATATTATGTTTCAACACACAGTATCATCCTACCAAGGAAATGATTAAACAATCTTCAAGTGTTCTGTAACTAATGGTATTCCTCTCAACTTAATAAATATAATCATTATAGTATAAGGCCGTTCTCTGTCAATGTAACTTCAGTTTATAACTTAGCTCAGATGATGACGCTGTGTGTTGAAACATATGTAACCAATAGTGGATAATAAAAACATTCATTGTATATTTAGTGTAAATTAAAATTAGTGGTTTTATTTCCATAACTTTATAACTTAAAAGTGAATTTACACATTCTTAATGCCGAAACTATTCAATATAGCATCATGTATGTTAGTGGAATAGAAAAGCCAAGTTCCTTGTGAATATTCTCAAAAATTGCGGGTTAGATCGAGTGAGAGTGGAGAATTTAAAAGATAAGTGTCCAAAATTCGTGCCAGGAAATTGTAAACATATGTCTTCATCACCCTCGTAGCAAGGATTCTATGTGTTGTAGTGTGAATAGCTGGAAATTATATGAATTTCTTAAGAGACAAGATGTTCTATGCATCACAAAATAATATCAGTATCTTGTCTTTCGAAGATTACACACGTAAGCTGTACGAATTCTGTGTAAAATTAGAACCACTTTTCAGGTGGCGGTTGCTGAAATTTTTAATGAAAAAAGTTTGTATAAGCATTTTATTTCGTCCTGATTTACCCCATGTGTAAATACGCCCCTCATTTTAGTACACCACCTTGCCAAATGCCAATACGAACACAGATTACAAGTAATTTAACGATCTACGCAACTCTTTAATTAAAAATAGCTGATAACTAGTACAAAAAATTATAAAACTAAACAAAATGTTGAAAATAATTAGCCTTAATGTAAGCTTCTACTCGTCGCCTCAATGACTGCCTAACTCTCTCAAGAACACCGGGCATAAATACGAATAGTATATATTACAGGAGTGTATTATTCAATTCTGCAGCTTTTCTATGGTCTCTTCACGTAGTGTATACTAGTTCTTTAAGATGGCCCCAAAAATAAAAATCTGAAGGATTTATATTTGGGGATCGGGGTTGCTAAAACTGTAGACCTCGCTTCCCAATACAGCGATTTGGAAATGCATTATTGAGGTACATCCGAAAAATTACAGCAAAATGAGGAGGAGCTCCATCGTGCATCAACCAGAAGGAACGTCTCATTCCTGAAGGTAAATCTTCCAGGAGTTCAGATAGCACATAAATAAGAAAATGCTGATAGGATTCACCGTCCGATTGATTTGGGAGAAAATATGGTCGAATCAAGTAGTCCCCAAAAATTCCCACCTACACATTAACGGAAAACGTTACCTGGTGTCTTGCTTTCAATATGACATGCGGATTTTCTTGCGCCCAAACATGGTTATAGTGAAAGTTGGTAATATCATCTCCTGAGAAATTTGCCCCATTCGTGAACAAAATATTACCCTAGGAATTTGGAAAAGTTAAATGTTTTTCCTCTAGCCACCGACACCACAATCAAGTCGAAGAGGAAAATCACGTGGTAATAGAGCCTGTACACGTTGGATGTGGTGAGGGTATAGCTGGTTCTGCCTTAAAATGATCCATATTCTTGTAGCGCTGACATTAAAGTCGCTAGCAATTTTTCTTGTATCAATACTGGGTGCATCTTCAACTATTTGAAGGATATGCTCCTCGAGTTCTTCCTGGAAGTGGACTACCAACGATATTTTTACTTTTTGAAAACATGCCAGTTTCTTGTAATCGGCGATGAACTTGAGTAAATGTGTTCGAACACGGCAGGCGCCTTCCTGGATACCTCTTAGCATAAAGCCGTCTTGCTTGCAATGAGTTTTCATTTGCCAATCCATAGCAGAAATGCATTTGACTTATCTGTTCATTTGTGAACGCAGCCATTATTGAGAAATTTAGATGATCAAATTTATTTTTGAACGAATAAAAAAAGAATACGTACGAAGTTAAATAATAAGTAATTGCGACAATTTGACATTGGTTAGATATGTGTCATAAAATACACATTTTCAAAGCGCACCTTGACATTAATGTAGATTGTAGCCCGGTTTTTAGCGTTTTTGGGATATGCAATGAACTTGATACAAGTTTTTTTCTCAAAAACCGTTCTATGTATAAGAAAAGCTGAAACCAATTTTGTTTAGGAGCGATGGAAAATCAGGAAAACACTTTTTTCTCAAAAAAAATCAGTGGCATACCATTTATTTACAACAAATAATTCAGGCGCGTGTGTGTATAGACGGCACTGGTTTTAGTAAGAAAACAATTTTTAATGGAAAAAGACTGCAGTTAACCTAGATACCACATACCAAAATCGAAGGAAAATATCTATAGTGGTTTCCGACATATTAGGAAAAATTAGATTTTGTTTCAAATTTTTAACACCCTGTAGATCGGAACGAAAGCACTTTAAACCCATGTTCATATGAAATTTTTTTATGAAAAGATATGAGGAATACACCATTAAGATTTTAGACTACTTAGGAAACTCCCTGTATACCGTGTATCGTAACCAAGATAATTTCTAATTTAGTTCATGAATACCAGAACGAAGACCATCAAAATCTAGGAAACTGGCATGTAAAGAATATTAAAGCTGACATTTGCAATGATGAATTCGAACGGGAAGATAATGGTTTCAGTGACAAGGAGTCCCGGCAGGCTACCTTGTGGTAGATTTTGAGGTTGCATTGATTATTTGGATTTAACGTGGTTCCTCGAGTGCCACAGTTGATGGATACGGTTAAGGAAGCTGAAAGAAGTTGGAGATCTGCGGGGGTCCCTGTTGCTCCAATCTGCATCTGTTCTTCTTTTAACTTGATATTGATAAGTATCATTGTCTAACAATTATCAAATTTTTCAACTTATTATCGTTCTATATTGCCTTATATGTATTTAACTCATTAAGTTTCATAATTTTACCTTGCAGTTATCATTACCTTAGATATATATCATCGTTATCGTATTGTAACAACAATTTTTGGGATTTGGCCACCATGAAATTGGGTTGTTTTGGAAGTTTTAGACTACCTAACCTTCTCAATAATTGCATAATTATTCTGGGATCTGCAGGTCCACTGAATTGCATATTTTTGGAATTATCTCTATTATCTTATCTTATCGTTTTCGAGTCTACTTTTCTTGGTGACTACAACACTAAGGATTGGGCTAATTTATTGTAAGAGTTATCTGAATAAAGGAAATATAATCTGGAACCGCTTGACCGATTTTTGAAAAATTCAGAAATAACTTCTATTGAAGTACCTATCTAAGTAATGATTTGTTTATGATGACTGTAAGTTGATAGGGAGTCCGCTGGCTCATTTCCTAAGCTATTTAAATATATCGGTAACATATATGATAATGTAGTTCGCTAATAATTTTAATACTGAGAGGTAGTATTACATTACCATTTGAGCGAACCTAATTTTTTGTTGTTCTTCAACTTATTATAGTTAGATATTTTCTGGAGACAATACAGGTTCTGTATGTAGGGGACTTTAAATTGGACCCATTTTTATGCTTGGGAACAATAAGTGATAACATGTAATCAGCCTAGCTTCTGAATTCCCTTTTTAGCTTAGTCTCTATTTTAACCGATAAGTCTCTCGTGTGAGACCAGAAAATTATTTCACATGTTAAGACGTTCCTTCATTTTATACCATACCATTATTACCGCCTTGAAGTGATGAACTGCACAAAATATAATATGATTGCTTAACTATGAAACTTACGATTAAAACAATATCCCTATTTATTACCTACACATATTCTATTAATTCTAAATAGTATTTAAACAGGCACATTTTGATTCCTAATTCAGTTATTCGCAATTGAAAGTTCTTCAGTACGTATGTTTAGTGTATACACTGTGTGAACTCTTTTGTAGTTTATTCTCTGTAATCGTATTAATTTACGTGTAAAGATTCTTAAAAACTGGGAAACCTATCTTTTCCAATTCAGAATACTAAGAATCCAAAGATGGACTAGCAGTTGTCATCCTGAACATGATACATATTTTGTTGCTTAGTAATTATGTAGAATAAGATAAATGCTATTTTTCAAATCAGTGTATTGAGTAGATGTGAAATTTTTACATTGTAAATGCTTAAATAAATATTACACTATGATACAAATGTAATAAAATAATTATTCATGTATGAAATGTACAAATAGTTCCATATTAAATGAAATAATACAAAGCTGCTTATTCATGTGTCTCCGGTCATCATTTCCATGAATTCTGAAAATATAACAAAATTCAGTGAATAAAATATCAAACGTCATTCCCATTGTCTTAGCTCGAGTTGTTATAGGTGAAATTATTAGAGAACTTCTCGGGTTCTCACGAATGGCCTCATAAAAATATATTTGCACCACTTACATATAGACTTTGATTTTCCAGCAAATCAAAAAAGAAAGGATTGGCCTTAGGTGAATTCATATGAACTTGTTGGCTTTTCCAGGGGTTATCCCAAATTTTGCAATACTGTAGTGAAACATGAAGTTTAATAATACAAAACATATTATGATGAATATGTCCTAAGCTGTTAGTACACCTTGAACTAAGAACATTGATAGGTCGTTAATGTGAAACATAATGTATGTAACAATGTGATTTTGTGTTCACATTCACATCAAAGACGTAATCTAATGAGAAAATGTGTACATTAAATTAATATTCATTATTAGAAAATATAAATACGTATGACGATTTTATATTTATATCTCTACCTTAATCTTGTTTATTTAATGATAATCTATTTTTGTTGTTATAATAAATTGGTGATACGTAATTATAATGTGAAAAATCATTCAAATAACGTCGGTCTACATCAAATTGATTTTGCGATAAACATGTATTTCTCCAAATCATGTAAATATGTATTTAAATATATTAAAATGTAAACAAACCATCAAAATCAACAGTCCCAGAACCATCAGTATCAATTTCTTCGATCATTAGTTGTAATTCCCTGTCTGTTAGTTGATCATCCAATTCTCTCAATATTTCTTTCAAACAAGTTGTAGGGATGTATCCATTTCCTGAAAAAGAGAAACGGTTATTATGTATGAGATTTGTTAATACGATTTCTATTCAATGTATCTTATGTGGCTAGAGAGATCATTAGTCTTAATTTTTTTTGTTGGTAACTCAATGTACAGACCAACAGAAGATGCAGTAATAGGAAATTCACTAACCCCGCTTTTAGGAGAAAAATGCTGGAGTGTAAATTAATCATCGGAAGTGGCTCTACACTTTTATATTGTTTATGGGTCTAATAGGAAGTGCATTTGGATTGAAATCAAAAAACATTTGAATTGTTATCTCTTTCAAATTTCCAAGAGACTCAAAAACGTATCTTATTTCAACGTAAACGCCGAAATGCAGCAGTAGTCAGTTACTAGGAAAATCGTGAATGTTACTGGTATTGACACGAAAATTGTATATGCTGGTCCTATCAAGTTACTAATCTCTTTCAAATTTCCAAGAGACTCAAAAACGTAAAAGTATCTTATTTCAACGTAAAGCAACGCCGAAATGCAGCAGTAGTCAGTTACTAGGAAAATCGTGAATGTTACTGGTATTGACACGAAAATTGTATATGCTGGTCCTATCAAGTTACTAATCTCTTTCAAATTTCCAAGAGACTCAAAAACGTAAAAGTATCTTATTTCAACGTAAAGCAACGCCGAAATGCAGCAGTAGTCAGTTACTAGGAAAATCGTGAATGTTACTGGTATTGACACGAAAATTGTATATGCTGGTCCTATCAAGTTACTAATCTCTTTCAAATTTCCAAGAGACTCAAAAACGTAAAAGTATCTTATTTCAACGTAAAGCAACGCCGAAATGCAGCAGTAGTCAGTTACTAGGAAAATCGTGAATGTTACTGGTATTGACACGAAAATTGTATATGCTGGTCCTATCAAGTTACTATCATTTCCATTTCGCAGTTAACAAGTTTTGATGCAATGCAAAGTCATTAACTATTTTTGTTTCAAATCGTATGTAGTTAACTAGTTTTGATACAATTTATCTAAATATCTTGGTGCTGACGTACCACCAAATTGTTTGTCTAATAAACTTTTGGCATCTATTTTATTGTCATTGCTTATAACTCGAGCCACTGATTTTTTTTCGACTGTCTAGGATGCGTTCTCCCTTGTTTCAGTAAAGTCGTGAATCGTCCAACAGCTTCAAATATATGGTTTTCAAGACATTCCATTTGAATGTCGTGTTATCCTCGTCTAGGCGTTTTATTAAGTTGATTTAAGTTTTTGGATGTCATCTATTTTTATATATTGATTTTTCTCATTCGACTTTTTTTGCATTTGATGCTGGTCCTTGTCACCAGCCACACTTCAGCCACTAAAGCTTTTGTGGATTCTAGTAGGATGGTTACATCCACTCCGTAAGTCTACTCCCCTTTATTGTTGGTACAGGTTCATAACCCTTCGGTAGTCGTACTTTTCGGGGGATAGCCTAGGCTGCCCGAATATTGCTTGTCTTTTGCGATCTCATACTTCGCATTCTGACAGTATGATAGTCTATTTCAGTCCACTTGTCGCATCGTCAGCAAGAAAGGTCTCGATGGCCTTCACACCATACACATTCATTGGTGCAATATAATTTATAAACATTGCCGTGTTTTTGAAATATATTGGAATATTCTTTCCATCACTCCTCAATTAATGTAGGTATGTATCGAATAAAATGTGAAACTAGAACTGCCAAGTAGAAGCATAATAATCATTCAGAAATTTGTTAGAATTCAATATGAATCTGAATCTTTTGTAAAAGTGAACAAGAAAAAAATATATCTCAAGTCTTGATTTGTTGAATATGAACAATACAGTCAAACGATTCGTACCTTCTTTGTCGTAGAGTCTGAATGCTTCTTTAAGTTCCTTTTGCATTGCTTCATCATCCTCTTCAACGATGAATTTTGCTGCCAACGTGACGAATTCTTCAAATTCTAATCGACCAGATTCTGTAAAACAGATCAGGTATATGAAATTATTATAACAGTTATATACTAAACTATAATAGAGTTTTTAAATTGTGGATACCCTTTGACACTATAAAAAAAGACAATCACCTTTATACACTAAAACACTTCAGTAAAGTATTCAGGACCTTTCAGCTACCAAGTTAACTAAATTCGAAATCAAAATGTGCTCGCTAGAGATAAAATTCATAGGTAATCCACTTTCCATTTTTTTCGCCAATGTTTTTTAAAGCGAACTTGAAATCTTCTGTAAATCTAAATTAAATCAGTTTCCAAAAGTTTGGCATAGTTATGTCGATGGTATTTTCGCCATTAGAAGTAGAGATTTTGAACTGCCTTTCGAACACACGAAATTTGATTCACTTAAATTTACTGTAGAAGTAGAAACAAATAAACAGATTCCTTTCCTCGACATTAACATTATTGAAGATGGAATTCAACATAAACAGAAAACCTACGCAAACGAAGACTATATTCCGGCGAATTCAGCTACACCAATATTAATTATAAAATAGCTCCATTCTATAGTCTTGTTCATAGATTATTGAACGTTTCACTTATCGTCTCTCAATAATTAATAATATGCACAATTTGTTTTCTAAATTTAAAATATGATCTGTTTATAGACATAAGAACAAGCTAAACGACCGTTTAGTCAACACCAACACCATTGACAAAGTTTCCAACTGCGACAAAATCGATTGGGTGTTTCGTGTTCAAAATGGTATGTGAATTAAACTGGAACAAATATACTAACTCGGTATAAAGAACATTTTGCCCATATATAGAAAAATAATGGTGAAGAATCAACGTTGGCAGAGCAAATTTTAAATAAAGGTCACACCATTTCTGAAGAAAATTTATCACTCTTGAAACACAGTAACAACAAATATGTAGGTAATTTAGAAGGGGCAAAAAAGCAATTTAATGAATTCAGATTTATCTCCAGCTGAGGGTAATCCGTTGTTTACATTTTTTATTCCAAACAGTATTTGAACAGACACATTTTGATTTCTAGTTTACTTTACTTTGATGATGAATACTTGGTAGGTGAAAGTGCTTTCAACATTTGTATGATGCTTGAAGTGCTATAAAATGATTTCTGAAGAACAACTTTGTAGATCTTGGAGTCAATGGGACCAACAGGTGATATATTGGTGTACATTATCTTCTTATTTTTCACGGCGGTAAGAAGTTGCTGGGATATTTGAAATACAATATTATTTTTCCATCTCCTAGTTGGACCACGAAAATTATAAAAAAAAACATTAATTAGAAATATCTTTTCCAGAACAAGAAGTGCATTCTCTTCCAGCTGAATTATTGCAGAACCAGTATTCTTATGAGAAATTGTACAGGTAACAGGATGTAGAATAGATTGAAACTGTTCAATACTCCGCAGGATCTATGATTTAAATGCGCCCAAAATTTTATTTCGTTTTCCATTCGTTTTTCCATGTTCAGTGGATTATGAATGACTCATATGTTAAGTCTTTTCCTAAACGGCTAAACTTGAATTTGTTTCGGATAAGTATGACTCTTTCATGAATTCGTTTATAATTATCATTCCTGGAGAAAATATTGTTACTTACTGTCGGCATCTACTTCATCAATGAGCTCTTCCAAAATTTTCTTGTCGAAAGGCTGACCCATAAGGCGTAAAATATCAGCTACCATATCAGTCGGGATGCTTCCTGACTTTTGGCTATCAAAAGCTTCGAATGCTTTCCGGAGAACTAGAATCATAAAAATTCACAATAAATATACATCATTTGAATCTATTTAATATACTACACATGTACTTTCAAGAGTAAGTCTATACAATGCCTTGGTTAGTTAGTCTATTCTATCTACTGTTTGCGATTATGAAAAATTAAATATTTTAATTTCCAAAATTAATATTCGGTCAATACATAATCCTACTCTTAATCGCGCATTCTACATTGTTTATTCTGTTTTCTATTTGAGATAATAAATTAAGAAGGAGATCTATATGCAATTATATGTGAGTTATTCCAGTGCTAATAAAGCTACGCGGGGAGGTCAGCTACTTCGTAGTAATATGGCAAAATCTTGGATTTGCTACTGTGTATTGGTATTCGTCATAATTGAAAGGATATTGATATTAATAACTTATTTTTACTAAGTGAGGACAGCCATAATCTTTCATTATGTATAAAGTTTATCCATTTGGTGCAGATAGTTTTCCATTTTTAATTTACGATAAGGCTGTCAAGAGGACAATGGGTTCCTCCTTTATTTGAAGTATTCATATTCTTAACAGAGCTAGGAATTGAAAGTCTTTGTGAAACTATGCTTTTTGCTAACTAGTTCAAACTTCAAACTGCTCTATAGATCATGGAATATTTAATGATCAATATGTCAGAATTCAATATACTGTAAGAGTGTTCACACTGTGGATACACTATACACTATTAAAAGAAACAATCACCCTTATCCACTAAATATACTACTGAGAACTGAGGAACTTTTAGATAACAAGTAGCATCAGAGTGAACTAAATTAGAAATCAAAATGTGCCTGTTTAAATACTATTTGGAATTAATGGTGTCAATAAGGGATTACCCTCAGCTGGAGATAAATCTGAATTCATTAAATTGCTTGTTCGCTTATACATTTCCATTTCTTACAAATTACCTAGATATTTGTCGTTACTGTGTTTCAAGAGTGATGATAAACTTTATTGAGCAATGGTCTGACCTGCATTCAAAATACGTTCCGCTGATTTTCCACCATTATTTTTTCTTCGGAAGTTGGAGAATAAAACTCAAATTTTACACAAAACTTTTAACATTTAATTTAAAAATGCTGACAAATTGTTTCACCACACTGTGGCATTATCAAAGCGAGGAGTTATCAACTAAAGCTAAATCTAAAAGTATGTCCTCAAATATCAGGGATCAGAATGTGGTACAAATTGAGGGATGGGGGTGGATAATGGTGGGAGTGTGTTTACAAAATTGTTAACAAGCGGTGAATTATATGTGTCGATTTGATCATTTAATATTAAATTTTTATTGTTTTTTGAGTGTTTCAATATTTCTATGGATTCTAATATATTAAGTTTATGTCCTTTTTCCTGAATATGTAGAATATCAGGATTAAGGGTGAAATTGTGGTTATGTTCTAACAGGTGATTTGCGTAATTAGAGTCTTCTTTTTTGAGCCTGTAACTTCTCAAATGTTCATTGAACCTTACGCTGAAACTGCGTCCAGTTTGTCCTATGTACAAAGCACTACAGTCATCACATCTCAGTCTGTAAACTCCAGATTTCTTTAAGTTATCTTTTTTAGATTTCGAGTTATTAATATACGAGCATAGGTTATTTGTTGTTTTAAAGGCGACGTTTTTATTCTGTTTTTTAAGGAATTGAGATATTTCTAGTGAATGTTTACCTAAATATGTTAGACATGTGAAATTCGATTTTGTATTATTATTAATTTGAGGATAAATTATGCTTAAGGCTTTTTTATTGAGTTTATTTTGGAGTATTTTATTAATTATCTTGACATTATAACCGTTATTTTTGGCAATATCTATAATTCTGAATCATTATTTTTGGCAATATCTATGAATCTGAATCATAGATATTGCCAAAAATAACGGTTATAATGTCAAGATAATTAATAAAATACTCCAAAATAAACTCAATAAAAAAGCCTTAAGTATAATTTATCCTCAAATTAATAATAATACAAAATCGAATGCCACATGTCTAACATATTTAGGTAAACATTCACTAAAAATATGTCAATTCCTTGAAAAACAGAATTAAAACGTCGCCTTTAAAACAACAAATACCCATTTTTAAATTAAATGTTAAAAGTTTTGTGTAAAATTTGAGTTTTATTCTCCAACTTCCGAAGTATTATGAATTTACACTACGTAAACGCCGAAACCATAGATATACCATTATTTTTATTTATATGGCCAATATGCTTTTTTATATCGAGTTAGAATATTCCTTTTAAGTTGACCCACATGGCATTTTGAACACGACTCACAATTTATTCTGCATAAACTATTATTTCTTTGCTTCTTCTTACATCTACTAGCGGGTTATTTCAAATTTAGAAGAAAAATTGTGAAAAAACTACTCGATATATTAATTCAAAATTGGTGATATTTTTGCAATATATTGTATACATTTATATTTATTGGAACAAAGATGACATTGTCTCAATATTTGTATGATTATATATTTCCCCTATTTAGTAGCAAGTAGTGTTATGATTATGTAACGATTATTCAAAATGTAAACACGAATTATTTCTAAATCGATGTGTGTGAACGTTAATATTATTTTAAAATCATGCTCCGCTTATGCCCAATCACGGCGATGTCTTGCAGACAGATTTGCTCGGTCTAACAATCCTCACTATCAACCATCCCTGGCTACTTACTAGCTGGAAGGAGCTCTGCTCATTACTTTGACAGGAATTTAAAGTGGATAAGGGTGATTGTTTCTTTTTATGATGTTAGCATGGATAACAATATTTTTTTTTGTTCGGAATAGAATTCCAAAGTAATAATAACCAGCTCCAAAATCTTAAGGTTACCTAAGCATTGAATATAGGGTTAATATGGTAACTAAGTCACTAACATTTACCATTTGCTTTTTCGTTTGATTATTGACTTTCATTGTAGATTCTTGGTGAATATCAGGGAGGTACTACTACTACGTACTTGTGTTTTCTCAATTATTGTTCTTAAAGAATATTTCATTATATATTATCTAAAACTATACCCGGTTCAAACCTTGTGTCATCTGGTACTGGAATACATAGTGAAGTCAACTGAGTATCTCACCGGGAAACACACTTTCGTATTTCAAGCAGAGTTGTAAGTACTGTGGTATCGACGCCATCAAAAAGCTTATGAACCAGCCTAAATGTAGTCGAAATGAAAAAAATCCTGTCCGGGATGCATACCTGACTGGGTTCAACGACAACAAAGAAAGCCCTGGAACCGTGGACGAAAAGAACTAAAAACCACCCAACATGAGTAGGAGGGCCGAACAATAATAGGTATGCTCACTGGTTGTGGTCAGAGCCCAATGAGAGAACATCTGCTGTTAGTATGTGATCGCAAAATACAAGTGATATTCGAGCAGACTAGGCTATCCCCCCGAAGAGTACAAGAGCCAACCGTTGTAGGAACAGGAACAGGGAACTGGAATTGCTGAGTGGGTGTAGGTGTAACTTATTCAATTGTGATTATATTATTATAATGTATTATAACAGGGAAGTATCTAGGACTGAAATGCGTTCCTTCATGAAAACTATCATTATTAGGATTCAAAGTATAGCACTAAACAGAAATTGAAAACTAGATTAGAGAATGCGTGGATAATATTTTTCGAATGGAAGAAATTTTATACTGTTGTGTAAATTTAGAACACTGGGTCATACAACGAATCGCGATAAATTAGGAGTTGTGGGCGGTATATGTTTTAAATGAGCATGCATGTTTACATTATAAACTTAGAGTTGTGTGTACCAGAATAGACTGACTTGATTATTGCTAGTTCAGTGACAGCTGCAGAATCGATCCATCCATTCGGCTCAGCTTAGGTTAAAAAATAATTTATTTGCTCATCATATGATTTTCATAAAATCCGAATCGTTAGAAATATGTTTTATACAATAAAAAAGATGTTCACATATAATTCTTCTACACGTATTATGTTAATGAAACGAATGGCTGAAGACTTTTATCACTTGTTTATGAATATAACATACTTTGAATTAAACAAAGGAACGCAATTTATAATACAGGTTTTTTTTTGCAGTAGGTAGTTACCTTTAGGGTTAAACATATTCAATCAATTTTGTTTGTGTTAAAATAAATAATACATAAATTATATTTCAGTTCTAATTTTTATTCCAGTAAACGAAATTAATTTGAGTAATTAACAACAAATAATTATTATTTCTGTTCCATTGCAGATAGTTTGACAAAGCGGAAGTAATAGAGAGTTCTGACAAAATACAGCAGGTTGAAACAGGTGCTCTTGGTGGTTTGTTGTATTAGTTTGTAAAATAATGAAGTTGTTGGTACTGTCAGTGTAATATTGTACCTAAAAGACCTAAAAGACACTTATCTCAAAGCAGAGATAGGGTCCCTTTTCATTGGTGATCAACTCAGAATATTGATTGATTCTACGTCTTTTTGTAATTGTCGAAATAAGTGTGTAGAATCCAGATATTTGAAAATATTTAATTATGTGTTATTTGTCTTACGAGATATTATAATAGTAGATAATATAATTATGAACGTACCTGCAACTTGCTCTTGAGGTAGGTCATCCTATAAAAAATATTTCAATTAGCATTGCGATTACATAGTGCGATGTGCATATAACATTTTTTTGTTTCAAGTTGCCAGTCCTCATAATCTATTTGCTTTATTTAGATTCATCAATTTTATTTCCACTATGCTTAATATACTGGGTTTGAGGAAACTTAAATGTAAGCGTACATAGACCAGTGCAGGCTGCATAATCTTTCTAGACCTGCTTCTTCGTGCAAAGCTATAGTTTTCGATGTTTTTATGAACTTCTTATAAATTGTCAAATAGATGATAGACATTTGAAAACAATAATTGTAAAAAAGGCATGAATTTGGAGATATTTAGAATCGCGAACTATCTCTGCTATAGAAATGAAAAAAACATTACATGACTTGCAATGTCTAGAGACCTCGGAGCACCTAATGGTCTCAAAGCACCACTTCAATTTTCTATAACATAGATTGTTCAAACATTCGAACCAATATTTGCTTTTCTTTTTAAAAAAATATCAATAAACTGAATAGGCTGACTTTTGATGAAGTGGGAAGTAAGCAATAATATTGTTCATTACCGTAGATGAATTATGTTAGTACACATAATCCAACCGTGAATCTTTTGAATTCAATTAACAAATTCTCAATATCACAAACTATTATGGGGTTGTTGAGAAAACAAGCCGTGCGAAAATATGTCAATAAGATAAATTGACAAAGTTCATATGCGTCGACAGTACTTTTATTTTATATTATCAAGAAAATTCACATTTATATACATCAAAAATATATTTGAATTGAACATTCATTCCATCACACTCTAAAAATCGACAAGAGAAGGCATAAGGTTTTTAAGTCATTCTCCTCCCAGACAAATATTTCTGAATGCCATTATTATGTAGTCAATTTGTTGGAAATCAGTTTAATTTTTATTTGCAGAAAATTTGACAACAATTTTGCAGTCGGAGACTTGGAATTTATATTATAGTAGCTAATAATCTTCCATCCTTTTCATTTCACGCCCCACATCAATGTAATTTGTTGAATAAAAAAACGACCATTCTTATCTATGTCCTGCATCAATAAAAGTGCCGGAGAGCTCGGATTTGTAATCCCGTTTCTGAGTGAAAACAGCAAAAACCGTGGAAACACGTAAAATTACATTCAACCTAAAAAGATAATATGTTATCTGACATTGTTACATTTATGAAAGTGACAGTTCTGAAATAAATTCCATCTTGAACTTGATTAGTTATTAGTAATAGAGATGAAATGTAAATCATAGAATAAGTAATTTATAAGATAGTCATAGTTATATTTAGATTTGTAAGTCATAGAATAGTATCATAGGTATTTAATTAGCTAGATTCAATTCATTTCAAGTGAATCAATTTGATAATTAGCCATACTTTACTCTTTCACACACAACCAATCCAATGTCTTCTGCAGTTTTAATTGGATTTTAAAAACACAAGTCAGATACAGACGCATTTCATTAATCGAAATCATCTATTCTAAATTACATTACACTAACTGACAGAACAATTTTTGATAAAGATAATAAAATATTGTCGAAACGTAAAAAAGTTAAAATCTTATTTTATTTTTAGTAGTATTAAAGAAGCAAAATAACAAGATAACGCAATAATTTACTCATTGTCTGAAAGAAAAGATATTTTTTTACCAGTTACGCACACGATTGTGCATTTGTATAATTATTATTCGATATTCTAAGAATTATTCTAAGGTCCTTTGAAAAACAAAGGAAAAGATCACTAACTGATCATTTGGCATATTGTTACAGGAGTTTTTGACACCTTTATAAATATCTATTGATTCTAATGTATTTAATTTTAAACCCTTGGTTTTATTACCTAAAATGTTTAGGCTATCTAATTTAGGAAAGGTATGACCTGGTTGTAAAAAATGGTTAGTAAAGGTCGAGTCTGTTTTGTTGAGTCTGAATAAACAAAAATGTTCCTGGTATCTATGTTTAAAATTACAATAAGTTCTACCTATCTAAGAGTTATTCCAGTGTGGGAAAATTAGCTCATCAACTCCAGGTTTAATATATTTATTGGTTTTGTCTTTAGCATTATATATAAGATGCCAAAGTATATTTTGTGGTTTGAAACTGATTTTAAAGTTATGACGTGATAAAATGTTGGCAATATTTTCGCTTACGGAACCAAAATACGTCGGAGAAATGAATTTTGTTGATACATCTATGTGTTTTATACACGAGTAAATAAATATAGTGAAGTGAACCTGGATTTTATAAGCTAATTTGCCTAGACTGTGATAACTTTTATATAGGGAGAACTTGTCGCAATTTCAAACTTAGAAGCCAAGAACATTTTAGTCCCTTTAGACTCAGACAAAGTTTTTGGTTCACCAGGTTGAACAGTGACAACACGTCATATAGTCTCAGACAGCTGTTTCGCTCTTCTCATTAGGCTCATCAGTGAGACGAGGCAGACGTGAAGTCACTGGTCAACCAATTTCGGAGTGATTTTAATAAATCACTTTCAAAGTGTTTGGCGAACCAGAAGTTCCAACACCATCTGCCGGAAAGCAGATGTCCCACTTGAAAGTGATTTATTAAAATCACTCCGAAGTTGGTTGACCAGTGACTTCACGTCTGCCTCGTCTCACTGATGAGCCTAATGAGAAGGGCGAAACAGCTGTCTGAGACTATAGGACGTGTTGTCACTGTTCAACCTGGTGAACCAAAAACGTTGTCTGTTGACTTTGTAACACACGAATTGTGTTAGTAATTTCCACTATGCACCCTTCAGACTCAACAAAACAGTTTCAACCTTTACTAACAACTTCTTAAAAATAGGTCATATCTTTCCTAATTTAGATAGCCTAAACATTTTACATAATCAAACCAAAAGTTTCAAATTAAATACTTTAGAATCAATAGATATTTATAAACGAATTAAAACTGATATAACAATACCCTAAATGATCAGTTAGACCTAGACCAAAGTGACCTTTTCCTTTGTATTTCGAGGCACTCTTAGAATAATTCTTAGAGTATTCA
Source organism: Endomychus coccineus (assembly GCA_958510875.1). NCBI lineage: Eukaryota > Metazoa > Arthropoda > Insecta > Coleoptera > Endomychidae > Endomychus > Endomychus coccineus. Next base: position 110,260,623 of record OY294069.1, read on the forward strand.
ATAATAATTATCCTGAAGCACAAATTTTTTCTTAATTCACACTGTATTTTCCCGGGATCTATCTGTTTCGGAATTTCCGATGATCCCTTACTTTCAATTGTAATTTCATTAACTCTATTGTACTCAAGTATTATTTTGTATTATTTGTATTATAGAACAAAGTAATTGTTTTTTCATTTAATCATAATAAAAATTACCATAGAGTTTCGGCTTCTACCATTGATTTTATGAACAGAAGAAATATATTGAAAAATCACTCCCTTGAGTGTCTATTATTATTTTTTCTGACCTAATTATTAATTATAGTATATACAAGAAATTACAATTAATCTGTCGCTACGTACTTATGTTTCGGTCTCACGCCTTCTTCTGAGTACTTATTAGTCAGTCTAACAGCTAACACTGTTCTTTTCTTTAATAAATATCCTTTGTAGAATCCAGAAAATTTTCTGAATTAATCGTAGAGGAAAAAGACTCTTCTTTTTGATTCCACAAATGGCCTTAGCGGAAAAAACGCTGGGTTATTGATCGACTGATTTAAGATTTCTGCCATGAATCTTCATGTTAGTTCGAAATGATCTTTATCCCGAGAACGATTATTATTTATTTATAGAAATGCATCAACATTACATAAATCTGGAAAAACTTTGAAATTAGACTAAACTTCAGAATACCTACTTGCCTTTTGTATTATCTAAATTTGGAAATTTGTTTCTATCGCATTGTTTTCCAAGAATTGCAAAAAAGAACATCGAAAAATTGTGTACCCAGCAAGGTATACTACTTGATTGTTGCGTATTCATGTGAATATAAACAAAATGTTACGTGAAACATAGAACGACATTTTTTCTTCTGATGAATGTGTTTATCAATAACCAATTAACATTAGAATTTGGCAAATAAGTGGGTAGTAACAATATTTTCATATCGAATTTATAAATTAAATTTTAATTGGGTTGCCTGTAGTTATACGATTTGATTCTTTAGTAATTTAAAACTGTAAATCTTATGTTATTGATGAATTGTCATTTGACATAATATATGGAAGCGGTTAGAAAACAAAGTGGATATAATATAATATATGAACATAAGTACCATGGTTCTTGTATAAAAACACCTAAAGATCACTTTACTTTCGAATCAAGAGTTTGAAAAGAACTGGGTGTTCCTCGATGTTAGTGATAATATTAGGAGCGCTGAAATTATAGTGGATTTCTACTATCATTTCACCGCCTACATAATTTCAGTAGTCTTTTACTTGGCCCACTCGGCATCTGGTTCCCAAGTGCTATTCAGCCAATGGGAATTATTTGAAAACGGCAGCAAAATCAAGTATTCTATATTTTTAGAATATAGTTAAAACAAATATGTACGTTTGCTTCAGAATCTCACATTATTTGATTCAGAAATCTTGAAGTTATTTATAAAATTCCATCTCTTTTATACGTTGAACAAGGGTCGACACACCAGACTACTTAGAGATGTTGGCTAGAGGTTTTACAATTTGAGAGATTATATTTGTTGAATATCTTTGATACCTCCCAATTTGGATATAGCCAAACCGTAAAATTTTAATAATTAATATTGGGAAAGTAAATCATTATATCACTACATTCAGAATTCTGATTCATAGTTCATTATTCACATAATATTGTTATTCAAGTTATATCTATTGCCGATTGCACAAACATAGGTACTCGTTTAATCCTTAAACAACTTATAAAGATTATATTCAATGAAGGAAAATATTACAAATCGAATCACAAAAGGATGTGAATGAAGCAATTTGATTAACCATATTTTTACTTCCCTCAATATACGTAATGTAATAGTGTAAGGGACGAATGGTAATCGGGGCAACATTTTTTTCCGGATTTCCGAGGTTCTATTCCTATTGAGCATTTCTGAATCGATCTAGATTATTTATGAGACGCTGTCTGTGTGTGCGTGTGTAAAAACTGTGGAGATTATTACGCCGTTCCAATTGGTCGTACGGATTTGGAATTTTCCGAATCGTTCTAAAATAGTGAAAATATTGTTTTTGAGCACTGTAGCCTCGTTTCGAGTGGTATTTTTGATAACCGTCTTCAGTTTTTCAATTCGAATTATTAAGTGAAGGTGGTAAGTGCTGCCATCTATGTTTTGTTATTGGAAATATATATATATATATATATATATATATATATATATATATATATATATATATATTAATAAAAAAGTTGAATATGGGTTGACAATAGATAATAGTTATAAAATAAAACTTATCTCTAATAACTGAATATTCAATAGGTTATGGGCCCAGAAATCATCTCTGCGTGAGAATTAATTGATTAATAGACTTTGTGTCAAAAATCTTTGTGTATGAACTGATCTGTGTGAGTACCTGTACTTATTTATTTTGAATTGTCATTCTTAATTTCAAAATATGACTTCTCAAGTTTCAACTGATACTAACTGTATAAAATTCAATGGCCAAAATTACAAACAATGGCTGTTCCAAATGAAAAATGGCATGAGAGCGAAAGGAATCATTAATATAGCTGATGGAACATCAATAATTCCTGATATTATAAACAAAAAAGAGTATGAAGATTGGAATCAGAAAGACGCAGCAGCTATGTTCTTTCTTACAGCTAATATGGATGCTGCACAAATCTCGTTGATAGAAAACTGTAAGTCAACTTATCATATACTAACAAAATTGGATTCAATTTACTGTCTGAAATCAGAGAGTAATAAAATGATGACATTAGAACGTTTTCATGAATATAAAATGAATCCAAAAGATAACATAGCACAACACATAGCTACGGTAGAGAGTCTCGCAAGAGATGTTAAAGATGTTGGGGAACAATTGAGTAGTTTATCAATCAATACTAAAATCTTCAGCTCATTACCACCAAAATATCGAAGTTTACGTCAGGCGTGGTTATCAATGCCTGAAGAGAAACAAACCATAACGGCTCGATTACTAAACGAAGAATCCAATCTGAATAATATAGAACAAAAAGAAGAAGTGCTTGCTTCTGTATCCATGAATAGAAATTTCAAAAATGATCAACGTAATCGTTACTCGGGTAATCCGAGAAAAATCATCTATAATTGTCGTCGTCCTGGTCATATGTCTCGTGATTGGCAATATTCTAGCTCTAGAGAAAACAATTACAAAAATGATACTTTCAATTTTTCTGCTTCTAACATTATAGATAATGCTTTTAGTACTATCAATGATAAAGATATTTGGATCCTTGATAGTGGTGCAACATCTCATATAACAGGGTGTTTAGATTATTTTTCAAGTATAACAGAAATAGAAAGTCCATCTAACGTAATACTAGCTTCTGACAAACAGTCGAAAGGTGAAATGAATATTAAAAAATATGTTAATGAGAAATGGTATGATTCCGTTATAAAAGAAGTCCTTTATGTACCTGAGCTCAAAAGAAATTTGTTATCTGAAGGAGTTCTAACCAAAAATGGAACGAAAATAACCAAGGAGTAAAACAAAGTAGTAATTTTTGATAATATGAACAAAGTTATAGCACTGGGTGTTAGAGTGTTAGGGGTAAGAATAATTTATATTGCATATTATTTCAGACAATTCTGGGTGAGAAAATTCAAACTCATGAATATAATTCATCGTCTAAGCGAAATGATCTCAGGCTATGGCATGAGAGATTGGGGCACTTGAATATAGCAACTATAAAAGAAATGATATCGAAAAACCTTGTCACAGATCTCCATATCACTGATGATGATGATTTTTTTTGTGAAGGATGTGTTGCGGGAAAACAGCATAAAATACCTTTTCAAACAAAGAACAATGTCTCAAGTCTAATCCAGGAGAAAAAATTTTTAGTGACCTGTGTGGTCCTATGTCAGAATTATCCGTTGGGGGTGCAAAATATTTTATTTTAGTCAAGGATGAAGCATCTGGTTATAGAATTGTTCCTTTTTTGAGAAATAAAAGTGATATCACCGATGTTTTTAAATATTTTTGTAACGTTCTTAGGAATAAATATGAGCGAGAGGTCAAAGTTCTCCACACTGACAATGGTAGAGAATACGTAAACTCAGAATTACAAAATTTTGCCAGAAACCGAGGAATAGAACTTGAAACCACAGCGCCATATACACCAGAACAGAATTCCCGGTGTTAACGAGACAACAGAACAATTATGGGAATGGTCATGTCAATGATGTATAGTATGAATATACCGAAATTCTTATGGGCAGAAGCTGTTAATTGTGCTATTTATATTCTTAATAGAACTGGTACAAGGCAAACACCTGGATCTACTCCAATTGAAGTATGGACTCATAAGAAACCATCAATATCACATATGCGAAAATTTGGTTGTGATGCTTATATTTTCATTCCAGACTCAATGCGAAAAAAACTAGATTACAAGTCAAAATGTACGGTTTTCGTGGGTTATGATAAAAATTCAAACAACTATAGACTTTTTGATCCTGAAACTAAACAAATACATGTTGCAAGAAATGTTGTTTTCAATGAATCGCAGTCTTGATGTAAAACTACAATGCAAAATTACAAATTACAGACCACCAGATTGCATTCATCAAGATACAAACTTACCTGATGAAAAAGAGCAGAAAAATCAGAAAAATGAAATTTTGGACAAAGAGAGAGAAACAGAAAATCGAGGAAATCAGTTTTTAGATGATGTACTTCAAGAATCGGTTCAAGAAAATATTGATGGTGAAATCCCCAATGATAGTTTCTCTAAATATAATCTTAGAACTAGAAATGATATAAAATCACAAATGCGTTATATGAACATGTATGTGGAACAGAATGAGCCACAGACATTTGAAGAAGCAATAAATGGATCAAATAAAGGAAAGTGGTGTCAGGCAATAAAAGAAGAGCTGGATGCTTTTGAACAAAAGGGGCAGGGAAGCCATAGGGTCAAAATGAGTTTTCAAAATCAAACGGAAACCTACAGGGGAGATAACTAGATATAAAGCGACGTTATGTGCAAAAGGTTACACTCAAAAAGAAGAAACATCATGAAACATTCTCACCTACCACCGGGTATGATTCTATTAGACTCCAACTCTCAGTTGCTGTTCAACGGAATTTGGGATTGAGTCAATTTGATATCAAAACGGCCTTTTTAAATGGGGAATTGGAAGAAGAAATTTTTATGTATCCCCCACTTGGAGTGAATGCAGGCTGAGCAAAAGTCTATATGGACTCAAGCAATCCTCACGATGCTGGAACATAAAATTTGACCAATTTATGAAAAAGAACGGTTTCAAATAATTTCATGGTGACAAAGTAGATGTGCTAGGACAGTTCGTGACCAAAATCGACCTTTTTTGCATGTAAATCTCCATAAGGAAATCTAAGGTTCAAATTGTGTGAAAACGGTCCCCTTCAAGGTCATCCACAATCACGCATGCGCAGTCATATCGATAGGGTAGGTAGTCTATGGTTCTATGAACTGGTCATATGTCTATGGTTCCCGAAGTCTGTGAACTAATCATCTGTCTATGGTTCTTCCTTAACTATGGTCGGGTCAAGTCTGTGAACTAACCATCTGTCTATGGATCTTCCTTAACTATGGTCGGGGCAATCTGAAGTCTATGAATTAGGTATCTGAGTACTCACATTCTACTGAAATGATTTTTCTACACACCGAGATTCGAACCCGGGAAATAAACTCTAAAGTTAGGCGGCTTAACCGCGGAGGATTTGGAACAATTCAATCTAGTATACAAACATTCTACTGAAAATGAAATATTTTTTCTACACACACCGATATTTGAACCCGGGAAATAAACTCTAAAGTTAGGCGGCTTAACCGCGGAGGATTTGAAACAATTTAATCTAGTATATAAACACTTCTACTGAAAAATGAAATATTTTTTGTACACACGGGAATCGAACCCGAGAAATGAAATCCAAAAGCCAGCTCCTTAACCGCTCAGCTATGGAGGAATTGAGAACAAGTGATTTTAATGTTGTAGATATAACCGCGGGGTATCCGGTCTGAGTGCGAGTATATTGCAGTCTATATGATGCAGGTAATTGTTTTACATGACGTTAGTCATGCAGGTATGTCACGAAGCGAGGTATGGAATGTGAGACTTCATAGCGCTAGCCCATAGGGGTTTTGAAATAGTGTTGTTTGTACATGCCGTCAGTCACGTGATTTTTGAAAGAGACCGGGCATTCATCGGAGGTATCATGGGAGGGCTGCTGTTCCTTGAATGCATAGATGGAATGTTATATATAGTATAGAAATGATATCTTCTGCATCTCTCTCAAACGCGATGTTTATAAGGAAATTACTTTCAAAAACGTTTATTCAAGCTGTCTGTACCTTACCTGATTGCTATATTACAAAATGCAATTTCAATCATCTTAAACATATATGGAAATTATTTTTAGTATACAAAATGGAGTTGGGAGACTTCAATGGGGTATGGAATGTGAGGTTATACAGATTGTTTATGTATGACGTTATTCATTTGAATTTGAATGAAGCTGGCGCGATCTCCAACGAGACAGGTGTGTATGTGAGGTTATACAGAGTGTGCAGGTATAATGATGTCTATCACGCAGGTCTTCAGCGATGTATCTACCTTGCAGGAGCCTTCAATGAAATGTGAGGTTGTTTGTACATGCCGTTAGTCGCAGGGTTTTGTCTGAGTTATAATGATATCGTACGCGGCGCATTGTCTGCCCCCACAAGTCTTCAATAAGGGCCATAACATCTAACATGTGATAGTTTACAAAAATGCTGCTTCTCATAATAGCGATATTATGAAGCGTTTGCAGAAATAACTATTAAATCATCTAAGGACTTTTTGCTTGATTAGTACTAGCGAGTACAATATTCGTTATAATATTATAATAAGTATGTATCATTAGCTTACTTGTGCGATAAGGTTGTGTTAAATCATGTCCAACAGCAATGTATTCAACTTGGAATTATCGTAATGATGCGCGCGATCCTTCAATGTTAAAGTAGTTTCATAAGTTATCCGAAAGTAATATGAATATATTAAATGTTTTTCCAAAATTAGTTCCGAAGTAAACATAATTCGCTATAATATTCATTCATGTATGTTTCATAAATTATCCGATATAAATCAAATAAGTTTATGTCGCAGGTTGAACACTATCATATTTTGCGGTAGAGCTACAGCTGGTTCGAGAGATAAGAAAGATACGCCGATCACCTTCAAACGCGATGAGAATACTTTATTTTAAATCACACATGTAGTATGTATATTCGAATCATATTGATTGTAAATCGCATAATATGATCCGAAATCTAGCTGCTGCTGGGTGTAGCCCTATACAGAATCTAGACGAAGCGGTGTTACACATCACGAACTGTCTGTACAGCTCGATTGCTATATAACAAAATACATTTTTAATCATCTTAAACATATAGATGTGCTAATATAATTTTTTCAGTATGCAAAAATATACTAATAAAACATTTTTCATCGACACACATTTCTTCATAGGATAGTTAGCTTTTCATAAAATTCAATCAATTTCAATGGAAACATATATACGGGGAGGAGTTTTATGTAGATCGAGGTCGTTTCCCAACCACCCCAAGAGGTAGAACTATGATGAGGAATAGATGAGGATAATAATCATATGAATATCTTCATATGCGCTAATCTATATGACATTCAAACACATGCTTCATAAAAGTCTGAACATTGAGTAGAGCTATAGCATCTTCATAAGTGATCATTATCAACATTCAGACACTTGTTTAGCACGTGATTCAACAAGCTGGCATCATCGTTCACGAACTATGATGGTTCGATGAGGACTCAAACATTGAACAGATGAATCTTTGAGGTTAAATATCTGCTGTAGAAATTACCCCACTTTTATTACCTTTTTTATTTGAGAATATCGATATTTCCCATGTAACTAACCTAAAGCTATTTTGTATGCAACATTGTTATCATTTGCGAGCCTACGAGGGCCTGTGTGTTGGTCGGGGCTAAATGAATATGTTTGACTATTACTACCTGTAGATTTATTTGAGATTCTTCAAGTTTGAGATTGATAACCCACATGAAGAAAGAAGCTTCAACGAATTGATATCAATGAATATTCGCTATTCTGAATGTGACAACTTTATCGGCTTCAACACTCGAGATAAGAGAGAACCGCAAACTGTCTTATAACCGCTAGGTACTACATATTATAATAATTGAAAAGATAACATAATAATCTGAATCACTTTTGAGGAACATTATATGCAAACAGGTAATAAAACAAAAGTATATTTATATTTATTAATTAGATAGTAACATAAATTTTTTTTGTTTCTAACTCTGAAGCGATATTTATAATTTAGATTACAATCCTGATGGGTTGATCCAAGGGACTGTACTTTACCAAACGGCTCGTTCATTATTGTGATATCTTGCGGGAAAGTGAGAGAAATAAAATACCAAAAATAATAGTAATAACATTTATTTAGAAAAATACATTTAGAATTAAAATAATAACAGATTCATGGTTCTTCACACTAAACTCCGAACTGATCCTGTAATTGGAGAATACTCCATTATACGATCGTTAATGATGATGCAATAAGCCCTGGTGTTTTTGGGGAAATTCAGGAAACTTTCCATCTCTAGTTTGACGTCAACTGTTGATGACTTTATAGCATCGTTTTGTTTTGAACAGTCAATCACAAAAATTGCTCTATTCTTGAATGCTATATAATCTAACATGGGTTCGCTTATTATTTTATTTGAAAATGATTTCTGGAAATCATAGTACATCTGGTATGCTTCCACGTATTGCTGGTCGGTGAAATTCAATTTCATTGCTTCATATGGATAACACTCTGAATTCAAGTATAATTTAACATTTAGCAAGTTTATGTTATCGAAATATGCACTGTGCTTAACAGGATTATTTTTTCGATCAGTTTGGAAAGCTAAAATCACATATCTGGGTCGTTCCAAATTCATTGATGTTTTAACAGCCCAAATGTCACGAGTGCTCTCCTTCATCAACGGATTTTCATGCAGATCCCAGCTGCGAAATGGAATCAAAATAGGCTTCTCAGCACTCAAATTCTCCAACATTTGAAATTTAACCTGATCACTTGGAAACACATGTCGCACTTTTAATGCTATCGTCTTCACATTTATTTTAGCCCTCTTCGTACCTGTGCTATTGGTATAGCAATCGTTATCGGTTCGAGACCTTATCAAGCGCAGCTTATGTTTTCCACTCAAGACTTTGTTATAGTCAATGAATAGGCCTAGTAGAAAATTCAACGGTATCCATAAACTGATTTTATTATTGTAGACTGAACTCAATGCATCCTTAAATGACCATCCAGAAATAGCTAGAGGTATAGATTCATGTTTGGCATATGTTAGATAAGCTCTGATGGTGCTGACAATACCAGGATCACGTACTTTGTCTATCTCTTTTCCATTCAATTCATAACTAATATATTCGAAGAGAAACGCTCCGAAATTATTCGTTAGTTTACATTCACCATCACCACTTGCTTCTGGCTGGAATTCTGCCTCGATGAATAAAGCAGACGATGCCAAATCTACCAACACATCTTGTTGATTGATTAATATCTCAATTTCATCGCTGTTGCCAAAAGATGTTGTGTGTGGATAGTAGGTATGAGTTTCTTCCCGGATGATGTCTTCAATGAAGTTTGGCTCGTTGAATATTTGAAGTTTTTCCGACATTGTAACCAAGGGACTTCAAAAAATTTATATTTTCCAATGATAGTGATGCAGAAGCAACCTTCTCCTTATTCAATGACAGTGATGCAGAAGCAACCTTCTCCCTCGAGCTCGTTGTAGATAATGACTGATGACCACTATGGAGATGTCTTTTATTGCTAAAATCCAAACCCATGTTCTCAAGCGATGGCTACTGCAACCTTCTCAGCTGAATTCCTTTCATATAATGAGTGGTGGTGAGTATTGGATTATTATTTATTGTTGTGAGCCATAATCCCTAGCGATCTTTTTCAATTCCAATCGTATAATAATTTCTTCTCCACGAAAATTTACCGGTTTCCAATTCTGATCTAGAATATTCAGTGTGATGTTATCGAAGGACGTCTTGCTGATGACCGGTAGATAAATAAGATTCTTCGGCTCTATATCAATGGAAAACCCAGGTGGTACAAGAGGTGAGAACTCATATATCGTATGAGCTATCTTATTGTTATAATATGCTCCTGCGGTTAAGTTACACTCAACACGTATTGTTTGAACTTTGATTATGTTTATAGGTCGATCAGATACGTGTAGTTCGCGAGATGTCAATTTCTTTTTGCTGAATCCCAACAGTTCGCTTATACTATCTTTAGGAATAAAATTCACTTCAAAATCACTCTTCAGCTCTGTGTGTAGAGTGTTGTTGTTAGATTTTATTGATAATTTCCGGTCACGCTCTTCTTGCTTCACTCCTATCCCACAAACTGTACTTTGTATGAAATCTTCGATGTCTGTCAACTCGTAGGACCCCGTAGGTATAGTAACTACTTTTTCCTCACCCTTCACATCTTCATAATAAAATTTATTAAAACCTTCTTCAATGTTCGGAATGCTATTGTACGTATGCAAGCCAACAAGTGCGATAGAATAATATGAATGAGGATCTAGTTCTATAGGTGGGTGGAAATCTACAGATAAACGAGAGCTCTTACCCGTGATAGTGAACGTCTGAGACATGATTGATGATGACTTCATCAACAATCTATTTATATACTAATAAATGTTAGTCGACCAATTACAAATATAACTGGCTACAATTATAAGTGTTATATTGCATGAAATATCGTGTAGACGGCAAGCTTTATCGAATGAATTGATACCCTGAATCTCCTCAACCGTTCTTCTAATTTTGCCCCTGGTATTGATTTGAAGTTCAAACGGGAGCTTGTTTATAAGCGTATTGAGAACAACTTCTCCCACGCACGCTTCCATACAGACTGATGAGAATTCAAGATTGCACCGTTATTTAACGAGGGGTGGGAGGAAGACCAAAGATCTCAAAATAATTTTTTTTATTAATTATCTCAATACAAAAGACTTAAGTATAATCTTAACAATATATGTTTCAAATATCTCAATCTTGACTCTTGATTCATCGTCCTAGTCGTATTGCATATTCCTACCCCTTCCACCTATATTGAAGTCCTTTTATGTATGTTCGACGCTGGTAAAAGTTCTTTCTTCTGTGCTTATGAAGCTCATGCAAAACTTGTTCTCTACTCATCTTATCAATATGGAAATCTAGTGTAGAATTAATTTTTTGGGTATATTCACAGGATTTGGAGATATACGTTTCACAGAGGCCTGCTTTGTTGTTGTGGATGATGAGGGTCTCTTCTTAGAAGGTTCCACAGATGTCATCCGTCGTTCTAACGCCTCCACTTTACTAGTAATGTCATTTAGACGTATGTTCATACTGTTAAATGTGTTATTGATCTCTTCCAATTCATTTCTGTTCTCCCTCACACTATCACTGATTGTTTTATACTCTGATTTTATATAGATTCCCATTTCATTATATTTATTCTGAATGTCCATCAGATGTTTATCAATGTTGAGAATAACCTTATCATTCGTTAAGTTATGTTCATCCAGATCCTTGTTGATATCTTTGATCAAATTATCAACCCTAACATTGAAGGTATCTTTAAGACTGGTTTTCGTTTTCAGATTCAGTTTGTGTGTTAATTTATCAACATATACTTTATTTGCAACATCTCCATCATCATTCGGTGATTTTACGTTACACAATCTACGATTTTCCATATCATAACTTCCATCGCTCGTTAGGAATAATCCTTGTCCGTGAACTTGTTTGAAATTATTATTAAATACATTTGTATCATATATCCACATGGAAGAGGAGGCTCTGCCAAACTTATCCATTGAAACCATCTTTATAACTGTGATGAATTTGTCTTACACCTGGTTTTTGTTCAATTACCCCTGCCTCTATCAATTCTTCTATTATAGAGATTATCTCATTATGGTTACCGGTATGCGAGGATGCAACAAGAAGTCTCAGTCTATCCACCATTTCGTTAACGTCATCCCAAAAAATATATTCCATAGGCTTCTCGTTATATTCAAGCATATCATTTTTGATATATGCACTTCCAGTGTATGTTTTGGCTCTGGGTCTTTTCATGGAATTAATCAAAGGTTTCAGTACATGTTTGTATTTCACTGTGTATCTTATTCGATCAGCTGGATCGTTATTACGTCTATGGGCACTGGTCATTTCCATCATTTGACTGTAATTTTTCCCATCTTCCGCAGTGTAAGTATCAGGTAGAACATCTTTGTAAAATATCAAATTATACAGTCCTGTGGTACCCTTGAACGGAGTACCCTTGATAATTATATTACTCTCACTATCAATTTCTATAGGTTGATTACCCATGAACCATTTGTCTAAAGTTGAATTATATTGCAAACCCATTTTATCATCATATCTCTTAACATCATCATCCAATAGGAATCCTTCCAAGTAATAACGTGCTAATGTGGGGTATTGTTGCAGAAACTCCTCTGTAGCAGCTGCATTATCTTTCTTATGTTTTCTGAATTCTTCACGAATCTGATCGATAGTAGGTTCGGGTGTAAACACATCCTCCTCAGTATCTTGGGGGTTATATACGAATTCTTCACCTTCAGTTACAATATTTGGGATTGGTATGTTCTCCATTTGTGTTGCTGTAGGAACAATACTTTTAGGTTTAACCAACGAATTTTGTTTGATTATTTCAGCATTTCTCGCAATTTCCTCCAGAGGTTTAGATACATTCCTGAACATATTATCTAGAATCTCATCATTTTCAGCTTTACCCAATTTCACAGCCATATATTTTTTCCTCACAACGTTTGCTAACTCCCAAATTTTTTTCTTCAATTGTTGTTTTTCTTTAAGCGTGTTACTCACACCCACGTCCATGCTGAGCGGGTTGTCTATTTCAAATGAAAGTATATATACATGTTAGATGTATTTATAACTATCAAAACCCTTGCGATAACGTCCTTTGTTCATATCACAGTCTTTGTTTATCATAAGGAATCCATATTTATCTTTCCAACATACGCTACATATCTCTTTGAATTTTTCGAGTGACATGTCGGTACTTACATGATCGGTGAATATATGTTTCAAATTGAGCTCATCCTGTTTGAAAATAATCAAGCAATTGGCATTGTCGCGCAATCCATGTTTTGGACATTTAGCAAAAGACTGGCAAAGATAGAAACTATCAATTGAGTTGTGTCTCCCTCTTGAAAAATAAGCACGAATTTTCTCCTGTTTCTCAAACATCACGTCATCGAATATTATGATTGAATTAGGCCTCGCTTCTGTGGGGTCTATGACTTCATCACTTTCGGTACAAGGAAAATATCCAAGCCCCTCAATTTTCTTCAATGTCTCCTTTAGTAACTGGTATTTTGGTTGGTGTAAAGACTTTGAATATATGTACACGTTTTCAAATTTCAGGCCGTTAGCATCTAACAATAGAGATAACATCACATTTGTTTTCCCACAATTACTTGGACCACAGATTATTGTTCGTAGAGTATTAGGCAGCAAAGAGCTGTGACGTTGTGGTTGTTCAACATTCTCATTGCTTGACCCTAAGTTCATAATACTCAACGAGTCTTTTTGCTTAACAATCTTCATCATGCCTGAAGGCGAATCGAAATCATACTGGAACATATGTTAATAAGCATTTGTTTATATACTAGATGATGATGTTATATTGTGTATGTCTGATCACGCGGTTAGGTACTTCTACGCTTCTGTCAAAATCAGGTATCAAATACATGTTAAATAGGCATGAATGTTGAAACACGTGTCTGAAACACGTGTCTGAATGCTGAAACACGTGTCTGAATGTTGAAACACGTGTCTGAATGCTGAAACACGTGTCTGAATGTTGAAACACGTGTCTGAAACACGTGTCTGAATGCTGAAACACGTGTCTGAATGTTGAAACACGTGTCTGAAACACGTGTCTGAATGCTGAAACACGTGTCTGAATGTTGAAACACGTGTCTGAATGTTGAAACACGTGTCTGAAACACGTGTCTGAATGCTGAAACACGTGTCTGAATGTTGAAACACGTGTCTGAAACACGTGTCTGAATGCTGAAACACGTGTCTGAATGTTGAAACACGTGTCTGAATGTTGAAACACGTGTCTGAAACACGTGTCTGAATGCTGAAACACGTGTCTGAATGTTGAAACACGTGTCTGAAACACGTGTCTGAATGCTGAAACACGTGTCTGAATGTTGAAACACGTGTCTGAATGTTGAAACACGTGTCTGAAACACGTGTCTGAATGTTGAAACACGTGTCTGAATGTTGAAACACGTGTCTGAATGTTGAAACACGTGTCTGAAACACGTGTCTGAATGTTGAAACACGTGTCTGAAACACGTTTCGTAAACTATGGTCGCCTGATTGAATGAGTTACTGTCATTGGCTTGAAGCAGTGACGTCATCATCGTTCGTGAACGATGGTCGCCGGATTGAATCAGTTACTGTCATTGGCTTGAAGCAGTGACGTCATCATCGTTCGTGAACGATGGTGGCCGGATTGAATGAGTTACTGTCATTGGCTTGAAGCAGTGACGTCATCATCGTTCGTGAACGATGGTCGCCGGATTGAATCAGTTACTGTCATTGGCTTGAAGCAGTGACGTCATCATCGTTCGTAAACTATGATCACCGGATCTTCAATTCAATAAAACACCACCTACTCGTCAAATCCTTATGTATTCCGATACACATAAAGCTATAGTCTGATGTTCTCACCCACCCCAATTTGTATGCATCATATTGATTTTCCCTACATCAGCGGTAAATATTCTCTCTTATCTCGAGTGTTGAAGCTGATAAAGTTGTCACATTCAGAATAGCGAATTTTCATTGATATCAATTCGTTGAAGCTTCTTTCTTCATGTGGGTTATCAATCTCAAACTTGAAGAATCTCAAATAAATCTACAGGTAATAATAGTCAAACATATTCATTTAGCCCCGACCAACACACAGGCCCTCGTAGGCTCGCAAATGATAACAATGTTGCATACAAAATAGCTTTAGGTTAGTTACATGGGAAATATCGATATTCTCAAATAAAAAAGGTAATAAAAGTGGGGTAATTTCTACAGCAGATATTTAACCTCAAAGATTCATCTGTTCAATGTTTGAGTCCTCATCGAACCATCATAGTTCGTGAACGATGATGCCAGCTTGTTGAATCACGTGCTAAACAAGTGTCTGAATGTTGATAATGATCACTTATGAAGATGCTATAGCTCTACTCAATGTTCAGACTTTTATGAAGCATGTGTTTGAATGTCATATAGATTAGCGCATATGAAGATATTCATATGATTATTATCCTCATCTATTCCTCATCATAGTTCTACCTCTTGGGGTGGTTGGGAAACGACCTCGATCTACATAAAACTCCTCCCCGTATATATGTTTCCATTGAAATTGATTGAATTTTATGAAAAGCTAACTATCCTATGAAGAAATGTGTGTCGATGAAAAATGTTTTATTAGTATATTTTTGCATACTGAAAAAATTATATTAGCACATCTATATGTTTAAGATGATTAAAAATGTATTTTGTTATATAGCAATCGAGCTGTACAGACAGTTCGTGATGTGTAACACCGCTTCGTCTAGATTCTGTATAGGGCTACACCCAGCAGCAGCTAGATTTCGGATCATATTATGCGATTTACAATCAATATGATTCGAATATATACATACTACATGTGTGATTTAAAATAAAGTATTCTCATCGCGTTTGAAGGTGATCGGCGTATCTTTCTTATCTCTCGAACCAGCTGTAGCTCTACCGCAAAATATGATAGTGTTCAACCTGCGACATAAACTTATTTGATTTATATCGGATAATTTATGAAACATACATGAATGAATATTATAGCGAATTATGTTTACTTCGGAACTAATTTTGGAAAAACATTTAATATATTCATATTACTTTCGGATAACTTATGAAACTACTTTAACATTGAAGGATCGCGCGCATCATTACGATAATTCCAAGTTGAATACATTGCTGTTGGACATGATTTAACACAACCTTATCGCACAAGTAAGCTAATGATACATACTTATTATAATATTATAACGAATATTGTACTCGCTAGTACTAATCAAGCAAAAAGTCCTTAGATGATTTAATAGTTATTTCTGCAAACGCTTCATAATATCGCTATTATGAGAAGCAGCATTTTTGTAAACTATCACATGTTAGATGTTATGGCCCTTATTGAAGACTTGTGGGGGCAGACAATGCGCCGCGTACGATATCATTATAACTCAGACAAAACCCTGCGACTAACGGCATGTACAAACAACCTCACATTTCATTGAAGACTCCTGCAAGGTAGATACCTCGCTGAAGACCTGCGTGATAGACATCATTATACATGCACACTCTGTATAACCTCACATACACACCTGTCTCGTTGGAGATCGCGCCAGCTTCATTCAAATTCACATGACTAACGTCATGTACAAACAACACTATTTCAAAACCCTAGGATTGACGCTATGAAGCCTCACATTCCACACCTCGCTGTAGGCTACGTGACATACCTGCATGACTGATGTCATGTAAAAACAAATTACCTGCATCATATAGACTGCAATATACTCGCACTTATCACTCAGACCGGATACCCTGCGGTTATATCTACAACATTAAAATCACTTGTTCTCAATTCCTCCATAGCTGAGCGGTTAAGGAGCTGGCTTTTGGATTTCATTTCTCGGGTTCGATTCCCGTGTGTACAAAAAATATTTCATTTTTCAGTAGAAGTGTTTATATACTAGATTAAATTGTTTCAAATCCTCCGCGGTTAAGCCGCCTAACTTTAGAGTTTATTTCCCGGGTTCAAATATCGGTGTGTGTAGAAAAAATATTTCATTTTCAGTAGAATGTTTGTATACTAGATTAAATTGTTCCAAATCCTCCGCGGTTAAGCCGCCTAACTTTAGAGTTTATTTCCCGGGTTCGAATCTCGGTGTGTAGAAAAATCATTTCAGTAGAATGTGAGTACTCAGATACCTAATTCATAGACTTCAGATTGCCCCGACCATAGTTGAGGAAGATCCATAGACAGATGGTTAGTTCACAGACTTGACCCGACCATAGTTAAGGAAGAACCATAGACAGATGATTAGTTCACAGACTTCGGGAACCATAGACATATGACCAGTTCATAGAACCATAGACTACCTACCCTATCGATATGACTGCGCATGCGTGATTGTGGATGACCTTGAAGGGGACCGTTTTCACACAATTTGAACCTTAGATTTCCTTATGGAGATTTACATGCAAAAAAGGTCGATTTTGGTCCCGAACTGTCCTAGCACATCTACTTGACAAGTATATTTACAAAGGAACACGTAATGAAAGAGAGCTGTTCTTGTTATTATATGTGGATGACGGTCTTTTAATTGAAGATGATGATACATGCGAGATGTTCATTACACAATTGAAAGCAGAGTTTGAAGTCACTACTTCAGAGTCAAATTTTTTTGTGGGGATGGAAATAAAATATAATAGAGAAGAAGGCACACTTTTTATAAGCCAAATTGGTTATACTGAACAGCTGATTAGGAAGTTCACTTTAACTACATCTAACTCTAGCAGTATTCCAGCAGATCCTCACTTACAATTAAGGTCAGCACCATCAGATCATGAAACTCAAAATAACAAGCAACCATATCGCGAGGCAGTGGGAGCATTGTTATTCTTGTCAATTGTTAGTCGACCAGATATATCTTTCACTGTAAATCAAGCTAGTAGGTACACAAACAATTTCAATGATGCACACTGGAATGTAGTGAAGAAAATTATCAAATACCTAATAGGAACAATCAAGTACGGAATTTCATTTGACAATCACTGTAAAATTCCAAAATTTACAGGTTTTTCAGACTCAGACCAAGGCACTTACTAAAGAGGTATTTAATAAACTCCGAAATAAATTAGTTTCTCCTTGTGAAAAATAATCTTTGATAAAAGTTTTTTTTATTTAGAATATTTTTGTTATTGTTTAGTCAATATTGTTGTTCTATGGAAGGACATAACAAGTGGGAGTATTAAGTGAATGTGTTAAGTGCTGCCATCTGAGTTTTGTTATTGGATATATAAGTAAAAAAGTTGAATATGGGTTGACAATAGAATAATTAATTATTGATTGATGTACTGTTTGAAGTTATAAAAGAAAACGTATCTTTAATAACTGAATATTCAATAGGAATTATAGTATTTTATTGAACAAGAATAACAACTGTGGTTTTCTGGTTATAAATATATATCACCCGCGGAAGCATCCGAAATTCTCATTTGAAGATTCAATTACATCATCGAAGTGTGAAGAAGGATATTATTTTCCTGTGTGGTGTAAACAATTGTAAACGGGACTTCTCCTCTTACTTTCTCGAATGGAAGTCTTGTGATTATATATACGGCATGTGACTCATTGTAACGAGCACAAATATAAACATTACCAAAGGCTAAGCCTTTTTTGGGTGTACTACAAACAGCAGCTGTTTCCCGCTAGCCGTTTGTTTGGTTTTCTGTTTGAGATGGAGCTCCTTATTTATTTCTAAGTATTCATAACAAATATTGGATAGTTTTTGACAATTATATCGATGAATCGATAGTTTTGCCTTTAGCTTCCAGTTGCTATGTCATGAACTTCATATTCACCTAATGATTATAACCTCAAATACCACTGTACCATTTGAATATTGTATATTAACGAATCGAACTAGCTTCTTGTACTAACCGAAATATTTAAAATTCCAACCACAAACTAATTCAAACTCTGTGGATGTGATGTACTTTACAATGATGATGATGTGAACAAACATGTCTTACTGTACATTAAAAAAGCCTAGGTCAATATGGAGTTGAAATTATTAAATTAGACGAAATCAAACTCATCAATATAATATTTGATTACAATAAAAAACAATTGATCCAACAGCTTTATACACACTACATCCAACATGTCCATTCTGTTTTAATAATAACCTGAAAACCTATCTAAATTCCTACAAAATAGACACTCATTTTCATATAATAATGGGAGATATCAATATTAATATTCCTGGTGAGAAAATTTTTACACAAGAATATCTCAATATAATGGAAGAAGTAGGTTTCAAATCGTACATTAATAAATTTACTAGAATAGAGAATAAGAATTCATGTATTGTCCATGCGTTTATTAAAACGAAAAACTAACATAAAAATAGTGCTTATAATCTTAGAGACTTCTATTACAGACCACTTTCCTATTATATCACATTTTGATATATGACACCCTCGGTAATTGCAGAAATAGATAAAAAAAAACTATACATTTTGTAACGACCCGACTTTTGAATGGATCGTTACAAATCATTATCATGATAGAAACCTACAATAATTTGATTTTATATCCTTGAACTTCCTCCCAATTAAAGAACTCTATCTTCAATGATATAGTTAACTGTATTCAATTAATACGATGCGGATTCATCGAATACTATATTGTTACCCCCACATCCGAATTATTAATTAGGAAGGGAGACTCGGAATAAAACCGGTTGCGGTTGATAACTAACCATCTTTGGTGTTTCTGTGTAGACAAGGTAGGTCTTAATCAAAGTTATTGAATTGTTTTTTTTGAGTAGCATTGAATCTTTAATATTTCATTCATAATCAGGCTTACTCTGATTTATGCAAAACTTTGATTGTTTCCTGCTCTTATAACAGGCACTTGATTATAGATATTGTAATTTAATATTATCATTTATTCAATTGAACAAATCACTTGATTCCATTTTCTGAATACACGTGGGATTCTTATATCGTATATTTTTTGCTTTGAACTCTTCGTAATACGAACAACGTAGCGTTATCCAAATCGAAAAGGTACGAAACATATAGAGGATGGGCTAGAACTAACCACTCCATAATTATAATTCCACGAGCCTTGTTTCCAATACCTTCGATTATAGAGTTAACGTGGGACGACATAATTATAGCCACTCCCACTTTTGAAGAGCATATTAAAATGCTAAGACAGATTCAGGAAAAGCTGAAATTTGCTAACTTGGCAGTTGATGCGGAGAAGTGCGAATTTTGTCGCCCCTCACTTAAATTTTTGGGATTTATCGTCGACAAGGAAGGCCTACGTCCAAGCGAAGATTTAATAGATGCTGTCCTGAATTTTTCATCACCAAAAACCACGACTCATGTTCGTAGGTTGTTGGGATTGATTTCGTTTTATCGTCGTTTTATTCCAGACTGCTCTACTATTGCAGCACCTACTTCCGATCTTCTGAAAAATAAGAAGAAAGGGCAAACAATAGTATGGAATTCGGATGCAGAAGCAGCCTTCTGTGAATTAAAACGGAGACTTACGACAGCCCCGGTATTAAAAAGTCCAGATTTTTCCAAACCTTTTTTAATACATTGTGACGCCAGCGACGTAGGCGTAGGTTGTGCCCTCTTCCAAGAACACGATGGTCAACATTATCCGGTAGCTTATGCTAGTCGTTCTCTGACCAAGGCAGAGCGAAAATATACAGTATCAGAGCGGGAACTTATGGCCATATTGTTCGGATTGGCTAAATTCCGTTGTTTTGTTGAAGGAACTCGCGTTACTGTATACACAGACCATGCCAGCCTCGCTTGGTTACACAATTTGAAGGACCCAGTCGGTAGACTAGGAAGATGGGCAATAAAACTATCACAATATGAAATCGATATAAAACACCGTCCTGGCTCACAAATGGTAGTCCCGGATTATCTATCCCGTGACGTGGAAATGGTTAATGTAATTAACACTGATGAGTTGATACCCGATGAGTGGTATACAAAAATGCTGAGATCAGTGATGGAATTTCCAGATAGATATCCCGATTTCAAAGTAGTAGGTAATGTTCTTTATAAACATGTTAAATTATCTAATAATGTAACTTCAAATCTAGTTGAGTAGAAATGTGTTGTCCCTACGGCAAATAGGGCAAACATTTTTGATGAATTTGATTGCGACCCAACTGCTGCCCATTTGGGTATTTCGAAAACCTTCTTCCGTATCTCAGAACTTTACTATTGGCCTCGTATGCGGCAAGACACAATACGTTTTTGTAGAAAGTGTTTAATTTGTGCTGCTCACAAGAGTCCCAATGAACGAAGACCTGGGTTAATGGGTCAAATGAAAAAAATTAATTTTCCACTCCAACTATTAAGTATAGATTGGTTGGGACCTCTTCCGAGATCTAAAAAGGGGAACCAATTTATTTTTGTAGCCGTCGACTGGTTTACAAAATTTTCATTTATTTTTCCATGTGCTAAAGCAAATACAGCAACAGCAATAAAGTTATTAGAAAATAACATTTTTCTTACCTTCGGTGTTCCTCAGATTATTCTTTCTGATAACGGAAGTCAATTTACTTCTAAGCAATTCAAAGACTTTTTGGCCGATTATAAAATCCAGAAACATTGGTTGAACGCTCGCTATCACCCTCAGGTGAATAATAGTGAACGAGTGAACCGAGTAATAATAACGGCAATATCATCTTATATTCACGACAACCACAGGGAGTGGGATGTAAATTTAAACAAACTTACCCAAGCCTTACGTCTGGCTAAACATGATTCAACTGGGTACATCCCTGCTTTCCTAATGTTTGCTCGTCAAGTTCCTACCACAGGAGATTTTTATGGTGAAGTAAGAGACAATGATATTCTGGATATAAATAATAAAATTCATAGACAAGCCGACGTAGATGGTTTACCTGAATTGTTTACTAAGGTCAGGAAGAAAATTGCAGTAGCCTATGAAAACTATAAGAGGTATTATAATCTGAGGAAACGTAATCTCCAATTTAAAGTAGGTGATAAAGTTTGGAAAAAGAATCAAGTTTTATCAAACGCTGCAGAATATTTTTCTTCCAAACTGGCACCGAAATATATACCATGTACAGTTACTAGAGTATTATCTAACATAGTGTATGAATTGCAGGATAAAAACAACAGAAATGTGGGTAATTGGCACATTAAAGACATAAAGGCCGATTTATGTTATGATAGCAATGATGACATCCAGGAGAATGAGGTGTTCAGTGAGGGAGGATAGTGGGTTTCACAGACTGTTGACATGGTGGTGGAAATTGATGTTGCACATATGCCTAATGACTGAGAACAATTCGAATTTATTACAGTAGGTGAATGCAGTTATGGAAGCTGCCGACCGTTGATATTCTGTGAGATGCATGTTTTTCCGATCTGCACATTTTCAGGACTTTGGTATCATTTTTCCTTATTTAAAATTTGCATTTCACAACTAGTTTCTGTCATTTTATATATAATTATTGCGTATTTGTTTCACACATAAGTTGTTGTCATAACATTTTGAATTTAGTTGTTATTATTTGTCAAAACATTTTTTTGAGAATCATTTTAAGAATGATTATTTTGGTTAAAACATGAGTAATGTTTTATATTTTACCTTTCCAAGATGTTAGGGTGTCAATTTGAGACAGTGTTGTCTATACGACTAACATAGGAAGGAGTAATTTTGGATTATCTATCCAATTGCATTATTAAAATATAATTTGAGGTGTTACACACCTGTAATTAATAAATGTAGGAAACGGTGATCCAGTGATTTTTGCGTTGTTGTTATAATGGGAGGTTGCTTAATTTGAGACGGATGTTAGTCTATTCAGGCAAAATCCTAGTTGGGGAAAGATAATATAGGTATAGAAGTGAACTATATTATCAATTTTTTTTTTCAATTTAGACAAATAATACAACTAAAGAATTCAATGTGGTGGGTTATGACTCCAATATTTAAATTTAATTATTTTTTTTCTCACTATTAATTATAATTATGATTGTAATTTTTTTTCTTGAAGATTCAAGAGATCCAACACTAGATTGAGAGTAACTAAATTATCACTATATGAAGTTTTCTAGACTCCATCCCGTTTACTCTCTTTCAG
Organism: Endomychus coccineus; assembly: GCA_958510875.1. NCBI lineage: Eukaryota > Metazoa > Arthropoda > Insecta > Coleoptera > Endomychidae > Endomychus > Endomychus coccineus. The sequence goes on from OY294069.1 coordinate 110,283,732, forward strand.
TGGCTTAGCAAAATAAAGCCCAGTCATTCTCTCTTACTTCCCTTGACTTGACCATAATCACCATGCTATCGTAGAATTGTTGGGTATTTGTTTTAGTACATCGGATTAAGATGTATGTGTTGTTTTGACATTGTGTCAAAACACCTTTCAGTCAAGTTCCTAAAACTTGTACTAGATTTAATTTAACCGAATTCATAGTTTCAGATCTTTCGATCCAAAGTAAAGGATCCAAAGATATTTATTTTTCTTTATGTTTCCAATATTAATATTGGTAGGAAACAAAATTTTAATAACCTAATACTTATTTAGGGGAATAGTGAGCCTATTCTTGATTATTCATTATTATATTTTTCAGCTCAATTTAGATATTCTAATTGTATTTACGCATCTTTTGACTTTCTTGTCTTGGGTTTAATTGCGATTGCTCTCTCTCTCTCTCTCTCTCTCTCTCTCTCAATCAAATACAATTTCATTTGCGTTATTTAGTAACTTTTCAGATTTGGTATAAATTCAGTAATTTCTTTTAACTTTGTTACAATTGAATTCATTGTAAGTATCAATCAACATTTTATATTGTAATTTTTTTTAGAGAACAAATTTTTTTCTTCATTCTTGCGTAAAATTTTTTTTTCCGGAGATAGGGTGGAATGTAACGACCCGACTTTTGAATGGATCGTTACAAATCATTATCATGATAGAAACCTACAATAATTTGATTTTATATCCTTGAACTTCCTCCCAATTAAAGAACTCTATCTTCAATGATATAGTTAACTGTATTCAATTAATACGGTGCGAATTCATCGAATACTATATTGTTACCCCCACATCCGAATTATTAATTAGGAAGGGAGACTCGGAATAAAACCGGTTAGTGATGTGGGATTCTTATGTCGTAAATTTTTTGCTTTGAACTCTTCGTAATACGAACAACGTAGCGTTATCCAAATCGAAAAGGTACGAAACATATAGAGGATGGGCTAGAACTAACCACTCCATAATTATAATTCCACGAGCCTTGTTTCCAATACCTTCGATTATAGAGTTAACGTGGGACTTAAACAATCCCGTAATCGTAATAAAGAGTCCTAATAATACGAAATCCACCCACGTGGTTCTAGGAATCTCTGAACTTTAACTCATATCTAACTTCAAACTCAATTCATTTTTCTCTAACCTTGTTTAAATTCATTTTGTTGAAATTGTAGTAAATTCTGAATAATTGTCACATATTAATTTAATTTGTAATTGTTATCATAATTTATCTTGGCTTCACCTATCAACATTTTCCTAGCTTAACTCATCTATTCACAGCGTCAATACTGAGCCATTGCACATATTGAATTTTACTTCTCTTGTCGACATCCTACTCGTGTATTTTCTTTCTTTTTCGATAGGAGGATATTGGATCCAATACACTGCTAGAGACCTCGCGGAGCCATCATCAGGACCACAGGAGGAACATAGGGAAGTAATTTTAATATATCTGTTGCAACTTCCATTACCATGATGAATTAGATGCTGGTCGTAATTGCTGAGTCAAAGTAGATTGATTACCTTCATTTACAATTGTTTCAGTTTTATATCGGTGCCCCGAAAGGGCATGCGAGTTTGTATAACTATTTTCCTATTGTTCATTATTAATTGAATATATTTGTTATTGTTTTTATATGCTTTGTTTCCTTTCCTTTTCAATTACTACCAATTCAATAATGCTTATTTCTTTATTTATAACATCCTGAAATTCTTCTTTTTTAACTCGTGGTGGTGCCCAGGATATGTTGTTTAAAAAGTAATAGGGCAAGTATCATCATTGTTAACGTAAAGGGCCGAACAACAACGAATTTGAGCTAGATTGGGAAATATTAGTAACTTGGGTAAATTCATCTTTTTGATTAATTTAGAATCAAGGAAAGGTGGAAATTGTGTAGCTTACATTTTGCACCCAACAATTATTTTATTACAATTTTAATAAACTATGCACAGATCTAGAACATGGAAATTGGAAAATACTCTATAATAGTAATAAGTGGCCACAGAGATTTTCAATAAAAGTAGTAAAATCGAATTTAGAGAAGAACACAAATATAATCAATTTCCAGAACAAGAACTTGACCAAACCGGATTACTAAAGGGTTAATAACAGCTAGTAAAAATGAAATGAAATGTACAAGTAATTATTAAAAAACTCACAGAATGACAATCTAAACACTGAATATAAAAAATATAGAAATAAATTTAACTTACTAGTTAAACATACAAAAGCAGAATATTATAAAACTGAAATCATTCAAAATAAATATAAATCCACAAGCCACATATAAATGTATTAAAACTGTAATGAAACTAATCTGAAGAGAAACAATAACAAAATAATTTCAATAAAACTAGAAAGCAGTTAATTATAACAAATCCCAAAGATATAGCAAATAACTTCAATCAATACTATTCTAATCTTGTTGTGAATCTTGCAAATAAAATGAAAACTACAAAATATGTCAAAAATATACCAACAATACAATCTTCATTCTTGCAACCAGTAACACATGTGAAAATTCCAAATTATATTAATGAATTAAAAGATAAAAAGGCACCTGGAAATGATAATATTATAAGTTACAATCGGAAATACTGAAAATAATGTATTACCAAGTATTCTGAAACCACTTGTATTTTTGGAAAATTTTATACTGGAGAGGCAAAATTGGCCTTTTGCTCTTAAAATAGGAATTGTTGAGGACATAATTAGATTAACATAAGAGAAAAATGCATTAATATTAAAATTTAATTATGTTTAGTTTATGTTAGTAAATTTCTTTACCTACCACAATCTGAATAACCCAGTCAACAACCCTCAGCATAATTATAGTAATTTCACTGTGGATGGTCTCAAGATGTTAGTATGGCATCTATCCCCCATACTTAATATTTATTATTAAGATTATTCCTATCGGTTGATTCCGCGTAAGGTTTTCACCCCTAAAGTATATCAAAGTATTTCAAAGGTATCGACAAGTCTCTCAATCAATTATTACGAAAATGCAGTCATTAATAATTTATAATTTAAATATTCAGTAGTTTCAGTATTTTTAGTTAGTATAAATAGTTAGCTTCAATAAACAATCAAACAACAACATTTCGAGTTTCATTAACTTCTAGCCAAATAGTGTTTAATCAATATTCACGACTCTACAAACAAAACAAGAATTATTGAGCCCTTATTCAAACATGAAGATCAATAATCAATTATAGGCCGACCTCTCCGATATCGAATTTGAGAAAGGTTCTGGAAAGTTATAAAAAGTAGAATAAATAATTTTTTAACAAAACCAAAAATATTATCCGACATACAATTTCGATTCAGGGAGGCCAAATCAACTCAGGATGCTATTGCAGAATTGACTTCAAACTTATACACGACCCTCGCTGTGCATGTTAGTAGACTTCATCAAGGCCTTCGATACAGTGAGTCAAAAAATATTATTGGAAAAATGGTAAACTATGGTGTCAGAGGCATAGCACTTCAACAAATTCAACAAATTCAACAAATAGAGAACAGTATGTGCAAATTGATAATACAGCTTTGCAGATGACACTGTTGTGTGTGTTCTTCAAAGCGGATATTTGAAAAAAATTGAAAATTCTAGCAGGAAGTGAGCTCCAGATTCTTTGATAATAATTTACTTATCCTAAATCATGAAAAGGAGTAAATATATTTATTTTTCCTTCACCACTAATCACCAACCTAATTTCAAAAAACATGAAATAAATAAAGACCTACGTATTAATTCGGTAAATTCCCTCAAATCAAATGATGTTTATATCATTATTGATAAACACTTGAAATGGAATCTTCAATTAAATAACGTTGTAAACAAAATAACGGAATTGCTGTATAAATCCAGTTACCTAAAGCAATACTTGAATGTAGCACAATTAAAAATAATATATTATGGACTAGAGGAATCACAGGTGACTTATGGGATCTTTGGTTGGGGTGGAGCGAATGACAATTAATTACGAAATCTTGAAGTCATCCAAAAATGGGTACTGAAAATTATATTGAATAAAAGAAAAACCTTCCTTATAAATGATCTGGGTAATGAAGTAAAAGTCTTTGATATTAAACAGCTTTATTGCAAAGTAATGAACATGATACAAATTATGTCTGTAAAAAATTAAAAACAAGAAAACAAATTGGGCGAAAACATTTTACTACTACAGTACAGACTATATGATGCTGTTCCTATAGAATTAAAAAAATTAACAACTTTAGAAACATATAAATATAGAATTAAAAAATGGCTTAGATAAACTCCAAGACAAAAAATACATGACATTAGCAATACATATTTATTCATAACTCCTAACGAAAAAAAAATACATCAAATTAGGATCATCAAGGTCACTATTAACTAATGGATTGCACAAACTGTTCTTCCCGATTCAAAGTGTTTAAATGTATTTTGTCTATTAGCTGTTCGACACGCTCAACTGACTACTATTTTTTCCGAGTTTGTATTTATTGAAATCGAATAATTTTCCGACAGCAGATTTAAATTTCCTGATTTTTACTTCTTTCTCGTTTGAATTCAAAATATGCACACGTCTGACCTGTTTATGGGTTTCGCAATCATTCCTGCAGTATATAAGCCATTGCATACCTCATTCGTTAATACTACACATTCATACTCTTCATTGCTGTTAAAATAGTAAATAATCTCGCATCGGGCTGGGATTGTTGTGAAATGATCATATTTTGAATGAATCGACATTGAAAGTCTTCCACTATTCCATAAAAGAAAACATAAATGTTTCATAATCTTTCCGCTTATTTTACCATATCTAGTTTTCCTGTATGTTGAAGAAGTTTTTTGGAAATGACACACAGAAGTTCAGTGTCAATAAGAAACTTTAAATCATGCATTCCATATTCCATTTTCACGCAATTTATTCCATTCATATTCAAATTCACATTCTCTCTATTAGGGAGGAAAAAAACTGCTTTTGTTCTGTATTGTGAAGTATCATTATGTCTCTCGTCAAGATTACTTATCACTTCTGCTGTATAGTACCTCTCGTTATTGTGCTTATAGTTCCCCCTTTTGTGTGAGGTTTGAATTTGACCATTCTTAAATGATTTGTGTATATGGTTGTTTCCTTGTTTTCCGTTATTCACGAATTGCCTCCCATTATTGTTAACATATCTGGGTTGTTAACAGCTTGATTTTGAAAATTTGAGAAGTGGTTATTTCTCCTGATTATACGGATTTCTAAAATTTTTCCTGTCCACACCTAACCTAGGTTGATAGTTATGTCTACCTCTACGCTGGAATTGATTGTCTCATATGTGGAAAGTTTCCAATCTAGTTTCACCCGTCGGTAGAGAACCATTTTCTTCTACTACTCCACAAATAGAGTCGGCTTAATTGCTATAATTTCTTACCTTCATTATTGTACGTAGATTGTGGTTTTGCAGTTCATTCGAGAAGATGTCTGCCTGTCAACGCCAGTTATGAGTTAAATATCATGACGAAGTGTCATGGCGTCTATCACTAGAACTGTCACTTGTGAATCATTGAGGTTTCAAAGGGTTTGTGACGTGAGTAGACTGTACAGGTTGTTTGTAATGGGTAGGTTCATGTTGGAGATATAGGCTGTTTCTGAAGATCCTAAACGAGGTGTGATGGCATCTGTCACGTATTCAAGTGGTCTGTGACTTGTGTGAACTGTCATAGCGTCTGTGATGTATATGAACTGTCAAGGCTCGTCTGTGACCTGTTCGAGTCGTTAACCATGTGTTTGAGTTATCTATCACTTGTTGGAAGTATTATAGCATCTATCACGTGAACTGTCACTTATCAATCGTTGAGCTGTCAAAGCGTCTGTGACATGTGTGGACTTTACAGGTTGTTTGTAATCAGAGGGTGTATGTTTGAGATACGGGCTGTTAGTGAAGATCTTAGATGAGGTGTCATGGCGTCTGCCACGTGTTCGTGTCGTCTGTAACGTGTGTGAGCTGTCATGACGTCTGTGATGTGTCCGTGTCGCCTGTCACACGTTCGAGTCGTTTGTCATGTGTTCGAGTCCTCGAGAATCTCGTGTTTGAAATGTTAATCGTTGCAGGAAGGGTTCTCGTCGACTTTAACAACATCAGAGTGAAACCGAAATTGAATTATATAGATCATACTTTGTTACATAGGAAGTGTTGGTTTTTGACCCAATCAATCTCCTGCGATGAGAGTTTGAAATTTTTCTTTTTCAAATAAAAGGGCTCAACGCGTAGAATGTTAATTTTATGATTTTCAATGGAAAAAATGGCGGATACGAATGGTAAAATTTTTTATTGTTCTTCTTCTTCTTCAGTTGCGTGAATGGCCTCAGCAACAAAGGCTATCCAGCCAATAACAATATGGTGACACTACTTCGGACATAGAACAGGGCTGTCTCGAGGAAGACGTCTGGAAGTTTTCCATGGCCCCATTGACTGGTTAGCAAGACAGTTAATTGTACATATTTTCAGAAAATTACGCAAACATGTGTTTACACACAGAGGATAGGGAACACAACACATACATAACAGAACTGTGAACAAATTTATATAATTAGCTGACGAAATATTAAGAAGTGTGTTACTAATTGAAAATTATAGTGCAAAAATACCAAGCAAAGCTTATACCAATGAAATATCCCAAGCTAATGTTTGACTTTGATAGAAAGTTAACTAGTGTTTTAATAACATTTAAATCGTTGCTAAATACTATTGTTTCTAGTAATATAGGACCAGGAAATCCGAGCTTAATGAGTTCTTTATACAGAATGTTACAGTTTTCTATGTTGTCAGAACATTCAAAAAATATATGGCTGAGGGAACCAACTGCTCCACATGAACAATTGGGAGAGTCTATAACATTAATACGATATAAAAAGGCCGGATATAGGCAATGATTGGATCTTAGACGACATATTGTGGAAATATATTTTCTAGGTAAAGAGATGTTACTGAACCATGGCTTGTCACAAATACTGCGAGCACCTCGGTTGGCCACGTAGATCTTCCCTTTATTCAGCCCCCTTCTAGACCATTCGTTACTCCAATTTAAACGGATGTCATTTTTAAATTTAGGGAAAAATTCTTTAGGATCAGCCAACATTCTTACATTTTGATTCGTAAATTTTCGCCCTTTATTTGCCGGAAAGTCCGCTTTATCATTACCCGATATGCCAGTATGACTAGGAACCCAACTAAAGTGAATTATAAAGTTCAGATTATGAATATCAACAATTAATTTACGGATTTTTAGACTAATCATGTCATTCTGTGAGCTAACTTCCCATTTAGTAATTTTTTCTAAAGCACTTTTGGAATCTGATATAATAATAACTTTTGATAAATTATGGTCTATAGTAAAAGTTAAAGCCCGTTCTATGGCAAGTAGTTCTAATGTACAAATCGCAAGACTTGATGGTACATATTGGGAAAACTCAATGTTAAGTGAAGGAATGAAGACTCCAATTCCAGCGGAGGCGAATTCCGGGAAGCATCCGTAAATATCTTAACATAGCCGCTAAAATATTTATCACATAGCCTTTCAAGTTCAGAGTTATTATTCAAGTTCGATTTCTGTAATCCAAAATCCGTATAGTTGATCGATTCATAGTGAATTCCCAAATCAAACATAAAGCACGGTAATAAATCAGATTGTTCAATATAATCCACCAACTGATTGATTTTTTTATAGCAAAAATGATGGGGGGAACAATCCTGTTATTCCAGTAGCCGTTAAAGTTCGCGATGTTGGAGATTCTTTCAATTATAGGGTCGTGATTAGTTCTAGAAAGTTTAGAAATATATTTGAGTGCAAGCCAATTTCTGCGATCAACCAATGGAATTTCACCACCTTCTGCCAATAGGATAATTATGGGAGTAGATTTCATGAGCCCCAGGGCTACTCTCAAAGCTTGGTGCTGGATACGATCCAGAGCCGAGAGGAGTGTTAGGGAGCAGCGACCCATGAACATTGAGCCGTAATCTAAATGAGGTCTCACAATTGCCTTATAAATAGATAGAAGAGTAGATGGATGGGCTCCCCACCACGTTCTACATAATGCCTTCATAACATTGACTCCTTTCAGTGCTCTGCCACACATGTGTTCTACCTGTTTCTTCCAACAAAGTTTTGAATCAATAAAAACTCCGAAGTAATTAATAGCTTTCCGCCAATGAATAATTTCATTATTGACAACCAAGTTGCTAAATGGTCAGTAGATAAAGATGTTTTATGACAAAGCGACGCCGCAGATTTGTTAGGAGAGAGAGAAAGTCCACGAGACAAAAACCATTCAGAAATATTATTTAAAGTTCCATTTAACTTCTGAATAACTTCATCAGTATTACTTCCAGTACAAATAGCACAGGAGTCATCCGCGAACTGCACAATTTTGACTCCATCAACACTGCAAGAACGAAGAGAAGATGAATATATATTATACAATAACGGGCTTAACGATGATCCTTGTATTGGCCTCCTGTGGTCCAATGATCACATCAGATGTTGGGTCTCTAATATACAGTGCTCTGCCGAATAATAAATTTTTAATTATGAGAATTACATCCTTAGGAATATGTAAATTGTTCAAGTCTTCCAATAAGATGAATAGGTCAACATTATCGTATGCTGCTTTAAAATCCAGGAACACAATGACAGTGACTTTATTCATAATAAAAGAATGGTAAATTGATGAAATAACAAAGGATAAACAATCAGAAACTGACCTTCCTCTCCGGAAACCAAATTCGAATGAGTCTACCGGATAATTTCTTTCAATCATAAATTCCAACCTATTCTTAATCATTGTTTCCAGTATCTTAATAACACAAGAAGTCAAAGCGATGGGGCGATAACTTGTAGCCACATCAGGAGGTTCACCAGGTTTACATATAGGGATTATCAGTGATTCTTTAAGAACACCCGAAATAACTGGGTTCATGAGTAGGTCATTAAAGAGGCGCCAAAGACCTTCTTTACCAGGCTTCGTTAATTTTTTAATCATTGAATAAGTAATCAAATCCTTGCCGGGAGAGGTTTCCTTTTTTTTTGAAATTATTGAATCAAGTTCCTGGAATGAAAATAGTTCAGAAGGAGTAGTATTAGTGAAGTCAATGACATTATCTGGGGGAATGATCGGTGAAGCCAGAAGATTTAAAATATCTCTACAACATTGATCCGATGGAAAAGAATCATCATAATTTTGATGGATTCCCCTAGAAAACCGTTTAATGCACCGCCACATGTCATGAGATTTCGAAGAAAGATTTTCACAATATAATCGGAAGGATTCCTTTTTCTCTTTTTCAACTAAAAATCTAAATCTTGTGATGGCTCCTTTGGCGAAAATAAAATTCTCTAATGATGGGACAGATTTAAAAGAGAACAGGGCCTGTTTTCTAACATTATTAGTATCCGACAATTCATCATCCCACCAGGGTACACCACGTTTCTTGGTAGGATCAGATTTATTCAAAGGAATTGATTTATATGCAGAATATTGAATTCTTTCTGCAAAACTGTCTAAGTTGTTAATAGATAAAAGCGAATCTTCTACGACAGAGTTGAAATGATTCCAATTTGCCTTGGCACAGTTCAACTTAGTTCCTGATCTAATTCGATTCGGTTTTGATTTGGGAATTGATGAATCCGAGATAACTATATTAATTGGAAAATGATCACTAAAACCAGGGTCCAGACCTGTGGACCAATTAGTTTTGATAGCTAAATCAGTTGTACAATATGACAAATCAGGAACACTAGCATTCACTCTCGGGGGTGTGAACCTAGTGGGAGATCCAGTGTTAAGTATAGCCAGATCGTTTAGATCAAGAAATTCCTGAACAACCAACCCATTGGAATTATTTGTACCAGATCCCCACATCACATTTTGTGCATTGAAGTCTCCTAAGAACATGAACGATGATCCTAAATGAGGAATAAATTCATTTAGCGTGTCCACGTTGAGTCTTATATCCGGAGGAGAGTAAATATTTACAAAAGAAATGTTCGAGATTTCAATTATCCTGTACTGAATACGGTTAGGGACGTCAAGAAATTGAGGAATTACTGTTTTAAATTTTAGAGAATTTTTGATGATAAATGCGATCCCACCTCTACCATCAAATCTGTCGTCTCTACAAATTGTATACCCAAAAATTTGGAAATTGATATTAGGTTTCAAAAACGTTTCAGATAAAGCTATTAGGTCAAAGTCATGATTTTCAATCAAATTTACTAAATTAATTTTATTAGTGTTAATGGAACGAATATTCCATTGTAATATTTTAATATCGGAGTGTGTGTTATTCATCATTAGACTCCATTGACATCGGATTATCACCATCCGATGGTAACGGAATTTTATAACTTAACGAGTCAATGATTTTTTTAGCTACTAGAACATCTCTATCAGTTAGATTGTCTTTATTCATTAATAAATCTAAATCTGCAAAATTCAGAGTGTAACTTCCAACCGAAAAGGAGTTAGTACACTCACTGCCTGGAGCAATTATTTTAATTTTAGATGGTTTATTATACTGGTAATTGATGAGACATTCCTTATGTCGTTGTCTGTCATATCCAAAAGATAAAGGCGGAGGCGGGGATCGTGGAATTTTACGTTTCGTGACTATAGATTTAGTAACTGTGTTATAGGATGGCTTATCCTTGTTTGAAGGGAGCGCTAAACGCCTGTGTTCAACAGGAGTTGAATCAGGGATAATGCCTGATGAAGAGGGGAGTCTTGGAAAGTTACGAGCATCAAACCGAGGAGCGTCACCATTTTGTGTAATAGCCTTATTAGCCTCATAATGGGAAATATTTTCCACTGCCAATGATTGATATGTTTTTGTCTTGCATATTCCGGACATTTTCTATCTGTAGATGCATGTTTGTCATTACAAAAAATACATGCGGGCGACAAAGCATTCTCACATTCATCTTCAATATGCCCTTCTCCACAATTACTACAGCATTTCTTACCACGACACATTGCCATTGTATGACCATATCTCAAACAGTTGTAGCACTGAATGACTGGATTAACATAGAGCACAACATCCTTAATGTTATGATACAGGGAGACAAACTTGGGTAGAGTTTTTCCCTCAAAAGTAAGCAAACATGTACCGGTCGAAACATAGGAAACGTTATCCCCCTCAACCTTACGTCTCTTGAGACGCTTGGCATTGAGTATTTTAAATGAGGAATCTGAGTTATTTAAAATATCTTCGTCAGAGATGGCCGATCCTACATCTCTGATGATCCCCCTACAAGTAACCATACGTGTTGGGATATATATGTCGTGGTCTGATTTATTAAGGGAATTATTATCTATAAAGGAGTTAGCTTCTGTAAATTTATGAAACTCAATTGATACTCTGTTCGCCCCTTTTCTAGAAATCTCTTTAATTCCCTGAACATTTCCCTCCACTAAGAGTTTACCCAAGTTCATAGGATGAATATTACCTATATTATTATTAGTAGATTCAATAATTACCATAAAAGGTCCCCTACTGGAGCAGGAATATTTCAAACTTTCAAATTTTTTACGAAAATTAGGTAATTTTTGAGATAGAGAATCAATTTCTTCTAGGAGAACTATATCATCCGAATTCTGAAATTGGTTCTTTAAAGCTAGTATTTCTCGCCTAAGCAAATGACTATCAGCTGGAGATATTTGAGAAGATGATTCAAAATTTTCACATACATGTCTAGACTTTGGAGTAAGATGAACAAACGTCAGGGGGAACGATGTTCCCCCAGACGCCTCACCCAACGTACCTCACCAATTTACTAAAATAAAATGATACAGCAGCAAGCAATTGAAAAAGCAGTATAAACTAATTAACTGAATAAAGCAAATACAAATAAACGTCATCCAATTATTTAAAACAATTAACTCACCACAATAGAATGGAATAAAGGATGTGAGGGTCTTCACATACAATTAACGATAATGAAACACAAAGGAAAAACTTTGCAGGTTAAACACGTGCGATCTTTCTGGCGTTTCACCTCAGAATGGGATTTTATTGCAACTATAACTCGACGCGTAGAATATGAATTTTATGATATTCAGTGGAAAAAATGGCGGATATAAATGAGAAATACCACAAATTTGTTGCAACTATAACTTTATGGGTATCTAATGAAAGGGCTCGATATGTAGAGTACAATATTGATACATGCCAAGCTATGAACTGTCTCAATGCATAAATATAACGCCATATATCTATCATAGTGGTAGCTATTATATGAGGTGTCAGGTGATGAGTCAATGAGCTGTCAACCAATCAAGTAATGTAGGTATCAAAACGCGCGAAACCACGCACGGGACCGAAAGAGAGGTTAAATAAATGTCTCTCAATTGCACCAGTAATGATTTCTATCGCATGTTCATATTGAATTAGAACTTTGGAATTTAAGGATAGACTGTAGTAGTTGATATATAGAAATTCCACTCATCGATGCTTCCGCTACATCTGCTTTCGATTATAGTTCACAAACTAGTTCTTTAACATACAGTCACTTGCTCTTTCCTAATATTCGTTACAACCCTGGAATTAATAAGAAAAAAAATTATACCACAAACTACATTGCGAAAACACAGTACTCACTTAAATTTTCACCTTCTTCATAAATTTATTGAAAGTGGAACAATATTTGGCGCAACGGTTTTTCGTCAGGTGACGAAGTTGATGGAATACAAATTTGGTTGTGAACCTTTGAGTTCGATTACATCAAATAAAAGAAGTTAATGAAATACAAATTTAGTTGTGAACCTTTGAGTTCGATTACATCAAATAAAAGAAGATAGTGAGATACAAATTTAGTTGTGAACCTTTGAGTTTGATTACATTGAATAAAAGAACTTCAGAAGTTGGAGAATAAAACTCAAATTTTACACAAAACTTTTAACATTTAATTTAAAAATGCTGACAAATTGTTTCACCACACTGTGGCATTATCAAAGCGAGGAGTTATCAACTAAAGCTAAATCTAAAAGTATGTCCTTAAATATCAGGGATCAGAATGTGGTGCAAATTGAGGGATGGGGGTGGATAATGGTGGGAGTGTGTTTACAAAATTGTTAACAAGCGGTGAATTATATGTGTCGATTGGATCATTTAATATTACATTATTATTGTTTTTTGCGTGTTTCAAAATTTCTATGGATTCTAATATATTAAGTTTATGTCCTTTTTCCTGAATATGTAGAATATCAGGATTAAGGGTGAAATTGTGGTTATGTTCTAACAGGTGATTTGCGTAATTAGAGTCTTCTTTTTTGAGCCTGTAACTTCTCAAATGTTCATTGAACCTTACGCTGAAACTGCGTCCAGTTTGTCCTATGTACAAAGCACTACAGTCATCACATCTCAGTCTGTAAACTCTTTCTTTAAGTTATCTTTTTTAGATTTCGAGTTATTAATATACGAGCATAGGTTATTTGTTGTTTTAAAGGCGACGTTTTTATTCTGTTTTTTAAGGAATTGAGATATTTTTAGTGAATGTTTACCTAAATATGTTAGACATGTGAAATTTGATTTTGTATTATTATTAATTTGCGGATAAATTATGCTTAAGGCTTTTTTATTGAGTTTATTTTGGAGTATTTTATTAATTTATCACAAGCCCACCCACACAGATACCACAATACACAACACTTCTTTACATCCACAATCACATAAGCTAGCAGCATATAATTGTATGATACATAGATTAATTAATGTCCCATTAAGTAAAGATAATTTCCATTTAGAATTAAACAGAATCGTAGATATTGCCAAAAATAACGGCTATAATGTCAAGATAATTAATAAAATACTCCAAAATAAACTCAATAAAAAAGCCTTAAGCATAATTTATCCGCAAATTAATAATAATACAAAATCAAATTTCACATGTCTAACATATTTAGGTAAACATTCACTAAAAATATCTCAATTCCTTAAAAAACAGAATAAAAACGTCGCCTTTAAAACAACAAATAACCTATGCTCGTATATTAATAACTCGAAATCTAAAAAAGATAACTTAAAGAAATCTGGAGTTTACAGACTGAGATGTGATGACTGTAGTGCTTTGTACATAGGACAAACTGGACGCAGTTTCAGCGTAAGGTTCAATGAACATTTGAGAAGTTACAGGCTCAAAAAAGAAGACTCTAATTACGCAAATCACCTGTTAGAACATAACCACAATTTCACCCTTAATCCTGATATTCTACATATTCAGGAAAAAGGACATAAACTTAATATATTAGAATCCATAGAAATTTTGAAACACGCAAAAAACAATAATAATGTAATATTAAATGATCAAATCGACACATATAATTCACCGCTTGTTAACAATTTTGTAAACACACTCCCACCATTATCCACCCCATCCCTCAATTTGCACCACATTCTGATCCCTGATATTTAAGGACATACTTTTAGATTTAGCTTTAGTTGATAACTCCTCGCTTTGATAATGCCACAGTGTGGTGAAACAATTTGTCAGCATTTTTAAATAAAATGTTAAAAGTTTTGTGTAAAATTTGAGTTTTATTCTCCAACTTCTGAAGTATTATGAATTTACACTACGTAAACGCCGAAACCATAGATATATGAATAAAAGAAGTTACTGAGATACAAATTTAGTTAGATAACAAAAATCAGTGAAATGAAAATATGGTCATTCAAACTAAAAAAAGGTTTCCGTCCTTGGAACTGAAGGAGATAGAAGTAGGCTCTGCCAGGAAATTCCCTAAGCCGTTACGGGCAAAAAGACAAAGGCACCTCAATCGTTCAGACCCTGTGAATACAACAACGAACAGTATCTTGGCACAAGTTCGAGGGACCGATAATTAAATCAGTAGGAATAACCAATACGATCCCACAACTGATTATGTTATCTCCCAAACTGCATAAACACTATATAATAACAATATTGATATCTTCAGGAGAATATTATTACAATAAATAGATCTGGAGGAATGTTGGAAAGAATTAAATTACTGATTATGTTACTACAATTTAAATTAAAAATTATAGAGATAAAGGTAGTTACGAAAAAGGAATTATAATTAACAAGTAAGAAATTGTTAAAGAGCATAAAGATAATGATTTACTTGATTTGAGTCCGACTAATGAATTGAAATTTGCAACTTATATGATAATTTGAACAAGCGTAACAGTGGTATTACTTAGACCTCAAAAAGCAGTGAATGAGATCCGTGCTTTTCTATGTCTACCCAGATCAATATTTAAACAAAAAACGCACTAGTCTAATGAGACCAACAACTGAAGAGTTGTTATGAGACTATACCAACATGCGGTTGTATATTATAGGAATATTACTGAATGGTGGATTCTTGCTACAAAAAAATTTTTGTACTTTAATATTGACGATACAATTTCGATTATTCGTGATTCTGTTCGTTTCGACGACGTGGGCTTTTTTGATTGAAATTTGTGCGATATGGACGCTTGTGCTATAATTAGTTTTAATAAACCCTTTTTGACATAATAAGTCTTCTGATGATGGTCGTGAGCGAAACGTACGTAAAGACGAAAATTTAAAATAAAGGGTTAATGTGACCTATTTCCCGAGAAATTTTATATATAATTCATACTGGGTAAAGAATCTTTATTATTGTAACTAATATTGAAGTTGAGGGTACGACCTCGTCTACTTATACAACCGAACCAGGCCCCATTCAAAGTACAGTTTCTCAAAGCCAAACTAATAAGATCCTTAAGCCACGCGCGTTTGACGGCCAAATGGCATGGGAAACATATCGACTCCAATTTGAAGCTGCGGCCAGAGCCAATGACTGAACCGAGACACAGATGGCGACTTCATTAATAGTGTCGCTTCGCGGGCCAGCAGCAACCGTTTTACAGTATCTTCCGCAAGACACGCCCAATTATGTGTCTCTCGTACAAGCTTTAGAGGCAAGGTACGGTCAACAGCACTTAAAACAGGTATTCCAGAGTCAGCTAAAATTTCGCAGTCAAAAATCTAATGAGAGCCTACAGGAATTCGAGGCCGATATAAAAAGATTGTTGTATCTGGCGTATCCCCAGGCACACAAAGATTTCCTAGAACGAATTGGCACACAGGCATTCGTTGATGAACTACAGGACAAAACGTTAAACGAAACTCTGATTGCAGCTCAGGAATTTGAAGCAGCAAAAAGTGTATCAAAATCTTTCCGCCCAAGATTGAGAGAAATAAGATTACAAGAAAACGAAGAAGCAACTTCCACTAGCAACTCACAATCTATGCTCTCACAAATCTTGAATATACTCCAAACTGGGCGACGAAACTCCCTAAATTAAAGTAGACGATGATTCAACTGCGGAAGAATCAGACACCTTCAAAGGACTTGCAAAAGCAGAACCCGTTCGATGAATAGGGAGTCGAGAAATGGAGTCAGAAGGTCTCCTAGATCGACATCCCGAAGCCCTTCACAGAGTCCAACACGAAATACCCATAGTAGATATTGTAACAGTGAGTATGTTTTATAATAAATCTGAAACTACTCCAGATTTAATATTTCCAGTTAAGTGAATAGGTTCGAAAGCCTACATCAAAATCATTTTTGTGAAAATTCCATAAAACATCCATAATTTAATCCGACGTAGAAATCGAGTGCTTAAATTCTTTGTGCCTTATTTCTACAAGGGGTTCGAGAGGGAATTGTGATGTTAGACCATCAGGGTGAGTGCATTTTGATTGCCAAAGAACAACTGTTATATTGACTTCAACCTCTGGAGCGGCGGTATAATATAATGTGGGTACTTAACCTTCAGATCACGCTCCGCCGTTTTATTTTGTTAATATATATTTTTTCAGCCATTCAGGCTGATTTAGAGTGTTCAATTGTAATTCCGCTTATCGGAGATCACTTAGAAGATATGATAGAGTATCAGGTGGTTAGGCTTACCCCAGGTTACCAGAAAGAGAGGAATCGTTCTTAAATTATAAGTATAATCTATCAATCATCGGCGTGATCGAGCGCGAAATCGATGACTGTTCCGTTGGTAATTAGCTTTCACTGATTTCAACTCTCTTAAGAGAACCGAAGCTTTCGCTGGCGAAAGGGGTAGAACTAGCGACTTTGATAACAGTTTCTCAGGTTCCCACTTAGGGTGAACCTGAATTAGACGCTTTTAAATCTATTCATATCATTCCCATTTCTGAATTTCGGATTAATCTTATGATCGTTTGTAGGATTTTGATTACTGAATTTTGGTAGCTTTTATTCAATATATTGTTAAGAAAGGTCTTTTGCTTTATTTTGCCCCACGTTGGGCGCCAATTGTTAAGAAAAGGTCTTTTGATTTATTTTGCCCCACGTTGTGGTGACAATTGATATAAAAACTCTTTATTGAGTTTATTCTTTAATTATGATTTGAATTAATTTGAATATTGATTTGAATATTTCAATGTTTTGCATTCTACCGGCCAGCTTTTATTTGTATTTTAAATTATGTTTGTTTTGATTTGAATAATCTAATGATTTGAATAATGAACTTTTACCTTTTTATTTTATATCTATGGAATTAAACACAATGTTCTTTGAATGTTAAAAACTTTTATATTTAAATTTCTATGACTCTATTTTCTTTATCTCGAGTATTAATTTTAACAATTTTATGTTCAAATAGATCTATGATCTAACCTCACAATTATTTACTATTTATATTTGTTTACACAGTTATAATCTACAATCTTTCTTTCAGATTTACAGACAGATAATAATACAATGGAGAAATAAAAAATAAACTTACGTTTAGTTTATATCCAAGAATATGTTTTTAAAAATGTAGGCAACGTTCACTTGGCTTGATTTTCTTATTAATTTGATAATTCACTTCATCACAACACAATTACTTTGCTATACACAAATCACAGGTAAACAATGTGGTTACTTCTTTAGAAATCAGGAACTGTTGATAATTGTTAACTTGTCTTATTCTTTTTCAAAAGATATAAAACCTTAAATGATGTATTGGAACGTTGTCGAAGACTAACTATTATACGATGCTACTTGTGAATTATGGTTAAAATAACTTTTAAAAACTTTGTTCGAAGACTGGGAACACTACTTGACTTGTATAAATTACTTATTTGCTTCGGTTACTTTCAACCTTACGAAGCTACTGGAACACTTGGGTTCACCGATATTTATCCTAAACTAAGGTTATGAAAATCTTTTGAGTAGCTTGAGTATCTTGACTCTTCAGATGTTGATGGCTAACTGACTTGGCTTGATCTTCAGAATCCTTTTATAGGCCTTCAAAAAGGACGCCAAGTATTTTCAAATATAACCAATGAGGTGCTTAGTTTACCTATCAAGAATGCTTTGTTGATTGTTGCAAACTGACAGAACTTTTACATTGTTACTAATCTGACGTCTATAAAATTGCATCGACCAATCAGAATTTAGTATTCTCTGAATTTTTAATTATTGGAGATTTTCAACTTATTTCAAATGATGATGATTCCTTCTTTTTAAATTCATATTGCCTACATTTTTCCACACACTTTGGTATAAGATAACCTATGATTAGGTTATTATTAATATGATTATTCCTACAATTATTATAAATTTGACAGTTGTCACTATTAAAAACTAATACATAATATAACATTTCTTTAACATTATGTAACTCAAATTTACTAATCCTAACTTATATCTACAACATTTTTCAATAGTTTGTGCTATCTCATGATAGTTTTCACTTTTATTCTAATTACATTGTTGTTTATTATGTTTTACATTATTCATTATATTATACTAACTATTATTTAACTTTTAACATTGTATTTAATTCCATATAATATCTTTTTATTAATCTTTTCTGATTTTCAATGTTCGGTAAGTTCTGATTTTATCATTTTATTGTTTAGGAAATGGAATCATAACAATATATTTATTATTTAATATGATTAACGAGTTTAACTGGTAATTCCTAATCACCTCTCAGCGAATACGACTTTCAGAATTTACGCTTGGATAGATATATAGATATAAAGATGTAATTGTACGAGGCGGTCCCCTGGAGGGGATCGTGGCACCGTAGTCAAAAACAGCTTCTAGGTGGACTGAAATATACATCTAGTGGTGGTAACTCAAAAGAGCCTCAAGGGTACACGGATCAACTAAGATCTTTGATACCCGAGCAGGTTCCAACAAACAAACCTAAATTCATATAGCACGTCGATGAGGTATTAACGCTACCTGAAATAATACCCAGCCGACTGTTACAAGTACGAGGTTCAGCGGTGATATGGGCTTTCAAACCTATTCACTTAACTGGAAATATTAAATCTGGTAGTTTCAGATTTAATATAAAACATACGCTCAGCTCACTGTTACAAGTGGTGGCAGCGGTGGGATTGTAAATTGAGCGTGGAAACCCTGAAATTTGGGGATCCACACATCAAATTCTACAAAAAAGGATTCACGCCGTTTCAAAGAAAAAGAAGTTATTGAACATAAGTTGTATTATTCAAGCGTAAGAAAATAATTAAAGTGTAATTGAACTATGTTGAAAGGTGATATAGGACAATAAACTGGCGTTGTTGAACCCAAGTAATTTTGCGTCGGGTTACATACGCGGACTCAATTACATACAGGAACATCTTGAATATTTACTAACGAAAGAAATTTCCTCAATCAGCATATAGATCGTAGTACATCTGAATTGTATAATCTATACTCTGGAACTGTGAAATAAATAATCATTCCGAGTTGAAGTCAAAGATAGGTGCTTTAATTTCGCTTGGTGATGTTCTCGCTTCACAGGAATTTTTTTTCTTGTATATTGAACTGAACTAACGATTCAGGCGAAGACATCGGAACCAGCTGCTCTAGCATCAGGAGAATAATTATGTGATTGCAGGTTGTTTATGTAATTTTTTTAGCTAGTATAGTTATAGCCAGGGCTGGAGTGCGAGTTTTGTGTTAAAAACATTCGCGTATAGTATCCAGTTGATACAAATTATGTTGATGCTAGGAAGAAACAAAGTAAAGCACATCTTACAAACAGGGCATGTTAGGAAACACTGATACAACAAAACGTTGTCATTTATAGTAGATTTGGAAATTTTATATTTAAATTTCTATATTTTGACTGCTTATGAACTGGAACTGTTTTCAATTTAAACGGACTGTACCCATTCCTTTCAATTGAAAACCCTGATCCAGGGTGGGGACGAGAGCGTTAGGCTGAGGTATTGATGGAGTTGTAGGAACAGCAGACACGAGGGACGTGTATGTGCATGGATTTGTGAGTACACTGTGCTAGTGAGGGATACGGAATTGTTATCCCGGTGTACGGTTTTAGAGTGGGTAATCCCTGGGATGGAAGGGATACACCCCACGGATTTGGAAGGTCGATGGACAGGAAGAGCAAGCACCCCGACGATAGTCCAGGCTTGATCTCTTCCACACGAGGAATGTCTCGGAGTGCCAGGGTGAGTACGGAGTGCTAAAGACATTGGGTATGACGCGGGTCAATGGGTATACCTTGTCTGGTAATGAAGAAGCAAGGATAGGCTCCGAATTGCCTAAGGACAGAGAGACCTGATGGCTAGTTAAAAGTCTGGCATGAGTGAGGTAAGCTGAAAATGGTTAGGCTAGGGAGGCCAGAAAGGTTTTTGTTTTTTGTGGAGAAAGTCCAGGATGGACTGTTGGGCCAGTTGTGCCATTTGAGAAAGACGGGAAATAAATCCGGAGTTTGGAAGTGAGTTTTCTTTGAGTCCAGCATGGACGGGAAGACCCGGTAGGCCAATTGTGAGTCTGGCAGGTAAAATTCGCCAGTAGGGGTAGTCGACCAGGAATTTGGGTCGATACCAAAAGGTGACGTACCAAGCGCAGGTACAGGATTTTGATTGTTTGGTAAGACCCATTAGTGATTTGGGCAGATAGCCCGCCTGCAAAGCAGCAGGACGCGTCGTCAGTGAGGCCAGGAAATTGGATCGAGAAAGTGCGCGGGGCGGGTGACAGAGCACCGCTCAGGGTATGGATGAGTCGAATAGGTGTGGGTAACATGGTATAACATCGGTAAAATTGACGAAGTGGAAGCCGGAGAATCGAGACAGCAGAATATGTAGGGATGGAACGATCACCCTTCACGCTCTCCGCTTGCCCCATATACCGCCCCACTAGAGAACGAGCAATAGTCATTGTTGAAAGGAATGTATGTGTGATGTATGAACGGCTGAAGGGATAGCTTCCTGGAATAAGTGAGGAGATGGGATGATATCAGTAATCGCGGCAGCACAAGATCTGCCAGCAGGGCCGAGTGCGCACTCGCTCTGGAGGCAGTCCTGTATGCTAGATATTTGGCGTAGAAGATTATCTTAAAAGGTGCTTCATTTTTAAGACTCCTCTACCAAAAATGTTATATAGCCACCATCACCCTAGGTCGAGTGACGTCATAGCGGAACCAAGTAGTTTATATGCAGGGTCCAGTTATCTCTCTTTTGTTGAGTCTTGGCCTTGGTTCCCTATGGACGAAAGTGAGTCAGTAAATTCGGGAGCTTTGACTCTTCAAGTCACCGAGTTCCGTTTCAATTATTATTATTTTTTGTTAAAAATAAGAGCCCTCGAGCTTTATATCAAGTAAATTCAGTGAACAAGAGCTCTGACTCTCGAGTCACGAATGTAGAAAGATGCTGGGGTAAGTATGTAAGGACAAGCGGATGGCAGTTCAGATCGAGAGAGGCGTTTCACCCCCAGGATGCGAGATGCCAGATGGAAGTTACGATTTTGAGTTAGGACAGTGTCTTCGATCACTTGGTTCGGAGATATTGCTTTTCTTTTTTGGTCATGTTCGACACCCCCTGTCCTTTTATGGTAAACTATGCCCTCGTTAACGAATATAGTTAGCGCAATGAGAAGGGGAGGTGACTGGATAAGCATGCTTAAGTGTTAGTTTCTGGTAGAGTTTTTTTTTGGAGTTGTTATGTCCGAGTACGACATTTTAGATTTTTTCAAGAAAATTCGTTGATGCAGGGCATGTTGTATGTGTATTTCTGGTGTGGCAGCTGGTATTACCTGCATGGTTTCATTGTTATTGTTTTTTCATTTGCGAAATATGTGTTAGTGTAACATAAAAGATAGGAAGTAACTTTAGAGTAACCTCGCTCCTATGTACGATGAAGGAAATCGAATCTAATTTTTTCATGTAATCCTCCCATAATGAAGGGAACAGTTGTTTTAATTTTCTTTGTGATTTGAAAACTTAGCTTCTTTTGTTCGGGTGTATTACAGCCGCAACAATGTGCGGGCTTGTAATAGCTTTCCTTCTACGTACAATATATATGTCATCGCTTAGGGCTACAAACTAGAACAATTTTTTTTTTGTTTCTGCGATATTTTGAGTTTTGGGGCCCATCAGCATGTTACGGAACACCCTGTCTGCAGTAGTTTTTTTGTGCTGGAATTGAGCGACGAATTACCACGGATGAGTGGAGATCCAGGGAGATTGCCGGTACTAGTTTCACCAAAGATGGTTAAGTGAGTACATCGATAGTAGTCAGAACTTAGTGAGGGCATTATAATTTCGGCGATGCAAAGCTTAAGATTTCCGTAGGGAGAATACCAACCCTGGATAATTATGTTACGGTATGGAAACGGAGAAGACCAGGAGAAGAGGATTCCAAGAGGAATGGAATGCAGGCCAGTAATCACGGAGGATTATACCCGTGTGTTAAATGGAATGTTGCTATGTGCTATGGTTTATTTGGCCGCTTGCAATGGAATACCCCTAAACCAGCTCCAGTCGACTACCAGCCGCCTGTATGGATGAAGCCGCCGCGTATACCGATGGAGAACCTCATGCCTTCCCTCGTATGCAACATTACCGAGAATGCAAGTTGCACTTAACTACTGCCGACGAGTCATACACATTTGACCGTGTGGTTGGAAGCAACGCTTTCCCGTATCCAGCGACATCCCGAGTTCGATCACCTATAGAGTAAGTGCGGGTTAGTGATTCGCTCTCCGTTCGATCAGTGGCGTAGGTAGCGGAACTGTTGCGGACTTAATCATAGCGCTCAAGTGATGACTGAGTTTGTTAATTGTATCTATTGTACGTATTGCGAGGTTATATTATAGGTAGTTCATAGGGTTTAATATTTTTCTTTTGTGTGAATGTTCCGAGGAAACAGCGTCAATCGCTATATGATGGAAATTATAATGTTACATGAGCGGAGCTGCTGAAGCGCGCTCCGATAAAGATACCTGCGCGTATCTAGGCAGGCGGATATGATCTGAAGGGTTTCAAAACAATACACTAGAGGCGGAGAAAGGAAAACATCCATAATTTAATCCGACGTAGAAATCGAGTGCTTAAATTCTTTGTGCCTTATTTCTACAAGGGGTTCGAGAGGGAATTGTGATGTTAGACCATCAGGGTGAGTGCATTTTGATTGCCAAAGAACAACTGTTATATTGACTTCAACCTCTGGAGCGGCGGTATAATATAATGTGGGTACTTAACCTTCAGATCACGCTCCGCCGTTTTATTTTGTTAATATATATTTTTTCAGCCATTCAGGCTGATTTAGAGTGTTCAATTGTAATTCCGCTTATCGGAGATCACTTAGAAGATATGATAGAGTATCAGGTGGTTAGGCTTACCCCAGGTTACCAGAAAGAGAGGAATCGTTCTTAAATTATAAGTATAATCTATCAATCATCGGCGTGATCGAGCGCGAAATCGATGACTGTTCCGTTGGTAATTAGCTTTCACTGATTTCAACTCTCTTAAGAGAACCGAAGCTTTCGCTGGCGAAAGGGGTAGAACTAGCGACTTTGATAACAGTTTCTCAGGTTCCCACTTAGGGTGAACCTGAATTAGACGCTTTTAAATCTATTCATATCATTCCCATTTCTGAATTTCGGATTAATCTTATGATCGTTTGTAGGATTTTGATTACTGAATTTTGGTAGCTTTTATTCAATATATTGTTAAGAAAGGTCTTTTGCTTTATTTTGCCCCACGTTGGGCGCCAATTGTTAAGAAAAGGTCTTTTGATTTATTTTGCCCCACGTTGTGGTGACAATTGATATAAAAACTCTTTATTGAGTTTATTCTTTAATTATGATTTGAATTAATTTGAATATTGATTTGAATATTTCAATGTTTTGCATTCTACCGGCCAGCTTTTATTTGTATTTTAAATTATGTTTGTTTTGATTTGAATAATCTAATGATTTGAATAATGAACTTTTACCTTTTTATTTTATATCTATGGAATTAAACACAATGTTCTTTGAATGTTAAAAACTTTTATATTTAAATTTCTATGACTCTATTTTCTTTATCTCGAGTATTAATTTTAACAATTTTATGTTCAAATAGATCTATGATCTAACCTCACAATTATTTACTATTTATATTTGTTTACACAGTTATAATCTACAATCTTTCTTTCAGATTTACAGACAGATAATAATACAATGGAGAAATAAAAAATAAACTTACGTTTAGTTTATATCCAAGAATATGTTTTTAAAAATGTAGGCAACGTTCACTTGGCTTGATTTTCTTATTAATTTGATAATTCACTTCATCACAACACAATTACTTTGCTATACACAAATCACAGGTAAACAATGTGGTTACTTCTTTAGAAATCAGGAACTGTTGATAATTGTTAACTTGTCTTATTCTTTTTCAAAAGATATAAAACCTTAAATGATGTATTGGAACGTTGTCGAAGACTAACTATTATACGATGCTACTTGTGAATTATGGTTAAAATAACTTTTAAAAACTTTGTTCGAAGACTGGGAACACTACTTGACTTGTATAAATTACTTATTTGCTTCGGTTACTTTCAACCTTACGAAGCTACTGGAACACTTGGGTTCACCGATGTTTATCCAAAACTAAGGTTATGAAAATCTTTTGAGTAGCTTGAGTATCTTGACTCTTCAGATGTTGATGGCTAACTGACTTGGCTTGATCTTCAGAATCCTTTTATAGGCCTTCAAAAAGGACGCCAAGTATTTTCAAATATAACCAATGAGGTGCTTAGTTTACCTATCAAGAATGCTTTGTTGATTGTTGCAAACTGAAAGAACTTTTACATTGTTACTAATCTGACGTCTATAAAATTGCATCGACCAATCAGAATTTAGTATTCTCTGAATTTTTAATTATTGGAGATTTTCAACTTATTTCAAATGATGATGATTCCTTCTTTTTAAATTCATATTGCCTACATTTTTCCACACACTTTGGTATAAGATAACCTATGATTAGGTTATTATTAATATGATTATTCCTATAATTATTATAAATTTAACAGTTGTCACTATTAAAAACTAATACATAATATAACATTTCTTTAACATTATGTAACTCAAATTTACTAATCCTAACTTATATCTACAACATTTTTCAATAGTTTGTGCTATCTCATGATAGTTTTCACTTTTATTCTAATTACATTGTTGTTTATTATGTTTTACATTATTCATTATATTATACTAACTATTATTTAACTTTTAACATTGTATTTAATTCCATATAATATCTTTTTATTAATCTTTTCTGATTTTCAATGTTCGGTAAGTTCTGATTTTATCATTTTATTGTTTAGGAAATGGAATCATAACAATATATTTATTATTTAATATGATTAACGAGTTTAACTGGTAATTCCTAATCACCTCTCAGCGAATACGACTTTCAGAATTTACGCTTGGATAGATATATAGATATAAAGATGTAATTGTACGAGGCGGTCCCCTGGAGGGGATCGTGGCACCGTAGTCAAAAACAGCTTCTAGGTGGACTGAAATATACATCTAGTGGTGGTAACTCAAAAGAGCCTCAAGGGTACACGGATCAACTAAGATCTTTGATACCCGAGCAGGTTCCAACAAACAAACCTAAATTCATATAGCACGTCGATGAGGTATTAACGCTACCTGAAATAATACCCAGCCGACTGTTACAAGTACGAGGTTCAGCGGTGATATGGGCTTTCAAACCTATTCACTTAACTGGAAATATTAAATCTGGTAGTTTCAGATTTAATATAAAACATACGCTCAGCTCACTGTTACAAGTGGTGGCAGCGGTGGGATTGTAAATTGAGCGTGGAAACCCTGAAATTTGGGGATCCACACATCAAATTCTACAAAAAAGGATTCACGCCGTTTCAAAGAAAAAGAAGTTATTGAACATAAGTTGTATTATTCAAGCGTAAGAAAATAATTAAAGTGTAATTGAACTATGTTGAAAGGTGATATAGGACAATAAACTGGCGTTGTTGAACCCAAGTAATTTTGCGTCGGGTTACATACGCGGACTCAATTACATACAGGAACATCTTGAATATTTACTAACGAAAGAAATTTCCTCAATCAGCATATAGATCGTAGTACATCTGAATTGTATAATCTATACTCTGGAACTGTGAAATAAATAATCATTCCGAGTTGAAGTCAAAGATAGGTGCTTTAATTTCGCTTGGTGATGTTCTCGCTTCACAGGAATTTTTTTTCTTGTATATTGAACTGAACTAACGATTCAGGCGAAGACATCGGAACCAGCTGCTCTAGCATCAGGAGAATAATTATGTGATTGCAGGTTGTTTATGTAATTTTTTTAGCTAGTATAGTTATAGCCAGGGCTGGAGTGCGAGTTTTGTGTTAAAAACATTCGCGTATAGTATCCAGTTGATACAAATTATGTTGATGCTAGGAAGAAACAAAGTAAAGCACATCTTACAAACAGGGCATGTTAGGAAACACTGATACAACAAAACGTTGTCATTTATAGTAGATTTGGAAATTTTATATTTAAATTTCTATATTTTGACTGCTTATGAACTGGAACTGTTTTCAATTTAAACGGACTGTACCCATTCCTTTCAATTGAAAACCCTGATCCAGGGTGGGGACGAGAGCGTTAGGCTGAGGTATTGATGGAGTTGTAGGAACAGCAGACACGAGGGACGTGTATGTGCATGGATTTGTGAGTACACTGTGCTAGTGAGGGATACGGAATTGTTATCCCGGTGTACGGTTTTAGAGTGGGTAATCCCTGGGATGGAAGGGATACACCCCACGGATTTGGAAGGTCGATGGACAGGAAGAGCAAGCACCCCGACGATAGTCCAGGCTTGATCTCTTCCACACGAGGAATGTCTCGGAGTGCCAGGGTGAGTACGGAGTGCTAAAGACATTGGGTATGACGCGGGTCAATGGGTATACCTTGTCTGGTAATGAAGAAGCAAGGATAGGCTCCGAATTGCCTAAGGACAGAGAGACCTGATGGCTAGTTAAAAGTCTGGCATGAGTGAGGTAAGCTGAAAATGGTTAGGCTAGGGAGGCCAGAAAGGTTTTTGTTTTTTGTGGAGAAAGTCCAGGATGGACTGTTGGGCCAGTTGTGCCATTTGAGAAAGACGGGAAATAAATCCGGAGTTTGGAAGTGAGTTTTCTTTGAGTCCAGCATGGACGGGAAGACCCGGTAGGCCAATTGTGAGTCTGGCAGGTGAAATTCGCCAGTAGGGGTAGTCGACCAGGAATTTGGGTCGATACCAAAAGGTGACGTACCAAGCGCAGGTACAGGATTTTGATTGTTTGGTAAGACCCATTAGTGATTTGGGCAGATAGCCCGCCTGCAAAGCAGCAGGACGCGTCGTCAGTGAGGCCAGGAAATTGGATCGAGAAAGTGCGCGGGGCGGGTGACAGAGCACCGCTCAGGGTATGGATGAGTCGAATAGGTGTGGGTAACATGGTATAACATCGGTAAAATTGACGAAGTGGAAGCCGGAGAATCGAGACAGCAGAATATGTAGGGATGGAACGATCACCCTTCACGCTCTCCGCTTGCCCCATATACCGCCCCACTAGAGAACGAGCAATAGTCATTGTTGAAAGGAATGTATGTGTGATGTATGAACGGCTGAAGGGATAGCTTCCTGGAATAAGTGAGGAGATGGGATGATATCAGTAATCGCGGCAGCACAAGATCTGCCAGCAGGGCCGAGTGCGCACTCGCTCTGGAGGCAGTCCTGTATGCTAGATATTTGGCGTAGAAGATTATCTTAAAAGGTGCTTCATTTTTAAGACTCCTCTACCAAAAATGTTATATAGCCACCATCACCCTAGGTCGAGTGACGTCATAGCGGAACCAAGTAGTTTATATGCAGGGTCCAGTTATCTCTCTTTTGTTGAGTCTTGGCCTTGGTTCCCTATGGACGAAAGTGAGTCAGTAAATTCGGGAGCTTTGACTCTTCAAGTCACCGAGTTCCGTTTCAATTATTATTATTTTTTGTTAAAAATAAGAGCCCTCGAGCTTTATATCAAGTAAATTCAGTGAACAAGAGCTCTGACTCTCGAGTCACGAATGTAGAAAGATGCTGGGGTAAGTATGTAAGGACAAGCGGATGGCAGTTCAGATCGAGAGAGGCGTTTCACCCCCAGGATGCGAGATGCCAGATGGAAGTTACGATTTTGAGTTAAGACAGTGTCTTCGATCACTTGGTTCGGAGATATTGCTTTTCTTTTTTGGTCATGTTCGACACCCCCTGTCCTTTTATGGTAAACTATGCCCTCGTTAACGAATATAGTTAGCGCAATGAGAAGGGGAGGTGACTGGATAAGCATGCTTAAGTGTTAGTTTCTGGTAGAGTTTTTTTTTGGAGTTGTTATGTCCGAGTACGACATTTTAGATTTTTTCAAGAAAATTCGTTGATGCAGGGCATGTTGTATGTGTATTTCTGGTGTGGCAGCTGGTATTACCTGCATGGTTTCATTGTTATTGTTTTTTCATTTGCGAAATATGTGTTAGTGTAACATAAAAGATAGGAAGTAACTTTAGAGTAACCTCGCTCCTATGTACGATGAAGGAAATCGAATCTAATTTTTTCATGTAATCCTCCCATAATGAAGGGAACAGTTGTTTTAATTTTCTTTGTGATTTGAAAACTTAGCTTCTTTTGTTCGGGTGTATTACAGCCGCAACAATGTGCGGGCTTGTAATAGCTTTCCTTCTACGTACAATATATATGTCATCGCTTAGGGCTACAAACTAGAACAATTTTTTTTTTGTTTCTGCGATATTTTGAGTTTTGGGGCCCATCAGCATGTTACGGAACACCCTGTCTGCAGTAGTTTTTTTGTGCTGGAATTGAGCGACGAATTACCACGGATGAGTGGAGATCCAGGGAGATTGCCGGTACTAGTTTCACCAAAGATGGTTAAGTGAGTACATCGGTAGTAGTCAGAACTTAGTGAGGGCATTATAATTTCGGCGATGCAAAGCTTAAGATTTCCGTAGGGAGAATACCAACCCTGGATAATTATGTTACGGTATGGAAACGGAGAAGACCAGGAGAAGAGGATTCCAAGAGGAATGGAATGCAGGCCAGTAATCACGGAGGATTATACCCGTGTGTTAAATGGAATGTTGCTATGTGCTATGGTTTATTTGGCCGCTTGCAATGTAATACCCCTAAACCAGCTCCAGTCGACTACCAGCCGCCTGTATGGATGAAGCCGCCGCGTATACCGATGGAGAACCTCATGCCTTCCCTCGTATGCAACATTACCGAGAATGCAAGTTGCACTTAACTACTGCCGACGAGTCATACACATTTGACCGTGTGGTTGGAAGCAACGCTTTCCCGTATCCAGCGACATCCCGAGTTCGATCACCTATAGAGTAAGTGCGGGTTAGTGATTCGCTCTCCGTTCGATCAGTGGCGTAGGTAGCGGAACTGTTGCGGACTTAATCATAGCGCTCAAGTGATGACTGAGTTTGTTAATTGTATCTATTGTACGTATTGCGAGGTTATATTATAGGTAGTTCATAGGGTTTAATATTTTTCTTTTGTGTGAATGTTCCGAGGAAACAGCGTCAATCGCTATATGATGGAAATTATAATGTTACATGAGCGGAGCTGCTGAAGCGCGCTCCGATAAAGATACCTGCGCGTATCTAGGCAGGCGGATATGATCTGAAGGGTTTCAAAACAATACACTAGAGGCGGAGAAAGGAGTGGGTTCTTTCAGAACCGCACTCTTTCTTAGAAAAAGGGGGTGATGTAATAATCCGACGGATTATTACTTTTGGGTCTTAGAAAAATTTGATTTAATCCAAATTGAAAGTCTTATAAATCATTATGTCTAGAAATAAACATACAATATGTTAGATATGTCTAGAGGCGACTGTAATCTGAACCTTCTTTCCTGAAGTATTGACTCCCAGGTCAGCCATGAACCATGCTTTACAAACGACACGAGGTCAATGGTACTTCTTTCCCTGAGTCAGGAAAAGTCCACGTGGAGTTGAGAAGAGCCGTCACATACGATTCTTCCGCCTA
Organism: Endomychus coccineus; assembly: GCA_958510875.1. Lineage (NCBI taxonomy): Eukaryota > Metazoa > Arthropoda > Insecta > Coleoptera > Endomychidae > Endomychus > Endomychus coccineus. The sequence continues at coordinate 110,314,142 of OY294069.1, forward strand.
GTTAGATTCCTATTGGCTGTTGTTATAACTTATGGGCATGCTCTGTTCCCGGTATTCTAAATTAAAGATATTTTCTAAGCTTTGCGCGTGTGGCGGCCCCCGCTTCAATGATCTCATGAAAACTAATTACTTAGAGGAAAAAGAGAGTTCTTCACCACCTACTCGTTCGGTAAGTCCAGCCAGCTTCATGTCCACCGGGATGTTACATTGTTGCATTAATTCAAGTCATATATTTTATTTAGATTCCATACTCAAAATGATCAAAATATTTTCAATTTCTTTTTATTGTGGTTGAGATAATGTCTCTATAAAGTAATAAAGTAACTCTCCAGTCAAGTCATGTAGAACATTAATTCAGATTAATTTGTGTTACGGAATCATTTTTTTGAAATCAATTAATATCCTGTTTGCCAAGATTTAAACAAATTAAATTCATGAAATTTATAGAGATTAAGTTAATTTCATCAATTTGTGTTCATATAAGTCAACAGTGAAATTATTCAAATTCAACCTACATTAAATTTTGCTTGTAGTATTGTAAAAGGAAGAAACCCGGAGCTGTAGGTAGCTTGCGTAGGGGTAGTTTGGAGCATTGAATTGGCTCATAATTAGAACTCAGTTGTGTAGCAAAATTAAACGTAGAATTTGTGCAACAAGGGGTATGTTCCCTAGGGCTGAAGCAGCGCTGGACTTGTTCGCGTCTTTCGCGTAAGTGTTAGTTCCTTTGAAAATCATTTTTGTGAAAATTCCATAAAACATCCATAATTTAATCCGACGTAGAAATCGAGTGTTCAAATTCTTTGTGCCTTATTTCTAAGTGATCTCTGATAAGCGGAATTACAATTGAACACATATATTAATAATATAAACATTGGCGGGTGGAGAGTGATCTGAAGGTTAAATAACCACATTATATTATATCGCCGATTCAGAGGTTGAAGTCAATGTAACAGTTGTTCTTTGGCAATCAAAATGCACTCACCCTCTTGGTCTAACATCACAATTCCCTCTCGAACCCTTTGTAAGGCAAACTACCCCTACGCAAGCTACCCACAGCTCCGGGTTTCTTCCTCTTACAATACTACAAGCAAAATTTAATGTAGGTTGAATTTAGATAATTCCTTTGTTGACTTTTATGAACACAAATTGATAGAATTGATTCAATCTCTATAAATGTAGTGAATTTAATTTGTTTAAATCTTGACAAACAGGATATTAATTGATTTCAAAAAAATGATATCCTAACACAAATTAATCTGAATTAATGTTCTACATGATTTGAATGGAAAACTACTTTATTACTCTATAGAGACATTATCTCACCCACAATAAAAAGAAATTAAAAATATTTCAATAATTTTTAGCATGGAATCTAAATAAAATATATGACGTGGATTTAGAGTGTTCAATTGTAATTCCGCTTATCGGAGATCACCTAGAAGATATGATAGAGTATCAGGTGGTTAGGCTTACCCCAGGTTACCAGAAAGAGAGGAATCGTTCTTAAATTATAAGTATAATCTATCAATCATCGGCGTGATCGAGCGCGAAATCGATGACTGTTCCGTTGGTAATTAGCTTTCACTGATTTCAACTATTGTTAAGAAAGGTCTTTTGCTTTATTTTGCCCCACGTTGGGCGCCAATTGTTAAGAAAAGGTCTTTTGATTTATTTTGCCCCACGTTGTGGTGACAATTGATATAAAAACTCTTTATTGAGTTTATTCTTTAATTATGATTTGAATTAATTTGAATATTGATTTGAATATTTCAATGTTTTGCATTCTACCGGCTAGCTTTTATTTGTATTTTAAATCTTATGTTTGTTTTGATTTGAATAATCTAATGATTTGAATAATGAACTTTTACCTTTTTATTTTATATCTATGGAATTAAACACAATGTTCTTTGAATGTTAAAAACTTTTATATTTAAATTTCTATGACTATTTTTTTTATCTCGAGTATTAATTTTAACAATTTTATGTTCAAATAGATCTATGATCTAACCTCACAATTATTTACTATTTATATTTGTTTACACAGTTATAATCTACAATCTTTCTTTCAGATTTACAGACAGATAATAATACAATGGAGAAATAACAAATAAACTTACGTTTAGTTTATATCCAAGAGTATGTTTTTAAAAATGTAGGCAACGTTCACTTGGCTTGATTTTCTTATTAATTTGATAATTCACTTCATCACAACACAATTACTTTGCTATACACAAATCATAGGTAAAAAGGACGCCAAGTATTTTCAAATATAACCAATGAGGTGCTTAGTTTACCTATCAAGAATGCTTTGTTGATTGTTTCAAACTGACAGAACTTTTACATTGTTACTAATCTGACGTCTATAAAATTGCATCGACCAATCAGAATTTAGTATTCTCTGAATTTTTAATTATTGGAGATTTTCAACTTATTTCAAATGATGATGATTCCTTCTTTTTAAATTCATATTGCCTACATTTTTCCACACACTTTGGTATAAGATAACCTATGATTAGGTTATTATTAATATGATTATTCCTATAATTATTATAAATTTGACAGTTGTCACTATTAAAAACTAATACATAATATAACATTTCTTTAACATTATGTAACTCAAATTTACTAATCCTAACTTATATCTACAACATTTTTCAATAGTTTGTGCTATCTCATGATAGTTTTCACTTTTATTCTAATTACATTGTTGTTTATTATGTTTTACATTATTCATTATATTACACTAACTATTATTTAACTTTTAACATTGTATTTAATTCCATATAATATCTTTTTATTAATCTTTTCTGATTTTCAATGTTCGGTAAGTTCTGATTTTATCATTTTATTGTTTAGGAAATGAAATCATAACAATATATTTATTATTTAATATGATTAACGAGTTTAACTGGTAATTCCTAATCACCTCTCAGCGAATACGACTTTCAGAATTTACGCTTGGATAGATATATAGATATAAAGATGTAATTGTACGAGGCGGTCCCCTGGAGGGGATCGCGGCACCGTAGTCAAAAACAGCTTCTAGGTGGACTGAAATATACATCTAGTGGTGGTAACTCAAAAGAGCCTCAAGGGTACACGGATCAACTAAGATCTTTGATACCCGAGCAGGTTCCAACAAACAAATCTAAATTCATATAGCACGTCGATGAGGTATTAACGCTACCTGAAATAATACCCAGCCGACTGTTACAAGTACGAGGTTCAGCGGTGATATGGGCTTTCAAACCTATTCACTTAACTGGAAATATTAAATCTGGTAGTTTCAGATTTATTATAAAACATACGCTCAGCTCACTGTTACAAGTGGTGGCAGCGGTGGGATTGTAAATTGAGCGTGGAAACCCTGAAATTTGGGGATCCACACATCAAATTCTACAAAAAAGAATTCACGCCGTTTCAAAGAAAAAGAAGTTATTGAACATAAGTTGTATTATTCAAGCGTAAGAAAATAATTAAAGTGTAATTGAACTATGTTGAAAGGTGATATAGGACAATAAACTGGCGTTGTTGAACCCAAGTAATTTTGCGTCGGGTTACATACGCGGACTCAGTTACATACAGGAACATCTTGAATATTTACTAACGAAAGAAATTTCCTCAATCAGCATATAGATCGTAGTACATCTGAATTGTATAATCTATACTCTGGAACTGTGAAATAAATAATCATTCCGAGTTGAAGTCAAAGATAGGTGCTTTAATTTCGCTTGGTGATGTTCTCGCTTCACAGGAATTTTTTTTCTTGTATATTGAACTGAACTAACGATTCAGGCGAAGACATCGGAACCAGCTGTTCTAGCATCAGGAGAATAATTATGTGATTGCAGGTTGTTTATGTAATTTTTTTAGCTAGTATAGTTATAGCCAGGGCTGGAGTGCGAGTTTTGTGTTAAAAACATTCGCGTATAGTATCCAGTTGATACAAATTATGTTGATGCTAGGAAGAAACAAAGTAAAGCACATCTTACAAACAGGGCATGTTAGGAAACACTGATACAACAAAACGTTGTCATTTATAGTAGATTTGGAAATTTTATATTTAAATTTCTATATTTTGACTGCTTATGAACTGGAACTGTTTTCAATTTAAACGGACTGTACCCATTCCTTTCAATTGAAAACCCTGATCCAGGGTGGGGACGAGAGCGTTAGGCTGAGGTATTGATGGAGTTGTAGGAACAGCAGACACGAGGGACGTGTATGTGCATGGATTTGTGAGTACACTGTGCTAGTGAGGGATACGGAATTGTTATCCCGGTGTACGGTTTTAGAGTGGGTAATCCCTGGGATGGAAGGGATACACCCCACGGATTTGGAAGGTCGATGGACAGGAAGAGCAAGCACCCCGACGATAGTCCAGGCTTGATCTCTTCCACACGAGGAATGTCTCGGAGTGCCAGGGTGAGTACGGAGTGCTAAAGACATTGGGTATGACGCGGGTCAATGGGTATACCTTGTCTGGTAATGAAGAAGCAAGGATAGGCTCCGAATTGCCTAAGGACAGAGAGACCTGATGGCTAGTTAAAAGTCTGGCATGAGTGAGGTAAGCTGAAAATGGTTAGGCTAGGGAGGCCAGAAAGGTTTTTGTTTTTTGTGGAGAAAGTCCAGGATGGACTGTTGGGCCAGTTGTGCCATTTGAGAAAGACGGGAAATAAATCCGGAGTTTGGAAGTGAGTTTTCTTTGAGTCCAGCATGGACGGGAAGACCCGGTAGGCCAATTGTGAGTCTGGCAGGTAAAATTCGCCAGTAGGGGTAGTCGACCAGGAATTTGGGTCGATACCAAAAGGTGACGTACCAAGCGCAGGTACAGGATTTTGATTGTTTGGTAAGACCCATTAGTGATTTGGGCAGATAGCCCGCCTGCAAAGCAGCAGGACGCGTCGTCAGTGAGGCCAGGAAATTGGATCGAGAAAGTGCGCAGGGCGGGTGACAGAGCACCGCTCAGGGTATGGATGAGTCGAATAGGTGTGGGTAACATGGTATAACATCGGTAAAATTGACGAAGTGGAAGCCGGAGAATCGAGACCGCAGAATATGTAGGGATGGAACGATCACCCTTCACGCTCTCCGCTTGCCCCATATACCGCCCCACTAGAGAACGAGCAATAGTCATTGTTGAAAGGAATGTATGTGTGATGTATGAACGGCTGAAGGGATAGCTTCCTGGAATAAGTGAGGAGATGGGATGATATCAGTAATCGCGGCAGCACAAGATCTGCCAGCAGGGCCGAGTGCGCACTCGCTCTGGAGGCAGTCCTGTATGCTAGATATTTGGCGTAGAAGATTATCTTAAAAGGTGCTTCATTTTTAAGACTCCTCTACCAAAAATGTTATATAGCCACCATCACCCTAGGTCGAGTGACGTCATAGCGGAACCAAGTAGTTTATATGCAGGGTCCAGTTATCTCTCTTTTGTTGAGTCTTGGCCTTGGTTCCCTATGGACGAAAGTGAGTCAGTAAATTCGGGAGCTTTGACTCTTCAAGTCACCGAGTTCCGTTTCAATTATTATTATTTTTTGTTAAAAATAAGAGCCCTCGAGCTTTATATCAAGTAAATTCAGTGAACAAGAGCTCTGACTCTCGAGTCACGAATGTAGAAAGATGCTGGGGTAAGTATGTAAGGACAAGCGGATGGCAGTTCAGATCGAGAGAGGCGTTTCACCCCCAGGATGCGAGATGCCAGATGGAAGTTACGATTTTGAGTTAAGACAGTGTCTTCGATCACTTGGTTCGGAGATATTGCTTTTCTTTCTTGGTCATGTTCGACACCCCCTGTCCTTTTATGGTAAACTATGCCCTCGTTAACGAATATAGTTAGCGCAATGAGAAGGGGAGGTGACTGGATAAGCATGCTTAAGTGTTAGTTTCTGGTAGAGTTTTTTTTTGGAGTTGTTATGTCCGAGTACGACATTTTAGATTTTTTCAAGAAAATTCGTTGATGCAGGGCATGTTGTATGTGTATTTCTGGTGTGGCAGCTGGTATTACCTGCATGGTTTCATTGTTATTGTTTTTTCATTTGCGAAATATGTGTTAGTGTAACATAAAAGATAGGAAGTAACTTTAGAGTAACCTCGCTCCTATGTACGATGAAGGAAATCGAATCTAATTTTTTCATGTAATCCTCCCATAATGAAGGGAACAGTTGTTTTAATTTTCTTTGTGATTTGAAAACTTAGCTTCTTTTGTTCGGGTGTATTACAGCCGCAACAATGTGCGGGCTTGTAATAGCTTTCCTTCTACGTACAATATATATGTCATCGCTTAGGGCTACAAACTAGAACAATTTTTTTTTTGTTTCTGCGATATTTTGAGTTTTGGGGCCCATCAGCATGTTACGGAACACCCTGTCTGCAGTAGTTTTTTTGTGCTGGAATTGAGCGACGAATTACCACGGATGAGTGGAGATCCAGGGAGATTGCCGGTACTAGTTTCACCAAAGATGGTTAAGTGAGTACATCGATAGTAGTCAGAACTTAGTGAGGGCATTATAATTTCGGCGATGCAAAGCTTAAGATTTCCGTAGGGAGAATACCAACCCTGGATAATTATGTTACGGTATGGAAACGGAGAAGACCAGGAGAAGAGGATTCCAAGAGGAATGGAATGCAGGCCAGTAATCACGGAGGATTATACCCGTGTGTTAAATGGAATGTTGCTATGTGCTATGGTTTATTTGGCCGCTTGCAATGGAATACCCCTAAACCAGCTCCAGTCGACTACCAGCCGCCTGTATGGATGAAGCCGCCGCGTATACCGATGGAGAACCTCATGCCTTCCCTCGTATGCAACATTACCGAGAATGCAAGTTGCACTTAACTACTGCTGACGAGTCATACACATTTGACCGTGTGGTTGGAAGCAACGCTTTCCCGTATCCAGCGACATCCCGAGTTCGATCACCTATAGAGTAAGTGCGGGTTAGTGATTCGCTCTCCGTTCGATCAGTGGCGTAGGTAGCGGAACTGTTGCGGACTTAATCATAGCGCTCAAGTGATGACTGAGTTTGTTAATTGTATCTATTGTACGTATTGCGAGGTTATATTATAGGTAGTTCATAGGGTTTAATATTTTTCTTTTGTGTGAATGTTCCGAGGAAACAGCGTCAATCGCTATATGATGGAAATTATAATGTTACATGAGCGGAGCTGCTGAAGCGCGCTCCGATAAAGATACCTGCGCGTATCTAGGCAGGCGGATATGATCTGAAGGGTTTCAAAACAATACACTAGAGGCGGAGAAAGGAGTGGGTTCTTTCAGAACCGCACTCTTTCTTAGAAAAAGGGGGTGATGTAATAATCCGACGGATTATTACTTTTGGGTCTTAGAAAAATTTGATTTTATCCAAATTGAAAGTCTTATAAATCATTATGTCTAGAAATAAACATACAATATGTTAGATATGTCTAGAGGCGACTGTAATCTGAACCTTCTTTCCTGAAGTATTGACTCCCAGGTCAGCCATTAACCATGCTTTACAAACGACACGAGGTCAATGGTACTTCTTTCCCTGAGTCAGGAAAAGTCCACGTGGAGTTGAGAAGAGCCGTCACATACGATTCTTCCGCCTAGTTAGATTCCTATTGGCTGTTGTTATAACTTATGGGCATGCTCTGTTCCCGGTATTCTAAATTAAAGATATTTTCTAAGCTTTGCGCGTGTGGCGGCCCCCGCTTCAATGATCTCATGAAAACTAATTACTTTGAGGAAAAAAAGAGTTCTTCACCACCTACTCGTTCGGTAAGTCCAGCCAGCTTCATGTCCACCGGGATGTTACATTGTTGCATTAATTCAAGTCATATATTTTATTTAGATTCCATACTCAAAATGATCAAAATATTTTCAATTTCTTTTTATTGTGGTTGAGATAATGTCTCTATAAAGTAATAAAGTAACTCTCCAGTCAAGTCATGTAGAACATTAATTCAGATTAATTTGTGTTACGGAATCATTTTTTTGAAATCAATTAATATCCTGTTTGCCAAGATTTAAACAAATTAAATTCATGAAATTTATAGAGATTAAGTTAATTTCATAAATTTGTGTTCATATAAGTCAACAATGAAATTATTCAAATTCAACCTACATTAAATTTTGCTTGTAGTATTGTAAAAGGAAGAAACCCGGAGCTGTAGGTAGCTTGCGTAGGGGTAGTTTGGAGCATTGAATTGGCTCATAGTTAGAACTCAGTTGTGTAGCAAAATTAAACGTAGAATTTGTGCAACAAGGGGTATGTTCCCTAGGGCTGAAGCAGCGCTGGACTTGTTCGCGTCTTTCGCGTAAGTGCTAGTTCCTTTAAAAATCATTTTTGTGAAAATTCCATAAAACATCCATAATTTAATCCGACGTAGAAATCAAGTGTTTAAATTCTTTGTGCCTTATTTCTAAGTGATCTCTGATAAGCGGAATTACAATTGAACACATATATTAATAATATAAACATTGGCGGGTGGAGAGTGATCTGAAGGTTAAATAACCACATTATATTATATCGCCGATTCAGAGGTTGAAGTCAATGTAACAGTTGTTCTTTGGCAATCAAAATGCACTCACCCTCTTGGTCTAACATCACAATTCCCTCTCGAACCCTTTGTAAGGCAAACTACCCCTACGCAAGCTACCCACAGCTCCGGGTTTCTTCCTCTTACAATACTACAAGCAAAATTTAATGTAGGTTGAATTTAGATAATTCCTTTGTTGACTTTTATGAACACAAATTGATAGAATTGATTCAATCTCTATGAATGTCGTGAATTTAATTTGTTTAAATCTTGACAAACAGGATATTAATTGATTTCAAAAAAATGATTTCCTAACACAAATTAATCTGAATTAATGTTCTAGATGATTTGGATGGAAAACTACTTTATTACTCTATAGAGACATTATCTCACCCACAATAAAAAGAAATTAAAAATATTTCAATAATTTTTAGCATGGAATCTAAATAAAATATATGACGTGGATTTAGAGTGTTCAATTGTAATTCCGCTTATCGGAGATCACTTAGAAGATATGATAGAGTATCAGGTGGTTAGGCTTACCCCAGGTTACCAGAAAGAGAGGAATCGTTCTTAAATTATAAGTATAATCTATCAATCATCGGCGTGATCGAGCGCGAAATCGATGACTGTTCCGTTGGTAATTAGCTTTCACTGATTTCAACTCTCTTAAGAGAACCGAAGCTTTCGCTGGCGAAAGGGGTAGAACTAGCGACTTTGATAACAGTTTCTCAGGTTCCCACTTAGGGTGAACCTGAATTAGACGCTTTTAAATCTATTCATATCATTCCCATTTCTGAATTTCGGATTAATCTTATGATCGTTTGTAGGATTTTGATTACTGAATTTTGGTAGCTTTTATTCAATATATTGTTAAGAAAGGTCTTTTGCTTTATTTTGCCCCACGTTGGGCGCCAATTGTTAAGAAAAGGTCTTTTGATTTATTTTGCCCCACGTTGTGGTGACAATTGATATAAAAACTCTTTATTGAGTTTATTCTTTAATTATGATTTGAATTAATTTGAATATTGATTTGAATATTTCAATGTTTTGCATTCTACCGGCTAGCTTTTATTTGTATTTTAAATCTTATGTTTGTTTTGATTTGAATAATCTAATGATTTGAATAATGAACTTTTACCTTTTTATTTTATATCTATGGAATTAAACACAATGTTCTTTGAATGTTAAAAACTTTTATATTTAAATTTCTATGACTCTATTTTTTTTATCTCGAGTATTAATTTTAACTATTTCATGTTCAAATAGATCTATGATCTAACCTCACAATTATTTACTATTTATATTTGTTTACACAGTTATAATCTACAATCTTTCTTTCAGATTTACAGACAGATAATAATACAATGGAGAAATAAAAAATAAACTTACGTTTAGTTTATATCCAAGAATATGTTTTTAAAAATGTAGGCAACGTTCACTTGGCTTGATTTTCTTATTAATTTGATAATTCACTTCATCACAACACAATTACTTTGCTATACACAAATCACAGGTAAACAATGTGGTTACTTCTTTAGAAATCAGGAACTGTTGATAATTGTTAACTTGTCTTATTCTTTTTCAAAAGATATAAAACCTTAAATGATGTATTGGAACGTTGTCGAAGACTAACTATTATACGATGCTACTTGTGAATTATGGTTAAAATGACTTTTAAAAACTTTGTTCGAAGACTGGGAACACTACTTGACTTGTATAAATTACTTATTTGCTTCGGTTACTTTCAACCTTACGAAGCTACTGGAACACTTGGGTTCACCGATGTTTATCCAAAACTAAGGTTATGAAAATCTTTTGAGTAGCTTGAGTATCTTGACTCTTCAGATGTTGATGGCTAACTGACTTGGCTTGATCTTCAGAATCCTTTTATAGGCCTTCAAAAAGGACGCCAAGTATTTTCAAATATAACCAATGAGGTGCTTAGTTTACCTATCAAGAATGCTTTGTTGATTGTTGCAAACTGACAGAACTTTTACATTGTTACTAATCTGACGTCTATAAAATTGCATCGACCAATCAGAATTTAGTATTCTCTGAATTTTTAATTATTGGAGATTTTCAACTTATTTCAAATGATGATGATTCCTTCTTTTTAAATTCATATTGCCTACATTTTTTCACACACTTTGGTATAAGATAACCTATGATTAGGTTATTATTAATATGATTATTCCTATAATTATTATAAATTTGACAGTTGTCACTATTAAAAACTAATACATAATATAACATTTCTTTAACATTATGTAACTCAAATTTACTAATCCTAACTTATATCTACAACATTTTTCACTAGTTTGTGCTATCTCATGATAGTTTTCACTTTTATTCTAATTACATTGTTGTTTATTATGTTTTACATTATTCATTATATTATACTAACTATTATTTAACTTTTAACATTGTATTTAATTCCATATAATATCTTTTTATTAATCTTTTCTGATTTTCAATGTTCGGTAAGTTCTGATTTTATCATTTTATTGTTTAGGAAATGAAATCATAACAATATATTTATTATTTAATATGATTAACGAGTTTAACTGGTAATTCCTAATCACCTCTCAGCGAATACGACTTTCAGAATTTACGCTTGGATAGATATATAGATATAAAGATGTAATTGTACGAGGCGGTCCCCTGGAGGGGATCGTGGCACCGTAGTCAAAAACAGCTTCTAGGTGGACTGAAATATACATCTAGTGGTGGTAACTCAAAAGAGCCTCAAGGGTACACGGATCAACTAAGATCTTTGATACCCGAGCAGGTTCCAACAAACAAATCTAAATTCATATAGCACGTCGATGAGGTATTAACGCTACCTGAAATAATACCCAGCCGACTGTTACAAGTACGAGGTTCAGCGGTGATATGGGCTTTCAAACCTATTCACTTAACTGGAAATATTAAATCTGGTAGTTTCAGATTTATTATAAAACATACGCTCAGCTCACTGTTACAAGTGGTGGCAGCGGTGGGATTGTAAATTGAGCGTGGAAACCCTGAAATTTGGGGATCCACACATCAAATTCTACAAAAAAGAATTCACGCCGTTTCAAAGAAAAAGAAGTTATTGAACATAAGTTGTATTATTCAAGCGTAAGAAAATAATTAAAGTGTAATTGAACTATGTTGAAAGGTGATATAGGACAATAAACTGGCGTTGTTGAACCCAAGTAATTTTGCGTCGGGTTACATACGCGGACTCAGTTACATACAGGAACATCTTGAATATTTACTAACGAAAGAAATTTCCTCAATCAGCATATAGATCGTAGTACATCTGAATTGTATAATCTATACTCTGGAACTGTGAAATAAATAATCATTCCGAGTTGAAGTCAAAGATAGGTGCTTTAATTTCGCTTGGTGATGTTCTCGCTTCACAGGAATTTTTTTTCTTGTATATTGAACTGAACTAACGATTCAGGCGAAGACATCGGAACCAGCTGTTCTAGCATCAGGAGAATAATTATGTGATTGCAGGTTGTTTATGTAATTTTTTTAGCTAGTATAGTTATAGCCAGGGCTGGAGTGCGAGTTTTGTGTTAAAAACATTCGCGTATAGTATCCAGTTGATACAAATTATGTTGATGCTAGGAAGAAACAAAGTAAAGCACATCTTACAAACAGGGCATGTTAGGAAACACTGATACAACAAAACGTTGTCATTTATAGTAGATTTGGAAATTTTATATTTAAATTTCTATATTTTGACTGCTTATGAACTGGAACTGTTTTCAATTTAAACGGACTGTACCCATTCCTTTCAATTGAAAACCCTGATCCAGGGTGGGGACGAGAGCGTTAGGCTGAGGTATTGATGGAGTTGTAGGAACAGCAGACACGAGGGACGTGTATGTGCATGGATTTGTGAGTACACTGTGCTAGTGAGGGATACGGAATTGTTATCCCGGTGTACGGTTTTAGAGTGGGTAATCCCTGGGATGGAAGGGATACACCCCACGGATTTGGAAGGTCGATGGACAGGAAGAGCAAGCACCCCGACGATAGTCCAGGCTTGATCTCTTCCACACGAGGAATGTCTCGGAGTGCCAGGGTGAGTACGGAGTGCTAAAGACATTGGGTATGACGCGGGTCAATGGGTATACCTTGTCTGGTAATGAAGAAGCAAGGATAGGCTCCGAATTGCCTAAGGACAGAGAGACCTGATGGCTAGTTAAAAGTCTGGCATGAGTGAGGTAAGCTGAAAATGGTTAGGCTAGGGAGGCCAGAAAGGTTTTTGTTTTTTGTGGAGAAAGTCCAGGATGGACTGTTGGGCCAGTTGTGCCATTTGAGAAAGACGGGAAATAAATCCGGAGTTTGGAAGTGAGTTTTCTTTGAGTCCAGCATGGACGGGAAGACCCGGTAGGCCAATTGTGAGTCTGGCAGGTAAAATTCGCCAGTAGGGGTAGTCGACCAGGAATTTGGGTCGATACCAAAAGGTGACGTACCAAGCGCAGGTACAGGATTTTGATTGTTTGGTAAGACCCATTAGTGATTTGGGCAGATAGCCCGCCTGCAAAGCAGCAGGACGCGTCGTCAGTGAGGCCAGGAAATTGGATCGAGAAAGTGCGCGGGGCGGGTGACAGAGCACCGCTCAGGGTATGGATGAGTCGAATAGGTGTGGGTAACATGGTATAAGATCGGTAAAATTGACGAAGTGGAAGCCGGAGAATCGAGACCGCAGAATATGTAGGGATGGAACGATCACCCTTCACGCTCTCCGCTTGCCCCATATACCGCCCCACTAGAGAACGAGCAATAGTCATTGTTGAAAGGAATGTATGTGTGATGTATGAACGGCTGAAGGGATAGCTTCCTGGAATAAGTGAGGAGATGGGATGATATCAGTAATCGCGGCAGCACAAGATCTGCCAGCAGGGCCGAGTGCGCACTCGCTCTGGAGGCTGTATGCTAGATATTTGGCGTAGAAGATTATCTTAAAAGGTGCTTCATTTTTAAGACTCCTCTACCAAAAATGTTATATAGCCACCATCACCCTAGGTCGAGTGACGTCATAGCGGAACCAAGTAGTTTATATGCAGGGTCCAGTTATCTCTCTTTTGTTGAGTCTTGGCCTTGGTTCCCTATGGACGAAAGTGAGTCAGCAAATTCGGGAGCTTTGACTCTTCAAGTCACCGAGTTCCGTTTCAATTATTATTATTTTTTGTTAAAAATAAGAGCCCTCGAGCTTTATATCAAGTAAATTCAGTGAACAAGAGCTCTGACTCTCGAGTCACGAATGTAGAAAGATGCTGGGGTAAGTATGTAAGGACAAGCGGATGGCAGTTCAGATCGAGAGAGGCGTTTCACCCCCAGGATGCGAGATGCCAGATGGAAGTTACGATTTTGAGTTAAGACAGTGTCTTCGATCACTTGGTTCGGAGATATTGCTTTTCTTTTTTGGTCATGTTCGACACCCCCTGTTCTTTTATGGAAAACTATGCCCTCGTTAACGAATAAAGTTAGCGCAATGAGAAGGGGAGGTGACTGGATAAGCATGCTTAAGTGTTAGTTTCTGGTAGAGTTTTTTTTTGGAGTTGTTATGTCCGAGTACGACATTTTAGATTTTTTCAAGAAAATTCGTTGATGCAGGGCATGTTGTATGTGTATTTCTGGTGTGGCAGCTGGTATTACCTGCATGGTTTCATTGTTATTGTTTTTTCATTTGCGAAATATGTGTTAGTGTAACATAAAAGATAGGAAGTAACTTTAGAGTAACCTCGCTCCTATGTACGATGAAGGAAATCGAATCTAATTTTTTCATGTAATCCTCCCATAATGAAGGGAACAGTTGTTTTAATTTTCTTTGTGATTTGAAAACTTAGCTTCTTTTGTTCGGGTGTATTACAGCCGCAACAATGTGCGGGCTTGTAATAGCTTTCCTTCTACGTACAATATATATGTCATCGCTTAGGGCTACAAACTAGAACAATTTTTTTTTTGTTTCTGCGATATTTTGAGTTTTGGGGCCCATCAGCATGTTACGGAACACCCTGTCTGCAGTAGTTTTTTTGTGCTGGAATTGAGCGACGAATTACCACGGATGAGTGGAGATCCAGGGAGATTGCCGGTACTAGTTTCACCAAAGATGGTTAAGTGAGTACATCGGTAGTAGTCAGAACTTAGTGAGGGCATTATAATTTCGGCGATGCAAGGCTTAAGATTTCCGTAGGGAGAATACCAACCCTGGATAATTATGTTACGGTATGGAAACGGAGAAGACCAGGAGAAGAGGATTCCAAGAGGAATGGAATGCAGGCCAGTAATCACGGAGGATTATACCCGTGTGTTAAATGGAATGTTGCTATGTGCTATGGTTTATTTGGCCGCTTGCAATGGAATACCCCTAAACCAGCTCCAGTCGACTACCAGCCGCCTGTATGGATGAAGCCGCCGCGTATACCGATGGAGAACCTCATGCCTTCCCTCGTATGCAACATTACCGAGAATGCAAGTTGCACTTAACTACTGCTGACGAGTCATACACATTTGACCGTGTGGTTGGAAGCAACGCTTCCCCGTATCCAGCGACATCCCGAGTTCGATCACCTATAGAGTAAGTGCGGGTTAGTGATTCGCTCTCCGTTCGATCAGTGGCGTAGGTAGCGGAACTGTTGCGGACTTAATCATAGCGCTCAAGTGATGACTGAGTTTGTTAATTGTATCTATTGTACGTATTGCGAGGTTATATTATAGGTAGTTCATAGGGTTTAATATTTTTCTTTTGTGTGAATGTTCCGAGGAAACAGCGTCAATCGCTATATGATGGAAATTATAATGTTACATGAGCGGAGCTGCTGAAGCGCGCTCCGATAAAGATACCTGCGCGTATCTAGGCAGGCGGATATGATCTGAAGGGTTTCAAAACAATACACTAGAGGCGGAGAAAGGAGTGGGTTCTTTCAGAACCGCACTCTTTCTTAGAAAAAGGGGGTGATGTAATAATCCGACGGATTATTACTGCTGGGTCTTAGAAAAATTTGATTTAATCCAAATTGAAAGTCTTATAAATCATTATGTCTAGAAACAAACATACAATATGTTAGATATGTCTAGAGGCGACTGTAATCTGAACCTTCTTTCCTGAAGTATTGACTCCCAGGTCAGCCATGAACCATGCTTTACAAACGACACGAGGTCAATGGTACTTCTTTCCCTGAGTCAGGAAAAGTCCACGTGGAGTTGAGAAGAGCCGTCACATACGATTCTTCCGCCTAGTTAGATTCCTATTGGCTGTTGTTATAACTTATGGGCATGCTCTGTTCCCGGTATTCTAAATTAAAGATATTTTCTAAGCTTTGCGCGTGTGGCGGCCCCCGCTTCAATGATCTCATGAAAACTAATTACTTTGAGGAAAAAAAGAGTTCTTCACCACCTACTCGTTCGGTAAGTCCAGCCAGCTTCATGTCCACCGGGATGTTACATTGTTGCATTAATTCAAGTCATATATTTTATTTAGATTCCATACTCAAAATGATCAAAATATTTTCAATTTCTTTTTATTGTGGTTGAGATAATGTCTCTATAAAGTAATAAAGTAACTCTCCAGTCAAGTCATGTAGAACATTAATTCAGATTAATTTGTGTTACGGAATCATTTTTTTGAAATCAATTAATATCCTGTTTGCCAAGATTTAAACAAATTAAATTCATGAAATTTATAGAGATTAAGTTAATTTCATCAATTTGTGTTCATATAAGTCAACAATGAAATTATTCAAATTCAACCTACATTAAATTTTGCTTGTAGTATTGTAAAAGGAAGAAACCCGGAGCTGTAGGTAGCTTGCGTAGGAGTAGTTTGGAGCATTGAATTGGCTCATAGTTAGAACTCAGTTGTGTAGCAAAATTAAACGTAGAATTTGTGCAACAAGGGGTATGTTCCCTAGGGCTGAAGCAGCGCTGGACTTGTTCGCGTCTTTCGCGTAAGTGCTAGTTCCTTTAAAAATCATTTTTGTGAAAATTCCATAAAACATCCATAATTTAATCCGACGTAGAAATCAAGTGTTTAAATTCTTTGTGCCTTATTTCTAAGTGATCTCTGATAAGCGGAATTACAATTGAACACATATATTAATAATATAAACATTGGCGGGTGGAGAGTGATCTGAAGGTTAAATAACCACATTATATTATATCGCCGATTCAGAGGTTGAAGTCAATGTAACAGTTGTTCTTTGGCAATCAAAATGCACTCACCCTCTTGGTCTAACATCACAATTCCCTCTCGAACCCTTTGTAAGGCAAACTACCCCTACGCAAGCTACCCACAGCTCCGGGTTTCTTCCTCTTACAATACTACAAGCAAAATTTAATGTAGGTTGAATTTAGATAATTCCTTTGTTGACTTTTATGAACACAAATTGATAGAATTGATTCAATCTCTATAAATGTCGTGAATTTAATTTGTTTAAATCTTGACAAACAGGATATTAATTGATTTCAAAAAAATGATTTCCTAACACAAATTAATCTGAATTAATGTTCTAGATGATTTGGATGGAAAACTACTTTATTACTCTATAGAGACATTATCTCACCCACAATAAAAAGAAATTAAAAATATTTCAATAATTTTTAGCATGGAATCTAAATAAAATATATGACGTGGATTTAGAGTGTTCAATTGTAATTCCGCTTATCGGAGATCACTTAGAAGATATGATAGAGTATCAGGTGGTTAGGCTTACCCCAGGTTACCAGAAAGAGAGGAATCGTTCTTAAATTATAAGTATAATCTATCAATCATCGGCGTGATCGAGCGCGAAATCGATGACTGTTCCGTTGGTAATTAGCTTTCACTGATTTCAACTCTCTTAAGAGAACCGAAGCTTTCGCTGGCGAAAGGGGTAGAACTAGCGACTTTGATAACAGTTTCTCAGGTTCCCACTTAGGGTGAACCTGAATTAGACGCTTTTAAATCTATTCATATCATTCCCATTTCTGAATTTCGGATTAATCTTATGATCGTTTGTAGGATTTTGATTACTGAATTTTGGTAGCTTTTATTCAATATATTGTTAAGAAAGGTCTTTTGCTTTATTTTGCCCCACGTTGGGCGCCAATTGTTAAGAAAAGGTCTTTTGATTTATTTTGCCCCACGTTGTGGTGATAATTGATATAAAAACTCTTTATTGAGTTTATTCTTTAATTATGATTTGAATTAATTTGAATATTGATTTGAATATTTCAATGTTTTGCATTCTACCGGCTAGCTTTTATTTGTATTTTAAATTATGTTTGTTTTGATTTGAATAATCTAATGATTTGAATAATGAACTTTTACCTTTTTATTTTATATCTATGGAATTAAACACAATGTTCTTTGAATGTTAAAAACTTTTATATTTAAATTTCTATGACTCTATTTTTTTTATCTCGAGTATTAATTTTAACTATTTCATGTTCAAATAGATCTATGATCTAACCTCACAATTATTTACTATTTATATTTGTTTACACAGTTATAATCTACAATCTTTCTTTCAGATTTACAGACAGATAATAATACAATGGAGAAATAAAAAATAAACTTACGTTTAGTTTATATCCAAGAATATGTTTTTAAAAATGTAGGCAACGTTCACTTGGCTTGATTTTCTTATTAATTTGATAATTCACTTCATCACAACACAATTACTTTGCTATACACAAATCACAGGTAAACAATGTGGTTACTTCTTTAGAAATCAGGAACTGTTGATAATTGCTAACTTGTCTTATTCTTTTTCAAAAGATATAAAACCTTAAATGATGTATTGGAACATTGTCGAAGACTAACTATTATACGATGCTACTTGTGAATTATGGTTAAAATAACTTTTAAAAACTTTGTTCGAAGACTGGGAACACTACTTGACTTGTATAAATTACTTATTTGCTTCGGTTACTTTCAACCTTACGAAGCTACTGGAACACTTGGGTTCACCGATGTTTATCCAAAACTAAGGTTATGAAAATCTTTTGAGTAGCTTGAGTATCTTGACTCTTCAGATGTTGATGGCTAACTGACTTGGCTTGATCTTCAGAATCCTTTTATAGGCCTTCAAAAAGGACGCTAAGTATTTTCAAATATAACCAATGAGGTGCTTAGTTTACCTATCAAGAATGCTTTGTTGATTGTTGCAAACTGACAGAACTTTTACATTGTTACTAATCTGACGTCTATAAAATTGCATCGACCAATCAGAATTTAGTATTCTCTGAATTTTTAATTATTGGAGATTTTCAACTTATTTCAAATGATGATGATTCCTTCTTTTTAAATTCATATTGCCTACATTTTTCCACACACTTTGGTATAAGATAACCTATGATTAGGTTATTATTAATATGATTATTCCTATAATTATTATAAATTTGACAGTTGTCACTATTAAAAACTAATACATAATATAACATTTCTTTAACATTATGTAACTCAAATTTACTAATCCTAACTTATATCTACAACATTTTTCAATAGTTTGTGCTATCTCATGATAGTTTTCACTTTTATTCTAATTACATTGTTGTTTATTATGTTTTACATTATTCATTATATTATACTAACTATTATTTAACTTTTAACATTGTATTTAATTCCATATAATATCTTTTTATTAATCTTTTCTGATTTTCAATGTTCGGTAAGTTCTGATTTTATCATTTTATTGTTTAGGAAATGAAATCATAACAATATATTTATTATTTAATATGATTAACGAGTTTAACTGGTAATTCCTAATCACCTCTCAGCGAATACGACTTTCAGAATTTACGCTTGGATAGATATATAGATATAAAGATGTAATTGTACGAGGCGGTCCCCTGGAGGGGATCGTGGCACCGTAGTCAAAAACAGCTTCTAGGTGGACTGAAATATACATCTAGTGGTGGTAACTCAAAAGAGCCTCAAGGGTACACGGATCAACTAAGATCTTTGATACCCGAGCAGGTTCCAACAAACAAATCTAAATTCATATAGCACGTCGATGAGGTATTAACGCTACCTGAAATAATACCCAGCCGACTGTTACAAGTACGAGGTTCAGCGGTGATATGGGCTTTCAAACCTATTCACTTAACTGGAAATATTAAATCTGGTAGTTTCAGATTTATTATAAAACATACGCTCAGCTCACTGTTACAAGTGGTGGCAGCGGTGGGATTGTAAATTGAGCGTGGAAACCTTGAAATTTGGGGATCCACACATCAAATTCTACAAAAAAGAATTCACGCCGTTTCAAAGAAAAAGAAGTTATTGAACATAAGTTGTATTATTCAAGCGTAAGAAAATAATTAAAGTGTAATTGAACTATGTTGAAAGGTGATATAGGACAATAAACTGGCGTTGTTGAACCCAAGTAATTTTGCGTCGGGTTACATACGCGGACTCAGTTACATACAGGAACATCTTGAATATTTACTAACGAAAGAAATTTCCTCAATCAGCATATAGATCGTAGTACATCTGAATTGTATAATCTATACTCTGGAACTGTGAAATAAATAATCATTCCGAGTTGAAGTCAAAGATAGGTGCTTTAATTTCGCTTGGTGATGTTCTCGCTTCACAGGAATTTTTTTTCTTGTATATTGAACTGAACTAACGATTCAGGCGAAGACATCGGAACCAGCTGTTCTAGCATCAGGAGAATAATTATGTGATTGCAGGTTGTTTATGTAATTTTTTTAGCTAGTATAGTTATAGCCAGGGCTGGAGTGCGAGTTTTGTGTTAAAAACATTCGCGTATAGTATCCAGTTGATACAAATTATGTTGATGCTAGGAAGAAACAAAGTAAAGCACATCTTACAAACAGGGCATGTTAGGAAACACTGATACAACAAAACGTTGTCATTTATAGTAGATTTGGAAATTTTATATTTAAATTTCTATATTTTGACTGCTTATGAACTGGAACTGTTTTCAATTTAAACGGACTGTACCCATTCCTTTCAATTGAAAACCCTGATCCAGGGTGGGGACGAGAGCGTTAGGCTGAGGTATTGATGGAGTTGTAGGAACAGCAGACACGAGGGACGTGTATGTGCATGGATTTGTGAGTACACTGTGCTAGTGAGGGATACGGAATTGTTATCCCGGTGTACGGTTTTAGAGTGGGTAATCCCTGGGATGGAAGGGATACACCCCACGGATTTGGAAGGTCGATGGACAGGAAGAGCAAGCACCCCGACGATAGTCCAGGCTTGATCTCTTCCACACGATGAATGTCTCGGAGTGCCAGGGTGAGTACGGAGTGCTAAAGACATTGGGTATGACGCGGGTCAATGGGTATACCTTGTCTGGTAATGAAGAAGCAAGGATAGGCTCCGAATTGCCTAAGGACAGAGAGACCTGATGGCTAGTTAAAAGTCTGGCATGAGTGAGGTAAGCTGAAAATGGTTAGGCTAGGGAGGCCAGAAAGGTTTTTGTTTTTTGTGGAGAAAGTCCAGGATGGACTGTTGGGCCAGTTGTGCCATTTGAGAAAGACGGGAAATAAATCCGGAGTTTGGAAGTGAGTTTTCTTTGAGTCCAGCATGGACGGGAAGACCCGGTAGGCCAATTGTGAGTCTGGCAGGTAAAATTCGCCAGTAGGGGTAGTCGACCAGGAATTTGGGTCGATACCAAAAGGTGACGTACCAAGCGCAGGTACAGGATTTTGATTGTTTGGTAAGACCCATTAGTGATTTGGGCAGATAGCCCGCCTGCAAAGCAGCAGGACGCGTCGTCAGTGAGGCCAGGAAATTGGATCGAGAAAGTGCGCGGGGCGGGTGACAGAGCACCGCTCAGGGTATGGATGAGTCGAATAGGTGTGGGTAACATGGTATAACATCGGTAAAATTGACGATGTGGAAGCCGGAGAATCGAGACCGCAGAATATGTAGGGATGGAACGATCACCCTTCACGCTCTCCGCTTGCCCCATATACCGCCCCACTAGAGAACGAGCAATAGTCATTGTTGAAAGGAATGTATGTGTGATGTATGAACGGCTGAAGGGATAGCTTCCTGGAATAAGTGAGGAGATGGGATGATATCAGTAATCGCGGCAGCACAAGATCTGCCAGCAGGGCCGAGTGCGCACTCGCTCTGGAGGCAGTCCTGTATGCTAGATATTTGGCGTAGAAGATTATCTTAAAAGGTGCTCCATTTTTAAGACTCCTCTACCAAAAATGTTATATAGCCACCATCACCCTAGGTCGAGTGACCTCATAGCGGAACCAAGTAGTTTATATGCAGGGTCCAGTTATCTCTCTTTTGTTGAGTCTTGGCCTTGGTTCCCTATGGACGAAAGTGAGTCAGTAAATTCGGGAGCTTTGACTCTTCAAGTCACCGAGTTCCGTTTCAATTATTATTATTTTTTGTTAAAAATAAGAGCCCTCGAGCTTTATATCAAGTAAATTCAGTGAACAAGAGCTCTGACTCTCGAGTCACGAATGTAGAAAGATGCTGGGGTAAGTATGTAAGGACAAGCGGATGGCAGTTCAGATCGAGAGAGGCGTTTCACCCCCAGGATGCGAGATGCCAGATGGAAGTTACGATTTTGAGTTAAGACAGTGTCTTCGATCACTTGGTTCGGAGATATTGCTTTTCTTTCTTGGTCATGTTCGACACCCCCTGTCCTTTTATGGTAAACTATGCCCTCGTTAACGAATATAGTTAGCGCAATGAGAAGGGGAGGTGACTGGATAAGCATGCTTAAGTGTTAGTTTCTGGTAGAGTTTTTTTTTGGAGTTGTTATGTCCGAGTACGACATTTTAGATTTTTTCAAGAAAATTCGTTGATGCAGGGCATGTTGTATGTGTATTTCTGGTGTGGCAGCTGGTATTACCTGCATGGTTTCATTGTTATTGTTTTTTCATTTGCGAAATATGTGTTAGTGTAACATAAAAGATAGGAAGTAACTTTAGAGTAACCTCGCTCCTATGTACGATGAAGGAAATCGAATCTAATTTTTTCATGTAATCCTCCCATAATGAAGGGAACAGTTGTTTTAATTTTCTTTGTGATTTGAAAACTTAGCTTCTTTTGTTTGGGTGTATTACAGCCGCAACAATGTGCGGGCTTGTAATAGCTTTCCTTCTACGTACAATATATATGTCATCGCTTAGGGCTACAAACTAGAACAATTTTTTTTTTGTTTCTGCGATATTTTGAGTTTTGGGGCCCATCAGCATGTTACGGAACACCCTGTCTGCAGTAGTTTTTTTGTGCTGGAATTGAGCGACGAATTACCACGGATGAGTGGAGATCCAGGGAGATTGCCGGTACTAGTTTCACCAAAGATGGTTAAGTGAGTACATCGGTAGTAGTCAGAACTTAGTGAGGGCATTATAATTTCGGCGATGCAAGGCTTAAGATTTCCGTAGGGAGAATACCAACCCTGGATAATTATGTTATGGTATGGAAAAAGAGAAGACCAGGAGAAGAGGATTCCAAGAGGAATGGAATGCAGGCCAGTAATCACGGAGGATTATACCCGTGTGTTAAATGGAATGTTGCTATGTGCTATGGTTTATTTGGCCGCTTGCAATGGAATACCCCTAAACCAGCTCCAGTCGACTACCAGCCGCCTGTATGGATGAAGCCGCCGCGTATACCGATGGAGAACCTCATGCCTTCCCTCGTATGCAACATTACCGAGAATGCAAGTTACACTTAACTACTGCCGACGAGTCATACACATTTGACCGTGTGGTTGGAAGCAACGTTTCCCCGTATCCAGCGACATCCCGAGTTGGATCACCTATAGAGTAAGTGCGGGTTAGTGATTCGCTCTCCGTTCGATCAGTGGCGTAGGTAGCGGAACTGTTGCGGACTTAATCATAGCGCTCAAGTGATGACTGAGTTTGTTAATTGTATCTATTGTACGTATTGCGAGGTTATATTATAGGTAGTTCATAGGGTTTAATCTTTTTCTTTTGTGTGAATGTTCCGAGGAAACAGCGTCAATCGCTATATGATGGAAATTATAATGTTACATGAGCGGAGCTGCTGAAGCGCGCTCCGATAAAGATACCTGCGCGTATCTAGGCAGGCGGATATGATCTCAAGGGTTTCAAAACAATACCCTAGAGGCGGAGAAAGGAGTGGGTTCTTTCAGAACCGCACTCTTTCTTAGAAAAAGGGGGTGATGTAATAATCCGACGGATTATTACTTTTGGGTCTTAGAAAAATTTGATTTAATCCAAATTGAAAGTCTTATAAATCATTATGTCTAGAAATAAACATACAATATGTTAGATATGTCTAGAGGCGACTGTAATCTGAACCTTCTTTCCTGAAGTATTGACTCCCAGGTCAGCCATGAACCATGCTTTACAAACGACACGAGGTCAATGGTACTTCTTTCCCTGAGTCAGGAAAAGTCCACGTGGAGTTGAGAAGAGCCATCACATACGATTCTTCCGCCTAGTTAGATTCCTATTGGCTGTTGTTATAACTTATGGGCATGCTCTGTTCCCGGTATTCTAAATTAAAGATATTTTCTAAGCTTTGCGCGTGTGGCGGCCCCCGCTTCAATGATCTCATGAAAACTAATGACTTTGAGGAAAAAGAGAGTTCTTCACCACCTACTCCTTCGGTAAGTCCAGCCAGCTTCATGTCCACCGGGATGTTACATTGTTGCATTAATTCAAGTCATATGTTTTATTTAGATTCCATACTCAAAATGATCAAAATATTTTCAATTTCTTTTTATTGTGGTTGAGATAATGTCTCTATAAAGTAATAAAGTAACTCTCCAGTCAAGTCATGTAGAACATCAATTCAGATTAATTTGTGTTACGGAATCATTTTTTTGAAATCAATTAATATCCTGTTTGCCAAGATTTAAACAAATTAAATTCATGAAATTTATAGAGATTAAGTTAATTTCATCAATTTGTGTTCATATAAGTCAACAATGAAATTATTCAAATTCAACCTACATTAAATTTTGCTTGTAGTATTGTAAAAGGAAGAAACCCGGAGCTGTAGGTAGCTTGCGTAGGGGTAGTTTGGAGCATTGAATTGGCTCATAGTTAGAACTCAGTTGTGTAGCAAAATTAAACGTAGAATTTGTGCAACAAGGGGTATGTTCCCTAGGGCTGAAGCAGCGCTGGACTTGTTCGCGTCTTTCGCGTAAGTGTTAGTTCCTTTAAAAATCATTTTTGTGAAAATTCCATAAAACATCCATAATTTAATCCGACGTAGAAATCGAGTGTTTAAATTCTTTGTGCCTTATTTCTAAGTGATCTCCGATAAGCGGAATTACAATTGAACACATATATTAATAATATAAACATTGGCGGGTGGAGAGTGATCTGAAGGTTAAATAACCACATTATATTATATCGCCGATTCAGAGGTTGAAGTCAATGTAACAGTTGTTCTTTGGCAATCAAAATGCACTCACCCTCTTGGTCTAACATCACAATTCCCTCTCGAACCCTTTGTAAGGCAAACTACCCCTACGCAAGCTACCCACAGCTCCGGGTTTCTTCCTCTTACAATACTACAAGCAAAATTTAATGTAGGTTGAATTTAGATAATTCCTTTGTTGACTTTTATGAACACAAATTGATAGAATTGATTCAATCTCTATAAATGTCGTGAATTTAATTTGTTTAAATCTTGACAAACAGGATATTAATTGATTTCAAAAAAATGATTTCCTAACACAAATTAATCTGAATTAATGTTCTACATGATTTGAATGGAAAACTACTTTATTACTCTATAGAGACATTATCTCACCCACAATAAAAAGAAATTAAAAATATTTCAATAATTTTTAGCATGGAATCTAAATAAAATATATGAATTGAATTAATGCAACAATGGAACATCCCGGTGGACATAAAGCTGGACCGAACGAGTAGGTGGTGGAGAACTCCCTTTTTCCTCAAAGTAATTAGTTTTTATGAAATCATCGAAGCGGGGGCCACCCCACACGCAGAGCTTAGAAAATATCTTTAATTTAGAATACCGGGAGCAGAGCACGCCCATAAGTTATAACAACAGCCAATAGGAATCTAACTAGGCGAAAGAATCGTATGTGACGGCTCTTCTCAACTCCACGTGGACTTTTACTTACTCAGGGGAAAAAGTACCATAGACCTCGTGCCGGTGCTTACGTTTGTAAAGCGTGGGTCATGGCTGGCCTGGGAGTCAATGCTACAGGAAAGAAGGTTCAGATTACAGTTGCCTCTAGACATATCTAACATATCGTATGTTTATTTCTAGACATAATGCTTTATAAAACTTTCAATTTGAATTAAATCAAATTTTTCTAGAACCCAAAAGAAATAATCTGTCGGATTATTACAATATGTATCAG
Source organism: Endomychus coccineus (assembly GCA_958510875.1). Classification (NCBI taxonomy): domain Eukaryota; kingdom Metazoa; phylum Arthropoda; class Insecta; order Coleoptera; family Endomychidae; genus Endomychus; species Endomychus coccineus. Next base: position 110,339,998 of record OY294069.1, read on the forward strand.
TAGATGTGCTATGAGAGTTCGGCACCAAAATCGACCTTTTTTGCATGTTAATCTCCATAAGGAAATCTGAGGTTCATTTTAGCGAAAACGGTCCCCTTCAAGGTCATCCACAATCGCGCATGCGCAGTCATATCGATGAGGGGTAGGTAGTCTATGGTTCTGTGAACTAGTCATCTGTCTATGGTTCTCGAAGTCTGTGAACTAGTCATATGTGTATGGTTCCCGAAGTCTGTGAACTAGTCATCTGTCTATGGTTCTTCCCTAACTATGGTCGGGGCAGTCTGTGAACTAGTCATCTGTCTATGATTCTTCCCTGACTATGGTCGGGTGAAGTCTATGAACTAGCCATCTGTGTACGCACATTCTACTGAAATGATTTTTCTACACACACCGAGATTCGAACCCGGGAAATAAACCCCAAAGTTAGGCGGCTTAACCGCGGAGGATTTGAAACAATTTAATGTAGTATATAAGCACTTCTACTGAAAATGAAATATTTTTCTACACACCGAGATTCGAACCCAGGAAATAAACTCTAAAGTTAGGCGGCTTAACCGCGGAGGATTTTGAAACAATTAATATAGTATATAAGCACTTCTACTGAAAATGAAATATTTTTCTACACACACGGGAATCGAACACGAGAAATAAGTTCCAAAGCCGGCTCCTTAACCGCTCAACTATGGAGGACTTGATAACAAGGGATTTTAATGTTGTAGATGTAGTCGTGGGGTATCCGGTCTGAGTGCTAAGTGTGAGTATATTGCAGCCTATGTGGTATAGGTATTTGTTTGTACATGACATCAGCCGTGTGGGTGTCTGAACACGAAGATAGAGTGTCGGGGGGCCTACAGCGAGGTATGGAATGTGAGGCTGCTTCTCCATAGAGGCAGTCCTAGCGTTTGAGAGAGTTATAATAGTGTTGTTTGTGCATGTCGTCAGTTACGTGATTTTTGAAAGAAGCTGTCACGCAGGTCTTCATCGAGGTATCTTGGGAGGGCTGCTGCTCCTCCTTCATCGAAGTGGGTGTATAGATGGAATGTTATACAGTATGAAAATGATATCTTCTGCATTTCTCAAATGCTATGTTTATAAGGAAATTACTTTCAAGACGTTTACTCAAGCTATCTGTACCTTACTTGATTGCTATATTAAAAAATGCGATTTCAATCATCTTAAACATATAGATATATAGATATTATTTTCAGTATACAAAATGGAGTTGGGAGACTTCAATGGGGTATGGAATGTGAGGTTATACAGATTATTTATGTATGACGTCAGTCATGTGAATTTGAACGAAGCTGTCGCGAGGTGCAGTCTCCAATGAGGCGGGAGTATAGATGGAATGTGAGGTTATACAGAGTGTGTGGTTATAATGTCTATCACGCAGGTCTTCAGCGAGGTATCTACCCCGCGCGAGTCTTTAATGGAATGTGGGGTTGTTTGTACATGCCGTTTGTCGCAGGGTTTTGTCTGAGTTATAATGATATCGGCCGCGGTGCATTGTCTGCCCCCATAGGTCTTCAATAAGGGGGCCATAACATCTAACATGTGATAGTTAACCGCTCAGTTATGGAGAACTTGAGAACAAGCGATTTTAATGTTATAGATATAACCGCGGGTCTCGAGTGATAAGTGCGAGTATATTGCAGTCTATATGATGCAGGTAATTGTTTGTACACGACGTCAGTCATGCAGGTATCTGAACATGCGGGGGACGAAGTGTATGTCACAGAGCCTACAGAGAGGTATGGAATGTTAGGCTGCTTCTTCATAGCGCCAGCCCTAGGGGGTTTTGAAAGAGTTATAATGGTGTTGTTTGTGCATGTTGTCAGCCACGTGATTATGAAAGAGGCGGGTATTCATCGGAGGTATCAGTAGATCCGGTATTTTCTGATATAACTGATTCAACCCCGGCGACCATAGTTTACGAACGATGATGACGTCATCATCGTTCACGAACTATGATGGGCTAATGAGGAATAAAATGTGAATAATCATGATGATTGTAATACATTCATGCACATGTTTTATCGCATGATTCAACACATGCTTTAACATTCAGACACATGTTTCAGTATTCAGATACGTGTTTCAGACACGTGTTTCAACATTCTGACACGTGTTTCAGCATTCAGACGCGTGTTTCAGACACGTGCTTCAATATCCAGACACGTGTTTCAACATTCAGACACGTGTATCAGACACGTGTTTCAGAATTCAGACACGTGTTTCAGACACGTGTTTCAATATTCAGACACGTGATTCCTTCGCGAGCACGACTTTTACAAACTTCATATGTTAAAGCGTTTATTTATACATACATACAGACAGTTACGTAAAAGTTATAATGATAAACACATTTTTATTTTCGCGGGTTTAATCAATTTCAATGGAAACATATAAGCAAGGAGTTTTAATGGAGATCAAGTCCGTTTCCCAACCACCCAAGAGGTAGAACTTATGGCACGTTGCTTTTTTTTGATAAAGTGGAAAGCATCCCCAGGAGGCCTACAAACCACGTGTGAGATGTATGAGAAATGAAATATCGATATTTATTATATCATTTATTCTGAAAAAAGCACATTTTCATTTTGGGAGTATGATATTGAGAAGTCAATCTTGCAGATCATCAACATGCTGGGCTGCATACATATATTTTCCTCCATCGTATATGGAACGTCAACCAATCACAAATCATATAAACTGCGTACAACAGCCGTATAATTATGTTAATATATTCAACCAACAATACTTAATCTATCTCCATCATCATATTTGAGATTGTATAATGTCCCCAGGGAAGCGTAGCAAAAGCTCCAGGGATCAAGTATCGTTTATCGTCGTTGGGGGATAGCGCAATTTTCAGATTTTGAGTGACTGATACCTCTTTCCACTCCTCGAGGCACTCAGCATAGTCATCAAAGTCGATTCTGTTTTTGACAACGGAAAATTTTATTCCCTTAGCTGTTTCTGTTACCCCATAGTTCTTCATTATTTCTACAATTTCAAATTCTTCGTACTCGGCATTTCTCAGTTCCTGAAGCTTCATACTAACATCATCATCAGTAGTTAGAACCTTTATTGCGTATAATTTAGCTCGGAGACCCACAAAATCGGTCATAGGAGTTCCATTGCATTCGTACGATATCTCTGCATGGTGACGGTCGTGTGTTGTTTAATCATATCGTTTATCAATTCTTTTGATATACAGATTGGTAAGTTCGTTCCATATATTTATTTCTATATAATTTCTGGTATTCCTAATATAAAACTAGTATAGGATGGATAGTGGACAATATGGGGAAGCGGGATTTATTCCCGATTTTAAGAAATCTAATAGTAAAACTACAGTAAGTAAGAATATTTCTAATATCGACATAATACACAATGAAGTTATGTCAGATGATATATTATCTGATAAAGTAGATAAAAACCACTATTCTTCAAATGAAAAAGAATCTGATTATACGTTGACTCCAGATATCAACAATACATCAAACACTCAATCAATGAATTATTATAAAGAACTAATTAGTAATAAGTATAATACCGATTTTATTCAATTATATGAAGGTCCATTTTATGCTTACATTGAGCATGAGAATAAAAATGTCGGAAAACTCCACCCGATGTCAATAGGACATCTTATACATCATGAATTAGGCTTAAAACATAATGTTAAAGAAGTCAGTGCGGTAGGAAAAAATAGGATAAAGGTACAGATGAACTCAATAAAAGACATCAATAAATTAACAGTGAATCCGATTTTAAAAGCAAAAGGCTTCATTGTATATGTTCCCAAACATTTAACCGAAAAAAAAGGCGTTATTAGATTTGTTGACACGGATTTCTCCGAGGATTATTTAAAACAAAATATTGAAAGCAAATGTCCAATCAAACACTGTAAACGTGTTTTGCGCAAAGTAACTATTGACAATACCGCAACTTTAGTTCCGAGGCAAACAGTAATTCTAACTTTTTTCGGCAATAAGTTACCAACACACATTTTTATCAATAGTGTCAGATGTCCTGTTGAGCCATTCATACCTAATGTACTCCAATGTTTCAAATGTCTGCGTTTTGGTCACGTAGCAATGCAGTGTAATAGTAAAGAGACTAGATGTAAAACTTGCGGTGATTTACACGAAGGAGAGTGTGATAAAATTAGTCCTCTATGTTGCCATTGTCAGTCAACCACTCACAATGCAATTTCTAGAGATTGTCCTAGATATGCTACACAAAAAAAAATTAAAGAAGCAATGGTTTTGAATAATTTGTCATTTAAGGAGGCAGAAAAAATAATTAATAACCCTTCATATGCTAAAATGGCTACCACTAACAAGTTTCAAGTATTAGAAGATTCTAATGATGACTATAATTATGATTCTCAATTTCCTTCACTTAATCTAAGAAACACCAAAAAAAACCTTAAATCTACACAACCTTCAACATCTCAATATAGTGAGCATAAAAATGATCAGAGTAGGAAAAGGAAATTACAATCTCCTCCACCTACTCCTAGTCCACGTAGAGAATTTAACGTCAGTAACTTACCTTTAGCACCAATATTACAAAATCCCAAATATACAGATACAAACACAAGTGAGAATGTAATATTTAAAACAGTCGATAATTTAACATCTTTTATAAAAGTACTTGTGAGTAGTATACCAAATCAGGAAAATTTAGTACACATCAACGAAACTACTATTAAGCATAGCTTATCATCTATATTAACAGAAAGTTTATTTAGTAGTTTAGACAATAGAAGTAATTGACTTGCAAACTAATTTCATACATAAATGATGGACAGCAAGGATTCATTATCAATTTTGCAGTGGAATGCACGTTCTATACAATCGAATAAATACAGTTTGCTCAATTGCCTGAGCGAGAAACGGGTCGATATTGTCTTAGTGTCTGAAACTTGGTTAAAACCAAATCAAAATTTTAACATTAATGGATATAATATTGTGAGGGTAGATAGATTTGATGGTAAAGCTGGGGTTGCTATCATAATAGCTAATCATTTATTGTATTCAGTAAAAACGTTTGACGATTTGGATTATGGTGGCATAATGATTGTGGGTGTTACTCTTGAAACAAGAATGTCTCTAGACATCTTATCCATTTATCGTACGCAAGACAATGACACCAACTCTACAACTTGGAATAATTTATTTTCACAATGTAAAAATACTTTTATTATTGGTGGTGATTTTAACGCCCACCGACTTTCATGGGGCAGTTATAGGAATGATAGCCAAGGTGATGCAATTATGAACGCGATAGAAAATAACGATTTGGTGATATTGAATGATGGTAGTCCAACCACAACTAATAATAAATCTGTCATTGATCTAACTATTTGTACACCGAATTTAGTACCAAATATCAATTGGGAAGTATTGCCAGATAGTCTTGGATCAAATCACTATCCAATACTAATGAACTTTGACCATGGAGAAACAAAAACCGTTTATCCCTCTTGTCAATGGAATTTCAATGAAACTGACTGGCATATGTACAAATCAAAATTAGACATCTACTTCAAAAATGTTTCTATTGATAATGATGAAGCTAACGCAGATGAGTTATATCAAATTCTTATGAATGGTATGAATGAAGTAGGTGAAGAAGTTTTCAAGAAAAATGTTCCTTTTATTCCAAAACGTAAGCCCTCACCAGCGTGGTGGGATCACGAATGTACAGCAGCAATTCAAAATCGTAAAAATGCGTTGAATAGGTATAAACTACAACCGTCTACAGATAACTACATAGAGTGCCAGAAAATTTTTGCCACAACCAAAAAATTTCTTAAATCCAAAGCACGTGCAAGTTGGAAATGTTATTGTAGCAAATTGAATAAAAGCACACCTACGAGTTCAATCTGGAAACAGGTGAAGAAAATGAAGGGTATTATATCTAACAAAAGCACCTCAAAGATCACCAATTCAGACGCTATGGACCTTCTAACAAGTCTTACACCAGATACTGCAGAGCTGCCTATTTTTTCAAGCGTACCTAATGATAGTTTTCCAAATAATCATCATTTTTTGCAACCATTTTCCTTGGCAGAATTGAGATCCGTATTAAAAAGTAATACCAACACATCACCTGGCTACGACCATGTAGTATATCCTATGATCAAGAACTTACCTGAGATAGGTGAATATTTACTTCTTGAAATATTCAATAAAATGTTTCTTTTTGGCAATGATGTGCAAGAGCTCAAAACTATTACAATCGTACCTATTCCCAAGCACAACGATAACGTGACCAAGTTCAGGCCAATTTCATTGATATCATGTATATCAAAAACACTTGAAAGACTAATCAAATTACGTTTGGAATGGTGGTTGGAACACCATAAGTATTATCCCACGTATCAATATGGTTACCGATGCGGAAAAGGTACAATTCATGCCGCAGGACAGCTAATAACAGACATACAAAAGACACTTTCTGCCAATGATTATCTTGGAGCTCTATTTTTTGACATCGAACATGCTTATGATTCTGTTAATTTAAACATTCTTGAATCTAAATTGCGTAATATTCAAATACCACCTCAAATTGCTAGAAACATAGTGAACTTGTACAGAAATAGAAAGCTATATATAAAAACGAACGACGGATCTAAATTAGGTCCCAGATATGTTTCAGCTGGCTTACCACAGGGCTCAGTCCTCAGCCCTATTCTATTTAATATTTATACCAACGATTTGGCCACATTTGGTAGATTTATATTTGTTCAATACGCCGATGATATTGTTGCTTACTGCATTGAAAGGAGCATGGAAAACTGTCACACGTCTCTTAATATCTGTATGAAAATTATTTTAGCCTGGGCTAACAAAAAACAATTTAACTTATCCGCTACTAAGACCTGTGTAACCATTTTCACGAGGCACAGAATTCCAGCGTACAACAGTCTTAAATTGGCCAATCAAGACATTCGATATTGCAAGGAAGTTAAATATCTCGGTTTCATTTTGGACACAAAGATGTTATGGACTCCACATATTAAATACTTAATTTCCAGATGTGAAAAGACACTCAATATCTTACGATTAGTCACAAAATTGTCTTGGGGAGCAGATATAAGTACAGCTCTATTATTATATCGGACCACTATACGTTCTATTATCGACTATGGCTGTATTTTTTATGGATCTTGCAACAATACCATGCTGAAAAGATTGGAATGTGTACAAAATAAAGCTTTACGTATATGTTGTGGAGCCATGATTTCCACCCCAATTTGTGCCTTACAGGCTGAGTGCAATGAATTACCATTAACTCTACGTAGACAATTCCTTGCGTATAAATTCGTTATTAAACTGCGAGCATCATTTGATGAAGAACTGAGTATTAGAATAACAAATTTATGTACGGATAACCTGACAAGTTCATATTGGAAAAACCGAAATTCTCCTCCTTGTGCACAAGCTGTTGAATCAATGGGTGACATATCACAATTTTTATTTAATAACAGCTGCTATAATTATTTTTGCGGACCCTACAAGCAAATATTGCTAGATATCCCTGTCATTCTACCTAGCTATTCTAAGATAGATAACTTGAACCGTAAAATATTACTCCAAGAATTGGAACATTACGAAAATTTTAAAAAAATCTACACAGATGGCTCAAAAATGCCTGAATCAGTGGGTCTCGCTATTTATATTCCCGATGATAATCATACAATAAATTTTCGACTATGTAAATTTTCTTCCATATTCACTGCTGAGGCTATGGCGCTATTACAAGCTTTGAACTATTGTCAGCGTTGTGTAGCTAAAGAAACGATTATATTATCAGATAGCAAAAGCGTATTGAAATCATTAAAAAACGTTAACCGTAAGAGTTCGCCCCTTATTCTAATGATAGTCCGGAAATACATGGAATTACTTGAACAAAATTATAGTATTATTTTTGTTTGGGTTAAAGCGCATTGTGGAATAAAGGGAAATGAAAAGGTTGATCTGTACGCAAAGCAAGCCACCAATTCTGAAAACTATCTACATAAAGTCACACCACACAGTGATTTCATCTGCAACTACAAATCAGAGATTAGGAGAACATGGATATTACTTTACAAACAGCAAAATCTGCGAAAACCTACAAACTATTTTTTGATTCATCCAGAAATTCCAAGAAAATCATGGTATCACAAAACGTTACAATTGCCAAGAAAAATATACACCACTATCGTCAGATTGAAATTTAATCATGGTCGCTTTCCTGCACATTTAAATTATATTAAAATACTTCCCACAAATCTGTGTGAATGTGGCGAAGTAGGTGACCTTAATCATTTGTTTTTTAATTGTCCGCTCCGTCAATTGGAAACTGCAACCTTAATAGAACAGTTAAGGCCGTACAACTTAAATTACCCGTTAAATATAAACTACTTGCTAAGCACTCAAGACATAAGCTTATACCAACTGCTGTATAAATTTGTTGTTTCTGCTAGGTTAGATATTTAGTATTTGTGTAACCTCCCTCTCAACCTATGTTAAAAACCTGGACATTACCCATGGTCTTCCTATGTTTTGTGTAATAAGACGTTATGAGAGACCCCTTAACGTGAAAAGTATCCCTGTCTATAATCCCTTGAGTTTTTTAGATGGATGATTTGTAATAACTAAGTTTTATGACGCTGGCAATGGCACCCTTACTATATTCTGAATTCTTTTATTCCAATTAATTATTGATATTGTACCCTTGCTGTACGTGACAGAGGCTGTTGGCTAAAGGTTAAGACCAAAGCCATATAATTAGAAAAAAAAAAAAAAAAAAGAGTTCCATTGTTCTCATCCTTCATCTTTCCTAATACTTTCTTATTAACGAGGGGGATGTCATAGATGTTATCAGGCTGGTAGTCGCTGGTTTCGAAGTATTGATGACAGTCGCGCTTCATCATAACATAAGGATCTTTCCTCAACTCATATATGAGAGAGTCTGTATCTGTATACAGTATAGAACAGCTATCCCCAAACGCCCGAATCATGTATCCATAATGGAAGTCATAGATGCTCGTCTTAGCCAAATCCAATATAGACATTCCTAAATAAATAGGTTTATTTAACCACACTTCCAACTTGTTTAGCTTAACTGCTACCAAATTCTCATTGAAAATGGTGCAGTTCTTGAACTCGGGCTTAGAAATATATGATTCAGCTCCATACCGCCCACCCCACTCGGTTAGTAAGCGGACGTTCACTCTTTTGCGAATATTTTCCATTGTCTTACCAAATACCGCATTATTCATCAATTTGAATAGATTCTTCTCGAACTCATTCTTCGCAGCCTTTCGAAGGTTAGTATTCAGATCAATATAAGATTTCAACCATGGAGCTTGCTTAAATTCCAAAATTCTATGAACTTTTTTCAGCACCAAACCGTTTTCTAACGCTTGCTTAAGGCTACGGTAATGGATGACATACTTCTCCTTAGGGTGAAGTGTTGCCATCAATTTTGATGGTGCATTTGATGAAGCGGGGACGTTGCCTGTTTGAGGATCAATATGTAGAGGGCAGAAGGGTAAATCTTTATGTTGATCATGCAGATGTTTAGGGTACTCCAAATCGACTTCTAAAATATATCCTACAACAGAATCATCTGGAATTGTAGTAACGTCAATATTTGCATCACACCATTCAAATCCGCCATATGGGAGAGCTTGACTCATGGCCCAACCATACTGGTTATTGACGTCATAATACATCAAATAAGAATCAGCTTTCGATGGATTATAATTTGGCATATATTTATTGTTGGCGTGGGCTCTACGCTTAGAACATACTTGACAGAGTCCACCTCTAATCCCTTTCTCAACGAATAGAAATATATCGAGGTCTATGAGAAGCTCCAGTTCTTGTTTCGTATGTTTCAGCATCGCATCCCAAGTGAAGCCAGGTAATGTAAAGTAGTGTGCAGGATCCAGATTATATGTTTGATGACAGCTAGTTCTGAATTGCTCGAAAACATCCGCTAGAAGCATTATGTCCGTCTTCATGTACAAATCGACATATTGCCCCAAGTTTCTACATCCAAATTTTTCCCATATATGCTGAGCTCGCTGGTATAATCTTCGAGGGCACGGCTTATCTTCTAATTTATTGTAGGAAGCCTCAATTGGTGGTAGAAAAGACTCGGAGAATCTATCAAACGAGTCGATGTGATCATAGGGCATCACCCCCTTCTTAGTTAATAGCATCAATTGCTCATCACCAAGTTCTTCAAACTGGCATTTTAAATTAGGGAAATCTATCAAGTATGACGCCAGTTTATCCAGAGAGGACCTCATAAACCTGAATGAATCGATGAATCGGAGTTGAATGGGGGTATCATCGACATGTTTGGTGAAACTAATGTATTTTTCCTTTGTTATCGGAAGCAAATCGATTTTACCGTCCATTCGCGAGGCTACATCTTCAATTATGAAGTTAGCATCATAATTGCTAAGATTATGAAAAACTACCGGAACAACATGCGTATCCTGGTAGTTAATGTTGCAACCTTCCTGTGCTGCTCCTCGATAATTTCTCAGTGGTAGCAGGTGAGTAGAAGGTTAACGTGTCTACCCCTCTTCTCCTTCGTAAGGTAAATAAGTAATGTAACGAATGACTTTCCACTTTTATTTAAGATGTATACGTTGATGGAGACTTCATTCTGCTTCTCAAAGTTAGGGATCTGACGCATTGTCATAGGAAATTGAACCCCTTTCAATTTTAATACTTCCTTGTAGTGAGGGTACGAACTAACTCTATCTGAATGTGGGTTAGTAGTAGGATGTAACCCAGCTGTTACAGCCCATGCGAAACATGCATCATCATTATTTTTCACATTGATGCATGCCTCTTTACGTTTGATCTGAGCGGGTAAATCGATATATGAAGATCCCAGTTGAGGGGTGAACTTGTTGATATTCACCCCCAAATTGATAATCTTCGTCAACGCCCACCCATTTCTCTTTCTTGGAACTCTTCCAATTGGGTCAATATCGGCTTCACTATCTTTTCATCAAACCAACTATTCAGGCAGGTGTCCCGAAAGATTGGAGAATTGGATGTGGTGAAGTATTTGAAGTCCGTCAATACCTGCTTCGCTTTGACGATGTGGAATTCTCCACAGAATACGGCATTAACTTTAACCGCCTCGTCGTTCTTGAGGGCATTCTGTATTCTCCTCTTGGAAAGAGCTTTACAGTCCCCTAGAAACGCTTTAGGATCCTTATGTTTCAAGTTTGAAAGGATCCCAGTACGGATGCGGTTGTTGAATGCAGACAAAGATTCAGTCGAATGAACTCGATCCCGCGCTGTTCCTTTTCTCGAATCCACACCAGAACCCCTCTTCTGCTCAGATTTTATCTGGATCCGCAGCGTCTTCAGAGCTCCCAATGCTGATAGCAGCTGCTGCTTCTCTCCAATAGTTTTCGCCGATTTTAAGGCTTTATGAATTCTCCTTATTCCTAAAGAGCATTTCCGCAATCCCTCAGCAGCCACTGCTCCATCATAGTGTGGTGTTAGAAGGCTGAGTAGAGCCGCGATATGCCTCACCAAATCAGTGAAAATGGGCATCTTGATCTGCGGTAGAATTGAAAATTAGTAAATGTTATCGTCTGAAAAAATGGATAAAGACCATCTCCAACTTCCACCCCTGAGAATTATTGAAGGAAAACTCGAGTGATATATACCTAAGGAACTCAGGAGTTCCTGAAAATTCTGAAGGAATCGCCTTCGCAAGACTCAGTCAAAAACCAAAAGGGCTACATTTGGGTATTGTGTAATAGCAGAAAAGGTCCTAAGACAAGAAGTCGAGGTACAATGGCACAGTACCTTTCCGGAGAACCCTTTGAGCGACTTGCTATAGATATTCTCGATCAAATTCCTTTGAAAGATAGAGGAAACAAATACCTAATGGTTGTAATGGATTATTTTTCCAAATGACCCGAAATAGCACCTGTAGTGCATGCACAGCCAAATAAGTAGCTTAAAGAGACATATACCTGGCGCTGGTCATTACACCTCTTACTTACATTCCCACTATATACATTATTGTCATTCGTTAAGGATTGTTTCAATTTAATTAAAATATGAATAAACAAACTAGAAGCAAATGATTTTTATAAACAAATAATTCAATTAGCGGACAAACAACCAGTATACTTAAAAAATTTCTGATCACCACAAGCTCAAAAAAATGAAATCACAAAACAAGTGAATAATTTAATTGAAAACGACATAATAGAACCATCAGTTAGCCCTTTGCTCATAGTAAAAAAAAACAGAGGGTAACACGCCGAAATGGAGACTAGTAGTAGATTATAGACAATTAAATAAAAAAATAGTAACAGACAAATTTAACTTACCTCATATCGAAGATGTATTAGACCAATTAGGCGGAGCAAAATATTTTTCTATACTAGACCTGGCCAGCTATTTCCATCAGATAGAATTGGTACAAGAATCTCGCCCACTTACTGCATTTTCAACCAACACCGTTACCATTACCAATTCAAGAGGCTACCCTTCGGGCTAAACATCTCTACCAGTAGTTTTTCACGGATGATGACAATAGCAATGTCAGGTTTAAGCGCCGATGCTTTTTTATACGTCGACGACATTATAGTCTTCGGATGTAGTTTAAAACATCACAACCAAAATTTAACAAAAATCTTTGAAAGATGTCGGTTGTATAATCTCCAATTGAACCCCGCAAAATGTAATTTTTTGGAAACTGAAGTGTCATATTTGGGGCATTTAATATCAAACCAAGGAATCTTACCCGACCTCAAAAAGTACGATGTTATAGAAAATTACCCAATACCAAAGTCAGCAGATGCGTCAGACGGTTCATTGCATTCATGAACTATTACCGTAGATTCGTTCGTAATTTTGCCGATATTGCTCGTCCATTGAACGAAGTATTAAAGAAAATCGTTAAATTTGCTTGGACAGCCGAACGTGACAAAGCCTTCACTAATCTTAAAACGAAATTGACGAGTCCGCCGATTCTCCAATACCCAGATTTTTCGAAACCATTTCTTCTCACAACAGATGCGTCAAATTATTCACTAGGATGCGTTCTCTCGCAAGGAGAACTAGGAAACGACAGGCCTGTAGCTTACGCCAGCAGAGGTTTAACAAAACATGAACTGAATAAACCGGTGATAGAAAAAGAATTGTTAGCAATTCATTGGGGAATTACTCATTTTCGCCCATATGTATATGGCCAAAAATTTATTGTCGTAACTGACCATCGGCCTCTCGTCGGGTTATTTACACATAAAAACCCGTCATCTAAACTAACTCGGATGCGTCTAGATTTGCAAGACTGAAACTTCGAAATCAAATATAAACTCGGTAGAGAAAACACGAACGCTGATGCATTATCGAGAATCAAACTAGACTCGAATATGCTGGAAGCAATGATCCCAACTGTACTGGCCATCACTACTCGTTCATTAACTAAACAAATTAACAACAACAAACTTGAAAACAACTCACCAGATTCAAGTGACAATATCAGCCAACAGCCTAATAAGTTGGGTACGTGGGAAGTTACATCCTTAATCGACATAAAAAACTTAAAAAAAATTCAATTCCAAATAATAAAAATAAAAAATGTTTTTATACAATGTACACAAAATGCAATATTAATAAAATTACCAAGCGATAATCCGGAGCAAAGCTTAGGCATTGCACTGGAGAAACTTGAAAAAATAAAATTAGCAATGGCGCAGGTACCAAGCGATAATCTAAAGCAAAGCTCAGGCATTGTATTGGAGAAACTTGATAATTTGAATGAAGAGCGAGAGTCTACCCGCTCAAAGTTTGCACTAGTATTAAATGATGAGTTATTTGAATATATAGAAATTTCGAAATTCAAAACCGTATGTAACAATAGATATAGAGAAAATAGTGGGAAAATTCAAATTTTATTACAAAGATCACCTCAAAGAATAGAATCATTACAGTTACAAGAGGAGTAGATGAACATTTCTACTTCGGCGACAGGATATCCGGTCTCCACATCCGGTCTAGCTGTGAATGTGCATACCATAGAGCTGAAAGTTATAGAGCTAACCCCAAGTCAAAACCATAGAGCATTAAGCGGACCTAAGGTACAGACTGTTTCGTAGAGGTGGCGTCACCAAGTGACAGCTGTCATGGCGACCATAAGGTCCAGCTGTCATGGCGCTCATAAGGTCCAGCTGTCATGGCGACCATAAGGTCCAGCTGTCATGGCGACCATAAGGTCCAGCTGTCATGGCGACCATAAGGTCCAGCTGTCATGGCGGCCATAAGGTCCATCTGTCATGGCGACCATAAGGTCCAGCTGTCATGGCGACCATAAGGTCCAGCTGTCATGGCGACCATGAGGTTCAGCTGTCATGGCGACCATAAGGTCCAGCTGTCATGGCGACCATAAGGACCAGCTGTCATGGCGGACCTAAGGTATAGATTGCTTCGTAGAGATGTCGCCATCAAGTGACAGCTGTCATGGCGGACCTAAGGTACAGATTGCTTCGTAGAGATGTCGCCACCAAGTGACAGCTGTCATGGCGACCATAAGGTCTAGCTGTCATGGCGACCATAAGGACCAGCTGTCATGGCGGACCTAAGGTACAGGTTGCTTCGTGTAGGTGTCGCCACCAAGTGACAGCTGTCATGGTGGGCTATAGGTACAGGCTGCTTCGTGTAGGTGTCACCACCACGTGACAGCTGTCATGGTGGGCTATAGGTACAGGCTGCTTCGTGTAGGTGTCACCACCACGTGACAGCTGTCATCGAAGGTACAGGCTGCTTCGTGTAGGTGTCACCACCACGTGACAGCTGTCATCGAAGGTACAGGCTGCTTCGTGTAGGTGGCGCCACCAGTTCGGCTCGTCCGAATCCAAGATGACAGGCTGCTATCACAGGGCAGACGTGTGACGTCACAGCATAAAGGTACAGACTGCTTCGTGGAGGTGTCGCCACCAGTTCGACTCGTCCGACTCATGCGACTCGTACGGTTTTGAAATCACATGATCTGTCACGCGGTGAGATATGGTGTCTGTCACTTCGACGGAGTGTCTGTCACAAGGTGTCATGGTGGCTATCACGTACCATAGAGCTGAAGGTTATAGAGCTAACCCAACTCAAAACCATAGAGCATCATGGTGGTGGAAAGAGTTGTCATGGTGTCTGTCATGGAAGGTCTTCATCGAGGTGTCATGTCGCGTCTTGGAGGGCGTGACGTGGTGGATCCATGAAGCATCTGTCACGCGAACTGTCATGACGGATCTATGAATGTCAACCATAGCTTTATAGAAATCAAATGAAAAGTCTTGATATGCAGAATGTTAATTTTATTGAATTGAAGATCCTGCGATCATAGTTTACGAACGATGATGACGTCACGGGAGGCATTTATTGTTTCAATCCGGCGACCATAGTTTACGAACGATGATGACGTCACTGCTTCGAACCGATGACAGTAACTGATTCAATCCGGCGACCATAGTTCACGAACGATGATGACGTCATCATCGTTCACGAACTATGATGGTCAGATGAGGAATGAAATGCGAGTAATAATAATGATATCTACTCATTATTCATCACATTGATATTGAGAACTCTATGTGTAAATGTGAATAGTTGGAGGTTATGATAAAGATATCCAGTAAGTTTGTAAATGTGTCATTATGCATATATCTTTTGAAGAATACACACGTATACTTTGAAAATTTGTGGAGAAAGTTCATGAACTAAGAAGACACTTGAATTTTTACGAAGATAAAATAAAAGTTATAAGACTGTTGAATACATTTACAAGTGTAAAAAGTGAAGATAATGATGGAAGTGGGGATGTTAAAAACAAATTTCGTGATTCTAACCACAATTCTGAATGGTATTCTATACGCGAACGTTCCCCAACACGTTGAGCGCATTTATATTTGTCTGAAGGATGTTGCAACCGATGGTGGTGGGGGGTGTAACCGTACCGAATGGATTCCGATGAATTTTAGAAAAATCAACGATAATCAATTAGAGGTATTCGCATTCAACATTCCTCAAGACAATCGTACCACCATACATTATAAACTTAAACTTTTATTCTTTGATCGGAGTGAGGGAGATATGGCTGAATGGCAATTGCTCCAACAATCATCATGTTTACCACATGTCATACAAATGACAATATCAACACCATCCACACGTACATCATCCTCACTAGACGAAGAAATTTCTAAAATTTTCGCAATTTTGTATGCAATTCTATCTTCTTTATCAGTACTAATGTTGAAAATGTTTGTTAAATATGTAAAGAAGGCTATTTACCATGTAAATAAATGATTGTATGAAGATATAAGTGTTTTAATAAAACAAAAGGAATGATAATTATAATAATGTATTGACATTATCATTTGCTAGTTCATAAGCTTTATTTTTGTGATTGATAACACATTCTATCAATGACTCGATGTTGATATCACTAATCAATTGTTCACCCCCTCTTCTTCTGCGGCATGAATAATATTCCCTCTTGCATACCATTTCAAATCGCGGCGGAAATTCTATTTCACTTCGTTACCAATATCGATAGCATGAGATATGTTAGACCATTTACGTATTAATCGCATTCCTCGATTTTGTAATTTTCTGTCGGCATCACGCCAACCATCCTCCTGTCGACGCATTAGGTACCATTCTGGTCTCATATCATTCGATGTTCGATATAATCCTAAATAATATATATATTATATAAATTTTATTACAAAAAACAAAGTAATTACCTAAATTTCGTCTTTTTCCGAAATTTATAGGAGGTGGAACAATATTTGGTGCAATGTTATTCCGTAAGGTGATAACATTCATTTGAATTTGTTGAGATAAGCGTTGAGATCGTTCTTTCGCAAGACATTCACGTTCCTCAGCTCTTTGACGTTCTTGTTGTTCATAGAATTTCTCGTACTCACAATATTTCATCATAATAAATTTCATTAACGAAAACAGTTCACGTAACTCGATGACTTTAGGAGTTCGCATTTGCATCAATAATGATTCGAAATCAATAGCATCTAGAACATAATATTTCTTTCGTGCATCAGTCTTATCACAAATTTCTAAATGGTGTATATGCGGGTTTTTCCTCAACAATCTTGTTATAACACCTTTTTTAGCATGATATTTTTTGCCGCGATAACCTAACCAATCCAATAGATCTTCATTCATCAGAACGCGTTGGTTTAGTTGAATATTCCAAAATAAATAGTTTCTTTTATCGTTTCTTATATCGATCCCAAATTTTAGACACACTTCATTAACTGTTAACTTAATAAGATTGTTGGTGGACCATGTAGCCACATTTGAATCACGAACGCACGCTGCTAAGTTCATTTTTATAACTGAACATTTTCTGAAATGATTCTCTCTTACATACGTGAGAACGTGAACGTGAATAGTGAGGGTGGGGGGTAACTCTCCGTTTCGATGTCATTGCAAACGTTGATAACTGACTGATAACGTCACCAGTTGTTTCAATTTGTTTCATTTCCAGCAACCGACTACCATAGTTTACAAACTATGATCGTCGGATGTTTACATCACCACCTACCGTTTGAGAAATAAAATATCAAATATAATAATAATAATAACATTTATTGGGAAAGATACATTTTGATAGTACATCATTTAGAACTAAAATTATAACATTATGATTCATCACCTGGTTCTTCACACCAAATTCCGAACTGATCCTGTAATCGGAGAATACTCCATTATACGATCGTTAATGATAATGCAATAAGCCCTGGTGTTTTTGGGGAAATTCAGGAAACTTTCCATCTCTAGTTTGACGTCAACTGTTGATGACTTTATAGCATCGTTTTGTTTTGAACAGTCAATCACAAAAATTGCTCTATTCTTGAATGCTATATAATCTAACATGGGCTCACTTATTATTTTATTTGAAAATGATTTCTGGAAATCATAGTACATCTGGTATGCTTCCACGTATTGCTGGTCGGTGAAATTCAATTTCATTGCTTCATATGGATAACACTCTGAATTCAAGTATAATTTTACATTTAGCAAGTTTATATTATCGAAATATGCACTGTGCTTAACAGGATTATTTTTTCGATCAGTTTGGAAAGCTAGAATCACATATCTAGGACGTTCCAAATTCATTGATGTTTTAACAGCCCAAATGTCACGAGTGCTCTCCTTCATCAACGGATTTTCATGCAGATCCCAACTACGGAATGGAATCAAAATAGGCTCCTCAGCACTCAAATTCCCCAACATTTGAAATTTAACTTGATCACTTGGAAACACATGTCGCACTTTTAATGCTATCGTCTTCACATTTATTTTAGCCGTTTTCGTGCCTGTGCTATTAGTATAGCAATCGTTATCGGTTCGAGACCTTATCAAGCGCAGCTTATGTTTTCCACTCAAAACTTTGTTATAGTCAATGAATAGGCCTAGTAGAAAATTCAACGGTATCCATAAATTGATTTTATTATTGTAGACTGGACTCAATACATCCTTAAATGACCATCCAGAAATAGCTAGAGGTATAGATTCATGTTTGGCATATGTTAGATAAGCTCTACCAGGATCACGTACTTTGTCTATCTCTTTTCCATTCAATTCATAACTGATATATTCGAAGAGAAACGCTCCGAAATTATTCGTTAGTTTACATTCACCATCACCACTTGCTTCTGGCTGGAATTCTGCCTCGATGAATAAAGCAGACGAGGCCAAATCTACCAACACATCTTGTTGATTGATTTATATCTCAATTTCATCGCTGTTGCCAAAAGATGTTGTGTGGGGATAGTAGGTATGAGTTTCTTCTCGGATGATGTCTTCATTGAAGTTTGGCTCGTTGAATATTTGAAGTTTTTCCGACATTGTAACCAAGGGACTTCAAAAAATTGATATTTTCCAATGATAGTGATGCAGAAGCAACCTTCTCCCTTGAACTCGTTGTAGATAATGACTGATGACCACTATGGGTATGTCTTTTATTGCTGAATCCAAACCCATGTTCTCAAGTGATGGCTACTGCAACAACAACCTTCTCAGATGAATTCTTTTCATATAATGAGTGGTGGTGAGTATTGGATTATTATTTATTGTTGGAAGCCATAATCCCTAGCGGTCTTTTTCAACTCCAACCGTATAATAATTTCTTCTCCACGAAAATTTACCCGTTTCCAATTCTGATCTAAAATATTCAGTGTGATGTTATCGAAGGACGTCTTGCTGATGATCGGTAGATAAATAAGATTCTTCGGCTCTATATCAAAGGAAAACCCAGGTGGTACAAGAGGTGAGAACTCATATATCGTATGAGCTATCTTATTGTTATCATATGCTCCTGCGGTTAAGTTACACTCTACTCGTATTGTTTGAACTTTGATTATGTTTATAGGTCGATCAGATACGTGTAGTTCGCGAGATGTCAATTTCTTTTTGCTGAATCCCAACAGTTCGCTTATACTATCTTTAGGAATAAAATTCACTTCAAAATCACTCTTCAGCTCTGTGTGTAGAGTGTTGTTGTTAGATTTTATTGATAATTTCCGGTCACGTTCTTCTTGCTTCACTCCTATCCCACAAACTGCACTTTGTATGAAATCCTCGATGTCTGTCAACTCGTAGGACCCCGTAGGTATAGTTACTACTTCTTCCTCACCCTTCACATTTTTATAATAAAATTTATTAAAACCTTCTTCAATGTTCGGAATGCTATTGTACGTATGCAAGCCAACAAGTGCGATAGAATAATATGAATGAGGATCTAGTTCTATAGGTGGGTGGAAATCTACAGATAAGCGGGAGCTCTTATAATAAATATAGGGTTAGTCGAGCACAACTGAAGAGTTAGAGAGGAAATCTAAACATAACTGACCACAATTATAAGTGTTATATTGTTGAAAATTATCGTGATTGAATAATATCTTACACTTTTTGAAATAATCCACTAGTTCGCGAGGGGGGCGTAAATTGCCAAAACTATCATAATATAAAACTGTATCACCGACTTTATTAAACCCAACCCAGTGAGTGCCTCCATTGTCCAAGCTATCTAAATTAACTATTCCACGCTCGTTTTTCCATGGTCCGTTGGATGGCAGTTCATCACGCATAAATACTCCTCTAAAATGGGGAATTTTCAGAGCTTTTGCTAGTTTTCGTAGATCGAGATCGGTCAGAGGTCTTCTGGGTAGGTTTACTGACAGTTTTTTGGATGTTTATTTAAATATAGACCAAGACCTTTGCGATACTTTTTCAAATATAGACCAGATCCTTGTTTTCCCAAAGCTATAGCTTCCATTGTTTTATTATGTCTTTCCGTTTCCTCCAAGGTTTTCCGAGCTGCTTTGCTGTCGTTGACGGTCTTAGCGATGCCTGCACCACCTCCCGCCAATGCTCCAGCAGCTGATAAGCCGGCAAACAGAGGTATTAAAAATGGTAGAAATCCTCCAGTCTTTGGAATAGGAATTACTCTTGGTAACCGAACATTTTTCCGACCACCTGCTTTTTTGAATTGTTTTCGTGCAACTTTCAACGCTGTTTGGGATGTTTTCTTCAGATTGGATGAGTCAAACTTATTCTTCATAACTTTTCTCACCCCATCGACAATTGCACTTCCGAACCCAACCTTCTTTCTCATACCCATCCCCAATTTCCTCTTTGCCTTCATCTCCAACGTTGTATTTGTGAGGCAGAGCTAACTTGATGTGTGAGTAGGATCGCTTCAATATTTCGCTCTCAATCTGTTTCGTCACTTTTATTGGAGCCATATTTATAGTACTATGTTTACGTTTATTATATTTTTCTGTGGTTTCTTCAAGTATATCAAGCCATTTGTATTTCCCGCTAAGACTGAAATGTTTGTAGAGCGATTCCTTTAACGTTCGAATGACACGTTCAGCAATGGCTGCTTTTTTCACACTATACGTATTATAATGATTGATATTATGTTTCTTCATTAGATCGTTAAAGTGTTTATTGAAGAATTCTTTTCCCTGATCGCTTTGCGGATTCCTAGGCTTACGATGTCCTTCTAGCAATATAGAACTGACCGCTTTCCGAACCTCTTCGGCTGATTTCGTTTTCAGCGGGCGTGTCCATAGAAATTTCGAGAAACAATCGATCATAATCAAAATGTATTTGAATCCTCTATTTTCACGAGCGTAATTACCCATTTCAGCCAGATCCATTTGCCACAAATCATCCAGACCTTTTATGATTGTTCTGCGTCGTTTGAAATTCTTCCTACTCGGCTTATGAAGCTCATGCACAACTTGTTCTCTACTCATCTTATCAATGTGGAAATCTAGTGTAGAATTAATTTTTTGGGTATATTCACAGGATTTGGAGATATACGTTTCACAGAGCCCTGCTTTGTTGTTGTGGATGATGAGGGTCTCTTCTTAGATGGTTCCACAGATGTCATCCGTCGTTCTAACGCCTCCACCTTACTAGTAATGTCATTTAGACGCATGTTCACACTGTTAAATGTGTTATTGATCTCTTTCAATTCATTTCTGTTTTCCCTCACACTATCACTGATTGTTTTATACTCTGATTTTATATAGATCCCCATTCCATTATATTTATTCTGAATGTCCATCAGATGTTTACCAATGTTGAGAATAACCTTCTCATTCGTTAAGTTATGTTCATCCAGATCCTTGTTGATATCTTTGATCAAATTATCAACCCTAACATTGAAGGTATCTTTAAGACTGGTTTCCGTTTTCAGATTCAGTTTGTGTGTTAATTTATCAACATATACTTTATTTGCAACATCTCCATCATCATTCGGTGATTTTACGTTGCACAATCTACGATTTTCCATATCATAACTTCCATCGCTCGTTAGGAATAATCCTTGTCGGTGAACTTGTTTGAAATTATTATTAAATACATTTGTATCATATATCCACATGGAAGAGGAGGCTCTGCCAAACTTATCCATTGAAACCATCTTTATAACTGTGATGAATTTGTCTTACACCTGGTTTTTGTTCAATTACCCCTGCCTCTATCAATTCTTCTATTATAGAGATTATCTCGTTGTGATGATTATGGTTACCTGCATGCGAGGATGCAACAAGAAGTCTCAGTCTATCCACAATTTCGTTAACGTCATCCCAATAAACATATTCGATAGGTTTCTCGTTATATTCAAGCATATCATTTTTGATATATGCACTTCCAGTGTATGTTTTGGCTCTGGGTCTTTTCATGGAATTAATCAAAGGTTTCAGTACATTTTTGTATTTTACAATGTTTCTTATTCGATCAGCTGGATCGTTATTACGTCTATGGGCACTAGTCTTTTTCATCATTTGACTGTAATTTTTCCCATCTTCCACAGTGTAAGTATCAGGTAGAACATCTCTGTAAAATATCAAATTATACAGTCCTGTGGTACCCTTGAACGGAGTACCCTTGATAATTATATTACTCTCACTATCAATCTCTATAGGTTGATTACCCATGAACCATTTGTCTAAAGTTGAATTATATTGCAAACCCATTTTATCATCATATCTCTTAACATCATCATCCAATAGGAATCCTTCCAAGTAATAACGTGCTAATGTGGGGTATTGTTGCAGAAACTCCTCTGTAGCCTCTGCATTATCTTTCTTATGTTTTCTGAATTCTTCACGAATCTGATCGATAGTAGGTTCGAGGGTAAACACATCTTCCTCAGTATTTTGGGGGTTATATACGAACTCTTCCCCTTCAGTTACAATATTTGGGATTGGTATGTTCTCCATTTGTGTTGCTGTAGAAACAATACTTTTAGGTCTAACCAACGAATTTTGTTTGATTATTTCAGCATTTTTCGCAATTTCCTCCAGAGGTTTAGATACATTCCTGAACATATTATCTAGAATCTCATCATTTTCAGCTTTACCCAATTTCACAGCCATATATTTTTTCCTCACAACGTTTGCTAACTCCCAAATTTTTTTCTTCAATTGTTGTTTTTCTTTAAGCATGTTACTCACACCCACGTCCATGCTGAGCGGTTTGTCTATTTCAAATGAAAGTATATATACATGTTAGATGTATATATAACTATCAAAACCTTTGCGATAACGTCCTTTGTTCATATCACAGTCTTTGTTTATCATAAGGAATCCATATTTATCTTTCCAACATACGCTACATATCTCTCTGAATTTCTCCAGTGACATGTCGGTACTTACATGATCGGTGAATATATGTTTCAAATTGAGTCCATCCTGTTTGAAAATAATCAAGCAATTGGCATTGTCGCGCAATTCATGTTTTGGACATTTAGCAAAAGACTGACAAAGATAGAAACTATCAATTGAGTTGTGTCTCCCTCTTGAAAAATAAGCACGAATTTTCTCCTGTTTCTCAAACATCACGTCATCGAATATTATCATCGAATTAGGCCTCGCTTCTGTGGGGTCTATGACCTCATCACTTTCGGTACAAGGAAAATATCCAAGCCCCTCAATTTTCTTCAATGTCTCCTTTAGTAACTGGTATTTTGGTTGGTGTAAAGACTTTGAATATATGTACACGTTTTCAAATTTCAGGCCGTTAGCATCTAACAATAGAGATAACATCACATTTGTTTTCCCACAATTACTTGGACCACAGATTATTGTTCGTAAAGTATTTGGCAGCAAAGAGCTGTGACGTTGTGATTGTTCAATATTTTCAATGCTTAGTCCTAAATTCATAATATTCAACGAGTCTTTCTGCTTGACAATCTTCATGTTGTCTAGAGGAGCATCATCGAAATCATACTGAAACATATGTTAATAAGCATTTGTTTATATACTAGTTGATGATGTTATATTGTGTATGTCCGATCACGCGGTTAGGTACTTCTACGCTTCTCTCAAAATCAGGTATCAAATACGTGTTAAATAGGTATGAATGATGGAGCACGTGCTAAACACGTGTCTGAGTATTGAAGCATGTGTCTGAATATATGTCTGAGTAGAGCATGTCTCTGAATGTTGAAGCACGTGCTTAACACGTGTCTGATTATTGAAACACGTGTCTGAACATGTGACTGAACACGTGTCTTAATGTTGAAGCACGTGTCGGAGTGTTGAATCACGAGATAAAACATGTGCATGAATGTACTACCTATTCACTTTTTTACACCTTATGTATTCAACAGTCTTATAACTTCAATTTTACAGTGTGATGAATAATGAGTAGATATCATTATTATTACTCGCATTTCATTCCTCATCTGACCATCATAGTTCGTGAACGATGATGACGTCATCATCGTTCGTGAACTATGGTCGCCGGATTGAATCAGTTACTGTCATCGGTTCGAAGCAGTGACGTCATCATCGTTCGTGAACTATGGTCGCCGGATTGAATCAGTTACTGTCATCGGTTTGAAGCAGTGACGTCATCATCGTTCGTAAACTATGGTCGCCGGATTGAAACAATAAATGCCTCCCGTGACGTCATCATCGTTCGTAAACTATGATCGCAGGATCTTCAATTCAATAAAATTAACATTCTGCATATCAAGACTTTTCATTTGATACCTATAAAGCTATGGTTGACATTCATAGATCCATCATGACAGTTCGCGTGACAGATGCTTCATGGATCCACCACGTCACGCCCTCCAAGACGCGACATTACACCTCGATGAAGACCTTCCATGACAGACACCATGACAACTCTTTCCACCACCATGATGCTCTATGGTTTTGAGTTGGGTTATCTCTATAACCTTCAGCTCTATGGTACGTGATAGCCACCATGACACCTTGTGACAGACACTCCGTCGAAGTGACAGACACCATATCTCACCGCGTGACAGATCATGTGATTTCAAAACCGTACGAGTCGCATGAGTCGGACGAGTCGAACTGTTGGCGACACCTCCACGAAGCAGTCTGTACCTTTATGTTGTGACGTCACACGTCAGCCCTGTGATAGCAGCCTGTCATCTTGGATTCGGACGAGCCGAACTGGTGGCGCCACCTACACGAAGCAGCCTGTACCTTCGATGACAGCTGTCACGTGGTGGTGACACCTACACGAAGCAGCCTGTACCTTCGATGACACCTACACGAAGCAGCCTGTACCTATAGCCCACCATGACAGCTGTCACGTGGTGGTGACACCTACACGAAGCAGCCTGTACCTATAGCCCACCATGACAGCTGTCACGTGGTGGCGACACCTACACGAAGCAACCTGTACCTTTGGTCCACCATGACAGCTGTCACGTGGTGGTGACACCTACACGAAGCAACCTGTACCTTAGGTCCGCCATGACAGCTGTCACTTGGTGGCGACATCTCTACGAAGCAATCTGTACCTTAGGTCCGCCATGACAGCTGTCACTTGATGGCGACATCTCTACGAAGCAATCTGTACCTTAGGTCCGCCATGACAGCTGGTCCTTATGGTCGCCATGACAGCTAGACCTTATGGTCGCCATGACAGCTGAACCTTATGGTCGCCATGACAGCTGGACCTTATGATCGCCATGACAGCTGCACCTTATGGTCGCCATGACAGATGGACCTTATGGCCGCCACGAAAGCTGGACCTTATGGTCGCCATGACAGTTGGACCTTATGGTCGCCATGACAGCTGGACCTTATGGTCGCCATGACAGCTGGACCTTATGGTCGCCATGACAGCTGGACCTTATGAGCGCCATGACAGCTGGACCTTATGGTCGCCATGACAGCTGTCACTTGGTGACGCCACCTCTACGAAACAGTCTGTACCTTAGGTCCTCTTAATGCTCTATGGTTTTGACTTGGGGTTAGCTCTATAACCTTCAGCTCTATGGTATGCACATCGTTGGTCCATTAAAAATAACAGAAAACAATTTTAGATACATTTTCACCATACAATGCAACTTGACAAAATTTATACAAGCAGTCCCACTAGAAACTAAAGATGCTATAATGCTGAATCAATAGCGAAAGCCCTAGTTGATAATTTCATTCTAAAATTCGGCGTATTTAAAACACTAAAAACAGACCTAAGCACAGAGTATGTTAATGAATTGTTAAAATCAGGGAATACATTTTTCCTCATAAATCACGTGACATCGACTGCGTTTCATCACGAAACATTGGGTGGAATCGAACGAAATCACAGGGTGTTGAACGAGTATTTGATAAACTACGCAACATCCTCAGACTGGGACGAATTCCTTCAATTCTACGTATTTGCTTACAACGTTACACAACACACCAATACGAACTATAGCTCATACGAATTAGTGTTTGGAAAAATACCGAGACTCCCATATGAAGAACATTTCAGTAAAACAATTGTGTATAACGTAGACGATTACGCAAGTGAACTTAAAATTCGTTTAAAAGAACCACATGAAAAAGCCCGAACTTTCTTAGATAGTGCGAAAATTAAACGGGAAGTGTATTACGATAAAAAAGTGAAACCTTCGAACTTCAATATGAACGATCAGGTATTATTAAAAAAAGATGCTAGATATAAGTTAGAACCTCCATATAATGGACCATTTACCGTAACTGATAAAGACAAAGCAAATTCGAAAATAGTGGATAAAAATGGGAAAACCTTATCGTAAATAATAATAAATTAATATATTTTAGAAACAAATAAAGAAAATGTTGTTTCAGACTGTACATCATGTAAAAGGTATTTAGTTCTTAATTTTAGAAGCATGTTTCGAAAATTTTCATTAAAGGGGTGGAGGTGTAGTGCATGCACAGCCAAATAAGTAGCTTAAAGAGACATGGACGTGGCGCTGGTCATTACACCTCTTACTCGGCACATTCTCACTATATACATTATTGTCATTCGTTAAGGATTGCTTCAATTTAATTAAAATATGAATAAACAGATTGATGTCCGACTCGCAACTGTACACATGTGAATTGAATTACCCCTTACGAACCACCAAACTAATCTTCCTAATTAGGAGGCGACGACAGTAGTAGAAGCTTTCGTAACTTACGTTATTGCGAGGCACTGAGTCCCTCTCGAATTACATTCTGACCAAGGACGAAATTTTGAATCTGAATTATGGCAGGAATTGATGAAAACATTACGCTTAAAGAAAGCACGCACTACGCCTTTCTACTCACAGTCCGACGGAATGGTAGAAAGACAACATAGAACTATTTGCCAATACCTTTCAATGTTCTTCTCTGAAAACCAAAAGGATTGGGACACTGTAATCCCTCTATTTCTGCTAGCCTATAGAAGTTCCAAACACGAATCGACCGGTTATACTCCATCTATTATGATCACTGGCAGAGAAATGAAGCTTCCACACGATCTTCTTTTTGGAAGTCTGCCTCCTGGTGAAGAAGCAGAAGAATGCACACCTCCGATATACATAGAAAGCTTGAAAGAAAAATTGCACAAAGTCTACAATTTTGCTCGTGAACGTTTGAAACTCAACAGCGATAAAGTAAAGGCTAGACTCGACGTGCATGCTACAAACATAAACTTATCGAGAGGTGATTCCGTATGGCTATTCAATCCCAAACGTAGAAAAGGGTTATGCCAGAAACTATAACGAGAATGGGAAAGCCCCTACACCGTTCTCAAGAAAATCAACGACCTAATCTACCGGATCTAATTGTCAGCAAGACGTAAGCCCAAGGTGGTCCATATTGAGAGGTTAACTCCTTACCGCGGACCCGATCTACCCTGTCGGCTTCAACTGGACCCCAGCAGTCAAGTTAATCGAGACGAATAACTAGAGAGGAGGGAGCAATGCCACGTCGAACCAGTACTGGCAAGTAGGTAAAGGTCCATAAAGAAAAAGAAGAAGAGGAGTATCCGGAGCACTGAACATAGTGGGGCATTCTGTAACTAAATTATAACCTATGTTCAGTGATCCCGAATGATCTAGTTAATTGGTTGACGTTAGGAATTTAAGAAAGAAGGTTTGGAAGATATTTGATACTGGTGTATTCTGAAAGTATTGTAATAGTTCAATTGGAATTAATAAAGAAGGTTAAACTAGTGAAAGTGTAACAATATCTTAATTTCATCGCCGTTGACGATGTTGTGTGTGGATAGTACGTGTGAGTTTCTTCTCGGATGATGTATTCATTGAAGTGGCTCGTTGAATATTTGAAGTTTTTCTGACATGGTAGAAAGGACCTTCAAATTCTTTTCATTCCCAATAGTAGTGCTGATGCAGTGACCTTTTTTTTTGCGTAGAGGAGGGGAAATCTTGCATAGACGCCTCGGGTGCCCCGTGCCCCCGGGATGTGCCGGATTCCTACCGACTAAAACCCCTCCTCCGTGAGGTTGGTTCTCCGTCCTAAGGGGAGCCCCACAGCACTACGGTCATTATAGTCCTATTGTTCCCTCACTTGTTTCTACCCCCTCATCAGTCCGGTGTATTCTATAAATTTCAGTAGCCTGATATAGGGGATACTTCTGATTTCCTCGGGTGTGGTCTTATCGTCTCCGAGGTATGTCCGACGACCTACCGCGTATGCCGTGCACTGACACAGCACATGCATAGGTGTCTCATCTTCCACGCCGCAACCCCTACAAGTGGGCTGATCTACCAGTCCCATCGTGTAGAGGAGTTTGTTGCATGGGGCGTGTCCGGTCAGGAATGCAACAAGATTCCGTATTTCTTGTCTGCTGAGCGTCAGCAGATTTTTTGCTCGTTGCTGCTGGAGATCTCCCATCAGTCGCTTGGAGTGCGACATGCGGGGCAGTTCTCTCCAGTAGGCACGGTGCTCTATCTCGAGCCATTTTTGGATTACAAATTTCGATGTGGCATGAGAAATGCCACAGGTTGGCTCTGGTCCAATCAGTGGTTTTTCCGCCCCCGCTTTAGCGAGTGCGACGGCAGTTTCTGTCCCTTCTCGTTTGGTTTCTTCAGACTCCCAAACGAGTGTTACTCTATTGGGGTTCATTACTAGTGCCGTTAGTTCTTTGACGCAATCAAGTACACATTGTGAGGTGATTGTGTATGACTCCAGGGGGCCAATTCTTGAATTGCGAACGACGAGTGTCGCATACGACTTTTGTACAATGTCGTATACTTTTTGATAGATTTCAGAAACGCCAATTCTTCAATTTCGCATTCGACATTTTTCAGTAGAATTCACAACGAGTGGTGTAAACCACTCGTCTTTTAAGTTTCTACTAAGATTCTGTGTTCTGTGTAAGCTATGTTCAGTGTAAAGATTAAATTTGAATTTTTAGCGTCATAAAGAAATTATTGTTATTAACTTATACTTATTATGAACAATAATAGAGCATTTGTCGTGGTAATAGAAAATTTGGAAAATGTCGCCTACCCACAAGAAATAGGACCTTGTTACGATTCATTTCAAGCAAGTGAATTTCACTTCATGAAAAACTTTACATTAATTAAAAACCTTGCTCGGGAATTAATTGAGATGCTAAGGCCATATTTGTTCATTTTGCTCTTCTCCAAATCCAATTAGCAGAGCAAATCGCAAAATAATCAAACAAATATACATCAACCTTCACATCTAACCTCACTTTCATTAATTTCAGTTTAAGCCTTGTAACTTGCGTTGCATAAATATTGCAAAATTACAACGTTGTCACATTGTCGCGTGCGAGATATAATGTCGAATGGCAAATGTCGAATGTGCAGAGTCGATCGCTATTCAAGAATAGCTTTTTGTAAAAGCGATCGACAAATGCGCTGACAAATTTTGCATGCGACTCATTTCAGTAGAGATTCAAGAATTGGCCCCCCAGTGCCTTGAGCACTGTCGGGTTGCTCACTATGATTGTGATTTGTGTATTCTCATAGGCTCTCTCCCTCATAATTTGAGCACATGTTGTAATTGCAACTATTTTTGCTTGGAATTCTGTCGCAAAAGTCCCTAGGCTCGAAGAAATTCTTTCCCCTTGGTCCGTTTCCTCGACTATTCCAGCACCCGTACTTTTTTCCGTCTTGGTGCCCTCGGTAAGCCATATGGAGTCCCCTGATATCATATGAGGACTGCCACCAGCGTTCTCCCGCCCATTCACGGTTTTAATCATGAAAGGCACGGAAGTGCTGTGAACCTTGATCCTATCGAATCTCATCCCCAATGGCCCAGATGATACAAGCAATCCGAGGATGCTTCGGCCTTTTTGATCAGCCTTTCCTTGGCCGTTAAGATCGAAGCGATACGCTCCTCTTATGGCCTCTGCCTGAACGGCGAGGTGCAGTGGTTCCAACCCCAACAGCTTCTCCATAGCAGCCCTTGGTGTGGTCGACATTGCGCCTGTTACTCCTAAGCATGCCAGCCTCTGAACTCTGTTCAGTGAATGCTGGGATGCTTTAGTTTTTTTCTTTGGCCATCACACGATGGCGGCGTATGTTACAATGGGTCTCACTATGGTTGTGTACACCCAGTGTACCATCCGTGGAGTGAGTCCCCAGGTTCTCCCAACTGTACGACGACAGGTCCACAGGGCCCTTATCGCTTTGTTAGCGGTTTTCTCCAGATGCTTCCCAAAGGTCAGCCTTTTATCTAGGCTTACCCCAAGGTACTTGACCGTGTCCATCATTTGTATATTTTTTCCATACAAAACTAAGTCTTGTATGTTTCCAATGTCCCTTCTCTTTGTGAAGGGTACAATGGTTATTTTCGAAGGATTCACTTTGAGTCCTTCCTTGTTGCACCATTTTTCCACGGTGTTTAGTGCATGCTGCATTAGAGATGCTATTGTGCTCCCAAACTTCCCTTGTACTATTATGACGATGTCATCCGCATATCCGATTACGCAGAATCCTTTGCTCTCAAGGAGTATCAGAAGTTCGCCCACCACCAGACTCCACAGCAGAGGTGACAGTACACCTACCTGCGGACATCCTCCAGCGACCCGCACCTTCTTTTCGACCTCATTGAAAGTTCCTATGACTATCCTGCATCGGAGCATGTTGTGAATCCATCTGCAGAGCAGATCTTCCATCCCTCGCTCTCGTATTGCTCGGACAATTGATTCGAATGAGGTGTTGTCAAAAGCTCCCTCTATGTCCAGAAAGCTCGCTAGTGCAATTTCTTTGCAATCCAGCGATTTTTCTGCTCTCTGTATTAACTCGTATACTGCCATTTCACAGGATTTCCCGGTCTGGTAAGCATACTGATTGCGATGTAGGGAATTTCTCATAAGAGTTCCATCTCTAACATACCTGTCGATCAGTTTCTCTAGAGTTTTCAGGAGAAACGAAGTTAGAATGATCGGACGGAAAGATTTTGACTGGGCGTAAGAGTCTCGCCCTGGCTTTGGTATAAATACCACCTTTGCCGCCCTCCACTCTTCCGGTATGTAGCTTAGTGCCAGGCTGGCTCTCAGCATTTCACACAGGATAGGGGCCAGTATATCGATTGCCTGCTGCAGTAAAGCTGGCAGTATCCCATCGATTCCTGGCGACTTGTATGGTTTGAATGAATTTATTGCCCATTTGATTTTTGACTTGTTGATAATACTCGTAGCCAGAGCCCAGTTTTCCTTCCGCCCTCTTTTTGAGGTATGGGGTCTTCTGGTTCTGTTGAACTACGGTCGTTTTCGCACCATGATCCAGGGAAGTGAGTCTGGAGCAACAGCTCCAGCGTCTCTTCTTCTGTTTTGGTGTATCCTCCTTGTGGTTTTTCACAGGAGCCCACTTTCTGTCGTGGTCCAGTTGCTAGTACCTTGTGGAGACTAGCGTAGCTGGGCATATATTCTATGCCCTGGCAATACTTCCTCCACGAGGTCCTTCGCGCTTTCTTGATAGCCTTGTTATACGCAGTCAGTGCCATGCGGTATTCATCCCAATAGGTGTTGATCCGATTGGCTTTGTTGAACAGTCTTCTCACCGTCCCCCTCATAGTGGACAGGGGAAGCTCTGCCCCTTCCACCAAGGGGCAGAGCTTCCCTGTCTTTTCGCCTTCAGGGGGCATGAGGCTTCAAAGGCTGTAATTATGGCTGAGGTAACAGTTGTTACCATTGCATTTAACTCAGCCCATCTATGCTGGGCGCCAGTGAAACGGACCCGCTCAATTTGAATTAGTTAATCTCAGGGCTCGTAGTGGAACGTGCCTTGTGATTCTAGACTGGTGAATTGCTTGAGCGCCAATTGCTTACTGAAAAACTATAAAAATGAATGAATTCACAGCCTAGAATACAAGCACCACGAGATGGTTTATTAGTTGATGGAAATTAGAAAAACAATACAAGTTCAACTTAACAATTTGATTTATTCCAGATGGAATTTGGTAATTAACAAAAATAAATTTACAGTTTATATAATGTATTAATTTATAAATAAAATGAATTTTGAAGTAACAATTACAAAATTAAATCAATTTGTATACAAAGAATTTTGAGTAAATAGTTATGAAATTAACTCAATTTCTTAATTGAAAGAATGGATAGTTGAATAGTAAAGAGACCACGAATGGCTCTAAAAAAATTTAGCGAAATACAATTTTGGTGAACAACAAAATCAGAAAATGAAATAGTGTCCTGTCAGGAAAGTCACTAAACCGTCTTGGAGTGAAGGGGTGAGGAACCTCAGACGTTCAAACCCTGTAATGTCAAAGAACGAACAGTACCTGACTTGAGATCAAAGGACAAGTAACACCGTCGGTCGGAATAACCAAATGATTCCACCTCCGATAATGTTATCTTCCCCAATATGTAATACAGTATAACAAAATTGATATCTTGAAGAGATATTAATTTAGACAAAAATATAATTTAATCTGCAAGAATTATATAATTACAAGAATTACTTAAAATCAAACAATAAATAATATGTGACTGAATTAACGATACAAAAAATGAGATAGAAAGAAAAATAATCAAATTGTGATTGAAAGGAAATAATCAAAACGTTGAATTTGCTAGTTAGCACAAATCTAGAAACTTGAATTGATTTGCATCAAATTGATGTATTACTCTTCTCTGAAATCACGTGAACGCAGCAGTCCTGATAATTAAAAATTCAATAAGCAATAATTGAATAATACCTTGTGATAATTCCAAATAGTATTTATAGCAGGATGCAATCGAAGACAGCTCTGAATACTACGTATCAGATTACAAAATGGCGACTCTTACGAATCACAAAAAAAAAGCATGTGCCAATGCGAAATTAAACTTACAAGGACTACAGAAATATTATCATGAGAACCTGCCTACGTTCCGATAGATTATTCTCTTACAAGAGTTACAACAATCAATGCTGTGATGGAAATGATATTCTTTGAAATATGCTATCCGCAAAATGATCGGGTATGCCCCCCCTATTCAAATCGAGATAAAAAATCCGCCGAAATACTATCACAATCAGGCTTTGTACATCCTGACGTTTAATAACAAATCTAAATCAAATTAAATAGCCTGATGTGATGATATTCCGGAAGCAAAATTCAGAAAATGTATTTAACGACAATGAATTACGAAATCTCGATTTACCTAGGCAAAGGAACAAACCACAATGAGTTCTCTTCGACTTCCGTTATTCTACCTCCCACTTCGCGATATATAGTGACATCTCACATCAGGAATGGTAGTATCAATAATCTATGTTTTATTGACCGGCAGATATCTTTAAATATCATATGACAAGTTCCCTAGCCGACAAGAATTCTACTCTGTTCTTTCAAGAGTTCTATATATAATCACGTAACGCAACCCGTTCGTTACAACTTGTCACAAAGATCGGTTTGTTGCCCTGATTGCACACCTGTAGGTTGTGCGCCATCAGGAAATCCATCAATGCTTCACCTCGTTTGTTGATGTCTCTGCTCCCCCACACTGTGTAGTGTGCATTGGCATCACATCCCAATAGGGCTTGAGATTTCGAGGTTCTCAGGTACTCCGCAAGAGTTCGTATTTCTTGGGGTGGCGGTGCTCCCGTCTGATCATAGGGTAGGTATGCTGATGCCAAAAGGAGGCTTTGCTCCCTACCTTCTATTTCTAATTTGAGTCTAATCGTTGTTAGGTCGCGACTGCAGTGCTCCCACAACTGTAAAACTTTAGCTGCATCTTTTATCAGTGTGCAAGTTCGTGGTTTTTGCTCTGACGGGTCGTGTATAATCCGCCCCTTAAAGCTACCTAATCCCCCGATTCTTCCCTCATACACGTATGGTTCTTGAATTAGGGCAGCGTCCAAATTCGCTTTCATCATATATGCACCGAGGGCGGCCGAGGCCGCCCTACAGTGATGGAGGTTGATTTGCACAACTTGCATTTATTGCTGCTGTGCCGGGGTTTCATCTACCTGTCCCCCTTCTTCAACCTCCATATCTGGAGGGAAAGTTTCAGTTGCCTGTCCTTCCCCTGTCCCCACTTCTTTTTTGGTCTTTGGACCTAGGGGCTTGAACGTCACACGGGAGAACCCGTAGAACGGTCTGTAATCGACCTCCTTCAACTTCTCCCATTTGGTTGCTCCTCTCCAGTGCTGGTGACTTTCCAGGTTGATGTGTCCAAGTTATTTTGGACCCTCAATCTGTGCAGTGTCTTCTCCGGGTTTGTTATCCCCGGAATGAAGACCATTGCACGTCGGGGTTTGGGGAGTTGGCTCGCCTCCACGAGAGTGAGCTCAACTCCCTCCCAGGGTTTAGCCACAGCCACCACACCCGCTAGCCAATCCCTAGTGGGATCGTCCAGACAGGTGATAAGCAGTTCTCCCCCCTGGTAACGGCTTTCTGCAAACTTTGGGGCGATCTCCCCCTTTTGCAGTTTGTCAATCTCTTCAAGCAGGAGGTTCTTTATTAGCCCCGCCTGCTCTTCAGAGATTGTTGCTTCGGGATCTTCAGTGACCAAGGTAATGGCCATTTTGATCCCGATCACCGCTTCCTTGAAGGACTTGCGGGCGGTTCCTGCTTCAACAGCGGCCCCGTCGCACTACCTCTTCGGCTGCGGTTTGGTGGTAGGTGTGCTTCCATCCGATCGGTGTCGCTTTTGCGTGCCGGAAGTGGAAGCCTGTTCCCCAACGGCTTTGCGTTGGTCTCTTAGCTTCCGGCGGGCGCAGCCTGAGAGTTTGTGTCCCTTTCGGTTCATCTCGCTCCCTGGCGTTGCCATACCGGAGGCTGTGGGGTTCTGCGAAGAGTCCCCCTGTTGTCATCGTTGTTGTGTTTGTTTGGTATCCATTTTGGTCCCACGAGTGGCAAGGGAAATAATGGTCTACCCATGCAGAGCCCGGCATGCATGGGTAAGGCTTATACAATGGGGTGTCGCCCGGTGCCCTAAGGATTGCTAATGACTGAGCTTCCCCTCAGCATTGCATCTCTTTGGCGTGCATCATACCGTGAGAATTGGGAGGTGTTAGAGTGACCTCACCACGCGACCCGGGCGTTTAAGCCAAGGTCCCCGTGCCCCTTGCCAGTAACACCCCCGTTAGGAGTCGTGCCGGCAAGCGGTTTACGGTTTGACCCACCAATTAGTCTGGATTCTCCCTACAGTTCGTCGTTAGGCGTTTAAGAGTCCGGCATGACGGTTTTTACGCCGCAGCCTTCATTCTGCCCTAAGGTTGCCCCCAGGTGACAGTGCACGCCCTGTAGTTCATTGAAACTCACAAGCCCCCATCGCCACGACAAGGCTGTGGGATATGGAGGGAGCGACCTTCTCCTTTGATTCGATGTAGGTAATGACTGAAGGTGAGTATTGGACTAACATTTATTGTTGAAAGTTAATCCCATAATCTGTAGCGGTCTTTTTTAACTCCAACCGTACAATGATTTCTTCTCCCCGAATTCCAATTCTGATCTGAATATTCAGTGCGATGTTATCGAAGAACGTCTTGTTGATGACCGATAGGTAAATAAGATCCTTAAGCTCTATTTCTATGGAAAAACCAGGTGGTACAAGAGACGAAAGTTCGTATTACGTATGAGCCAACTTATTGTTGTAATAAGCACCTTCGGTTAAGATACACTCCACTCTAGTAATTCGAACTTCGATTATGTTTATAGTCCTGTCAGATACATGTAGTTCACCAGCTGTCAATTTCTTATTGGTGACTCCAAATAGTTCCCTTATACATCATTCGGAATAAAATTCACTGCAAAATCACTCTTCAGCTCTGATATTATTGATAATTTTCGGTCCCGTTCTTCTTGCTTCACTCCTATCCCATAAGCTGATCTTTGAATGAAATCTGCAATGTGTGTCAACTCATAGGTATAGTTACTACCTTTTCTTCACCCTTCCCATTTTTATAATAAAATAAAACCTTTATCAAGGTACGTATGCAAACCGATAAGTGTAATAGAATAATATGAATTAGGATCTAGTTCTATTCGTAGATAAAAATCCACAGACCTTAGCCGGGATAGTGAATGTCGGAGACATGATTGATAAAAACTTTGTCAATCTGTTTATATACTAATACATCTAATTTACATTCCTTTTTTCAGTCGACTGCAACCGAAGAGTTATAAAAGAATTCCAAAAATTGATGATCACAATTATAAGTGTTATATTGTTGAAAATTATTGTGATTGAATAATATCTTACACTTTTTGCATAATCCATTAGTTCATGAGGTGGGGGTAAATTGGCGAAACTATCATAATATAAAACTGTATTATATCATCTACTTTCTTAAACCCAATGAGTACCTT
Source organism: Endomychus coccineus (assembly GCA_958510875.1). NCBI lineage: Eukaryota > Metazoa > Arthropoda > Insecta > Coleoptera > Endomychidae > Endomychus > Endomychus coccineus. The sequence continues at coordinate 110,376,617 of OY294069.1, forward strand.
CATTGTCCGAGCTATCTGAGTTAACTATTCCACACTCATTTTCCCACGGTCCGTTAGACGGCAGTTCATCACGCATAAATACTCCTCTGAAATGGGGAATTTCCATAGTTTTGCAAGTTTTCGGTTAGAGGTCTTCTGGGTAGGTTCACTGACAGTTTTTTGGATGTTTATTCAAATATAGACCAATACCTTTGCGGTATTTCTTGAAGTATAGACCTGATTCTTGTTTACCCAGAGCTATAACTTCCATTATTTTATTATGTCTCGTTTCATACAAGGCTTTGCTATCGTTGACCGTCTTAGCGATGTCAGCACCATCTTCAGCCAATGTTCCAGCAGTTGCAAATAGAGGTATCAAAATTGTAGAAATGTTCATGTCTTAGGTATAGGAATTACTCTTGGTAATTGAATATTTTTTCAGCTGCCTGCTTATTTGAATCGTTTTCTTGCAACTTTTAAAACTGTTTGAGCGGTTTTCTCTAGAGTGGATGCATCGATCTTATTTTTTCTCACCCCATCGACAATTGCCCTACCTAACCCAACCTTCTTTTTCATCCCCATCCCTAATTTTCCTTCTGCCTTCATAATTTTATTCACGCCGAAAGCGGCAACCGTGTCTCCAAATTTTGCGTCTTTGGATTTCACACGTTGCCAAGAGAAGCCGTCATGACCCCCGTGACCACCCCTGGATCCGACCCTGTATCCATCTCGTGAAGTCCTTCCAAACTAACGTTTCGCAAATATGAAATATCGTGTTGACGACATGTTTTATCAAATGGATTGATACCGCCGGGATCTTCTCTTTCCCATTACTCTTCGAATTTTGTACCAAACCATTATTGATAACCGGGAATATGAAGTTCAAACGGGAGCTTGTGTATAAAGTTATTTACAACACCTTCTCCTATGTATGATTCCATACAGACTGAATTTGAAATTACACCGTTATATAAAAATGAAGGTAAGGGAGGAAAGAAGACCAAACATCTCGAAAATATTATTTTTATTACTTGAATGTTATCAAGATAAAAGACGTTTAGTATAATCTTAACAGCAAATGTTTTTCAAATGTTATAATCTTCACTCATGATTCACCTTTCTAGTCGTAGAATTTCGTTCTATTATAATATTCAAGTCGTCGAGTCGGGAGCTGTTTGGCTGCTTCTAATCTTCAAAGCGGCAAAGGTGGGTTCAATAAACGAGATCTAAATTATCGATCCAACTATTGTCATTATTATTCAGACCCAACCACTTGATATACTGTTGACCCCTCCTTATCGTTTTTCCCAACATATCTTGCAAAATATGATTTTGTAAAATAATGAACCAATAGTGGTAGAGAAAATAACATTGATAGAAAATAAGGATTAAATCATAAGTATTTTGGAAGAGGAATTTGTAGTATTAAAAAAAAGGAAGAAATTGTAAAAGTACGAATTGAAAAAGAGCAACGAAATGTTTCAAGCTATGCTACCATTCTAAATGCAAAAAGCGGAGAAAATAAAAGAAAATTTGCCATGCTTAATCATTACGACTAATTCACATCAAAATTGTACAAAAACTAAAAATTATCTTCAGTAAAACGTTGACCAAGTAAAAATCTCAGTTAGAATTAGTATGGTCTTTGTATGGTTAAAAATAGCAGACAAGGGTCTATATTGAAAATTTCCGTCCTACCTCCATGTTATCTACTTTGTCCAAGATACTAGAAAAAATTATAGTTTCTAGAATAGATCTACGCAGTTCCCCATAATGAAACCTCAAAAACAGTTTTCATTTATTTTACACCTCGTGTATAAACTACAATGAGAGTTGCCTCTTAAAATTGTCGGACATTCTTTGAGGCAAGTTCAGACAGTACGTTCTCTGGGGCTATGTATGTGCTATGCTTTGAGGAGGTTGCACAGTCTTACAAGAAGGTGCATACTACTATTCTATTATTATGCACATTTCTTTTCAAGATGTTCTCATGGTATTATATTCTGAGTCTAAATCGGACCAAGTCTTCCTAATACTTATTACCATACAGTAGGAGCAAATAGAAGAACTCATGTAGAAACATCTTCCGAAAATTGCAATTACTACCCCTTCCATGTATATACTGGGGGTCCCATTTTAATCCGCCAGTAGCGATAATTCTGAAGCAGTGCATTGAAGCAAAAAGTGTTCCGAATAAAAAGTTAACAGTTATGAGGGGGACATCTGATGCCGTAAACTTTGCCCCCCAGCCCCTCGGGGGCGGCGGGAATAGGGGGCAACTTTCAAATCTTAAATGGAAACCCCTTTTTTGTATTAAAGATTCGGATAGTGTTAAAGATTAGGTCAATTTTATTCGAGGTGTTTTTAAAATTTGGTAATAGATAGCGCAGCAAACGTCAAAATCTGTTTGTGTGTCTGTGTGGTTGTTCGTGTGTTGCATGGGCATGTGAGTGTGCGTGTTGCGTGTGTGTGTGTGTGTGTGTGTGTGTGTGTGTGTGTGTGTGTGTGTGTGTGTGTGTGTGAGTCCGTCGCCATTGCAATTCACATGTACGGCTCAAAATTGTGTCTATGATGGTCTCGACACAATCGTACACGTTTAGCGACATTTTCCACGCACGCCCGCAACGTATTTGGAGAAATTTAATGACAGGCATTAGTTATTCGCTCCAACATGTAGCACAAAAGAAAACGCATCATAAGAGAAGCTATCGAAATCGAGAAGCGACCTTCAAATCTCAATACAAGAGATGATACACAGAGATTACCAACTGCTTGGAAACCAGCCCTTCAACCACCCAGGAGAACAGTCAACCAGACTAATTCAACGGACCAGCAAACTCGCTCGAACGCAACGAACCGACAAAATCGCTCGAACGCAACAGACCAACAAACTCAATCAGACGCATCAAACCGGCAAAATCATCCAGATGTAACAAGGATACATAAAACACCAACAGGATCAACGGAGATCAGTTTCAAGTTAACTCGAAGCAGAGCAGCAGCCCTGAAGAGAAGACCTGAAGATGGCACATGAGATTGTGCCGAAACGTCGTCATATCAACGGTTTCTATCGAAACCAATCTACGACAACGCGGAGTATATCCCGGCAACCCAATACAGCATATATATATATATATATATATATATATATATATATATATATATATATATATATATATATATATATATATATATACTTAAGAGATATAGAATTAAATTTTCTGAATTATGAAGATAACTTAGATAATTTAACATAGGATTATGAAGATGAATAAACGTAAAAGATTGAAACTTAGGCGGGATTCGAACCCACATTTCTGGATTTCTAGTCCAGGGTGTTTACCAATTACACCACTTCGGTAAACACCCTGGACTAGAAATCCAGAAATGTGGGTTCGAATCCCGCCTATGCTTCAATCTTTTACGTTTATTCATCTTCATAATCCTATGTTAAATTATCTAAGTTATCTTCATAATTCAGAAAATTTAATTCTATATCTCTTAAGTTACATACACGATAGTGGCCAATTAGGCAAAGAAACTTTAAACTTATATATATATATATATATATATATATATATATATATATATATATATATATATATATATATATATATATATATATATATATATATATATATATACATATATACATATATATAAAGCAACTTTTGATATATGTCAAAATAAATCTTGGTTCTTTTGCCCGCAATGATTTCAATTATACTTATCCTACTGGAGGCCGAGCAGACCTGTTGATACCTCAGCATGAGATGTCTCTGTATGAAAAAAGTTCACGATATATGGGCATAACGATAACTTCCGCAGTTGCTGAAAGATAATGCTAACTTAAATCAGTTTGAGAAGGGAGTTCATAAACTTTTGCAAGAGCATGTATTTACAGTGTTTCTGAGTACTTGGCATCTATAATAACAGATGATCATAAAGTTTTTCTCATTTCCTTTAATTTCCTAATTTGATATTCATAAATAAGAATAGTAGATACTGAGCTATAATCATAATTATTATTTGTTACTTTTCGAACTTAATATAATAATGCTTTCCAAAGAAAGTATTGTCTTTGTATTTCTTTGCATCATTTTTTCTTTTTTGTTTTCCTTTTCTGTCTTATTTGTTGTACCAAAATACGTGTTCATTTATCTATTTATTTGTTTACTTACATACCTGTATATTCTTGACGTGTCTTACACCATGTTATATCATTGGTCTTATGGAAATAAAAATTATTATTATTATTATTACTGATTAAATTTACTACGAAGGCTTCCACATCAAGAATGAAAGAAGAATTGACCAAAGAATTGAGTAATAATTAAAAAATTGAAGAAACTAAATTGTACAAATCCAGCATTATAATATCTTATATAAATATTGAAACAAATCAAAAACAAGTATTTGAAGCCTTAAAATATTAAATAAAACAAACAAGGAAACGAGATTTTCAATAAGTAGTAGTCGACAGTGATGGATCTACTTTTAGAAAGCTTGTATTATACAAGAACGTGAATATTGGTTATGAACGATGTCCAATGTATGAAAATATGCATCTGTTTAGGTGTTTTAAGTGTTTCGGATATAACCACAAAGCAAGCGACTGTAGAAGAGAAGGAATCATATATTCTGAATGTACACTCTTCCATTCCTCAAAAGTCATGTAAAATATATAAGAAAAATATCAATCTAATCAACAATGAACAGATTGTATTCAATAATTTAAAATTCATGAATCATTTAAGAATTACAACAGTCATGATACATTATCTACAATTCTATAAATGAATTTTATCAGTCAAAAGATGTACTCAACCACATACATGTTCCACATATTAACATGAGAAGCATGATGATTTTGGAACCTACTTAAATAGTTTTGAAACTAATTTTCATATGATTATATTGTCTGAGACATTCAAGATTGAAGATCAATGCGATTTTAATATTGAAAACTACAATGTTTGTTATAATGAAGGTATACATAACAGAAACGATGATTGATTATGTTAAAAAAATTGAACCCAATAAGCTAAATTATTATAATCAATCAATAAAATAAATTTTTTAAACGTTATTTTTATCCAAAACGAAAAAACCATACAGTAATTGGTATATACAGACTTCTCTCTACTTCAATTGGAAACTGATGACTTACTGAATAATTATGAATATGAAGACATATTTGCGGGCGACGTTAACATGAACTTATTAGATTTATCCGACTCCAATACTAATGATTACTTGATTATATACATTAAACGAGTTTGGATATACTCAATACATCAATAAACTCACAAGAGAAGTTAACGAAGCAAAATCAGGTATTGACCACCTTTTTATCACATGCCTTGATCAGTCTATTATAGAAAATATAAATTCATCAGTAGTATTGCAAAAATCAAATTTATTCCATGTCATAAGTACAATAATTGCTCCAATGTAATTAAGTATGAAAAATTTATGAAAAAAATTAATCTTAAAGAACATTAGGTAAGTATGGAAAACTGGAACATCTCATATAATAGTGAGGAGCTTAGTTCTACATCTGACGAGGCATATTGGATCGACCCTTCGCATATGACAATTAAATAAAGAGGGAATTGGCAGATCAAAATTGGAAACCCTCTCAAAATTAACGACCGAAAAAAAGATTAGACGTCACACTGGAGCTGTGAGGGCGATGTGTTTAGGATCACTACAGAAGTAAATGGCCTGAAAATAGTAAATATCTACAAACCTCCTATGGTTAACTGGCCGCCAAATGTAATTAAAACCCCAGACAACCTACCTACAATATGTATGGGAGATTTTCAACAGTCATCATAACCTGTGGGGTTATGAAAACAACGACGACAATGGTGAGAAACTTGTAGAATGGGCTGAAAGTAACAACCTCCACCTTGTCAATAGCTCCAAACACAAATACACCTTATTCTCCAGAAGATGGCGTCGTAAAGGATATAATCCTGATTTCTGTTGGGTTCCGAGCAACTCACAGATGCAACCACTCCCTAGTTTCCGAACCGTGCTCTCAGACTTTTCTCACAGCCAACACCGACCCGTTATAACTGAAATAGGAATACAAATTCCCATTGTTGAATCCACTCCGAGACCACGCTGTAACTGGCAAACTGGCCCGAATATGCCAGGCAGCTCAACACCTGCGTTCGTTTCATTGAGCCAAATGTCAAGAATTACCACCGCTTTGTGGGAATGGTACTCGCTATAGCCAAAAAGCGTATACCACGTGGTTTCCGGAAGGAATACATCCCGGGCTGGACGGAAGAGAGCCAACAACTATATGACGAATTTGTAGAGTCGAGTGACCCGGAGAGTGCTAGCAGTCTGCTGTCGTCCCTGGACTCAACTAGATTGAATAAATGGAAATCAACTGTAGAACACCTCGATTTCTCTCGCTCTAGCCGGAAGGCGTGGGGTCTACTGCGCAGACCGGGTGAAGTCAGCAGAGGACAGCACCCGAACAACTCAACTATTGACCAGAATAAGATAGCCAGTAGAATAGTTGAAGTCTCCCACGCTCCATCTGACAAGACTCACACGATGTCTATAAAAAAAGCCCTAAGACAACTTAAAGCAATTACCCCACCAACTTCGGAGTACTCAAGCGGCTTCACAGTAGATGAAATCAACAAAGCACTTAGTCAGACCAAAACAGGGAAGGCAGCTGGTTATGACGGAATGTACTCCGAATTTCTGGTTCATAGCGGCGCAAGAACACGACAGTGGCTTGAGGATTTCTTCAGAGATGTAATGGAGACCTCTGTGCTACCCCCAAAATTTGAGAGGACAAAGATCATTGCACTTCTGAAACTTGGAAAAGATAGTGAATTACCTGAGAACTACCGACCGATCGCCCTTCTTAGCTGCTGCTATAAACTCCTAGAACGAATTATATATAACAGAATATATACCACCATTGACGCTGCTGTTCCAGTCGAACAGGCTGGCTTCAGGAGAGGACGCAGCTGCTGCGACCAGGTGTTGTCCTTAAAAACTTTCATTGAGGCTGGTTTCGAAAAGTATGAAAAAACAGCTGTCACGTTCATTGACCTTACGGCCGCATACAACACTGTGTGGAGAGAAGGGCTTCTTTACAAACTGATGAGGGTCATACCTTGTCTTAAGACCTGCCAGCTAATAAATAGCCTCCTGACCAACAGATTATTCCAGGTATTTATTAATGGCACCATAAGCGGCGTCAGAAAGCTGAACAGCTGACCTACCTGAAACAAAATCAAAAAAGTTTACCTATGCCGACGACTTGGCCATAGGATCTCGAATAGAACTAAGACAGTAGGAGAGACGGCCTTAAACGAAGATTCAATAACACTTGGAGACTATTTCAAACGATGGCGACTATGTCCCAACATCAGCAAGACTGAGGCCTGCCTTTTTCATTTATCTAACCGCTATGCGAACGACACTCTCAATATTACTTTCAACGGCAGGGTCATCAAACATAACAATACCCCTAAATAACTGGGTGTAACACTCGAAAAGACACTGACGTTCAGAGACCACCTTACGAATATAGCCGCCAAAATAAGAACACAAAATAATATGATGACTAAGCTCGCCGGAACGTCATGAGGTGCTACCGCGTCCACACTGCGAACCTCCGCGTTGACTTTGGTATTTTCTACGGCAAAATACTGCGCACTGGCTAAATAGCGCTCACACCAACAAAGTCGACGGCCAGCTAAATCAAACGATGAGAATAATAACTGGAACCATAAAATCAACTCCAGTGAGATGGCTTCCTACTCTGAGCAACATCGCCTCGCCGGATATACGACGCTCGGCAGCACTGGCTAGAGAACATCGAAAAATCATGTCAAACGAGCGCCTACCGATCCATGAAGAAGCCCCATAATCACACAAAGGCGCCAACGGCTGAAATCTAGACATCCTCCTATCACAACTGCCCCCGGAATAACTGATGAATACAATACGAAAGAGCAATGGAAAGAAAGATGGCTACTCACAACAGAATTAGAATGCATCCAAATAACCAACCCTGAACTCGGCTTCAATGGCTCAGGCCTTCCACGTACCACTTGGTCAAAGTTGAACCGAATACGGACAGGACAGGGTAAATGTGCCGACTCCCTACACCGATGGGGCCTCGCCGACAGTCCGCGACTGTGGTTCTCCGAGACAAACGATCCGTCATATCGTTTCAAACTGCCCACACCGTGCTTATGGCGGAAACCTACAGAACTTCGCAGAATGCTTTCAAGACGCAATCGAATGGCTGTGCAATTTGGACATTAATATATAGTTTATCAGAGGATTTATGCTATGATATGTGCTATGTTTTTATAGAGTTTGTATACATTTTACATTTTATTTTTTTACTTATAATTTCTTTTTACCATATTGTAAAGAACCCATACGCTAAATAAGTAAAGTTCTAGAACAGAACTTTTCTTTAAAAAAATTATATACCATATAGGTATTTGCACTCAAAAAATTAAAATGAGCCGAAAATGTTGAAAAATCATACCTTGGGTAACTGAGGGCATGATTAATACTATTAAGCAGAGAGATAAATTAAAACGAACAGCAGTTGAAATAAATACTCTGAAAGCATGGACAGAATTGAAGTATTATAGAAATTTACTAAATGAAATTAACAAAATTGAAACACAATTATTATGAAAATCGAATATACTCTGAGAAATACAACAAAAGACATATGTGGGATTCTGTTGAAAAAATAACGAGCCGAAAACAAACTAGAAATGGTAAAATCGATCAAATTTGCGAAAATGAAAACAATTACTCAAGATATAGATTTGGCAAATGCTTTTAATCATTATTTCTGTAATATTGGGAAAAACAAATGACATGAACAAAAAAAATTAACATTCCTCGTAACATTGTCGAAAAACAAAGTATTCCTGTGAATTACACGCAAATCGAATTCTAGAGTTTAGTAACTATAAAAAATGTGTTTGGTTGCTACAAACGTATTTGTCCTCTCTCTATATAATGGGTAACTTGCATAATTTTTCATTGGCAATTATTTTATCATATCATAAGTCAAAAACATAGCTCTAACGTTATGATTGTTCAGCATTCCAATCTAATAGAAGTTCCTTGAATCAATTCGGAAGCTAAACGTAAAGCACTTTCCAATAGTTATATCCGCCGATAAAATCACTAACTACCTTGCTAGAATGTCATTTCGAATGTAGTGAAATTTTAGAATAAACTTGTCATCGAAATCACCACCATTATGTGCCAAAACAATAACATTTTTTGAATTTCTTGTGTAAGGTGAAGATGTGGCCAACGAACGGAAAGTCGGATCATCACATCTGAGAATAGGCTAACGAACACCTTACGTAAAGCAAATTTTGGAGTTATTCGCCATACATTCATCGCAACATTGTCGAAAAACACAAATTATTTCTGTGAATTACACGCAAATCGAGTTCTAGAGTTTGGTAACTTCAAAAAATGTTTGTGTTTGGTTGCTACAAATGTGTCTTCTCTCTATACAAAGGGTGAACTCATATACTTTTTCAACGGCAATAATTGTATCATATCATAAGTCTTCAACATAGCTCCAACGTTTTGATTGCTTGACATTCCAATCTAATAGATTCAATAATCAGAGAGATATTGTTGAAATTGCTGAAGTTCAAGAACACCACTGCCGCTACATGAATCCTGATTTCTCCATTAGTTTCAGAGCTTTTCGACCTTGTATTTCCTCCCTGTCTAACCATATTTTACCTAGCCCACAGTCTTTATTCACATAGGCTGAAGCAGCAACCAAGGCAAGTGGTAGACACAAGTTATCATTATTGTTGATTGCAACAATTCCTCTATGTTTACTACACTCTTCATTAAAAGAATTGAAACTTAAAAGGCATATATACTTTGTAAGAGTTTTATGAAAGAAAAAACAGTTTATTAATAGAAAAAATACTCACGTTAACTAAGTTACAGTGCACTCCCAATAGACCTCTGGTTAATTCTATTGTAGATAAGGAGAGAATCATTTATCAAAATATTTTGCTGTTGAATCTGCAATAATCGGGAAATATTCAGGTAGTATTTACAGAATTACGATCATGGCAGAAGGTTCTAAAAAAACTATACACACATACGAAAAAAATATTAGTTCTCCACCCTAAAAGTATCCAATGAATTGCCTTCATCATTGATAGAAATGCCTACTTTAATCTTCAAGAATAACTTTGAAAAATGATAGCGTAAACGGTCTGGGAAATTTATTTACACCCTGTATTTTTACTCTGTCCAACCGTATTTTAACAAGCTCGAAGTCTTTATTCATATAGGCTATAGCAACTACCGAGACAAAGATTTATTCTTATTATTGATTGCAACAATAATCAATCAATCAATCAAAGCGGAGAAGTCCAGAGCACTTAGACCACTTGATTGGGTTCATTGTGTGCCCCTTGATACAAGAATCAGTAAAGCAGGCCTACGGCAGTGCCGAAGGCTAAAATTTTGCATGGACTGATATCTCTTATGGCTTCAAGCAGCATATGTGTACTGCCGAGGTGTTCTAGCCTAAGAGAAGCCAGTATTGGGCATTCTGCTAGGATGTGAGAGGCAGTTTTACAATGCCCATTGTGTGTAGATGTTTATTCAGATGACAGTGCCCTGTGAGGAGTCCTATCACCAGTTTTAGGCCTCTTCTGCTCATAGAGAGTAGTTTTGGAGAGTTTAGGCGAGAACTCTCTAATGTGGAGCTTCGCTTGTTTCATGCCGGGGGCACTACATCAGACCGAGAGTGACTGTCTATCCTTTAGCTCCTTGAGAGCGTGTAGCCTGGTGACTGATGAAATTCCGATCGTTGGCCAGTTCATCGGCAACTTCATTTCCCTTCACGCATGAGTGGACAGATCCCCCACTCCCAGCAGTTTATTCCTTCTGGCTAGTTCAGCCAGAGTTTCCCTGAACTCCAAGACAAGCCTAGAAGTCACTCTGTGAGCGCGAAGTGTGCCAAGAACTGCTCGGCTGTCTGTGCAGATATAAATCCGCCTACCTCGGTAGTTTAATCTCAGGTTTTACAGGGTACAGGTCCATATTGCACAGACCTCAGCCTGGAAAATGGTTCCATGGGCACCTAGGGGAACTGAAATTTTTCTTCTGCGTGCACCCGAGTAGACTCCGGCTACGCTAGGCTCGCCAATCATAGACCCGTCCGTGAACCTCACGAATCCTCCTGGCGGAAGCGGCCCAAAATCTTCCAGTCCATCCTTTGTGTTATGAGGACGTCTGGTGTTTGAAACCTGACAGCAGGCGCTATCGCATCCTGCGTCAGTTGGAGGATCGGGCAGTTTTCGGCTGCCCAATCCCAAATTTTACCATGACTGCGAGGCACAGACGCACCGACCCACTGGCCTAGAACAGCCAGCCGATACGCCATACCCGCGGCCACTGAATTGATATGGAGCTGTCTGTAGAGAGACGATCCCCACCAGAAACTCCAGAGCCCTGGTGGGGGCGGTCCTCATAGCCCCCGTTATCCCCACGCAGGCAAGCCGTTGAGCCTTGTCCAGTGCCAGACGGGACATAACCGTTTCTGTCGCCGGCCACCACACGACAGCTGCGTAGGTTATGACTGGGCGGATTACAGCCGTGTAGATCCAGTGTAGGACCCGCGGCCGTAGACCCCATGTGAATGCTTTCTTCACCCGGATTTCTAGGTGTATTCTCCAGCTCAGTTTAGTATCGAGGATGAGTCCAAGATAATTCTGTGAGCCTTTCATGTGCAGACCTTCCTAATAGACGAATGTCTGGTAGGGGTCCCAGTTTCCGTTTCCTCGTGAAAAGAACCACTTCGGTTTTTCAAGATTCACCCTGAGTCCCTCGGCCTGGCACCAGCGAGCCACGATGGCAAGTGCAGTATTCTGAAGCTCGCACAAAGTAGCCGCGTCTCTTCCGAGGGTCACAGCTGCCAAGTCGTCTGCGTAGGCTTGGGTGTAAAACCCAGCCTCATTCAGTTCGACCAACAAACTGTCCACCACCAGGCACCACAGGAGCGGAGACAGCACTCCTCCTTGAGGACACCCTCGGGTGACGGTTGTTCTTGCGATGCTGCCATTATGGTGCTCCGTTATCCTGACCAAGGTGTGATTGATTCCATATCTCTCCGCAGCGTGAAACATGGACTCGAAGGAGGTATTGTCGATCGCCCCTTCGATATCTTAATAGCTCCTTCGATCTGAGTAACCAGGTGATGAAGGGCCGTCTCGGTTGATTTGCCAGCCTGATAGGCGTATTGTCGACGGTGAAGCGGAAAATCCTTTAATGCACCATCTTTGATATACCTATCGATCAGCCTCTCCAGCGCATTCAGGAGAAAGGATGTGAGGCTGATAGGGCGGAAAGATTTGGTCTGGGTGAAGTCAGTTCTTCCCGCCTTAGGTATAAAAACGACTTTAACCGACATCCAAAGCCTTGGTATAAAGCCAGAGGCGATACAAAATCGGAATATCCGGGATATCACCGGGATGGTGATAAGCTCCAAGCTCTCCTGTGAAAGAGCCGGGAAGATCCCATCTTCACCCGATGATTTCTAGGGCGCAAAGCTCGAGATGGCCCAGCGCACTTTTTCATAGCTTACCACATTCGAGGCCATCCTGTAGTCGATCGCTCTCGCGTTAACACGGAAGTCCTCGGGTGGTGTGTTTATGAGGTTGTCATCAGACCCGGGGAATTGCACCGACATTAAGTGTCGTAGAGTCTCGTCCGGCGATGATGTGTAATCCCCGTTCGGCAGAATCACTGATCCTGTGCCAATCCAGGAGTCTTTGGAGAGAGCCTTGCATAACCTCGCTGCTGCCGGCATCTTATTGATGCCCTCACAGTAGGTACGCCACGAATCTCTGTTGGAGCTCCTGAGAGCTCTCTTAAAGTTCCTTTGGGTAACCTTATAGGTTTCCCAGTCTGAACTGGACGAGGTTCCCTTCGCTTTGTTGGAGAGTTTTCTCACCTGTTTCCGGTGTTCTTCCACTTAGGAGGTCCATCAGGGAGTGTTATTGCCGCCCCTCTTTCGTTTAAGAGGACAGCATACTTCTCGTCGCTCACTACACTCCTCATCGAAAGAATTGTATTGGTTTCCTTGAAACTGGACTTTTTGGTCGGTTTTAATGGCCCAACTAGCTCGAAATAAAGTAATTAATCTCAGGGCTCGTAGTGAAACGTGCCCTGTGATTCTAGACTTGTGAATTGCCTGAGCGCCAACTGCTTAGAAATAACTACAAAAATAAATGAATTCACAGTCAAGAATACAGGCACTACGAGATGGTTTTATAGTTGATGGAAATTCAGAAAAATAATACAAGTTGAAATTAACAATTTGATTTATTCCAAACGGAATTTGAGTTATAAAAAACAATAAATTACAATTTTTATGATGAACCAATTTGTAACATAAATTAGAATTGAATTTTGAAATAAAGAATTATAATTAAATCAATTTGTAATATAAATTAATCTTGAATGTTGAAATGAACAATTAGAGAATTAAATCAATTTGTAATATAAATTAATCTTGAATGTTGAAATGAACAATTAGAGAATTGAATCAGATTGTAACATAAACTAAATTGATTTTTAAAATAAACAAATATTAAGTTAAATTCTTGGAATACTATTTAAATACAAAAAATGTATATATAAATGAGAGTTTGAAATCAATTATTTAATTGAAAAAGAAATTATCAATTAAGAGGAATTAAAATGGACCTCGAATGGGTTCTATAAAAATTAGTGGAATACAACTCGGTTAAATAACAAAATCAGAGAATGAAAATATGGTCATTCAAACAAGAAAGTGTTACCCCCCTTGGAACTTGATGGAACTGGAAGTCGGTCCTGTCAGGAAATTCACTAAATCGTCTCAGAAAGAAGGAATGAGGCACCTCAGACGTTCAAACCCTGTAATTTCAAAGAACGAACAGTACCTGACTTGAGTTCAAAAGGACAAACAACACCGTCAGTCGGAATAATCATGAGATTCCACAACTGATTATATTATCTTCCCAAATTGTATAAAACACTATTACAAAATTGAAATCTTGAAGAGATATCAATTTATACGACAATCAATGTTAATCTGAAAGAATTGAATTATTACAATTGATACTTAAAAGACAAAACATTAAAATGTGACTGAAAGGAAAATAATCAAATTGTGACTGAAAGAATAATAATCAAAATGTGACTGAAAGGAAAATAATCAAAATGTTTGAATTTGCTAGTTAGCACAAATCTGAATACTTGAATTGAATTGCATATTAAATTGAGGTTGTGATCTACACTACAACCCACACGAGCGCAGCAGTCCTGATAATTAAATATCCAATAAGCAGTAATTGAATAATTACTTTATGATAATCCGTAATACTATCTATAGCACGTTACAGTCAAAAGACAGCTCTGTATACACTTGTATCAGATTTACAAAATGGCGCTTCAAAAGAATCACTCAAAACTGCCATGTGCCATTGTGGGATTAAACACAAAGGGAATGAAGAAATATTATCTTTGAAATCTGCCTACGTCCCGTTAGATTGTCTACATACAAAAATTACAACAATTAATGCAGTGATGGAAATGATTATCTCTGAATTATGCTAGCAGCAAATTGATTGGGTGAAACCCTAGGTAAGTCGAGCAAAACTTCCACTGAAATATTATCACAATCAGGTACTGAACATCCAGAAGTCTAATTACAAAACCGAATCAAATTATATGTAGCCTGATGTGAATTATATTTCGGTAGCAAAAATTAAGAAAATGTATGTAAAGTCCATGAATTATAAAATCTCGACTTACCCAGCTAGAGGTTCACACGACAATGAATTCTCATCGACTTCCGTTATCAGACCTACCCCACTTCGCGATATTCGCGCTATCGAGCATGCGGGAACTAAATTCAGTAATCGATGCTATTGAGCGCATAGGTGTCACTGAGATATCATCAGACCAGATTCCTATCCGAAACTGATCTGTTCATTACAAAGTTCTTTACAAAACACTAAACGGTTAACCCGTTACATCCTCTACCACGCCCTGCAGGCATCCTCTCGGATGTCATGCCAAGACGAAACATCTCTGTATTTAGTGCAGCTGAATTAAATTGGTGCATTGCCGGAATAGAAGATACAGAGAATTTCTTCATTCATAGTTATAGATGGCGTTACAACAGAAACCTAAAGTTACTGCTACAATTTCAGACACTAGTTCTACTATAGGTTCATAGGTACCATAGCAGATACAGATAATTGCTCCACAGGGGAGGAGCTTCGTAGTAGAGATTAGCAAAAAAAAAGTGCAACAAGAGGGGGAAGCCTCGGGGTAAGGTTAGCATAGGCCAAAATCAACAGAGCATCGAATCTAGGTGGGAAAGGGCGCCTCGTCGGTCAGACTAGGTGGGAAAGGGGCAGAGCCTAAAGCTAAAATGAAAGGGGTGTCCGAAGTGGCCCACTACCTGCTTGTAACCCGTTCTATGAGGAGATCATAACTCTTTTTGGTTGTCCAGAAAAAGTATCCAATTCAATAGCGCATTTACTTACCGCACCGGTGGATTCTGATGAAAGTATTCTAGTAAACCCGGACCACCCAAGCTGTTAGCTCACCGTACTAGATTGGATGAATTACGTGAAATCTTCCAGGGGGTACGTATCCAATTATACCGAACTTTTTCCAAACAAAGTCACTATTATAATTTCCGTGGTCGAGATTGGCGTTGTCACTTGGATGACACAGTCATGAAGATTGAACACCATTTATTTGTCTTTTAGTTTCCAAAATATATGAGTCCGTTTACAGTTATCAACATAATTTGGGGGCAATTTATGATTTGAAGGATAGAGATGGCAAGCAAGTAGACATGTAATCGCTTAATACATTCGAAATTGCGACTGTTGCTACCCCACGGATGGATGAAGAGCACAAGTACCGGCCGTTCCGGTTTTTGGGCGAGAGAGGTTGGACTATTTTTGATCAACATTCTCAGAATTTGTTTTAGTTCTGTACTAAGAAGTTTTCCGTTAAATAAGATTTTTTTCTAGAAGTTATCACGAGAATAGAATAGAAGATAAAAATTGTATGTCTCAATTTTTTTATGAAAGGGTCTCTTACTTTTTATTTTTTATGAATTCCCGGTGGAAATTGAAAATGAAAGAATTGCGTCTTTTCATTTTTACCAAACATGGAGCGGAATGTAATGAAGCTCATAAACTTTGAATAAGAATTTTATATTATCAAATAAGGTACGGAATATGTGAATAATCCCGGATAATTATATTACATTATTGTAAAAGCTTGCATGTAGTACACGCAACATGTATTCACTCATTATCAGGGTCGTATTTGCATCTGTTTCAATTCATTAACCTCGTTCATCAAATAGTGGATATCACGTAGTTTGAATATGAATCCATTTCGAAACGCAAAGTAAATCATATCTTGTTCAATAATCCCTACAGCTGACATAGCAAAAAGTGGGTTTTCAGTAGGCTGTGCAGGCTGCACTTGGTAGAGCAGGCATATCAGCTATCTAGAAGCTTATAGAACGCGGAACGCAAACGGGGTAGTTTAGTTTTAGTGTGAGTTTTGATTTAGGCATCACGCCCTCGAAGCCATTAGTTTCGAACAGATTTTGTAATATCAAATTAACAAAAGTTATAATAATATACGGTAAATGATATCTTTGTTAATTGTTTTGCTACGTACCGTTCCATGGTTTGCGGTTGCTACGATTGTGTGTAGTAAATTTATCCTGTCTCTATTCCAGTAGCCTACAGAACAACAGTAGGTTGTGTATCGATAAGCTTCTGACGAGAAGGTGTGACTGATTAGAGTGAGAAGGCAACACAGCATACAGCTGTACACCGTGACTACCCGAAAATAGGAGTATAACTACCGACATTGCGTAAGCACTGTGACTACTCGGAAATATGCGCTGAAGGTGGATCTATGTCTGAGAATCGCAATATCTAGTTTCATACTGTGACTACCCTGAAATAACGGGGTATAGCTGATGACATAATTACAGTTTTTGCACACTGTGACTACCCGAAAGTATAAAGCTCTTGTCCGATTTATGGAAGTGCGAAGTATATGAAAGACCTGTCACTATTATAAAATTACTGGCAAGACCACTTCAAAGAGGGGAATTGCGCGTTCTAACCTGAATACGACAGGATAAATGAATCAAAGGAGTCAAATTAGAAATACCGAATGATTACTGATGTTATCCGGAGCTAGGTCGAGTATTGAGACCGATCTAATACCGCCCTAATACGCATTCATTTGCAATGCTTAAATGTTCCCTGCACAGTAAATTGCTTTAGTCGTAATTACCGCATGAATGCTTGCTTCATTACCATTTTTTGTTTTCACCGCGTAGTTTGTTTGTTTGTTTTTTTTTGGGCTCCCTTGCTCTTAATTAGGTTAAATCAGGTTGAAGCCTGCAATTTTAATACTAATCATTTTGCCCTGATCTAGGTTCTGGTTATTTTCTACAAATATGCTATCTATACATAGATAGCACTGGGATAAGCCTTGTTTTGAGGACCCGAGCAGAAGTCATCGATAGGTAAGCCTCATTAATAAGCTGGCGCCTGAAAAATAATCATAAAATCATTGGTTAGATTCAGATCCGTTGAAGTTGAAGAATCCCTAAAGGCCGTAGGAAGTATAAAACGCCAAAATTAAATAATGTACGTCGTAGCCTGTTCATCATTGCTGAAGTAAATATTATTTTCCGACAATCCCTGTAATCAATAACATTTACAAACTGGTGAAATATTTCCACATATTATCCGATGATCGAACACTCCACTCACAGCCATCAAATAGCGCATGTACAATCCGTGCTAAGCCTATCGATTTGTATTACATTTGTTTAGATTGAATTCTTGTAACATATGACCGCTGTGATCCAATGGCTATCAAAGCACGCGCATAACACCCGGTATGGTCTCTATACGTACTCACACTTTCAAAGTTTGAAACATTATCTCAGTGTGTATTATTAGACAATGACTCTTTTCTATCGATATTTTCTTTTCTAGTCTCTTGTAAATTCAACCCACTACACTCGCACAGAGATAACTCTACCTTTGAACACATGACTGTTAAATGTTTACCATTACACAGTTTGTGTTCCCATAGTTAACTAATCCGGCTGCAGTAAATGTCGCAGATGTATAACTATCCTGAGATGAACACTCTTTTCTATAACATTCTTCGTGTCTGGTTTCATACCAAATGCAGCAATAACAAGAGATATACGATCCTCATTCTCCACTTCTCTGTGCACAAAGTTCATTAACTGAGTTAACTGTTCTTGAAAATTTAAATTTTTATTACAATCAGCGCTTCTTTTCCACACTCTTGAGACATCTTCAGATATGCATGATTCAACAAGTGGATACGACATAGTCGCAAATTTATAGCTAGTCTCCAATGCATGCAGTTGAGACCCCAGTTTGCCGTAAAGTGCGATCAAACTGATTTTCTTGTATTCTGCTGAATTAAAGTCAACAGTTCTCTAATATAGATCTCTAATAGAGGATCTTCCCTGCCATACAGTGCTTTCAAACTATCATTAGCTTTGATTTAGTTCTTATCAGTGAGGAAAATTCTCAACTAAGTTTCGTGCATGTGTGACCCCAAAACAGTGGCTTGAGTTAAATATTGGAAGTTGTCAGTCAGGAATGTCAGGGTCAGCTTTCATAAAATTTCAACCAATCTCTTACGTCGTCTCCAAACTTTCTCAGTTCTATGTTTGACAACTTGATTCGATGTTTGCTATTACAACAACGCTGATTTGAAACAACGGAAGTATTTGAGTCGCATTTACTCAATTTATTAACTTTGATTAGCTTATGAAAATTTTCTCCATAATTTATGACGTGCCTTGTCACTTTTGTTTGTTTACTCCTTCTTGAGGACTTCTGCTAGGGTTCTCACCATAATGTGTGTGACGGCTACAGTGAAGTATAACCAGGGCCCATTGGACAGAACAGTATCAAAGTTATATTTTTTAATTACAATTGATACTTGGTTATAACTTAGCTCATTGAAAGATGGAGCAGACATAACTAAATAAAACGGGGAATTCCAAATATTGAATATATTCAAAGAAGTACACGCTTTTATAAAAGTGAAAATGAGGTCCCACCTCCACCCATCGCCTTTGTGATGAGCGATGCCTCAAACAGTAAAGTGCAGCTGTCATCAATATGATTAAGCTTAGAAAACGAATACTCACAGAGTGGGGATGCAGAGTCATCCACCGGGATTACGGTCAGAGGTTCCTTAGACCTAACCCTCTTACTTGCTTATCAGTTATTGAAGCGGAAAAAGTGTAAAAGCGTGTCAGAAAATAACATATAACATAAAAAAATAAGACGCAATCACTTTGTTGGCACAGGCACATAGACGTCACAAACACATATCTAGTATCAAAGATACTAGTATACTAGTGACCGCCGCGTCAAACCGTCTGAATAGGGAAGGGGGCAGCCAAAGAAACGCCAATCGACAGGATAGTGCTGGATTTAAGGTGGTGCGAAAGCACCAATGAGCTCCTGATATCTCTCGAGATGCTCTATTAGGCGAGGCAGATCCTGCTCACGATTGGGGAACCAACCAATTGCGTCAACAAGTTCGGCTCTGATAACATCAAAATTGCGACAAGTTAGGACCCTATGGAGAGGGTCGTCGAAGACGAGACACTCAGCACACTGACCATCCCGGGACTTACCGATCCTGAAGAGATGACTCCCAAAGTTGCCATGTCCACTTAAGAGGTGGAACACCGCCCGATTTTCGCGGTTAGGCATTGGTGACGCTATTGGGAGCCATTCCTCAATGACAGGGATGAAAGAGTGTGTCACCCTGCCTTTCACGGAGTTGTCCCAGAGAACTTGCCAGTGTGTAAGAGTGAGGGCCCGGAGTTGACGAGTGAAGTCCGACCAGAACCTGAACTGCGCCAGAGACAAGGGGTTTCCGATATGATTACATGTCCCAAACCTCTTGGCCGATGCCATAGAGTAGAGTTCTGAGAGGAGAAAATGGAAAGGCGGTTCCTTCGCAAGGACACACGCCGTCTCGTTTGGGACTGTGCGGTAGAGATTGCAAATTGTGCGGAGGCAGTTCGCTTGAGCAGAGTCAAGCATCTCGACATGTTTCACCAGTCGGATTCTGTGGCCCCAGACCAATATCCCATAGCTCGCGAGAGGCACGATGGCTCGGTGATAGATGATCTTTAGGGAGTTTGAGATCCTGCCATACGTAAGTCTGATGTGCCGTCTCAGAGCCTGGAATATGGTTTTGACTTTGGCCGAAATGTAGGCAATGTGTTGTCCGAAATGCAGTTTTTGGTCAATAACAATGCCGAGATGTCTTATATCCGCTACCCTGTGAATGTTCCGACCTTGGAACTTGAAGAGCGGGTCTCTGGCGAGTTCGGCTCCAAAGAGAATATATTTCGTCTTTTCGACGGAGATAGAGAGTTTGTTATCAGAGGTCCACGCCGAGAGCAAACGTAAGCATTCACCTCCAAGCCGTTCGAGCTCGAGCCGAGAATCAGCGAATATCATTG
The DNA here is from genome assembly GCA_958510875.1 of Endomychus coccineus. Classification (NCBI taxonomy): domain Eukaryota; kingdom Metazoa; phylum Arthropoda; class Insecta; order Coleoptera; family Endomychidae; genus Endomychus; species Endomychus coccineus. Next base: position 110,397,243 of record OY294069.1, read on the forward strand.
CCACAATGTCATCCGCATAGGCATCCCAAGAACACCCATCTGGCGGTTCCTGTTCCAGGAACGTGTCAAGGACAACGTTCCAGAGAGTAGGTCCTATTACTGAGCCTTGAGGACAACCCTTGGAGAGCGACTTCGTACGAAGGTGATGAAGTGAGCCATATTCCACTGAGCGATCAGAGAGGTAGTCTTTAATGAGAGTAAGGACCTTGTGGGGAATTCCTTTAAGGTCTAGAGCATTAATAGCAGCCGGCCACCACAGATTGTCAAAAGCACCAGATATATATAGCAAAGATTGCCACGGCGTATTTGGTGGTACGATTGTCGATGGAGTTGGTCAGGTGTAAGACCGCATCGATGGTGCTCCTGCCCCTGCGGAAACCGAACTGCCTCTGACTTAGAAGACTGTGCTCAGGGATATGTTTGTATATTGTCGCTAGAATCAGACGTTCCAAGAGTTTGCCCAACTTAGGCAAAAGCGTAATAGGACGCAGAGATTTGTGTTCAGAAGGATCTTTATCAGGGGCCTTCAAGATTGTTCTGAGGATGCCATGTTTCCAGCTCGTCGGGAAATATCCGAAGCTTAAGCAGTCGTTGTATAGGTCGAGTAGGAAATACTCGATGGCAGGGCAGATGATTTTGATAACTGTGCCAGGTATATGGTCCGCCCCAGGGGGCTTTCCCATTTGGGAGTTCCTGGACACATTTTCGGAGATCGGCAATAGTGAAGATAGAATTGACCCCCATGTTACCAGTCGCCGTCAGAGCCCTTTCACGGAGTAGGATGTGCGTTGGAGTGTCCTCCGCAGCATCATCGGAGGGCATAAGACGGTGGAGTACCAGCTCTAGAGTTTCGCCGTGGTCAATTGTGTGGGAGACGTCGTCTCTGACGGTAGAGGACTGAGTGAACGGGAGTTTCAGCTTTTTGCTGGAGAGTTTGTAGACAAACCCCCATGGGTCCCTTCCAAGGTCGCCTTCGACAAAGTTCTTCCAAGACTCAATCTTAGCCTGCCAGATGACGCCCTTGTACTCTGCAAGCAGAGTCAAGTATCGTGCCCTGAGTGCCTCTCGAACAGTTGGGACATTCTCACGTTGGTATCTACGCCTGGCGCATAGGACGGACCGCTTGTGCCTTCCAAGACCATCGTTCCACCACGGGTTAGAGTTTGAAGTGGGTTTCCGTCTTCGAAGACATCTTTCCATAATAGAAAAGATACCAGTCGAGAGGGAATTGACACGTTCGTCTATAGATTCATCATTGGGCCTCCAGAGAATCCCTCTGAGGTCGTCCATGAGGAGGATGGCCCCGTCCAGCAGGCGGTCATGGTCCGAGATGTTAACCTTGAATCTTGGAGGTTCTGCTTCGTCGTCCGCTTCCCTTTCGGGGACGAGATGAAAAGAAATCAGTCTGTGGTCGCTGTTCACCAAGTGCTCGAGCACAACCCAGTCCGAGAGATATCTTAACAAGCCTCCTGAGAGGATAGTGAGGTCGACGTTACTAGAGCCGTTAACGGTACTGAATGTGAAGGGCTGATTGGGCGCATTGGCAACATGAAGGTCGTGAATGCCTAGAAAGGCCTCAACGGACATGCCCCGGCCATCCAGCCCTCCAGAGTGCCATAGGTGGGACTTAGCATTTGCGTCCGCACAGATAACAATATGTTTATTGCCCAGTGCCACGCAAAGATCATGAAGACGATCCAGGAAGGGTTCAATGCTTAGACTGTACTGACAATAGAGACTGACGATGTAGAAGGAAAAAGACTTAGTAGATACCTGAGCCACGCTCATGTGGGCGTCAGAAAATTGCCTTAGGAACAAAATGTCCATATTAGGATTCAGCACAATGATGGAGGCATAGAATCTATCTGCACCCACATGGTGCGCGCACTTGTACCGAAGTCCAAAGCCAGGAGTGACACGCCTCCCCTCTCGCTCCACTGTGTAGGGTTCCTGCAGGCACAAAATATCGACGTGGCGCGACTCAGCCACTTGTCTGACCTCTGGGGTCACCAATTGCGCATTCTGGGTGTTGATCTGCGCTATGTGTATTCTGGTATGATTATGTGAGGCCATAATCAGTACCTACTATTTACTTTGGACTCAATACGCCTCAAGTAAGTAGGGCAGGTGGGCGAGGATGGCTTGTGTGCTGCATCTGTTGAACCCGCACGCAGACAATTAGAGCAGCGTGGAGGACCCTCTGGCGTTGGACAGTCTTTTGTATCGTGCATAAGCGCACAGTTTCCACACTGAACCGGACTTTTACAGTCCTTGGACAAGTGACCCAGTTTCTGACACTTGAAGCACCGGATGACCCGGACAAAGTCCTTGACGAAACAAGATGCCCACTCAACGAACACCTTGTCTGCGCTCAGTAGAATGTCACGAGCGCGGGGCGAAACCTCAAGAACCCAATGTGTGTAGGACTTGCCCTTAGGTCCAATTTTGAACTTAAAGCTAATCTCTTTACCCAAGGACTCAACTGTCTCAGCAGGCAGGTTGTGGAAATTCTGCTCTAAGAGAGATTCAACAATTTGTTTGGGCTCGAGGTCAGACGGAACACCAAAGAGGGCCACTCTAGGCAGAAGCTTGCCAGGGGACCGGGCTTTCACCCCCAGTTCCAGCAGTCTGTCTCGAGGGATCTTAGAAAGATCAGAGGTTGATTCGATCTTGATACCGGATCGGCCATAGTTTACAATTTTGTCTACCTTTAACCCGAGCTTTCGGGGGTTTACAGCTTTGGTGAGTACTCGCCTCACATCGGCAGCAGTCTTCACCCGCGGGTCAGTCTCACTAGGCACGAGCGTTAGGACAGAGCGTTTGGTTGGTCTAAAGGTCTTACCAGTAGGCATCGTAATAGATGCCCCGGGCAGTTGGCCACCAGACGAAGAGGCAATTTCAGCGAAAGTTTTGCCAGGTGCAGATGGACCCGCAGACAGACGTGCCTCAATGATGTCGAGCCTCTCGCCAAGCTTGGCACAGACCGAGGTCTGAGTGTAGGAAGAAACAAGATTCATGAAGTCCTTAGTCATTAAGGAAATTGCTGAGCAGTATTCGGCCTTTCGAGACGATGAGTCCTTAGAGGTAGAGACAAGTCTCTGCAGGTCTTCTGCGTGGTGTACAAAATGTGACACCAGGCGCGAGACATCGGCAGCGGTGGAGATGTCAAGGTGGGACGTCACCAAAGACGGTTCCCCATCGCTCTCCGAGAGGGCTGCAAATCTGCTGGGCGTAGCCTTGGGCGTACCCAAGGACAGAGCCATGGGGACGAATAGGCCTCCCCCGGCCGAAGGAACAACAACTGCTCAATACCAGCCACAGAGCCACACAAAAATAGAAAATGATGTAAAAAAAAAAAAAATTTATAAAAAAAAGGAAGTAAGGCGATATAATCAGACGGATTGCCACTTAAGCCACTAGTACATGAGCGGGGGTGTCCGACCACCCACCGATGTCCTTGGCCGTTAGCAGGAGCTTACGGCGGAAAGCACAATGAACCCAGTCGGAAGGGCAGAGTGCACCTCACTCGTGATGTATGGAGTGTCCGGCTAATAGCCTGCTAAGCGTTACCAGCCCTAACCACGAGGAGGTTGGACAGGATGGTTGGCGTCAAATAGTACCTGTTCTCACGTGTGACTGCAACTATGATAAATTTGAGACAAATTTTAGAGCGCAAAATCACTTTTTGATCGCTTCAACCTTAATACGGGCCGAGAAGCGTACACTCGGATAATAATTATTGGATGCAATTGAACGGTATTTGACATAAATAATCGACCCAGGTGGAAATACAAAGAAGTTCAATCGGTGCCGGTGCCTCCTTTCCCTTCCTCCTCTCCTTCCCTGGAAGAAGGCTCCTCAGGGGTGCCTTCCTCCTCCCAACCCACGGAAGGCTCCTTACTGGTGCCTTCCTCCTTTTCGCAGGTAGGCTCCTCTTCGATGCGTATCGGCTACTCCCAATCCACCGAACATCCCCCGGGGATCTCGCAAGAGGACCCCGAGGAGATAAATACCTTGTCCAGGGCGCTGGGCAAGGTCAAAGTGAAACGGCCCAACATTTGTGGGGCCGATAGGAAGCGTCGCCGGAGGATGCGAGAGGCCAGGGAATCCGTTAAATCGGGTCCCCCGGTAGCCATACCGCCTCCGGCGCCTTCCGGAAGTAAGACGCCAAGTCTGGGGGTCATCAAACGCCCCCGAACTCCGGCTTCCACTCCCGAGAGCACCCGCGTAGTCAAACGCCGCAGACCTCAAGGGCCTGCGGCGGACAGCTATGCGGGGGCTCTTACCGGGGAAGGAATCCTGCAGCTTGCCGTCTATAGGGAGGGCAGGCAGGATGCAGGCTTCACTCCCGATGAACTCCTGGAGTTCACAGACGCAGTGGGGGACGCGGTCTCCGCGCTGACGGAGGAGGCCCTGCCCCCCGCTTCCACTCAACAAGGCTATGGAAGCGTTGTTTGTTTATCACAGCGGCGGACTCCGCTTCCAAGGATTGGCTATCACAAGTGATAGCCACCGTAAAGCCTTGGGAAAACGTGAATCTCATGGCGGTAGAAACAAAAGCTCTTCTCAGAAGGAGGCGGGCGATGTTGTGGCTGCCTGGGAAAAGGCACCCGACAAACCAGGATACCTTAGGTGCCCTGGAAAAACAAAACCCGGGCTCAGAGCCACCGCTTGGGGAATACTCGAGAGGAAGGAAGAGCCCAACGGGCTAAGACTGATCATCTGGCTGGATGAGGAGTCCATTGACCGCTTGGGGACGATGGACTTCCAGCCTTTCGTCAGAGCAACGAGGGCCCGAGTAACATTACTAGGGCCCTCTGCGAAAAAGCAGGGGCCAGTTCAAAGCACTGACCCCTCCTCTCAGAAATAGGGAAAGGCCGAGGCCTCTCGGCCTTTCCTAACGTACGAGCCCAGGCTAGGGGCATTTCTCTTTAGCCGGGATTACTCAAAATGGCAGGCAAAATATAATTTTTGCAGGCTAACCTTCAGCACGGCAAGTTTTCGACTGCAGTGTTGATGAAAAGGCTCTCTGAGCTCAAAATAAACGTATGCTTGATACAAGAGCCGTGGGCTTACCACGGCCGTGTAAAAGGCCTACGCCAAAGAGGAGGCACGCTACATTACTGTACCTTTGAGGAGATGCCGAGAGCGTGCATCTTCACAAAGGACGTCCATGCCTACGGCTCCAACAATCCTCCACCTGTGGAAGTGGTCGAATTAGTTAGATGTTGTGAGGGGCAGGGAGTGCCACTCCTTCTGGGATTCGATGCCAATTCTCACCACACGGTGTGGGGAAGTTCGGACGTCAATTCGAGAGGGACGGCGCTGCTTAAGTTCCTCATTTCCACTCAGCTGGAGGTCCTCAATAGAGGGTCAACGCCTACCTACTTCACCCCACGCAGACTGGGAGTAATTGGCTTAACCCTTAGCTCTAGAGCAATCAAGGGTTGGGTCCGAAGATGAAATGTGTCAACGGAAGTCTCACTTTCGGACCATAGGCACATTCTGTTTGAGTTGGAATCTGATTACAGGAATCCGAGAGCCACCAACTGGGACTTATTCAGAGAGGAACTCAGCGGTAGGCTCTCTTATCTTCCTGCATTTCAAGGAGGTCGAGAAGAGGCTGATGCCGCTGTGTGTGGAATCAGCAAGGCCCTGACCTCTGCTTATGAAGTATGCTGCCCCCTTAAACGAAGGAGGGACGGCAATAACACCCCCTGGTGGACTTCCCAAGTGGAGTAACATCGGAAACGGGTGAGAAAACTCTTCAACAAGGCGAAGAGGACGTCGTGTAGTTCAGACTGGGAGACCTTTATGGTCACCCAAAAGAACTATAAGAAAGCTCTGAGGAGCTCCAAAAGAAATTCGTGGCGTACCCACTGTGAGGGCATCAATATGATGCTGTCAGCAGCGAGGTTATGCAAGGCCCTCTCCAAGGATTCCTCGATTGGCACAGGATCAGTGATTCTGCCGAACGGGGAGTACACGTCATCCCCGGACGAAACGCTACAACATCTAATGTCGGTGCATTTCCCCGGGTCTGATGACAACCTCATAGTCACACCACCCGAGGACTTCCGTGTCAATGCTAGAGCGATTGACTACAGGATGGCCTCGAATGTGGTAAGCTATGAAAGAGTGCGCTGGGCCATCTCGAGCTTTGCGCCCTATAAATCAACGGGTGAGGATGGAATCTACCCGGCTCTCTTACAAGAGAGCTGGAGCTTATCACCATCCCGGTGCTCCGGATATTCCGATTTTGTATCGCCTCTGCCTTTATACCAAGGCTTTGGAGATCGGTCAAAGTCGTTTTCATTCCTAAGGCGGGAAGAACTGACTTCACTCAAGCCTAATCTTTCCGCCCTATTAGCCTCACATCCTTTCTCTTGAAAGCGCTGGAGAGGCTGATCGATAGGTATATCCTCTGCCTTTATACCAAGGCTTTGGAGATCGGTCAAAGTCGTTTTCATTCCTAAGGCGGGAAGAACTGACTTCACTCAAGCCTAATCTTTCCGCCCTATTAGCCTCACATCCTTTCTCTTGAAAGCGCTGGAGAGGCTGATCGATAGGTATATCAAAGACGGCGCTCTAGCGGATTTTCCACTTCACCGTCGACAGTACGCCTATCAGTCGGGCAAATCAACCGAGACGGCCCTTCATCTCCTGGTTACCCAGATCGGAGGCGCTATTAGTCTCGGCCAGTGCGCCGTAGGCGTTTTCCTGGATATCGAAGGGACGTTTGACAATACCTCCTTCGAGTCCATGTATCATGCTGCGGAGAGACATGGAATCGATCACACCTTGGTCAGGTGGATCAAGTCCATGCTCTTGCAGATAATGATAACGGCGCACCATGATGGCAGCGTCGCATGTACACACGTCACCCGTGGGTGCCCTCAGGGAGAAGTACTGTCTCCGCTCCTGTGGTGCCTGGTTTGTTGGTCGAACTGAATGAGGCTGGGTTTTACGCCCAAGCTTACGCAGACGATTTGGCAGCTGTGACTCGGAAGACACCCGGCTACCTTGTGCGAGCTGCAAAACACCGCACTTGCCATCGTTGCACGCTGGTGCCAGGTCGAGGGACTCAGGGTGAATCCTGAAAAGACCGAGGCGGTTCGTTTCACGAGGAAACGGAAATTGGGACCGCTACCAGACATTCGTCTGTTTGGAAGGTCCCTGCACATGAAAGGCTCAGTGAAGTACCTTGGAGTTATCCTCGATGCTAAACTGAGCTGGAAAATGCACCTGGAAACCCGGGTAAAGAAGGCCGTTGCTCCCTTATGGGCATGCAGGAGAGCCTACGAGAACACATGGGGTCTACGGCCACAGGTCCTGCACTGGATCTACACGGCCATGATCCGCCCAATCATAACCTACGCAGCCGTTGTGTGGTGGCCAGCGACAGAAACGGCTTTGTCCCGTCTGGCGCTGGACAAGGCTCAACGACTTGTCTGCGTGGGGATAACGGGGGCTATGAGGACCGCGCCCGCCAGGGCTCTGGAGGTTCTGGTGGGGATCGTTCCTCTACAACTCCATATCAAAACAGTGGCTGCGGGTACGGCGTATCGGTTGGCTGGTCTGTGTCAGTGGGTCGGTGCGTCTATGCATCGCTGTCATGGCAAAATCTGGGGGTGGGCAGCCGAAAACTGCCCGATCCTCCGACAAACGCAGGATGCGATAGCGCCTGCTATCAGGTTTCAAACACCAGACATTCTCATAACCCAGAGGATGGACTGGGAAAACAAGGACTCTGGGCCGCTTCCGCCAGGGGGACTCGTGTGGTTCACGGACGGGTCTAAGACTGGCGAGTCTAGCGGAGCCGGAGTCTACTCGCGTACACCCAGAAGGGAGATTTCAGTTTCCCTAGGTGGCCACGCAACCGTTTTCCAGGCTGAGGTCTATGCAATACGCACATGTGCCCTGGAAAACCTTAGATTAAACTACCGAGGTAGGCGGATTTACATCTGCACTGACAGCCGAGTGGCCCTAGGCGCACTTCGCGCCCACAGAATGACTTCTAGGGTTGTCTTGGAGTGCAGGGAAACTGGTTGAACTAGACAGAAGGAACAAACTCCAGCTAGTGTGGGTACCTGCCCATTCTGGTATGAAGGGAAACGAAGTGGCCGATGAATTGGCCAAACGGGGTTCCTTGAGCGCCCCTGGGCCCGATTCCACGATCTGAATTTCATCGACCACCGGGCTCCACGCCCTCAAGGAGCTACTGGACAGACAGTGGCTCTCGATCTGGCGTGGTTCCCCAGGCATGAGGCAGGCGAAGCTCCACATCAGGGAATTCTCGCCTAAACTCTCCAAAACTCTACTCTCTATGAGCAGGAGAGGCCTAAAACTAGTGACAGGGCTCCTCACAGGACACTGTCATTTGAATAAACATCTACACACAATGGACATTGTCGAAGACCCAATTTGTAGTAGATGTGGGGAGGCGGATGAAACTGCTTCTCATATCCTAGCAGAATGTCCAGCACTGGCTTCTCTCAGGCTACAACACCTCGGCAGTACACATATGCCGCCTGAAGCAATAAGAGATATCAGTCCATGTAAAATCTTAGCTTTTGGCACTGCTTTAGGCTTGCTGATCTGATTCTTGTATCAAGGGGCGCACAATCAAGCGGTCTAAGTACTCCGGACTCGTCCGCCCCCGTTTTGATTGATTGATGTTTGGCAACACGAATCGATGTTTGCTATTACAACAACGCTGATTTGAAACAACGGAAGTATTTGAGTCGCAATTACTCAATTTATTATCTTTGATTAGCTTATGAAAATTTTCTTCAGAAGTGCCTTGTCACTTTTATTTGTTTACTCCTTCTTGAGGACTTCTGCTAGGGTTCTCACCACAATGTGTGTGACGGCTACAGTGAAGTATAACCAGGGCCCATTGGACTGAACAGTATCAAAGTTGTATTTTTTAATTACAATTGATACTTTGTTATAACTTAGCTAATTGTAAGATGGAGGAGACTAAATAAAACGGACAATTTCAAATATTGAATATATTCAAAGAAGTACACTCAGATAATAATTATTGGATGCAATTGAACGGTATTTAACATAAATAATCGACCCAGGTGGAAATGCAAAGAAGCTCAATCGGTGAAAGGAAAATGGTTACTACATATCAATTGTTAGTTCAAAACAACTATGTCTTAAGTATTTATGTGTTTGGATCCATATTATTTTTCTCTGTGAATTGATATCACTTACTCATATCGCTCAGAAACAATTCTTACAGAATTTAATGAGCTTATTCTTATTTATTCACAAGCATATTGTATTTATTATTAAGATTTTTGTATTGTTTCATATTGCTGTAGGTATAGTCTTGTTGAATAAATTATTATTATTATTATTATTATTTATTTTTACGATATAGTCGGTCTTTAAATTCTATTCAACGCTGTGGAATCAGTTAATAAATAATTAACATTTACCATTTATGGAATACACAAGCCAAGCAGTTGCTAGAGTAATAAGCGGGCGTACGGTAATTATTCGGATAGCGTTATCAGTGGCAATGTTCACAACACAATACGATATATCAACGGTGGCCTGTACAAGATTTGCGATCGTACGATACCAGATTTCTTCGGTGATTTTTAAGGTATATTCGGCTAGTAATTTGACTGAGTTTATTCTGTCGAAGTCCTTATACTATTCACAGCCCTATGCTATCAATTATCGTATCTGCAATAACCCCTCTACCCACGGCCGGGGCTTCACATACGGCACAAGGGCTATTTCGATAATCAAACACACAACCACCCCAGCTTATACTTCCGGGATTGACACAGCGTGCACAAGTAGTTGATGGTTTGATCGTCTAGGACATACTTATACTTCCGGGATTGATACAGCGTGCATAAGTATATCGAAGACACCCCTGTCGTTCAAAAATACACACTCTCGGGCGTCGTACAATTACTTGAATCTTCCAATTCACTTGTGGATTCAAAATGTGTACTTTATCAGTGGGCGGTGAGACTTATGACGGGATAAACTCAACTGTACACTGTAAAAATGTACTGACCACTACAGGATATCGGATATCATGCGAAGGTTACCATTTACAAACCACGGAATGCAGTATATCATAGTCCCAGAAAACAAATACTACTCTATAATTTACCTAATGTTAATTCACTGAAGCACGGAACGGTGTTACAAATTACGCACACTTGAAACGAAGAACTTTGGGTGATTACACTTGCACAAAATGAAGTGTCAGAATCATAATTCTAATCATGAGTTTTTAATTCTAATCAATTATAAAAATAAATTAAAATAAATATTGTTTTCGTTCCCACAATCCTATGTTTTATCAGTAATCGTTACTACACGTTTCGGGGTCTATAATTTTCACTCCATTTTCATTATAAGGGATTCATTATTAGAAGTTAAGATTTCATTTCATACAATTGTAGTAAAATGTACATTGCGAATTAGTTTAGTATTTAACCATGTTTCTTACTTGGAATCACAGACCGCTACTGATTAATTAATTTATTATCCTAGATCAGTCTGCCGCTGTCTTTTAATGTTTTCGATGTTCTGGTCAAGTCACCTCCGATAGTTCCGTGTTCTGTGCAGGGGTCTTTTTTCTTATATCCCGAACAATGCTTGGCAAGGACGCCACTTTTTTTTACCAAAAGTAGTGCTCGTGAATTTCCGGTAGTTTCTCTGCTGCTGGGAAAGGAATGTTATCGGAGTTTTTTTGGTTGTACGCAGTTTTTACACATAAGGTTGTCCAAACTTAGATGGGTTAATTTACTAGATCCCGTTTTTTGCAACATGAGTTAATCGGGTATGAATGCGCTTTGTGCGATTCATTTATTGAAAGAATTACACTTATTCGGAATAACGGAGGTTTAGAAAAGTTACAACCGTGTATATACCACGGAATGTACATTCTGAGTCCACGCATTTCTGTTGAAATAATGAACTGTTTAACCGGATTTTATGCGAGTTACGTTACTCTATCAGTGTTAATATTATTTAAAATTTTATTTAGTTTGCTTGTTCTGATGCGAGATCTTTCACGAATACTGTTATTTACTTTGTAGTTATGTGAATCTTCGAATTCAGAATCAGACGAATTCATCAAAATAAGGAAAGTGATATAAGGAAAGATTGAGATGAAAATTAATGAGAACTTACAGTATGAATCCAAATGTTTGCATTTCTTAATTATAGATGCTTCGGCGATGATGTCATCTGCTATCAGCTTTGAAGATGTTGTCCACTGCCCTTTGTTCACGTTACCAATACAACGAACGATGTATGGACGAAGATTAGTCAAGTTTATGTTCACTTTGTTCGATTAGCGAGTAAATCGTTAAAACAAACCGGCACCAATTTTCGCGATTTTGTAGAAAATCCTACCGTCTCACTACTATCCTCCCGACTGCGCCAGTTACGTTACTCTATCAGGGTAACTTGTTTTTGAAAAATATTAAAATGTTAAAATATTTACTTTATTAGAACATATAATAAATGATTCAGAATAGATCTGCACAAGGCGAAGCAGTATATCAGAATGGTTACATAATGTTAATTATTTCCAACACTTTAAATGATATATCAAATATAAGCTTCGTTACAAATTGTCCCTACCTTCAATCTAGATTTGCAGTTTTCCCTTTTAGCATTACTTTCCAGTAAGCTCTGATCAAGATTAACCAATTCATCATATTTCTCATTGAAACACTCAAACACCGCCTCTATTTCATCAACGTCAGATTTCTTCAGGGCATTACTCAGGTTAGTAACCGATGTTCGAGTAACAGTGTTGTTTTTCTTAAACTTTCCATGTTCAACGCAACACAATCGAACCTGTCACGGTTGTCAAATATTAGGCACTCGGACGTTTATTACAAGTAAATTTACTTCAAAAACACGAAGTTTTATTAGAAACTTTTAACAACTGAGAACATGAAAATAGTACAAAATCGAAAGCCTATGGAACGATATATGAAAACGATCAAAATCTGATAGTAGTAACACAGTAACTAGCTGACGTTGATGATCAGTTGTAAATTGTCCTAACGTAGTTTAGACAGAACACGTTAATATACTCAGAATTACAGTACTGAGAAAAATAGTTTCTGTTCTTTTGAAGTTTAATTCTATAAAAATTTTGATTTATAACGAATATTATGAGCTGTCAAGTATAAGTCAATTGGATAAATCGACAGTTTATATCGATAATTCTGCAATGTGTTGTAACAGTGCGCCGAGCGTATATTTTATAAATCTGAAATTACTCCAGATTTAAATTTGCCAGACAAGTAAATAGGTTTGAAAGCCTATATCACCACTGAACCCCGTACTTGTAAAATTCGACCGGGTATTATTTCAGGTAGCGTTAATACCTCATCGACGTGTTATATGAATTGAGAATTATTTGTTGGAACCTGCTCGAGTATCAGAGACCTTAGTTGATCCGTGTACCCTTAAGGCTCTTTTAAGCTGCCACCACTAGATGTATAAATCAGCCCACCTAGAAGCTGTTTATGACTCAGATGCCTTGATCCCTTCCAAGGGACCGCCTCGTACAATTACATCTTTATATCTATTTAAGCGTAAATTTTGAAGGTCGTATTCGCTGAGAGGTGATTAGGAATTACCAGTTAGTCTCGTTAATCAAATTAAATGTTAAATATATATTAGATAAAAGTTAACAAAATTTGATACATCACAACACAACAAACAATTATAAAATTAGTCCAAAATCTAGAAATGGGAATGATATGAATTTAAAATCTTCTAATTCAGGGTCACCCCAAGTGGGAACCTGGGAAACCGTTATCAATGTCGCTATTTCTACCCCTTTCGCCAGCGAGCGAGTTTCTGCTCAGGTTCTCTTAAGAGAGTTGGAATTAGTGAAAACTAATCAGCACAAACTGCGAACAGTGATCGATTTCGCGCTCTACCACGCCGATGATTGATAGATAATATTTAGAATTAAAGAAGGATTCCTCTATTTCTGATAACCTGGGGTAGGCCTAACGACCTGATATTCTGTCATATCCCCTAAGTGATCTCCGATAAGCGGATTTTCAATTGATCACTCTATTTAGCCTGAGTGGCTTTAATAAAACATATATTAACAAAAGAAACATTTGCGGACAGAGCGTGATCTGAAGGTTAAATAACCACATCATTATATCGCCGATTCAGAGCTTGAAGTCAATATAACAATTGTTCTTTGGCAATCAAAATGGTTACCCTGTTGGTCTAATATCACAATTCCCTCTCGAATTCCTTGTAGAAATAAGGCACAGGGGCTTTCCGCGGAAAGCGAAAAATGTGCACAAATTCAGCACTGCTTTACCCCTCTAGGAAACATAACCCTTGTTGCACAAATACTACGTTTAATTTTGCTTCACAATTGGGTTTTAACTATGAGCCCATTCAATGCTTCAAACTACCCTATCGCTACCTACAGCTACGGGTTTCTTTCTTTTAAAATACTACAAGCAAAATGTAACGTAGCTTGAATTGAAATAATTTCTTTATGGACTTATATGAACACAAATTGATGAATTAATTTAATCTGTATGAATTTCTTGAATTGAATTTGTTTTAATCTTGACAAACAGGATATCAATTGATTTCAAAAAATATGATCTTTGGAACAAAAATTAACTTGGATTAAGGTTATAATAATAATAATAATAATAGATAAATCTACAGAAGTGTAATTTCTTCGGGCGAAGCCTAGCTAATTAGCTACTCTACTTAACCTTATTTTGATAAATGCATAAAATGAAAAGGAAAGATAGAACAGCGATTATGAACTTAAGTATACATAACATAATAAAAATAACAAAAACAAATACTCCCTCCCCCTCACCCCGATTCATCATGTTTACAAAAACAATAATTTTAAGCATCGTTTAAATCGTGCACCCGTAAGACTCTTGCACTGACTAGACAGAGAGTTATAAAGTGTAACCGCATTATACTGAATATAATATTCAGTATTGAGATACTGATAATGATGATGTAGATGAGTCTACAGTTGGTAAGCGAACTCAGCATTTGACCATTTGTCATGTTCTACATGATTTGACTGGAAAATTACTTTATTACTTTATAGAGACATTATCTCAACAACAATAAAAAGAAATTAAAAATATTTTATTTATTTTGAGTGTGGAACCTAAGTAAAATATATGAGTCGGTGCCCCGGAAAGAGGGTTTGAATTACAGTCGCTAGGCCTGTCTGGTACATCGTGTTCAAGATATATGTTATCCCTTCGAACATAAGGAGTGGCTGGACTCAGAAAGTCGGTGCCCCGGAAAGAGGGTTTGAATTACAGTCGCTAGGCCTGTCTGGTACATCGTGTTCAAGATATAATAATTTATAAAACTTCAATTCGAATTAAATTAAATTATTCAAAGGACTCAAAAGTAATAATCCGTCGGATTATTAGTGTTGCAAATTGTTATACCTGACGAAGAGGTGCGTTACTTGTTTTGAGAAATTGGTTGTGAAAATAACAAACTACGACGTGATAGCTTTCTTAGAGCGAACAGCGGTTATCATTGTTTTGTCGAGTAAACGCTGTTCACGTCGAAAAATGACGCCATAGCTCAAGGTCAGAATATAAAATACACTGGAGAATTCACATTGGGCCAGGACACATGAGTATCGTAAAAATCGTGACCAGGGACGTGCTAGGCATGAGAACAGATCACATCCCAAAGCGATACTCTTTCAACAACACATTCAGGGTATCAATACCAGAAAGGACTGAATGGGAACATACAAACCTGAACGACATTCTACAGGGAAAGATCTGGTATACAGACGGGTCTAAGACTGAAAGAGGTGCAGCTGCAGGAGTATACTCAAGAAACCCAAAGACTGGTTTGAGCTATACATTGGGTAAACACACCTCTGTCTTCCAAGCAGAGGTATATGCAATCCTCCAATGTGTGAAGGAGAACAATCGGAGAGCCATCGATGATGAGCAGATCCACATATTGACAGACAGTCAGGCTGCACTTAAGGCAATGAGAAGTCAGGAAGTGACATCCCGTCTGGTATGGACATGCAAAAAAGAACTTGACACACTGGCAGACCGAAATCGCGTTGAGCTGTTTTGGGTGCCGGGACATCAGGGAACGACAGGTAACGAAAAAGCCGACGAACTTGCAAAAAGAGGGTCAGAGAACGCTCCAGATCCAGAACAGACAACGGGGGTACCAAAACGTACAGCACGAAGGTCTGTAGAAGACTGGATCATGGAAAACCACAAAGAATACTGGGAAAAAAATCCCAGGAAACGCACATGGGAAGAAATACATCAATGCCCCGTGTAACAAAAGAACGACAGAACTATTAGCACTAAATAGGGAAACGGCTCATGACTGGCCGTGCGCCAGTAAAAGGGCACCTAAATAAAATAGGAATGTACAATGGCGACCTGACATGCAGACTTTGCGGTAAGGATACAGAAACAGTGACACACATACTGTGTAAATGCGAGGCGCTTGATCGCAAACGACAGTCAATTTTTGGAAAGCCTAACGGCGAACCAGAATTATACAGTTCCCACCCTGTAAAGGACTTGTACAAACTCGTACAAGGTACAAAAATACTTGAGTGGATACCGTAAATAAACGAAACATAGGCGAGATACAATGGGCCAGTAGGCCTAAGTGTCACCGGAGGCAATAGCCAGACAAGTCTACAAAGGGGGTGAAGTTTTAAAGGGTTTTCTTCACCTCAACAACAAAAAAAAAAAAAAGGTCAGCCAACGTTGTCAGGTTGAGTATGTTTTCAATGTTTTTGAATAAAACTAACCATTTGTGATACGATAATATTCAGAATCCAACAAATCTCGGATTGTCGAAACGTCATTTTTACCCTATCGATGTTATGCTTCAATTTTTTTTCTAATTTCCTGGGGCTGCATTAGAGACTCGAGATTCCCATACTTGAAAAGAATAATCGGCGATAAATTGAAGTCAAAAATCCATTACAATTCTAGAAAATTTAGACGAACAGGGCAAGATTATTTCTTATTTGACGGAATTTGTTGAACCTAAACTTGAATACAAAGGTAGAGAATTGCTTGGGACATTTGGAGGATCTTCTGATAAGAGATTTAAGCTTTGATGCTCGCTTCTATTTTCTCTAAAAATCAAGATAACAGGATTTTTTCGAGTTAATTAATGATCAGCTGAAGCTATATATATAATATTGGCATTCTAGATACTTCGGCTGAATTTGGATTCAGCGTTATTCCTTTGATTTCCGATAATCATCAAATGAATCGTTAGCCTATCGGTTTTGTGTAATCCAAAATTGATCTCAAGTTCTGCAAAATCCGTGTCTCGCAAGTTTCATAAAAAAGCCTGATGAAGTACCTCCTGTGTTATGTGGAAGAATATCCAGCGAATTCAGATGATATACGGTAATTTAAAAGTCACAACAAATCATTTTTTAATGCAATTTTGAATGTTAAATTCAAATATATTTGAATATAACGCGCTTCGAGTAGTAGACTGGGTCCGAGATGGTCCCGTAACAAATGCTAAATCATGGCCAACTCTCTAGTAGTCTATGGTTTGCAGTCAAGTCATCCTCGAAATATGTACAGCCTGGCGGATCTTCTGTCTTCTTATTCCGCTAGTTTGAAAGAGCTGCAACTAGGCATTGACAGTATACTGGGTGTCCATTTTAATCCGCCAGTAGCGATAATTCTCAAGCAGTGCATTGAAGCAAAAAGTGTTCTGAATAAAAAGTTAACGATTATGAGGGGGACATCTAATGTCGTCGACTTTGCCCCCCAGCCCCCGGGGGCGGCGAGAACAGGGGTAACTTTCAAATCTTAAATGGAAACCCCTATTTTGTATTGAAGATTCGGATAGAGCGTTTAAAAGTAGGTAAATTGTATCCTGGTTGTTTTCCACAATTGATGATAGATGCGCTGCAAACGTGAAAATGTGTTTTTTATCAATTAAATAGCAAGATTTTTTCCTTTGGGGTTACCTGAAAGACGTCGTCTTCCGCGATCCTCCAACCACGCGCGAGAACATGATGGAGCGAATAACTAATGCCTGTCCTGAAATTTCTCCAAACACGTTGCGGGCGTGCGTGGAGAATTTCGCTAAACGTGTACGATTGTGTCGAGACCATCATGGACACAATTTTGAGCAGTACATGTGAATTGCAATGGCGACGGACTCACACACACGCAACACGCACACTCACATGCCCATGCAACACACGAACAACCACACAGACACACAAACACATTTTCACCTTTGCAGCGCCATCTATCATCAATTGTGGAAAACAACCCGGATAAAATTTACCTACTTTTCAACGCTCTATCCGAATCTGCAATACAAAATAGGGGTTTCCATTTAAGATTTGACAGTTGCTCCCTGTTCTCGCCGCCCCCGGGGGGCTGGGGAGGCAAATTCGACGGCATCAGATGTCCCCTTCATAACCGTCAACTTTTTATTCGGAACATTTTTTGCTTCAATACACTGCTTCAGAATTATCGCTACTGGCGGATTAAAATAGGACACCCAGTATATCTTATGTATATGTTGTAAGGGTACAAATTACTCTTACTTGTGGATAAACTATAAGTTCTATTTTATCGCTTGGTTGCCGACAGCTACAGTGAAGACGGTCGTGAGTCATATTTCAGATGTTAAAATTTTGGGCACCAGAGTATTTTTAACCAACCAATAAATTATGTATGAACTAGGGGATTCAAACACTCAAAGTCCCCAGGTTATTATTTCAAATATTACATATACCAAAAGTTGGGTAGCCTGACCTGGTGACTGCCGGGTAAGATGTTATATTTGCTCGATTATGGATTAATACTTCCTACTTGATGTATGGATTCCTGCCACAATTCTAATAAAGTTTCCACGATTGTACATCACAAGTAAATCAGCAACTTCTAAAACAATTTTTCCACAGCAGATTCAAGCCAACCTCAGAACTCGTACACTTGTTGAATTTTCCACAACATAAACAAATAAAACCTCTATCACGATAGGGTTTTTCCTTTCAATGAAACAAACTTCACTTCCGTCCAAAACCAGCCACGTTGAAACTAAGTTTTAATCCCTTAAGGTGCACTAATTTACAAATACTTCCAATTATTCCAATCCAAATTGGTAATTGATGCCTTTGCTTTCAACGAAAGAATATTCCCAGCATTTGGTTCCAAACATAAGTTCGGTATCACCTCCCTGTTGAAATAACCTAGAAACACGACCTTCCACTTGGACGATTTGACAAAAAGTGCCATTTTCTCGGCCTCTCCGGAGCTTCGATGTCTCACAGCACAACCTCGAAATAGAAGCGGTAATTACAGAATTCGTCACTGAATATCCATGACTCGGAGAATATACGGTCTAGCATAGCTGACGTCACAGGAGTTAGCCGGTTGTAGTATAGCGGCCATTCCAAGCCGTTAAGTGGAATTTACACGTTACAAAGTATATATATCTGACCAGGTGACATAAATAAGTGCATATAATCGAGAATGTGGTCAACATTTTATATTATTTTGCATAACTTCTATAAAAATGCTAGTTTTATTATGCAAGCTCATTCGGTAACAATAACAAGTTATTTCAATCATTTATACCGCTGGAGGTGTTTTGTAAAATTGCCAAGTAATATTGATCTGCAAAATGAATATTTGTATACTCGTCTGTCTCGCAGATAAACTAGCTGGGCCAATCTGGTATTCATAATTATTTTTGATCAGGGAATGATCTCGATACCTTCATCAGTTCCGTGAATGTAGATTATTTTTTCATGTATATGAGATGCTTTGAATCCGGTGAATTTAACGTCTATATCTAAAATGCATCAAACCGACTTCATTAGTTTAAGACTCAAAAAATTAGAATTGTGGCGACTTCGGAATCATATCGTTCAAGTTGTAGGCACCCACAGTTCGGACTAAATTTACATTCGTTTCATTTGACATTCAATCATGTGATATTGAGGTAGCATTATGATAGCAACAAAATGATTTGATCAACAATTTTTATAAAATGTACTTACTGTAATAAAATTTCATCAGAATATGTAATGGTTACTCCTGAAAATTGGAACAAGGAAACTTGTTAAAACACCAACAAGATTTGAGTAATATATTTATAAATAGAATACAACATCAATAGATTAATTGACAAACATTAACATGTACCATAAATATTCAAGTAAAATGAGGTGATGAATAATATTTCAACAAGTGAAAATAAGCTTAAACATAGTAAAAAGTATTAAAATGAGGGGATGAAAAATATTTTAACAAGTAAAAATAGGCTTGAAAAATAGTAAAAAGTATTAAAATGAAAATATAAATGATATTTTAACAAGCTTGAAAAATAGTAAAAATGATGTGATGGATAAGTTTTAATTATATTTAAATTTAGGATATGCAATTTAATAAGTATTTATGAATAAACATACAATGAAACAAGAATATTAATAATATAAGAGTGGATTCTTAAGATTCCCCAATTAGAGCCAAAAGGCATTTCTTGTAATCCCCTGAGCAATCGCTCTGAAAGAAAAAGGTATTATTAAATATAAGAAATTGCTAGTACATAATACACGGAAATAGTCTCTCATATTTGCTGCTCACACTTACAGAATTGCCAAAAAGAATTTAAAAATAGTAAAAAGTATTAAAATGAGGGGATGAAAAATATATTAACAAGTCAAAATAAGCTTGAAAAATAGTAAAAAGTATCAACATGAGGGGATGAATAATATTTTAACAAGCTTGAAAAATAGTAGAAATGAGGTGATGGATAAGTTTCAATTATATTTGAATTTAGGACATGAAATTTGATAAGTATTTATGAATGAGCATACAATGAAAAAAGAATATTAATAACATAACATTGGATTCTTAAGATTCCCCAATTAGAGCTAAAAGGCATTTCTTGTAATCCTCTGAACAATCGCTCTGAAAGAAAAAGGTATTATTAAGTATCAACTAAAATGCTATCTGGCAAAGTAGTGACGTTTCGCGGCTGACAAACCAATGGTAGTGCGAATAACATTCAATCAAGCGATAACAGAATGTTCGACCTCTGTTTACCTCTGATGCCAGTTGTGTTTGAATACACTTAAGAATTCAAATAATTCCGAATTACAGATTCACAAAAATTAAATATCTCTAATGAATTGGAAAGGTTACAAGTTTGAGTCGAAAATAGAAATTGAGACAACAAGAGTCACTGATTTATATTAAGATCAAAGAGGTCAAATTAATCATGAAATTTCATGATTACATTACATTAGAGTACAATTATTTTGGGGAAAAAGGAGTGTTTCCATAATAATGGTGTTAGATTATAATTTGCCTATGTTTGTTGTACATCATTTTCAGAATGACATTTGATCATTCTTCATGTAACTAAAATAGGTATCTATCAAAATCTAATAATTATAATACTTTAATTTACGAAGTTCCAAAGAAATAATGTATTATTTAAGTAATGATTGTAATATTTTATGAAAATTCCTTAATATCAACATCCATGGAAGTTTTGTAACTGAGCTCGTATTTATTTCTAGACTTTAGTGGCAAGAGGGAGAGTGTTTAGCAGCCTCTTGCACATTTGGTGGTGCAGAATTCTTCATAACATCCACAATTTCTAATTTATTTGATATTGCCGATTCGAAGAATAATTACATTGATTTTTCGCAGCCCTCCCACCAAAAACTTCCATCTTATAATTGTAGGAATCCTTTCAACATATTTTTATTATTAGTTCAGATATCAATTTTGAAACGAAAATGTGCAACCTAAAAGATGTTCTTTATTTGTTGATTGTTTACAGTAGGTAGGATACAAATCATTCAAATGTTCACCTATAGGTGTTTTAGATCGGTGAGTAATTTTTGAAAGCATATAATCAAACAATAAGAAATCCGTAGAAATATAATTTGTTCACAATATGTTCAGCAATATGAAAATTAATTTAATTCATCATTTTTTACTGTAGTTTACAGATTCTTCAAAAGAATTATGTTGTAGCCTAGAATATGGTAAGAGAATGGTAGAATTTAAGCCCCCGTACAAATTTTGTTATTCCAATTAAAGAATTTTTTCAAGGATTAATTAAATTTTTATTTATTCGAACAAAAATTGACTGAGAAATATGGGGATGATAATTTGAAGAACCATTGGCACTAAGAAGTCTTGATACAAGTTACTAATGGATTGCATTAACGGAATAAATCTCAATTTTAATAACTTGTAGGTTATAACATCACAAGACCGTCCATCTTCACAAATTGTATGAAACTCAACGAATTTTTATTTTATTTCAAAAACTCAAACTCAGATTGTTGACCAACAGAGAAAACATTTAGTTAAAGGGAGATGTAAAGCAATTATAATTGTGATTGATTTTAAGAAGAATATATTAAACAATTCTACTTACTCTGATAGCATCTTTAAGAGATTTGTTGTATTTTTGTTGGTATTCCTGTTTTATTTCACCCATGTCGATTTCACATCGGGTAACAACTAATCTAATCAGATTACGATCATCGGTGCCTGCACCGACCATGCTTTTGTGTAAGCATTTGGCAAAGAATGCGGGTTCGCATCTTATTGCGCGAACAATTCCCAGAAGTCCATCTTCAGAATTACCAGAGAATTCACTCTTGATAGCTTTTTCGATGTCATGTCCAGTGAGACGTTCATATTCATTAAAAATCAATCTCAGTTGAAGCTTATTCCGTTGGCACAACACCATGTTGAAGGTTGATTCATCTGTTCCCAATCGCAGTTCTCCTGAAATGCGCAAGAAAATATAAATTTAAAGATCATTCACCAGATCACATGGAGCATATTATATTTGCCAAATGCCCTTTTGTGGCACATAAACTTAACCTTATATACATGTTGGAAACGAAAACTAGCGTTATATTGGAATAGAAACCTTGCATTTTTCAGTAGATTCTTAAAGCTGTATATTTTATTATTCCCATAATTTATAATAAAATCAACTAGGTTTTTGTTAGATATTTAAAAATCAATCCTTATTTGGATAAGATACAAAGATTGTTATAATTCCGCGTATCTGTCGAAATACGAATACACTATCAAACATCTCTGAAACGGATGTTTTTAACAAAGTTTGCCATAATCCGGGAAATGAAAGTGTATAATAGAATGTCTCATTCTAAATAGCACCGTAATCCCGGTGTAGTATGAGTAGGATAGATCACATGGCGATCCTGTTAAAAAAAAAGAAATGGAACTTCTTGTGTAAAGGGTGGTTAAGGAAAAGCCACAATGGGAAATTCATAATCTTTGGAGGAATTTATTACAGCGTGATGACAATTAAAATTATTTGGTGGTGGCATCGTTGGCAATTAAGTAGAGCTGGATTTCGCAATAGTTATGGTTACAAAGTGGACTAATGTCCGAAGATACCGAGCTGAAGGAGCTAAGTCACCTGTGGGTAGAAATAAGAGTTTTCCATCGAAATCTTGTGAAGGATTGTACAGAAAGAAGAAGTGTGACAGTTATCAATAGGAAGGTAAGAATGCTAGATGTTATTGTATTAGAGTTAAGCAGTGTTAGGGATAATATTAATATAGCAAATTATGGAAGTTAAACTTTAAAGGAAGCAAGTATTGTTGTGGGAAATATTAACAAATATATAGTTCTCATTAGGGAAATTTTAGATGATAGGTTTCAGAATATTGAGCAAGGGGACTCAGTTAATGTTAATAATTGAAGTACCAGCGAAATGCCTGAGAAATTTGATTTGAAAACGGCAACAGCCTTGCTTCCAATAATGAATGGTGATGAAACAGTCACTAATTCCTTTATTGATGCTATTGAACTATATGATGTACTGTTGAATGCGCCAGGACCATTGCTGTTGACTACTATGTATGAATAAGTCCTTGATTGATGCTATTGAATTATATGATGTACTGTTGAATGCGTCAGGAACATTGCTGTTGACTACATATGTATTAAAGAGGTGCCTTTCCGGCAAAGCCAAATTAAGATTCACTGGATCTTATAATACCAATGCATATTTATTAAATGATCTACGGAAACATGTTATCACTGCCAAATCTGCAGCAGTTTTACCAGTACAGCTCAGTGATGTTAAGCAAGATACAAAATCCGTGGAAAAATTCGGTGAATGTATCGAGCAAAATGTTTTTAGATTTAACATTAGCCCAAGCCGACGGTAGCGAAGTTGCAGCTGCATTACAACCCATAAATGAAAAATATTGCTATAAATGTATTGGCAAATGGGCTGCATAGTAAGGATTTACGCACAATAATTAAGGCACAGAACTATGACAAATTGTCCGAGGCTATAATAGCAGGTCTTGTCGAGACAATCAAATATTCCACTTGCATAGGAATGGCCAAAATTGCGGACATACGTAAGGGGAATTTTTTTAGACAAAATCATTTTCAAAATGGACAACGTAACAATTACAGAGCGAGTTACAACAACTGAAATAGTAGGAGTCGACAAAATTTTACTAGATTAGGGGTAATGATAACGCTCGTGGACAATCTAGAGGTAGAACTTATTACCGAACCGAATTTCCTAGGGTAAAACTAATACCAACACTTTCGACTCAAATTCCGGAAGTCGTTCGAGACAGTGTTATCATTTAAATTAAAGTGAACCTAATATGAGAGGAATTGATTGAACTAGAAGATAAAACAATAAACCATAAATTTTCTGTTATGGATGATTTTGAAAATGATGTAGATGGGGTATTAGGAGCAGACTTTAACTTTCATGTATAAAGCGGTGATTGACTATGAAGAAGAATAACAAGAATTATTTAAATCGGGTACCTAAAAATTCCAGCGAAACGAAACGCTTTGTAGCTTTTACAAATTATTATAGAAAATCCATCCCTAATTTTGTCCAATTTGCTGCGTCATTAAATAGGTTGTCGAAGAAAGGTATTGAATTTGAATGGAAGAATGAATGTCAGAATGCATTTGAGTTTTTGCGAGAAAAACTTCTGAACCCTAATCTTGCAATATCCGAACTTTTCTGAAACTATTAAATAAATTTATTTTAAAGAAAGACGCTTCTGGGTATGCAGTTGGATCTGTTTTATGTAATAGTACCGATAAACTAGTTGCTTTTGCTAGCAGAACGTTGAACAATAAATAGAACAATTATTGCATTATTGAGAAAGAACTTTTAGCAATTGTGTGGGATGTGAAAAAATTTAGACCATGCACGAAAATTCGTTATTCAGATCACAAACCACTTATGTATTTGTTTGGCATGCATCAGCCGTCGAGTAGGTAAGAAAATTTAGATTGCTTTTGGAAGAATTTGGTTTCAGTTATTTATCTAAAAGGGCAGAAAATGTTGTAGCTGACGCATTGTCGCGGATTGAGAGTCTGATGACTTGAAAGAAATGACTAGGAGAATGAGTGAGGAAATAAAAATCAATGTAATGACAACGGCTCAGAGCCGGAAATCATGTTTAGGGGAGGATTATAAAAATAGTAGATCTGATGACAGGCTTGATCACCCTGGCATTGTCGAGGTTTTAAAACCTCCCTTAGTCGCTGCTGAATTGCGATCTGTATCGAAAAAAGAGTTAAATAGATTGAGGAAAGGAACGGTAATTATATTGATGTCAATGATTTAGTTTTAGAAAAAGAAGTATTATTTTTGTAGGCTATGAAATTTTATCGGTAGTATACTTAGGATTTCTACTGAATCAATTATCAAAGATATAGAATATCAAAATGTTAGGGGCTTCCAGGAAACATTGTGTTGGGAATACAGATTTCCATTATTAGGAGAGTTGAAACTATTCTAGATGGAGAAAAGAGAGAATTACTTCTACAAGATTTTCACATATTACCGACAGGTGACCATGTCGGTGTGAATAGAAAGTATAACAATCTTGAAAGGTACTATTTCTGGAAAGGAAAAGTATGCGTAGGAACGTTGAAAAAATTGATTGTCAGAGGTATAAACATTGCAATATTGCGAAACAATCTATGATGATTACCACAACAGTAACAATGTGAGCTAAGTATACGGTATACCACAAGTTAGTAACCGTGGTACAGAGTTTATGTCAGCTATTTGCGAACTATCGAAAATAGAAAAATTAAATTATAGCACATTTCGAGGACGTAGGGATAATTATAATATAAAAAGTACTGTGATCATTTATGACGTTGCATAAGTTTCAACTGCCGCCTAACCGCTCAGTCACTGAGGTCGTCCAAACCAAATACAGCGGAGTCTAAAGTGATGCTTTTGTAATTTTTCTCAGTCGTACGTGAAGAAGTATTAAATTATATCAATGACTTACTAAGATTCAAAAACATTTTTCATGTTCAAAACGTGACTTATGAATACAATATTTTGAACAACACTTCGTTGTGTTCTTCAACACCGTTATATGTTTGATTTTTCAAAACGTTTATCATATTTTGTCAAAATTTGTAACGGATATGTAGAAGCACAAACTTCAATAGAAATAAATCAAAATAATAAGTGCAATAGTATTATTCGAATAGGGCCTGGTAGCTCAGTGGTATTGGAATCAGTCTTATAATCACTGTGGCTGCTGGTCGCGGGTTCGAATCCTGCGACTCGGAATTTTTCCGATGGTCCGTAGAAGATGTATATATTAATTTTCAAACTACGTGGCAAATGATCTGATCAATGCCAAACCAGGAATATATAAAAAAAAAATAATAAATTATTCGAATATATTTCTAGGACAAAAACTTTGTGTAGATGTGATTATTTCTAGAATGAACTAAACATGTTTTGTTCATTCTTCAACACTTCAACAATTATATTTGCACATTTTGGTGGTGAAATCCTGGATTCTATGTGGTAACTATTTAGTCCAGTCCACGGTCGTACATACAGGTCTGGAAACTATGGTTGACTTGAGTCGCTTACGCGTCGTGAAACTCGTAGTCCCTCGCTCAGCCACCAGCTGGCGCTTGGATCAAGAGGGGGTAAAACGATTTCTTTCCGGAATCGCAAGCAGTGTTACTAATGCCCATTCGCACCGTTTAAACATAGCTTAAAATTGTCGAAATGTTAACTTTGAACCTTTTAAAAGGTCGTGATAGCCCCAAACTGGGTCGAAAACTGTTTTGAATTGGTTAATTTTCGATAAATCGAATGACGTTCACGTGAGGAGCGCGTAGCTCGCGAATTAGAAAAGTGCAAATTTACGGTACATAGAACGTCTTAACGAGGACTTTTCGCATGCGGTTTTCGCTCCATGTCGTTAGTTTATGAACGGGGTCAACTAAATAGCATAGTCTCGGGCCCAAAATGTCGATTAAATAGGAAAATTCAATTAA
Source organism: Endomychus coccineus (assembly GCA_958510875.1). Taxonomy (NCBI): domain Eukaryota; kingdom Metazoa; phylum Arthropoda; class Insecta; order Coleoptera; family Endomychidae; genus Endomychus; species Endomychus coccineus. Next base: position 110,423,633 of record OY294069.1, read on the forward strand.
AACAGTTTGGAGGTATTCTCAGCTGTCAGCTACTAGCGTCTGACGTGCGATGTACCAAGGGGAATTTTCTAGCTACTAAAATATACTCAAAGCGGGTAAAAGCTAGCGGCCTATAGCCGAAAACACTTCATTACAACTGGCTCCGGCCGCACGGGGCCTAAAACGGCCCCGAATTAACAAGATAGAGGTAAAATGTATAAACTCTAACTGATGCGTAGCGAGCTCCTCGAGACATATGTCAAAATGATTACGTTCGTAGCTAATTACATAGGACGTCTTTCGTTCATGCAATTGTGTTTTTATACAATTCGAACCTTCTAATTTCGATAGGCCACGTGAAAATCCCGGAGCCGGAAGCCCTATCGAGATCTGAACGTTAAAACTTTCGTACAAAATTGTGTTTACAAGTCAACTGATACTTGTCACAGAATACTCTTCATAGAGATCAAGATGATACTCTTACGTGACGCCTTTTATGATTCCCCTCCGTGGCGTCTTTTGGTACTACGCGAAAGTCGACGCGTAGCGGACTCACTGCTCACATAGGAAACAACCTCGAGTTTCCAGACCTGTGTATACGACCGTGGTCCAGTCAAATAGTACAGAATGGAGGCAATAAAAAGGTTAGAGTAAAATTTTTATACTTTGACTACGCGAGAGGAAAAGGTAGAATATTGAGAGAGTTTTCTTTTTTCTTGAAGGTTTGCAGGTTATAGACATAAGGAAATACCGCACAATTTCACCGTTAGATAGAAGTCTGGTAGGAATAAGTTCTGCAGGGCTCGAGTTTAACAATGAAGGGGTTACTAGCTCGAGCTCGTCTAGTCGGCCAACCAGGAATCTGTCGTGCTGGAATAACAGACAGATATAGAAAAAGGGAAAATTGCCCACCTTTATACGATGTTCTATAGAGGGTAAATGAATTCGTAAATGTGACATCATTAAACAGATGAGCAGAACTCCAAACATGTGAACCGTACTCCAGGACAGGTCGAATATGTAGTTTTGTAGAATATGAGGTTGTTGGTTTGCCAACAATTTTTTGTTGCCGCCGTTGCCATTAAGTACCTATTAAAAACTGGCTAGAAGTTCTCACAATTCTCTTTTTAGAATTTGTTGAGATGTAACTCCGAGACTTGGAGGTCTGAGCACAATGAAATTTAGTCTAGATTAAGAAAGGACGCTTAGTTTGGCAAAACTGAAAAAAGGTTGCGGTTTTTGCAAGATGGTGCCGCAGATGGCAAAGATTTTGTTGGCAACCTAGCAAAAATTAGCTTGCCCTAATTAATGCATCTATTCGGAAATTTTCATGACAATTTTAAAGGATTAAATATACCCTTTATATAGAGGACATACTAATATTTTATAATTAAAACGAAATTTAAAAGATTTTTGTGGTACATGTCTTCCTGTTTTCCTGGGAATGTTCCCAACTTTCAATTTCTAAACGTTCTGTATATTACTACATTTTCGACGTGTAAATAATTTTCCGAATCCAATGATACCACACAGTTGATATTTCAATTGTCAGAACGCCCATGTTATTTTTTGATCTAGAAAGCCATGAGACCCTAATATAATCCAAACGATCAAAATAATGCTCCTCTAGCGCGCAAAAAGTTTTGCGGTTAGAAAAAATACACCAAACGATTTTTGATTGATAATAGCAATAAGTTAAAAATGCCATGAGATTTTAATAGAAATGAGAAAGAAGACATGCGGTTTATTTATGTGAAATGTCGCAAAATGCTGCTCAACAGGTGTACTCGGAAAGATATCCGAAACGAGTGTCCGGCTCCATGAGTCTATGTCACCCGTTATACACTCCAACCTTGAACTAATATTTAATTTTTTTACCTGATACAGCTGCTGAAATGGTCAAAAGAACATTGAAATGTTCTAAAAGCGAACACTATTCTCCGACTTCACGGGAATTTTCGCAAACTTTACCTATAATATAATTAAGTAGGCGAAAAATTTAATAAATGCTCATTCCTCAACAGGGAGTAAAAGGTACCAGAGAATTGACGGGTATCCAGGATTCACAGAAGAGTCGTTGAATGCCTTACGAAACAAAAGATTTGTTGTGAAATCTTTAAAAATATGTATTACTTATTGCAAATGTTTATCTCTTTTCGAGAACAAATGAAACAATATCTTTCTTGCAGAAACAAAAAACATTTGATAATTTAATAAAAGCCTCCCCATTTCTGAATAATATATACACTTGGGAACTTGAGGAAAGTGTTCAGGCAAATACAAAATAAGAATATCTTTTCTACCAAATGTGACTATATAATGATTTTAATGATAAATAAAACTATTAATGTTTTATCATCTGAAATTTATTTTTAATGGTGAATCATCAGATAATCATAAACAATCTTTAATAAAATTGATTTTGAATTATTTCACGATAAAATAGGTTATCTTTTAATTTAGATGGTTCTGGTTTGTAGGAAAAATATTAATTTTTCAAGGAGTAAGACTATTTTTATATAAATATAATTTTTTAAATAAAAAAAAACATTATAGAAACCAATGATTTTTTATTTAGTTATTGTATTTTTAATTGAACGACTACTAATTTCTGCACACAAGAAGATCACAAACGATCTTTATTAAAATTGATTTTAAAATGTTATTTCACGATAAAATCGGTTATCTTTTGAATTAGATGGTTCTAGGTTCTGGAAAAATATTAATTTTTCAAGGAGTAGGGCTACTATTTTTTCATAATCAAAAATTATTAAATAAAAAAACCTTTAAGGTAACCAATGATTTTTGGAGTAATTGTATTTTTAATTGAACGACTACTAATTTCTGCAAGCAAAAATTCCATGTTATGAATATGTAAGACACGACGAAAGAATTTTAAAACGTTATTTCACAAAAAGAATAAGAAAATCAAGTTATGACGTCAAAAACAAATAGAAGCGAGATTTTGACATTTAAATTTATACCAAAATCTATAGAAGAAAATAAATACAATTTATGAATGAATTAGTGCAAGTATTAGGTTAACGTTCAAATCACTTGTTATTTTGATTATTGTTTATGTTGCTTTTTCATTATTTTTAATAAAGAAAAACTGCAATATTCTTTAGCCCTGGGGGCTCTAAGGGAACTTTTATGTTTGCACATGTAGATGAGTATAAATGTGAATATATATCTGTACATACCCTGTGATACGTATTTATTAAATGTACGTATTTACGAATATATTTCAATTTGAATAATTAAATAGCCAAATTTAATTCAATAATGAATTACCTGTTCAATATGTTTTATTCATTAGTTTATCTATTCAAAATTTATAGTTCAATAATTCTGACTTATAATCATCAATTGAACGAGGTATTTAATTTCTCAATATATGTCCAGAGATTCTCATATTTATTTTTACCACGGTTTTATTAGCTCGCTCTCTTCTCTGTCTGTCTGTTCGGGTGGAATCTTGCAATTGATTTTAAATCAACTTCCCGACGAGGTAGGGACTTAACTTTAAAACATAGCTCAGAACTGGATGACAATGCAATATTAACTCGCTTTCTTGTCTGTTTGTTCGGTAGCAATCTTGGAGTTTTAAACTAACTTCCTGAAAAGGTAGAGATTCGAAACACTGAAAATGTTGCTTTATCATCTAGTTCTGAGCTATGTGTAAAGTTTCAAGTCTCTACCTCTTTCTGTTAGGGTTCCGTACGGAATTCTATTACTAAGCTCACGCTATCTGTCCGTCCATCTTCCCGATGAGTTAGACTTGAAACTTTAAATATAGCAGAACTGTCTGTTAGTTTCACACACACACACACAAGACTAAAAAGAAAAAACTAATTAATTGAATAAAATGATTTAAAATGAAAAATGTGGAGCGTATGCAACAGAAATAGTAAGGAGAGTAGCTGTAGTTGAAAAACTCACAAGACAGTTTATATGCATCAATTATCTATTCCATGCGCTCCACGTTTTTCGTTTCAAAGTATTTTCATAACTTCTAAAATCACAAATTCTCAGGTCTATATGTATTTAGTTAGGAATATGGCTTGGATAAATTATTTTGTACTTTTCATTGTTTTAAAAACGTGTTGTATTAAAAAAATAATTATTCAATTAATTATTCATTTTAATTTTCGGAAAATCTATATATACCTTTTTGTTTAAGAACTTAAATATAAACATCGTCCCTTGATAGTCATGAAAAGATTCTACAGGAAGTACCTTCGGCTTCAGAGCAACTAGAAGTTTGACTACATTCATGGGATTGTTTGTGCATTCTCTTTTCCAGTTTGACTCATATTGACCTTCAAACAAAAGCTATGCTAATCATCATGGCTTTGTATATCTATCATAATAAGGTCATACCACAGACACATGAGTTAACTTTGATTGAGCAAGAGCATTATAAATATTTGGGCTTATAGGATTCTTGAAATATCGAAGTATAAAAAATAGAGCTTTAGAAGCTTTATTTGTTATATGTTTAATATGATTTTTAAATGTAAGGTGAGTAGGTATTAAAATATACTCCCAAATTTTTTATTTCCTCAACTTTTCAAGTAGTACTCCATTTATAGAATAATCATTTTTGTAGAATGATATGCAGTAGCACTTTTTATTAATTGGATACATTTCATTTTTATAACCCCTTCTACACAGAACCGCTTGCAGTTTGATTATATCTTCCCAGCATTTAATTTTTCAATATATCTTTGAATCATAAGCATATAGCAGATCTTGAACATGTTCAATGTGTTCCACAATGAGTACCCTGACGAACACCAGTATCTACTGTGAACTTATCCGAGAACGGAGATGTAATTAAATATTTTGACAACCATAACTCGTTTATTTAGGTTTGGTAGTACCTATCGAATAACTTACCACACATTCCATATTCTTTTCCCTTTTTTATTAATATATCATACATCATTAAAAATATACTTAATATTTTGTTGTAGGAGTAATTGTGTATAACAATGTAATAACAATTTTTTAAGGAATAAGTTCTGAAAATTATTATAACAGATTAACATTTGTATTCAATAGTGTTTCCCATAAAATCATGATGAAGTGTGTTCATTGACTGTTCCTGTGCCACCAACATAAATTGATTATATAAATTTGAAATAAAAATAACCATGAAATGAAATTTCACTATCCTGTATTTTGGTTACAAGGATGAAATAAGAACTCAGATATACTCAATCGGTAAATCTATCCTTATTTACATTGGCAATACCACTACTCTGAAATTTAAATGAATTACTCATTGAAATCACACGCCGTTCATGGGTTTTGTTTTGTAAACATTGAAAGGTAAATAATCTACGCTTACGCAGATTCACTAATCAGTCGGACACAACAACTAATGCATTTTTTATGAACGTATTCATTCTGAGATCTTTCCTGATGCCTATAACCTCGCCTTCAATAAAAATTGCAATGCTTATCTCCTCTCTCAACATCTCACCGCAAAAAAAATTGCATAAATAATATCCCGTTTACTAATTACCAAACTGACGGGATCTTTCAAATGATCTCGATTCAAATAATTATTATTCTCATCCTATTCCCGAAATGGTAGCTCTAATGGTATACACAACATTTTTGCCAATTTTCTGGAACTCTACTATTAAATTTTTCAATTTTAATTTATTCTGCGCTATCTATCGCTGTGGCAATATTTTCTTCTATTAAAATAAAAAAAATATAAAATAGTTCAAACTGTGGATTCTCTGTAACACTACAAAATAAGAAACAATCACTCTTATCCACTAAATCAGTGGTACATTACTGAGGACCTATCAGCTACCAAGTAGCCCTTATTAAAATAAAAAAAATATAAAATAGTTCAAACTGTGGATTCTCTATAACACTACAAAATAAGAAACAATCACTCTTATCCACTAAATCAGTGGTACATTACTGAGGACCTATCAGCTACCAAGTAGCCCTCATCAGAGTAAACTCAGTTTTTTCTGATGATGGCCACCAGTTAGCTGAAAGATTCTCAGTACTCAATATTTTTAGTGGATAAGGGTGATTGTTTCTTATTTATAGTGTCTAATATGTGATATGTTTCTCGAAAGAACGACATACATTTTTCATACCTGAATATCTCGTTTTGCACCATGTTGCTTCACTACCTTTTGGAAAAAGACCAACAAAATAATTTTTGCATTATTTACTTTCCGTGAGGTAATCATATCTTTGACACCACACATTCTTAAATGTACGATTTCGTTTGCCTATATTAATCTAAGTTTTACTAAAATATGGGCGGGGTTTTCCTAATAGTTTTAGATACAACTTATTTGCAACAAAGATAACTGAAACGACATTTATTTATTAAAAAGTTAGCAACTTCTATACAATCCCTTACATTACCCGACTCTTCACATCCTTCTTGGGTAGTATATATAAAAATTCTCGGGAAATAGGTCACAATAACACTTTGTTTTAAATATTCGTCTTTACGTACGTTTCGGTCTCACGACCATCATCAGAAGACTCACTATGTCTAAAAGGGGGTTTATTAAAACTAATTATAGCACAAGCGTCCAAATCGCACAATTTAACTTCAATCAAAAGAGCCCACGCCGTCAAAACGAACAGAACCACGAATAATCGAAATTGTATCGTCAGAATTAATGTATAAAAATTTTTTTTTTGTAGTAAGAATCCGCTATTCAGTAATATTATTAAAATATATGAGTGCATATTGATTGGTATTCTCACAACAAATGAGAAGAACGAAGTTATTTGTCAAGTATCTACTTTCGAAACCAGATGTGTAGGATTTATGACTAGGCACTTAAGAAAGGTTTCAGACCTGTACTGGGAAATAACTATTACGAATTCTTCCTAAAAACATTTTCTACACTTATAAAGACGTATGTAAGAATTTGCAAGAGATTATTTAATCAAATTAGTATAAATATGACTTAGATTTTGTGTGTCTACCCTATGATTTACAGATTTGGGGTCCCGATTTATGTGAATCATCTCCAGGATAGATCTTTTATAATAATTGGTTTCCTTAGATAAGATATTAACATTTTTGTAATCAAATTGATGGTTATAATCAAAGCAATGCTTAGCAAGGGCGGTGGAATTTTCTAAGTTGTTATTTCTTGTGCTATATTTATGGCCGTACATTCTTTTTTGTAAATATTGTTTAGAGATTCCAGTATAGGTTCCATCACAATCTAAACAATTCAATTTATACACTGTGTGGGTTTGTTTATCTTTGGGTATTAAAGGTTTTAGATTTGAGAAATATTTCCCAACACAGTTAGTAGGTTTATGCGCAACATTTATATCATACTTTTTCAAACATTTTTTGATTTTCTCTGAGGTCTCCGGAATGTAAGGTAGAGTTATAAAATTGTCTGTATTACCTTTATATATATATATATATATATATATATATATAAATATAAAAATAACAAAAAGGTAATACAGACAATTTTATAACTCTACCTTACATTCCGGAGACCTCAGAGAAAAAAAAATGTTTGAAAAAGTATGATATAAATGTTGCGCATAAACCTACTAACTGTGTTGGGAAATATTTCTCAAATCTAAAACCTTTAATACCCAAAGATAAACAAACCCACACAGTGTATAAATTGAATTGTTTAGATTGTGATGGAACCTATACTGGAATCTCTAAACAATATTTACAAAAAAGAATGTACGGCCATAAATATAGCACAAGAAATAACAACTTAGAAAATTCCACCGCCCTTGCTAAGCATTGCTTTGATTATAACCATCAATTTGATTACAAAAATGTTAATATCTTAACTAAGGAAACCAATTATTATAAAAGATCTATCCTGGAGATGATTCACATAAAACGGGACCCCAAATCTGTAAATCATAGGGTAGACACACAAAATCTAAGTCATATTTATACTAATTTGATTAAATAATCTCTTGCAAATTCTTACATACGTCTTTATAAGTGTAGAAAATGTTTTTAGGAAGAATTCGTAATAGTTATTTCCCAGTACAGGTCTGAAACCTTTCTTAAGTGCCTAGTCATAAATCCTACACATCTGGTTTCGAAAGTAGATACTTGACAAATAACTTCGTTCTTCTCATTTGTTGTGAGAATACCAATCAATATGCACTCATATATTTTAATAATATTACTGAATAGCGGATTCTTACTTCAAAAAAAAAATTTTTATACATTAATTCTGACGATACAATTTCGATTATTCGTGGTTCTGTTCGTTTTGACGGCGTGGGCTCTTTTGATTGAAGTTAAATTGTGCGATTTGGACGCTTGTGCTATAATTAGTTTTAATAAACCCCCTTTTAGACATAGTGAGTCTTCTGATGATGGTCGTGAGACCGAAACGTACGTAAAGACGAATATTTAAAACAAAGTGTTATTGTGACCTATTTCCCGAGAATTTTTATATATAATTCATACTGGGTCAAGAATCTTATTACTTCTTGGGTAGTTGATGCCGATTTCATCTCATCATTTTGATTAATTATTTACGATTTATTTGTGTAACACTTCGTCAACACCGCAATAGTAAAAATAATTCACAATGATTATAGTATTATGAACACTAACTACCGGTACTCACAGATGACACAAATCATAATTTTTAACTGCATCCAGCAATTTTCGTGAGATAGCTATCTGCGAACTCTCGTAAGTCTTATGATGGAGCAGTGATAACAGGTGACTTCTCTGCTCAGTTCATGTTATTAATAGCGAAATCTAGTAAAGGGCATTATTGTTCCTGTATTAGATTGTCTTATTTTAATATGAAGAACATACGAGTCTCATCCTTGGGGAAACTGGTAGGAGATTCGCAGTCCGGCTATAATACGTTTAGTATATCGCAGTACTCCGCAATACGCAATACCGTCGCAGTACGTCCGAAGCGTTTAGGATTACCTAGCAGTACGTTCGGAATAAGTCGCAATCCGCTCTCAACCGAGTTCCAAGAATCAGGAAAGCATTATTTCTTTAGCCACCGCGGTGCAAAAAGCGTCGTGACGTGAGTGCATATGTAAGTTCCATGCTTTTATTATTGCTTCATTCCATTGTCGCGAAAACAGCAACGACTTTCCCCCGCGACTGACCAACATAATATTATGGCACATGGATATATCGCAGCATATTTCTGAATGATTGATTAACTTTGAATCTGTAATTTTTTTATTATAGCGTTACACCAAATGAAGCCATAACTCGCACTGTAAATGATTGATTAGTTCTTATAGTGAAGCTACTGCAGTTTTTTTAAACAAATAATTACTATACAGATGCAATAATCAACATTCATCTATTTATGCAAATTTTGATATGGCAATGTAATGAATTTGTAGACCTTATGTTACTTCATAGTTATAAATATTTTTGATATGAATAATTTTCATATTCATGAAATAAGGCATTTGATTGTCAAATCATCACCAACCTTACTTTAATTGTCATTAGAAAATATCCAGTTCTGTTGTGAGCAAGCACAAGAATCATTATTTTTTTGCAGGTGATAATTAATTTATTTCGAAAATTTACTTACTTGTAAATAAATGAAAAATGACCCACTCAAACCAGGTCCGTGACTTCTACTACCTGTGAAGGTTCACATTTTATAAAATAATCGCTTAAAATGGGTTTATTTGTTAAAAATTCGAAAAAGTTATAGAGAAAATGTATTTCCTTTTCAACGAGCATTTCAATCCTACAGAAAAGTAAGACATTTTAATGCTATAATTAAACTTTTGACATTCTTTAATGTCTCTAAAATTTCCGAAAAGTTATAAAACTCGTAACCTCAAAAAAATTGCAGCTGGCTGTGTCATAATTACTAATGTTTTATTTTTTAAATGTTGATAAAAACGGCTAGAAACAGTCAGTTTTAAACTAGAAATAAAACATGGATTCAAAGCTGTGCTAGGTTTGAAGCAAAGTTGATGTACTGTTAAGTAGACTACTTGTTGTCACATTAATGTACTAAATTGATGCCAAAGTAATATTAAAGTAAAATTGACATATTATATACGTATGTAGACGAAATTAGGGCTTTTTGAATATTTTATTTTTCTGTATTTTATTCTTTTCCAAATTTTATTTTGGAATAGATATGTTTTTACCAAAATTTAATGATAAAAGTTACTGTTAAAGTTTTTTTGAGGTTACAAGTTTTCAAATTTTTCGAAAATTTCGCAAATATAATAAAAAAAACAGCAAAAGAACAAATATTTTAGTCTGATTAAAATTTCGTACACATATGTAGAATTGAAGAAGAAACAACTTTTTTAACTCTTATTAACAAATAATTCTGAACGATTATTTAAAAAAATGCCAACTTTGAAAGTACACTTGATTGTGTTTGTGTATTTTTAAGTTTCAAAACAACACATTAACGCAAATTTTATTGTACTTCCACATCACCTTAATATGGACCTGAGGAAGTATTGATCGGTATCGGAAATAGGACAATAATATAAGCCCATGTGAAGATGACGTCAAAATGACTATAATAAAATTGATTCTCAGGTTTATTTTCCAAAGAAGGCATTATTTTCACCCCCAATATCCACACAAGTACCCGTCAACTAGTAACTACAGATATTGTGGATAATACTACTTCATCAGTTTTAATTATAAATATAGTGTAATATATAACTGTGATCACTTACTACCCACTTTTGTAAGCAAAATAGGTTTCAGGCACTTCTTGGGTCAAATAATATCTGTGTGCCTGTTCTTACAATCATATATTATATGATTGTAGGAACAGAAAATATATTGGAAATGATGTATACAGCTAATGGAAAATGTTAAAATATATTGTATGTTACATTAAAATTTTTATTGAAAGTCTTCATAATGTATTTTACTTATGTTTTTCACAGATACCTGCTGCCAGGTTGACTTGTGATTTCATGTTGAAGTCATTTAAATATTTAAAATGAGAACACTTGTGCAAGTTAAATATATACTTGTAATACAAATTTACAACCAAAAACACACTGTTGTCATTATGGTCGAATAAAATACTATACTTCCATTTGAAAAACTGAAGGTGGATGTCAAATTTCAAATCCATACTACCAATAGGAACGGCGTGGTCATCTCCAGTTTTACACACGCACAATCCGACATCATCCCAAAAATAGTCCCATTCAGAAATGCTCAGAACGGATATGTCCGCAAAAACATTTTTTTTTGGACCGATAACAATACTTCTCTTATAATATATACTATGTATAGCGAGGGATGTAAAAATTGATATTCGCTAAAACTGTAAATTACCTGCGCGCAACAATTGTTGAGCATCTTGAACGGCTGCCTGGTGATCTGTCATCATATGTTCATCGCGTCCTGCATTGCATAGAGCCACCATCAACCTTTTGAATGTCCCAGACGTATCTCCTTTCAGATCTGCTTCTAAACCTATCCCATAAGCTGAACACAAGACAAGCAAATAAGTTAAAAATTCAAATTTAAATGGCTTCTCATGACAATTTAAAAAGGTCATGACCTTCAGCTTACAAATTTCATATTTTATGAGCTTGTCTTCATACATTGTAGATAATCGATTAGTTCAGCTTCAGATAAATTTACTATAAGACAAAATGAGAATCATTGAAATGAAATTAATTCAATTGTCGGTTATTTTGTGATATTCTATTTTAAACAAATAAAATAAGATAGCCTGTTAAATGTCACTGGGCTGACTATGATTGGAGTTTTCCAGTTCACTAATAAAATGTAAAAATGTTCTCTCTCAAAAGTGGTACATGCAATCAAGGGAACTATGAGTATACAAGGCTTCATTGTAAATCTTATTGACTATAATGTATATTTAATCTAACCGCGAGAACAAATCGTACATTTCAAGATCTACCAGTCATTGGAAAATGGATTTGTTTGTACAGATTGATTTTGAATCAGCTGTGTATTATAGTGATTTAATAAGTTCGAGCGATACTTGATGAAGATGGGGATAACTGGGGAGGTTATATTCATAACGCGCCTGTCTGACCTCATGATGTTGCACTCGAATGTGTACTTTATTTCATTCCAAGCTGTTGTGTGGTCAGTATCATTATTATCTAAAGATGGTGTTAGAACTAGAATTGAGGTAGGTAAATTAATTTTATTATTCATAGAGCAGATTTAAGAGATATTAAACATTCTCAAATCAATTTATAACCATGCTTCTATCGCGAGTTACTGGAGTAATTGAAGTGTCAGTAAGCTTGCGTGTTTTGCTTACTATTAGATACAACCCACTATAGCGCTTTACTTGTTTCTATTGTAAAACAGTACAACGCGTGTGGATCGCTCTAACTTACAAGACTCTCATACATAATGTTGATACAATCTGTATATTTCTGTCGATTATGATACATTTTCTGCAATTACTAGCCTAATGATATGTTTAATTTTAATTGTAGGAATACAGTGATCAGATTCTGAAACCAGCATTGTACAAGGTGCACTACGGTAAAGGGCGATTTCGAATATCTTATTATTTTTCAAGCAAAAATTACTGGAGGCTGCTGTCAAAAGAATTACGGTGATTTATTATAAGGACTTACGATGATTTATTGATGATTTACGATGATCTTCAATGGTTCCTCGGGTATTTATAGAGGATTTGAATCAGTTGTTTATGTTATATGCGTGCGCGGCACATAATTGAATTTTTTTTAAATATTTTGAAAAGAACAACTGTAATCGAAAAAAGTTTAGTATGAAAGTTTCGGATGTTATCAAAAGAACAATTTGACACCTACTGCGCACGCGCGTTGCGGATCTTTTGGAGTTAAACTTTGACAATTTTTTATTGGTCCCAAGTTATGATGAGTAATGAAACCCAGCGCAAAAGTTGACCATACATGTTAATCCATGGTAATTTTTTTGAAGAAAAATTTTCTAGAGTTTTAGAGAAAAGTGAAGTGAGATAACGAAAAGGAAAACTCAATAAATAAGGAAACTACGGGGTTTGGAGGGTCGTGTATGGGCTTAAAATGTTCGTATTAAAAATAATAATTGTCATTTTTAGAACCTATTCAGATAATTTTTTTCAGGTGGAGGTACGCAATATTGACTTGAAAAACCTGCGAAGAAACTATGTAAATAGGCGCATACATATTTGCACAGACAGCCGGTCGGCTCTGGGAGCTCTCAACTCACCCAGATTCACATCAAGTTTTTTCAAAGGATGCAGGGATAAACTGGCTGATCTAGCCAGGAGAACTAAAGTTTAACTCATCTGGGACCCTGGACACAGTGGAGTTGTAGAAATGGCAGACTCCCTGGCCAAGCGCCCCTGTCGGGCCGGAGCCAATGGTCGCATTATTAGATTGCGTGAGGGATCTCGCCCTTCTGGGCCAGCTGAATAAAGATTTGTTTGAACTGTGGTGAGAATCACCACGTATGACGCAGGCCAAGCTCTTCATCAAAGAGCCCGTGCCTAAGCTCTCAAATAAACTCTTTTCTCTGAACAGAAGGGACATCAGAGAAATGACTGGAATCCTAACAGGTCACTGTCGTCTTAACAAACACCTACACACTATGGGCATCACAGATGACCCAATATGTAGGAAATGCAGAGTCGGAAGAAACTGCCTCTCACATCCTATTGGAATGCCCAGAATTAGCATCCCTCACGCACCGACACTTACTCCCCTCAGGCACCGACACTTACTCCTCTCAGGCACCGACACTTACTCCCCTCAAGTGATGATGATGATCACTCAAACTAAATCTAAATTGGCGAAGACTTGAAAAAAGGCTAATTGAGAAGGCATTTAAATTTTTGTCATGAATTGTTATATCGTACAGTTTCATAGACTACTCAAGAATGAGCGGTGAAGCTCATTTTCAATTGTCTGGTTTTGTCAACAAATAGAATTTGCGATGATGGACAAAGAAAACTCTAGATTTACTCATCAGAAACCATTGCATAGCTGACAGTATGGTGTGCGATATCGTCTACTGAAATTATTGGCCGACAACAATGGAAATTCAGCTATAGTGATCAAAGCTCGTTGTTGCAATGATTGAAACATAAGCAAATATTTTTCAATTAAACGCCATATCATAGTTCCAGCAAGACATCAATAATTTCAATAAAAGCTGTAAACAGTTTCCGAATAGGGTAATCTCTAAAATGTTATCTTCAGAATATAAAATGCTTTCCTATATAGTTCAATGTAAATATGGTGTAAAATTGATTAAGATAATATTTGAGTTTTTTTTTAAATCGCCCGTTCTTATGGTGCACCTTGTATGATTAAAATTTGACTTCTTGTATTTGAATGAATAAAAAGTCCCATCACTAAGACCCCGACATGTACCCATGGTCTACTTATTTTTCCGAAGACGGAAGCAATAACAGCTAACAGGTGTTTAATGTTAGCTGAAATACCCAATTTTCTACAGTATTAGAATGAATTAGAAAATTATTGGGTTGGCTATAAGGTATTAGTTTCGATAAAACTCAAAGTGAAACCGGTAAATTTGAACAAACAAACAGCTATATGAATCATCGCAATGATGGGGGGAAATATTAAATAGTATTTAGTGTAGATACTAGCAAATTTATCTGATATTTTCCCAAATTGTGAATAGTACATTTGATGTTTTAATCAGAATTAATTCATCAATCATTAACAGTAAACTTCATTTATGGTACTAGAAACCAGATAAAACATGTCAAAAATATTGAAGTTTTATATCAATAAAATTGAAATAACTTCGTTTTACCTTGATGATAAGCTTGTCTGATTGTCATAATTTCTTGATTTGACTTGGTAGTTAAGATCTCGATCAATGTATCTTCATCTGTGCCTATACCACTAATGGCATGGTGTAATTCTTTGGCATAATAATGTGGTAAAGGTGTCATCATTGCAACTATCAAATTCTCGAAATTTCCAGTTAATTCACTTTTCAAGTCTTTTATTAGGTCCTGCAATGAATTAAGTTATTCATAAATCAATATATAATTTTTAAAATATGAAAATATAAAGTTCAATACTAAAAAAAATAAAAATTTTGTCCTAAAACTACACACGTATAAGCATTTTTGTATTTCGTACAACGAATTTCAAAATTTTGCAGTAAGTATCAAAATAATGTTTACTTATTATATTATGTTTATCTTTTTTGTTTTTACATGAGGTTTCAATGTCTAGAGTAAACCAAGAAATTTTAGGCTTATTCAAATTTTTGTAGACGGAAAATGTTGATTATAAATATAAGTTAAGTAATCAATAATATTGAAAATTTTTGGATTTGGAAGCCAAGAATTTTAAAGATTGGCTATATACGGAAGTCAACTATCAAATAATCAATAAAATGTTGATGAACAGAATTTACGTAAGAGTAAGGTCTATGCCAACAAGCCAACAACAATTCAGCACCTAAAGGACGAGATAATAAGGCGTATTGGTGAGATCGAGGAGCAATTATGCAGAGATGTCAACAAAATTTTGGACTATCGAGTGGACGTGTGCCGCCGAAGCCTTAGCGAATATTTAGCCGATACTATCTTTCACACATAATCTCCATGTAACCAAATAACATGATTTAATAAAAAAATAACATTGCGTTATCTACTGCTAACATCGATTCGTCTTATACCCTTTATACTACATAATACATATTCATCTATCAAGTACCACATCCATCAAACAACTTAACCCTCAATTAAGTGAAGAATGACCAAACCTTTCTGCAAAATGATTTTAGTCTGAATTTGAAGTTACGATGACTGAGCATGCTTCCAGTAAATATACTCGATAAGTACATTAAAAATATCATTACAGAATAAAAGTCTTAATATATTATTTATACATGTAAGAGAAAAATTTTATCATATTCCAGTATAACAATGTAATTTCACGCCATTGCTCTGTAATCCTAAGGGCTCCCTGGATGTTGTCACATAGGGTGCTCTCAAATGTTTCTCTAGCGATTAGGAGTATATCATCTGCATATCACTGGTAGAGTATTCCTTTGAGAGATAATGATTCTAAAAAATCGTCTACTACCAGGCTTCGTAGTAGTGGTGCTAGTACTACCTCCCTTGCGGGCATCCCATGTTGTTTACTTGGATGGTGTTCTCTGCTATCGTTGCCTCAGTTTTTCTCGTTCGTAGCATTTCCCAATCCATGTGGATGTGGTTTGGTCTACATTTCTCATCTCGATGGAAACATTCATAGTGGCGCGTGACGCGTTATCAGAAGTTCCGTCCATGTCAACGAAAGCACAGAGAGCTATCGGATCTAGTTCTTCCTCCAGTTTACCTTTTAGCTGATACAGTGCGGTTTCGGTTGATCTTTCCGCTCTATATGCATGCTGATAGTAATAAAGGGTTTCTGTTTACTGCCGCGTTTCTGATAAAATTATTCGCTATTTTTGCTAGTGTCTTTAACACAACAGATGTTAGACCATAGTACTATAGAACTGGGGAAGAGTTGGGTCTTTTTTACCCAACTTTTGTATGAATACCACCTTCTCCCTTCTCCAGATTTGGGGGATATAATATAAAGCTAGGCTATTCCTATAAATACTCCCGAGTGTTGGGGTGGTTGTCCTGATTGCTCTGGGGAAGGGCAGGAACATATTGCTTTATCGAAGAGATTAAACATAACATAATAACTATTAATGTATTATGCAGTTTACGTATATCATGGAAAGTGTAGAATGCTAAAACAATACCAATATTTTACTTTAAACCACATGCATTGTGGTACGAACATTTACTAAATTGATTGACGTGAAAAAACATAATAATTTGTTGATAAATCTATGAGACTTTCTCAAGTCATACATATATATATATATATATATATATATATATATATATATATATATATATATATATATAAACACTGATCAAATATATAACGTTCCAATTTCATTGATCAATTAGGAAATAGCGGCTGCTATTCTAACGATTTGTTCAAACTTTGATATCATAATGATAAATATATAAAGAATGACGCAATTTAAAGATACTCTTAATATGAACCTGAAAGAACTGTACTGACAAAATTATCAATTAATCCATTTCATGTTGAAATTTACACCGTATAATATTTCGAAACAAAATACTATCCTACGAAACAGATTTTCGCAATTTTAGTACCTTCTGATTTTCCAATTTTCTTCGGAAGAGCTGCAAGTCTAGTACCATAGGAATAACCTAGATACGTTTAAATTTTCACTTACTTTTCCATACATTGTTTTGAATTGCACAATAATTTCCAAACGTTGAGCATTAGTCCTCCTAGTAAGGACATTTATGATTGCTTTCTCATCAGTGCCTAATCCTTTCATAGCCTTTCTCAGAATTTCTGCATCTGTTTTGGGATCGAATGGATGAACTGGTACAACGGTAGGTGACCCCTGCAGAAGAAATGCATGATTATAAATAATTGTACATTTAGCTCATGTTGCATCTGATCAAGGTTCTTGCAATATCTTGTAGAACAATTTACATATTTTTTTTTATCAACATGAATATTCTAGAGTTCACCTCATAAATTCATTAAATTCAATAATGAAATGAGAATAAAATGCAAAAATGTACATATTAGTATCCTTAGACAGAGATGTTTATTGGATATAATCAAGATATAATTCCTCTAATAATATGGTAATAAGGGCTGGGAGGATTTGTCATAACCTGTGATTGCAATCATTTTCCATCTACTTGGTCATTCCAAAATAAGTTAGTGTTTAAAATGTTTAACCGTGAATAATTCTAAAACTCCTTAACCCTCTATACTGCATGAATTATGAACGAAATGAAATAAATAACAAATATTTGTACGTCACTAGGCTTTGTTTAAGAATAAGAAAAGATAATGAACCAAAAAAACTGTTTTTCCGATTTGAAATCAGCGAAAACAATACTACTAGTTTGTTAATTTTAACGACGTAGTAGCTGCGAAAATAAGGAAGTTACTAATGGTGAACATTTAATCTGAAACATTCACTATATACAATTTAAAGCCGATATCTAAAAAACACGGGAATCAAAACCCTGCAAGGATTTGGAAAGTATTTGAACTGATGATGATTCTGTTGAGATTAACGGAGTAGAATTAACAAAGAAAATTGTTGTATTGTATGCTTTTGGACAAAAGAGAAGGCCTGAGCAATGTGCTAAAATTAATTTAATTAATTAACTACTCAAGTTCCACTACCACATAAAATCGTCTTAATGTTTTGACTATTTTGGCAAATCAAAATAAAAGTGGGAAAAAAAGTTTATTGTGATTTTATAGGATATACATTTTATATCAATTAAAGACCAATACATTTGCATCAAAACAACATCCCTAGATGAAAAGAGTTCCCCATTAGGATAAAACAGAAACAGTAAGAAAAATCATGAAAGCAGTATGAATGTAAGGGAGCGAAACATGAACAACGAGTAATAGACAGGAAAGCAGGCTAACCAGTATCGAAATATGGGAGAAAATATAAAGGAGCTAGGACATAGAATGAAATGGAGAGCGATGTGGAAAAGAACGGATCCGAAGGACTCAAATCAAAGATGGCGCCACCGAAAGGTAGAAAAGGTAATATTTAATTAGTAAGTAAATTGATTATTGTGCAGTTATACATTATTGTAGTAGAATTAAAAATGCATCAGGTTAACAATTTGTTACTAGACCCAGTCAGCAAGGTCTAAACAGTAAACAGCTCTAAGCGACAATTTTACGTGATCTGAGTTTTAGTAGAAAATTTATAAACATATTCCTTGTAATAATAATATTCCGTCGATGTATTAACCAGTGAGGAAGTTGCTTAAGGATTATTCACCGTTCCTCCGTTGTTAGGATATCAGTGCAGAAGTTTGTTAGTTTTCATCAATAATTATTTGATTTTTTTGCTTTGAGACATTATTTCAACATCCGTTTGAACTTTCATGGATTACTCAGTCCAACAACGTCTGTTTTGTGTAGAAACTTACATAAGAAGCAGTTTGATAGAAGTTAGGCGTGCATTCCGGCGTCAGTTTAATAACAACAATAGGGGTCACGCGCCAAATCGTAAAACTGTTAAGTTATGGGTTCGTCATTGGCGTGAAAATGGTTCTGTACAAAATTTGAAGAAGCCTGGACGTCGAAGAACAGTTCGTACTCCAGAAAATATTGAACGAGTTAGAATTTGCGTTTTCGAGAAGTCCTAAAAAGTCTGCTAATCGACAAACCCTTATCCTAGGAATATGGAAGGGAAGCTTAGATCGAATTCTTCAAAGGGATTTAAAATTTCATCCCTATAAATACCAAATGGCACAGCACCTTAGCCATCAAGATAAAGAAGCAAGGTTAGCATTTTGTCAAGAATTTTTGGATTACATCAAGGAGCAATTAACAGTCTCCTAATGACCGACGATGCAAATTATTATTTGAACGGCATGGTCAATGAACAGAATTTTAGATACTGGTCAAATGAAAATCCTCGTGAAATCTTCACACAGAACCTCCATAATCCAAAAGTTGTTGTGTGGTGTGGAGTAGGATCTTTTGGTATTATTGACCCTTATTTTTTTGAGGATGAAAATAACCGCGCTGTAACAGTAACATCCGAGCGCTACGATAATATGCTAGAGACATTTCTCATTCCAGAATTAAATAGACGAGGATTACTTAACAATGCCTTACTATTCCAACAGGATGGGGCAACAGCTCATACCGTCAGAAACTTAATGAGGGTCCTGCGAGAAACGTTCAATGGCCGACTCATTTCTCGATTCGGAGATTTGCCTTGGCCTTCGAGGTCCCCCGACTTAACGGCACCCGATTTTTTCCTGTGGGGATATTTAAAAGCCAAAGTATTTGCGAGTCATCCAGGTACAATCGAGGAACTGAAAGTCAAAATTCGTGAAGAAGTTGAAGGAATAGACGAAGGTTTGCTACGCCGTGTAATGAACCCCTTTTTATCTAATATTGAAAAATGTGTTGAAGTTGGTGGAGGTCATTTAGAAGACGTGATTTTTAAAAGTTAGAATTAAATTAGCCAAATATTTATAAGTTATCATAAATCCCAAAGAGTTAGCTGTAATTTAGTAAAATAAAAAGTTTGTTTTAATTCAAATATTAAAATGGGTAGTCTATTATGGGGAATCCTGTATATTATAGATATAGATTCTACCTTAGACTATATTATTTGAACAAATTGGCCATTCTCGTATAAACTGAACATGCAAGTTTGAATTGAACTTCTCTATAGAGTAGTGAAAGACTATAACAAACAGACGTAGTTTTCATTTAGAATCAAATAAACCCTTTCCAAAACAATTAGTAAATAAAAGATTTTATATGTAAACATAGTTTTCAAACCATATTGCCTTCTGTATCTATCTTGCTTTTATTTAAAAATGTATACAAACCATTCTGTGCTCGTTATATATTCTAAGCATTCTTCCTGGTGAAATGGGATTCAATGCTGTCAGACTCCTGTTTGCAAAATGCCAAAGCAGTTATTGTTCACTGTCGCGAATTATCTTACAATTTTCGATAATATTATGACCATCTGGCTAAAGGGCCTTCTAAGACTGTCACACGTGTTTGATGGGGTTCATGGGTTTTTGTTATGAATGATACGCTGTAGTAGAGAATTCTCATTCCTAAAAATTTTCGAATGTCTGCAACTTATGTTTTAATTTTGTGACTGCTGTTTTATATGTTTTTTTGATTATCCGGCGTTGTCTAGTTCTTAAGAGTCGAGCAATATTTTCACTTTCTTCTTCATTTATGATCATAAAAGTGAGTATGCCAAAATATCGAAAACAACTTAGATAGCGGAATATTCGTTTTCTCGAAAAAATGTTTTGCTTGACGTACTAAACTTATACCATGTTAGATGTTCACAACGTATGTTCCAAAGAAGTACATTTTTAATAATAAAATAGAATTATTTACATTTACATCAAGTAATGTAATGTAGCATGAAATTCTAATTGTCATATTTTATGATTACTATTAGTTTTTAATGACATTTTGTTTAAGCCGTACTGATTTATTTTAATGTTTGTATAACATTTTGCTGTGAATAATTTGAGATACTCAATACAAATATAATTAATTCAGAAATTTGTAAAAATGTAATAAATTATTTTTTTAAACGTAGCACCTGATCTCATAAGGAGTAAATAACAAATTCAACGAGAAATGTCATGTTTTATATTTTTTCTTCCAATATGATACGATGTCTAAAGACTGTCAAAATAACTAGCCTGGTGTTTATTTAGGCTAATACCTAAATAAACACCAGACTTGCATGGTTATTGTCTTTAGACATTTAGTCTAATGAAGCGGTATGTAAATAATATGCTCGAAGGTAGAAATGAAAGCTATTGCTTAACCTGTTCCCTATTTATATTGACAGGTCATCTGAAATTTGTTACAGAATCAGAAACTTATCTAGTATACAGCTTCAGTCAGATCGACCGGGATATAGGAATAACATTGCGAGTGTAAGCAAGCCAGATGCTTGTATTGTTTAATGAGATGAACAACAAGAAGAATCTGGGCGGTTACACTAGTCTGAGCGGGAATTCTTTCGTGCACCGCGTCAGACAGTAACTCACGGGAGATGTGAGGGAATTTGGGATTTGGGAATTCATGACATCGCGAAAGTATGTTTCAGGAATAATAAAAATGCAATGGAAATGAAAGCTCATTGGTGAATAAAATATTATCAATGAAATTCTCATCGTAGTTTGCCATTTCCATGTCTCTCAAAATTCTAACCGGCGTGCATTGTCGGCAGGAAAATTTTTTATTACTTTTACCTATTTTTTAATGTCCTAACATCATGTTTTTGATTGACATCAAGATACTGCACTATTTGACGACTTGATATATAGGAATTTTCCTCAACCGATAACATATCAATGTATCCACATCATTATTCAAAGATCGAATGAATTGAATTGTTAGTTAGTCCAGTAAGAGTTTAAGTAGATATTATTATCGGGACATACTGGTGTATGTCGGGAATTAAGGGACATGAGGGGTACTCAAATGAGCGTTATAAATCACGTATCACGCCCATTCTGTTCTAGGTAGTGGATTCTTTATCGCACTTATTAACTTTCAATACCCCGGTCGGTCCGACTCGAGCTGTATAGATTTTACTGTGAAAGACCGAAACTGGTATTCGAACAAATCTAAAAATTGATAACTACTCGTATATCCAAAACAAAACTGTCTTTTAGAAATAATTTTCTCTGCTTTTCGCGTCTGATGGGCGCTCGACTTATTCAGTATATAAATATGGCTCGGTTATTACATGTATTTGAATAAAACTAAGAACACATCTGACAAACGTTGTCATTCGTTCTTCTTGTTGAAGGTTTATTCGCCTGCGTTCGTTAGGTGTAGACGGTCGTTCACAACAAATTAATTGTCGTGCGAATTGGTGCGACGGCACGGTCTCCATTAAGTCGTTAAAAAATAAAAGATCAAGAGGAAATGTTAGCCACGAAAATCTGGTAATGTTTCTATGTAGATGGGTAGAAAATAATTTGCAGTTTTTCGCTACCAATTGTTCAGAAAAGTCGATCTTTTTTTGACGTTCTTTGTTCTTGAGTGAAAGAATTAATATGAGCAAAAATTTTAATTATAACTATAAGAATAAACTGTTTACCACCAGAAGTGAGAGATATTGAATTTAAGGTCTATTTTTCACTTCTTGTATATAATCTTTTGTTTAATTTTGTAGAACAGAAAATAATTGAAAATTACAGCCATTTAACATTAAGTAAACGTGTGTGCAGTATTATTATTGAAACTTAAGATTGTGCAGTCTTCGTGTAACGCTCAAAATACAAGAATCTGAAAATTGATTTCATACAATACAGCTACTTTTGACAAGCAATGTTTAATTCAGTTCTCAATTATTTTATTAAACTTAAAACCAAATCAGTTAATGAAATTGATTAAAATTTAACTAGGCAGCCATCTCTTCAATTCACGTGCCCCAACATATATACAGCAACTTGCAACTTCGAAATTCGAATGGGTGGAAATGCTGAGAATGCAAGTGAATGTAAACGTTACAAGTTATTCGTTCAGATGTGTCATGCTCATGCTACCCAGACACATTGCTGAGAATGTATGTGCACGGCAGCATTGATAATGCGAATGATTACGAAAGCATGGAAACATTTATCCGATGTATTCGTGGCATTACATGCGTAACTAACGCAAATCTAAATACCATATTCCTAATAAATAATTATCAATGTCAGGAAATCCCCGTTCATGTAAGCTCGTGATTACAATGAAAATTACGGACAAAACAACAGGACATGAAACCACGATATCAACGTTTCAGAATGTACAATTCTAACAAAAGCAAGCATTCAAGTGTTAAGCGAATAGAAGCAACGGGTAAATACAATGTTGAGAGAAAAATATTGGTTTGTACATAAATCATTAAAATCTTTAAACGCAATCCGTAGTCCCTTAATTTTATCCATATTGTAAAATTAAACACTACTACGTTGATATCGCTTTTATTTGTAACTTCCGTTACTCGAGTTTTTCAGCGTCATTACATCAAAGACAGACGGCATTCAAATACAATTCAAATATATAACTTTAACTTTAAATCGGTAGGTAGCAAATGATTACGGTGGTCGGTTATTGTTGAACTTAGAGGATTACATTACTATAGGATTAAATGGCGAATTTACAATTCTAACAACAGCAATCATTCAACTGTCAAGCGAATAGAAGAATAGAAGCAATGAGCAAAGACAATGTTGAGAGAGAAATATTGGAACTACCTTAGAATTTATACATACAATCTTCAAGCGCAATCCATAGTCCTTGAATTAAGAATTATTTATTATAAAAAAAATTCTATCGCTTCATCCTTTACTATGTGATGAAATTTTATTATAAAATTAAACACTCCTACATAAATTTTCTGTATCATTCAATGATACATCATAGGTCCTCTATGTTCATGAATGACCGGCCCCAGTAATTCTTTCCTTCCAACATTTTATAGTAGAAGTTATTAGTCCAGGCATTTAAGGAGAAAAATCGATGATTTTTGTTCGAATTTCGGCGAGTTCTAATTTTGGTTTATTCTTATGTATTTTGACGCGCTGAATACCACGGTGTAGTTTGAATTTGGATTAACCCTGTGCTCGAAAAACTATGTCCATTTTTTGGATCCAAAAATAGTAATTTTTGCGTTTTGAGACAATATTATGGGTTGTACGGAAAACAACAAACAACAAAAGTTGTTGGAAGAATTAATAGGCGATTTTTGGCTCCGATCCGAAGTCGATACTCGAGGTCTTGGGCCCAAGATAGGGCCCATTTAGTGTGTTTTTGGCACATTGAAACATTGAGTATATGTTAGAGTTTTTGTTTTTTTCATATTCAGTTTCAGAGAAAAGTATTTTTATTTCTTTTTTTCTTGGTTTTTGGTATTCTGACCTACCAAAATTTTTGGAGCCAAAATCAGTCATTTTGAAAAATCCGTATTTTGCCAATTTCAGACGAAATACTTATGTTATCGATCTAGAACTACCTAATATCCAAAATTCAAATTTTTTGAGGTTGGAAATTTTTTACGCAATCCAAATTGTAGGTTCTATTAGAGGTTTTCATAACGAGTTTTCTAAGTCGAAGCAAATCGATTTAGGTTGAATAGAAGTGGAGCTCTGGTGGACCTCTATTGGGCCCAATTTTAGGCCTATAGACAAAAACCTTGGATCAAATTACAGAGATGTACATCGGCTATTTAAGTTTCAAACAGCGTATGGCGGTTCGTTCACAATTGTGAATAATTAGACATATAGATAATTTTTTAATGAATACGAAATGTAAAAAAAATATAAATGTGAAAATGTTTTTTATTTATTAATCTTATTTTTTGTTTAAATATTGAAATTTGTTATGTAACACCGTATGAAAACATCATGTCACGGTCACATATACACGTTCAACCTCTAGATACTCCACACATTCAAACAAAATGATTCCTTCAGGTGCATTTTAAAATATTTCAAACAACTATAATTTCGTTATAACTTAGAATTGGGAACGAATCTCAGTACGCTGTTCAAAACTTAAATAGCCGATGTACATCTCTGAAATTTGATCCAAGGTCTTTGCCGATAGGCCCAAAATTGGGCCATATAGAGGCCCAACCACATTTCTTAGGGTAGCTCCAATTCTACTCAACCTAAATCAATCTGCTTGGACTTAGAATACTCGTTATGAAAACCTCTAATAGGACCTACAATTTGGATTAGGTAAAAAATGTCTAATCTCAAAAAATTTGGATTTTTCGGTGGTCCGAAATTTTCTGAATGGCGCTAAAGTTATGTCTTTGGGACCAAAATGCTTGAATTTTGGATATTAGGTGCAGTTTTAGATCGACAACATAAGTATTTCGTCTGAAATTCGCAAAATACGGATTTTTCAAAATAGCCGATTTTGTGCCAAAAAATGAGGTAGGTCAAAATCTAAAAATACTATTATTTCACCGAAACAGAATGTGAAAAAAAAACAAAAACTATCTGACATATATTCAATTTTTCAAAGTGCCAAAAAACACACTAAATGGGCCCACAACCTCAAATCGACTTCGGATGGTTGGCTCCATCGCCTATTTATTTTTGTTGTAACCATTTTTTTATACAACCCATAGTTTTGTCTCAAAACGCAAAAAATGACTATTTTTGGGTCCAAAAAATGGACAGTTTTTATCCAAATTTAAACTGCAACATCGTGTTCAGCGCGTCAAAATACATAAGAATAGATCAAAATTAGAACTCGCTAAAACTCGGACAAAAAAATGCCTTAAATGCCTGGACTATATGTATTTCAACTATATTTCTATACCGCTTGAAAATGGCGTAATGACGCTGAAACTCGAGTAACGGAAGTTACAAATGAAAGTGATATCAACATAGTATTGTTTTAATATAACTAAGAAATAATCACTATTATCCACTAAAAATTCTTACGTATTGTTTAATTTTAGAATACGGATATTTATTATTATTAATTACCTGCCTCAGCTTATGGAGACTGGTCAATGTTATGAAAAATATATAATTGATTTTACAAGAAAGGTCTACAATTATACTTAAAAACTAAATTCTTCCTGCAATTAAGTTGCCAACTTCCGAACAATGAAACCAATATTAAGTATTGCATATGCAAATTAGAAGTTGTTGGAATTCGTGAATGCCTTTTGTACAGGTATTATTCAGATCAACATTTATATAGATCTGACTACTACATCCTAAAAACAACTCAGTGATGGTTGCAGCTTTTCTTGTGACCTCAAAACATGTGAGTACAACGAATTGTTTAAACTCAGTTTTTAAATTATTTATTATTGACATTGAACGGATTTCTAGAATGTAGTGACGTAAGATCATAAAAGAATTTTGTGGAATGTAAGCGTATTATGAACAACTAGGCATTGGGTTTTCCTGCATTTTGTATGTAGTTAAGGAACACTAATTGTTGGAATAATTATACAATGTAAGTAGGTGTCTTTAAACCGAGCTCCAACTTTAAATTCTCTAGAATTGGCCGAGATGTGTATATTCAGTTGTTTCAAGTTTGTGTATTTTTCATCAACGTTTAAACAAAATAGACAAATCAAAACTACATGGTCAACATTTACTCTTTGGAGAACATAAAAGATTATGTTATTTGGCCCACACTGAGTAGACAATTTGTTTTGTCTTGTTGCGCAAATTACAACGAACAAATAACAATTGAATAAATCGGATCAAATTTACAAATTATATTAACGGTTGTAAAATTTATGGAGAAATGTGGTTTCTGTCACATTACGTATTATCATGTACAAGGCTAAAATGTTTCAGACTTCAATAACCTGTTTTAAATTTGGTTAAATAAACAATATTTCAAGTCTACAACATTTGGAGAACTGCATTTCTCATATGTTTATAAAGTATTTTTACACAAAAAAAAAACAATGAAGTTAAAATATCTCTCTAGTTCGTATAATATCGTTAATATAAACTGTTTCACGGTAAGGGTAATAGCATTGTCATTTTGATATTGTGACTTCGAATATATACTTTTTTTACATTAATACCTGGTCGGTGATGCTGCGCCCTCCGACGACGTAGGAGTAATCGCGCCAGAAAAACCAAAAGTCGGCTAACCGAAGCTACTCCTCCCCTCTGGTCGATAAGTAGCTTCAGGTTCCCAAATCGTGTGCCCTAAGTAATCTTATTGAACCCAGAATGACTGCCCTCAGCTTCGGTCTATCAAGATCTGCATTTAACATTTTTTTGCAGAAATTGTTATACCTCTCGTTGACTTTTTCGCGTATCTAGCAAAGGCATTTGACACCATACGGAATATTCCTGGCATTTTACAAAGAAGCCTCAAAGCAAAGAAGATGTAGAGCATGCATTGAAGCTCGTGGAGGTCACTTCGAGCACCTTCTTCAACTTCTTGATTAAAAAAAAATATTAATAACAATGTGTATTAATGTATGTATTAATTTTTGTCATATTCCAATAAATATAAATCTTACTACTGTTAGGTAGGTAAGTAAAAAAGTCTATTACTGCTGAATTATAAATCTTATATGCAGTTTTCGCGGGTTACATTGATATAAACTAATTTTGGCCCCTATTCACAATTTTCTATCAATTTTGACAGTTGGTATAAGAGTTATTGGTTTGTATATTGAATCATATTTCTTTAATTTTTCTATCGGAAAGTATACTTGACTACACTATTAGTTTTGAAAACATACATATTACGGTATCATTCTGATGTTTGCATTTCATGGATCATCCATACCTCATTTGAAGTGAAAATGGAATTGAATTATTTATAGGGTCACAATTCGTAGAATTAATCAATTCATACAGTTTAATTTTTTCGTTGTCCTAATTGGATTCATGATATTGGTGCAAGGTATTTAATTATCAGTGTTGCGTTTAATATGGGGGATCATATAAGGTATATGCGACAATATTTTAGGATTAATGAGAACAATTAGATATAAATTGCATATTATCCCGGCATTAGCAATGTTTCGCTCAACTTAAACTGACCTGGAGAACATTCGTAGAATATGTAACCGTTACTCTTAATTGAAATTTAGAAACCATCACTTGGAAATTGGAGAGCAATTATAAACTGTCAAAATCATTGCGTTCAGTTGAATTTTGAATTATAATTAAAGTCTGATAAACATCTAATCAGAAAGTGTACAAAGTTTCTTATACAGAGAAAATATAATTCTAAATTAAATTATGATGAGTTTTTTCTTGAATAGCGTATAGTATCGAAAAGGGTATATCGAAATTAAGAGACAACAGTGTATCAAATATACATGTAAAAGTCCGATATTAAAATAAATTTTCATCAGAATATGTCAAAATTTGTTCGAGGCAATTATTCTCTGATGTTCAATATTTCTAAGATTAATCCCAATTTTAATTTTAATTCAATTTTTCATAACGTAGGTTTAAATAAGTTTGTAGTTTTGAAATAATGAGAATTATGCAAATCAGTAGGCATGAAATGTAATTCCTTCTTGTTCTTCTGGTGCTCAAATAAATCGTTCTAATTCTATAAATGTTAGGATGTTTAAACTAGACATACTTGAGTAAAATTCAGATATTGGGTAATGTGTGAATGGCGCACATATTATTGAGTAACAATAGATATAATAGACAAAATATAACATTACCATTTTAGAAGCTGTCGCTTTCCCCTAGACAAACGTCAAATTTCTATTAGAACCTCAATCGGGAGAGATAATACTTCTAAATCATAATGTGTAGTGGCGTGTCAATGAACATGGTTATGTCGCAATTTACTATCCTGTTTCCTTTAGATGATAAGAAATTGTGGAACTAATATATCACCTTAGCAAAAAATCAACAAATAAATAAATTTCAAATGTATAACATTTACTCTTTTGAAAAAAAAGCGAATAAATAAGTTGAGCAGGACAAATTTGACCAAAAAATTATGAACTCTATAAATGTCCCTTATTCACTAAAAATACTAATGAGGATCTTCCGGCTACCAAGTAGCCATCATCAGAGTAAATTATAAATCAAAATGTGCCTGTTTAAATTAGGGATTAGATAACAATGCGAACAAGGGGTTACCATCAGTTTGAGGTAAATTATTATTTATTTTTAAATGGGCAAAATCCCAACCGATTTGGTTAATCCCGGATTTGTCGAAGTCGAAAACTTTATGAAAGGTCTTTTCCTAGACGGTTTTTTAGGTTTACTTACTTCTTTCTATAAACTGGTTATATTGCAAATTTAGAAAACAAATTAAAGAAATTAATTAATTATAGACGGATCACAAGTGAAACTTTTAAATTCCGTAGAAGTATTTGAAGATGATGGCTATTATTTGGTTAATTGGTTACGTTCGAATTTCGTTCTTTGTTTAGAAATTAAATTGTTCATCAAAGATTAGTCGTAACTATTGTCCAAAGCTATTTGCTGAAGTTTCTCAACTTCTTTATGATTTTGCTGGCTCAAAGGGACGTTTAATAATCTATGAACAAGATTATTAAATGAAGCTATTTTATATTTGAATGTAGCTGAATCCGCCGGAGTATACCTATTTGTTTGAGTGGAGTTTCTGTATTTATGTTAAAATTCAATTGACTACCATCCTTTATAATGTTAATCTCAAGAAAAGGATGCAGATTATCTGTTTCTGTTATAACAGTGAATTTCAGTGAATCAAATTGGCTATTAAGCGTGTTCAAAAAGCTATTTAAATCAAAATGTCTACTTATATTCGGGGAAATATTGTCAATATATCTGTATCAAACTTGTGGAAAGTGATAGTTTTGATTTTAAGGAGGTTTCAAGTTCTCTTAGATAAATATTGGCCAAATAAGGAGAAACTGGATTGTCCAATGCACATCCGCTTGTGTCTTTATGAAGTTTTTGTTAAAAGTAAAATTATTTTGCTACATACATAAAGACCTAAGAATCTCGATTCTGTGCAGCATATAAAGAGAAAAAATGGTGAAAAATCAACATTTGCCGAACATAATTTGAATTCAGGCCGCACCACTTCTCAAGAAAGTTTATAACTTTTAAAACACAGTACGGACTAATAATTTAGAAGGGATGGAAATATATACACGAAAAAAGGGATTTATTAAATTCAGATTTAACTTCAGTTGAGGGTAATCCACTGTTTCCATTATTATCCCCAAATAGTATTTAAGCAGGCACATTTTGATGTATAATTTAGATTACTCTAAAGATGGGTACTAGGTGGCCGAAAGGTCCTCAGTATTTTAACATTATTTTTAGTGGATAAAAGGGATTATTTCTTATTTATACTTTCATAGTGTATCCACTCTTTTCTAGTTTATTAAATTATTAACTGGTCAAGAAATGCAAAGTATCTTCTTGAGGTTTTAACTTGTGATGTGAATGAATTAGAATGATAATAATCAACCATGAATTAGATAATTTTTTTACCATGTTTATGTGTAGAACACAACACATCCACAAAAAAATGCTACTGATCCTGAAGAATATATCGAGCCTGTGTGCCTATACTAATACGATAATACGATTATCGCAGAACCGAAGATCATAATACAAGGAGGGTGTATAATTAGAAGACGCGATGTAGTAAAATTAAAAGTTTTATTTGTAATTCAGCTAATTTTGAAATTTTCTTTTGATGTAAAATGTATATAATGTTTACCATAACACTAAATTGAACCTTTAATTAGTGATTAATTATTGAAATATTCAAGGTGGGTGAAACCGCTCTCTAATTGGTCAAGAGATTTGTGACTTCAGAATTGGGGAAACGATGTCAGAGACATTCTCTCTCGTACTTTCGACTTGTTCGGATCTATTAGAGCAGAAATTCCTTAGTGCACTTTTTAGTGCTATTTACGAAATTATTGTGTTGTGTTTGTTGTTTTGTGTTGTCTAGTGCAACGTCAAGATGGCTTCGCAACTTGATCATCTCAGCATCGACGAATTGACAATGTTCCTGGAAGCTATCCAGGAGAAAATTTTCGAGCTTCAGGGAAGGCAATCGAAAAAGCGGGCGACTGAAGCGGTGGTAACACCAACTCAGGCCTCGCCGATCGAGACGACTCCAATTCCAGCTCCACTGACTCCCCCGACCGACATGGACACGGACTTCATCGTGCCTAAGAAGAAGGCAAAAAAGCGGGTTTTCGAGCGATCGGGAACCACATCCACCGAGACCGACAACAGATATTCACCGCTAACGGACCAGGTAAGTGCGAATGGCGTCCTCAAACACAGGCACTATCCAAATAACTGGAAAACAGCGGAAACAGTTATGATCCCCAAGCCGAATAAACCAAAGAACGATACATCAAGTTATAGACCGATAAGTTTGCTATCAAACGTGAGTAAAATAGTCGAGAGAACTATACTCACCAGGTTGAACCAGCTAATAGAAAACCAAAATATAATCCCGGATGAACAACATGGGTTCCGCAAAAAGCATAGCACAACGCACCAACTAGCTAGAATAGCTGGAAAGATTATAGAAGGACACAACAAGAAAATGCCCACCGGTGCAGTGTTCCTAGACATAGCCAAAGCCTTTGACAAGGTATGGCACGCTGGACTGATACACAAGACGTACAGATACAACCTACCACTAGCCTACCTGAAGCTTATAGATTCGTACCTCACGGGGCGCAGATTCAAAACGAGGGTGAACGATATCATGTCGGAAGAAAGACAAGCAAAGGCAGGCGTACCACAAGGGTCGATCCTCGGACCGGTACTCTATAACTTGTATACCGCAGATATACCTAAGACAGCAGGAGTAGACTTGGCTCAATATGCAGAAGACATAGGAGCCTTATGCCAACACATACAAATAAAATGCGTACAAACAAGGCTTCAAAGATACATGACCGACCTCGAAGAGTGGTTCAACAAATGGCGAATAGAAGTGAACGCCACAAAAAGCCAAGCAATAATGTTCTCAACGAGAGACATTAAACACAAACCGACCAAAGATATTGACATAAACAAGAAAAAGATGCCTTGGGTGAAAGAAGTGAAATACTTGGGAGTAACGCTAGACAGGAAGCTAACTTTCATTCCCCACCTAAGGAACATAAAGGAAAAGGCAATTCAGATAAAGGGGCACCTATATCCGCTACTCAATAGGAAAAGCAAACTAAGTACCAAAAGTAAACTGAGAATCTATACTTCTGTGATAAGACCGACAATAACATACGCCGCCGAAATATGGTTACAAGCATCACCCGCGCAACTAAAGAATTTGCAAATAATACAGAATAAGGTAATCAGATCCTGTCTAGATGCACCATATTACGTGACAAACGACTTGCTCCATAGGGATACAGGAATACCTAAAATTGAGGAAGTAATTCGGAAACAGGCGACAAACACATACCAAAAGATGGAAACGCACACAAACCCCACAATCAGAGGCGCAGCGGCATACGACCCGCTGTTGGAACCAAAGTACAAGAAGCCAAGAACGGCCCTTGTACTTAACGCCCAAAATGGGCAATAAAGAAGAGATAAATACAAACAAATAACAAGCAAAAGAGCTTTCAACAAAACCGCAGCGGAAAACGAGCACGGCTCGAATTCGCTAAAGCTAAATGTAAGATCATAAGTAAATGTCAGAGACGTATAGCGTAGACACTTGTATTAGCATCAAAATCAATTAAAATTATTTATATAATTCTTTAATGTGCCAAAGAAATGGTGTTTGACTATGAAGAGAGACCTGAAGAAAAGTCCAGTTAGTATAAAATCAACTGTACACCTGTGAGGATGATTTTAATAGTATTTTATAAGATTATTGAGGTATTAAGATCGTAATAAATCAACAATTTATATGTACTATGAAAAACTATATCTACTATGGTACTTGAATACGTGTATCTACCAATATTTGACATTTGATATTAACCCTTTAACGCCTAACGGGTCCGCACATTGTTGTCGACCGAATCGAAATATCGCTGGACAATGAAATGTACATCCAGGGTACATTCATTGACATTGAACTCCACATTAAGTGGATGGATAACAAAAATGCTATTCAATACCACATAGCCCTAAAGTTCGAGGTTAAATACCTCGTAAGAAGCAACTATCGCCTTTTGGTAGTGTAGGGGAGCAAACGGATATACATGGGGACTATATACAAAGACAGCCCTTTGGCCTTACATGGCAGTCGTAAGACCCATGGTAACATATGATCTAGTGGTTCAGAACCAGACAGAATACCTCAATAATACATCTGAATGATTAACCATCACGGGAGCCATGTGAACAACGTTCGAAGATGCTTTGTATCCCACCTCTCGACTTTCACATAGAGGAAGTTTCCACAGAATCTGAGCTACACGTGAATTCAATCGGAATCTGGTAAAACGTAAGTGAAGATGGCAAACACTTTCATTTGCTGGATGAGGCTGTAAGAAGGCACCTTCTCTCGGTAGCGAAACAGGCAACATTTTACCTCACTATATATTCGTAAGACCTTATGAAATATCAATAGATACCAGTGCCTTGAAAGAAGAAAAGGGGAAAACTCTCGACATCTTTACTAATAGTATGATGGAATTAGCTAAAAATGTCGGTAATTTTTGAATAATTCTGAGTTCGGAGAAAAAAATTGCTTTATGTAGATAATTATGATACAAATTGAAGGGACTATAATCGAACACTTTTTAATCGACGCAACAGGTCCAAAAAAAATGGTAAAAATTGCCAAAACCGGTTTTTCGCGTCGGACATCGTCGAATTGAGTTAAAAAGAAAAAAGCTTTTAATAAACTTATGCGCCGTAAAAAGACGGAAAAAATGAGTTGCGGGTGAACCCGATTGAACCAGCGGTGACCCCGCAAATTGCAAAGAACCATCGATTTTGCTCGAAATTTCAAATATTCCTTTTTAACTCAATCCGACGATGTCCGATGCGGAAAACCAGTTTTGGTCATTTTTACCGATTATCGCCATCATATGATATTGAGTAATACTGAAATATACCGAGCCGATATGGAGATATAAAAATGTTAAAAAGTTGCTCATTCCTCGATGATTAGCTAATAATCAAAATATTAAAAAATAAGTTGGGAATATTTTCGACTTCAAAATTAAGAATTGCCTCAATAAAAAATTAAACTTTTTTTATTTGAATTGATGTATAGCTGTTAGAATATATGTTGTGGTGACAAGACGAGATATGACAACAGTTTATTCAGGAAATACTAGCTTATAATCACTAATTTTTGTTCAGAAGCATACGAAATGGATTTGTTGTGTTGCCGGTATAGGTTCTACAAATAATTTATATATCAACAATAAATAATCATCAAATTTGCTGTGTTGTAGCTTCTATAAATAATTTATAATTTTTATATCAATATTAAATAATCATTAAATAACATATGAAACGAATGAAGCATAAAATTCCATGATATAACAACTAAAAAGTAGGCAATTTAATACAGATACCTTTTTGCTGATAGCAGGTGCATATTGGGTATATGAGCTTTTTATAGTAGTGTGTGCATCATTGTACGTTGATCCCCCATGATATCCTCCATGGCTTGGGTAGACTTCTTGTCCACCACTGCGAGGAGCACTGGTAGGATATTGTGAGGAAGCTGAAGGAGCAGCGGAATAACCGCGTCCACCACTATATGGAGCACTGGAAGGGTACGGTGAGACAGGTGCTCCACCAGGTTGAGGATAAGATGAATGATCAGAAGGATAGCTCTGCCCACCACTACGAGGATTACTGGTTGGATATGGCGAAGATGTTGCAACTACAGGTGCGGGAGGGTAAGCAGAAGGATAAGGCGTAGAATGTGACCCTCCTTGTCCAGGAGGATAAGCTGAAGGACCTGTAGCATAAGGCTGAGGCATGTAAATTGGAGTATTCATACTGAAACCAACACTAGGTGGAAATACTCCACCACCTTGATTAGGATAAGGATGGTTACCAGGATAAGGTGCTCCTCTGCCACCAGGGTACGGAGATGTTGATGCATACTGCTGTTGAGGATACGCAGGTGTGTTACGATTACCCTAACAAAATAAAGAGAATTATTGCGATTAAACATAGGCTTTAATGACCTATTGCTATCATTCAAATTCAAGAAATTTTGTATAATCAATGCGAAAATCGGAATGGTTTCATGACTAAACTAATTTTTTCAGAACGAGATTTACGGCAATGTAATTAAATACTATCCAATTATTTCGATACCCCATTTGTTACACGGTGAAGTAGATCAATAAGAAGAATTAATCGAATGAATGTTGATTTGATAGAATGTAAATTTGCACAATAATATATTTCTAGATATTTATTTGTATTGGTATTGGTATGGTATCCTTAGTCAGTTGATTTTCTTGTACAAATATCCTAAATTTTACCTAATGTCTTATTTATAAATTGCTTTGTTCTGGCAACATGATTGATTTACAGAATTCATAATAAGGTAATAGGAATCACATTGGCTCAAGTGTCTCTATTAACCGAGAACAGTCTTAAAAGACTTGTCGAGAAAGCATCTGAATTTTAATGGAAATATTTAGGCAATTTAATGTTGGGACGAACCCTTGGTGTAACAAATTTTTGGTGCCATTTTTACATTTTACAATAGCTCACCACATACTTTTGGGAAGAAACCTTGGT
Organism: Endomychus coccineus; assembly: GCA_958510875.1. Classification (NCBI taxonomy): domain Eukaryota; kingdom Metazoa; phylum Arthropoda; class Insecta; order Coleoptera; family Endomychidae; genus Endomychus; species Endomychus coccineus. The sequence goes on from OY294069.1 coordinate 110,459,368, forward strand.
GTAACAAATTTTTGGTGCCATTTTTACATTTTACAATAGCTCACCACATACTTTTATGCTGCTTCTATTAACTGTTGACTAGGCTTACCCCGGCCAACTCGGCCTACTAGTCGTCCCAGAGACAGTTAACCAACCTAGCTGTCTACCACCCGCCATGCATCTCGGAATTGACAGTTGCGCGCTTTACCATTATTTTCAATGGCTCATCCTAGCATAACGACATAACTTTTTTCAAAATCTCGAGGGTATCAGGGCTTCCATCCGTATGGGGCTTTGCTGATGCGACTGACTATCCCAAATACTCGTGGGAATCATATGGAACCAAAACAACCCAAGAGAGCTCCTCGTAGGGGTCCTCTTCTCCCATCCCCTTCCTCTACCTAAGGGCTCCTTACAAGAGTCTCCAGTCCTCCATTCCTCACAGGAGGGACCCTGTAAGGAGCCTCACCTCCCACTCCCATCTCGGATGGCTCCCCACTGGGGTCATCTGAGTCCTGTCCCCAGACCGAGGAACTGACCACCCTAATGAATAGGGTGAAAGTTAATCGACCTAACAAATGTGGGTCAGCGAAATAGCGACTCAGGAGGGCGCGTCAGAAGCAGAAGGCTGCGGCGACTACGGTCTCGGTGGCTTCATTGCCGAAGACAGTTCTCCTTGAACCGTTTCAGGGACAGGGGTCCTCGGGCTTCCCCATGGGTGTTCCTGGTGCTCTTGCACCGAACAAGGCCCAGCCGGGCGGATCCGGAGAAGCGGGGGCCTTAAAACGCCCTCGCTCCTCTGGTTCCATCCTACAAGACCATAAGCGCGTATGCAAACGCCCTAATCCCTCAGGGAATAGGGCTAGTAGCTACGCACAAGTAGCTTCTACCTCGACGGAGAAGGCTCTGCAGGTTGTCATCTTTAGAGAGTGCAGCCTGGAAACAGGGTTTAACCCAGTCGAAGTCATGGAGTTCAAGGACGCCGTGGGGGACTTGATCTTTTCCCTTCCGGAGGGGATTGCCCTTCCACGATTCCATTCCACCAGGGTTTGGAACAGGTGTCTGCTGACAACAGCAGCGGATGCCGCCTTCAAAGAGTGGCTGCTAAACACAGTGGTCGCCTTGAAACCCTGAGGGCAGTCAGTTTTCGTGCAGTGGAGCCCTCAGATCTACCTAAACGGAGAAAGGCCATGGAAAGAGACAAACCAGGTCATCCTCAATGGCCTGGAAAAACAGAACCAGGGGTCCCTCTTCTGAATGGGGAGTTCTCGAAAGGAAGGAGGAACCTCTGGGTCTAAGACTTGTTGTATGGCTGGATGGGCGGTCCGTCAACCTCCTCAACGAGATGAACTTCCAACCTTACATCAAGGTTACCAGGGCTCAGGTAACCCTTCTGAGTCCTGGGGAAAATCAGGGCGGACCGGAAGATGGCTCACCCAATGTCGGTTTGCTGGAGGAGGCGGCAGTCGAAATGGGGCTACCTAGCGAGGTCCCATGATACCGACACTCCAAAAATCAAGATTTGTAGATGTTTTGCTGCCCCCATGTCAGTGAAATTTCTACAAATCAACCTCCAGCACTTCCTTCAACTGCTGTGCTGTGTAAAAAACTCATTGAGCAAAAAATTAATGTGTCGCTGATTCAGGAACCATGGGCCTACCAAGGTCAAGTCAGAGGAATGACCCAAACTAGGGGTACATTACATTATTGTACAACTGTAGACCGTCCTAGGGTCTGCATATTTATTAAAGAGGTGAATGTGACCCCATGCCGGGATTCCTTTCTAGAGACCTAACAGCGGTCAGGTTAAGGTATAACTCTGGGAACTCGGAGAGGGAGATGGTAGTTTGTTCTGCATATTTCCCTTACGAGTCCCAACATATTGATCCAGCCGAGATGGCAGAATTATGTCGATACTGTGAGGAGCAGGGGATTCCGCTTCTCCTGGTGCGACGCCAATGCCCACCACACAATGTGGGGGAGCAGCGGTGTCAATCCCTTGGGGGAGGCGTTGTTAGAGTTCCTTAGACACAGCTTGAGATCCTCAATAGAGGATCTATATCAACTTATTTCAAGCCTAGAAGGCAGGAAGTTATTGATCTGACCCTTTGCTCTAGGGCAATAGAGACTCAGGTTTCGAAATGGAAAGTGTCTTCTGAAGGGTCCTTATCGGATCATAGACACATTCTATTTGATGTTGAAGCTATTACAAATGATGTTCAAAGTTACAGGAATCCAAGGACCACCAACTGGGGCCTCTATAAGGAGGAGCTAGGTGGTAGGCTCCTTATGCTTCCGACCTATCATGGAGAAGGAAGGGTAGAGACAGACGATGCAGTTTCGGGCCTTAGCTCCGCCATCATCTCTGCATATGAAGCCAGCTGTGACCTTAAGCAGAGGAACGCTGGAGGAACAACGCCATGGGGACCACAAAGGTGGAAGAACACCGGAAAAGGGCTTGGATTGAGAAAGCTACAAAGCGGCTAAAAGAGACTATAAAAAAGCGTTGAGAACGTCAAAACGAGACACTTGGCGGACTTTCTGCAGGGATATCAACAAGATGCCCTCTGCAGCAAGACTCTGAAAGTTTTCTCAAAAGATAACAGAGCCAGAATTGGATCAGTGATTTTTCCGAGTGGTGAGTACACCACGTCTCCGGAGGAGATACTGACACCCCATGTGTCGGTTCATTTTCCTGACTGGAGGCAGAGAATTGACAACTGAAACAGGCGATGGACAGAGTGACCGTCGTAACGGTGACTTTTCAATTATCACAAGGTGAAGTGGGCCATATCCGGGTTCGCACCGTACAAATCACCAAGCGAAGGTGGAGTGTTCCAGGGTCTCTACAAGAGGGTCAGGAAATAATCATCAAGCTATTGGTGAAAATCTTCCGATCTTACCCAAGATAAGGCATTCCGCCCTATTAGTCTAACCTCATTCCTATTAAAGGCAATGGAGAGACAGACACTTAAGAGATGGCCCACTGAAGGCCCATCCTTTACACTTTCGTCAACACGCCTACCAGACTGGCCTCTCGACTGAAACGGCCTTGCATAATCTAGTCACAATAATAGATGGTACTATGGCCCGTGAGGAACACGCTTTTGGGGTATTTATGGACATCGAAGGTGCATTTGATAACATGTCCGTCGAGTCTATCTGCTCAGCCGCGGAGAAGCATGAATCAGTCCAACATTGGTCCGGTGGATTGAAGCCAGCCATGCTATCTACGCGTGCGATATAGGCGCAACATAACGGATGCGTTGTACAAACCACTGCTACAAAAGGCTGTCCACAGTGAGGTGTCCTATCTCCGCTTCTGTGATGCCTTGTAGTCGATGGACTCTTGGAGGAACTGGAAGAGGCTGGGTTTTATGCTCAAGCCTATGCCGATGACTTGGCTGGCGTCACCTTAAGGCGGCACTTGGGGACGCTGTGTGAGCTGCAAAACACGCTGCTCAGCATAGTGGATGGCGAGAGCCGCACGGAGGGGCTCAGGGTAAATCCTGTCAAAACGGAAATTGTTCTGTTTACAAGGAAACGCAAACTGGACACTCTGCCAGAGATTCGTTTCTCTGGCAAGGTTCTGTAATTCAAAGGGTCGATGAAGTCTCTGGGAGTAATCCTAGACTCTAAAATGACCTGGCGCGAACACCTCGAATATCGAGTGAGGAAGGCCTCTGCGTCTTTTTGGGCGTGCAGAACAGTTTTCAGCAGCACATGGGGATTACAGCTAAAGATTCTTTATTGGATCTATACCGCTGTGAGCAGGTCTATGGTTACCTATGCTGCAGTAGTGTGGTGGTCGAGGACAAGGACTGGTATTTCCAATCGTCCCCTGGACCGACTGCAGCGACCACTACTCTCGTGGACACTCATCGATTTTAAGTGAGGCAATTTCTAAATGCCCCATACTAGAAATGAAGCAAGATAGCATGATCCCAGTTTCACTTCTCCCAAAATCCTCATCCCGGGTAGAGGAGATTGGAGTAACGAAACTCTCAGGTGAGAGTTTCGTTGCTATAAGGTTATTGCCACCAGACGGGCTAGTATGGTTCACAGATGGGTACAAAGTTGGTCAGGCCTCTGGGGCGGGAGTGTACCTAAAACGGTCAAAGCTTATTGACTCTAGGCGCTTACTGCATGGTTTTTCAGGCGAAGGTATACGCAATATTGACTTGTGTTATGGAAAACCTGAGAAGGAACTATGTAAATAGGTACATATATATTTGCACAGACAGCCAGTCGGCTCTGGGAGCTCTCAAATCACTCATAGTCACATCAAGGCTTCTCAAAGAATGCAGAGATACATTGGCTGAACTAGCCAGGAGAAATAAAGTTCAACTCATCTGGGTCCTTAGACGTGTGTTCTATGTGGATATAGCATTATGAATAATTTTTCAGTTTCACAATATCCAAGATATTGTATGACACTCCAGAGCTGAATAAAAAAGGGAAAGAAAACTCTGCGAATGACATTATGAGTTGGTTGCTGTCTCAGTTGCTGTGGCTCACATTCGCACATTACATATTATGTTCGCGATAGAATTATAAATGTAGATATGGTATCGTTTATTAAACCAAAAGAGCGAAAACTGTTTTTTTGCCGCTGCCAACATAATTTTGCCTGCTAAATAAGCAACCTTTCGTATATGCCGGAAGGAATATTTTTAGACTCGTGAGACAGGTTAATTTACCAATAACGATAACAAACCGTATATGATATAGCCTGCTCTATACTCAGCCCACACCTTTGCCACGTGGTCCCCTTGTCACATGTCCAATTCAGGCATATGTCACGACGATCGCTCGAAACTACTAGCGGCATTCACGTGAACAGGATAGGCTGAGCCTTACCTACAGATTCTACTCATACCGCGGTGGCAAATATAGATCAACTAGAAAAGATATGCAATTTTTTAAAAACATTAACAAATGAAATGGAAATATTAATAATAATACTCGTATTTTTCATTCTGAAAACTCACAACTGCTTTCATTATAATTTAAATTTGCAATAAGTGGTTTTCAATATTTGCTTCCATTATATCAAAATGTTACACATTTTTTTCTTTGCATACCAAATGAATTTTTGCCACGAATCTTGTAGTTTGTATTGCTCCATGAAATAAATTTTTGCAATCATAAATTTGAAAGGTTTTTTTTAGATGCAACATATTGCCTTATTTCCGCAAAAAAAATAAAAAGAATAAAAAAAAAATTAAAAAGCATACTCCCGTTTTATTGGAAATTTTGCTTACAACATTAAACATCGATTAACAATCGATTGGTTTTTCAGGTATTTTTCGATGCAACATATTCTTTAAGTTCCGCCCAAATGAGCCAATTGAATATTCAACAATGTATGAAATGCATTTCTCTAGAAATTTGGTAGATTATTGACCAAGTGCCAAAATTTATCCAAAGTTGGAATTTCGTTGTTGGAAGAAAATTGATTGCGTTTCTATCAAAATCATATATGATGTTATAAATTCGTAATACAGCACCTACGCAGTGAATAATACGTATTCCAAAGGGGTTCCAATCCGAATAAATCGTATAATGCAAATTAGAGTTTTAATGACGTGACGTTTCTATCAAAAATTGACAAATTAAATTCACTGTCTATAAAAAACATTAATAGAGGATTCGGAAAATATTCTATAGAAACTCCAAAATCTTGACGATTTTCAATACTCTTCCACCTTTTGAGTACAAGGGAAAGTAGCTCAAAATTTAAAATTGAAAACACTAGAAGGTCAATCGTGTCAGGTGGGGGAACTGTTCTCCCTGATCTTGTTGTAATTTTCCAAAGACTTGGACAAAATCTCTTTCTCTGACTCTCATTCTCTATATTCTTCTCTTTTGTATCACCTTCTTCGGTATCCATCTCTAGGGGATACAGCGGTTTAGTCAGTCTCATGAGATGTCCATTCACGGTCCATAGTCTTACTAATCGTACTCTACCGTCTTTTCCCAGAAATAATGCATCAATTATACATAAAGGCCATTCGAATCTCTTACAACTCCGTCTTCGATTATAACCAAATCTCCTAATTTTATTTATTTCGCTGGTTTCTTATTCATAAACAAAATCAACTGGCTGAGATATTCGTATCCGAATCTCTTCGTCAAAATGTCCCTTAGCTCCTTTAAAATATTTCAAATGTCGCCTTATTGAATTTGCATCGATGTTACCTAAGTCTATCCGATTTCTTTGATATCCTGCATAAAAATCGATGGTGTTGAAGGTGTCAACTCTTTATTATTCTCTGACAAATCGTCTCGAGTTAATAACAGATTCATAATAACTTATTATGAAGGACAGTTCCTCACATGTCAAACTGGCTCTCCCTAATTGTTTCCGTAACCATTCTGATTAGACGCTCACACCGACTACCTCACCATGGTGCAAAAGGTGGATTGCATTTCAATTTTATTCTCTGCGTGGTACTAATTTCTCCAACTTAATTTCAATCCAATGTTGTGAATCATTTTCAGTACCTACAAAGTTCCTTCCATTATCAGAATAGATGGTTGATGACTTCCAAGTGAACTGTTCGATAGACTGCGCAGACTGAGAATAAACTAGATCAATTTACAATCCTCAAAAGCTCATATTATATTTGTTTTAATTTTTTTATGGCGAAGGATTATATAATTTATTTCGCTGGTTCCTTATTAATACGCAGAACGTAAGACTTTTGGAGAAATTATGTTAATTATGGGCTACTTTATCACATAATCATTACTAGAACGAAACGGAATGCCTACGCACTGTTGTATTTTGTGCAACTTACTTAGGAATAACTGGAATCGAAAATATTCAATAACGATCAAAATTATTTCAAGTGGTCTGCTCGGAATTCGTGCAGCTTGATCTTATGAAGCATAATCATAATGAATGTATATTATTGTGAAACCTGTTACCTTCCAGCGTTAACATTTACGAAACTAAGAATTATTAGTGCAATCGTGTGATATGCGTGAACTTAAACAATGTAGAGTGCATACGAACGGAAAATTATTCATTAGAAAAAATATGAAGGAATCATAGAAATATCAATATTTGCGATTTGCAGTCACTGAAACATTTCTAAATGTGCACACATATCTTGCTACTCCTTATAGCAGATACTATTTCAATTATTCCATTTTTAAAATCGCAATTAAATCAGTGTTCAAAAGTTTGGCATAGAAATATCGATAAGATTTTCGCGATTATGAGTGAAGATTTTGATTCACGGGGCTTTTCGAAGACGCTTAACCGCCAATTTGATTCACTTGAATTCATTGTAGAAATAGAAACAGATAACCAGCTTCCTTTCCTTGATATTAACGTTATGGAAGATGGTTACTTGGAATTCAGCATGTACAGAAAACCCACTCAAACAAATAGGTATACTTCTACGGATTCAGTTACACCATTTAATTATAAAATAGCTCCATTTACTAGTCTTGTTTATAGACTATCAAACGTGCCTTTATACCCAGTCGCAGACTCTCTTTGTTTCGTGAGAATAGCGGCGCAGCAAAGTCAATACCAATAATTTCAAATATAGATGTCTGACTTGATCACTCGGTAAAGCTACAGAAATATTGCCCATTGGCTGAATCGTGAATCATCTTCACCGTATGCATGACGATGATGCAGCAAAGCCACATATTTTTAGGGTGTATTACCAAGTTCAGGGTTGGATCGGTAATAAAACCATTGATCCAACGAAATGGTGTTGGAGAAATAGTCCGAATGGACTTACTCCTATACAAACAGTAAAAAATGCACGCCCCGATGAGTTGATCAAAATAATCTCTTGCGGTTGTAAAAAAAATTGTACTGGTAAATGTTCGTGCAAAAAATTAGGATTACCTTGTAGCTCATTATGTAAACATTGTGAAGGTAAAGACTGTTCTAATTGCCCCGAGCCAGAAGTCAGTATATTAGATGATGAAGATGATGACGATACCGATGATGTTTTCAATGACAATTGCGACGATCAAATTTTATCAAATTCAGATGATGCGGATCACGATGACCCGTATATCAATAATGATCAAATTACACATTAACAATATATGCCGACAGTGATAACGAAAACTTAGGATATTTGTGAATGATTAGACATTTAGATAATTTTTTAATAAATATGAAACATAAAAATCAAAAAAAAATACAAATTTGAAAAGAAAAAATTATTTATTAATCTTATTTTTTTTGTTTAAATATTAAAATTTGTTATGTAACACCCTATAAAAACCTCACGTCACGGTCACATATACACGTTCACACGTCTACATACACTCACACATTCACACAAGGATTATAAGTATTCATTAAAAAATATATATATAATTGCGCGACGCTCGCTTATTGCCGCTAAATGAAATTCAGCGCTAGTTTTTTATGATGTAATTCGTTATAACTGGGAATTGTGAACGAATCTCCGTATGCTGTTTCAAATTTAAATAGCCGATCTATTTCTCTGTAATTTGCTCCAAGGCTTTTGTCAATAGGCCCAAAATTAGGCCCTCTAGAGGTCCAAACACATTTATTAGCTCCACTTCTACTTAACCCAAATCGAACTGTTTGAACTTAAAGTACTCGTTATGAAAACCACTAATAGAACCAAGAATTTGAATTTCGTAAAAAATGTCTAACCACAAAAAATTTGAATTTTTCGGTGGTATAAAATTTCCAAAACGACGCCAAAGTTATGTCTTTTAATCAAAATGCTTGAATTTTGGATATTAAGTGCAGAATAATGAATCTTTCGAATGCATCTGGTGTTCGTCATCGATAAGATAAGTATTTCGTTTGAAATTCGTAAGATACGGATTTTTCAAAATGGCCGATTTTGGCGTTAAAAAATGAGGTAGGTGAATATACCAGAAGCTGAAAGAATAGAAATAGAAAATTATCTTTTCACTAAAACAGAATATGAAAAAACAAAAACTTTTTGACATATACTCAATTTTTCAATGTGCTAAGAAACGCACTAAATGGGCCCTATCTTGAACTCACGACCTCGAATCAACTTGGGACCGGAGCCAAAAATCGCGTATTATCTTTTCCAACAACTTTTGTTAAAACATTTTTTCATACAACCTATTGTTTTGTCTCAAAACGCAAAAAATTTAACATTTTTGGCTCCAAAAAATTCCATTAACAGATTCCTCCTGTAGCAACCGTATCAAATTAAATTCGGCATCTTTAATTTCATCAACCGATAGGTTTTCATTCTTTCTTCCGAGAGGAGAATCGACAAATAAAAACAAATCTAATCCATATGACCAAAGTAAATATCTTTTGATATTTCGAAATAATACGGAAAAATCTTTCGACATAATCATGAAATTCAATGTAGATTTTTTCTTTTTTAGAACTATTTCTCCCTCATTCACTTCAAATTCTTGTTCTTGGCAATCATTTTCATTTTTCAACCAAGTTGGTCCCTCCCACCATCTCGACAACAATAGTTGTTTGGGCAAACAACCTCTCGATGGAAGATCAGCTGGGTTCATATGACCAGGCACATAAAAAAACAACAATCTTTTGAAGTGAAAAGCCGTATTTCCTGAATCTGATTCCATACGAACGAATCAAAGAAAGAACCGTTGTTGAATCTGTCCAACAAAATACTCGATATCTTCCTTTCCCATACTTTCCAAAACGGAATTCAACATCCTAACACCAATAGTTGTTCCTAATAGTTCAAGTTTAGGAATAGTTATATTTTTCATTGGCTCTATTCTATTTTTAGCTTGAACTAGTTGTAAACTTACTCCTTCTGATGACAGCTCTCTAAAATCATTGTGGCATATATTTCTTTACTAGCATCACAAAACATATGCAGACTGTTGCTGAGAACATCTGAAATAGACATTCAACGAGGGATTTTCAGTTGCTTGAAAACCGGTATAATATCTCTCAACCAGTGTAGGAATTGGTTTTTATAGCTAGTGGAACTTCCACATCCCAACGAACTTTCAAAATCAATTTTTTTTGCAATAGCATTCGGGGACAGACTTGTACCGGATATCCCAACCAAGAAGATTAAATTATCCTAAAGGCATCAATTCGTATGATTTGGAAATGAAGTGTTGAAGTTCACCCTCACTATTCACACTAGTCACGCAGTTGTCGACATAAGAAATATTCCTTAATTTTTAAATATTAGCTAACCTGAACTGTTCTACAGGATGTTCGATGAATTTATTCAGATGGTAATGAATTATAGATGCTAATATAAAAGGGCTAAACTTTAATCCAAATACTACCTAACCTAGCATGTCGGTCATACCACAGGGACATTTTATATCTTCCTTTTTATATCAGACACAACACCTATTATCTCAAGTCTGAAACGAATCAATATTGCGGAAATTAGTTATATTCATTCCTTTCTCCAGACAATTATTTAATGAAGGATGATTCTTTTCTTCGGCAGAACCATCGAACAAAGGCCGTAATCTAGTTCAGGGCCTACTCAGTTTTATGAGGATGAGGCTAGAAATAACCAGGAAAATTGAATTCATCATATCTAACTTCCTCTATTATACCCACGGTCGTACATACAGGTCTGGAAACTCTATGGTTGACTTGAGTCGCTTACGCGTCGTGAAACTCGTAGTCCCTCGCTCAGCCACCAGCTGGCGCTTGGATCAAGAGGGGGTAAAACGATTTCTTTCCGGAATCGCAAGCAGTGTTACTAATGCCCATTTGCACCGTTTAAACATAGCTTAAAATTGTCGAAATGTTAACTTTGAACCTTTTAAAAGGTCGTGATAGCCCCAAACTGGGTCGAAAACTGTTTTGAATTTGTTAATTTTCGATAAATCGAATGACGTTCACGTGAGGAGCACGTAGCTCGCGGGTTAGTAAAGTGCAAATTTACGGTACATAGAACGTCTTAACGAGGACTTTTCGCATGCGTTTTTCGCTCCATGTCGTTAGTTTATGAACGGGGCCAACTAAATAGCATAGTCTCGGGCCCAAAATGTCGATTAAATAGGAAAATTCAATTAAAACAGTTTGAGGTATTCTCAGCTGTCAGCTACTAGCGTCTGACGTGCGATGTACCAAAGGGAATTTTCTAGCTACTAAAATATACTCAAAGCGGGTAAAAGCTAGCGGACTATAGCCGAAAACACTTTATTACAACTGGCTCCGGCCGCACGGGGCATAAAACGGCCCCGAATTAGCAAGATCGAGGTAAAAAGTATAAACTCTAACTGACGCGTAGCGAGCTCCTCGAGGCATATGTCAAAATGATTACGTTCGTAGCTAATTACATAGGACGTCTTTCGTTCATGCAATTGTGTTTTTATACAATTCGAACCTTCTAATTTCGATAGGCCACGTGAAAATCCCGGAGCCGGAAGCGCTATCGAGATCTGAACGTTAAAACTTTCGTATAAAATTGTGTTTATAAGTCAACTGACACTTGTCACAGAATACTCTTCATAGAGATCAAGATGATACTCTTACGTGACGCCTTTTATGATGCCCCTACGTGGCGTCTTTTGGTACTACGCGAAAGTCGACGCGTAGCGGACTCACTGCTCACATAGGAAACAACCTCGAGTTTCCAGACCTGTGTATAGGACCGTGATTAAACCTTATTTTCTGCTCCGACAGAGAAGAACATACTATTGAAAGAAGAGGAAAATGAACAACGAAAGTATCAAGATCTCCTGTTCGAGCTCCGCACGCTATACCCAGGCCACAAGGTATTAGTGGTTCCGATCATCGGTGTTTTGGGCGGAATTCAGTCATCGCTGCGCTTCGATTAACTGACTTGATTTATCTTTTTTTGGCGCGATTGCTACGATGTCGTCGGAGCGCGAAGCAGCCCCGACCAGGTATTAATGTAAAAAAAAAGTAATTAAGGTCAGAGTTCTTCAAGTATATTTTTGTTCTTGGTATTTGAAGGAAATTTTTCTTACGTGAGGGTAATGTATTTGCCTAAGTAATACTGGTTCTAAGCTTTTGAAGCTATTTATTATATAAAAGATAACAATAATCATTTACAAATCCTTAAAATTGAAATTGAGCAGGTATGGTTCATGTTAGGATACTTTGTGGAGTTTTCAAATAATTTCTTCTCTACATAATGATATCGTCTTTGTCCAATAAGGTGCTATTTCTTTCGCGAGGTTGATATTTAAATTTTGCTTTTTATAAAATGTGTTTCTCTTGGGATTTGGTAGATTATTCACTAGATAATTGCAAAACGTAATCCAAGGTTGAAATTTTGTAGTTGATAAAAAAATTACTGGATTTCTTCAGATTGCGTTTAATGTTATAATCATCAATAAAAGATTTTCTTACAATTTTGATTTGGTTTTGGATCTGAGAACGTGTTTGTATATTTATATTCAGAAATTATATTATAAACAGAAGCACAGCTTAGTCCTCTTTTCTCTATTTTTATTTTACTTACAACATTAACAAAATCGCACATTCATAATTTATTGGAACATTAATTAATTATGTTGAAAATGTAATAACTTCTATCAATCAGTTTTGAAGATAATTGCAATAAAGTATGACTATGAAAACGCTATATTTTTTTTTAGTATTGTATAATTTTAAAACAGTTGATAATCAAGACGAAGACGAAAAAAGCAAGAATGCAAGAAAGTTGGGTTTTCTTCCGGTGGAACCGGAAGTGAAGGAAGGTTGAAAATATTTTAGAAATTTTTTAGGCAGGACTATATAGAGATGGTAGTTGGTATCAATATTAATCGATTACATGGGGTCTGCAGACCTCATATAACTAGTTTAAGCCATACAGATCGCGCTCTAAAATTGTAACACCGAGAAAACCGTCCCAAAAATTTGATAAAAGTTCATAATACACTGGAAATGAATGGCTACTCAAAAAATTGTTTAATCCCATCATTAATGAAAGAATATACAAAATCTATAATAGTACATCCCATATAAATTCTATAAACTAATAATAAATTTCACCGCCCTTGCTAAAGTTTGTTTTGATTATAAAAATGTTGATATTTTAGCTAAAGAAGTCAATTATAAAAGATCTATCCTGGAGGTGATTCACATAAAACGTGATCTGCATCTGTAAATCATATAGAACCGATGTACAATCATTGAGTCAAATTCTACATATTTCTTTATAATGGTTAAAATTGTGTTCATGTAGAAAGCTGATACAATAAATCAGTAATACTTGTACAGCAAATATGTTTCCTATCGTAGTCATAAAACTCATCTGTTTAACATTGTGCCTACTTGGCTCAGACCGTTTTCTCTTGTTCTCGAGATGTGATGTCTTCAACTATAGAAACATTACTGTGTAGTGGTTTTCTAACACATATCCATACATTTTTAATTGAAATTAATGCGATAAAGACGTCGAGTGCTTAGTGCAATTAGAGTAAGGAATATCGCTTTAGTGTTTTCTGATGATGGTCGTGAAACCGGAACGTACGTAGATGAAATTATAATAGACATGTGTTAATCTGACCTACTTCCTAAGCATCTACACATAATTCATGCCTGGGTCAAGAGTCCTTATTAGATAAATCTACATATTGTTGTAGCAACGAAAGGAAAATACGTGATTTAATCAATCGATTTATGCTCATTTATTGGAAATCAAGACTGGTGACGCTGTACGTTCCCTCAAAAAGGATTTAAAAAAATTGCTCAGAACAAAGATAAATGAATTATTCCAAGATGACGTTAAACAGAAAGTAATAGATGGATATATACTATCTTTTATTAGAAACAAATGTAATTACATTTGCACCTCAAGAATTGATAAAACATTGTTTGAAAAAATATAAAATTCACTATTTGAAAAATTTCTCGAATGAAAAATCATCGTAGATATCTGATTGATTTTCACTATTAGAACAATATCAACAAAAAAAAATATAATTATTCAAAATAATTATATCGTTTCAACCTTTACCATGAAATTGTATCCATATTTTAAATTTAAACGTTACCATGCAGATATCACTTCTATTTGCAACTTCCGTTATTAGGGTTAAAGCGCATTACGCCATCTTCAGTCTGAAGATAGTGTAATACGCAAAAACACGATAGTTGAATGCCGTCTGAAGATGGCGTAATACGCTGAACTCAACTAACGGAAGTTACAAATAAAAGTGATATCAACATAGTGATTTTTAATTTTCCAATATAGCTATTATAATTTTAGACTTTATCCTTATGATTTAGTTTACACTATCACCATTTTTGTAATTAAGTTATTACTTCTCTATCTAAAGCACTTTCCAAGTTAAAATTTAAATGGTAAAAGGGCGATCGATAGTGTAAACTAAGAGTAATATTATATTACATTCCACAGTCATACCTCATAAGTCATAAGTATACTTTAACCTTAATCTACTGGGAAATGAATTTACTCATGAATCAATAATTTATTATTGTATCATCCTTCAAATACTGTATCTGAAATGGGGAAAATAATGAGAGTACATCATGTGAAGTACTGCTATTGAAAAAAACAACGAATAATTCTGAATTTTTTTTTATATAAATGCTTTCTTTGGACTAGTTTGTGATAAATAACATCTTTTATTTTGAACGCTATGAAATTATTTGATAATATTAAAAATGTTTTTGCAATTAGGAATACGTATGAAAAAAATTCCAAATTTGAATATATATGGGCAATGATGTTTTATTCTTCATTCTAATATGTTATACTGTTTACAAGTTTATTATAGGAAACAGATGATTCCTAATGGACGATAACGAATTTCAGTATTATTTATAATAGGAAGAAACATCATTGTAAATGGGGGAAGAGTTGATACGAACAAAATATAATTTCCTCAAAATTTAATGCATACCATTTTCAATCAATCTTTCATTGCATTAGCATAGAATCTTTTAGAACAATTCAACATATAAATACATGTGATCTCAGGATTCACATTAAATAGTTGTTTTACCTTAAATCTAATTAGAGGATAAAAGCACTTCACATTTATTTGAAATTAAATTACAATAATGAGCCCAATTAGAGTTCACTACCAACAAGAGAAAAGGGTATAAAAGGTCATAAGTAAGATATTATAATGCACATGTTCTTAATAGGTTATGATTTAATGATTTTCCGATATTATGTTTAATAATACATCTCTTTGATATTGTTGGTATTCAAAGTTTAAAACCAGCCAGCCACACTCTCCTTTTTTCCACTTAGTATTTCCCAAGAACAATTAATAATAATGAAACAAGGAGAACCACTTATAGATTCTCTTAGTATTTAACTATTTATCTATAATGATTTCACATCATGTGAAAAGTAAGGAGATTATTTCCAAATTTCAAATGTTCGAATGCAACTGATATAACTTGTTGAATGAATCTTTAATGCACTTGATAGGAACAGAATTCAAATTTATGTATGTTATTTATTGAATATATGGATATATAACACGGAAATGTATAAAACAATTTGAAAATTAACAAGTATGTATAATCGATTGAAGTAATTATACTGTACTAAATGTACAGATGAATGTAGATTGTTAACAACAATGCATTTTTCGATATATTTTGTACATCTTCAATTTAAAGAAACGAGGGACGGGAAGGATGAAGGAATGACAAACTTTATAGATTTTCTCATTTCAGTTACATGAAGTTGAAAAGTAAACTAGTCCCTAATACCCTGTATTATAATTATGATGATACACAAGATATGCTGATTGTATTGACGATAGTTATGGCAGTACAAGGTACAAGTAATTCTCTCTAGTACCATTGAAAAACGGAAGTTCCTTCAAAGGCTCCAAAGATAATTGAATAATTAAACCACAGAAGAAGAAATCTGGTATATTTGATATTTGAAATTGCCTATATATTTTAATTCACAAATTAAGTGAAATGTTGTTATATTTCTCTCCCCTTATTTATTCGGAATATTATCAGTCTTTTACTTTTGTAATGTGAAAGTTGAATAACCATTCTGCACATGAACGTAAGAAATATTTAAATAGGTTTCCATATAGAATGAACATTTTTTTAGTGTCTCAAATAAATTTCTAATTTGAATATGTGAACAATTAATAAATCATCTGTTCTACAAGATTCAATACCTTGGTTAAACCTTTACATTTCAATGAATGTAGTCATTCATTGTATAACTCAATTTGATTTGTTACCTAGAAATTTAAATTGGTACAATAACTGTCTAGAAAAACAATAAAATTCTATGAAGAAAAAATTACTGAAAAACTAAAAACAAAAAATTATACAATGAAATATCTGCCAGTATTTAATAAGCTTGTTAATGTGTTTGAAAAGAAAGTTTTCTAATTGGGTATTTGTACAATGCTACTGTGGTCTATAGGTAGGTACACATAAGTCTAAATTAATTTGTAATTGATATGAATAATTATTCAACTCACCTGTTGATTTGGATATCCTGGGTAGCTCATTTTTCATCAATTTGTCTGAAAAAGTTAACAAATTATGATCATATTATATTATATCTTTATTCCTTATTAGTGTGGAAGACTCTGAGAAGTCGTTAAATTCAATAATCAGATACTCACATAAAATGGTTAGAAACAGTTATAGATAACCTGAGGAGTATTACAGTAGTGGCAAAGCAACAGGTGACAATTTAAATTCGGGAGCAAGACAAGGGCATAAACGAGTAGATACACTGAATAATAATACAAATAAAATAGGATGACTAATTTCGTTTTGTGAATTTGTGATAATGACCAATGACGTGCTATCGTGCTAATACTAACGAAAACGATTTACCAACAACAATCCATAGATTTTATAACTATTGCAACAATCTATCCTGGTAGTAATGAAACCATGGATTTTCTATGATAGACAACATCAGTTTTGCAGTATCTTCCAATCTCTGGTTCTGCGGTACGACATGTAAAATATATATTTTTTTGTATATATGAATATGACTACACACGATGTTCAATGAACATCGCGTGGGCCTGGAGCACGGTCGTACCACGGTCATATACACAGGTCTGGAAACTCTATGGTTGACTTGATTCGCTTACGCTTCGTGAAACTCGTAGTCCCTCGCTCAGCCACCAGCTGGCGCTTGGATCAAGGGGGGGTAAAACGATTTCTTTCCGGAATCGCAAGCAGTGTTACTAATGCCCATTTGCACCGTTTAAACATAGCTTAAAATTGTCAAAATGTTAACTTTGAACCTTTTAAAAGGTCGTGATAGCCCCAAACTGGGTCGAAAACTGTTTTGAATTGGTTAATTTTCGATAAATCGAATGACGTTCACGTGAGGAGCACGTAGCTCGCGAGTTGGAAAATTGCAAATTTACGGTACGTAGAACGTCTTAACGAGGACTTTTCGCATGCGGTTTTCGCTCCATGTCCATGTCGTTAACTAAATAGCATAGTCTCGGGCCCAAAATGTCGATTAAATAGGAAAATTCAATTAAAACAGTTTGAGGTATTCTCAGCTGTCAGCTACTAGCGTCTGACGTGCGATGTACCAAAGGAAATTTTCTAGCTACTAAAATATACTCAAAGCGGGTAAAAGCTAGCGGCCTACAGCCGAAGACACTTTATTACAACTGGCTCCGGCCGCACGGGGTATAAAACGGCCCCGAATTAACAAGATCGACGTAAAAAGTATAAACTCTAACTGACGCGTAGCAAGCTCCTCGAGGCATATGTCAAAATGATTACGTTCGTAGCTAATTACATAGGACGTCTTTCGTTCATGCAATTGTGTTTTTATACAATTCGAACCTTCTAATTTCGATAGGCCACGTGAAAATCCCGGAGCCGGAAGCGCTATCGAAATCTGAACGTTAAGACTTTCGTATAAAATTGTGTTTACAAGTCAACTGACACTTGTCACAGAATACTCTTCATAGAGATCAAGATGATACTCTTACGTGACGCCTTTTATGATCCCCTACGAGGCGTCTTTTGGTACTACGCGAAATTCGACGCGTAAGGGACTCACTGCTCACATAGGAAACAACCTCGAGTTTCCAGACCTGTGTATACGACCGTGGGTCGTACATACAGGTCTGGGAACTCGTATGTTTGACATGAGTCTCTTACGTGTCGCCAAACTCGTAGTCCCTCGCTCAGCCACTAGCTAGCGCTTGGATCGAAGTGGTAAAACGATTTCTTTCCGGAATCGCAAGCAGTGTTACTAAGTATTCTGATTTGAGAGAGCAATAGAACTGTTACTCTTGTCAAAATGTATTACTCACCTTAAAATAACTTCCCCTTTTTCGCATACATAAAAGACCTCGTTAAAACAATTTCTTTCCGGTATCGCAATCATCCACTTTTCTCGCATTTTCGCATCTTTCGGCACTTTAAAAACAGAAGTTTCTTGCCTTACACTTTTGTACCCCGTTTTGCATTTCGGCACAATGCGCGGTTTCGTAATTTGTTTCTAAAAACGCAAGTATTCCTTGTGTTTACAAGTCAAGAATGACAGTTGTCAGAGAACACTCTTCGATTACTGCGCCACCATTTTTGGTACTACGCGACAGTTGACGCTTAGCGGAGTCACTTCTCACATAGGAAACAGCCTCGAGTTCCCAGACCTGTATGTACGACCGTGGCCTGGAGCTAGCGGTGGAATGTTGGAGAGGATATGGGCATTGGAATTTCTCTTGGAAGTTTGGAGGTTATGGGCATATGGAAAGACCGCACTAATGATAGAAAAATTAAGTCTGGTAGGAAGAAGTTCGGGCAGTTTCGAGCTTGACAATGTAGGATAACCAGCTTGCGATCGTCTAGTCCGCCTACCTGGGATCTCTCGTGTTGGAATAAAAGACACCATTTCTGTTGAGCCCCGACCATTCTACAATGTTCTAGAGCGGTAAATGAATTCGTAATTGTAGCTTTACAAATCAGACAAATAGATCTTCCGAATAGAATCTGACAGCTTCAGCGTATGTTTGGGAGCTGAACAGTACTCCAGGACAGGTCGAATCTGTGCTTTGTAGATTATGCTGAGATGTAAAGTAGCTTTGGCACGAAATAGAAAACGAAGCTTTATGAAGTGGTTTTCGGAATGGAACTCACATGCTCGTACCATTAGAGGGTGCTATTGATGGTGATACCGAGCATGGACATTATGTATGTCCCAAAGATTATTTTGTTAGCGATACTTGGATCCGCCTTCCTAGAGAAAATACAAGATTGAGATTATCAGATCCCAATTTCAAAATCGTTTGCCAGATTTTCATTAATTGCGTCGACCTGTCTCTGTCTCGCTACTCTGGCTTCATCAGATGATGTAGTGGCTCTAGATGAGAAAGCGGTATGAAGTGTATCATCATCTTGAATGCTGTGGACGGGACATGAGGTAACTTCCTACAGATCATGATATGGAGCAGAAACAAAGCTGGTGCAAAGACATCCCTGTGACCCCAGCGTTAATAGCCATTATATCGGAGAATCTGTCCCCAACTACGTTTTCGACTAGGGACTCAATATCTCCTGGCATGTAAGGTGGCATCGGCCCTTGATTTATTCCGTACGAGTTCTTTAGATGGTAATACAGCACCCGTAGGGCTGCATTATGACGATGGGTGTACACCGAGGCCGCTTTTACCGGACATGTCGACAGAACAGGGACCTGCACACCCATACCGTAGCGGCAATAGACCAATGTGTTGATTACGCCATTTTGGCAAGCTGCGGTAAATCCATCGTTCTCGGATGTAAGCCCGGCTGACCTTAGGTAGCCGATCAGTCTGGTTGACAAGCAGAGCTTTTCGATGTTCCTGTAGAAAACACCGTGTATCGGCTTGTCACCATGCCGCTCGAGTATAAAATCTTTCTCCGCGGCATTTATCTGAGCTTTCAGACGAGGAGGTTACAACTCGAGGACGCCCTCTGGTTGGCCTTTTCGACTGATGTGAAATTCGAGACCAAGTTCTTCCGCAGCTTTTTGTGCTGCCTTAACGATGAGCTGCATAGACTCGATGAAGATGATGCATATCCATCACAGTTTGCATCCTAGGTCATACGTTCCCCGCGTTATCTCCTACGTCACCGGGAAGGTAGTAGACTCCTTAGTCTGGAGGGTATGCATTGAAGTATGGTTCTGAGGATACCGTGTGAAGTACCTTGTTTTCAATAGACAGTTCGGACGACCAAATCTTTCGAACAAGGTTTCTGTATTTACCGCGGAGAGCCACCTCAACTTGGCAAGCGTCATAATTAGGATGCATACAATTTCAGATCATCCATGTAGAATAAATGGCTGATCTGATGCCTCCTATATAGGAGATATACAATTAAATTTTCTGAATTATGAAGATAACTTAGATGATTTAACATAGGATTATAAAGATGAATAAACGTAAAACATTGAACCATAGGTGGGATTTGAACCTACAATACTGGATGTCTAGTCCAGGGTGTTTACCAATTACACTACTTTGGTATTGTCAGATTCTTATATTTTTGTAAATATAAACCTCTGAAAGGATAGTAGATCATTGATGAACATAATGCGATTCGATGCTCCCCCATAGATTAACCATTCACCCTCATTCCTCTAAAGTTCAGTAAGGATTGTAGGTTAGTGTATTACTATGATTGGCAATTACTCTTGACAGTACGTATTCAATGACAGCACCCCGGTTCTTATACATTTCAATAGAACTGACTGAGAAATGTTCTGGGTAAGTACATTGCCCAATTACTATCTTACAAGCGTCCGTCTTCAACAAAGCGTCTGTATATGGACGCTCGTATGTATCCCCATAGAAATTTTGAGGGAGTGCCCCGAAATGTGATTTAAAATCATTGCCGAAAATTGACCAGGACGCAAGGATGATACCCCAACGTGCGATACTCGTATATAGCCGTATATTTTTAGTTCTAAACGTTGACCACCAGAGGTATAATATGGTATATTTGTGATGTGGTTGACCACCGTTACGTCTGTGACTGTGACTGTAATACCACGCGCGTCATGTGCTCAGTTTGATTTGAGTTCAGTTAATCTTATCACAGCGAAGTTAATTATGATTATTGTTGATTATTTTGGTACAAAATTTGAATAATTCTATGAACAATTTTTATTTTCTAAATTATCCTAAATAGGTTATAATTTCAAAAAATAATTTGCTAATTTCCTAGGGTCAGCGCCGTGATACAAAATGAGTTGGATTTATAATATGCTTGATTTTCAATATGTATTTATTAATTTTCCATGATACAAATACTATATAGCTGGGAAGTTCTACATGAAAACAACTGAGTTCAATTTGGAAGAAAATATAATATTTCGAATAATGTTCAAAAGTTATTTTTGTTAGCTCATGTATAACTTGATTCTTTGGAGCTACTCATTGATAGATATGAATATTGGATAGAAAATCTATAAACATTTAAAATTCTCAAGTAAAAGACATTTTTTACTCCAATTGTTTTTTAAATGCATGTTCATATTAGAAAGAATTTTCAGGTAATCTCAAGGAATCCAGTATCCCATATGTCAATTTTTACATTCAAATTTGATTCATGCTCAGATTTATTCAACTGATAATGGAAAAATTGAAATTCCTCAACTGACTATTATGCGAGACTTAGTATTAAAAAAAACAAAATGTCATAAAAAGATTTGTTCCATATGCCCAATCGTGATAGCATCACCTTAAAACTGGGCACCACTCTCCAACATTTAATAAGTTAATTTGAATTGAGTAATTGATCAGTACTAGACATTATTTACTGAACTTTCCTTTTTAATAACATTTCGCAATAAAAATCATTGCAACCGACAAGGAGGTAAAATGGTGGTTGCATATGATACATTTTCAGAGCTCTATCTGTAGCTATTATAATGCTCACAGATTACAGTATATAGAACACTAATATTAAAACAAATAGCAGGATATGCCGACAGACAAATAGACTTTTTTTTAAGTCACTTCTTTAAGAGTATTCGCATTATTGATTTGTTATAATGTGGAGTTGACATACAAAGTGCTACTTCTAAGCTTCATGCGGAGAACATAATAAGATAAGCATGAAAATTAATTATGAAAAATAATGAAAACATTCTTCAAAATGATGAATAATAAAATAAACTTGCATTGAGAAATGTAAAGAAAATTAAAAAAGCTGTGATAAATCGTTCACTGGACTTCCCTTGTAAGCAAAATAGTTTTCGACACTCCTGTGGATCAAATGTATATGATTGTAGGAACAGAGAATACATCGGAAAATGAAATTGAAAGTGAAAATTTATTTTGAAGCTTCTATTTTAAAGTGTACTTAAAAGAAATAAAAAAGCATGATCTCCCACTCCAAAAAACCCCACAATAATAAAATCGGTTCATAATTACAAAACTCGTCCGCTATCTTAGTTACCATATTGAACTTTTGAATTTTGACTTAACATCATGATCTTCGACCCCTAAGACTCCGACATACCAAATATGAAAAGAATCGAACCGTAATCACAAAACTCGTCCACCGTCTTGAATTTCTGAAATTCGGCAAGAAAATCATGATCTCCAACCCTAAAAACTGCCGTATACCAATTTAGAAGAAAATCATAATCACGAAACTCGTTCACCATATTGCTTTTATCTTATATGCTATATACATTGACACCCGAATTATGGACACCTGCTCCAAATTTCAAGTTAATCGGACGACTAGAAGTGGGTCAAAATTCACCTGCAAAATTTCACCAGAACGTACAAATAAATAGATCAATAGATAAAGAAGTGAGTCAGCATAAGTTGTTAGTTGCTCTGCCCACCGTCCAAGTTAGGTCATTCATCAAAGACCTTCCGGCTATGATTCGATTAACAAACGCGGGTGCGTGTAGAGGAAATTGGACGTAGATGGAATGGCGAAGCGTATTGTGACTTTTGAAATTTGTGGATGAAGGTGATTTTTTTGTATGTTGTAAACGTAACCCCCTCTTTGGAGTAATAAAATATTATGTTGTGACGTGTCGCTTCGAAACTCGAAAAAAAGTTTAAATTCAAGTAGCTCATCCCGTATAAAAGGCACCATACTTTTAAAAATTGTCCTGTTATACGGTTTTTACCGTCCAAGTTAGGTCATTCATCAAAGACCTTCCGGCTATGATTCGATTAACAAACGCGGTTGCGTGTAGCGGAAATTGAACGTAGATGGAATGGCGAAGCGTATTGTGACTTTTGAAATTTGTGGATCGAGGTGATTTTTTTGTATGTTGTAAACGTAACCCCCTCTTTGGAGTAATAAAATATTATGCTGTGACGTGTCGCTTCAAAGCTCGAAAAAAAGTTTAAATTCAAGTAGCTCATCCCGTATAAAAGGCACCATCATTTAAAAATTGTCCTGTTATACGGTTTTTAGCGTAGATTCTCGTCAAGTAATCAGGTTTTCTATAAAATTAGTATTTTTCGAGAAAATAAATAAAAACCTTAATTTTTGACCTAGAAACGGATGTTTTTATATTTTCCCTCAAAAGTCCATTTTCCCGATATTTATACATAGAGTTGTTTGTTCTCCTCTAAAATAGCTATCAAACTGTCATTTCAGTTTTTCCAATCCCCGTGACTTTCGGAGCTAGAACGATCCGAAGTGCCCACTTTTTCAAAAATATGAACACCTGTAAAGATTGAAATGAATTTATCAGTTCACTTTGTATTCAAATAAAAAAAGACGAATTTAGGTCAAGTTTGACAGTTTAAAAGAAATAAAAGTCAAGTAATATAAAAAGTTCATCTTTATTTCTAAAATAAACTATTAATATTGAAGTTTCACTTTGTGATAAGTGTGGAGCTTACAATTGGTTCTTCGAGGATTTGAATAAAGCGCCAAAGATATGTGGGAAGATAAAATTCCTAAGAAGAGTTCCAAGTAACAATATTGGTGTACCTCCTGCGAGACTAAGATTTGGGGCAGAAAAGGAAAACAACTGAATATAGTTGTTGTGGAAGTTAGACCTATTCAGAATATAGAAAAAGCAGAAATGATATCTAAAAGGCAGTCTGCAAAATCGAGTACTACAACGAACAGATCGAGTAAAATTGAAGCAAAGCAAATGGAAAATTAGAATTAGAGGAACAGTCAATGAATAAATCGATCGGTATCAATTCAAAAGAGCAGGATGACAAAAGTGCAAGTGAAAATTATCATCTCAATGATGAAAGAAAATATTTCCAAATAAAGAATTGGGTAGATCGTATTATATTTGTATTTATGCAATTATCAATTGGTGAATTTGAGAGCTAACAATAAAAGTCAGGTTCAACCATAGAGATCATATATTAAATAGAGGAGTAAAGCGGGCCGTAATGCCACGCAGGGTTCGAATGAAATTTTCTCTATTAGCGGTCCCCACTCTTCTCGCTTTTATATAAGAGCACGCCGTCATCAATGTAAGCGGTTGGAGGAGAGTGTGAGGGGAGGTACCGCTAAGAAATTTGAACATGTCACGCACCGCTTATTACCTTAAACACAGGCTTTACTCCTCTATCTAATATATGATCTCTATGGGTTCAACTTCAACACTATTTACTTTTTTACTAAGCCCACTCCATGACAACGTAAGGTTACATATTAATCTACAGTATGATTAAACAATAATAAATCATATCACATCCCCCTTTCTTCAAATGAGTATGTACATTTATTTCAAAGATCTAGCCTTAGAGGGGGTTTCACCAAACGTCCAGATGAAGTGACTTTATCTTTTGATACCATTCTGTCCTCTGAGCCTATATTATCTGAACTAGATATGTTAGAAGGAATTATTTGATTAGAGCCACTTTTAAGTTGTAAATCAACTTCATTTGAAGCATCAAGAAATATTTCTTCTTCAGTATCACTAATTTCACTACAACTATCATTACTTTCTAATTCAATAAATATTTTTTTATCCCTTATCTCCTCTTCTTCGATATGAATGTCAGGGGTCGAAAATGAAGAACGATCTGAACAATCACTTTTTTGATCACTATTATTCAATTTTATAAATTTTCTATTTCTCAACAAAATTGAACCATTATTCATTTTTATTTTGTATGTTCTTTCTCTAACGTTTCCTATAATAATACCGGATTTCCAAACTGAGTTAGGTTTGAGTTGAACATAAACTTTATTTCCTGATTCAAGAGGCTGTAATGTTTTCACACCTGAATTGAAATATTTCTTGTTCATAGTTTGTCTGTTATTTGAAAATTTACTATATTTTGTGATATCTATAGTTTTCGGACAAAATGAACTACTTTTAGATGGTAAAGTAGATCTTAATTTACGAGACATCGAAATTTCGGCAGGAGAATATTGTTCATCAATTTTCATATTTCTGAATAAAAGTAATGCCATGTAAATGTCTTCATTCTCCTCGAGAGTTTTCTTGAAAATATTTTTGGCAGTTTGAATAGCTCTTTCTGCCATTCCATTTGACTGAGCATACGTGGGCGAAGTTATTACATGGTCGAACTCCCAATTCACAGCAAATCTTCTGAATTCATCTGAACTGAATTGAGGTCCTCCGTCGGTTACAACTGTTACTGGGATACCATGTCTAGCAAATATGCTCTTGAGAATTTGAATTATACGATGGCTAGTAGTATCCTTATATAATTTTTCAATTTCAATGTATTTTGAAAAGTAATCAATGATTAACAGATACTTTTTTCCATGTAGTTCAAAGAGATCACAACCTTCTTTGTTCCATGGTAAGTTGAGAATATTATGATTGATCAAAGGTTCTGCTGGTTGTGACTTTGAGTATTTCATACATAATTCACAATTTTGAATTTTTTGTTTTATATCATTTATCATTGAAGGCCAGAAAATTGATTCTTGAGCTAATTTCAAGGATTTGTTTATGCCCATGTGACTGTAATGGTGTATCCACCATTTCTTTTCTCAAAAGTTTTGGAATCACAAGTGCATTACCCTTGAAAATAAACCCATCACATTCAGTAAGTTCACTTTTATTTTTACAATATATTTTCAATCGATCGTTGAGTTTTTTATTATTTTTAGGCCATCCCTCAGAAATGATATTTTTTAATAACTGAAGTTCCGTACAGCCTTTGTTTTTTCCAAAATTTCGCGTTTCTTATGATCAGTTACATTGATTTCTGAAATGAGCATGCAAACTTATAAATTCATTTCTTTGTCAAAATCTTCATTTATATTTTCATTCAAGTATGCTCTTGACAAAGCGTCGGCTATCAAAAGTTCTTTTCCAGGTTTGTACACTACTTCAAAATCATATTTTTGAATTTGCAGCAACATTCTCTGAAGACGCGCTGGACATTTATTCAGTGGTTTTTAAAAAATTGATATTAGAGGTAGGTGGTCGGTTTCCACCACAACTCTTTTACCAAACACAAACTGACGGAATTTTTCCAATCCCACAGTTATAGCCAGTAGCTCCTTCTCTATTTGTGCGTAACGACACTGTGTTTTTGTCATAGCCATTGAGGCATATGCACATGGTAGTTTATTTTGTGAAAGAACAGCACCAGTGCCGGACTTAGATGCATCCACGGATATTACTGTTTCGCGATTTACATCGTAAAATTGAAGAAATGGTTTTTTTTGTTAAAGTATTTTTTAAATGTTCGAATACTTTTTCGTGTTCGTCATTCCACATAAATTCAACATCCTTTTTTATTAAATTACGTAGAGATAAATTAAAATCAGAAAATTTCTTGATAAATTTACATATGTACGTTAGCATCCCCAATAATCTCTGTACATCTTGTTTACACTGAGGTCGTGGAATCTCGGTTATGGCTTTAATTTTTGAATTATCCGGACTTATATCATCTCCCGAGATAATATGACCCATGTAAGTAATTTGCTTTTGTCCAAACTTTCATTTTTTGAGATTGAAACGAATATTATTTTCTTGGGCTAAATGCAAAACTTTTTTAAGTCTGTCATCATGTTCTTCCTTATCTTTGCCCCAGATAAGAATATCGTCGATATAAGTATCCGCACCTTCAATGTCAAAAATTTCCTTGAACCAGGCCTGGAACACTTCGGGGGCAGATTTAATTCCATACGGAAGCCTAAGAAATTTGTACTTGTATTTGAAAGGTGTTCCAAATACACACAGTTCAGAGCTTTCTTTATCAAGCGGTATTTGGTAAAGACCTTGTGTGGCATCCAGAGTGCTGAATACTTTGGCATTTGCTAATTTACTAGTAATTTCATCTGGAGTAGGTATTTTATAATATTCTCGTTTGATAACTTGGTTCAAATCACGGGGATCCAGACAAATTCGTAATTTATTATCTGGTTTTTTAACAATCACCAATGCGTTCACCCTATCAGAACTTTCATTTACTTTTTCAATTATTTGTAATTTTTCAAATTCTTCTAAACTTTTTTTCAGACTTTCCATTGAAGGTATTGCTACTTTTCTGATAGGTTGAACTATTGGTTTTGAGTTTTTTTCCAGGTCGATATGATAGGTTTTTTTCATACACCCAATACCACAAAACAAATCCTTGAATTTTTTAATTAGTTCAGAATACCCAATGACATTTGACTCTACAGAATCAATTTTCATGATCAAATTCAATTTTATACTCGAGTTGAGGCCCAAAAGAGCCTGTGTATTAGAATTTACCACATAAAAATCCAAATAATATTGTATATTATTTTTCAAGCATGGAATTGTACACTTACCAATAACATTGAGAGGATTTCCTGTGTAAGAATGCAGTTGAGAGTTTGACCTAGTAATTATATTTTCAGAAAAACCCAGAGACTTGAAAACGTGAATTGGAAGTACGTTTGCCATTGCCCCTGTATCAATTTTGAGGCTGAAACACAGTATACCATTCTCTATTTGTCGAATTTATTTTTGAATCATCATCTACTTGCGAAATACAACCTATGAACAAGAAATCTTTAGAATTTTCAGTTACAGAATTGACAGAATCAGAAATTTCATTTACTTTTCTTTCATTTTTGTTAGAATATTTCTTTTTCATGCATACAGTTGCAAAATGATTTGAAATTTTACAGAAATTGCAAACCCTACCATAGGCAGGACATTTGTTGATAGCATGTTCCTTGTAACCACACTTATTCCAGTTCTTGATCGTCTTGGTATTCACTTCTTCATATTTTTTTCTGTAGACCACCTCCACTTGAGAAGATTCTCCAAGCTGGCTGGAACCCATCGCTTTTGACGTTTCTATGACATGACAAAGTTCAATAGCTTTTTCTAGTGTCAAACTATCGTCTTGGAGCAGTTTCTCCCGCACATAATTGTTCCTTATGCCACAAGTTATCATAGTTACGATTAAGCTATCTTGAAGTGTATCTAATTTACATCTGGTTGCCTTTTTCTTCAATTCAAGAATGAAACTTTCAGTAGATTGGCCCTGTTCTTGTCTATATGAGAAGAATTTGTACCTTTCATATGCCGTGTTTTCTTTGTCTTGGAAATGGTTGTCAAACTTGTCTAATAGCACATTCAGTTTGTCTTTCTCGTCGATCTGGAATTTGAAGGTGGTATAAATCTTGAATCCTTCATCACCCAAGTAGTGTAAAAGTTGAGCACATTGAGTTTTCTTATCTTTCTTGATAACTTCGGAAGCAATAAGGTAGTTCTCGAATTTGGCTTTCCACAGCTTCCAATTTTCAGCCGTGTTTCCTGTCAGTGACAGAGATGTCAGACAACGATTATCGCCCATTTCTTTTATATTTGATTTGCTGGATTGCAATTGATTATTCAAATGAAAATATACACTTATCAAACGTTTTTCAGTGTTGAAAGTGCGACTGCGCCATGTTATATTTGTATTTATGCAATTATTGGTGAATTTGAGAGCTAACAATAAAAGTCAGGTTCAACTTCAACACTATTTATTTTTTTACTTAGCCCATTCCATGACAACGTAAGGTTACATATTAATCTACAGTATGATTAAACAATAATAAATCATATCACAGATCGCGCTGATACAAATGAAGGTTTTCCAGATATTCCTAAGAATATGAGTAATATAAGTGAAAAACAGATTGGCCATAATAGTGATATAGAAACTAGCATTCCTGAAGTTTTAGTTGACTGCATGAAAAATTTGAATTTGATTTTTGAAAAAATTGTAATGAAACAAAAGTCTTCAAAGTTACAAGACTTCTATGATAATGTTGGCGATTTTCCTGTTTGGTTGAATGAATATGAACGCACAACTTCAGAAAAATTTATATCAAACTCTGAGAATTTGTCACGTCTCCAAAAGGGTTTGAGAGGAAAAGTTAGAGACGTGGTTAAGGATTTGTTTTGTAGCCCGAAAAATGTTCCAACAACTATTTACACATTGAAAATGTATTTCGGAAGAGAAGACTCATTATGAATCAAATAGAAAAAGCAAAGGAATATCCGTATTTGAGAGAGGATTCCATGGAAAATTTCACACAATTTTCCATTATAGTCTCTAATATGGTTACTTCGATGAAGAATATGAACTGTCAGAGGTATTTGGATAATCCAGAAATTTTTAACAAATTAGAAGAAAAAATCCCCAGACATACTAAAAGAATGTGGGCTAAAGTGAAAACTGAAAAAATAAAAAGTGGTTCATCAGTCAATATGGAACTTTTTTTGAGTGGGTGAAATCTGTAGGAAGTACTCATTTTGATGCCAGTGTTCCCATGCCACATACAAATCTGAGGAGAAATTTCCCATACACAGAAAGAAAGGAACTTATAAGCATTAACGAATCTTGCGCCCGTGTTGTTACTTGTATTTTATGTGCTGAAAAAGATCATAAGGTGTCGGGATGCAAGACATTGTTGAACATGAACATTCCCGAAAGAAAACGTTTTGTTGAAGAAAATAAAATGTGTTATAGATGTCTGAGAGTTGAACATTCCGCTAAGAAATGGTATTGTGAAATTTCTTACCATATTGGAATATGCCGTGGAAAACATAATCGACTTCTTCATGAAGAATAATCCCAGCAAGAAAGGATGCAGGAAAGAAAAGATATAATCGAGGAAGGGGAAATAGAGAATCAAATATCCTGTTTCATTCGTAATAAAGCATCATCATCACTGAAAATTGCAAAAGTAAAAGTTTATGGTAAAAATGGTGGTATAGAATTATTTCCGCTACTGGATGAGGAATCTACAATCACTCTGATAGATTTCGATATTTCCGAACGAATGGCAGGTTAAATATTGCCAATATGTTTACAATGGGCTAATGAAATTTCTCACGTGGAAAGGAGTTCCAAACGTGTTAACTTCGGGATATCACAAGCAGGGAAATTTACCATATTAGAAATGCCAAAACTATCAAGAATTTAGCTCTTCCAACTCAAAGTCTTGATGTTGATTATTTATGTGAAAAATATCACTATCTGAAGAGAAGCACTTTAGAAATGGTGAAAAGTGCCACGCCGAAAACTACTTGGACAGGATAATGCTTTCCTTCTCTATCCAGAAAAAGTGATTCACCCCGACCAACCTGCATTCAGTTTGACACGACTTGGATAGATAGTACATGGTCCACATATGAAAATGGATATGACATTTTCGTTAATCTATGCAGACAAGATGAGGATTATCTGAAAGAAGTCATTGAGGACAATTTCAAATTCGGAAATAGCTACGAGACTTCTGCATTAGCATATTCTGAAGATGATCAGAGAGCTTTAAGAATATTCGAGAATACCATAAAAAAACAGAAGATCGTTTCGGGATTGGACTCCCGTGGAAAAAAGAAGAATTTGTTTTACCAGACAGTAAAATAGCAGCTTCCATAGATTGAGATATATGCAAAAGAATAATGATAATGTTGAAGAATTTGCGAAAGAATGCTGCAAGAGAATAAATGATTACCTTGCAAAGAACTACGCAGAACAAATATCAACTGAAAATGCCAATGATAATGGACGAGTATGGTATTTGACATACTTCAGAGTGAAAAACGCAAATAAACCCGGAAAATTTATTCAAATGTTCGATGCCGCTGCCAAAATTTCTGGAGTAAGTTTGAATGATCATCTTCTGACAGGTCCCGATTTTTTTCGCGAATATTGGTATGCGCTTTGTGCAGATATACGGGAGATGTTTCACCAGGTGTTGATTCGGAAGTAGGATAGGGTTTGTCAAAGATTTCTATGTAGAGGCATGAACAGACAAAAAGATCCAGATATTTATAGGATGTGAGCGATGATATTCGGGTCCGTATGCTCACCATCCATCGCTCAATATGTGAAACAATTTAACGCTAATCTCTTCGAAAAAAGAAATTACTCTATAATGTGCGACCAACACTTTGTGGATGACCATCTCGTATGCAAGAATGCACTTCAAGAATCTATTGATACGATTGAATCGGTCATAGAAGTCCACAAAGGAGCAGGATTTGACATGGCGAATTGGTTGAGTAATTCAAATGAGATATTGAATTCCATTCCAGAGAGTCATCGTGCTGTGAGAAAATCCCTAAGCCTGGACACTAAAAATTTCGAGAGAGTTTTGGGAATGTTTTGGAATTTTGAAAATGATACTTCTGTATTTCAAATTGAGTTCGCGAAGATTTCTTCGAAATTACAAAAAACACCAACGAAAAGAGAATTTCTCCGAATAATCATGACGATTTTTGATTCGATTGGTTTTTTGTCACCCCTGATTATAAAAGGAAAACTTATATTTCAAGATTGTTGGAAGAATTTTATAGGATGGGATGAAGAATTCCTGAGGACAATCCAAAAAACTGGCGAAGGTGGTGACAAAGCCTCAGAAATATAGAAACCTTCCGAATACCAAGACAATATTTTCCAACGGAAAAAGCTGTTGAAGTGGCACAGCTACATGTGTTTTGCGTTGGGAGTGAACAAGCATTTTCTGCAGTGGTCTATTATCGTTTACAATCAGAGAGCAATGAAATAAAAATATCGCTTGTTTCATCCAAATGTAAAATTGACCCAATGAACAAAACATGACTGTGCCCCGGATGGAACTGCAAGGTGTTGTTATGGCAGCAGGTTATAAAATTTCATTAGAAACGAGACGAATTACAATATATCCAATGTTTTCTGGAGGACTGACTCGAAATTTTTTTTGACTGGCTGAGATGTCATTCGCATGTAGACTTAAAATATTTGAGGCTCATAGAGTTGAAGAAATTCTGGAGATAACAGACTTATCAAAGTGGAAATGGGTACCTCCACATTTGAATGTTGCTGACTTAGCTACAAAACAAAAAAATTAAGTTGATTTTTCCAGTGATTCTTTTTGGATACAGAGTCTCGAGTTTTTGAAGCAGTTGGAAGAATTTTGGCCTATAGAAGATGAAGAAGAAGGAAATATTATTGAGTTGAAGAGAAAACATGTTAATTTGATTGAATAAAATAAGGATTTTTTGCCAGATGTCCAAAGATTTCCTAAACGGCTCAAACTGATGAGAAGTACAGCATGTATGTTGAGATTTGTTTGAAATCTAAAAAGAAATGTGTCCAAGCTGACAGGAGCTAATAGTGGAAGAGATATTTGAAGCGGAAAGCGGTGGTAGAAAGTACAGAGGGATCATTTCATGAAGGAAATAATGAATTTGAAGAGAGGACAGAAAATAGATGAAAATTCTAAAATACATCAATTTTCGCCGTTTTTAGATGAAAAAGATATTTTGAGAATAGATAGCCAAATTAAATATGTAAATGTTGATCAAGAGGTCAAACTCCCGATCATTTTACCTTCTGAGAAAGACGAAAGATTCGTCAAAATGCTTGTACAACATCATCATGAAATGATAAGTCACATTAAATCTTGAAAATGTGACAAACTGTGAAAATGAAAATTCGCAATTGTCAATTCTGCAAAGTTCACAAGACCAAGGTAATACCACCTGAAATGTCTCCGTTACCAGAGTGTCTCCTAAAAGTCTATTGTTGACCTTTCACCTAGTGTGGTCTCGATTATTTTGGACCTCTCACAGTAAAGTTCAAAAGTTGGAAGAAAAAGAAATAAGAGTCAAGTAAATAGAAAGTTTATCTTTATTTCTAAAATAAGCTATTAATCTTGAAGCTCCACTTTGTGATAAGTCTGGAGTTTACAGTACCCAAAAACAATAATCGTCGTTCCCGATTTTTGACAATTTCAATAGGGTTCGAAAGACCGTCGAAAGGAACGTCTCCAGAAAATTCCATTGAAATTGATGAATTTTTCCGACAGTTAAATATTATGTTATGAAGTTATGAAAAATCGCACATTTGACGTAATAACTCGGAAATGGAAAATCGGATCGCCAAAATTAAATAAGGGCTTAAAAAACGTATTCGTCAAAACAAATGAACGACAAGATTATAAAAATTGGAGAAATACAATTAATGGAACTAGAATAAAATCAAATAATGAAGTTAATCATACAAATTTTTGTTGGTATTAAAAAAAAATTGATTACAAAAGAATAAAACGTATTTTAAATGATTAGTGTGAAGTAGGCACAAATAAAGAAATTTCACGCTAATTTTGAAATGTACTTTCTACGATCCTTCAATCAATATTTGCTCCAGAATGCAGCTGAATGAATAGCAAGAAACTGGCATAGCGACACTACATGAAAGAAGCTAAAATTCGTTCCAAGCGTAAATATATTTACACGCAATTACGTCCATGGATAAAAGCGAATGTGGAATGGGGAATAAATAATACTGTTTCTGCCTCGTTTTATCACATTACTCATCGATATACAAACTTGACTACAGCGCAGGACGCTCTGAAATTGTTTGCATGAACTGGATGTACATACTTCGCACGCTTTGTGACTGGTTTGTGGAAGGACGCTACGAGGCTGCTTAGTTGTATGGAATTTATTTCTAATGAAAATTGAAGAAACAATATCTAACGGTGAATAATGACGTATATTCAAGATTTGATGCAGATATGTATCACAAAATTTGTCCGGACGTTTTGTATCGGTTCTATGAAGGGACGCTTGGAAGATAGTGGGACACACATTCTTAAATAATGGGAGTAGATTAGCACCAGATGGAAGGATAATTAAAACAAGCTTGATTTTATGTACTTCTATTATTTATTCTTCATTAAAGTATCATAATTATTTTGATGACATAGAACAAAACACTTCTGCAAATATTATCTTCATTATATAGTTGTCAAGAGATTATAATCTTATTATGAAATGTTCCTTTTACTGGTTTGCAAGTAAAATGTGATGAAAGCAATCAGTTTTTTGAATCAGAATATATTATCGAAATTAAGCGGATAAATGTAGCTTAGTTTTTTCTGACTAAGAGCTTGTTTTAGAATTAATTTTACGAGACAAATTAACCACTTTGACATAATAGGAACATTTCGAAGATTACCCAACTTCATATAAAATGATTTACCAAGCGCTTTTGAGCAAGACCAAATTAATTTATGCATCTTGTTGGTAGAATAGCTTATTGAAATGGTCCAGAGTCTATAGTTCCGAGTTATTATTCCGATCTCTGCAGAACGGAACGAACTCATTGAGTAAAATACTAAATGCCATCACAATATATCATAAGTGATTTGTTTATGAACTTCATGAATCAATTGTATGGAATCTGTCAACCACTATCCTAAGCGAACAGTTCTCCAGAGGTAGTTCCAAGCAACTTCGCGAAACTATAGACTCGAGGCCCGTTACAAGTCACCAAGATTCTTTGAAATATAACTATCTCATTGATTTTGTGCAGTTGCATTTTGTTGTATAACTTCAAATTATCATTCGATATATTATCAAGTTCAACATGAATGAAAATCGTTATCCACATACGATTTCATTGGATGCTATTTAAAGTATTCTAATTTTCTAATCTATAAAAACGTGTCATCAGTCATTGTACTGTGTACAGTGCCTCACATGTTCAAAAATCATTTCGTCCTTGAATGTCTGGAATTTATTTAAGAAATGTCGGGTTCGGTGACATTTTCTTCATTGAGAAATATCCTAAGTTTAGGTTCCCCTACATAGTTTCTCTAAATATTTACAATCTTTTTCTAATTTATTAATAATTTCTAAATTCGTTATTTATTTTAAGATTTTTAATCATTAATCTTAGTCTAAATATGTTATCTAATCATACATCTACTACACTTGCATGCGCCGATTGATTAATACTAAATATAGTATTGCAAATGTTTAGAATAAATATTTCTCAAAAATAAATATAATTTCCCAAACATTTTAATTCATCGCGTTTGTATTTTGTAAGGATGTGACTAATCTGATTGGAGGTTAAATATTTTGGGGTGATGAAAATAAGCCTATATAAAGTCAGGCAATAGTTATTACAACATTTTCCTGTGAAGAATTTGAAACTAAATTTTCGCAGTAGATGATTTGATACTATTTTCAATTTATTGAAGGTAAATCAATAGAGATGAAGATTTATACTAAAATTCAGATAAACTAGAGTGGATTTCATATGCAATCAAAATATGGGAAGAAGTACCTCTCTCAGAGTTCAGAAAATTAAAATTATTATTGGTAGCCATTCTTTTGTGTTTGGAAACTAATCTGCAAGTGATTCGTTATTTCATCAGAAGTTAAATTTGTGTTGAATCAAAATAATATAATTGAATCCATGAATATTCAATATCATCAAGGAAGCGATATATCTTTATACTGGGAAGAGCGGAATGTGAGTTTAACTACTTTATTTGAAATCAGTCTAAATGGAGATGAGTGATTCGAATGTAATTCAATGATTCAATTTTTATCGCGATTCCGTCATTATTAGTGCTTCGCATAAGATCGAAAATATCTCGTTCTCCTTTTTGTGACGACACACTAGAGTTTGAAGCAGAAGTCTCGGTACAGTTCTCGCTCTCGGCTCATAAGTTTATGGAAATTGTAAAATACATCTATAGATCTGGATGTTTAATTTGTAGTTCCGAATACTAACAATGCACACGCTTGTAATATAGAAATATATAAACATTAACTCTTAAAACTTTCTTATATCTTGTCATATACAACTCAACATCCCAATAAAATATAAATTCAAAATGAGTCATGTATTACATAACGTTTAAGAAATAGGAACTCAAAATATTTATATTTCTTCATAATCATAATTTATAAAATCAAGTACCTAATTATTTCATCTGAGATCATTTATCACAAACCGACTCTACACTTAAATGGCCATATTACAAGGAACATCTTTCTACAGTCTTTCATACTGAGTGTTAATATGCAATAGGTAACCAGACATTAGAACCATATATCTTTCACATTATCAAATCTTACGTGCCAAGAAGTTGTTGCCAAGACTGTCTCATGTTCTACGTGAATCACCCTGTACATATACCTAGGTTTGTATGGCAGTAAGGCCATAACAGTTTATCTTTGCTAGGATGGGCCTGGGCACGCGAATTTGAGATTTTTTCAAATAACTTTTCGAATTATAAGTGATCTTTGAATTGATTGATTGGCACCTTCCACCCTCGAATATTATTTTGAGTCTATTAAATTTTCACATTGTTCGTTTTTTTCATAATAAACATATCGTTAATAAATCCTCTGATTTGATTTCATAGTATTTTTTGAATTTAGCTTTCTGTTGTGAACTCGGCGACCATTTTTCCTGAGAGTTGTGCATTCTGATATGAAGTTTGGCTTTGTGACTGTGATGCCGAACGTATCAACTACAGAAATGTAGGTAATGGATAAAATGCCATGAAATAATGTGAGACACAAATTATTTTGATTATGAATATGAGGTACCAACTCTATTCTACTCCCACTATACTACTGTTCTGCTACTGAGGTCTAGACTGTGCCATGGACCAACGATTTGCTGCAAGGTTACATGTTATAACATGTCGAGCTCGCCTAGAGAATGACAAAAGGTATGTTCAAGAATAAGAGCGAGAACTTGTAACTTCTCCCTCTTCTTTATGTAGTCGAGAACGAGTGCAAGAGCGAGAATTCCATATCACAACCGAGAGCGAGTAAACTCCTGCAAAGCACTGGATATTATCCTTTCATTACATTACTATAATGCATTTTCGAATTTAACTGTGACCAGATCATCATATCGTTAAATTGGGGTCGTTTATAAAACACTGTTCCTACACCTTCGTCGTTGTGTAATATTATTATCAAAGAGTATTCTAGAACGTGTGTCGGATTGAGTGTTTTGCTTTCCTGACTTCCAGAAGAAAAAGCAGCGTGAACAGAATGAAGTTGAGATAATTATTGGCTTACGATTTGGCCAAGTATGGGCACAGTTGATGAGTCACTGTTTCACTCCAAAACAGCTCTCATTTGAGAGTAGCGGATTGTTCTGCCTGATATTTGATAGTAATAAATCTCATATCACAAAGGACTTCATGGGGAAAATGCAGTTTCTACAACCACTAGAACTCAGGTGGTAGCATTACTATGCTCCTGGATGATATTAGAGGTCTAATCTTCAACATGTTGAAAGTTGAAGACAAATAATTTTTTTCGAAGGAATAATCCATCGTGATGAGAAGATTTATAAGTTCTGAAAGTCCAACCAGTTGTTTCTATTGAGAAGAACTTGAGAGAACTTGATACTTTCTTTAGATTCCGCTTGAAATGCACTTTCACCTCATCGAATTTTACGCGAAAACCATTAGAGATACATACGAACAACTTTATATCAGTCGAAGAGAATTCAATTTCATATTCAACGGAGGGAAATAAATAGATGGGTGGTTCCATTAAAAGAAAGAAGTTTATCATGTTTGAAAATTGTCCATTATAGGTTACAGTATTTACGACTCTTAAGATCACACAAATTTCAGTAGTAGTAGAAATAAAGGGACGATACCTGATAAAACGAATTGCCAGAGCCGCATGTTTCTAATTCTAATGATGTAGATGCTGCGTAACTATATTTAGAGCACTAAAACAGTCGCATTTTTCAAAAATATTTGGATTACTTTGAAACTGTACGGTTAAGACCCGTGTATGATACACAGGTCGACCTGAAATTAAATAGGGAAAAATTTATGAAGGGGTATTACGTTCAGGTTAAATGGAATACCTTTTATGAACAAAAGAATTCCCTGTATATGCACTTCGTGATTCGGTACCACTCTAAATTTCAAATTTTCTTCACAAGTTTATAATGAGCTAGTTATGGAAGAAATTGCCGTGGGTTACACCCGTATACTGACTGATTGTTAAGTTATAATCGATTTATCACTACCTACTTACATTCTAATTGCTTACATCGAGATTGGTTGTGATATATATTTTCTAACTGGATATTCTAGTATAGATGCCGTATAGAGGTGATTATTTATGACATTATTCCTCCGAATTTTATGAAATTAAGGGTAAAAACCAAATTGGTGATTACATCATCTTTAATAAATTATAAAAGAGTGTATGAGTGACCACGGTATGTAATATAAATGGAGACGAGTGTTTGATTAGCAGTATCCAAATCATGAGAGAGCAGAACTATTCAACGATTGGTCAGTAGAACATCTGACACTGGAATATGACCTGTAGAGAAATTTATTCTGAGAGCAATAGTACGAGTATTTCCCTTAATTTGTAGTTTTAGTGGTATACAGGATGTTTATAAAGTACTTGTACAAACTTCAAAGGGTGAATCTTTGACTAATTATGAGAGAAAAAGTTCATATGAACGTGGGTCCGCAACGGTTTGGTTCTTGAGATACAGGGCGTCCAAAAAAAGTTTTATCTCATTTTTTGATTATATTTTTGTTCAATAACATGGAAATTTGACGAAACTCGAGATACTGGTAATATTAATGATAAGAAACTCAAATATTTACTTGTTTTTTATTCGATGTTATAGGGCGCAACATACACTGTTGTATCTGGATTGAAATATCCATAACTTTTTTGTGTCATACTGTATGTAATTTTGGAATATAGAAACTCATTCTACATTCAATTTTACATACAAAAGGTACTATTAGTATTTGTCTCTGGATGCGGCCATCTTGGAAAAAAACGGGTTCAAAGTTAAACCTGCTTTGGAATGTTGTGAGTTGAATTTTGATAAATAAGTGATAAAGTGTGTCCTTTATTGATTGTATTGTGATGTGACTGATTTAGATCATTAACAAGACTGACACTAAGCTACTTCTAAAAGTATGTTAATAATATTTATAATAATTGTTGAAAATAATCACTGCCTACTGGAACGCATGCATCAATTCGCCTTAACAGCGATTGACGAACTCTTTCGAATATACGTTATTAGGCCAGTACAAATAGTAGGTATTTGAACAACAACAAAAATCATTACAGCAATCTGACAGCGGGATATTGTAGAATAAGATATTGTAAAAGAGGGAAAAATAAATCGAACCGACAGCTGCTATCCGGGGTGGAATGGGGTGTGTTTTTAGGGATCGAAAACAGTTTTTCGTGATTTCTGGCTAAACCGTGCATTCTGTCAGAAAAAGTTGAACATAAAAGTTGTAGGGAATAAAAAAATCTTAAACTTTTGTACTCACCATTTTGAGCCTAACCTCAAAATTTTTCGACAAAAATGCGAAAACCCGATTTTTCGGTTTTAATTTTTTTTCTTTGAGAAATGAAACTTTATGGAGCTCAAACTTTGGCAAAAGATACCTCTATTTATTGCGAAAAGGCAGTAATCTTTTCAGAGGGAAATATTTGGAGGTTGTTGTTAAATTTGATTTAAGAAAAAAAAATCCAAATTTTTAACTGCGATTCCTCTTAAAACTACGCCCCCTACAGAGTTCTGTTTTGGCTCACTTACTCGCTGTTACGTCTACTTCCGATAAGTGATAAAAAAAGGTATACTGCAATAGAAAAAATGGCGGGAAAATTGAAAAAACCGAAAAATCGCTTCTTTCGTGGTAATTTGCATATTTATAGTTGAATAATTGTTATTAATTAATAAAATCATTTTAATTTTTTTATGTTTATCGAAACTATAATATTATTCCTTTAATTATTGTATCGATCAAGTTTTGATATGATGTCATGCATGTCTAAGACAACAAATTATATCTGCTATATTCGTATATTCGTAATCGCAGGATACGAATATGAGAAATTTAAAGAGCTGTTTTCGAAGCTAAAGACAGCATGCGAACGCGATCAGAGGCCTTCTAAGCCAATGAGAGGTCGAGACGGCATATACTACAGTCGTATCAACTTATGTTTAAATAGTTTTAATTTAGAAAATTGCCCAAATGCTGAACTTCCACAAATTTCCATACACGAAAGTGACTCGGAAGGAATGGAAAAAGAACAATGTACTATAACTGAAACAGTACTCATTGAAACTTTCGAAAACCCTGGAGAATCGTTCAGTTTTGTTGAATTGGACGAAGAAGAAGTACTGCACTCTGCGAAGAAAGCAAGATTAGAGAAAAATACATCTATGGGAATGCATACTTTTTTCAATTTAGTTTTTTGAGCATGTTCGAAATAATATTAAATTTTTTTTACGTTTTAGTATTTACTACCTAAAAACAGGAGGGATCTGCTTCAATTTTTCCACGATGTATTATTTTTTATAGACTATTTTTTTTATATAAATACTTGCAATATAAACTTGTTCAATGCAACATGCAAATACTGTCTTATAATTGAAAACCACTCTACAAAACCCGTGTTGTAGATCTACTACATTGCCTATTGTATGATTATATTTTGTTTAGTAAACTAATTGATTTCGAGTAAAAAACTGAAGTTGTTCTTGAATGCAAATTGGAAATGTGCATTTCTTATGTTTCGTTTGATAGTAACAATTCCATGTACGACGATCGTAGGAGTAATATATTCGTATCCTGCGATTACGAAGACACAAATATAGCAGATATAATTTGCTGTCTTAGACATCATATCAAAACTCGATCTATACAATAACTAAGAGAATAATATTATAGTTTCGATAAACATAAAAAAATTAAAATGATTTTATTAATTAATAACAATTATTCAACGATAAATATGCAAATTACCACGAAAACAGCGATTACTGGTTTTTTCAATTTTCCCGTCATTTTTACATTGCAGTATACCTTTTTTTTACCGTTTATCGGAAGTAGCCGTAACAAAGAGTAAGTGAGCCAAGACAGAACTCTGTAGAAGGCGTGGTTTCAAGAGGAATCGCAGTTAAAAATTTGTTTTTTTTTCTTAAAAATCAAATTTAACAAGAACCTACATATATTTCCCTCCGAAAAAATTACTGCCATTTTGCAATGAATAGAGCTATCTTTTGTCGAAGTTTGAGCTTCATAGAGTTTAATTTGTCAAAGAACAAAAATAAAAACCGAAAAATTGGTTCTTCGCATTTTTGGCAGATAATTTTGAGGTTAGGGTAAAAATGGTGGATAAAAAAAGGTAGATCTTTTTAGTCCCTACAACTATTACACTCAACTTTTTCTGATAGATTGAACGGTTTAGCCAAAAATCATGAAAAACGGTTTTCAACCCCTAAAAACAAACCCCGTTCCATTCCGGATAGCAGCTGTCGGTTCGATTTATTTTTCCCTCTTTTATAATATCTTGTTCTTCAATATCTTGCTGTCAGATTGCTGTAACGAATTATTTTTTTTATTTCTAATATTTTCTCCTATTAGTACTGGCCTATATGTCTAATTAATGATTCAAATATCCTGTTTCTCACATCTTGTTCGTTTTGAACTGGAATTTTGTCAACTAGTGACGTCAAGTAATCCAAAAGATTCAATTCGGGTGATCTGGGAGGCCAGGCTTGCGGTCCCGCTCTTCCTATACAACTGTCAGGGTAATTCTCATCCAGAAATCGCCACGCAACCAAACTGAAGTGCGGTCCAGAATAAACAGGATTTAGAAAACAGGACATATGAATCGTGTGCCATCAATAATTAGACATAAGGTATATTCGAAAGAGTCTGACAATCGATGTTAAGGCGAATTGATGCATGCGTTGCAGTAGGCGGCGGTCATTTTCAGCAATTATAATAAATATTATTAACTTACTTGTAGAAGTAGTTTAGTTAGTGTAGTAAATGATCTAAGTTAGTCACATCACAATACAATCAATAAAAGACACATTTTATCACTTATTTTTCAAAATTCAACTTACAAAATTCGCACACAGGTTTAACTTTGAACCCTTTTTTTCCAAAACAGCCGCTTTCAGAGACAAATACCAAGAGTATTTTTTGTATGTAAAATTGAATGTAGAATAAGTCTGTATAGACATAATTGTACAAAAAAGTTATGGTTATTTCAATAAAGGTACAACACTGTATGTAGCGCCCTATAACATTAAATAAGAAACCAAGTAAATATTTGAGTTTCTCATCATTAGTACTCACAGCATCCCGAATTTCGTCAAATTACCATGTTATTGAACAAAAGCATCAACAAATGAGATAAAAATTTTTTTTGGACGCCTGCATCTCGAGACCCAAGGCGGACCAATTTGGTTTTTGCCCTTAATTTCATATGATTTTCTTTACGTTAGTTAGTTAGTTAGAGATTTTCTCATTATCGATTGTTTATCAACAAAACTGTTTTTGTATTCAATGTAATCTTATTTCTACCAACTTTTCCGGTAATCACGTATAACATTCTCAAGGTCTTCAAAAACTGCTCCATTTGGGACCAATTAGACCCCATTAGGTATAACGATCTTTTATAAACAGATTTCTTCAGATGCAGTTTCAGTACCAAAATTTTTGAAACTTGTTAATCAGATGGTTAATAGCGCAAATAATTGATATTATTTTTTTTTGAGTATGATAATTTAAAATTTGCAACTTGATGTTGAATAAGAACTTTTTTTAATGCCTTCACCGCCTCTTTTATGTTCCTAAAATGACGTTTTTGACAGCAGGGATTATTTGTCGCTAAATATAATAATTGAAAATACTGTGATAATTTTAAGTTAAAATTTTTGATTTACAAACTAATTTCAATTATCTCAGCTATAGAGTATTTGCAGAGGCAGTTTTGGTCATTAGATTGGTTTTTTGAGTAGATACCTTTAAAATGAATGAAATTTTGTTTCAATACGTTAATTCCATTATTTTCACGTTTGAGGCTACTACTCCTCTATTATTGTTTTTATTATGTTCTCAGATTTGTTCTTTATTTATTAATTAGCTTATGTTTGGATACAAGGTTCCAACATTTACATAGTGTGGACTCATTTCAACTTTCGCAATTCAAATTTACACAAAACATTTAATTTATAATTAATGCTGAAAATTGTTTCAGCACACTGTGACATTCTCAAAGCTAGGAGTTATCAAATAAAGCTGAATCTAGAATTAGGTCTTTAAATATTAGAAATCATATAGTCTACATTGAGTGATCGGGGTAGACAATGGTTTGTTGACAAGTGGTGAAATATAGCTATCGATTTGGTGATTCAATATTATGTTGTTATTGTTTTTTGAATATTTTAAATATCGGGATAAAGGGTGAAATTGTGATTATGTTCCAATAGGTGTTTCGCATCCTCTTTTTCGAGCCTGTCATTTCTCAAATATTCTTGGAACCTTACACTGAAACTGCGTCTAGTTTGTCCTGTGTACAAGACATGGCAGTCATCACACCTCAGCATGAGAACTCCAGATTTCTTTAATTTTTATTTTTTATATTTTGAATTAGTAATATATGAGTATAGATTATTTGTTGTTATAAAGGAAACGTTTTTATTCTGGTTTTTAAGAAATTGAGATATTTTTTGTGAGTGGTTACCTGAATATGTTTTACATGCGAACATAGATTTGATATCATTATTAATCTGCGGAAGAATTAGGTTTGGGTCTTTTTTAATGAGTTTATGTCGAAGTATTTTATGTACTATCTTGACATCATAATCGTTATTTTTAGCAATATCTATGATTCTGTTTGATCATTCTAAATGGAAGTTATCTTCACATAATGGAATATAAAATAATCTATTATCATAGTGGTATATGCTGCTAACTTGTGCGATTGCGTGTGTAAATAAGTGTTGTGTATGGTGGTATCTGTGTGGGAGGGTTTGTGATGAATAGTGAAGGAATGGTAATTATTTGTACATGAAATGATCAGATCAAAATATTTAACGAGTTGTTGCTTACTATCTCTCAGGTGAATTCTATATTTGGATGTAAGTTGTTAATATAGTAAGAAATTGATTCATTTGCCCAGTACTAGCTGTAAAGCAAGAGATTACCTCGTCAACATAGCGATACCAATATACAAACAAGTGCTGGAATTTTGAATGTAGTATTCGATTAATAATTAATAAATATTTCTGCTATTAGAGGAGATAATGGCAAACTCATGGGGAGCCTGGGAAGTTCTCTTTGTAATATTTATTGTCAATCGTAAAGT
Organism: Endomychus coccineus; assembly: GCA_958510875.1. Classification (NCBI taxonomy): domain Eukaryota; kingdom Metazoa; phylum Arthropoda; class Insecta; order Coleoptera; family Endomychidae; genus Endomychus; species Endomychus coccineus. The sequence goes on from OY294069.1 coordinate 110,503,650, forward strand.
ATTTTTGGTTTATGCAAAGGGAGATTAAACTAATATTTTTTATGGTATTATCGTTAATGAGGAGTGGTCAGCTTTGTGGAAAAGAGGTTTTTCACATCAAATCATACAAGTTTGGTATTAGTTTTTAGTTCTATATTCTCATTTTGTTTCTATTTACTGAAATCAATTTTTCATACTATATTTAGGGCTAAAGTTTGTGTAATTTTATATTAAGATGCCATTTTCTGACATAATGGATAAAATACTTCAAAATAAACTTGATAAAAAAACCCTAAATTCAATTTTTCGGTAGATTAATAATAACACCAAATCAAATTCAGCATGTCTAACATAATAAGGTAATACTCACAAAAAATATGTCAATTTCTTGAAAATCAGAATAATAATGTCGCCTATAAAGCAGCAAATACTCTATACTCATATATTAATAGTTCAAAATCTAGAAAACATAAATTGAAAGAATCTGGTGTTTGCAGGCTGAGGTGTGATGACTGTAATGCCTTGTACAAGACAAACTGGAGGCAGTTTCAGTGTAAGGTTTCACGAACATTTGAGAAGTTACAGTTAATACCGATAATTTGAATATTCAAGCAAAAAGGACAGTTTTCTGGTATCTACAGGAAGTTTCAAACACCCAAATAACAATAGTAACATAATATTGGATGACCATATCAATACCTATAATTCATCACTTGTTAACAATTTTGTAAATAAACTTTCACCCAAACCATTGTCTAGCCTCATTCATCAATGTATACAACATTCAGATTGATTGCTAATATTTAAGAACATAATTGTAGATTTAGCCTTAGTTGATAACCCCTAATTTTGAGAATAGTGTGTGAAACAATTTGTCAGCATTATTTATAAATTAAATGTTACAAGTTTTGTTTAATTTGAGTTAAATTCTAATACTTCGAAAAGTATGTTCATGTTTATTTAGAAAAAAATTGAAGAAATATTAATCAAAAAAATTAAAACTTATTTTTTCACGTTAAGGAGATTTTTTATAAAATATCCCCACGTAAAAGTACCAAAAAATATCCAGAACATGATTTTGTTCGATTCAAAAATATTCATAATTGAATAATGTAATTGTCGAGCTGGATACGCTTGCGTTTAATAAAATAGTTAATAAATGAATAACAAATAGGTGTAAGATAGTTAGAAAATAATCGTGATACAAAAAATACTAATTTCTATTATAGTTCACGTTTCATGGCAAAATATAAATTGTAAGATTCTTGATTTAGGGGAACGCGGAACGACTTAAAATAAGTCTTATTTAACCATAAGTTGCAAAATAATGATTATTGTGCTACAAAAAAGTGATTTCGTACTATTTATTTCACCATTTCTCCAACAAAAGCTGCGTTGAGAAAGTTTTTCATTCGTTAATAAACAATTATGACATTGTTCAAATTGGGTTTCATTAGTCTTAGAAGCGTTTATCAAAGACCTCTAATTTTATTATTCGTAATATCAGAAAACAGACCGCAGAAAAAAATTACATAGAAAAACCGGTTTCGTTCGTAAACAAGTCATTATAAAAAATTGCACCACACTTTTTTATTTAGAAGTTATACACACCACTAAATCTACAAATAAGGAAAAGATAATTGCTTGCAAGATAAATGTTACTTTTGAAGAAGATGACATTTCACTCAGTTGTCCTCTCTTTTAAAAAAATATGCCATGAAATCTAGATCTAGTACTATATTTGTACTATGAATTGATACCCCCCATCAATTAGAAGTATGATTTTTGCTTAGATAAAATCAAGTGCTGCCACACCTAGGTACTGGTTGACTGAACTAGATATATCCCAAAATAATATAGTTAAGACCTAAAACAAGTTATTTCGCAAAAGTGTGAGTTCAGGATAATATTATATTTCCAACACTAGGGCTCCAAACTATAAACAAAGTATATGGCATTTGACAAATCCCACTATGAGAGCGGCTCAGGAATATCAACAAAAAAAATCAATCTCCGCTAGCCCGCCTACAACGATCTAAAAACACACTGAATACAAGGTAATTAATATGCACTCATAATATCTTGAATATGCTTTTTGATCGGAATAGATGAGGTTTGATCACGTTGGAATCAACAATAAACTGTAATCAGCGCATACAAGCTCCTTTAATTGAAATAATAATATTGTTACTCAATGATTTCAGCTCTAGGTAGGTACATCGGTTCATTAATGACTATGTTTGTCTTCTACTTATATACAATTTAAAATTTTGATCTTCGGTCGCATAAGTATTCAATCTAGGCAAATATTCGTTTTTTTCATGTCGATTAACCAATATTTTGGGCGATCATTGAATTGAATCTTGAAATATGTATTTTTTTCTCATTTATACTGTAGTCGTTCCTTTGAACTATTTAAAACCAAATAAATATTACCCATGCAAAAATAAAACACCATTTGCAGCCCTCACTTGTTGAATGAAGTATCTTATCATGGAAATATCCAAATTATTATTAGACAAGTCCGAAAATAAGTCAGAAGTTCACAATCATTAAATTCTTATTCATTACGAACCCAACCTCATATTTAAATAGATTGGTATATGAGAAAAATAATTTCAAATAATGCTTTCATCACTCATTCAATTACCTCTCACGTTTATCGTTCAAATTAGAAGAGCTAATGGACTTATAACAAAGCATAAATCGGAAAATAAACTTGGCTCTTGTGACGTGTGTAGAAAAATAATATTTCGAATATACTGAATAATCAAAAAATTATGATTTAATTTATTATAGGAAACCAAGTGCCGACAGTCAAAGAATATAATATGGAATTGACGTTTAGAGTCCCGGTTATGCTTATTAGTTAAGTTGTAGACGTCGTCTTCAAAATATGTAGATAAACTGCAACATAAAGGCAGTACTAATTTGAGCATTTCCTCTAACATATTTTAAATCGGGAGAATGAATTCCATCATCTTATTATTATAGTAGTTATAGTACTTTAATATGTCATTATTGTGAAGAATACGAACAATAAATATCTGTAGTGAGAACTCAGAAGTCATAGAGGTTAATTTTATCAAGTAAAATCTTGAATTTACATTGTATTATATGATTTAATTTCCGCGTTAATGTGCCGATTTTTTAAATTATTCACTAGGATTTCCCAATTTCAAGTCTTTGTACTGAATTATTCAGATTTTTGTTTGAATTCTACTATTTCAACATACATAAAAATGAAAGAAATTTTGATTAATTTCCTTCGAGAATAAAGCCTATTTGAATACACATCTATAAATAAAAGCACTTTGTTCAACATACTCCGTGCGACCGAAGACCTAACGATTTCGTATAAAAAACTATTTTTCTTCGAAAGCACTAATTTGATAAACTTCTATGTATACCCTTATTGAATCACAACTCTAAGAAATTCGCTTACTTATTATAATATTTGGTCCTTTTTAAATTGTTGATAAAAAGTCTAATAACAACCACAATTCTGTACGATAAAATGAAGAGGTAATATCTTCGTCACACCGTAGTTACCCTGTCCACTTCAACATATCTTACAGAATTGTCGTTATGTCAGCAAATCACTCCTTTATCATCGATGATGGCAGTGTCAGAGGAAGAAAGACTTTTGAGTCTAGTTTGTAGAATCGAGCGTGGTCTCCTCCGGCACGTTTTCCACAGAATTACGCATATGGAGAAGCCAGATATGAGAATACCTATAGTTCCCAGGAAAAGGTATATTGGGGGTAGTTGCAATATGATCGAACAATGAGTCAGGGCTTCGTCGATTCCAGATGGGCAATCATCCATTCCATCGCACCAAACCGTCGCGTTGATACAAGCGTCCAATTCGGGACACCGGAATTGACATTCATCTGGTTTTATGAGATACAATCCCTGTCCATTTGGTGGAATATCTCTCCTGCCAAAATCAGATCAACATTATAAAGTGAATCAATGATGTTTTTGTTAGGTATTCAAGAGACCCGCAGTTTATTTAGACGTTGCATTTTCAGTATTGAGAGTGTTGTATTTATTAACGTAAAATGTTGCAACGGACTGAGTTGTAATAGTAACAATAACCTTGCACTCTAATTTTTTATCCCCTTATAAGGAACAAGGAAATTTCCAAATTTACATAAGGTATCTCCTTATACTAAAGAAACCTATGAATACTCACACCACAATTCTAATTGTATGAAATATCAAAATAAAACTACTACGGATTTATGTATAATCTTTCGAGTGATATGTTTTACGGTACATTGGGCATTTGACCATGCATGAAGAGTGAAACTACAGTTCGGTGATTAGAACTGATTTTGCAAATAATTCGAAATGCTTTGTTGTATGTTTTTTTAGTTGGAAGAGTTGCTTAATACAATTACACATTGTTCAGTAAAGAACGGAAAAGTAGTTAATTTCTTTTCATTATTCTAAAAAGAATTGCAAGGTTAATGGTTTAAAAATTCGAATTCTCAAATCAAGTGAACATAATACAGTAACGTTTATATTTCCATCATGTACTCGAGCAATTCCCACTAGCGCAGCGAGAATTCAAGGTTCATCATTTATAAAATTAACAACATAATATCTACTACTTACCGTCTTGATAACTCTAACCACATGACCGAATATGATCCTTCTTCCTTTCCAAGGAACTCTACTGTTATGGCTCTAGATAGCTCTCGACCAAGCCGGTCTATTTCAATCTTATCAAGCGTCATTTGACCGACTGCATGCTCGCTAGAACCTCCTATACTCCAACCCTCCGAAAACACTTCCACAAGATTATCACGCCTCGAGAACCTGCTATAAGGACAAACCAAGGCAGAGTAGAGAGCTGTGTGCACCGTTATGCGATTAGAAGTGCCACAACGTATGGGAATTATGTTTCTGGAAGTTCCATTTCCTAGACGACTGGAATGTTTCATTATCACCCCACTGATCTTCACGTACAAGTATTTGTTGGGGGATGGGATTATCACTCGTGCATTATTCTCACAGTTCAACTGAAAATATGAAATTGACATCAAATGTGGTAAAATTACTATGAGTAATATTTTAATAACCCATAAATTGTACCATCACAGTAAAAAACAACAAACATTAACAATAATCAAATTTAAATAAAAACAAGATATTAGGTAATGTGTTTTCGAAATATAGAACTGACTAGTGACATGTGTTTTCCCTTTAATAATGCAATAAAGCATTACACAGTGGTATCCTCAGGATGAGTTTACAACTCATAACTCACAAGTAATGACATCCAATTATGTAATACTAAATAATGTATGTTTTCGTAATTGAGCTGAACATTTTGAAATCGATAAGGTTACGGATACTAAGCTCCTAACCGCACCGACGCCTGCCACACATATAACATGACGAGTTGAATATGACACATATGAAAATTTAACATTACGTTATTGGGAAGCGCTGTGTTATACACGAATTATACAGATGAGACTTGCACAGATTGAATTTTTTTGTTAGTGACCGATACAAGTTTTGCTTCGTTGCGTATTTGGCATTTGTTACATTTTGTTATAAGTTGAAATGGATGAAACACGTTGTGTCAAAATAATTTTTGACAATTGTCAAAGCGTTTGCTGTCAGTGCATTTCTGAATGTGGAGCATTGGCCAAATAAATGTTCAGCGTTCTTTTGCGGGGGAATGCACGTTATATTAAGAAATTTATAAATTATGCCCATCGTATTCCCATCTTTATCCAATCTTTTTCGCACTTATTGAATTATACACAACCTGTATATCGATATTTTAGAATAAACCTGTATATAGAACAACCTCTGCCTTTGGAAAATGAAGTCAAAGGATTACACAAATAAAAATTTAGGAATAAGGCTCTACTCATAGAGTTCTGTAAACAAAATATTCCTGATGCCAATCGTGGTTTCGTATCTAAGAAGATACAAAATGTTCATACAATCTTCAGAAAATAAACGAGAAGGAAAGTTATCGGAAAGTAGCTTTGCGCTTCTTAACATATTCATGATCCTCATTGAGAGTATCATTCCACAAACGTAAAGTTTCTAACTGACAGATTCAATGAGATATGTACGTTAGTGGAAAACAACAAAATTGGTACGTGTCGACCTGAATCAGGGCCGGATTTAGAGGTCTGGAGGCTTCGGGGCAACAAAGGACTGGAGGCCCCCGGCCCCAAATTATTTGCCTGATTGGAGTGAACAAATACAGATCAATGATTTCTGTTAATATTTGAGAACAATATAATCATGTTTGTACAAAGGTAAAGGTGAAGGTAAGACAGCGAAAAAAAATATCAAAGGAAAAGTTGTTTACTAGTGTTTACTAGTCGGAATTTAAAAGATTTTTTTCTGAAGTCAATTGTGGGGGTCCCTCTTTTGTGGAGGCCCCGGGGTTGTGACCCCGGTTGCCCTCCCCTAAATCTGGCGTTGACCTAAATCCAAAGTCAAAGCTCTATCCGCTGGTATGTGACTGGCGAATGGGTAGCACCGAGTCATATATGAATCATACAGATAAAATCGCATCTAATAGAGTTTTGTGTGAAGAAACAGTTCCTAATGCTAATTGTGATGTTGCAAGTAAGTAAATTCAAAATCATTGTGCGAAATATAGAAAAGAAACGAATGAAGTGAAGTTATCGAACGGAAGTGGTACTGCTACTGAACATATTTATGAGCTTTCAAATCGTGTGTTTTCTTATTGAACGGAGAATGACTGCCTTCTGCATCCGGTCGATCAAGATCTGTGCCGAGTTCTTACATGACGGAATGATCTTCAAGTTCGAACGCAGCGAAAACTAAATTCCGCCCAAAGCACCGAAGATCAGAACAACTAATACGACCTTGTGGTCTGGGTATAGCGTGCGGAGCTCGAACAGGAGATCTTGATACTTGATTCATCTTTCCTTTTCTTTCAAGACTATGTTCTTCTCTGTCGAAGAAGAGAATCCTACGGCATACATAGTCTTGCTTTGCTTATCAAGGAGGACAACGTCAGGCATATTCGCTTGTATGGACCTGACGGGCGGAAACGTGTAATTCCAGTAGATCCAGATTTTTCGTTTACGATAACGGACTCAATATCTTCGAGCATGTAAGGCAGCACCGGCTCTTGGTATATTTCGTACGAGTGCCATAGATGTCAATACATTACCCGTAGGGCTGCATTATGGCGATGAGTGTACGCCGAGGCCGCTTTTGTATGACATGCCGACAGCAGGTAGAAAAGCGTCTCAGGCGCCTTTCGACAGATCCCGCAGCTGACATCAGGAACCTGCACACCTATAACGTTGCGGCGATAGACGAAGGTGTTGAGTACGCCATCTTGGCAAGCTGCGGTAAATTCCACGGTCTCGGATGTAAGCCCGGCTGACCTTAGGTAGCCGAAGATTAGCCTGGTTGAAAAGCCGATCGTTCCGATGTTTCGGTGAAAAACACCGTTTGTCGGCTTATCAACATGCCGCCTGAGAATAAGATCTTGCTCCGCGGAATTTATCTGGACATTCAGGCGAGAAATTTGAAACTCGAAGTTTCCCTCGAGTTGGCTATCTCGACTGATGTGAAATTCGAGTCCAAGTTCTTCCGCAGCCGACTGTTTTAACGTTAACTACCGTGATGTACATGGACATAGACGCTCTGACTGGACGAATGAACTTCGGAATGACTTGGTGGACTGCTTCAAGCGAGCCGGCCCGCAGAGGATACATGTCGCGGCTGCATGCACTTTGGTGCATGATACATCCTCAATGCCGTGATTTTTCTGCACAAACGTCGCGGAACCAAGTATTCTACCTGCACAGAACCGGCTATATGAGAACGAATCTTTTGCAGGCTGCAGAACTAGAACCGGTTCTAGCCGCATCAGCCCCACCTGTGGTGTGCAACAGATCTGGTAGAGGTAGGGGACTCCTCAGTCTGGAGGATCTGAAGCGAAGTGTGGTTCTGAGTATAGATTGTAAAGTTCTTAGGAGTTCGGAAACTCTCCTGTACCTTGTAAAAAGTCACGAATTGGCAGGAGTGGAGCATTTATCGTTAAGGCAGCACACATAGCTGGAGAAGAACATAGTCTCGAATTTCTCATCATTAGGAAAAGCCATTTAGAGGGCAACCTCGAGTTTCAAAGCCTGAAGCCCAGATAAATGTCGGGGATCAATATCTTATGAACAGGCGACATGTTGGCGAGCCAATACACGGTATTTCCTATGGAAACATCGAAACCCTTGGCTTGTCAACCAGGCTGTCTAAGGTCAGTTGAGCTTACATAAGAGACCGAGGGATCTACTGCAGCTTGCTACGATGGCGTAATCAACACCTTTGTTCTATCGCAGCAACATGATGGGTGTGCAGGTTTCTGATGTCAGCTGCAGGGCCTGCCGAAAGGCGCCTGAGACGCTTTTGCACCTGCAGTAGGCATGTCCGGCAAAAGCAACCTCGGCTTACACCCATCGCCATAATGCGGCCCTACGGTTGCTCTATTACCATCGAAGGCACTTGTACGATAAAGATCAAGAGCCGGTGCCACCTTACATACTAGGAAAGTCCGTTGTCGTGAACGAAAAATGCTAGATCTACTGGAATTACCCGTTTCCGGCAGTCAGGTCCGTACAAGCAAATAGGCCTGACGTTGTCCTTCTCGATGGACTAACCAAAATTATGTATGTTATCGAATTCTCTGCTCCGGCAGAGAAGAACATAATTTTGAATAAGGAGGAAAAATTAACAACCCAGGTCACAAGGTCGTATTAGTGGTTTGGCTGCGTTCGAAATTGAAGAGATCATTCCGACCTGTAAGGACTCGGTGCAGATCTTGATAGACCGGATTCAGAAGGCAGTCATTCTGGGTCCAATAAGACTACTTGAAGCATGAGATTCAGGAAGCTGAAGCTACATACCGACCGGGTGGTGGGGATTAAATGTAGAATCAAATTTTCTGAATTATGAAGATAACTTAGATAATTTAACATAGGATTATAATGATGAATAAACGTAAAACATTGAACCATAGGCGGGATTCGAACTCACATTACTGGATGTCTAGTCCAGGGTGTTTACCAATTACACCACTTTGGTCCCGTCAGATTCTTATATTTTTGTAAACCACTGAAAGAATAGAAGATCATTGATGAACACAATGCGATTCGATGCTCTCTCATAGATCAACTATTCACGCACATTCATCTCAAGTTCAATCGTTTTGAAGTAAGTTTTGTAGGTTAGAGTATTATTATGGTTGGCAATTACTCTTGACAGTACTTATTCAATGACAACATCCTGATTCTTATATATTTCTATAGAACTGACTGAGAAATGTTCTGGGTGAGTATAAACAAGTTTAAAGTTTCTTCGCCTAATTGGCCAGAATTTCGTGTAGGTACATTAAGAGATATAGAATTAGATTTTCTAAATTATGAAGATAACTTGGATAATTTGACATAGGATTATAAAGATCAATAAAAGTAAAACATTGAACCATCGGCGGGATTCGAACCCACATTACTGGATGGTGTTCACCAATTGCACCACTTTGGTTTCGTCAGATTCTTATATTTTTGTAAATATAATATACTCCGTTGATAGCGACATGTTGCACCTGCATGTTCCATGTTGATAATTTGAAGAACTTGTTAACAGATATGAGATGTGAACCGGGGAACATTGGCATACTATATAGACGACTAGGCCACTGAACCATCAGTTCTCAATACACTTGGTTAATCTTATTCGATATTCGAACAACAATGTTCATAATAATTTTATGACATATAGACTGCAATGTGTTCATTGTAGATAGAGACATCTATAAAATATATACGATGTTTCATGTCATTAGAACAAACATGTAATAAGAGAAAACAATCATTTCAAGGTTATATTCACGAAAATAGTTCGATATATGTTAACAGGTTGTAAAATGTACCTACGCTTACAGATTTGTAATATATCGAAAAGACCATGTGAAAGATTATTAGTATTTAACAGTTAGGTATATAGATCAACATTTCATCACTATCTACTCTAATATTCAGCGGTCGTTTACAAGAAACGTTTCAATCAGGATTTCCAACAAACTAAACAAGAAATACTATGTTTAATACATACGAAAATATGTGTAGGCAAATGTGAATTTTTCGACACTTTTGACGTAAATGTGGTTTGTATGTACATCAGATTATATTCATCAAATATATTAGCCGACAGTTCGTTGGATTGGCAGCTATAACTTAACAGGTAGTCATGACAGATAGTCGCCATGACAGTTTATTGGATTGACAGCTACAACTTGACAGATAGCCATGACAGATAGTCAGACAGTTGAAATGAAATGAAACCAATAGAAATGTTAACATACTATTTCACATATCATATTTGAGCCATTACACTACAGAACCTGTATGTTATCATATCCACATATAAACAGTGAACATTCGCTTAGTTCAAACCTTATCAAAATCAATTCTAGGTGCTCGGTAGCTAGGTTATTCATGCTCTATCCTGAATAATATCATTTTTATCTTAAATCTAATCTTGTATATTGCTACCTACTTTCCACTCATAACCTCATTATGACGTAAGTAACAAAAGAGGTACTGCACGCGACTAGACTAGGCAGTGGAGATGGGGGTAGTTCTATAAAATTTTAAAGGCGCCAGGTAATTTGTTATATTAACCTCTCTCGTAGCGAACTGCAACCAACCTGTATAAATTACCAAACAAGGTTAACGCTATTACAAACCGAAAAGTAAGAGATAAAATCTGAAACCCTTGTAACAGAATATAATGTTTAGTTATGGTAAAAAAAACATATAAAATAATCTATAGTGATGAAATAATTATTGATAGTGAATGACAAAACTCAACATGTATGGAAAGCTTTAGTATACAAATATAGCTATATTCTTGGCGTACAGTGAACATACAAATATTAGATTCCGATATGCTGGAAGGAAAATAATTATGACTTCCCAATTCAGTTGAATTGATATATTGAAAAAAAAAGCTTATAATAAAATTATGGCCCTAACTAAGACCACGTTTATCTTCAAAAATGAAATCAAATCAGGAATATCTTCTAATGCTGATATGAACAGTAAAGGTATTGTTAAAGATCAGTCGCACTGGAATTATAAGAACGATTTAGGAAATTTCGAAGAAGAACAAGTGCTTTTACTTACATATAATAATGGCGGCAACAAACCTAGCCCTTGGAAGGATAAATTGCTGGTTAAATATTCCAAAACTCCAAAATACAATTATAACTACCAGAAATCAAATTGTCTGCCTTTTGCAAATGAATCCCACACAATGGTTAAAGTACTAACAAAACTGCCTTTGCGAAAAACAATCGTCACACCAAAATTAACTTCAGACAGGAAGAAACATTCTACCTAATCACATCAATTCAATATCGCAATCCTTTTTTGTTCAGACAATAAGGAAAAAGAAAGTCAGATACGCCACTAACATCGATGACTCGTCGCTACAGGTAAGCTAAAATTCCTGGCGCAAAAGGTACAGAATTGCATGGAAACTTCTATCAAACAAATATAATAATACACTACCAAATTATTTGAATATACAACACAGCAATCCCCAATAATTAACTGCAAATGAACAGATAAAATAAGATGCATACAGGAACTCATTCAATTTGGACCAGGTAACAACGATGGGCCGCCTATGGTTCACCGAATCACAATAACGTTGGTTGAAATTTTAACTGGAATAGGTCAGGGTTTGAAATCTCACCGGTCACAGGTTATGCTGAACATTTCTCAACCAAAAATTATAATTATTATTGCAATATTCAATAACAACTTGTTAACATATATCGTACTATGCAATGTGAACCACAAACAAAGTTCGTGGTAGAAGTCAATAGACTAAGTTTTTGATTCACCAGGTTAAACAGTGACTACATGTCTTTTAAACCCAGGCAGCTGTTTCGCTCTTCTCATGTTCTCGTCAGTGGGACGAGGCAGACGTGAAATCACTGATCAACCATCTCCGAAAGTGATATAATTAACACCCTTGAATCTGGATGTTCTTATACCATCTGCCGGAAAACATATGTCCCAATAAGAATGTAATTCACAATACGAGGCATTGATAACACAATTCTCGCCGTTCTAAGGATCGATGAGGAAACAGTTGGAGTTTCTATCGCAACAATGCATAGTGAACTACAAACATATTTCGGGTTTGAAGTCAATAGACAAAGTTTGGTTCACTAAGTTGAACAGTGACAACCCGAATAACGAAATAAATACAAATTTCAATCTACATGAACTGCAAAGCTCAATTACTGACAATTGTTTCGTCAGACAGTTTATTAACTGCTTAGAAAATGTCACCGTGTGATGACGAAACAATATTATTACCTTTGCAGTTTGGGTAAATTTAAATTTGTGTTTTATTTATTATATGAATAGAGCAGATGGCCACGGTCCTGTTACTTGTGGGCTTGTGTTTGATGTTCAGTTTGAATAAAGAAATTCAGATCTTGAGTTGCAAAAATGTGTCCAAATGTTATGACCCTGTAAAATATGATACTATAAAAATAAAGAAATAAGCCAATATTTCTTATAAGCTTTAGGCAGTTGAATAATAATGGAGAGGTTTATCTTCATCACAAGTTTAAGTAAGTTACAATGCTGAACTCCACTTAACTTAGTTCCGCTGATGAGCTCGAGAGAGCGAAACAGCTGCCCGGAACTATTAGAGGTAATATTACTGTTCGATCTAGAGAAATCTTACCATCCCATAGACTATATGAATTATACCGCAATAACCAACTCTGGAAAAATCAAAATGGTACAAAACATGCAACATTTCCAAAGTGGCTACATACATATAGCTATTATATTGTCATTGATGAGTATCGAATTTTATTATACCTCAAATTATACTTCCTAGAGATATCTTCATTACAGTATGTTCTCAGATGATATAGGTACTTACAAACAATAGAAAATATTTCGGGGTTTAGACCCACCTTATAAGATCAAGCTTAAGATACCTATTAGCTACTTTACTCACTTCTTGTGGTGATTCACTTGGAAAGTTGAAAGCTAGTTCTCCATTTGCACCTTTCATCCGGAGATTCTGTGTACAAGTTGGGGTTCTCATAAACTTCCACGTGCCCTCGAAGAATAGGGTAGTAAAGTCATCAGACGCGTTCATTCCAATCACATCGAAACGTAATTCGACAATATTAGATGTTGAAATATAAGTAAATGGCATCAGTTCATTTTTATCTACGTAGCAAAGACAATCCTTTGGAACTGCTGGAACGTCGGACCATGGTATTTCAAAGAGACGGACGGCAGCTGTTGAATTTCCTTCACATTCCAATCGATCTGTCTCCCTATTTACTTTTGTCATACAATTTCGATTCTTTATGATCAGGGATGTTATCGTCACCTTCACTTTTTCATCCTTCTGCGCTTCAAATCTATATACGCAGCTGCAAATTTAGATGAAATTAATAAGTTCCAACAACAAAATTTATTCTCAAATAATTTAGAATCATTAGCATTAGCTGATTTTCGGCTACCTAGCGTCAGCCGGGCTCACATCCGAGACCGAGGGATTTACCGCAGCTTGTCAAGATGGCGTAATTAACACCTTGGTCTATCGTCGCAACGTGACCGTTGTACAAGTTCCTGATGTCAGCTGCAGGGTCTGTCGAAAGACACCTGAGACGCTTTCCCACCTGCTGTCGGCATGTCCGATAAAAGCGCTCAACTCATATCGCAGACAATTCCGACGCGACGCAAAATTGAATTGTTTTATTTGTGAAAAAAATGAGAAAATTGAAGTACTGTTATTTACACAGTTATTGGTGCAAAGCGAAGGCAGCCGGAAGAATTTATCAACAATTCGTGAAAACGAAATTTCAAGGAGGTTTTGTTGTCTTTTTTGGGACAGTCCTGGGGGAGCGATTTTGTTTCATTTCTGGAGAACAGAAGAATGTACCTCACAGTTGAGGATATGTGGTTTTCCTTTCAAAAATCGAGTTCTAAAATGTGAGAAACAGAATTTGAGAGCGCCTTGGAAGAGGCAGACATGCGAAAAATTGTTCATTTGGTGAAGCTCGAACTTGGATCAAAAATCGTTGTAAAAGGTTCGGGCACAGACATTTTGATAATTCTGTTTGGAAATATTAACAAGGAATTAGATATTTGGGTGAGAAGCCTGCTCACAGCAGGCGCAAAACTTAGGGCAATAATTGTGCTGACGTTTACCTGCATTACATGCTTTTACGGAATATGATTTCACCGCGTCATTCTACCGCACAGGAAATGAAAATAGTGACTTGAATAGTGAAAGTGTCATTGGAATCCAAGAATTCACGTTGCCGATTTACTCGATCAAAAAATGAAAGCGTAGATCAGGCCAGGTATGAAATCTTTGAAAAACTATATTGCACAAAAAAATTTAAGGAATTCATGTAAACAGTTAAAGGGTTTGGCGTTCTTTGGAACAAAAATTGTTACCTTGGTATTGCCGACCCTGTACCTAGTTAATTCAATACCTAATTTAGCATGGAACTATATGAATAGCTGTATCCATCTCCAAAGAGTTTGACTTTTCACCTGAAAATATAGATTGTTCGGTATCAGAGTCAAATTATGGTTGAATTCAATAAGATGATTAGCGTAATTTTAGTCCTGCTTTTTGAGGCGACAGCTCCCTAAATGTTGTCCAACGTACGTAGAACTATTCGTTTTTGAAGGCAATTTTTTCATTACTGCTTATCTATGTCCAAATAACTACTATACTTATGATATATAACTGAACGACTTAATTCACTCAATGCTAATTGTGCTGATTATTTTTCAACAACTATCTTCTCGAATTACAAAGAACAATGTGAGCGGAATGTCCTGGCAAGGTCGAAACAACTTTTTCATCATACCTCTCTAAAAACGGTATGTTTACATTTGGCCTATTCAACGCACGACAAGTTATATTTTCATGTCCGACCAAACAGGAAAAAGATTGCCGTGCGTTAATGATATTAGCTTAATAACCACAAACATTGACTGTTTCCTTCGCAAGAATAAACAATGTTCAGTTTTAGTTTTCGGATTTTCATCCAAAATATTTCTTAAATGATTTCTCCAGAGGGAGATATATTATTTGGAGCGGAAAAAATAGGTGCAAAATTACTGCTCAAGAAGTCACGTGCTGACAGTGTAAATGGCGCCAGCAAAAAATGTTGAGACTGCAACTGATCATACTCTTCTCGTTTACTTGTCCAGAAAGCCAAATCCATGAAAGATTCAATCTCATGGAGTCGAGCTTCAATTATTTTATAGAAAGTTGTCTGATAGTAAAAGAAAATGCGATTGTTAGTAATTTGCCAAAATCTTCTGCATTGTTCGAACGACAACGTGCTGAATTCACACCGAGAAAGACCAAGTTGCCAAATTCATACTTGAAGCATCAAGAAGTGGTTACTATCCAACGTGATTTCAATATTATGAGGAAGTCATTTTATTATCGTGAACATATCAGTTTAAGACATACAAATATGAATAGTAACAGAGTATTCTCAACAGATATTTTGTCACACTACATATACACAATAACATAATTTGATAAGAGTTTGAAATACGAAATTGAATCTACGACATTGAGAGGTCAATTGTCAATTTGGTGCATGTTTTCATACTAAGAAAGTAACACATCACTAATAACAATATTATAACACCCTTTTCCACAAAATACTATTTCAAAATAGTATGCGCATTACGCCACCTACGCTAGCATCATCTGAGAAACAACTAAATTAAAACTATTACTAATATTCATATTAACAGAGATGTAGAGAGAAAGGGAGAGGTTATTATTCAACAATTTTTATTTATTTCGGTACAGATTAATGGCTTCTAGATTAATCAATGATTCACTGGAGTTCGGTTTTAAGAGTTCCAAATAATTCTCGAAAATGGCATGGCTCGGCTGTAGAACATGACTAGCTGCTGCAGATTTGTCTGAGTGGTTAGTTATATCTAGCATGATAAAACTGTTATTTACATCTAGTGGAAATATTACTCTTTCTTTGATCCATATAACGATTTTCACAAAATTGACAATGAATGTTATGTAATTATATCTTTTATTGTATTCGAATTCTATCCACATTTTGAGTTTATTCTTACATCATTTTATAAACAGGTTTTATGTTATCTTTATTAAAAATGAATAAAAATTCATTATGTTAACTGGAATGACATGTGAAATTTTTGAACAATTCTGTGACATTAAATTAGAATTTTATTTGAGAGTTTTCTAAATTGTTTATTCAGTGAATTGTTCATTAAGGATTTCTCATAATAGGAATAGGGTGAATATTATCTAATTTTCGCTATATCCTTCTTTGATCATGGCAATATGCAAGAGTCTGTAAATTAAACTGTCGACAGGAGCAATTTTTCAATTCTTTAGAGTATATGAATCAAACTATATGTAATTGTTTGGGTGTGTGGTTCTTATGTATATTTTATATCATGAATAAGGTCGTTTATTATTTTTCTCTAACTCAAAAGTGACCTTTATGGAGGCGTATTGATTATTCAGTATATACATGAAATTATTTGGATTAAAATTTTTCAGTTAACGAAAAACATTCATTCACGGTGAAAATGGGTTTCCCATTGCATTTTCGTATGTTTATATGCAGGAATTATCATTAGAGGCGAAGCTATTTTACTCCAGGCAAAGTGACGGTAACATCAAATGTTATGTAGTTTTTCATCTGATATACTATTGTCTTGAATAAAGAATGCTATTGGAAAAGAACATTAAAATTAGATTTTTCATTTGTAGTTTTGCAACGAAATGACAGCTATATTGAAACACCTGGTGTTCTATCTAACGTAGGTAATTATAAAGGAAATATTCGTCTGGGGAAAGCCTTCAGCTTACCCACACCACTCTACTTGCTAGTTTGGTTTTGGAACTGTCACACTTTAGTGAACAGCTTTTGGGAATATATGTAAATGAGTCACAACTTAGAATATTGGTCACTAGCTGTGGGATTATTTAAATTAACCCCAACCTTTGAGGGAATTGCAATGAATTCTGGCACACCAAGTTAGGGTGTGATAAACGGTATGTAGATGATTGCGTAATGTGTGTTCCCAATGATAAAATTGAGTACGTAATTAATGAATTCATCAATTTCCACAGTAAACTCCAATTTACATGTGAAATAGAAGTGAACAAAAATATAAATTTTCTAGATATGAACATTAGGCATGATGCAGATGGAAAAATAGAAACATCTTGGTTTACTAGAGAAGTTAGGTCTCAACGATATCTTCACTTTAATTCAGCTGCACCAATAAATTAAACGTTGAATTTTCTTATCAAGAGGACCGTCCCAATAAATTGTTCGTAATACACTGGAAATTAATGGCTACCCAAAAACATTTTTCAATCCCATCATTAAAGAAAGAATAAACAAAATCTATAATGGAACGTCATATATAAATAACATAAACGGTAATACAGATAATGTTATAACATTATCATACATTTCGGAGACCTCAGAGAAAATTAAGAAATGTATAAAAAAGTATAATATAAATGTTACGCATAAACCTACTATGTTGGTAAATATGTTTCTCAATTCTTTTATTATTGAAGGCAAATACATTTTGCTCTATGTGAAGTGACGATAATATCAAATATCATACCTATAGTTTTTCATCTGGTATACTATTATCTAACGATCAGTTTTTGAAATAAACAAACCTATTGAAAAAGAACATTCAAATTAAATTTTCAACTTCTTACAAGAGTTGGAAAAAATTAATAGCAACGGAGACGGACGCGTCTTCAGTACTCCAATCGAGTTATGTGTATAGGCTATCATCAATTTATCGCATTAATATGTGCAACTATGAGTATGCCTGCAGGTGACATTTTAAAATTCCTCTCGTTATGGACATGCAGGATCAAATCTACCTCGTAAAGTATTTGCCATTTGTGCAATTCACGGCTACATAGTACATAACAAAAAAGTTCAGAATATTCGAGAATGACAGTTTATCCTATTTAAAAAAATTCTGAAGTTATTCAATAAAAAATCGTAGACGATTAATTGATTCGTTACCATGAATTGGGATT
The DNA here is from genome assembly GCA_958510875.1 of Endomychus coccineus. Taxonomy (NCBI): domain Eukaryota; kingdom Metazoa; phylum Arthropoda; class Insecta; order Coleoptera; family Endomychidae; genus Endomychus; species Endomychus coccineus. Next base: position 110,521,797 of record OY294069.1, read on the forward strand.
GGATCCCAAAGAAATATACGTTTATTTAAAATTATAAGAAACTTCTCTTCTTGATTTTTTAATAATTTATCGCAAATAATGTATTTGAACCTGACCAACAGGCTCACAGTTTGTTTGAGAAAAGATACACCACACTTATTTAAATTTTATACAAAATACTATAAGAGTCCTCAAGTAATGAATTTTCTGATTAAACCAAATTCAACTTACATATCACATTTTTAATAATAATAATAATAATAATAAATGTCTTTATTGTTCCCAACGATAATACGATCTGATACAAATAATGATATAAAATATATTACAGTCTATATTTAGGTATTACTGTAAAGAACAAACACAAGGCGAAGTTCAGCGTATTGCATATCAAATTGATACGCAACGTACTGCTCTTACAATTAACCTTGCTGACTACTACAGTATAGTACACAGTGAGTTAAGCTCATTAGATATTGCAAAAAATAAATAAATAAAGGGATGTATATAAATACAAATACAGATATCAAGAAAAGAAAAGAAAAGAAAAGAAAAGAAAAGGAGTATTGAGAATTTTTATTATACATTATACAAAACTTAAAAAAAAAATAAATATTAAATTCTTAAATTAGAGTTAGAAAATTGACATTGAACGATTTCATTTTGGTCTTAAACTGGCCAATATATAGATGCTTGTAAGTTTTATCTATATCGTTATATACTTTGCTAATTTGATAAGTAAAGGATCGCTTAAACATTTCTGTGCGATGGCGAGGAGGAGTAAGTAGGTAAGCCTTTTGATCGAACATTTAAATTATGCACATCTGTCCTGAATTGAATTTTATTGTAGAGGTAAATCGGAATTTTATCTACAATTACTTTGTGAAATAAACAGCAAGCATGAAATAACCTACGATTCTCCATATTTAACCAATGAGCATCAACTAATTTGTGTGATATTCTATCAAACTTCCTAATACCGTATAGCGTATATGAGTCGAAGGTATGAATTTTGAACCTTTTGAATTTTAAATTTGTGAGTTAAGTCTAAACATGGGCCGTATAAAGAATCTAAGAAATTAAATAATGATAATACCAAACTTTCACATAACATAGTTTTTGTTTGAACAGATAAATAATGTCGACTGCTATATATTAGTCTTATAGTTCTATGTGCCTTTTTTAACAAGTTATTTATTTGTGTTCTAAATTTCAAATCGTTATCCAGTACAACGCCCGAATTTCTTGCTTCATTTTTATTCTCTTCAATTTTGTTTCTGCAATATATGAGCTATAACCACCTGAATAAGTAATAACTGGTATTAAATGTTCTAATTCTTCAAAGTCATGTGAAGTAATTTCAATTTATGGAGTCATTGTTACGAAATTCTGGAATGTCGCAATTATCACAAAAGGAATTCACATTTATAATTCCAAATGTTCTTCATTTTGATGTTGAAAGAGTTCTTTCTTCTCAATTACTAATATTGTTTCAGATTTATACAACCGGCAAAAGCGAAATATGATGTTGCCCCTGCAAGTTGGCTATAATTGTCTGTTCTAATGAATTTGTTTGTCATTTTCCTAACAATACTTAATTTGAATTAAGCTCATTGCCGGAATAGACTTCCATGTATCTAACCAATTTAATAAATCTCAAATTTTTCGAATTATCCTTTATGTTACGTTTGGCGATATGTTCCTGGAAAATGCCCGTCAATCCTTGCCCTTTGAGGGGAGCTTTTACATTCATTATGTTCCACCAAGTCAATATATTATTTATAAACTTTAACGTTTTGACCTTCCAAATTTGTAGGATAGAGTGCCTTCAAATTCAAAGAATATCAATGAATATCAAAGAATTTTAAAGAATTTCAAAGAACGAAAATGTTCTTGGTATCTAATAGTTTAAAATTACGACAAGTGCCACCTATGTAAAAGTTATCACAGTCTTGGCAAATTAGCTTGAAAACTCCAGATTTACCATATTTACTAGTTTTGTCTTTAGCATTATACATAAGATGGCAGAGTTCAGTTAGTGGTTTGAATCTGATTTTAAGATTGAGGCGTGTTAGAAAACAATATTCTCACTTACGGAACCAAAATACGTCAGATAAATGTATTTTGTTGATACATCTACCTATGTGTCTCACGTACAGGTAAATATTGTAATAAGTTAATTGTTGTTAATATTGTAAAAAGTCAATTGTTGTTGTTGCGGTTAATCAATGTTGTTATTTGATCTACCGAAAAACCATTATTGTATTCGTTTTATTGTATTCAATCCAATAGTGAGGTGTTCTTTTGATAATGGTATTGAAAATGCTCTATGTATCCAGTGATACGCTGTTAATTTATGACTAGGGGGGACTAAACGATGAATTAGGAATATTTTTTCTGTAAACGTGGATTTTCGTTAAATGTTGAAATTCATTCTATTATGGTCACGTAAAAATTTGATTCTAACATCTTTTTCTGTACCCAACGGAAATTGAATTTTTAGGTAAAGCTGGTTAAATGAGAAAGGAAGGAATTTAATTGTCTAGATGTGCATTTGAAGGAGGAAAGTACATCATCTACATATCTATACCAAAATTGAATGTGATTCTTTGATAGTTGACAGTTCATCATTTTGACCTCTAGACATGAAATTATCTACTAATAGTGGACTCAACGGAATACCCGTAGCAAGACCTGAATTATGTACCCAAAATTTATTATCAAACTGACAATAATTCTGACTTAAGCATAGGTCAAACGAAAGTTATATCTCATTATGAATCAAAAAGGCTAATTCGTGATTTATCTAAAATGTTTTTGAATAGAAGTTGCGTTTTACCTATGCTCAAGTCAAAACTATTGTCAGCTTAATAATATACTGTATGTACAATTCAGATCTTGCTTTGGGTAACCCGTTGAGTCCACTATTAGCAGACATTTTCATGTCTGATCTAGAGTGTAGATACGCAGATGATGCACTTGCACATCAGGAAAATTTAATTTCTTTCTTTCTTTTATTAACCAGCTTCATTCAAAAATTGAATTTATGTTGGAAACATAAAAAGATGGGACTATAAACGTGTTACGACATAACACACTAATACGTGACCATAATAGAATAAACTTCAAGATTCACAGAGCATGCACCACTATTTCTAATTCATCGTTTAGTCGTAGCCAGAAATTAACAGCATAAAATGATACATCGAGCATATGTTATACCATTGCAAAAGGACACCTCACTATTGAATTGGACATAATAAAACTAGTTATCAATAATTAACACATTACAATATTTACCCGTACATAAAACACATAGATGTATCAACAAAATTCCTTTCTGACGTATTTTGGGTCCGTAAGCGAAAATATTCTTAACAATGTATCACGCCATAATCTAAACTCAGCGATCTTATATATAATGCTGATAACATAACAAATAAATATAGTAAAACTGGAATTTATAAGCAAATTTGTCCAGACTGATAACTTTTGTATAGGTAGAACTTGTAATTTTAATATTAGATACTAAAGACATACCAATTTTCCCAAACAAATCGCACCTTCTCTAATTCAGACAGCATAATCATTTCACATAATCAAACCAAAGGTTTCAAATTAAATATATTATAATCAATAATGATTTATAAAGGTGCCAAAAACTTGTATGACAATATCCTAAATGAATAAACAATCAATTTTTGATACAGTACAAATGATATGGACAACCTTTTTGAATTTTGAATTAACACTAACAATCATAAATACAAATGCTGTTATTGCAAGTAAACTGCTACTGCAAGCGGTACCAACCAAACGGTACTGTCATAAGCTAATTCTCTATTTCAGGCCTTTTGCTGATGACGAACTCTGGCCTTCTCTATCTAGAAGGGTATTGATCTGTCTCGCTCTGGCTCTGACGATTCTGTGGCCCTAAGATTCGTCGCGACGACTCCGATCGCCGCCGGCATTAATACGAAATTCCAGCGAGAACGACTGTTGTAGGATGGTTTAATTTCAAATATGAACCAATGTGGCAGCAGATCTTTCTCACCTATCTAAACACGCAAAAAGATCTAACTGTGACTTGCATTTTTAATAGAATATGACAACTAAACCCGTGACACTAACTATTTCCATTTGTTCCCAAAGCTTCCTAGGTTAGACATTTGTATCTGTTGTATCGGTTTTACTATTTGCAGATGATCTGTAACGATTTTTTTTTCATAAGTTGATGTTAGCACCTACAAACCGATTTAGATGCCTTAGGTGTCACTTAAATGTGAAGAAATGCAGGTTCATGCAGTTCTTAAGACGAATTGAGGCAATTAATATTACTTAATATTCAAATAACTTCAAGAAGAAATCTGAACTTCCGTTAGTGATGTATGTATTATTATGGATTATTCACTCTCCTTTCATCTATATATTAGTCAGCCTATCGATTGATGTCTTACAATGATAGGTTTTATAAAACGCTGTAACTTATATACCTCACTTTTCGATCAGACTTAGATTACTGCTGTTCAATATATAGACCATATTATTCTATTCATATCAACGGAATGAAATCAGTCGAAACGAAGATGGCCAAATCAAAGCAAACATTGGATACAATTTAAATTATGATCGCAGATCTGAATATATTTATCGCCAGTAATAAAATGACATATTCATTTTGATATCCTATTTTTTTACAAAGTAATGCATAATCATCTCAAGTCGTTCGAGGTGTAACCGCGAATAGCCCAATAAACAGAATTTGTGGTTTAATAAATACCTATCTGAAATGACCAATTTGATTTCTTTGAACTATATGCCAAGAAGATTACTATTGACGTGCAACGTGTCTTATCATAGATAATAATAATTATTATTAGTTCATGTGTATATTTGAATGCTATAACGTTTGGACGTTAATAGTTTTATTTAATGGTCATTTATTATACCGATAAATGTTGTGACGTATTTAATTTTAGAAAGAGACAACCTTGATTTCTGTAGTTTGATAGCCCAAGCTAAGAATGTTAATCTGGTAGTGGGTCTGTGGAGAAAGAGAAGATTGACGCAAAAGGTTGAATGCGGATGTGAAGATGAGGATCCTGAGTGTGACTTTTGATAAGGAAAGATCGATTAAAATCAATTTTGTTATTCCATAGTAATTCTCTAACTTGAAAGTTTATATATTTGTGGATAGATGTTATTATGATATCTTGATGATTCTAATTACATAATATTAATGTAATATTCGCTATTTAGGCTTTCAGATTTTCGTTTATCGAACTTATCCTTGCCACACACCGAGATCATTTTTTTCTTGTATTCGGTTGTATGTAATTAAATGGAAAATTATATTTCTTCTTATCGTCACTAAATAGAGTGATAAATTTGTCAGGTTAACTATCGGAAATGTTCATACCGTTTCATTCGGCTTGTACAACTTAGCAAATGACCTTTGTGGTGTGGTGGTATTCCGTAGCAACTTGAATTGACATTCGTCAAAATAAATTTGATACATTAGCGGGATTTTATCCTGAAGTATTGGTGATTTGAAGGAATATTTATTCGATCTGGGTGAACATGAATAAAGCCAAGTTCTTCAGTACAAGCTTTATGTGAATGAACTTTCTGATATTACTTGGACATTTAGAAACAACGATAGCACTCTTGTGAGTTCCAGAACTCTTATTCCAGCATAACTATAACCGATAAACTGATAACTAATTATTCTCTTTCAGATTTCAATGTAATAAATTGTTATTCTCTGCTCAACTAATTTCCTGTAATCTATTCATTCTTTTTAAGATTTTAATTCCTTTTTATAATTTCGAATATACATCTTGGGTGGATAACATAATCAGCTGTTGGATTAATTTGATTGTTCCTGCTGATTTAGTTATTTGTCCCTCGAACTTGAGGCCAAGATACTGCTCGCATTGTCTATATTTCATGGTTTAAACGATCGGGACATCTCCTTCCTTTTCCCGTGTCGAGAAGCAGAAGAAATTCCTGGTATGGAGCTTACATTCAACCCCACAACGCTCAATCATGTTTCAAGGACGGTAACATTTTTAAGTTAGAATAACCAAATTTTCATGATCAGATTATTGTTCAACTACACATTACTTAACTCGAACTTCCCATTCAAAACTTATTTTTCTTTTGTAATTTCAATTTAATTCAATCAAATTACTAGAACTCTGATTTGTTTCATTATTGATTTTCCTAATTATTATTCTTGTTACTTTATTGAACTAAGTTTCTTTGTAAAGATTATTTCATCCACAATTGTAATTCCGTAGAGGAATAAAACTAAATTGCTAAGTTGAAATTTCATTTTCCCTAATATTCATCAGCATTTATCCACCTCGTAATGTTGGAAACTCTTGATTGAGGACTCTTTCATATCTTTCCGTAAAGCAGTTTGCGCTCAAAAAAATGCAGTCTCATTTAATCGAAGGATACGTTTTATTACGAGCCCTGCGGTTATTTATTACCCTGATCTAATTGTGGTCATTAGAGACACAAAAGGTTGCTTCAAAACCTTATAATGTAGTGGTATGATCCTATTTAAATAAATAAATATATGTTAGTTTCGAATAAGTTCAGGTCCTTATAACTTCATTATTTTTCATTCTAGCGAAATTTGTATAACAACCAGACTTATTCTAAATTTCAATATCTTGAATGAAAAAATATACTACGCCAGGAGTTCCATTGGGAAAATGATTAATTTTTCCAAAACCTCAAGAGAGCGATGTTCAATTGTTCATTGTAATCAAAGGAAAAAATCCTATCAGGCTACTAATTTGACCGTTACTAAAATAAAGGAGTTACCAATGGTGCACACTTAATCTATCTGGATCCCCTGTATATGGTTATATTTCATACTCAAAAAATATAAAAAATAGGCTCTCAAAATTGGTTAATATGAATGAATGTTGTTTAACAGTAACTAGAGGGACCTAAAATCATAATTATAAAATGAATTCAATTAAGACGTAACAAAATACGAAAATTTCGTTAGTAGAATAGTATGCATCGGAAGAAATTAATCTTAATTTTGAACAGTAATAAGTCAGGTATTCGTTTTTGTTATAATATGAAGATAGAGTGAAAAACTGTATGCCAAAATGCATTGATTAAAATTCAATACAATATGTAACGTGTGTACATTTCTTCAGGTAGAAATAGTTCCGACAATTCAAAAAAACTCTAATCACGGAATACTAATTGAATCCTTCACTTTGAAGAAATATTTAGTACTAAAATTTGAATCAAGACATTATTTCTAATTTATTTGGGAATATGTTCCATTGAATTTTTGTTTGTACATGATATTTTCCTCCGTATTCCAACGGATTGCATTAGTTTCTATGATGAATTGTCCGATTACATTAGCATACTTTTTCTGAAGTTAACATCCTGTGTATGGAAAGATATTTATGCTCGCAACATTGATATTACCTTATATTCTTCGCTCCACCTCGACCATACAGGAAAATGTCTTTAGGCGACACAAACTTTTGTATTGTTTCTTGTGCTGAAGTAGTGAATTTTCTTGAGCAAGGTCCCGCCCCAAATGGTTCTCCATCCAAATGAAGATCTACGAATTCGTATAAGGCTCGGAAGCGAACAGGTCTGTGGGCAATATTTATCGTGTGTTAGCTAATATCTAAAATGGTTCTGTAGGTATCATATAATAAGGACATTTACTGGAATGTAATATTGTGCAGGTTCCTTAGCATGAGTTTGCATTCCCATTCCGTAATTATTAAATTACTATTCAATTATTTAATTACTCGTATACGGCCACTGAAAACCACCATTTCTATTTCAGGTCTTTGGAATGATTAAATCGCATTTATAGATTTTCTATTGGCTCATTCATCTCCCGTTTCCAGTGTGTCATAACATTGAAAAATATAGGTGAATTTTCATCTCAAAATTGATGAATATTGCCGGAGAACTTCCAAAAATATTTTTTTCTAGGCTATGTTCACGATTGTGAATACAATATAACACTAATATGTAGTACGAAATAGTCACTATTATCCCACTGAATGTACTATCGAAGTACTGATGATCTCTCAGATACTAAACAGCCATCTCTGATGAGTTTACTCTGATGATGACTACTTGGTTGATGAAATATCCTGAGTACTTCAAGTATTTTAGTGGATAAGGGTGATTATTTCGTTCTTATTGGTGTAGGCTATTTAACATAGGATTACTAGGATGAATAAATGTAAAAATAAAAAATAGATGAGATACGAACCCACATCACTGGATGTGTCCAGTGTATTGGTCCGGTCAAAGTCTTACATTTTGCGAATATAAAACTCAGAGAGGATTAACATATGCAATTCGATGCCAATAAATCATTCATGCTCATTCATCTTAGGTTTAATCGTATTTGAAAAGAGGAGTGTAGGTATGAGTATTACTGAATTTGTTTTGGAAATTTTATGCAAGTTAGCACTACAGTAAAATATTACATTCGGTCCATATCAATGCCTTGAACGCTGAATACCTCAATTCTACTGTTTTGCGTCGATTTCTTTTTCAACCCTTTAATTTGAGTCCAAATTGACTTCAATTCGATCAGTAAAATTGGAGATAGATCTGCTTTGGTTCCCAAAATGGCTCCTTTGATTTTTTTGACCTAAAACTTGATTCAAATGAAAGAAGAAACTTGTAAGAGCTTAGGGTCTCAAAGTCATCACATGCATTCAAACTGGATATTTTCACGATTGAGTAACACGCGTTTAAAAATAATTGTGGGCGAAATTTTCCGAGATGCGATTTTTAGCATAATTTCGGAGTAGCTGGTGTCCTTTGACTTTTCGAAAACCTTTTGAATGAAAACTGTTCAGAATATGAGAATATATATAAGAGGTTTTCATTTATCGAAAATCTAGGAAAGTTATTCCTCAATTTTGTTATTTTAATTACTCTTCCAAATATTTATGAGTCATTAACATGTTTTATGACATTTTCCGAATAATCACCTAAAATCAGGAGAACTCGATGCAACGTGCTCATGAATTTTCTATCTGTGACTTTATTTTGGTTATTTCGAAAAAATGTAGTGAGGAAAATATTTTAGAATATGTTTTCAGGAAAATCTAGAAAACCGGAGGCAACGTATTGTGATAATGTACGGAAGCCTCTAGGCTTATAGGCTCCGTTCATGACCATGAGCAGGAATGAATTATCACTGTGGTAACATGTAACAATTTCATCATGCTGCTCACTGAATTATACAGTAAAATGGCACATCATAAGAACTGGTACATAACACTTTCGATATATCATCGAATCTCCAATAATAACTTAGAAAAACACTTAAATGAACAATCGATGCGTATTGTGTGAATATGAATGAATGAGAATATATTTCAGAAATTAAATCCATTGTTTACGATCATCGGATTATATATATTAGGAGGTCGATCAGTACGCTGTGCATATGCCTAAATAGTGACGGAGACAGTGAGTGAGCTGAAAGGATCGACTTATGCTTTCGCATAAGCCGAACAAGAGCGTGAGCCATAGTCTGTCTAGGTTTAAGGTGCAGTAAATCGGAGTCACCGTTCATCCGTTTTGTATAAACCAACAACGTTCCGTACAAGTCGAAAGGAGGAAAGATTCCGATTGCTATACTCACGTCGTCTTTCGCATGAGCCGATAAAGGTCACAAGCCACAGTCTGTCTAGTTGAGCGAGTTCTTTGTAAACTGGTGATGAAAAATGTTTAAAGAATCCCAGATCTAAATTCGACAAGTTGTCAACAGTATTGATTGATCCACGTTCCCGGAAAGTTGATTGAAAACTTGAATTCATAGTTGGACCGTCAAAACCTAAGGAGTAGCTCACTGTTCATATACAAACTGTGCATTAAACAAACCTTGATATTCAACTTCTTGCAAAAGTTTGTTATGTTCTCGATTTTCGATGACTGTGAATAAATGTGGAACTAAGCTATCAATTAATTTTATATTTGCCTTGGTGCATACTTTTGACTGATTTCGTACGAATTGTCCCGAAATGTAGTATTGGAAGTTTTTATTCGCGAAGTTGTCATTGTAAGTGTATTTTTATGGATACTGTTCAAATTAAATTTAGAATCTGGCGAAACATCACGGTATTCCGCTCGTATGATATTATCTCAGTATTTATTAAATGTCTCTTCATATTCCTTCTGGTGCAGAGGCTACATCTATATTTCATAAAACATTCTTATATTCTTCTTTATTCCGATTACCGCTTGAGTATTAGCAAGCAAAAATGTCCACATACTGGAAGATCACCTATATTTTAAATTCTGTCGTTATTGTAGAATAAATTACTCTTTCCGAGATATGTTACTAATTCAGCAGGAGAATTTGAAACACCGTACGGATCTAAATAATATTTGAGATTTCATTTCTTGAACCAAGCCGTACAATGGCTATTTTCTGATCAGAGTTCTGTAGATTGATAATGCCACATTCATTTTCGTTTGGACTTGTTGAGAATATCTTTGCGTATTTCGATAACTTAAAAACGGCTGAAGGTATGACATAGAATGCCAGTAAATTCCGAACAATATGTCTTGACTAATTTTCGTTTAAAAAGCGGTAAATATTATTGAGAAATGCTAAAAATCTACCCTTCCGTCGACCCTCAACCTTTAAATTCCCCAATTTAGGCTCACCTGAATTAGTAAATTCAGTTAGAGGAAAGTCCAAACAAACGACTTCGTTTGCAGACGCAGCACTAATTTTACCGCCAAATAGCTGGAGCTTCTTTGTATTCAGCATAGCCAGAGGTACGCTGCAAGCTGCAAGGGAGCATAACTGGTGCCATTTCAGCTGATCAAAAGCGAATCCGTTAGTCTTGCTTCACCATTATATTTATTCCATTTGTTCATTTCACTTTGAGAATCATCCTTATGGAAGACACTTGGTGGAATAATTGATAAGTGATATAGTCTTTTGTGCAATGTAGGCGGCCGCCTATGTTGCATAAGAAGAAGCGGCTTTCGTTGTATAGAAGAAATCCTGCTCCAGTCTATTTCGCTCTAAAATCGGCCGAATTGTTAGCGCATCGAACAGTGCGCGAAACAAAGTGAATAGCCTCGAGTATTTCGACGGATCGTTCTGCTCTTGAAAACGGCTTGAGGTACGACATTGAATTTTTTATTGCAGTAAATTTCGAGCAGTATGTGTAGTTTGTGTCAATAATTCAAGTGGCATCTGAAAAATTACTTGAAGATCAGTATTGACATTGATATCCTTTCATTTCAACATCATTGAACATTATGTAATTTGAAATTGTAATTTTGATTATTTGAATATACAGACTTGGGCCTCAAATTTTACATTGTTCTGACTGTACAACTGCTTACATCTAATGAAGAAAAGATTTTTGTCCTTTATTGAAGGGAACAGACTAGCTGACTTGAAAATAATAATTTCATCAGACTTCTCTAATTCAAAAAAAAGTAGCGATAAATACAGTTTAAAATATTTTTTCTGGAAAATCTAGAAAATCTAGAAAACCGGTTGTAACGTATTGTAGTATGGGCTTATGGTTCTATTCATAGGACTCAGAATCACGATTGTTCTCTTGGCCTATACAGCTCGAATCAAATCGACAAGGGTATTGAAAGTTAATAAGTGTGATAAAGAAAGATGAGAATAGCATTATCTCCATATCTGGAACAGAATGAGGGTGATCCGTGATCTATAACGCGAATGTAAGTACCCCTTTTGTCCCTTAACTATCGACAGAAGACCAGTATGTCCCAAATACTTTCTTACACTAACTAACATATGCTAACAATTCCATTTCATAATCGATGTATAACTTGACGTCTCCAGCGAGTAACTGACTGACCTCTGTGAGGACACGAGACACGTTTCGCGCCTAGTTTATTATTCAACTTCCCTTTTCATATCGCAATAATAATTGTTCTTCTTGTCTATCTTATTAAACAATACAAGAGCTTACACTCTCATAATATTATCCTTATACCCCAAACGTTCTGATTCAACCTGTATATTGGGTAATATAAGTTACCCTATGTATGAATTTTTCAGTTTTTTCTTAGTTATTTCAATCAAGCTTGTATAATATACGTTGTTTGTAATACACATTATATCAAATAAAAAGGAAAATAAAATTCAGGAACGAAAACTTTTTTAATATAACCTCATGGGTAAAGCAAAGATTTAGGAAAAAACAATTAATGATTTAGATGTAATTGACTTTCAATTCATAAAGGAAGTGAAATAAACAATGATAATGATGATTTTATTCTAGATGATATTAGTTTGCTAACGTTTTCTTTTGCACTTGTCACTCTGTCACTATCGCAATCTGATATTGTGATTGTGATATCCTCATTATATCATATAATCAATATCCTCCGAACGTTCATCACCGTCATCGTCAACAACACGCATATTCTGTGCAAATTGTACAATCTTTACATAGAAATGAACATTCAATTCCCTCTTTCTTAAATGACCATTGCCACCACAATTACTGCTACCACAATTATAGCTACGCTACAAGCTCTTCTGTACTTTGTCGGTATTTTCCATATTGTTCATTTTCCGTATTGTTCAAACCCTAATCTAAGTCTCTGAATGGCCCAACCGAAGTTGATGGTAGACTCGTCCTTTACGTTCTTCAGCATCCTCCTCAGTTGAAGCAATGACTTTAAATTGCTTTTTGCCTCACTGATTCTATTTTTTCAAACATATGTACGTAATCTGAGTTTATCAATTTTTTGGCCGACATTCGGCAATGTTATTGATATCAACATCATCTACCTATAACATGTTTGTAATTATAATTTTAAATGAAATATCATTTTTTTACTCTCTTTATAAAAGAAATGTAAATTGAGTGTATTTCTATATTAATTATTGACTCTTCTTTTCATAAACCCATCTGTTTCGAGCGGAAATAACTTTGAAGACTGTATGATAATTTGAATCAGTTTCTACAAATTTTGCTGTTTCGCAAACCTCTTCTAATCGTTTGATTTCAGTTTCTCTTTAATATCGATCTCTCTTTCTTTTCTCCACATCACTAGATTGAGGGGCCACTCTACCAAAATTCTGACAAAATTTCCCGAAAACGTAGATAGAATTGCACTTTAACTTGGAAGAGAAAACCTGAAATTGTAATAAGACGATTGAACAATAATCGTTTCAACTGGAACAGATGATTGTAGGCGTCAAAGTTGACGTAAAAAATTCCTAATTCGCAAGAAATTAACTTTCACAATGATTTATATAAGCAAGCCTAGCAAACAACCATCGACTCAAACTCTGTCGGCAATTAGATTTAAATTGGCTTGATTACCTGCACAAAAAATGCGTTTCTCATTTGTTAGAATAGATGATAACTCGAGTATTTCTGATTATGCGTAAATAATATCAAATGTTTCGCGCGGGAATAACTCTGAATTGAAATTGCTTCAAAGGAGAAAAGTGGACTGTAATAGTTATAGCGGTTGAATTAAAATGCGAACTAAATCTCGAGATCGTACCTTACATATGATGCGCACAGCCAAATCACAGTATAAAGTTACTTCTGATGAAATACGACAGGAAAATTCCTTGATCCTCAGGGACAGTGAGACTGAACCGGTTGGTTTCTTCTGGTTGATTGGTGTGGTCGTTAAGTCATTCGCGTTTAACGCTGTATCATCTCGTAATATTATATAGAATGAATATGATTAGCAGGAGCTAAATATCATATTTATTATTGGGAGTTGAAAAGAGCTTAATGACGGTGTAGCCGTTGTAAGTTAACATTAGTGGTTTCTCGGTTAACCATTAAACGAATACTGTTCAATAGACAAACGACAGAGCACACGTGATCGATAAGGTATTTATTTATATTTTATCTATTGATTCTTTTGACGCGGAAATGATTGATTTCGATGCATTATCTTGAATGCAAATGAAAATGTAAAATAACTAAATTATTGAATGAATTAATATATTATTTTGATATATTTACAAAAGTGCGTGGGAACTCAACACCATCTTTCATTCCATCAGGTTGTAGTTAGTATTTTTATTTTCATTCAATATAATTTGCATTACAAAAATGTATTATAGACTCACAAATATTCGAATGATTGATTAGAATAACAATATTGAAGGGATAACTCAATTCATACCTACATATCTACGTCGCTTCCAGGTTTTCTTCATTTTCTGTAAAATTATATGGATAATGAGATCTTCTAACATATATTCAATGAAAAACATATTCTGAGCAATTTTTATTCAACAGTTTCTCGAAAAAAGTGAAACGACACCAGCTTAGCAGCATTCACTAAAAATCGCATTTCGGCATTAAAATTTCTCGCACTATTATTTTAAAAAGTTTCTGAATCAAGAAAACATTCTGTTTGTATGCATGTAAGGATACGGCTTCGAGAACTTCAGCTCATACGAGTTTCTTCTTTCATTTGAAACGAGTTTTGGGTAAAAAAAGTGAGTGGGGCGCATTTTGTGATCCAAAGCTAATAGTCTCAATTTTAAGGGTAAAATAAATTAATTTAAATCGACATGAACTTATTAGCAGCGCCTAGATCGAAGAAGAAACGTCTTAAACTATACACAAGATTTGGTTTGGAGTCTCTTCAAGGGATTACGGCCAAGTAGGATGATCCTCTGAGGAATAAAGTAAGAGTACGATTTGCACGCCACCTATTTGAGGTAACAAAATGAAACAATTTCCATATATAACTTTCGCAAAAAAAAAATGAGAAAATTCAATTCTCTTTTGCTCATATCACGTTACTGCTGAGTGGTGAGAGAATCTAACTTGAGAACGATTCCGTTTTTTACTATTACGTAACACCTGCAATTTCAGATCACTACATGCAATACTATTGATTTTGGACAAATTATTAGATTTTACGGCCAAAAAGTAAGGTTAGAGAATTTATCACAAGATATAGTTAAAAATATTGTGACTATCGTTCTGAGAACGTCGATTTGCATAATAATCCACTCTTAAAAAATGTCGTCCATGATTTAGCCAAGATATCGATTTTTAGACTTATATTAGCTTATCAACAAAGTAGCTATTATCAGAGTAAAAACTAAATTGGAAATCAAAATGTGCAGGTTTGAATATTATTTGAAATTGTTAGTGTTAATAGTGATTACATTCAGTTCGAGATGAATCTGAATCCAATGAATCGCTTTTTTGCTTATGCATTTACATCCTCTCTATATCACCTAGATATTTGTTGTTACTGTGTTTCAAGAGTGATAAACTTTCTTGAGAAAAGGTGTGACCTGCTTTCAAAACATATTCTGCTAATGTTGAATTTTCAACATTATTTTTCTTTATATGAGCAAAATTTTCTTCATACCTACTTAGAATATATCTTTTTGTTTAAACCACATAGCATTTTGAACAATATTCATAATCGACTTTGTGAATTTTGTCGACGGAAACTTTATAAAGGTTCTGTCTAAACGGTTTCTTAGCTTTTTTACATCTATAAGCGTGTTGTGTTCCAAATTTAGGATACAAATGGGGAATTTAATAATTATTGAGGGACGATAAGTGAATCTTCTGAATTTCATTGAATTATTTTGGAGTAATTGCTCTAATTTGGTCAATTCATTGCCTCCCAATTCCTGTTTTTGTTTAGAAATTCACTTATTGTATAAAATTTGTCTATAGCTTTCTGTAGTTTCTCAACTTCGTCGTTATAGTTTCGCTGGCTCAAAGTGGTATTTAATAAACTATGAAGAGACTATTGAAGGAGCTATTTTATAGTTAATTGGTGTAGCTAAATCCGCCGGAACTTAATACCTATTGGTTTGTGTAGGTCTGTTTCATATTGTTAATTCTGGGTGGATGACCATCTTCAATACTATTAATGCCAAGAAAAGTAAACATGTTATCCATTTCTACTTTGGTTAGCTATAAAGGAGTTCAAATAGCTATATAAATCAAAATCTTATATTGGCGAAAACATCATCGGCATAACTATGCCAAACTTTTGGGAACTGATTGAAATTGGATTTCACGGAGGTTTCAAGTTCGCTAAAAAAATGTTGAATAAAAAAGGGGGAAGTGGATTGCTGATTGCACATCCGCTTGTGTGGTCATGGTAGTTTTTATGAAAAGTGAAATAATTTTGCTCCATACGTAATGACTTAAGGATCACGTATTCCATAAAGTTTATATCGGGAAATTGATGATACGCTCACTCCGTCTTGATTAATTAGTGGAAATCAAACTCTCATATTTGTTTTATTTGTTATTCTTAATTTGTTTGCTTCGCTCACTCTGTCTTATACGAAAGACCGTTCGCTATGCTCACTTCGTCTTTCGCATAATCCCGTCTTAGTTGAATTAGTGGAAAACACCCTTTGTCGGGTGTTTTAAATGAAACGCGCTAGCTCTTTGTCGGGTGCCGCACTATGAGATGACACCAAAGCGAACATCGTGTTTTTCTATTTATCTGTACAATCAGCTAGATAGCGCAAAAGAAGACGCATGAAACAGAGCGAATATCGTCTAGTATTTCGACGGACCACTATGCTCGAAAACTCGATCAATAGTCAATGTTTAAAGTTGGTCACCTCTCGTAATCCAACATGTACAGAAAATCTTCACAAACCAAAACAGGTATACTCCGGCGGATTGGGCTATAACAATTATTCATAAAATAGCTTCATTCAATAGTCTTGCTCATAGATTATTAAACGTCCCTTTGAGTGGATAAGGGTGATTGTGTCTTTTCATAGTGGTATATTTACTGGACTTATCTTATGCCATTTCAGTTTCAGTAGGGCGGGAGCAATGGTCTGGGCAAAATTTTGCGTTCGCGATTGAAACACTTATTAGTTCGGAATTTCTGGCAGAGTTTCAAGAAGAAAACCGCCAGGGTCGTGATTGTAAAGTGAGAGCTTCGGACACAAAGCAATTGTTAGAGCAGCTGTCGAACAGAATTTACGCTGTCCACCCCTAAGACTCCATGGAATTTTGCATGTGGACCTCAAGTTTCATCCATATGAAGTGGCTGTTGTATCAATAAGCAAATTTGTTTTCGTGGCAACCAAAAGAATGTGAAACTCATCTTACTGATGGGTTATTTAAAGAATCAATTGGCATAATCTTTGTAATGATGTCAGGCATTAAAAATGAATTCAATAAGCACAGGTTCACTTTTTCATCCATAAATTCATTAGTCCATTTTTGAATGAACTTAAATATATACAATTCCAATGAGTAAACATTCAATAACATCAATCTTCATCAAATACAAAGGCATCATATTCCTTAGAAAAGCCTCATAAATGTTTTTACGATCAGGTAAATACATTGAATTTAATAACCTGAGTGCCGTGGAGTCAGATAGGCGAAGTTCGAGGGTGAGGCTGTCTCCAGAAGTAAGGTAGCTCTCAGCCAAGCTGCAAGGTCTTGGATAACGCGTCTCGTTGGCCAGTAGGGAATGATCGCAACTTCTGGGCACGTGTTCCCTGCAATAGCGTGCCAAAAGCGTCACGTTTTTCTTTCCACCACTTGATAACATATTGGCTACATTTGTGCGAGAGGCTGTCTTAGATTTATCCCTGCCGGTGCTGCTGAAACACGTGAAGATTTCCAAGAATACAATAGATTCTAAATTTAAAACAGTTATCATAAATATCACATTTTTATCATTTACATATGGACGGAACTTACTCCTACATAATTGGAAAACGTTTTCAATAATTACATGATTCTATACCAGACCATCTTTATATTCATGTTATAATGATGTATATTTATTTGCAGAAGGTACAATTTTCTAAGCTTGTTTACATAGGTGTTCGGAAATAACGTTAATATACTCATCTTATTCATAGCTCTATTTTACTGCGTACGGTCAACTCTACATCAAATCACAAAGAGCACCTTCCTTATGTAACTTTAGTCAGGGAGTCATATTACTGAATCAAATAATTGAGAAATTTAAGTCGATAAAACATATGACGAAAAAAAGAATACACTTGTTAGGCACGCCTATAATGAAAACTGAATTCGGTCAATACTATCAAAAGATATCCTTCAATATCATACTAAAAAATAATCGCGTTTATGTAAAAAAAATCAGTAGAAAATGGTGCTTCCAATCGAAATAAATCGAGGCCCACTTTTTTGTTGAGAAGATATAATTATTATTTTTGGAGGCTGACATAGTTGAGGAATCGTATACTCATTCAACTTTTTGATTTGTTAATTTTATCTTGTACCGTTTCGATGTCTGTGAAGTGAGCCGTGTAAGACCCAGCCTCACATCGACTTGGCAATACTGCGCTTCTAACTTAAAGCTTCTCACATATATTTCACATGAATAGGAAATGTGACTTCATTATAGGACATATCACTCTCTGATTGAATGCAATTTGTTTGTACCACTATCAATTTTTGAGTAGCATCCTGATGAACCCATACATTATACGGCTTGAACGAAATAGCACAATTGGAAACAATAAGAATTGACTAAACTACTAATAGATTTTTACTTTATTTCGATTACACTGTTGCGTAAGAAGAATTCAGCAACGATGAAACTTTCAGTGTGCATTCCTGAAGATGTGAGCTTTCATTTGATATCATACAAAATATGGCATCAACGAGATAGCATATTTAGAAAAAATAAAAACTGAGACTTCTCATACATTTTAATTTTACGAACCCATTCAGCCTCTCTGTGCAATGATGAATCATGTAATGCATATTCCGGATGATGTTACCTTCAATTTAATAATATACAAAATATGGCACAAGCGAGCCAGCATACTTAGAAAAAATTAAAATTGCGACTTCTCATGAATTTTCAGTTTTTTTTTTTAATTTCATTTTGCTTAAGGAATCATTCAGCCTGTCTGTGCAATAATGAAACTTCCAGTGTACATTTCTGAAGATGTGAGCTGTCATTTCCTTCTATACGGGATGCGGCCCAAACGAGATAGCATACTTAGAAAAAATTAAAAACTAGGACTTCTCATGGATTTGAGGCTTTTTTTCTAGCGAAGTTCAAGTGAGGCTGGGTTGTACACAGGCTCACTTTACACTCATAGTCTTCCGAAGATGCTTACAAAAATTGTATTTCAGGGCTTATCCTGGTAGAGGGATCTGGTCCCGGTAGGAAGCATTTTTCGACCATTGTTGATGTGAACTTTATTTCGAATAATCATCCGGCAAATACGATCCTGAAGTATATCAACGTTATTTCCGAACACTCGGTATTTACATGAACAAATGGTGGAAAGTTAGGTTAGTAGGATATATTAACCATTTTAGTTTATTATAATTTTAGTGTTCCCTATCACACAGCTGGTTCGCAAACTCGAACTCTGTATTTTGTGTGTTTCGGGATTGGTTCTTTTAAAAAAAATAATAATTAACAAGGAGGTTCAAGCACATCCACATACAAATATTATTATTTACTATTATTAACAAATATGCTTATTAGTAGTGTCATCTATTGGATAATGTCAAAACTCTCGGCGTTAACTTAATTTCACTTATGTTAGTTTCGGACAGAAACAGAAATTCAAATTTACAACTGCAAACTTTACTTGCTGACGATTGTGTTGTCATGAAGAGTCATCATCAAAGCGAGTTATTCAACCCAAAAGTCCATAATGTGTATACAGCGTGCATCGAACTGGATCGATCGACATCTCAAAAAGTTAAAATAGCATTTTTTGGAAAATTTGACAGCTGGCCAAAGTCAATGAGTACCTACTATTCATCCAAAATATTTCCGAGATATTGTTCCGGAAGTCGATGACAACTCCGTTATTTTGAATAACACCCTACAATGTTTGGATTCTACGGAAAATTCTAGGTACATTTCATTTATTATGTCCTATACCTAAATTCAACCGTTTTTGAGATATTTGCAATTTTAGAGAAAAAATTACTGATACCAATCCTTACGTAATTTACAGTTTCTTCATAACGGCTGCATATTTGGTAACGCGCGTCTGGAATTTTATAGTCAAAGCCTTAGCGCAGAGAAATATCCTAAAGAAAGTTTCCCATCTTGTACAGACAGGGTGCTCACAAAAAATATATATTTATCTTTCCTAATTATATGGCTTTGGTCGTAACCTTTAGCCAACAGCCTCTGGCACGTACAGCAAAGGTACAAAAAATTATTGAATTATTAATTCAAAAAATGCAAAAACTTTTTTCAAATCGAAACCCTCATTTGTTTTATAGTAGCCGTATTCAACACAAAACAGTATGGCAACTTTGTGTCTGGTTCCCTATACCTAAATTTTATCGTATTCCATTCATTTACAAAATACTAGTTTTCCACCTTTGTCAAGCGAGCGTTTCTAAGTTTAATAGCTTAAGTAAGCCATTGCTTATAATACGACTGTCAGAGAATGAAGAAATGTCATTCAGTTTAAAATTATTGTAAACAATGCCGGCACGGTTAAATTACACAAACGAAGATCATTTAATTTTGTAAATTATTTATGGAGAATGCAACAGAGTTATAACAAGAACGTGTAATACATTTGCTGCTCTATATCTCGAAAAACAATGTTCAAAATTTCTTCCTTGAATTTCAATCCATTTTTCGCATCGCATGCAGCGGAATGCTAGAAACCAAATTATTTATTGTACTCCAAACGAAATAATCCAGAACTGACAAATCAGGGGAACGAGGTGGCCATAGGAACGATCCATCATTCGCTATTCACTGGCCATAACATACATCCTGCAGAAAATTTTTAATTAAGAAGGCATTGTGGCGAGATGCGCCATCATGCTCATGAAAATGTTTCGATGTTCGACCAGAAATACATTTTCTAAGTAATTTCTTTCAAAATTCAGTAAAATATTTGAATATCCTCCACTTGAAAAATTATGATGGTTCAGTTTATGGTGTATAAATCTAACCTTTTTATTAATAATCCATTTTACGTAAATTTTGCTTCTTCCGTCCAAATGATATTATCCAAAAATGATGATCCTCATGAAACTTCTTCAGAATAAATTCTCCAAAATTCACACGCTTAGGGAAGTCGATGAGTCTCAACTGTTGAATCATTGAAAATGAATACGGGTATAACTTATGTCTTTGCAATATTTTGTTAATTAAACATCTTGATATTTCTGACTCTACAGGACAATGTCTTATAGAATTATTTGGATATGCCGCGAAGAATCCCAAAACGGCAATTTCATTATCGGCGTTTTTACAATTGACTCATTCTTTTGTATTGTTGCCTTGACGGAACCGGAATTTTTAAAGCTGTGTATTATTGGTTTAACAGTGTTTGCTGATGCCGGTGTATTACACGTTCTTGTTATAATTCCGTTGCATTCTCCATGAATAATGAATAAATAGAAAAGTCTTCGTTTGTGTAATTTAACCGTGCATTATTTACAATAATTTTGAACTAAATGACATTTCTTTATTCTCTGACAGTCGTACACACTTTTCCAGCCACGGTTTCTGACGTGTAGACTGTATACTACGGGATGGATATAAATTCAATACAACGATCCCAGCCACACTTTCTAAAATAATTCATAAGAATTAAGAGTGTGTTAGGAAGTTGCGATTAGGGTGCTTAAGAAACAAGGAAAGAAATGCTTTCAATGAGAGAAAAAAGAGAGAAAATTAATAAAATAATTTCTCGGATTACAAGAATAAAAATAGCGTTGTAAGGAGAAGATCAGAGAGCATATAAAGCTATGGGAGAAAATCTTTGGACGCCCGTTAATAAGTGAAAAAAAATTAAAATAGTTTCTTAAACTCTAAAAGTCCAAGAAAAAGTTGCGCTGCCAGGAAAATAAAGAGAGCGTTATAAAGAGGGCATCAGAGTGCATATTAAACAGAGTGACAAAATCGTTGGACGAAAGAAAATAAGAGAAAAAAAAATTAAAATAGTTTCTTAAATTCTAAACATCCAAGAAAAAGTTGCGCTGCCACAAAAATAAAGAGAGCATTATGAAGAGCGCATCAGAGTGCATATTAAACAGAGTGACAAAATCTTTGGACGACCGAAAATAAGAGAAAAAAAATTAAAATAGTTTCTTGAAGTCCAAAAATCCAAGAAAAAGTTGCGCTGCCAGAAAAATAAAGAGAGTATTATAAAGAGGGCATCAGAGTGCATATTAAACAGAGTGACAAAATCTTTGGACGACCGAAAATGAGAAAAAAAAAATTAAAATAGTTTCATGAACTCTAAAAATTTAAGAAAAAGTTGCGCTGCCAGAAAAATAAAAGAGGCATTATAAAGAGGGCATCAGAGTGCATATTGAACAGAGTGACAAAATCTTTAGACGACCGAAAATAAGAGAAAAAAAAATTAAAATAGTTTCTTGAACTCTAAAAATCCAAGAAAAAGTTGCGCTGCCAGAAAATAAAAGAGGCATTATAAAAAGGGCATCAGAGTGCATATTAAACAGAGTGACAAGATCTTTGGAAGACCGAAAATAAGAGAAAAAAAAATTAAAATAGTTTATTAAACTCTAAAAATCCAAGAAAAAGTTGCGCTGCCAGGAAAATAAAGAAAGCATTATAAAGAGGGCATCAGAGTGCATATTAAACAAAGTGGCAAAATCTTTGGACGACCGAAAATAAGAGAAAAAAAAATTAAAATAGTTTCTTGAACTCTAAAAATCCAAGAAAAAGTTGCGCTGCCAGAAAAATAAAAGAGGCAATATAAAGAGGGCATCAGAGTGCATATTAAACACAGTGACAAAATCCTTGGACGACCGAAAATAAAAGAAAAAAAAATTAAAATAGTTTCTTAAACTCTAAAAATCCAAGAAAAAGTTGCGCTGCCAAAAAAATCAAAGAGGCATTAAGAAGAGGGCATCAGAGTGCATATTAAGCAGAGTGACAAAATCTTTGGACGACCAGAAATAAGAGACAAAAAAATTAAAATAGTTTCTTAAACTCTAAAAATCCAAGAAAAAGTTGCTGTTTAAAATGCACTCTGATGCCCTCTTTATAATGCTCTCTTTATTTTTCTGGCAGCGCAACTTTTTCTTCGATTTTTAGAGTTCAAGAAACTATTTTAATTTTGTTTTCTCTTATCTTCGGTCGTCCAAAGATTTTGTCCCTCTGTTCAATATGCACTATGATGCCCTCTTCATAATGCTCTCTTTATTTTTCTGGCAGCGCAACTTTTTCTTGGATTTTTAGAGTTTAAGAAACTATTTCAATTTTTTTTTCTCTTATTTTCGGTCGTCCGAAGATTTTGTCACTCTGTTTAATATGCACTCTGATGCCTTCTTTATAATGCTTCTTTTATTTTTCTGGCAGCGCAACTTATTCTTGGATTTTTAGAGATTAAGAAATTATTTTAATTTTTTTCCTCTTATTTCTGGTCGTCCAAAGATTTTGTCACTCTGCTTAATATGCACTCTGATGCCCTCTTTATAATGCCTCTTTTATTTGTCTGGCAGCGCAACTTTTTCTTGGATTTTTAGAGTTTAAGAAACTATTTTATTTTTTTTTCTCTTATTTTCGGTCGTCCAAAGATATTGTCACTCTGTTTAATATGTACTCTGATGCCCTCTTTATAATGCCTCTTTTATTTTTCTGGCAGCGCAACTTTTTCTTGGATTTTTAGAGTTCAAGAAACTATTTTAATTTTTTTCCTTCTTATTTTCGGTCGTCCAAAGATTTTGTCACTCTGTTTGATATGCACTCTGATGTCCTCCTTATGATGCCTCTTTTATTTTCCTGGCAGCGCAATTTTTTCTTGGATTTTTAGAGTTCAAGAAACTATTTTAATTTTTTTTTCTCTTATTTTAGGTCGTTCAAAGATTTTGTCACTCTGTATAATATGCACTCTGATGCCCTTTTCATAATGATCTCTTTATTTTTCTGTCAGCGCAACTTTTTCTTGGATTTTTAAAGTTCAAGACACTATTTTAATTTTTTTTCTCTTATTTTCGGTCGTCCAAAGATTTTCTCACTCTGTTTAATATGCACTCTGATGCCCTCTTCATAATGCTTCCCTTATTTTTCTGGCAGCGCAACTTTTTATTGGATTTTTAGAGTTTAAGAAACTATTTAAATTTTTTTTCCTCTTATTTTCGGTCGTCCAAAGAATTTGTCACTTTGTTTAATATGCGCTCTGATGCCCTCTTTATAATGTCTCTTTTATTTTTCTGGCAGCGCAACTTTTTCTTGGATTTTTAGAGTTTAAGTAACTATTTTAATTTTTTTTTCTCTCATTTTGTCACTCTGTTTAATATGCATTCCGATGTCTTCTTTATAATGCTTCTTTTATTTTTCTGGCAGCGCAACTTTTTCTTAAATTTTTAGAGTTCAAGAAACTATTTTAATTTTTTTTCCTCTTATTTTCGGTCGTCCAAAAAGATTTTGTCACTCTGTTGAATATGCACTCTGAAGCCCTCTTTATAATGCTCTCTTTATCTTTCTGGCAGCGCAACTTTTTCTTGGATTTTTAGAGTTCAAGACACTATTTTAATTTTTTTTTCTCTTATTTTCGGTCGTCCAAAGATTTTGTCACTCTGTTCAATATGCACTCTGATGCCCTCCTTATAATGCTCCCTTTATTTTCCTGGCAGCGCAACTTTTTCTTGGATTTTTAGAGTTCAAGAAACTATTTTAATTTTTTTTTTTCTTATTTTCGGTCTTCCAAAGATTTTGTCACTCTGTTCAATATGCACTCTGATGCCCTCTTCATAATGCTTCTTTTATTTTTCTGGAAGCGCAACTTTTTCTTGGATTTTTAGAGTTCAAGAAACTATTTTAATTTTTTTTCTCTCTTTTTCGGTTGTCCAAAGATTTTGTCACTCTGTTTAATATGCACTCTGACGCCCTCTTTATAAAGATCTCTTTATTTTTCTGGCAGCGCAACTTTTTCCTAGATTTTTAGAGTTTAAGGAATAATTTTTTTTTCTCTTATTTCCGGTCCTTCAAAGATTTTGTCACTCTGTTTAATATGCACTCTGATGCCCTCTTTATAATGATCTCTTTATTATTCTGGCAGCGCAACTTTTTCTTGGAATTTTAGAGTTTAAGAAACTATTTTAATTTTTTTTTCTCTTATTTTCGGTCGTCCAAAGATTTTGTCACTCTGTTTAATATGCACTCTGATGCCCTCTTTATAATGATCTCTTTATTTTTCTGGCAGCGCAACTTTTTCTTGGATTTTTAGAAATGAAGAAACTATTTTAATTTTTTTTTCTCTTATTTTCGGTTGTCCAAAGATTTTGTCACCCTGTCCAATATGCACTCTGATGCCCTCTTTATAATGCTCCCTTTATTATTCTGGCAGCGCAACTTTTTCTTGGATTTTTAGAGTTTAAGAAACTATTTTAATTTTTTTTTCTCTTATTATCGGTCGTCCAAAGATTTTGTTACTCTGTTTAATATGCACTCTGATGCCCTCTTTATATTGCCTCTTTTATTTTCCTGGCAGCGCAACTTTTTCTTAAATTTTTAGAGTTCAAGAAATTATTTTAATTTTTTTTATCTTATTCTCGGTCGTCCAAAGATTTTCTCCCATAGCTTTATATGCTCTCTGATCTTCTCCTTACAACGCTATTTTTATTTTTGTAATCCGAGAAGTTATTTTATTAATTTTCTCTCTTTTTTCTCTCATTCAAAGCATTTCTTTCCTTGTTTCATAAGCACCCTAATCGCAACTTCCTAACACACTCTTAATTCTTGTGGATTATTTTATAAAGTGTGGCTGGGATCGTTGTATTGAATTTATATCCATCCCGCAGTCAACAGTCTACACGTCAGAAACCGTTGCTGGAAAAGTGTGGCTAACTTCACATAAATGTATAATCAGCCATGGCCAACTAGATTATCAAACCTAAAAACGCTCATTTGACTAATGTGGAAGACTAGTATTTTGTCCTTAACTACAAAATGCCAAAAGCGCGTTACGAAATATGCAGCCGTTATGAAGAAACTGCCAATTAAGTGAACAATAAATAAACTCATTGTCTTCGGTCAGCTGGTAAATTTTCAAAAAATTCCATGTTCACTTTTAGAGATATCGATCGATGCAGCTCGTGGTGAGACACCCTGTATAATGATACAGAAAATCAAAAAGAATCAGTCAGTGGAGCTGCCATCATCAGAATTACACTGTACTTACTTGCCAACTTCATCGGCCGGATTCAAGTTTATCGAGAAATCATTGTATAAGAGTACTAGGAGTCAGTATTCCAGCAAACATTTAACTTGCGGAAAAGGTGTGACCTGGCTCCGGAAATACCCGATGTATGCATCAATTAAAAAAACGATAATGGCCTTGAGATGGTAAATGTTCCGAATCAGTTAAAATTAAACAACCACCGAGTGGTGGCCCTTCATCTGTATCTGGTAAACTTTCAGTTCACCAGCGGTCGTTCCGGGAAGTTCAAAGTTGTTCCCATTGTAGGTGTTTTATGGTCTGGTCCTTTAGTGACTCTAGTCACAGTATGAAGTTTTATTCTCATACTGTGCTCTAGTTAAGGTAGTAACTATTCATGATGTCAATGAGTTAAAAATTAAAATGCATGATGCTTTCCTCAAGATAAGCAAGTATGTATTCCAAATTTTTTTATTCCAATTTTCATCAAATTTCATAATCTCTGAAGATTCATAAAGTAGGAATGCTACGCAATATGTTGAAACTATTTAAAACACATTGGCTGAGGAGTGCTCCTGATCGGCAAGGATGGAAGGAATAAAGGGGAATCAGTTAATTAACTTTGAAGTAACATATTCAATAAACTGTGTCGTCAAGTGGATTGAACAGTGGGGAATGTGAGGTAATACAAACAATGATATTGATATATTCATTCTCGATGGTAACTTTCTGGAGAATGTCCTATAAGATAACGAGAGGGTCAGCTAATCTTCATTTCCTGAAGAAGCCACTTACTTGCGAAAATACGTGGGCATTAATGAATATTATTTTTAAGGTGTTGGGTTAATTTTTTTTCTAATTTCACTATATTTCGCATATTAAGCATATTTATATCTCCTAATATACGTACACAGAATTGCGGCCCATTGGACAAATTTTGTGAAATTCGGTGATCAAATACCTAAAGGTTGATCAAAAGTTGGAGGTGACATTTTCGAAATAATTGTTGCGAAGAAAACAAGAAATTCAAGAATGATAAATTATCTGGATTAGTAGACCTTTGCAAAACCGCTGGTTTTCAAAATTCTTGGTTCCGGATGAATTCCACGTCACAATAGCACTATTCTGCCAATCATTCCGGTTGCATTTTGAGGACAGACTTGAGACTGAACAGGAACTGAATATTCTGATTTTGGTATAATTTGAGGGGAGGAGACTCAGCCCCCAAATGCACTTAGGTCACTAAGTTCGGCACATTTTGCGCCCCGTAGTCAGAAGTCTATTCCATTCCAGCAGGTTTGCCAACGCTGGCTTCCATAAGTTATTCTGGGAGCAGTTTTGATTCTCCGAAGTGACGGTACCTGAGGGATGTCAATGCAGGGCAATCCAGCAGTATGTTTGAGGCAGTTTCTTCCGTCTCTCTGTATTTTCTACATATAGGATCATCTGCGATGCTCATAGTATGAAGGTGTTTGCTAAGACGACAGTGACCGGTTAGGTTTCTAGCCATCTCTCTGATGGCTCTTCTGTTCAGAGAAAGGAGTTTCTTTGAAAGCCTAGGCACAGGCTCTTTGAAGAAGAGCTTGGTCTATTTTATACTTGGTGATTCTCGCCACAGTTCAGACCATTCTTTGTTATGTTGGTCCAGAAGGGCGTGACCCACGCAATTTGATGAAGAGTCCGACAGGGACTCCGGACGACCCTTGCCTGGCCAGAGAGTCGGCCACCTCATTTCCTTCAACTCCATTGTGTCCAAAGACCCAGATGAGCTGAACTTTATTTCTCCTGGTTAGTTCAGTCAGTATATCTCTGCATTCTTTGACAAGCTTTGATGTGAGTCTGGGTGACAGAGCCGATCGGCTGTCTGTGCAAATACATATGCCCCTATTTACATAGTTCTTCGCAGGTTTTCCATGGTACAAATAAATATTGGGTAGACCTCAGCCCGAAAAACCATGTAGTAAGCACCTAAATTCACAGAGATAGTGGTGATCTTTGGCATTTTTAGGTACACTCCCGCCTCAGAAGCCTGACCTACTTTAGACTCATCTGTGAACCATACGAGTCCACCTGGTGGCAGTGGGGTGAGAGTTTTGTTAATACAATCTCCTCTATCCGGTATGAGGATTTCGGGAGAAGTGAGGCATATAGTTGAAATTATGCTACCTTGCTTCATCTCTAGTATGAGGCATTTAGAGATTGCCTCAGTTAAAATCGCTGAGTGTACACGAGAGTAGTGCACTTTTGGTCCAGCCTTCCCTCATAGCCTCAGTTTTTACATCTAAGTGTAGGGGTGGTAATCCGGCTAGAGCTTCAATAGCCGACATCATACCGCTCAATATACCTACGCATGCAAGCCACTATAGTCGGTCCAGAGAGCGCTGTGATATACCAGTCCTTGTCCATGACCACCACACTACCGCAGCCTAGGTGACCATAGGTCTGATCACAGCGGTATAGATCCAATAAAAGATCTTTCGCTGTAATCCCCATGTGCTGTTGAAAGCTCTTCTGTACGCACAAAAGGACGTAGAGGAATTCCTCACTAGATAGATGTTTGCTCCAGGTCAGCTTAGAGTCTAGGATCACTCCCAGAAACTTCACCTACCCTTTAAGTTGCAGGATCTTGTCAGAGAAGGTAATCTCTAGCAGTGTGCCCAGCTTACGCTTTCTGGTAAACAGTATGTTTCCTGTTTTTTCAGGGTTGACCCCGAGCCCCTCCGTGCGACACCAGCCGTCCACTACTCTAAGCAGCGTTTTTTCAGCTAGCATGGTGTCCCCAAATGCCGTACGAAGGTGACGCCAACCGAGTCATCGACATAGGTTTAGGCATAAAACCCAGTCACTTTCAATTCCTCCAAGAGTTCATCAACTATTAGACACAACAGAAGCGGCGATGGGACACCTCCTTGTGGGCGGCATTTTATGGCGGTGGTTTCTACAATGCATCCGTTATGTTGCGCCTTCATCGCACGAGTAGATAATAGTATGGCCACCGGACTAATGTTGGACCGATTCCATGCTTCTCAGCAGCTGAGCAGATAAATACCCCCAGGCCGTATTCCTGTCGGGCCATAGCACCATCTATTCATGTGACCAGATGGAGCAAGGTCGTTTCAGTCGAGAGGCCAGCTTGGTAAGCGTGTTGACGATAGTGTAAGGGATAGGTGATTTCGGGAGCGCCGAACTTATTGTCTGGAAATTTCACGCTACTTAGTTTACTACCTTTGGTCAGGTGGTTGGTGGCTCTGGGACATAAGCCCCCCCTTGTGTTTTCATGTTTGAAGTGGAATTTTCAAGAATGGGTTTCCTAATGTTGGGAAAATTGATATCCCAAATAATCTAATTATACCTTCATTATAAGTAGATATGGTCGAATTAGTAAACGTTTGCGTCTTTTAAGATACACTGCTCATAAGTAACATAAATGAAAAATTCGGTAAAATTTGGAGCAGTGCAAGAGAATATGGTTTGAGCTACTTAAATTCATTATTCCTTGTCCCCAATGATTATATCATACTTAGAAATGAAGTTCGTGGAGAAGTGTATAGGTAGTTGATTTATTCATTCAAAAATCTACATGAATAGTTTCCGATGCTTATCTGTGTTGGCAATGGTAGGAGTAAATAGCTAAGTACCTACGTGAATTAATACTACCAGGTATATAGATAATAAAAGTGAAATCGCTCACAAAAATGAGAATATCCTAGTACAGAGCTTTGTGACATTGTGATTTTGTTTTCAACGTTTTTTGTGAATTGTGATGTAAAATTAAAGGTAATTCAAAAGAAGACAATATGACCGGTAACTTACCGATACAAAACACTTACAATTAATTTATTAAAATGCTATGGGCACATAATGAAAGGTTTATACTTTAATAATAATGTAATCTTCTTAACTGACAACATCAGCCTGTTAGTTGTGACTTTGTGAGTTGTGTTGTGGTTCGTGAGTTTGATAAGAAGACTAGACTAGAAATAAGGAGACCAAGCTTGAGTAGTGGGGTTGCGACACAGGATAACAAACTAATCAACATATCAGAACCTAATGTCGGCGGCTAGCCTTTGATGATTCTCAAACAGCGGTAGCCATGGTGTCACGGGTAGTATTACCAAAAGCTGTAGCTACTCGGTACATTTACGTAATATCACTTATATGTTACTTTTGTAAAAACAAAATACTTTCGCTTTGCTTGGGCTAAATGATACTAGATTATGTGAAGGTATATTAATGCAACTAACTCTTTTATTATATCTTGACTACACGAGAGGGAAAACTGTAATGTTCGTAGAAAATATAACAGATACTTACAAAACTGTCTTACTTTTACAAACCTATCATAGATCCCATTCCTCCTCTTCTTTTAGAAGGTGTTTATAGTTCTTGCGGTAAAGTCTATATTAGTGAACTGGGTCGTACACTACCAGTGTGAAATAATATGAGCGCCGTACAATGCTTCTTTACACCAGCAAATCTGCACATAAGTTGGACACTGATCATCAAATCATTTTCAAAATTACTAAAATCGTAGCCCGAGCCCCAAAATTAAATCAGCGAAAAACTGAAACGACAGGAATCCTAAAACATCCAAATAATCTAAGCAGTGACTCAGGATATTACCTTCCCAACATTTGGAAACCCATCCTCGAAAACTCGACTTCGCACATAATCATACAACGGTGGGGTCTAGTACCAGAGCAGAATCAACCAGCAGAACAAAGGTTGTGAACTAAGTAAAGACATTTTCACACCATCCATACCGTTACTTAAAGCATTAGAATCAGGCCCAGTTGAAGACTCAAGCCTAACCTGAAGATGACATCGGGCTGGTTGGCAAAATGACTGCATCGACTCTTGTTACTGTGACGCAGAATTCAACCGTAAGCCAAAACATTTCATGATTAACTGTTTGCGAAAGTTTATTCAAGATAATTCATCATTCGTTAATTTCTTTTTTGTTTCAACAATTATTGCAAAAAGTCACCTATGGCGTGTGACTTCCTTAAGTATTAGACTGGCCAATTTCACAATATTTTTCTCTAACTTAAAATGTTTCCAAAAAGTCTTGTTCAGTGAGGAAACTGATCTGAAATGTAATCGAACCATCACATGTGATACATCAGGAAGCGCAGAATGGAAAAAAACTAAAAAAAAATTGTATCAAAACAAAGTCGTATATGAAAGACCACATCCTAGTATATTTTGAAAGTACCACTGGTTCTAGTTACCGGATTATGAATACTAGAAAAACCTAGATAGCTCAGAATTGGGGGCTGAAAAGTTAACGAAGTGAATTGATTTATAAATTAATGTGTTATGTATGTTATGTTATGTCTTTCAAAATTACAGCATTAAAAAAATAAGATTCTGTTAGGGATCTGTGGATGGTCCTGCTTACACAGATACCATGAGTTATTTCCGTTAGAAACGAGTAAAATTACACACTAAGCAATTTAGACCTGAACATAATTGATTAATAAATTTACGCTATTCACGTTAGTCTTTTGCTTAGATTGCGATTCTCAAAGTCAAGCAGGAAAGCATGGAAAGCATAAGCTTCCTATGCGTTCGAAATCTATAATATTTTCTTGCACTTATTCAATCTAAAATCACTTCTAATATTCCATAACGATGATTACAAAAATTTGCAATGTTGAGAAAAGAGTTATGAGAATTGCAGATATTTCGAAATGAATAAATAGTTCATTGTGAGACTTGATTTGTGTAAGTGGTTCTTAACTTAGAATTACAGCACACACAATGAATTTCCTTATTGGTTTCCATTGTCTGAAGTGGAATTGTCTTCCGAAAATGTATTTGTATGAAACCATCTCAGAGATTTTCAATTTCGACTTTTCCAGCTTATGGCAATAGTGAAACTATGGAGTGGTGATAAAAAGAGCACTCTGAGTTGATATTCGGATAGGTAAACGATGACATCACAGAATCTATAAAGTCGGAACATGTTATACTCATTGTGCTCCTTTACTTTATCTAAATGGTCCGATTATCTCTGATGTTTATGTAAAATAGTAACCTGACGGATCATTCATAGGAGGCTCATTCTCAAATCCGATAGATTGCTCTTCTGAAATGTGGTGCTTTGCAAGTATTGCCATTAACATCGTTATCAACTGAATAAGTTTATGGAGACTTTGCCAACAGGAATCTGAATACGTATTTCGACAATCAAGTTGGTATATTCATTCGAAGAATTGAATGGCGTCCTTTAAAAGGTTACTTCTAAGATTTTGATAATTTATCTGGAACAAGAAAAACACAAAGTGCAAAGTTTACTTGCAGGCAATTGTTTCGTCATACAGTGACATTATCAAACCGAGAAATCAACTAGGTTAGGAATAGAACTGTGATCCTTAAATATGCTATAATAGTACAATGTACGGAGGCTGTACTATGATTCGGGGAGGGGGAGGTTATTTACAACATAATTAACAATCGGTAATATCAAGGTGACCATTTAATATTGAATTATTATTGTCTTCAATATGCTCGAAAATTTCTAATGATTTCAAAATATTTAGTTTTTTATCTTTTCACAATTGACAGCATGTGAACTTTGCAGATCATGTAAATTCAAATTTTTCTTCTATTTTACTATTCTACATATTGGAATGAATTCACACCAAGTAAACGCCGAATCCATAAAGATATTTTTTTCAAATAGATGTATCCAAAGCTGCTTGCGCGCCGAAAAAATGTTCAGCGATCTTTTAACTTTTTATTTTTAAAGTGGGTCCATTCATCAATATTAAGTTCACGTTTACATATACCTTCTTCATAAAATAGCAGCAAGAGATCTTGCCTTTAGTAAATTTGAACAGAGAACACCACTAAAAAGAACCTATTTCCCTGCACTGAGGGAGCCCTTCAATTTTTAGAATGGTCATTCCCTATTCTACTGAATATAGCAATTTATTTCCCAAAATACGTATTTGATTCCTAAATATTAATGTAATGATAGAATGCATTATTTTTATTTGATGGCACTATCTTCATTAACAATGAATCGAAACCTTCAAAAATGACAAATTGAAAATCATTGCGTATAAATAACTCACAATTTAACGAAATGTACTTGTCAGTATGTAGATTATGTAGAACGTAAAAGCTAACATTTTTTGGATAATTTGAGTAAACTCAAAGACGAGTATTGTACAAATTTGGTTATAAATTCTATGAACTATTGGGTTCTAACAAATTGGATCGACATTCCGATTGTATAGTTCATTTCATTCTCAGTGCACCGTGTTTTTATTTGTTACTTTCGAAAGAAAATGCCACCGGAAAGTATGGTTCGGTACTTAATTCCCAATAGACGCGACAATATATATTTGAATTATGATTGATTAATTGATTTTATTTGATTAACGAGATTCATATCATCGCACTAGTCCATTAAAAGAAATATTTTACTTGAAAAAAAATCGGTAACGATAATCATATCTGGTGTAGGTATTTGGGTATCGAACAGTAGTTCCTATATTCGCGACTTTTGACCGGAAGCGCGAAAGAAGCAAGAAGGGGGCAAACTTCTAGTATTTTCGATTCAACAGATAGACGATGGACCACTATATGTGTTTCTTGACGGAGTCTTCTCCGATACAATGACTATTAGCACTGGTGTTTCACAGGGACCTGAATCGGCACCAACTTTGTTTCTGATCCTGGAAGTGACCTCCTGCCGCGTCCAAAGCTTTGCAAAGGAAGTAAGACTTCATACAGCATTCCTATCTTGAGCTCCTATATGAAGCAAGAAGATGACAGACATAGGTCAATTCATTGAATGAAGATTAAGCAAAATTTTAAAATGTGAACCTAATAATTTAGAAGATTTGAATGCTACCAAAACTCAAGCTTGTAGTTACTCCAGTACAAGCTGGTTAGCCCTTTATTGTCAAGCTCGAGACCTTCCGAACTTCTTCCTACCAAACTTCATTTTTTTAACGAAGGATGGAGTATTGGAAGTATGTCCCTGGGGTCCCAAATGTCCAAGTTTCAAGAAAAAATCCAATCCCTATCTCCTCTACCAACATTCAACCGCTGGATCACACGATGTTCTACGAACATTATAGCTTTCTCTCGTGTAGTCAAAATATAAGAAGTGTGTGTGAAGTGATACATTTTGTTCAAACCTCCGTTATTACAAAATGAAATGTCACTTTTAGCACTTATCACTATTACTCATTAAATTGGAATGAAATTTATAATTTTCAGTAATAGTATTCATACAGTTTGATGACAGGACTCCTTACAGGACACTGTCATCTGAATAAACATCTACACACATGTGAAGGAGGCGGACGAAACTGCCTCTCACATCCTAGCAGAATGTCCAGCACTGACTGATATGCCACTTGAAGCCATAAGAAATATCAGTTCATGCAAAATATTAGCCTTCGTCACTGCCTTAGGCCTGCTGGATTGATTCTTGTATCAAAGGGCGCACAATGGACCCAATCAAGTGGTCTAAGTGCTCCGAACTTGTCCGTCTCCGTTTTGTTTGATTGATTGATTGCCGTTTTGATTGATTGATTGATTGATTCATTAAGTTTTAAAATTGAAAATATTTACAAAAATGCACTTCCAAAATTTCGTTCAAAAACAAAACTTTATATTTTAATTACAAGAAAAAATAAGAATGAATTTTTATTGATAAAAATAATAAACTAGTTAATTAAACTATTTATATAATATTAATAAATAATTTAGGTTTGTTAATGAAAATATAATTGATAAAAAAATAAAAAATATTCCAAAGCGTTTCTGCGTTTTTTTCAATTCATAACTTTGAATTAAAATTATAATTTTCAGTGAAATTATTCATAAATAGTATTTTAAAACAAGAATTTTTCACAAAAAATCACTTTTAAAATGTCAACTGAAAAATCTGAAAAAAATAATTTAGTGCTTCAACAAAACTTATTTTACTTAGATACAAAATAAACATAAATTTTAATAATACTGATTAAATAATTAATCAAGCTATTTAAATAATAGTAATCATATTTAATAATAAAAACATAAGAGCTAATTATAATTAATTAATAAATGAAAGAATTTCTGAATGTTCCCAAGCGTGCCCAATATTTTATTTATTCCAGTTTATATATTAAAATTTTTTTTCAACAAGAAAATAAAATTTAAATAACTTTAAAAACTAATAAATTTAACTGCATATTTTAATAATAAATAATGAATTCATACTTTTTAATTATTTAATTAATAAAACAAAAATGAATAACAATTTCCTACAAATCATTTTAGAATACTTCATTTACTAATAAAAGTTACACAGCACCAAACCGTTTCTATAGTAACCACAGAACAAGTTAACTTCAACTTCATTATGAAATAGACCAATCAGACACCATCATTTTTGAATAAATTTATTTGGAGTCATTTAATCTCTAGACCCATTTAACTGCGGTTCAATTTTTGTCATTTATATTGCTTGTAAAAAAAATTGTTAGAAAATGCCAAACTTCATTATCAATAAGATTCTTTTTTGTTGGCTTCAATCTGAATTATCCGGGAAATAATCTAGCCGTGAAACACTCTACCTATGAATTTAAATAAAGATTCTTGACCCAGTTATGAATTATATAAAAATTCTCGGTGAACAGGTCAAACTAACACATATATTTATTAATTTCATCTTCACGTACGTTTCGGTCTCACGACCATTATCAGAAGACTAATTATGTCTAAAACGAGATGACTTAAAACCAATTGTATAAGCACAAAGCGTCCTTTTCGCACCAACTGTAACAGTTTCGATTATTCGTGTTTCTGTTCGTTTCGGCGACGTGGGCATTTTTTATTGAAATTGGTGCGATAAGGACTAATACAATTAGTTTTAAGTAATCCCGTTTCAGACATAATTAGTCATCTGATGATGGTCGTGAGACCGAAACGTACGTGAAGACGAA
Source organism: Endomychus coccineus (assembly GCA_958510875.1). Classification (NCBI taxonomy): domain Eukaryota; kingdom Metazoa; phylum Arthropoda; class Insecta; order Coleoptera; family Endomychidae; genus Endomychus; species Endomychus coccineus. The sequence goes on from OY294069.1 coordinate 110,557,857, forward strand.
AATAATAAACATATGTGTTAGTGTGACCTATTTCCCGGCGATAACTTATATATCATATAGAGTTAAATGAATTTAACTATCCAAATAATTTTTGCGCTTCGCGGTCTCGGGTTTTTATCAAATTGTTGTGCATTCAACTATTTTCCAAACAAAATCATGCTCAAAATATGTTGGATAGTTTAATCTATTAAATTTATAGATCTTAATTCAATATTTGTGTATTTATTCATAACATAGAAGTTTAGCCAATTATTTCAAAGTTACAGTTGTACAAAAGATGTTGTTTGTATTTCGTTTATGAATTTGTGTTTTAAAGACAGAATCTAGTGAATTTTCAGCCTCGACCTCGAGTTCGGCTAAAACTTAACTCTCATATGCCATTAATTTCAGGATGAGCATTAATCAAGTACAGGTATTTAAAATGTGGATGACTGCTGATACGAGGGTGGTCATGTTCGAGAAGATTATGTTGCTGTGTAGAGGGTATTCAAAATTATATGAAAGACTTCGAGCTTTCTATACGTCGCTTTTATTGTTGGAAGTACGAACTTTTGGATAAGATTTCGGGTCCTTGATGAATGCGAAATGTGGCCAGCATGACTTTCCGTAATAATTGATCATGATCTGAACTGTGTTACAATGTGATCGAAACAAAAGATTTGTTTAATTTACTCTTTAATAAGTTAATAAAGCAAATCGTATTTCCTATATTGTTCATTACTGTTAATTTGTGACTCATAGCTAGACTTCTTGAAACGTTCTGCTGAGTGTGGTATTGCAGGGCTGGATTGATAAGAGTTTTCGATGAAAGCTATAATATTAGAAAAAGATGAATATGTTTGTTTAATAATAGAGAAATTGTCTATTTCCATAATTCCTATTCCTTTATTTTTTCTAAATTTTTTGTGACTGTAGATTGAAGAAAATTGACTAGTAATTAACATAAAAATATTTTGTGTAATTCTTACTGCTTTATTATTTACTGAGAATTCATTTCATTTTCTTTGATTGTTTCCCATCAAATTATTCGGATAGTTTTTCCATTTCTGATGTAAAATGACACATTTTACAAGACCAATTCCCAATGTAATAAGACCCATACCAAGACCAAGATACTGGTGAGATTAGAAGACCAATACTGCTGGAGTCTAGAGTCTTTACGTTTACTCATCGCTAAGAATTACCAAGCTATGGCCTACGAATATGAATAATTTCTCTTGGTGCCCAGTTTCGGTAGAATTTTCACCCACCTAAATTCGAATATGACAAGTTTCAATATTATAGAGTTTTATGAAACTTTGGTTTGACCACTGATTAGATTTTGCTTATCTAAGTAGGATCAAACTTGATGTTCATTTTTCAATCGCTGGTTGAATTCTACTCAATCACAAAATCATACACACACACGGCGCGCGCACACGCAAGCAAAAACACACACGTATGTACAGACGCAAGATAAGTTGTGGAGAAAGGAACTCCTGAAAGATGCAGAATGCAACTAATATATACTGTGTCCTGTGTGAAACAGAAAGATTAATTGTAATCTAAAAATACCAATTTCATTATCTAATATTTCATATCCATAATTTGAAGCTGTCTTGGGTTTTCTGCCCAGTTTTATATTCGAAATAACTCAAAAGTATGGAATTGCTGGAAATTATTCACTCTGACATATGCGGTTCTATGAAAGTGATGGAATCAAATGGTAAAGATAATTTCTTTTGCCGGTGACTTCCAGGACGAAAATTCGTTTTCTGAAGACAAAAGACGAGTCTGTGAAGACCTTTAAGGATTTCAGCTACTGGCCGGAAACCGAAGCCTACAATCTGATAACGGAAGAGAATACGTGAAACATGAATTCCATAAATTTCTGAAACTAAACGATATTGAACGTCAACCTAATACAATCCGGAACAGAATGGAATATTCAGAAGGACACTTATCCAAATGGCCCGATGTCTTTTTATCAAGTCGGGATTACTGTTACATCCGAAATCGGTGTCCTACTTGCTGTTGAGGATATTTAGAATTCTGTTCAATGTTAGTCATCGTAGTTATTATTCTAATAGGATGGCAATAACCGATCGCTGACAGCAAATGTTTATTCCTTTGTTATTTCTATGTCTATCTGTCTATTCGGCAGATATTATAAGATATATATTATTATTGATTAAAGGGAAACGTTTTGAAATTGTGAGTTTGATAACATGTTGTGTGACACGAGGTGGAATGTTTAGTGGGTATATTTGAGGTGATTAAATTTGGACTCAGAAACTCCCACACCAACTTTGAAATGTTATAAGCCCATGAGGTTTCAACCACCTCACAAAAAAAAAGCATGAAGAATGACCTTTTTTCGGGATACCCCGAATAATCAAAAGGATATGGATTGCGGCAAATAAGAACGTGAAAGTGTCACTACGTGTGTTCAAGCCAACGGATTCGAATATTTTATTCTCGGAGCTGAGGAAGATACGAATGTTGAGATCGTCGGCAGAAATTAGGTTGAATTGAATCTGATATGCCAAACATTTCTAGGGTCATGCATGAGTTATGATCAGCCGTTTGTAACTTCACTTAAAAAAATGTATTAAGAAAATACAGCAGGGATTCAGCTACTACACAAGTCACAGTAACATTTAATGATTACAGTTCATTGAGTTAGAATATATAACATTAGGAACGTGCTGTTTATTGATGATGAAACACTTTTGCAACAGTATGATAAATTCGTGATAAACTCAATGAGTCCATTCGACCATCTACATAATGTCCAGATTAAGTGCGCACCATTAGTAACTTCTTAATTTTTGCAGCTACGACGTAGTTCATTTCCGCTTCTACATTCCTGCTAATATCAAGAAAATCAACATTAATACAATGTAATAGCCCCACCATATCCCATAGTAATAATCATGAAGTTATGTATTTCAATTGTTTTTGAACATCGTCTGAAGATGGCGTAATAACGCTGTAACTCGAGTAACGGAAGTTACAAATAAAAGTGATATCAACATAGTATTGTTTAATTTTACAATACGTAGAAAGGAATCAAGTTGTAAGGACATTCAAAAATAACTCAAGAGGCTATGGCAACAAATGACATAATTTATTATATTAATTTTGAAAAATATGGTACACCATTTACTTATTAAAACATAAAGCAAAACAACAAATGTCTTGAGGAACGAGGAGTTTTCATCTTAAATAGAATTAGCTGGTATAAAATAAATACATTTTTATTCTCTTTGTTGTTTGACAATTATAGTGTGTACCGTATTTCTTTGAATTTAGTCCTTCAGGAAATTATCACCATTATTGTCTCCATAGCCTCTTAAATCAGTTTTGAATCAGTTTGAGACCTTACAACTCCATTATTTCTCATTTCAGCAAAATATTAGTTATCCTTAAAAATAGGGTTATTTTGTTCAAAAACTCAAAAATGCGATTCATCATTGTAATCAGCGGAAAAAACATACTAGTTTGCCTACTTATTTGAATGACATCGTAGCTACAAGAAGAAAAAAGTTACCAATGGTGCGTATTTAATCTGAATGACACTGTGCTTTAACACCTCCCTGCCTTCTAAAGGTACTTCGATTATATTCTGATTTTTTTCTGTTTCCGTTTGCAAATGTTTCTTTTCTTGTATATTACGGACATAATTATTTCCATGGTCGGTGTTCATCAGAAATCTCGTCTGTTGTTCCACCACGAAAGATAGGCGGACAAGACTAGGTCAAACTAGTCACCCCTTCACCGTCAAACTCGAGACCTGCCGAACTTCTTCATACCAGACTTCATTTTTTAATCGAGCATAGAAGTTTTGGAACTCTTTACCTAGCATGGTCGTAACCTATGCCTATAACCTTCAAACCTTCAAGAAAAATACGAATGCTTATCTCTTCTCCCTAATATTCCACTGCTATGATTGTCGATATGTATGTGAAATTGCGGAATGTCCATAGTCCTTAGTTTATTTCTGATATGTTCTAACTGGTGCATTAAAGTACGAAGGTAATCTAAATATCTTGAAACCAATTAGATGGAATTGTGCTGAGATTTTTTGTTGGTATCATGATTTCCGGAAGTTGAATATTTTCAGTTGTTTTGGTAGAATTCCGATGTCTTGAGATCTTTTTAATTGAATATGGCTATTTTCGTGTATTTTGAATATACAATATAGTTTTTAGTAATATCTTTCTATTCATCACATTGGCTATTACTGATATGTACATACTTTATCACTATATTATAACGAGCCAATGTTTGGTGTCCACTGTTTGGATTTTTTCCTTCTGTACCTGGATTTTCAATGACTTGCAAGATTTGTTCATGAATCTGGCTAAAGAGATTTCCCATGGACTTTCTTCATCAAGAGTGACTTATTTGCATTGGTTAGCGGATAGACTAGTACTTGGTATTCGGATGAATGATTTTGGGTTGGAAGTGCATATAAGTTTAGGTGATGATAATTAAAAGGAGATTCCATAATCAGAATCTCTATAATAATTACGTTTGATATATAAAAGACAGGACATATAAAAAATAGGACTTACGAAACGATTATCGTATTCATCGAATATGGCTGGTGGTGTTTGACTGATTGGTATTGCTTGGTACGACCTGATCATCCTCAGTTATTTCCGTCGAAGCGTAAGAGTTCTGAATACTCACTTAACTATAGAAATAGAGGAAGTTATCCGTGACCGACTCTTCGTAATTCCTTACCGGCGGCGCCTATTTTATAACTAACGAGTCTAAAATAGGAAGGATCTATTTTGAAAAATTACAGAGAAAATATATAATCAGGTAGTTGCTAACTGGTTGAAAGCTCCACCAACACCGATTCAAATAATATAAATCTATAATAAGGACACATGTTTATCTTGCAATTATTATGTGCTTCCTGGAAATACCAGTATGAATGAGGTTCAACGGATTGCGGGAACAGCAGATATAACGACGTAACTAGAGTTTGTATTATTAATATGCATTTTCTGTTTGTTGTCGTTGTCTTTATCTATCAAATTGTTGTTGGGGGGGTTTGTAATAGGTAATCGATTGTTGTGGATGTTCAAACTTGTTAGATGGTTGTTTTGTAATGTTTGATTGGTATATTAGGTTTTCGATTAAAATGTGAAACTTCTGACACGTGATTTGTTGTCAATTTAGGATTAAACATATTAGATGACGGTAGTGATACCCTATAATTATAATTATTATTCATTCTTCATTCAACTATAATTTTATTACGAATTAGCATAGGTTTATAATTTCGATTATAATATCTATCTATGTTGTAACTCTACCACCCTAAGAACCTTACATCACATGGTGATCCTGCTGAGGCCCTTAATTAGGTGGGAAGTTGAGTTTTTAATGGATATGGTCAAACAGTAGTGAATGCGATAGAATTTCGCAAAATAGGGAAATTAAGTTCTAAGCACGTGAATTTCAATTTCATCGTCTAGTAGGAAGCAATTCAGGTACCAACTGATATTAGAGTGATTCTATATATTATCACAATCGCAGTATGGCTCATGGTTGTTCTAAAAATACGAGAAGCCTATCAAAGAGGCTTAAAAAGGGACGTTTCCAGAAGCATGGTGATAGTGCAGCCGAGATATGTGTAATGCGAGGTTTATAGTGACTACATCGAAAGAAGACAGAAGAAGAAGAAGAAGAATTCATTCAATAATCAACAGTTCGATAATGAAATGATATTTAGGACCTGATATGTGATTTTTGCTGTTTAGCGTAAACTTCCAAGTAACCGTCTTTTAGATAAATATTTTGGTAGAGCGCCGAAAACAAAATCTTTATATTTTATTTATCATGTAGATATCATTTATAGATTGCTTATTTTTATATAATGAAGTAATAAATGAACATCAAAACGTTCAGTAACTTTAATATTGATTACTGATATTTTTGACACTAGTATGAGTAAGTTATTATCGGGACATGATGTAATTTACATGGCTTCTATTGTTATAAGTATCAGTTCTGATGTCTATGGTTTGGGAAAATACCATACCAAGTTCTCAAATTATAAAGCAAGTATTTCAGCAGAAGCAAAGTGTGTTTTGAAAAAACACGTCCCCAGAACCGAGAATATTAAAATTGAAATTAGGGATAATATTTTGAAACAGTAGTGAGATTCATTTGCTCAATATATACGGGTTTAACAGTAGAACAACAATATCAAGTGAAAAAACTTTATACTTCCGTCAGGGATAAAGTTATCAGGTCTTTTTTGGTTCTTAAGGTGCCATATCAGGTTCCGACTTCATACTTAAAGTATATAGTCGCAAAAATATTAGACGAAGATTCTGAAGGTATTGGACAAGGAAGTTCAGATGATTCAGAAGTATCAAACGAATCAGAGGAAAAGGAAATCAAAATAGCTAAAACAATGGCGATGTCAGCAATCGAATTCTTCAATTTTGCAAGCTACCAAATGAGTTTACGGCTCAACTGACGAATTACAATCCTTTTTGAATGCTCTGAACCTGCTACAAGCCAATTCCGAGAATCAAGAGCAAAATGCAGTCGCATACATTGGAATCAGACTCTCAGGAAAGGCCCGAGATTTAATTTCGGATAACGATTCTCTTGCAAATATCATTGCAAAGCTGAGAAGTGACATTCAAGTGGGAAGCTCACAAATGGTATCAGCTGAACTACTTCCTTTGAGACAGCAGAACAAAGATGCTTCTGAGTATGCTTCAGAAATAGAAATTCTTTTACAACGCTTGAAAAGAGTTTATATCAACGAAGGAGTTCCTGTGCAGGTAGCAGATTATTACGTTACAAACGTAACAGTGAAATCGTTGAAAACAAACAGAAATTCTGACATTCAACCTCATAATGTAGTTTAGTATTTGCCAAGAGGCAGTAGCAAAATTCATTAACTTTAGTGCTGACGTGAACAGCACAACAGTTTTAGTATATTTCAGGAAGCATGATAGCTCCCAATCGAATAATAGCAGATGATATTATGATCAAAACTATAAAGACCTAATAGGAAATCAGACTCAAAGAGGTCGAAACACTCTAAATGTCAGGTACTTCAATGAAGATAATTCGGAAAACCAGGTAGACGTGCAGATAGGTCCCGCAGGAAGGTCGTCGTAAGAATTTTTAAATTTGGATCGATCACTTTCGAATTTTGTGGTTTTCAGCAGCGAAATGACGGGCATGAAACAATGATACTTTTAGTAGATACAGGTGCAGATATATTGCTTTTTAAAACAACTTGTAAATAGGGAAAATGTCATTTATATCAAAGGCGTTACAGAAGGATTGACATTGTCGATAGGAACAGTTGAAACGCAGCTTCATGTTCGAGATTATGCTCTGAACCATACATTTCACATTGTCGATGAAAATTTTCCTATTCCTTCGGATAGAATCTTGGGTAGAAACTCTATTACTAAATATCAGTGTCAACTGAATTACGATAATTGAACAATTACCTTGAATTACCAACTTATAACAGCCCAGAGGAAAATTCATTAATAATTCCACTGAGGTGCAAAGTAATGAGAAAAGCCAGCAGATTTGAAAAAACTAAAAATAGGTTCTGAATAAAGAAGTAGCACCCGGAGTATTTATCGATTCATCAATTGCATCAAACTCCAGTCCATTGGTACGAATATTGAAAACAATACTAGAAAGTGTCACCATAAAAAATACTGACATAGAAACAGAAAGCCCATTCAATTATTTTATTTATAGTATAGAAACTAAAGCAGGAGATTGGAAAACTAATCTCATGACAGAACTTGATCTAAACTTTCCAGAAATTGCTAAAGAAGAAATGATCACTCTTTGTAAAGAATATCCTTCAAATTCTGACAAATTAACCATAAACAAAACACTGGTAGAGGCAATTTTTCAATGCTCATCCAAGTTCAAGGACGATAACAAATTTTAGTTGGAATAACCTAATTTTAATGACCAGATCTTTGTGATATCTTTCCAAAATTATTGTTGTCAATTTTACATTAACTTCATTAACTCAACCTTATAATTCAAAATTTATTCTTCCTTTATCAGAACTAATGTAAATTCAATTTGATTAAATCAAGCTCTTAGAAGTCAAATTAGTTTCACTATAGATTTTCTACTAAGTACGATTCTTTGTTAATTTGTTGAATTAAGTTTTTTTTATTTTTGTTTGTAAATAAAGATAATTGTTCTTAATTATAATCCCCTAGAGGAATAAATTAAATTGTTAAGTTGAAACTCGTCTTTATTGTCTCTAATATAACCATCAACATTTATCCACTTCGTGATGCTGGAAATTCTCGATTGAGGACTCTTTCGTATCTTTTCGTAAAGCATTTGGAAGCATTGAAGACAGTCCTATTCAATCAAGAATCAAATGATAAGTTTCATTACGAGCCCTGAGGGTAGTTATTACCCTGAGTTAGTTGCGGTCATTAGAAACACACAAGGTTCCTTCAAAACCTTTTAATTTACATGAAATTTTCTTCTTCTATACCAAACTCATCGCATTTTCTAAATATATACGAATAGCTAAATCTAATTGTGACGGTAAATCGCGAAAGAATGTTTGTAATGCTAAATTGTTGTATAGCTTGTTTTGTACATACGCTATCATCATCAATAGTTAACATTAATTTAGTGTTCAATTTCTCACATCTTGCATACTCATACCGAATTGATATGAAGATTCTACAGGCTCGGGTTTCAATGACATGAGATCCTTCATTGAACTATCCCCGTTTCTTTGATCTGAGAAGTATTGTAGTAATAATTATTCGATTCTTGGCCAATTAGTGGTAACTTCACGAATGCCAATCAGTATTCTAACCCTACCTTCTAGTTCTATCGTGGCGTTATGAAGCAAAAGTCGTACCTCTCACCAGAGTGTACATGAACTCTGCTGAAACATGCGTTCAAGGGCAATCAATCACATTTAAATAATCTACTAACCTAATATTATCAAAAATATGAACTTAAAGATAGACCCTTGTAACAGTCTTTGTCTTAGCATAAACATAAACACGGCGCTGATGCCTTCGCCATTACCTATGGTGTCGAGCAGTTAATTAATAAATCAAGACGGATCTTAGATAACAACTATCGATATGCCAATACGCTTGACTTATTCCTCACTGAAAATCCAAATTCCTATGGAGTAAAAGCCCGTGCATCATTGGGAAACTATGACGATTCACTCATTACTACGACTTGTCTCTATATTACTCCACGAACCAATCCAAAACCTCCACTCACAGTTTGGCATTACAACTCACTCGACTCGGATGGTCTTCGCATGCTTTTTTCTGAGTTTCCTTGGAGAAGCGTATGTTTTGAATCAGATGACCCAACGCAATGTGCCAGAGAGATCTCGGATATTATCAGGCTAGGAATGGAAACTTACATACCTCATACCAACAAATCACCGTCATGTGGTGAACGACGCTTCAATAAAATCTGTTCTAAGATCCGTCGATTCAAAACAAACCGCATACCGTCATTGGCGGTGTAGCTCATGTCTGTAGAGCAGAACAGTATATTATGTTGGGGCCAGAAATATCTGCAATGACGCAATAAACGCTTCGAAAGAGGCATATACGCCAAAATAACATCAAAGCTAATAGAATTGGCGAATAACTCCCTTTCGTTTTGAAATTTTGCGAAAGCAATTTGTAGGAATTTCACATCAAGTTAATTTCGTGCCCTAACCAAACATGACAACACATCGGCTACTATATATAATAATATATAGTAGTCATTGAAGCGTACGTGGATGATGTTCTAGTCATTCCTCGAATTGTCCCAAGAATGGACGTATTAGACATTGTTCTGGGAAATTCCTTAGAGGATAACGGAATATTTTGATATAAAGTGTAGGGAATCATCATTTTTGTTACAATGAATAACAAATAACCTCTCATATATCATAACGGTCCATACGACAAAATTCACTTTACAAATAATAATCAATTTTTTTTTACAAATAATCTGAGGTCCCAATCCACCCTATAGCAAAATTTAGATGAGATATCAAACGATGAAAAAAAGATGGTGTTGATTAAAGTATAGATTTTTTTTGAAAATAATTATCCTCTAGCTGATTCAAATTTGTTGGAAGTATTAGAGTAAAATTCTTCTAAATTAACTAGTTCCATCGTGAACTTATATTCGTGTGATTTCCAAATGAATAATTATCAAGTTATTATCAGAGCATTATATGATTTAATTTATAATAATGAAAAATTGAAAGGAATACAGAGAGAATTCATCTTCCAACATGAGCAAGGCGCTCACGGAATTCGCATTCTCATTAGAAAAACTATGGTTATGCTATCATTGGCGATATGCCAACGCAAACATATTTTCCCTGCCGTCTCTCCGAATAAGGCTGATTCCACTAGCTCTCATCATCAAATTTATTCTTTTTCTCTTTGCAAAGTCTAGAGCAATACAACTCATATTACAGAAAATTATAAACGATCTTCCCTTTTTGAGGGATAGATTATAAACACAAATAACAGTTTCGCTAAACCTACATTGAATTATTGATTAGTATTAATAATCTTACGGCGGCCCTAGTCTTCTAAAATTGGGTAGCAACTCTCCTCAGCTAAGAAAAAGAATATTTACAACCTACTAATTATGGCCGTTCATCTACAATTATTGACTAGTATTAATAATACTACGGCGGACCCAATATCCTAAAATTGGGTAGCAGAACTCTCCTCAGCTAAGAAAAAGAATGATTACAACCTACTAATTATGACCGTTTATCTACAATTTGTAGACTACAGTTGCTACTGCTATAGATATGTCGGCAGTGAATTGTAAAACAAAGCGTTTTATAAAACCCCTACTTTTTTCTAAATGACATCTACATTCTGACTGACATGTTTAGGCCGTTTATAAAACGTCTAACACTTTTATTCATAGTGAATAATAACATCTATTTCACATTACCGGGATCATGTTCAGTCACTTTGTAAAAGACTGCATAAGAGTTAGGTATTTTATATCTGTCCCGGAAATTCGTTGTAATGTTAGTAAAAGTGATGTTTGGAAGAAGTTTTTTGCTAAAGATAAGAACATGTTGGGAGAAGCAGATGAATCAGATGATAGCAATGAAAATGTTGTTGATGAAACCTAATCTAACCTAACCTAACTTGAACCTACCATTTCCTGCAACTGATCTATTGTATACTAGCTCCAAAATCTAGTCAAGGTTGAGTACACAAATATGCAAGCCTTGTCGGTGTAATATTTATGTAGTTCCTCATAATGTTTCATCATCAACATTTTCATCGCCATCGTCTAAGTCACTTGATTCTCCCAACATTTTCTTCTATGTCACAATGAAATACATCCAAACATTACTGTTAACTGACATTATAACTAATTTGCGGGATAGATATAAAATGCCTAACTCTTAAGCAGTCATTTACAAAATGACGGAACATGATCTAGGCGTATTGTACAATAGATGTTATTATTCAATATGGCTGAAAATCATTTAGAAAAAGACTGGGCGTTTTATAAAACGCCGACTATAGTAATACAATTTGGTATACTGGATTTCTAATAGGTGAATGAGGGCGTATCTTTAGTATAAACAGTGTTCGGTATAAGTGTGCCGATATTATAGACCATAAGTATCAAATAAAATTATTTACTAGGAATGTTTACATCTGTAAACTTCACATTTTAAAATTATTTTGATATGTACAGAATGGTCCATATACATCCTACACATCCTAGGATGTCAATTTGCGGAACAGCATGCTTAATAGTGGATGTGTCGATAGTCCCCACATCCATATCATATTTGAATACCAATAATACATCACCTCCTCTTGAAAGTTTAATTTGCTGAAAACTTCTATTAACATTGTATGAATTAGGAAATAGTTCACTTGATGCGACTCCTTCAGAAAGCCACGTTCGAGAGATGCCAATAATATCAAATTCTTAATCACTATCCTTGAGGTAGAACTGAGTAAGTTTTGAGTTGAGAGCTCGTATATTCTGATAATAATACTTTATTATTTTTAGAAATAATCGAATGAGTGCTGATATTTTGAGCAGTGCTACTATGCCCCGGGGTAATTATCTTCACTCGTTCAGAATCTGAGTAATTAGAATTGGCAGAGGACGCTTTGTAAAAGAAAAGTCTTCACCTGGTATTAAATAATTATAGTTGTGATGTTCAAACGACTACTCTCCTTTGGTCAAAGAAGATCCTCACCATTCTTCTATCCAAATCATACCTTCATTTTGTTCTTTTCTAAATGAACGCTTCCCTTCTAATTATATCGACTGGAATTTTTTACTCACTTATAATGATGAGAATGAAGCGTGCGAGGAGTTCTATAGATAGTATACTCTATCTTTGATGCTTATGTTCCCTTATGATCAAGTTCCATGCTAAACCCGCCATATAAAGTCCAACATACGTAGAGAGGAGTATCATTTTAAAACACCTAAATTATATATACAAATTTTCGGGAAATAGGTCACATTAACACTCTGTTTTATAATTTTCGTAAACAATTTCGTTCAATCGTGTTTCTCTTCGTTTCGGCGATGTGAGCATTTTAGTTGAAATTGTTGCGATTTGGAAGCTTTGTGTAATGCAATTAGTTTTAAGTAATCAAGTTTTAGACGTATTAAGTCTTCTGATGATGGTCCTGAGACCGAAACGTACGTAAAGACGAAAATGTTAATGTGACCTATTTCTCGAGAATTCTTATATATAATTCATACTGGGTCAAGAATCTTTATTACTACAATCTAAATTTGAAAAATGCAACTCTCTCTTTCATATATCTCAGTTTAGACGTTTTAGAATTCTGATTAAAACGAAAATCCGTATTACATATACTATAAGAGGTATAGAAAATTCAATAAAATTCAATATCAAAAACTTTTGGTATTTTGTACAAAAGAAGAAAGGAGAAATTAGGATTGCAAAAAAACTATCTTTAGATGAAATTGAAATGGATGATCCTTAACCTTGAGCACATCCTTTTTTCCAGAGAAATGAAACAAAAGTATTATCTGTCCTTCGTTTTTAAATACAGGAGATGCTCCTAAGGTCAACAACCATAGACCAATTAGAATTTTATGCAATTTTACAAAGGTATTTGACTTGTATAGACAGGCGTGTATAGACAATCAAATTTATCCATTTGTCGAGAATCTCAAATCTACAAGTCAACAAGGTTTCAATTTCCACAAATCTGATGTCTTTTGTACAGTATGTTTCAAACATTTTGATAATCAAGGTAAGGTAGATGTATGTTATTCTGACCTTAGATCATCAAATTCTGGTAAGTAAGATGAAATCTGGATTTAGCGAAAATCTCCTTAAATTTGCCTCATATTACTTTTTTAGCAGTATAAACAGTGTCACCTACAATGGTTTCTTTTCACATGGCATTAAAGTAACATCTGAGATACCATAGGGCTCAAATTTGGGTCCATTATTGTTTTTATTATTTATTGATTACCACCGTAGGTCCATTAGTTGTAACTACCAAATTTTTGCAGATGATCTTGAAATTTACATGGATATTGAAACTACTTATGGTTGTTTCATTCTTCAACGGGAAATAAATAAGATCAAGAATTAATGAACTCTATCGAAATATTTAAAAATGCGAGATTATGACTTATACACGCAAACTTGTCCCACTGTTAGATAACCACACGATTGATAATACATCTATCAACAGATTTTATAAAATGTCTAATTTTGTTTGACACATTTCTAAGTTGAAAAGCTCCGTTTTGTTCCAACAATTGCCAGAGAACTTATGTATACTCATACAATTGAGTAATTAAATCATGCATTTATTCGTTGTAGACTGGAGAACTGTGCCCTGGTTTGGTGTCCATATTACCAGTGTTAGAAGCAAACACTAGAATCTGCTCAAAGCAAATTGTATAAACATTTATATTACAAAAGTGATGGTATATTCTCCAGATGAACTATAGAATACTGAACCATCAACTTCGCAAAAACTCAATGATGAATTAATAGAATATAATACTGTCAATGGTGATGCCTATGTTTTCGAGGTCACAACAATAGAAACCATGTGATCCAGATTTTATGAGAACACTTAACGAGGTTTGAGGGAGTAGTCACAAGATTACGGGATAGTTCACTAAGATTTGCACCAGCAGTTCAGTCATACAAGAGATCCTATCAAAAAATTTAAGTTCCAGTTTTATAAATGGCCTCTACATCTTATTTAGTCACATGATTAACATTATAACATTATCCTCATGAAGAACTATTATATATGTGTTCCATCACAAAAGACATTCACGGCAGACATCTAGCAAGATTAGTCTAAAAAATCTGTGATCAATCGATCACATGACTCCCCTCACTCGTAGAAACTGAAAATATATTGAAAATTATTAGAAACGGTTGAAGTACGGTACTTATCTGCTTTCAGGGGTGGCACATTGACATGGAGAGTTTTTTCGAAATCCCATGTGACTTTTCTCTTCTTTTGAATGTCAAGAGAGCAAAATCTCATCAAGATGGTACCTATATACTAAACGAGGCGTGAAATAGAAATGTGTACATATTTCGGAACCACAAGTAGACAGTGACTTTTCTACTGTTTTGAAGGCCAAGAACTTTGTAAAATTTCATCAAGTTCGGTACTTATCTGTTTTGGGGGTTTTGAAGTAGTTAATTCTACATATGTAAACAGTAATCTCACTCTTATTTTGAAGATCAATTAGCGTTCGATAAACCAATATTCGACATCGGAGAGCGACTGATAGAAGAATAATTTTAGAGAAAGTTGTTATGTAGGTGTGGTTTTCGGCAAGCTAGGTGTGCGTTGAAAATATGAAGTGAGAGAAAGTTGAATAATGGGTGATTGATTGATGAATCCACGGTCTGAGTGAATCAGATAGTTCTGGTGAGGAAAGCAGATGTCAACCTCCTGGTTTATCTGGATCTTTTCTTTTTGAATTGATCTATTAGAGAGGACATTTTGAAATATCGAATTTTGGTTTACCTTCAGCGCAAACGCTTAAAGCGAAGATTTTTTCACCTTTTATTGCGGATCGAGCGGTTTGGCAATTGAGTCGGCAAAGAACAAAACTTATGGCGTTTAGGACCCCTAGAAACTTCACTTCCATTGTATTTTTTAACATGTTAGTTATAGTTATAGTAACACATCTTTTTTTTTTGTTGGGAGGTGGTTGAAACCCATTATGGGCACCTTATTGTCCTGTTACATCCCATAAGGTAGTGCGGGAGTCCCTGAGTCCCGAACTTAATCACCTCAGATATACCCACAAAACACTCCACCTCATGTTGTAGGCTCGATCCTGCAACCAGGGCAGTCTCGATGACACTTGGGCTTGACAGCCCATTGTATCTTGCCACACCACTTTCTCGTGCCATCGGAATAATTCCGCAGTCGCAAAATTCGAACCCGCGACCAGCAGCCACAGTGATTAGAAGATCGATTCTTCTACCACTGAGCTACCTGGCCTATCTTGAAGTTACTTGAAAGTAGATTTTGGGTAAATTGAATTTTCACGCATTGTCGAATTGATTTATTCTGAATATACAAATGAACTAAAGTTTTGTATAATTACATGTAATTATACAAATTCGATTATTTATGGTAATCAAAGTATAGTTGGAACAAAGGAGATCTTATTCCAAGATTTCCTCTGTATTAGAAATTATTCAAATGTGTTTCATGAAATCTATGGAGATTCGAAGGGCGTAGAGATATACATAGATGATATACCTGTTTGGGCGGAAGGCAATTGGAACAGGTGTGCAGACGTGCTGAGGACAAAAATATGCTTTGCGGGTAGGTGGAGTATCGAAATACCTCCGTGAGTTCGGGACCGGGTCGCCGAAATCTTGGCATAAGACGTAGGACATTCCGCGTTTCGGTTGTGAGGGAGATAGTTCAATTTAATGGTGGAATATTTGACCGCTTCGCTCAAGAATAAAAAAGGGTTTGAAATTAATATGGAAGTGTACCGGCGAAAATAACGAGAATATTTGTCAGAGATCGAGGAAATTACAAATTGTGATGGAATCGTGTTCAAAAATAGAGATGAATGGTAGGCATTTGTTCACAGTTCCTTTATAGGGAAGCGAGTCACAACGAGATGGATCTGTGGTGTTCACATACTTGTTTTTATCGATACTCATTATTTTATCGTTGTCTATTGCGATTGGTTTAGATATAAGATTTTAATATTTATTTTTATAGTAGCCTAAGATAAAAGTTGATGTTACTAAAAATATAATTATTTTAATCTATTTCTCAACTTAAATATTGAATCATCTCGTGAATTCATGATTATGAAATGGGAAGTTATAAATTAATATCAAATAAATGGTGACCCTGACACTATTAATTTGTATTTGGGGATACCACTATCCAAGGAATGAAACAGGCAAAATCTTATTGTGTTTAATATGTTCCTGATGTGAATTAGATTGCGGTAAGATTATAATTACTGAATTAGAGATCGAAATCTAACAACAATATTCAAAAACTATCCCGAAATACTGGTTTTAACTGAGTTCCTGATTTCACAAGAAATGTGTTGAGTGAAGAGGAGGCAGGTTGAGGAGAAAAGAAACCTCATTTATGCAAGTTACACTAGTCTATGTTGAGATAGTTATCAAAGATATGTAATTTATTAAAGCTATGTCATCAATAAACTAAGTTCATTATGAATTATCATTATCATTATCTTCTGTAATCTAACTGGTTATGGACCCCAAAATATGTTGTAGAAAACTAATTTATGTGCACGTTTTTTAATTTAGCTAAGATGGCGGACTACTCAAACGGAAGCTGGAGCCACTACCTAATCTTGAAAAGTTGGAAAGGAGGTTAAATTACCTGGAAATTCCAAATGATGGATTGTTTGTGAGAATATAATCTTCAGAGTAGTGTTAATGGTTATCCGGTAGAGGATAAAACTTTGGCGGATGAGAAACCTCGACGGGATGAAAAGGTTCTGTGCAAGATTGACCAAAATGCATTTTCGATAATGTTGTCAATGCTGAAAATGCCGAAGAAGCTTGAACAGCTCTTGATTAGCCATATGAGGATAAGAAACTCAATCGTGATCAGGGATTCTGCCTTAATATGTTATCACAAATCGAACACGTCACCCTTGAAGAAACCTTGGTAGAAACGGAAATGTTGTATTTGCAAGAAAGAATGTCATCTTCTCCGTGATTCTCAAGACAGATTGTCTGAATCTGCTCTGCACAATGCTAAAAATGAAAAAATTTGTTTTCCACAATGTAAAAGATGAAATCAGAAGTAAACTTGATCCCAAATCTGAATCTTCGAATTTCGTGGGATACAGTGGATATATATGAATAGGTTTCGACTCTTTAATCCTGAAACTAATAACTCCAAAGTTTACCAGTACTTTCACTCTCATTGACAATGTTTCTTGTGTATTAAAATTGACTATTTTTAGACGTGTTGATCATGAAAGATAGTACCTGCCTATCTATCTTCTGGACGATGAGAAGGAAATACAAAATCATGAATAATATGATATTGTTGCACCTGGTGATGGAGGTGCTTCTACTCTTGAAGATGTTATCTCTGATGGAGATGAAACTCCTTGTATTACTGGTGATTTCGGGGATATTGAATAAGCCGACATTAATCACTACGATTCTTCTGATCATGCCGAAAAAGGATCTGGCGATGATAATGGACCAGAAGATAGTAATTACGAATCACGCTATTCGATGAGAGATAGAAAACCCAGAGAATTTCCTAATTTTGTTACGTATTTGTGTAAATTTGATCAGATGGAAACTTTACCTTTAAGACATTTGAAAAACTTGATGGTTTTGTAAACAGTGCTAACTATCCATCAGATCGTAAGTCATACATCAGATTTGTGTCAAATAAACTGACGGTTCGGTCTCCTGGGGATGTTATGAAGAAAAAACAGTAGATCAGAACACGACAGAGACTGAGCTGAATGCTTTCACCGAGGCAACTGAAGAGGCTATTGATATAAAAAATTTGCTTCAGAGATCTGAATAATGACAACCAAAGTGGTCACAATCTTGTTATCAACAATGTGTACTCTAAGAGGGCCAATCATATAATCTGAAATATTGTTTTGTTAGGAAGTATATTGAAGATGGAAATGTAAATTTTTTTATATCTCAACTGATGACAATATTTTTAATAAGCCTGTTGGAACCAATTTGTGTCATTAAAGGAGAATATTGATCGATTAAAAATAGGATACCTACAGTATGCATTTTTCAATACAAATACAAAACCTAAGAGAAGAAACAAGTAGCTTCCTCTTTATGACTATAATTTCGGCGATTCCATAGTTGTTTCTGTTAAGTATTTGTGGTATTTACATATTTACAGACTTGCTTTATCTATGTTACGTATTTTATCTCTATCTGTTGCGATTGTTCATAATATACGATTTCAATACTCTTTTTATAGCAGCTCAAGATGAATCTTCGTGTAATTTTATAATTATAATAACTTTTCAACTTCAAAACTAAATAAGAAATATTTGAAAATTGGTAACATTTATGAATTATTATCCAACCAAAGGGGGAAAATGGTAGTGTTTGAAATTGAAAATTTGTTTTCAATGCGGATGTGTATGTGAGGGATGATTCGAGCAGGCTATCGATACCGGCGAAAATAACAAATATCTGTTAGAGTAGAAATGGGCCACACAAACACATATGCTCATTATTTCTTCTCACGACCATCATCAGAAGACGTAACAATGTTTGAAACGGGATTTCTCAAGACTAATTGCATGGAGGACAAAGCGCATTAATTCAAATTGTAACACATTAATGTTTTAAATATAGGGATTCTTGATACATATCCACATACTTAACACATTACTGTGTTATTATTTCAATTACTCTTATTTATATTTTTTTGGCGACATCGGCATTTATAATTGATATTAATGCGATGAGGACGCTTTGTGCTTGATACAATTAGTTTTAAGAAATTCCGATTTAGACAATGATTCGTCTTCTTATGATGATCGTGACATTGAAACGTACGAAAAGACGAAATAATAAGCATATGTGTTAGTGTGACTTATTTCTCGAGAACTTATATATAATTAATGTAATCATAATTATCATCCTTGATAATTTGTCCATTTGCCACGTTTGTATTGACTTCTAAACATAATTTTATAAATAGTTATCTTGAATCAGGTATTACGTCAGATCTTGAGGTATTGCTTCTGATGAATAGCGGAGTAGTGGATAACATCATACCCTTGAGCCTCCATTTCTGATTAGAATTCAATATGATTGATGAAAATGGTTGAAATCTCAATAATATCACATCATAAGGGCCTTGAAGCTGTAGAGTTTGTAAACGAGATTGGTATTGTTATCCTCTATTTCCCAGCCTATTGCTTACATAATGTTCAAACTTCTGAATTCTTCCATCCACTTCCTACTTATTACATCCATGAAAGTAAGTTTTTATACCAGAACCAGAGCCCAGGGAAGATGTTTTTGAAGATTGGGAGAGAGATAACTTCCACATGACCAATCGCAGCAATCGGGAAGTGACCGTAAATCAGGATCACCTGTTCAGGAATCATCACAAGGATCATACAATCACAACTCATCACCAGGACCTTTTAAGTGAGAAAACATCATCAGTCTGTGGCATTCCAATAAAAGATATCATTCTTTCTCCTCCTTTAATTGCAATAGTTCCTGCAGGCCAAAAAAAGTGGTAGGAAAGAAGGAAAACAGGATATCTGAACTTTACACCAGAAATTACAGGATGGCAGAATAAGACAAGCCGGAAGCTAGCCAAACTAAGATAGTAGCACACCAGAAATGTAAAAAATTAAGTTTTTGTTGCAAGTCAAAACAGTTTAGATGATGAAAATGAGCGTGTCTGTGAAATTATGCAAGATAATTCCTTCGATGCAGCGTGTATTTATTGAGGGTATAAATACACATAAAAACATTTAAATACTTTCTAAAATGTTTGGAGAACCTAGATGTTCCAACATCATCTGCAGGAAATGTCACAATGTCACGCATTGATAATTGACAAGTATCCAACATTTGATACATCTGCTGAGGAGATGGTTGATCAATGACTTCATCGTCTAGCTCGTTTCACTTATGAGCTCACGAGAATAGCGGAACAGCTGTCTGGAAGTAATAGACGTGTTCTTACTGTTCAATCTAGAGAACGAAAATGATTTATATTGATACTATCACGAAATATGTTGTATTTTACTTTGCATTGTTTTGGGGCCGTTATCGTAGTATTTCCAACTGTTTCTCCGTTGACTCTTCGAATCTCCAGATCTGTATTTTCAATTGTTAACAACATTATCAACGAGACATCTGCTTTCCGGCAGATGCTGTTGGAACATCTAGGTTGTCCAAACATTTTCGGAAGTTATACCCCTCCCGGAGAAGGTTGATCAGTGACTCCATCGTCTATCTCCTTCCCCTGATGAGTACATGAGAAGAGTGAAACAGCTGTCTGAAACTAGATGTGTTATCACTGTTTAATTTGGAGACCCAAAATTTTGTCTAGAGAAATGTAGACCAAATTCTCTGAATCTGTTAGAGATTCCTGTCACACGTGATGGGTTCAAGGAAGGAGATATGTACCGGAAGAGAGTTTACTGACCCAGCTTTCGCCAGACCAAGCATGTAATGAATTGTTATCTATATGCTATGAGCAAATACTCTTAACAGCTCGAAGGCAAGTTGGTTTGGACAAGAAACCAAATATGGTGCCAACTAAAAGATAAGTGGGGATAGACTGTCAAACACCACAAATAAAATAACTAATACTGTAATAACAATATGTCTATGGTTTCGATGTAAGATATACCTGTCACGCGGACTGGTAGCAACGTGATGGGTTCTAAAGGAGGAGATATGTACCAGAAGAGAGTTTACAGACCCAGCAAGGGGCTACTGGATAGACAGTGGCTCTCGGTCTGGCGTGGTTCCCCCGGTATGAGGCAGGCGCAGCTCACACTAGGGAGTTCTCGCCTGCACTTTCTAAACCCCTACTCTCTATAAGCAGGAGAGGTCTAAAACTGGAGACAGGACCCCTCACAGGACACTGTCATCTGAATAAACATCTACACACAATGGACATTGTTGAAGACCTAGCTTGTAGTAGATGAAGAGAGGATGAAACTGCTTCTCATATCCTAGCAGAATGTTCAGCACTGACTTCTCTTAGGCTACAATACCTCGGCAGCACTCATATGCTGCTTGAAGACATACAAGATATCAGTCCATGCAAAAGCTTAGCCTTCGGCACTGCCTTAGGCCTGCTGAACTGATTCTTGTATCAAGGGGCGCGCAATGGACCCAATCAAGCGGTCTAAGTGCTCCGGACTTGTCCGCCCCCGTTTTGATTGATTGTCCGAGCCAGCATTCGCATGACCAAGCATGTGATGGAATTTTATTTATATGCTGTGAGAAAACCCTCTTAATAACTCGACGGCAAGTCGGTCAGGATAAGAAACAAAATCAAGGTGCCACCTAAAAGATAAGTAGGGATATCATACTCCAGAAATTAAATAATTAATACTCTGATAATAAGATGTACATGCTTTAGGTGTATACTTGTTGTAAAATCAATATAAAACTTTTTAAAGTTGGAGAATTTTTATTATTCTCTCGTACAGCCTGCAGTGTGCCAACATCTGTGGTAATTCATTTGGGTCAAGTAGGGCGGTACAGCACTCTAAAGTCACCCGACTCATCTCAGGAGAGTGGTTAGGATATTTGAAATCTGATACAATGTGTATTTGATTATTTCCCAATCATTTATTGGCTGCTGTCAAGAATCCAATGATAATAACATGTTGTATATATTTTACAGCATAATTTACAGTTGATTATACAAAATAGAGCACCAAACTTTTTTAATAAAATCATTCCTCATTATATGTTTCATACACGCCATTATTTTCTTCCTAAACTTCGTAACCCTCCTCAATTGTTTCTCAGTATATTATTGAAAAGGATGTTATGAACTACTGAAACAGTTTTTTGATCAAAATTTGAAATCTAGTGGATATTGTTGAGAATAATGGTAGGGACATAAGGCAATATTTTTGGAGTCATATCGTTTGGATATTCATGACGGGAATGGAAAACAGTTCATTGCAAACAGAGGGGTACAACAATGCATTTCGAAGGTGATTAAATATTTATTACATGATGCTAGTGACGGCTGGCGTTCGTCGTTTTCTAGAATTCGGCGAGTCGGAAAAAAAAGGTTATTTATTAGCGACTTTGTTAATGTATCGACATCAAGATGGAACTGACCCAAACAATTACCTAAGAAGTTGACAAATATTCTGAAGCCTAGTGGTCTGTGTACTAAAAAGTATATGTGCCCACTACATCCCCAATTGGCTCACTGATGATGCTGTAGTTTATTAAAATAGTTATTAATACTTTGCTAACAGATTGTACATTTTTATTCTATTCACATTTTACTACTTCAAAATGTATAGGTTTATAAATACTTGGCTCTTGAGGTTTGAAAGAGAGAGTCAATAAGATTCAATATAGAATTGTTACCAAACTTGATGTAAAAACTGGTTTTATGACAGAATTATTGTATTGGTTGTGAAGCATTTTTTATACTCAACCCTTAAATTCATGTTGTTGCTTTTTGGCAACATACCACTAATTATTCGATTGGAACGCACGAGAGGACAATTATCGCACTGCTACATGGCGTGTCTGTTTGACTACATATCTCCCAATTACAAGATGCGTACAAATCTCTGAAAGTGTGGCGCGTAGGAATGACAAGCGACCATTTTGCTCATTAGGCAGGTCTAATTCGCACCGTTTGTGTTGTTCAATTTCAAAAAGTAGTGTATTTGGAGAGAGTCTTACTGGGTGATGTGAAAATTGTGTTTCGAGTTCTGGAAGGTATGTATTATGCATATGTCATGTTGTTTGGCGAAAATATAAGAATTTTTTGTAAAATAACCTTACTTTTGTTTTGTTACCGATCGGCAAAACTATGCATTCTCCGCGTTTCATATTTTTTCTGGAATGTTGCTGATTTGCAACATCATGCATTTATGAGTGGTATTCTACAGGTATTTCTTTTTTGTTTCATTCTAGAATGAGCAAAAATAAACCACTAACTGAGCAGGAACTTGCGTCCTATTGGGAGAATTTCTCTGGTCTGAGTGATGATGGATATGATGTAAGCGATGCAGACAGTTTGGAGGACCGTTCCTTTATACCTGAGAGTGATAGTGATGATTCAAACCATGATGGAAGTAACGCAACACTAGAAGTGGAAGAAATCGTCCAGAAGTTCGATGATGATGACGATTTTCCATTGTCGACCTTTTCGTCTGCCAAACAGAAGAAGGTGCTAAAAAAAGACATTGACTGGAAATCAAAGTCCTTGCAGTTGAATGAGGATCAGTAACGCTTTTATGGGGATACTGAGTTGCAATGTGAAAACGCTCCCTAGCAAATGTGGTCGTCCGAGTGCCAGCCTGGAAAACGAATTGAAAGAAAAAAGAAAAAGAGGTCCAATGAAGCACTTGCCGCCTATGGAAGTTTGTACTGACCAAATGGGGCACTGGCCAGTCCTTCAAGAAGCCAAAATGAGGTCCAAGTTTCCAAAATGTAAAGGTTTTATGCACACCAAATGCGAAAAATGCGGTGCAGATCTTTGTTTGAATAAGAGAAACAATTGTTTTAAAAACTTTCAGATGTAAGTCTCTTACCCAGTAATACATAATGTTGCCGTTTGGCAACAAACAGTTTTTTGTGAAAATAAAGCTAAAATACACGATTTTGAATTTTTTCTCCATTTTTCCCGGATTGAAACCGATGCAAAGTACAGTATTCATGATATTTGGGATTTATTTAAAAAAAGTCATGCATTTAAGGGTTAAAACAATAATAAATCCTTAGAATTCATATTCTGAAAAACGAACACTGGCATATTGCTGGTGAGGTTTGTGAATGAGTAAAATTTGATAACAGATCAGCATTTATGCGTGTTGAAATTAAGAAAATAAATAATTTAAATTTAATCACATACTCGCGCTCGTGTTAAACAATTGATTAATATAGATCTAGCTCGTTCATGTATTGTTATGATCCAGTGCGAATGCTGATATCTTCTTGTTCGTATGAACTTTTCATTATTAACGCAACGAATCGTATATTTTAGTTGAGTCTTGAAAGTGTATCTGAGAAATTTTTATGGGAATAAATACTCAAAAGTTTGAAGTAGTTTCATATGAGAAAGTATTATGATAGTTGAATAGACACGGAAACATATTCACATATGTGGGTTAACTTCATAATGTATCATATACTACTCAAACATGAGTATATGAACTTAACTTGGTTCAAGTTTTCTCCATTCCACACAGATTCTTCGCTAGAACATATGATCAGTTAAAGTAGGTATATTACCCCTTCCATCACGGTTAGACGTAACTGCAGCTTCTGTCATTCTGCCAAAAAGTATGAACACTGAGTTTGAAAATGTTGCTACTGACCCCATATAACTAAAATTTAGATCTAAAATAATATAAGATTGCAAGTCGGCAGTATATTAAAGATAGTGAGTTTCGTTTTTTACGGTCTCCTGTAAAATCAATAATATGTTAATCACCACTCTACGTGATGAAGGTGCGATGTCTTCAACTTACTTGAACTATCTAAAATTCTTTATGCAATGCTGTGCGTGAAAACATTACAGCATATACTAAAGCATACTACTTGTACTCAATACGTTGTCTACAAAGTATTAGAAATAATCGCTCATGAGAGAGAAAACAAAGATATTTGTTATCGCTTCCATAAATGAGGTTAGAAGAAAATCGAAACTCACCAATAGAAAGTGTTACAATTGGAAGGCGACCATAGTTGACCATCCCATACGTTCAGGAAACTTCTGCAAATCTCCTGGTCTGGCTTTTGCAGATGACGAGTTCCACCTACGTGAAACTTCACTACGGAAAGCCACACTCGATATCGTGGAGGAGGTAAAATCATTCCAACATGTCGCCAATCTGGATAACGGGCAGACAACGGTCTGAAAGGTACGGGAGAGGGAGACACCGATGTATCAATTCCCTGCAGATGGTATAGGCATGTAGTATTCGCAGGAAGAGAATGAACAGGACTTTCCAGAATACCTTTGTTAGTGCCTCGCA
The DNA here is from genome assembly GCA_958510875.1 of Endomychus coccineus. NCBI lineage: Eukaryota > Metazoa > Arthropoda > Insecta > Coleoptera > Endomychidae > Endomychus > Endomychus coccineus. The sequence continues at coordinate 110,583,123 of OY294069.1, forward strand.
GCCAGAATTCGCACTGATGTTTGGTTTTTACAAAAGTTGGTGTTTGTTGGTCGACAAATTTCACCTGCAGATGTAATGAATATAATGAGTACTTTTATACATTTTGCATCAAGTCAATCATTCTAATCAGATATCAATCGCATATGTTCTAGTTAATTGTGAAGACCGTAATAGTAAAGATGAGATTAAAATGAGCAAGATATATGTGATGCAGTATGATGTTGAGAAATCAGAAGCCCAATGGTATTATTCAGATGTGTGTACGGATCAGTTTCTTATAATTTTAATATAATTCAGGTTCGATCATCTTGTGAAGCTTTCGTTGACTTACTCACGCTAACTAACTGATCATGAGACGTAGTCGACAAGATTTATTGAATTATGTAAAACGTGCCAATCCCCCTTTATTTGAGTTCATGAGACGTTTATGTAAAGCTGTTTATTATTACTTGAATTTTTGGAAGAATCGGAAAATGTTTCAAGCGAAACCACGGTTTGGTGATATTAGTTCTCCTGAATTATGTTTTATAACTTTATAACTGAAATATTTGAATGAATTTTCTTTTCATATTTATGTCTTCAGTATTCCTGATTATTTTTTAGGAGAAGGTATATGTACCATCAATTCAGTAAATGAATGAAACATGAATATCTCATCTCCGTCAATTATTATTAGAACCGTAGTTCACATGTCTTTGGTAGTTTGAAAATGATGTTTGAAATAAACGCCGACACTAAGAAAATTAAAATCCGGCAAAGTATTAGCGAAAGATTTTTTACTAAGTAAGGTGATAAAACATGTTACCATAATGATGTGGTCACAATATATTATCAACCGAATTATAATTATGCAGAGTAGGTATAATTTTTCCTCCACATTGTCAAATCTTCGTTTTACTGTTGCTATCTCAAATGCTTTCTGACATTGTTGATCCATAAGATTTCACATGAAATTATTACATCATTACTTTCCATATTCAATTCTCATGTTGATATTTATTCGCAGCAATACTTCCCAAGCTGCAAATGTAGTTCTCTATCTGGCATCACATTCCGTTGTTCTTAAACCTTCCTGCCATCAACTGGTGATGTTATTCAAGAAATTAACTCATTGTATCACGACAGGCAATATACCTTTGAATGTGGGGGAATATTCTAGTCGTGATGTATGTAAACGACAGTACAATGGAAAATTAGCAATGTGACTTTCAGATTATAATCTGACTAGCGAAATCAAAATAATAATGCGTCATGATCCATATTTTGATTCTAATATAATAGTGATAATAATAACTAAATAAGATGTAATTCTATAGATATATTAATTTACAGTCACGTGAAACAAAAAAGACACTAATTGAATATATAAGAAGCAGTAGAATATGTAAGAAGCAGTAGAAACATATCAGAAAATATAGTAAAGAACTTTTGAATACTTAAATATTTGGCTATTTAGAATTCACCCATAATCAGTAACTTTGTCAACTCATTTTCACGGGGTTTGTAATGCTCATAAACTGTTCAGTAGAATACCTGGACTGCGCCTCCTTATTATTCTCTCATACAGTGTGTAGTGTGAACGTATGTTAACGACAGTACGAGAACAATGGAGAAGTAGCAAATGTGACGGTCAGACTGTAATCTAACTAGCGAAATTATAATAATAATGAGTCATGATCCAAATTTTGATTCCAATATAAAAGTTATTGACAAAAATATCGAACCTGTTCTAATCCAATATTTTCTTGTATAATTTCATACTCAAACTGCTCCGTTTGTATAGAATAAAATAGAATATGAGAACAGAAAATTTATTTCAGTTCAGTTACAAAAAAGTTACCATATAAATTGTGAAACACGTCAAGGTTTGAATAAAAATATGATAATTAGTATCATTAGAGATTATTTCAAAACAAAAATTCAAATAATTGAATTTAATAATTGGATTGAAAATTGTGACTGTTGTTCAGATATCTATCATGAAGAATGTTGTGATCTAGCCGTAATCCAGTCAAAAGTGTGAAAAATAGGGGTCATTACTGAAATCCTATAGACCGCACGAAACTGAAAAATTCTTTTCGTATCGTGTTCAGCATTGCCTACACATCATTAGTCAGAAAAAAGAAGGTGCTCGCGATTATTACTATTAATAAACAATGAAAAAATCCCCTAAAGTGTGAAATTATATGTCTTGTGCTCGCTGAGTATTATTTCATAGTTTAGGAATTAAAAGCAATTATAGTTTTCCGGAAAATGACGGTTTGATTGAACTTTAATAATAATTTTTTCCAGAAAATTGTTGTTAAAAATCTATATGATAATGAAGATATTACTCGGTTATATATAAAATAGTCTCTTAGTTGGTATTATCAAAATAAACTTTTTTGAGAAAGAATCTCAAATCTAGAATTTACCACAAACCCGCGAGTTGTTGTGAATTTGATTTTTAAGTTACTCAGATGACAATTTTTTTTCGAATGCATATATACGTTAATTTAATTTACATAATTTTATTTTCGGTTACTACGTTTTAATACAAATCGATATTTTTTATAGAGTCTACGTGTTTTATAATTTAAGAAAGAAATAAGGACGTGATATTACAGCCGCATCTCAGATACTATTGCCAATATGCCAGCTCCTTTCCCTCCACACTCAAAGACAGCTGCTGTGTTCTCCGTACGCGTTAACGTATCCACGTCATAGAGATCTTGTGTATAGGACACGATATAATATAATGGTAGTTTAAAGTATTAAAAGCGTAACCCAAGTCTTTGAACTTACAACTCTTGCCGCAGGATCGCTACGGTCGGATGAAAGAGGAGCTATAAGGCTCACAGTGGGTAAATTCGCAATACACTGCCTAATTCCTTACGGTTAGAATATCTTAAATAGCTGTCTGATTATTATGTACAAGTTGTTTTTGCCGTAGACAAGTATAGTTTTTCCTTAACAATGAATATTACTGAGATAGATAAAACCATATATTTCCATATTTATATTTGATCTACATTGTAATCTATATGTAGAGTTAATTCAGCAATTTGTAAATTTATGCCAATATTCAATAAAGAAAAACTCTAAAACCCCCAAGAGCTCCCAAAGACTTTTTTTTAGAATTTGTTTCACCAATCCTTCTAGTTTTTAATGCTGCACAGATTATTTACGATATTTTTCGTTTTGGGTGATACAGAATTCACGAATAGCAACAAATAGTGATTTGTTGACAATATTGTTAGTTTCATCGGACCCTATTGTTGGTTCATTACGGAAACTAGGTACTTTAAAAAATAAACACTGTGCAGAGTCAAATCTGACATCGTAACTAATACACATTCTATAATTCATTGTAGAAATATAGAAATAGACGATAACTTAAATAACATAATTTTCGAGTGAAAGTTCAGGTAGATAACATTTTGTTTACATTACATGTTGGTAAAAAAATTTCAAGGGTTAGCTTATCATCGTTTTCGCCGTTTAGCTCCTCTTTCATCCGACCGTAGCGACCCTGCGGCAAGAGTTGTAAGTTCACAGACTTGGGCTACGCTTTCGTCATGTATAACAGTATACGAGACGCACTACCATTATATTATACCGTGGTATAGGATCACCATGGTAAACGTACGCCCCATCATCATTGATGCTTCAAAAACATATGATCTTTTTTTACCTGCTTTGAAAGAGGTACTGTACATATCATAATAAAATATACTTGAAATTCATAATCATAATAATTGTCTAACATTTTTCGAACAACAAAATAACAATTGAAGATTGTCGTGTGAATATGTCAAATTAAAATTTTCTGAAGCTTTCCAAAAACTGTCTTTGTTTTTAATTTTATAACCATAAAATAATACTCAGCGACCACAATAACATAATTTGAAACATTGAACGAGGACCGAGACAGGAATATGAAGGAAAACGACTCAATTTTCCACCAATTTTCCAGAATTTCCTTGTTTCAGTGAAATTTGTACCGAGAATCATCACGGTAATTTATTATTCCAGTAACAGTGATAAAATTTTTCAAAAAACAAAATAAGTAAAGTTTGTCGTGTAGAAATGATAATTTTTCATTTTCCGGAAAACAATCGTCTGTTTCCATTTTATGATCATAAAATAATATAATATAAATAATATAAATACAAATAATACTACGAAAACATATAATTAGACACGTTGGACGAGGATCTAAATAGGAATATGAAGAAAAAAGGACGCAACTTTCCACCAATTTTTCTTCTTTCAGTGGAAATTGGACCAAGACACATCACGGTATCTTATCATTTCAATACCACAGTCCGACAAAATATTTTGTTTCTCGCTAAGATTTGCTGAATTTAACAGCGAACGGGGCTGATTTTTCACTTTCCGACTTCGGAAATAAGGGCAATCATAATGAAGAAACGAATTCATTCTATTTCTATTCTGTCCTAGTTGTAAAGATAATTTCAAAAAAGTTCCGAAAACTTCTGTTGAAGAAGGATAATGCTAACAATAAGGCTGACATTAATTCTATAATGCATGAAATATATGACAGACAAAATAGGATTCCAAATTTGATTATACGTAATGTTCAGGAGTCCTGCGGAATAAACAAATGGGCAAAGGCTAAAGATGACTCTGCCAATGTGAAAACATGTTTGCCGACCAAACAAATGAGGTAAATATCAACAAAACGCTTATGCTAAGGAAATACGCAGGCAATAAGAATAAAACCAAAGAATGTGGTTTTGTATAATAATGAAGAGGCCCTTACTATCCTCCTCAGTAAAAACAGACTCACAATTCCGATGATTGTTGTCTTTGGTGACTAAACAAAATTACAGAAAGAGTATTACCAATAGGTCAAAACCTGTTTGAATGAATTAATCCCGAATGGCGGAGTCAACAACACATTCCGATGCAATAATAATGTGCCTACCATAGTGGATAGCGTTCCAGACTAAAAAAAACAGATTGTGAGGCAGCCTCTCATTGTATTCCTTTCAATACAGACATTATATAGGTACCTTAATATACAGAGTTTACTAGCTAATTTGGATCAATTGTTGTGTGAAATATTGTGCCATCGTCCTTCAGTCATACTACTATTCAATGAAGCTCGTATTACGTCAGACATTGATGATTGGGAATCAAAATCGAGGGTTACAATCTTACAAGGTGTGATTCGTCTAGCCGTTACACAGGTGGAGTTATGATCTACGTTCGAGAGGAATATAGTTTCGAAATCAAAAGGAAAATCGCAACTGATTAAATATAGTCGTGCCTAATCATTAAACTTAAAATTCATAACCAAAATATACTTACTAGGCATTATACAATAATAAAACTTAATAATAACCCCCTTCTTAAGGAACTTGTATTCAACTTACAACAAAAGCGAACTATTGCTTCTTCTGACGAATATGAAGCAGAGATGTTGAATTCATTCATTGTCGAAATTAAGTTAACTATTCTACAAACTGCTCTCTGGTCTGACATAGAACTTCCTATTATTTAAACTCGTTTCTCTGAATTCTGACATTCAACATTACCCGAACTGAAAGCTATAATAACAAAGCTAGATAATAATTGTGATTACGTTATTCTAAATAATGAAGTTATCATAAGTATCTTTAAAGTGGCCGGTTATGTTATGCTTAATTCTCGGTCAGTTTCATGATCCATCTAAAATCGCCAACTATAATGAAGCTATAAATTTTTGCCCGATTAATATTATACTAGCTCTAGAAAAACTTACATCAGTATATTTCACTGAACAAAACATTAATGGAAAATCAATCTTGGTTTAGGTTCAAGCACTCATGTCAAATTGCACTTCAGTTAACATTGTCCACCTGAAAATTCTATGTTGATAATAATAAGTGCATAGTTACAGTGTTCAAATGAACATCTGAGACTAGTGTCATCCCTCTTCTTATAAAAAGAATGGAATACTAAGGTATAACTGACTCTGCACTTGGATGGTTCACAACTTTTCTATTGAAAAGAATAATGAACAAAACTTGCAAATGTTCTTTCTGATATGAGGCAGCTTTTTGGGACTCCTCATTATATACCTTACTGATATTAATTTTACCAAAGAGAATGAGTTCCTTAATTTCTTTGCTGATGATTCTGATTGATCACTACTAGTGACCTCAATCTGCATAGGGCACTGCAAAAATCAATGTCACCCTGAGGAATCCAAACCACCCATTTCAACATAAAATAGTAGCCTACAAGAGTTTCATACACAGACTACTCAACATCCCGATGTCAAACGATAATTTTGATAAAGAGTTGAATATCAGTGAACAAATCGCGGTAAATAATGGTCACACTTCAGGAGTAATAGATCCAGAACAATTTAGTTGAACGTATCAAAAATAATAGGGATAGATAATCCGATGAAGACTAATGTGGAATTTACAAGCAGAAATGTGGGTCTACATTGGTCAGACATGAAGGACTTTCAAATAATGGATCAAAGTACATAGGCGTAGTTTCATTAATAATAAATCAGATTCAACCCTTGGGGGACATTTAATTATAGAAAGTTATAGACATTTGATGATAATTTCGAGATTTTACACATTCCGAATAAAAGCAAAGAAATAAATTTGCTGGAGTCCCTAGAAATTAATAAATGTAAGAAGTTCGATATCCTGTTGAATGAAGAACAAATACTTAATAATTCTCCCTTGTTAATTAATAATTGGATTTTCGTTTTGCTACGCGTTTATCGCTTAATGCAGCAATGGGTTCAAGCCAATTAGGTAGAATTCCAATTTCCATATATCCTGAGATTATCATTATCGTTATATATTAGTGTAATAAGGGTTATGTACAGGTTATTTTCAATATTAAAGAAACAAAATCATATTCAGAAAATTAGAGTTTGATGTAAAATTGAAATATCTAAAGCAAAGTAACAAGAACCCAATGGGATTCGCCACATATTTTCTGTTTCTCATCAATAACACATTTTATCGTGAGAAATATTAAATGAATTTCTTAAAATAAACACAAAATTAGTTTCCCACTTGCTTCATCGTGGGTGATATGATACCATAACTGATGTGGTCAAGAGGGTTGCAATAAATTTACAAAAGTTTGTTTGTAAAGGAAACCATTAACCTGCCGAAAATAATAACCGATATAGGACGAGAAACTAATGGTTAGTTACATGATAAATCTTAATGTGGCCCATCTGGGGATCATCGAAATTGTTCTTAAATATAGTCTTGATTATAGTTGAAATAATATGTATATTCAAATCAGTTAGCAATATTTAGAAAAGGACAGATAAGTTCAGAAATCATCACCCTAAAAACAATCTGAATGAGAGGTCTCAAGAAAGAGGAAAATAGTTATAAGTTATCGTACCGCTTATTGGTTATAGAATAGATAGAATATAATAACCTTCCAAAAAAAATCAAACAATCTAACTCACTCAATGAATTGAAACAACTAATTATTCTACATTTCAAGTAAAAGCAGGTAAATTCTTGTATACCATCATCAATTCATATGATTATATGAAAGCTATTGACTCTTTCAATAGAAGTTTATCAACTTGTTGGAAGTATTATTTTACGTTGGAATTAATTTAACTAGTTATAATTTTCAAGTATCACTTGTGTTGCTTGATATTGTATAGTGTTGCATACACCAGAACCTTAATTCTGTAACAGTCTGAATGTGTGTATATTAGACTCCCTATTTAAACGAACGATTTATTATTATTATTATTATCAATATTATCATTAAATTTTCAAAATTTATTAAGGAGTTTTGTCGGTGAATTATTCATCTTATGAGTGATACAATCTTCTACTAGGCAGGTTCCATAATTCCATTTTAGGTGTGTAATAAGTAAATTTCCCGAAGTTCGAGGCAACTTGTGTACAGTGTATTTATATACGTTGAAGGTTCAAAGAAAGGAAATGTCAAAAGAGTAGAAAACCTTTAATTTTCGAAACATGCCAGAATTTTATTTGGCAAAGTTGTTCAGAATTTGAAGGACCTGATCTTTACGTCATCATTAGTCAGTATAGAATCCTATATTTTATTCAAACCTATTGTCTGATACTCAGGGATGTGACAAAGCACCAGGGGGTTAATTAGGGCAAATAGATTCCAGAGAAATAGACTAGCCTTATGATTAATCCTAAACTCGAGGTTTTTCAAATCAATCCTCAACATAGCAAGGGCGCCCCGATATGTTCAGTCAGGAACATGGCTGATGCGAGAATTGTCAGCAATGGCTCTAATACAAGAACCTTGGTGTTTCCGCAGCCAGATCTGTGGGTTGGGCTTGGCTGGAAGGCTCTATGCTAGTAGTTTGCATGCAGAGCTTAAAGCTTGTCAGCAGAGGTATAGACATGAATTCTCTACCAAAGTTCTGGTAGTGGTCTGAGTTGGGTATGAGGATTGAGGATAAGCAAAGAGGGAAACAGAAAGCTTATAATAGCTTCCGGCTACTCTCATCATGACATGGATTCGCCTTGAGGAGGTGAGGAGACTAGTGAGATTCTGTAGATAAGAGAACCTGAACCTTGTCATCGACTGCAACGCAAGTGCACACTGTGTCGTCTGAGGTAGCAGCGATAACGATTAAAGGGACGTAGAACTTCTCGAATTTTTAGTGGAGGAGAACCTAGAATTTCTGAATGACGGTTCTGAACCGACCTTTGTCACTGTCAACATACAAGAGGTTTAAGATCTTACTCGCGGTAACCACAACACGACAGCTGAATTGCAGGAGTGGAGAGTTCCTGGGGAGCCCTCATTCTCGGATCATATACTCATCAGAGTCGTGTCAGCAGGCATTGGAGTGAGAGCTCAATGGAAAAGGAACCTTTGGAATATAAACTGGGAAGGGTACGTGCGAGACATTTAAGCCGAGCTTGAGGGCTTTGAGGTCAATCACGGCACTACTGATGACCTGGAAGTTTCAGAGAGCACCATAGTCACCGCTTATGGGAGGAATTGTCCCCTTAAACGGGTCACTACTAGAGCGAATTGTAAACGGGAAATGAGGCGGCTCTTCAATAGAGCTAGGGAAGTCCGGACCAGGGTGGCCTGAGATCGGCAAAAAATCAGTCAGAGGTAACATAAGGACCTCTTGAGAAAGTCTCAAGGAACTTCTTGGGGGTAATCTCCGCTCTGGAACTGAAACCACCAGAGACACGGCATAACTAGCCAAGATACTGGTAGGCATCCGGGAAGGTAGTCTGCGGTTCTAGAAGAAAGGAAATGGAGGCTACACGAAATCCCAAGAAGAGACAGTTGAGCTGTTGATAGAGGCCAGTTCTCCGGTTATTAGCCTTCGGGAGAGTGAGAGCGAACCCACTTCACCGGGAGGCCTAGAGGGAGAAACTGGTCTCTGCCAGCAAAAGTGGTAAATGCTGAAAAAGTGAGAAGAGCTATCAACTCCTTTGAGGCATTGTAGTCACCGGGCCCTGATGGATTGTTTCCAGTACATCTGCAAAAGGATCTTGACTCAATCTTGGTTTCGCTGACTGGGGTGTTGACCTGCGGTAGGATACACGGCCAAGGAATGGAAGAGAACTCATATGACCTTCATTTCTGAAGCGCATAAAGCAGATAAGAAAGCTATGTGAACGTCAAGGATTACCGGTCTATAGGTCTTACTTCGTTCTTGTTGAAAACGATAGAGAGGCTTGTAGACTGGCATCTCAAAGCAGGACTTCCGATGAATCAAAGCTTTTTGGTTCGTGGAGCATCAAAGTACGGGAAAAAATCTGTTGTACAAATCGGTCTAGAAGAAACACAAGAGTCGGAGCAGGCTTTTGCGGTTTTTGATATATTGATGAGTACTCCGTGCGAATGGGGAATCTTAACACAGTTTTCCAAGTCGAGATTCTTGCCATCTACAAATGCGAGGAGAAGCTACTCGGCTATGGAAGATGAATGAGACCATCTGGATCGGTTCGGAACGTCAAGCGACACTCAACGCACCGAAAAGTCCGACTGTATTCTTAAGACTCGTCAGGGATACCAAGGAGATTCTCAATAGGCTAGCTGCTGGAAACAGGCTCAACCTGACTTGGATTCTGGATCAATTAGATAGGGAAGGAAATGAGAGAGCGAACAAACTGGGCAGAGAAGAAGCCAGTTTGGACGACCCTCAAGCTCTATTGCTGGTATCCAATACAACGGGGGTATGCAGATCTTGCAGAACTATCTGAGAGATCAACATGTCTCAGCATGGAGACGCATGAACGGCTGCCGAACTGTCAGAGTGCAGTACATCACGTAGATGCCGAATATGCTACTTCAGGTGTAACCAAGTGTCGACTATGTAATACACTTCCGGTTTAATCATGATGATGCTGAAAACGTTGAAAAACGTTCGAACATGTGACGGAATACGTCACAGATGGCTCGAACACGTGACAGACGCCATTACGCCTTACTTTTGCCCACAATAACCACGAAGGCTAATAATATCACCGTGGTGACTGATAATATTCTGGGCACTTGGATTGGTCTAGGCCATGGTCGTACATACAGATCTGGGAACTCGTATGTTTCACATAGGTCTCTTACGCGTCGCCAAACTCGTAGTCCCTGGCTCAGCCACTAGCTAGCGCTTGGATCGAAGTGGTAAAACGATTTCTTTCCGGAATCACAAGCAGTGTTACTAACTATTCTGATTTGAGAGAGGAATAGAACTGTTACTCTTGTCAAAATGTATTACTCACCTTAAAAATAACTTCCCCTTTTTCGCACACATAAAAGACCTCGTTAAAACGATTTCTTTCCGGAATCGCAAGCATCCACTTTTTTCGCATTTCCGCATCTTTCGGCACTTTAAAAACAGAAGTTTCTAGCTTTACACTTTTGTACCCCGTTTTGCATTTCGGCACAATGCACGGTTTCGTAATTTGTTTCTAAAAACTCAGGTATTCCTTGTGGTTACGAGTCAAGAATGACAGTTGTCAGAGAACACTCTTCGACTACTGCGCCATCCTTTTTGGTACTACGCGACAGTTGACGCTTAGCGGAGACACTTCTCACATAGGAAACAGCCTCGAGTTCCCAGACCTGTATGTACGACCGTGGTCTAGGCTAAGTAACTACAAATAGCCAGCCAATCAACTGCCCTGCGTCATTTGACCAGAGAGGATAGTTTCAATCACAATAATAGAAATAAGATGTTCTAGTCATTGATCTACAAGATTTTTAAATTCTTGCTCCGGAAAAATTTCAAAGTATTACTGAATATAATTTCCAAATGATCAACTAAATACACTATAACATTATCCTTGATGTAGAATTTCAACCAGGTCAATTAAATATAATTTTCAAATGATCAACTAAATACCTTGTAACATTATCCGTGATATATAATGTCAAATAGGAATGACATATGATATGGAATATGCGGATTCAACCAGGTCAATTAATGATTCATAAGATTAGATAATTAATTCAATACCGAGAAAGTCTAATATCAACACTTCCCCAAATACCCCAATTAATTGACCCCACAGGTTGAGGATACCGTTTCGCGCTACCGCCATTGTCTATAAGCGCACTTGATATTTGGGAATAAAAACAAAACAATTAAATTTTCCCACTTAGCTGTAGCTATATCTCAGAAGATTTCCATGTGCAGCTCGACCACAGCCCCAGTCCAATAATAATTACAGCAAACAACGGTGGACAACATCCAAATATCAATATTCGGTAATCATCGGCACTGTAAATGACGAGATTAAAGAAAAAAAAATGAGATGGAGATGAACTACTCCCTCATCTAGCTCCGGCAGAGCACACCGTTAATAGACATCAGGAGCAAACAGGCCTAATAAATAAAACACAATAATGAATTTTGAGTAATGAACAAGTTATATTCAACTCTTTTACCTTAGATGAAGGGCGGCCTGATACGTGTTGGTTTCCTAAAGGAGTATTTTCAATCCGTATCGAACAAACGAAATTTGTCATAAACCTACACAATCGCCAACCCAATTGCTTATAACAAACGATTCCTGTTAGATAATTTATTTTTCCAATTAAATCCGAATATCATAATTCGATCACAACTTCACACCTCAATGCAAACGGAAATTCCTCGTTTTTGACACCGTCATTTATCATTCCCCAAAACTGCGCAAGTGCCCCCCCGAGAAAATACCAACTTTTTGTCTATTAAATAGGAAATAATAATATTTCGATACCACCTACGCCATCTCAAAACTAGTAGCCAAACTCGAGTAGTATATATCTACCTGAATTCGACGAGATCTGTACGCACAAAATTAGATTGTTACAAGATGTCAGGCGCAATTGCAAATAACAATTTTTCTATGGAAAGAAATTTCAATATCTCAACTCAATTCGCTGATTTTTTAAATGTAAAAGTAACATATTACATTATGTGAAAAAAGAAGTGAGAAACTAAGAAATCCGATAAGATGTGAGATTTGGGCCTAAGATAAATTCAGTTAAGTGTGAAGGGAGGAATTGTATTAATATTAATTACTAATGGTATGTGATCAATCGTGATTTATACAAGGACAGTTGATTGGGTGTTTGAATTTCAGATCGTGTAATTCCTTAATTTGGTGATATTAATTGACCGCGATTTTAATTGATGCGATTCAATACGTTAATTCTCTAGCAACGATCCAGGGATTCAAAAACAGCATTACAAAATGTTATTTGCTGCATTGAGCCGCAATTGTGCGAACATGTAATGCAAATTCCATGTAATTCTCCAGTAAAGGATGGTTATCTATCTGCAAGAATATACGAGGTGATCATTTGGCCGATATCGTGTTTCATCAATTTGCAAAAAATTTAGTATTTTGAATAATTGAAAGGCCTTATTTCAACCCCCCAGAATCTGATTGGCTAATGATTTATTAGAATACCTGATTATGCACGTTGGGATAAATGTCATGTATGTTTCAACAGAATGTTCAGTTTAAATCAATTGTGAGAATTAAGGAAAGGGGAATGTATCTATGTACATATCATTGAAACCTCAGGGAAGATTACAATAATTTTGCTGGTATTTTTGGAATTCAAAGACAAATTTTGAGCTGAATGCGAAGTAACAACTAATGTTATAAGTTGTAGCACGTTCGTGATAAAATGAAATCATTCATCAGTAGCTATCTCGCTATTACAGCACATCACTTATTAGACTAATATAGTAATTTACATAACACACCCAATAGTAATTTACGTTATCAGGACGGAAAAGACTTATTGAAGTATAAGTTTAGAATTTCTAAGCCAGTACTTTAATGGTATTTTACCATCATGTTTTATTTCATTCTGTTTTACTGAAATAACAAATTTAAAAATCTGTAGCGTTAGGAAAACAGTTCCATTGAGTCGCTTTTGAATAATCGCTAATCGTGACTGATGTGTCAAGAAAATTGCCCCTGCATCTTGTTCGGAAGACATAAACAGGAATGAAATTTAATCTAAAAGCATCTAAGCAATGAGAAAATTGATCCCAAACAAATTTCATGAAAAGGCACAACTCAAAATAATCTGCTAAAGTTAGGAGAATTAGAGAGATTCGTTGTACAAGTTGAAAGGGGTCCGGGAAGTGTAGATGGGTACCACTTTCCGGCCTAGTGTTCCACTTCTCGGTCCCAAATTTATGATGTAAAGTTGAATTTTCCAGACAGCATGAAATAAAGTGCGCGTATAAATTCCATGAGCGATCCAAATTATCATAAAAATACTTAAGATTCATTGTTTTGCTAGCCCTAACTACTGATGATCGAAAACAATTCATTGTGGTATGAAGGAATAGAGTTATATAATAGTAGTATTATCGAATATAATGTAAGTATTTCATTTATTCAAGGAACGCGCTGTCATTTTATTCCATATTTCTTGCAGCTACCATTGTAGATTGTACCATCGAAATAGTCTTGATCTGTTTGTTTTGTGGTTATGTTACTAAAAATTTTGTAATGTAAGTAGTATGTGTTCGGAACTTCAAGCGGCAATGTTATCGAATGAAAGGAAAGTTTGTTATATTTTTCGCGGATTTGTTTTCCGACATTCACCGAAGATTGTTGACATTCACCACATTCCGAACATTCATAGTAACAGTTGTATCTGAATTCACAGTAATGCTTGTATCTGAATTATTATATTTACTTCGTAAATTTTGTTTCGTAGGTAAGCTCTGCCACTGCTTGATTATGTGTGTATACAGATCCTAAAGGAGGTGACGGTATCATAATATGCATCATCGTTTTGTAATTCTAAAAGCAATTAATTTCCGCTGATGGGAGTTGGCGTGATTGGTGACAAGTTTATGATCCGCAAGTGAAGATCCATTAATGCCAAGATGGCTGTTAGATGTTGATTTTCTCTTCTAAATAAACAGTTTACGAGTTAGTACTTCTATTTTCATATCTCAGTTTGTTAGATGTAAATGTTTGATAGTCTCATAAATCAATTGATCCAGTGAACTTGTTCCACAAATTTACTTTCAATGTAATACTTTTTTTTCTTAATTTGTTGATTTAAGTTTACACATTTTTTTTATCGACGATTGTTCATGAATGAAACCAGTTTTCATTGTCATTATTTTTCAGCTAACTCTTTCTGAATTCAAGAAAACAAGTTTGGAAGGTTCTGCAGAAACGCTTTCTTCAAAACCAATTGGGCTTCATTTAGTCAATGCGTTAATTGTTTATTAACTAAAAACCAATTTTTTTGAACCAAATTTTGTTTTACGCATTTATTACTACATAACAATTATTATTTTTTGACTTATCATCCAATAAGTATGAATTATTATCCAGTTCCCTCGGCGTTTCTCATATACTATTAATAATATGAAGTTTTTGTGATTAGGAATTAATAATAGTTACATAAAATTAAAATAATAACTGAAAATTTCTTTTAAGGTTTTCGATTGTTATATCTAAGTATGAACAAATTCAATTATCTCAGCCGCGATGAAGTATTCTTGAAAAATGCTTCTGCAATATGATTTGATCACTTCCTCCTCTTTTTTCGATACAAATTTGAGAACAAATGGGCCTCACCTACCCGTATATATCAGAACGTCCTAGGCAAAGTTGTGAGTTGATAATTTATTTCATTATTTAGTTGCCTATTATCATCACTGAAAACATGGAAATGTAATTATCATAAATTATGGAGTAAAAGAGATATTAATACACAATTCTCGGGAAATAGGTCACATTAACACATATATTTTTATTTTTACCCTCGTCTTTACGTACGTTTCGGTCTCATGACCATCATCAGAAGACTTATTAATACAATAACCTGATTACTTAGAAATACTGTAATAACACAAAGCGTCCTTATCGCACAAATTTCGTTTAAATGCCAACGTCGCGAAACGAACGGAGACATGAAATCGGAACTATAACACAGCAATGTTGCAGCGTAAAAATTAAAAATCCACTATTAAGTAGAATCATCAATAAATACGAACACATTTCATAAATGTCTGCGAGAGACTAACAGACAAAGAGTTCTATCCTCTTTGCTAACAGACGAGACCATCTCAAGTGTTCATTTAAGCGCCAGATGTCATAATTTATTAGGTGATAAAAGAAGGTCTCTGGCCTGTGAGAAATACTTTAGACAATTCTACCTAAAGTAAACTTTTACATTATAAGGACGTAAGTAGGAATTTGCAAGAATATTAATTAATTAAATTAGTATAAATATGACATAGTGTTTGAACGTCACTCCTATGATTAACAGACTTGGAGTCACGTTTTATATGAATCATCTCCAGAATAGATCTTTTATAATAATTGGTTTCCTTAGTTAAAATATTAACATTCTTGTAATCAAATTGATGGTTATAATCAAAGCAATGTTTAGCAAGCGCGGTGGAATTTTCTAAGTTTTTGTTTCTTGTGCTATACTTATGGCCATACATTCTTTTTTGTAAATATTGTTTAGAGATACCAGTATAGGTCCCATCACAATCTAAACAATTTAATTTGTATACTGTGTGGGTTTGTTTATCTTTAGGAATTACAGGTTTTAGATTTGAGAAATATTTCCCAACACAGTTAGTAGGTTTATGCGCTACGTTTATATCATACTTTTTCAAACATTTCTTAATTTTCTCTGAGGTCTCCGGAATGTATGGTAAAGTTATATAATTGTCTGAATTACCTTTTACGTTATTTTTATATGACGCTCCATTATAAATTTTGTTTATTCTCTCTTTAATAATAGGATTGAAAAAAGTTTTTGGGTAGCCATTCAATTCCAGTGTATTACGAACAATTTTTAGATTTTTGGGACGGTCCTCTGGGTGGGACAATTTAACCGCGCGGTCTGTAAGACTGTTTATGACGCTTTTTTTATAACAAGTTGGTGCAACGGAATTGAAGTGAAGATAGCGTTGAGACCAAACTTCTTTAGTAAACCACGAAGTTTTTATTTCTCCATCTGCATCATGCCTAATGTTCATATCTAAGAAATTTATGTTTTTGTTAACTTCTATTTCACAGGTAAATTGAAGTTTACAGTGGAAATTGTTAAATTTATTAATCACGTACTGAATTTTGTCATTGGGAACACACATAAGGCAATCATCTACATACCGTTTAAAAAATACGGGCCGAAAATCTAATGAACTTATAACAGATTCCTCCAGGCATTCCATAACGAGGTTAGCAATGGTAGCAGAAATAGGAGATCCCATTGCTGTGCCGAATATTTGTCCAAAATATTGTTCACCGTACTGAAAATAAGTGCATTCTAAACAAAACTTCACAGCATTTATAAATTCCGATTGATCTAGAGGTGTGTGGTTTTTAATCTCTGCCCAACGTTTTTTGATGCTATTCAATGCCAAATCGACAGGTATATTTGTAAATAAAGAAACAACGTCTAAGGAAATTAGTTGATGGTTTACGGGTACGGATTGATTTTTTATAAATTCATTAAAATGCCATGAGTCTTTCACATAAAATTCATTATTTCCTATTATATTATTGATCGATTTTGATAAAAATTTTGATAAATTGTAAGTAGGCGCTCCTATATTACTAATAATGGGTCTTAGAGGTATATCAATTTTATGTAGTTTTGGAAGCCCATAGATATAAGGTGCTAGCCCATTATGGCAAATTAATTTATTTTTCAATTCAATAGGGATTATCTTATTTTTGTGCCAATTATTTATCAATTTATTCATGTTATTTTGTATTGATAAAGTAGGATCAGATTTTAATTTTTTATAAGTTGTTTCATCATTTAAAAGGTTTTCTATTTTCTTTTCATAGTCATTTCTATGCATTATGACGGTTTTATTACATTTATCCGCGTTCAAAACTAAAATTTCAGGGTTAGCATTTAAGAACTCTTTTGTTATTTTTGTATGATAGTTAAGACGATTCTTTGCAGTACCTACTTCTGCTTTCTGTTTGTTCTTCTTGTTTGTCAAGATGTTACAAATTTTGTTTCTAATTTCATTCTTTTCTTCTAAATTTTTATTCCTGATTCCACATTCTAAATTTGCAATTATATTGTCGATAGGCAGTTTTTTGTTATCAGGCAATGCAAATTTCGGACCTAAGCTTAACGTATGCTGCACCTCATCCGGAATTTTTGTTTCGGTTAGATTTTTCAACCATTGTTCATTGATATTTTGTTTTTCATAAGCTACGCCTTTCATTAGATTATTTATCTTTTTAGATTGTATGGCTTTTATTTTGTTGAAATTTTTTTCGAAATTATTTTGTTGATTTTGAAAAAATTGCGAGATAAAGTTGCTATCAAAGTTTAAATAACAGGATTGTTTAATGCGTTTAATTTTGTTTTCAACCTCTGTTACATTCGCGCATGCTTCTTTAATGCATAAATTTAAACAGCTTTTATGAAGCGAATTTAATAATTTTGTGTAAGCCTTCTTATTTTGCAACCTGCTAAACATATTCTCCTTTGATTTAGATATAATAAAATTTGGGAAAACTTGCAAACTCCTACATCTTACCAGAAATATTCTGCGATTCTTCTCTTTTGCTAATATCTTCATTAATTTTCCGTATTCCTTCAAATCTCCAGGATAGGTGGTTGTTCCTTCCATATTAAGGCTTATATCCCAGCCAAAATTATAATAAAGATTCTTGACCCACGTATGAATTAATACACAATTCTCGGGAAATAGGTCACATTAACACATGTATTTTTATTTTTACCCTCGTCTTTACGTACGTTTCGGTCTCACGACCATCATCAGAAGACTTATTAATACAATAACCTGATTACTTAGAAATACTGTAATAACACAAAGCGTCCTTATCGCACAAATTTCGTTTAAATGCCAACGTCGCGAAACGAACGGAGACATGAAATCGGAACTATAACACAGCAATGTTGCAGCGTAAAAATTAAAAATCCACTATTAAGTAGAATCATCAATAAATACGAACACATTTCATAAATGTCTGCGAGAGACTAACAGACAAAGAGTTCTATCCTCTTTGCTAACAGACGAGACCATCTCAAGTGTTCATTTAAGCGCCAGATGTCATAATTTATTAGGTGATAAAAGAAGGTCTCTGGCCTGTGAGAAATACTTTAGACAATTCTACCTAAAGTAAACTTTCACATTATAAGGACGTAAGTAGGAATTTGCAAGAATATTAATTAATTAAATTAGTATAAATATGACTTAGTGTTTGAACGTCACTCCTATGATTAACAGACTTGGAGTCACGTTTTATATGAATCATCTCCAGAATAGATCTTTTATAATAATTGGTTTCCTTAGTTAAAATATTAACATTCTTGTAATCAAATTGATGGTTATAATCAAAGCAATGTTTAGCAAGCGCGGTGGAATTTTCTAAGTTTTTGTTTCTTGTGCTATACTTATGGCCATACATTCTTTTTTGTAAATATTGTTTAGAGATACCAGTATAGGTCCCATCACAATCTAAACAATTTAATTTGTATACTGTGTGGGTTTGTTTATCTTTAGGAATTACAGGTTTTAGATTTGAGAAATATTTCCCAACACAGTTAGTAGGTTTATGCGCTACGTTTATATCATACTTTTTCAAACATTTCTTAATTTTCTCTGAGGTCTCCGGAATGTATGGTAAAGTTATATAATTGTCTGAATTACCTTTTACGTTATTTTTATATGACGCTCCATTATAAATTTTGTTTATTCTCTCTTTAATAATAGGATTGAAAAAAGTTTTTGGGTAGCCATTCAATTCCAGTGTATTACGAACAATTTTTAGATTTTTGGGACGGTCCTCTGGGTGGGACAATTTAACCGCGCGGTCTGTAAGACTGTTTATGACGCTTTTTTTATAACAAGTTGGTGCAACGGAATTGAAGTGAAGATAGCGTTGAGACCAAACTTCTTTAGTAAACCACGAAGTTTTTATTTCTCCATCTGCATCATGCCTAATGTTCATATCTAAGAAATTTATGTTTTTGTTAACTTCTATTTCACAGGTAAATTGAAGTTTACAGTGGAAATTGTTAAATTTATTAATCACGTAGTGAATTTTGTCATTGGGAACACATATAAGGCAATCATCTACATACCGTTTAAAAAATACGGGCCGAAAATCTAATGAACTTATAACAGATTCCTCCAGGCATTCCATAACGAGGTTAGCAATGGTAGCAGAAATAGGAGATCCCATTGCTGTGCCGAATATTTGTCCAAAATATTGTTCACCGTACTGAAAATAAGTGCATTCTAAACAAAACTTCACAGCATTTATAAATTCCGATTGATCTAGAGGTGTGTGGTTTTTAATCTCTGCCCAACGTTTTTTGATGCTATTCAATGCCAAATCGACAGGTATATTTGTAAATAAAGAAACAACGTCTAAGGAAATTAGTTGATGGTTTACGGGTACGGATTGATTTTTTATAAATTCATTAAAATGCCATGAGTCTTTCACATAAAATTCATTATTTCCTATTATATTATTGATCGATTTTGATAAAAATTTTGATAAATTGTAAGTAGGCGCTCCTATATTACTAATAATGGGTCTTAGAGGTATATCAATTTTATGTAGTTTTGGAAGCCCATAGATATAAGGTGCTAGCCCATTATGGCAAATTAATTTATTTTTCAATTCAATAGGGATTATCTTATTTTTGTGCCAATTATTTATCAATTTATTCATGTTATTTTGTATTGATAAAGTAGGATCAGATTTTAATTTTTTATAAGTTGTTTCATCATTTAAAAGGTTTTCTATTTTCTTTTCATAGTCATTTCTATGCATTATGACGGTTTTATTACATTTATCCGCGTTCAAAACTAAAATTTCAGGGTTAGCATTTAAGAACTCTTTTGTTATTTTTGTATGATAGTTAAGACGATTCTTTGCAGTACCTACTTCTGCTTTCTGTTTGTTCTTCTTGTTTGTCAAGATGTTACAAATTTTGTTTCTAATTTCATTCTTTTCTTCTAAATTTTTATTCCTGATTCCACATTCTAAATTTGCAATTATATTGTCGATAGGCAGTTTTTTGTTATCAGGCAATGCAAATTTCGGACCTAAGCTTAACGTATGCTGCACCTCATCCGGAATTTTTGTTTCGGTTAGATTTTTCAACCATTGTTCATTGATATTTTGTTTTTCATAAGCTACGCCTTTCATTAGATTATTTATCTTTTTAGATTGTATGGCTTTTATTTTGTTGAAATTTTTTTCGAAATTATTTTGTTGATTTTGAAAAAATTGCGAGATAAAGTTGCTATCAAAGTTTAAATAACAGGATTGTTTAATGCGTTTAATTTTGTTTTCAACCTCTGTTACATTCGCGCATGCTTCTTTAATGCATAAATTTGAACAGCTTTCATGAAGCGAATTTAATAATTTTGTGTAAGCCTTCTTATTTTGCAACCTGCTAAACATATTCTCCTTTGATTTAGATATAATAAAATTTGGGAAAACTTGCAAACTCCTACATCTTACCAGAAATATTCTGCGATTCTTCTCTTTTGCTAATATCTTCATTAATTTTCCGTATTCCTTCAAATCTCCAGGATAGGTGGTTGTTCCTTCCATATTAAGGCTTATATCCCAGCCAAAATTATAATAAAAATTCTTGACCCACGTATGAATTAATACACAATTCTCGGGAAATAGGTCACATTAACACATATATTTTTATTTTTACCCTCGTCTTTACGTACGTTTCGGTCTCACGACCATCATCAGAAGACTTATTAATACAATAACCTGATTACTTAGAAATACTGTAATAACACAAAGCGTCCTTATCGCACAAATTTCGTTTAGATGCCAACGTCGCGAAACGAACGGAGACATGAAATCGGAACTATAACACAGCAATGTTGCAGCGTAAAAATTAAAAATCCACTATTAAGTAGAATCATCAATAAATACGAACACATTTCATAAATGTCTGCGAGAGACTAACAGACAAAGAGTTCTATCCTCTTTGCTAACAGACGAGACCATCTCAAGTGTTCATTTAAGCGCCAGATGTCATAATTTATTAGGTGATAAAAGAAGGTCTCTGGCCTGTGAGAAATACTTTAGACAATTCTACCTAAAGTAAACTTTTACATTATAAGGACGTAAGTAGGAATTTGCAAGAATATTAATTAATTAAATTAGTATAAATATGACTTAGTGTTTGAACGTCACTCCTATGATTAACAGACTTGGAGTCACGTTTTATATGAATCATCTCCAGAATAGATCTTTTATAATAATTGGTTTCCTTAGTTAAAATCTTAACATTCTTGTAATCAAATTGATGGTTATAATCAAAGCAATGTTTAGCAAGCGCGGTGGAATTTTCTAAGTTTTTGTTTCTTGTGCTATACTTATGGCCATAAATTTTTTTTTGTAAATATTGTTTAGAGATACCAGTATAGGTCCCATCACAATCTAAACAATTTAATTTGTATACTGTGTGGGTTTGTTTATCTTTAGGAATTACAGGTTTTAGATTTGAGAAATATTTCCCAACACAGTTAGTAGGTTTATGCGCTACGTTTATATCATACTTTTTCAAACATTTCTTAATTTTCTCTGGGGTCTCCGGAATGTATGGTAAAGTTATATAATTGTCTGAATTACCTTTTACGTTATTTTTATATGACGCTCCATTATAAATTTTGTTTATTCTCTCTTTAATAATAGGATTGAAAAAAGTTTTTGGGTAGCCATTCAATTCCAGTGTATTACGAACAATTTTTAGATTTTTGGGACGGTCCTCTGGGTGGGACAATTTAACCGCGCGGTCTGTAAGACTGTTTATGACGCTTTTTTTATAACAAGTTGGTGTAACGGAATTGAAGTGAAGATAGCGTTGAGACCAAACTTCTTTAGTAAACCACGAAGTTTTTATTTCTCCATCTGCATCATGCCTAATGTTCATATCTAGATATCTATTATTAAAGAGAGAATAAACAAAATTTATAATGGAGCGTCATATAAAAATAACGTAAAAGGTAATTCAGACAATTATATAACTTTACCATACATTCCGGAGACCTCAGAGAAAATTAAGAAATGTTTGAAAAAGTATGATATAAACGTAGCGCATAAACCTACTAACTGTGTTGGGAAATATTTCTCAAATCTAAAACCTGTAATTCCTAAAGATAAACAAACCCACACAGTATACAAATTAAATTGTTTAGATTGTGATGGGACCTATACTGGTATCTCTAAACAATATTTACAAAAAAGAATGTATGGCCATAAGTATAGCACAAGAAACAAAAACTTAGAAAATTCCACCGCGCTTGCTAAACATTGCTTTGATTATAACCATCAATTTGATTACAAGAATGTTAATATTTTAACTAAGGAAACCAATTATTATAAAAGATCTATTCTGGAGATGATTCATATAAAACGTGACTCCAAGTCTGTTAATCATAGGAGTGACGTTCAAACACTAAGTCATATTTATACTAATTTAATTAATTAATATTCTTGCAAATTCCTACTTACGTCCTTATAATGTAAAAGTTTACTTTAGGTAGAATTGTCTAAAGTATTTCTCGCAGGCCAGAGACCTTCTTTTATCACCTAATAAATTATGACATCTGGCGCTTAAATGAACACTTGAGATGGTCTCGTCTGTTAGCAAAGAGGATAGAACTCTTTGTCTGTTAGTCTCTCGCAGACATTTATGAAATGTGTTCGTATTTATTGATGATTCTACTTAATAGTGGATTTTTAATTTTTACGCTGCAACATTGCTGTGTTATAGTTCCGATTTCATGTCTCCGTTCGTTTCGCGACGTTGGCATTTAAACGAAATTTGTGCGATAAGGACGCTTTGTGTTATTACAGTATTTCTAAGTAATCAGGTTATTGTATTAATAAGTCTTCTGATGATGGTCGTGAGACCGAAACGTACGTAAAGACGAGGGTAAAAATAAAAATATATGTGTTAATGTGACCTATTTCCCGAGAATTGTGTATTAATTCATACGTGGGTCAAGAATCTTTATTATAATTTTGGCTGGGATATAAGCCTTAATATGGAAGGAACAACCACCTATCCTGGAGATTTGAAGGAATACGGAAAATTAATGAAGATATTAGCAAAAGAGAAGAATCGCAGAATATTTCTGGTAAGATGTAGGAGTTTGCAAGTTTTCCCAAATTTTATTATATCTAAATCAAAGGAGAATATGTTTAGCAGGTTGCAAAATAAGAAGGCTTACACAAAATTATTAAATTCGCTTCATAAAAGCTGTTCAAATTTATGCATTAAAGAAGCATGCGCGAATGTAACAGAGGTTGAAAACAAAATTAAACGCATTAAACAATCCTGTTATTTAAACTTTGATAGCAACTTTATCTCGCAATTTTTTCAAAATCAACAAAATAATTTCGAAAAAAATTTCAACAAAATAAAAGCCATACAATCTAAAAAGATAAATAATCTAATGAAAGGCGTAGCTTATGAAAAACAAAATATCAATGAACAATGGTTGAAAAATCTAACCGAAACAAAAATTCCGGATGAGGTGCAGCATACGTTAAGCTTAGGTCCGAAATTTGCATTGCCTGATAACAAAAAACTGCCTATCGACAATATAATTGCAAATTTAGAATGTGGAATCAGGAATAAAAATTTAGAAGAAAAGAATGAAATTAGAAACAAAATTTGTAACATCTTGACAAACAAGAAGAACAAACAGAAAGCAGAAGTAGGTACTGCAAAGAATCGTCTTAACTATCATACAAAAATAACAAAAGAGTTCTTGAATGCTAACCCTGAAATTTTAGTTTTGAACGCGGATAAATGTAATAAAACCGTCATAATGCATAGAAATGACTATGAAAAGAAAATAGAAAACCTTTTAAATGATGAAACAACTTATAAAAAATTAAAATCTGATCCTACTTTATCAATACAAAATAACATGAATAAATTGATAAATAATTGGCACAAAAATAAGATAATCCCTATTGAATTGAAAAATAAATTAATTTGCCATAATGGGCTAGCACCTTATATCTATGGGCTTCCAAAACTACATAAAATTGATATACCTCTAAGACCCATTATTAGTAATATAGGAGCGCCTACTTACAATTTATCAAAATTTTTATCAAAATCGATCAATAATATAATAGGAAATAATGAATTTTATGTGAAAGACTCATGGCATTTTAATGAATTTATAAAAAATCAATCCGTACCCGTAAACCATCAACTAATTTCCTCAGACGTTGTTTCTTTATTTACAAATATACCTGTCGATTTGGCATTGAATAGCATCAAAAAACGTTGAGCAGAGATTAAAAACCACACACCTCTAGATCAATCGGAATTTATAAATGCTGTGAAGTTTTGTTTAGAATGCACTTATTTTCAGTACGGTGAACAATATTTTGGACAAATATTCGGCACAGCAATGGGATCTCCTATTTCTGCTACCATTGCTAACCTCGTTATGGAATGCCTGGAGGAATCTGTTATAAGTTCATTAGATTTTCGGCCCGTATTTTTTAAACGGTATGTAGATGATTGCCTTATGTGTGTTCCCAATGACAAAATTCAGTACGTGATTAATAAATTTAACAATTTCCACTGTAAACTTCAATTTACCTGTGAAATAGAAGTTAACAAAAACATAAATTTCTTAGATATGAACATTAGGCATGATGCAGATGGAGAAATAAAAACTTCGTGGTTTACTAAAGAAGTTTGGTCTCAACGCTATCTTCACTTCAATTCCGTTGCACCAACTTGTTATAAAAAAAGCGTCATAAACAGTCTTACAGACCGCGCGGTTAAATTGTCCCACCCAGAGGACCGTCCCAAAAATCTAAAAATTGTTCGTAATACACTGGAATTGAATGGCTACCCAAAAACTTTTTTCAATCCTATTATTAAAGAGAGAATAAACAAAATTTATAATGGAGCGTCATATAAAAATAACGTAAAAGGTAATTCAGACAATTATATAACTTTACCATACATTCCGGAGACCTCAGAGAAAATTAAGAAATGTTTGAAAAAGTATGATATAAACGTAGCGCATAAACCTACTAACTGTGTTGGGAAATATTTCTCAAATCTAAAACCCACACAGTATACAAATTAAATTGTTTAGATTGTGATGGGACCTATACTGGTATCTCTAAACAATATTTACAAAAAAGAATGTATGGCCATAAGTATAGCACAAGAAACAAAAACTTAGAAAATTCCACCGCGCTTGCTAAACATTGCTTTGATTATAACCATCAATTTGATTACAAGAATGTTAATATTTTAACTAAGGAAACCAATTATTATAAAAGATCTATTCTGGAGATGATTCATATAAAACGTGACTCCAAGTCTGTTAATCATAGGAGTGACGTTCAAACACTAAGTCATATTTATACTAATTTAATTAATTAATATTCTTGCAAATTCCTACTTACGTCCTTATAATGTAAAAGTTTACTTTAGGTAGAATTGTCTAAAGTATTTCTCACAGGCCAGAGACCTTCTTTTATCACCTAATAAATTATGACATCTGGCGCTTAAATGAACACTTGAGATGGTCTCGTCTGTTAGCAAAGAGGATAGAACTCTTTGTCTGTTAGTCTCTCGCAGACATTTATGAAATGTGTTCGTATTTATTGATGATTCTACTTAATAGTGGATTTTTAATTTTTACGCTGCAACATTGCTGTGTTATAGTTCCGATTTCATGTCTCCGTTCGTTTCGCGACGTTGGCATTTAAACGAAATTTGTGCGATAAGGACGCTTTGTGTTATTACAGTATTTCTAAGTAATCAGGTTATTGTATTAATAAGTCTTCTGATGATGGTCGTGAGACCGAAACGTACGTAAAGACGAGGGTAAAAATAAAAATATATGTGTTAATGTGACCTATTTCCCGAGAATTGTGTATTAATTCATACGTGGGTCAAGAATCTTTATTGTAAAAGAGATATTTTTTTTTCAGGTTTAAGTATCGCGAATTTTGTTCACAACTTTAGAGGCAAAACCAAAATATCATTGCCAGATGAAGAGGAACACGGGAGGAGATTGTAACAGACGCATCAATGATCATTCATGAGCGTAGTTAATTAATTGATTAATTTGTAATATATTGAACTATAGATCATTTTATACACTAAAATGAACGTCATTGATGCCAGGTATGCAGTATGCCATTAACAACGTTCAGATTATCCCTCTTCATGGGTGTTCTTGTGATCACAGATTAATTTTAACATCAAGTATTTTGATACCAATAACTAGTTTATTACGATTTATATGATTAAATTATCATTATTCAGCAAATATCTGGGAAAAGTAAGAACTATAATTATCATTACTGATATGTAAGAATTAAGGAATACTATATGAGAAATAAGAAGATAAAATTGATAAGGTCACTCTAGTCTAGATCGATCAGTCACATTACAATCTAGTAGTATTGGAGAGATGTTCTGCTTTTTCGTGCTCATCAGCGGACTGACGAAGTTTGAACTTTATTGTTCCGCTGATGAGACCGAGAGAGCGAAACAACTGCTCGAATCTATTATATTGTAATGTAACTGATCGATCTTTCTCGCCTTCTAATTAACTTAGTCGAGTCATTTTCTGAATGTATAATCAAGCGTAGTTAAAACAATTAGTAATGCGAAAATGACAGATGTTTCTTGTTTCATTAAACTCCGGCGTTACACGAGTCGCCTCATCACTAACATTTTGTTTTTATTGGACATGAAGTGATGAATATAAGTAGCTTAAGAGCTATTGGAGATCAGTTCAAAAGTCAATGAGGCCTTTCACATCAAACTGCCAACAGAATGGGCGAGTGGACAAATTGTGGTGGAACTTCTTGAATATTAATAAGTGAAACAATAACTTAATGTAGAAGAATTCACAATGTGCTTTGTGAATTTACGTAAAAGTTCGTTTACAACCTACACAGGAATGATCAATTAACAACGAACTTCTAACTACAACAAAAAAGTTTTAGTAGATTTACCTACATCAGAGAAGAAGAACTAAGAACAACGATGATATTACTTATATTCAGCTGATATAGAATAGTATTTGCAAACTACATCTTTCAGATTAAGTTTAGGAATGTGTTTATATCAACTTGGAATTGACTACTCTTGTTGAAACTGTAGTATATTCATAGTAGAAACAGTGTTTTAGTTTCCTTTAATCAACATTATCGAGGTTACAACTCTTTCTTAAGAAGCTATTTGTTTGGTGGACGAATTATCAGTATATTATTTCTATGTAACTAATAATGTAAAATAAAATTTTTTGATTTAATTCGTGATGAACTCGTCGAAAACACCGTTATTGCTCAAGAATTATGTAAATGAGACTTTTGCCAAGCGAATACTTACAACTGCTTGATCAAATTGTTACTAGGTACCAGAAATTTTGAAATTGAATTGTCCGTTAATTTGTAGTATTCATTCCAAACAAATAAATTCAATTACTTTGATATTAATATCCTAATGTTTATTTCTCATAATCCATTTTCTTGTAGATCCGTACTACCAGGTTTCGAGGTCAATTATTACACCTTATCCTCAGGTATGTATGAAAAATGGTTGTGATAAAGAAAATTGTATCAAAATTTGTTAAAACAGTTGTGAAAATCTTTTATTCCAATATTTGATCAAAATAGTATTCTTTAATTAATAATATTGTAAATTATTAATTCGTTGTAAAATGTTTTACAACAATTTGTAAAATTATTTATACATCATATGGATTCATTTCCGGATAATTAAATTTCACATGTAAAATTTCATTTTTGATTTATATAATTCATGTTCAACAGTTGAAATTCAGGATCCTACAGTCATCATCCTAATGGTGAGGAATATGTAACAAATGTTCATACAATTTTCTTCATCACAGCCAATCTTCATATAAACCTGAGAATGATTTGTAATAATTGACCTCGAAACCTGGTAGTACGAATCTACAAAAAATGGATAGTGAGAGTTAAACATTACAACATTAATATCAAAATAAATAAGCATTATCTGGTATTCTATGTCTTAAAATCTGAATTTCTATTCATTCTATTCACTTTATGGTAAATCTACCAATCCTAAATATCTTCTACTAATAAATTCATAGCCTTATAACTATATTATATATACAGCTGCGCATATTTGCGCGCTCCTCTGCACTGCATTGTCCTACATTTTCCTAAAACGATTGTACATGAAACACAAAAATTTCCAGAATTACAATACTAATATCAATATGAACTTACATTTGGTGAAACCAAATTTTTTGACAATTACTTTGTCAAACATAAATTGGTGCATTGAACTGTAGATTGCAATTTTGAACTACAATGATATATTCTCAAGCCGACAACACTAAAAAAGTTTATTTCTAAGAAAAAGTGGATTCTTGATGGTTGGACTCCGTATTTTCATATACAAAGAGAAGAATTATAGCAAGTTTTGAAGCAGATTGGAGTATCGCTACTGTTATCATTTCTGATATAATATTGGATATTGATATGAATCAAAACGGAATTGGTTCGATCATATTCGTTATACAACTTATCGAAATACATATTCTCTCGAATGTATCATATTATATAATTCTCCAATTCAGCTAATGAATTATTGGTTGAATACTTGAAATTTAGCTAGGATCGTGTATGGGTGCCACATTTTATTGGGATTTACTCAAATGGTGCAATGTAGATTTAAGTTGATGTTTGAATGATACCCATGTCAGAAACATACATTACAAAGGAGCCCAATAATATTAAAGAACGTGTCGTTATGCTTTTACGTCGAGTTTGATTCAAGATTTACATATAATATCTATATGACATATCTTTATGAGATGAATTATAGATTCGACAGATTGTGTTGTTTGTACATTTGATTTCGATCCATCATTTCCATCGAAAGACTCCGAAAAAAAAGCAGGAAACTTCATGTAATGTAAAAACAGGCTTGAATGAAATTTCAAGGCTTATAAATGAAAAATTTGCATATTATCAATTATAAACTCACTCTCCGGTAAATATCTACATCCAATCTGGCTAATATAAAAACGTGGAGAATTCTCAATTGACATTAGTTCGGGGTCAGGTTAGCTTACATCTATCCCACTTCTTTTTTAACAATACCTACTTGTTAAACTTACGGATTCATTATCAATATATACTAACAGCGTCCCCTGTGGTGTCTCATAAAATTTTCACTTCATGAGCTTGCATGTTTTATAGCAGAACGTTTCTCGACTATTATTATTGAATGTTTAGTAAGTGGTCATCCCCTGATCGATTGAAATCTGCAAAAATGGTACGAATTCTAAAGTCACTCTTACCAGATTGGAGAGGGTCGTTTACAATAGAAAAATCTCATTTATAAAAATGCATCAGGTTCTATTAAAAAACCAATATGGATTTGTTCCTAACTCATCAACTAAGTTAGCCTTTTTCAACTGGCTTCCTAACATCATTGGAGGCCTTGTCACGTCAAAGGAATTGAGGGCATCTATTTCTATCTGTCTACAGTCTTCGATACCTCAAATCATAACGTTTTATTATAAAAACTGGAAGAATATGAAATGAGAAGTGCAACTGGTGAACTCTTTGACTCATACCGCAGGAATAGAACGTAATGAGTATGTTTAACATAAATTGGAAATAACATAGAGGTAAATTTAATAGATTCAGCCATAACGTGATGAAAATACATTATAAATTCGTATAAAATAACTAGTATGTAAAGTTTCATTCTCACTAATTTAATAAATAAATATTACTAGTTTCCCTTAAATGGGAACTTTCCAAACAGATATTACAAAGTACATTCTGAACAAATTGTCAATATTTATTTTATTTGAGTTATGAAATGAACCACAATATTTATCTCAAGGCACACCACAGGTTAAGATATTAGGTCCACTGTTGTTTATTCTGTATATCAACGATTTACCAGTGAATCTGAAATCATATTATCCATATCAATATGTAGACAATAACACATATTGAATATCTCGCTATAATTCCATTGGTAATCTAATTGGATGAGATCTGATTTCTAAGGTGGCTGACTGGTGCGATAATAATCATTCTTGAGACTTTCAGTTTCTCTCAAAACATGGAGTCTGCATATGTACACCAAAATAATATTTATATTCCTCTATTCCTGAAGTAGACAATGTAAAATTTTAGGAAATCTCATTGGAAGTTTCCCTAAATTGGAAGTGTGATACCACTATTCTTGATCAAAATATTGAATTATGCATGTTATGTTCTTAGACATGTGAAGAATTATATTCGGATTATTATTATATACGGAATTATTTTATGGAGTTCGTCATCTTACTTACATAATGTTTTCGAAACTCTGGAAACATTTTTATGCACAATGGCACAATATCCCGACAAACTTTTTATAAACCACTGGCTATCAATTATAAAATCATGTACCTACCATCTTTATCTATATACAGATTGACTTTACTCACAGACTTATTTAATAGGAATGCATATCTCAAGATACACAAATACAAGTTGTGAGAATGAACAGTCAGTCAATATAGCTTTCAAAATAGTTTTTTGAGGGTAACGCGATTTTATGGTCGATTTTGATGCACGAAGTGGCGTCCAAAACTAAAATGAAGTTAAAAATTGTCTAAGGTCTATGCTATTGCTTATATCTGCGTTCTAGTTGCA
The DNA here is from genome assembly GCA_958510875.1 of Endomychus coccineus. Classification (NCBI taxonomy): domain Eukaryota; kingdom Metazoa; phylum Arthropoda; class Insecta; order Coleoptera; family Endomychidae; genus Endomychus; species Endomychus coccineus. The sequence goes on from OY294069.1 coordinate 110,614,307, forward strand.
AAACTTTCGAAACAATGCGTATAAAACTAAAGCAATTCAAGATAATCCTATGAAGTTCTTCATGGTGGTAGATATTAATAAAACACGTATTTTAAGACAAAAACATGTATTCGCCAAACGGTTCCGTTAAATAAGTCACGAACTATATTTTGCCCATATATTACGTGATATTTATTTCTTGACATATATATTCTCGAATAAATGAACAAATCAGGTAAATTGTATATTAGCATGTAGAAACTTCCGGTTTCAATAAAAATTGATCTAGTTGAGTTCCAATTCTTGATATTCAGTTCAACTCTCGCATCTATATAGCATAGGTACACATTTTTTCTTTTGTTTACTTTCTACTTTCTACAGGTCTTTAGTGAACAAATCAAATATCTCGGCGACAAAATATCGGATCGAAACATGGCGTACGGTACTTTGATGGTTCCTCAAAAACGTATATTTCGGTCTAACATTTATCGTGATCCGATTAGTTCAATTGATTGTGAATTTTTTTCAAACCAAAACTTGGTTCAATGTAAAGAGTAGAGCGTTACAAGCTTGAGTTCAAATTACTACTACTTACCAGATTTTCAATTATATCGATAGCTATGTATAATTTGAATAACATAAGTAACGGCGGCACTCGAAAACTATATGAGTTTCATACTTCCAAGGTCTCGCGCGTGAGTATGTTAAATGTAATATATGCAATGTACGCCCTGTTTTTTCGTTTTTTTTTTCAAATTCAGGTAGAGGAATCCATGTACTGTGGGTATTATATAGCCTTGTGTGTTTTTCTCACTGAGCTATGTTTTTGTGTACATCGTTAAACTTTTGATCATATTAAAACTTCGGATTGGTTCAATTGAAGTTACTGTTTTATAATTGATTAAGTAGAAGAAGATCTTTATAGTCTTATTCATTAGTGTATATTTGTGGAATATCCAAGTTAGAGTTTTTTGTTGGAATGAGTTAAGATTAGCGAGTTCAATTATTTTAAAATTATTCTAAAACATTATTCGTGTGAAAAAAGAAAAATGTGTAGCATCTAATGAAGAAAACGATTTTTAATATTTTAAAACAGCATGTATTTCATTCTTAGATGCTACATATTTTCCTTTTTTCACACAAATAATGTTCAGACATAATATTGAAATAATTAAATTTGATAATTATAAACATTAGTATGAAAAATAAATTATTTTATGAACGTTTATTAAATCATAATTATTTTTATTATTTTAGCATATTCTAACAAAAAACTTGCTCTGAATTTTTCACAAATAAACTGTTTTGCGCGAGAATCACTCAGAATTAAAATTGTACCAAAGCACCAAGTCGACTGTATCAATTCTAGCAGTTGAATTGAAATGGCGAACTAAATCTCGAGATTCTACCTTCCATATAATGCGTGCAGCCAAATCACAGTATAGTTACTCCTGCTGGAGTACGGCAGGAAGAACGTTTGATCCTCAGGAACAGCGAGGCTGAACCTGCCGGTTTCTTCTGGTTGATTGGTGTTATCGTCAAGTCGCTCGCGTTTAACGCTGAATTATCACATAAGATTATGGAGAATGACTATGATCAGCAGGAGCTAAATATCATAGGTTTTCATTCAAAATTGGTTTCACCCAAGTGTGAGTTCATAATTGATTTTAATATTAATGTTTAATTCTCACAATTCTTTTTATTTTGTAGATTCGTTCTACCAGGTTTCGAGGTAAATTATTACACCCCACACTCAGGTATATATACAACAAAACAAATAAAAATGTATCAAATTTAGTTGAAATAAATTTTATTTCAAAATTTGATCAAAATATTGTCTTATAATTAATAATTTGTAAATTGTTAATTTTTAGTTAGATTTTTCCGAAAGATTTACTCATATTCAATATATAAAATTATTTATAATCATATGGCTTCATTTCCAGATAATCAAGTTCATATATGAATTTTCATTTTTGAATTATATAATATAAATGTTAAGCAGTTGAAATTCAGGAAGCTAGAAAGTAGTTATTCTAAAGGTGAGAAATAGGTAACTTTAGATAACAAATTGGTAAAAAATTATTATAAAACCTATTATAAGAAATGAATATGTTTTGAATGTTTGATGTTTATGAAATTATAAGGAATTAATGACATCTAGTGGTAAAGTGATGGAACCATATGATTTTAGTAGAGAGAAGTTTAGACTTTCAGTAGAATACAGTTTCTTGTGAAATGACAACACGATTATAACATTGAATATTGATAAAACTTTAAATTAGATTATGACTGAAAAAATGTGGGTTATAATTCAAAACAATTTGTGTGTTTAGTGTTATTAACTGGTTGTTTTTGAAAGATTGATGTATTTTTAAAAGTTCTAAATTGTCAAGGTATAATCCTTTGGTAGCCGTATTTAAAATTTTTAAAATTTGTTCTAGTGTTAAATTTAATTTTCTAAAAGATGGTTACCAAAGTGAGAAAAGCCTGTTTTGAGCAGTGGCGGCTCCTCGAAGGAGGCTAAGGAGGCTCAGCCTCCTCACAAATTTATCTTAATGATCATTCTCCATTTCATTTCCTGTTTCTCTGATAATTTTTAAAATTTTACAATTAATTCCCCGTTCTCAGTAGTTATTTTTAATCTGGCAACAGTGCCCTGAGGCTAGACTCTCTATATATCTCAAAAGCTTAGCATGTGCTGTTCAACACAGTTGCCGTTTTTCCGACCAGTCAATCGCCAAATAGGGTAAAACATCGGAAATGGCAACACCCTATGGAGGCTAGCCTGCGGCAGCCGCTCGCAATCTGTGAAATACGACACATGCGTTGCGTTCTGCCGACTGCTGAGTAGGTCAGTCAGTGCTTGTTTATGTATTGTCACGCCACGCGAAGTAAGGTTAGATTGTTGTCTGTTGTAAATTTAAAATGAGTGTTAGTGAGTTAGTTGCTGAATTTTAGAAAATCCATTTAGTGAATTAACATATTATAAAAGTGTTTTATTTAAATAAACGGCCTTTACCGGATTTGAAAGGATTAGCAATGTCAGGTAATTATCAAAATCGATCATTTAATAGAATACTAATAGTAGTATTGACAAGACGAAGTTTAAAAAAAAATCATTGATTTCCCTGTAAAGCTCCAACTCGATGGAATTTTACATCACGTGCAGTATTTTCTTGATAATTTTAAATTAATATTTGAACAAACTGATCATATTTTTCAAATTTTACAACATGAATTCACTGATATAATTTATTCAAGAGATCGTTTGAAACATCTCATTGATAAAATTTCAAGTTTCCGTAATACAGAATTTCACTTTAATATTTTATTTGAAAATTTTTCAACTGATGAGGGTCCTCCCGCGAAAAGGAGGAAAACATATAATTTGGTAGACAAGAAACTACATTATAAACAACTTTTTTATGAAATTTTAGATACTATTAAAGGTCAAATTGAGATTCGATTTTCCGATTTACATGAATTGAAGTTTTTGACTTGACGAATAGAAGATTTTTCGAATCTTTTTCAAAAGAGTTCCCCAATACACTTTAAGATAACTTAGTTCTAAAATATAAATTTTTTTATAAAATAGCACGGCACAATGAATTATGCGTTATATACTCGGATAAAGATATTCTAAGCCAGTACGACAGTCACGCCGATATGATAAAATATATGATAGACAATGATTTGCAACAAGTTTTACCTCAGTTTTATAAACTACTTTGTTTGACAGTCACCATTCCTGTCACGTCGACATCAGTGGAGAGATCATTTTCTACTCTCAAACGAATTAAAACTTACATGCCAAATACAATGGGCCAAAATCGTTTATACAATGTTAGTTGAAAAAGATTTAGTAAAACACTTAAAACAAAATGATACATTTTTTGATAATATTATTGATCATTTTTCGCAAACTAAAGACGGTAGAATTCCGTTAATATATAAAAAAAAGTTAATAAAATTAATAAAAAAAAAACGAAATATGAAAAATTCCAAAAAAAAGAAAAAATATTAAAAATCCAAGAAAAGAAAAGACAAAAAACGAGCTAAAAAATTTTTTGCCAAGAGAAACTCTATATCTCCACGTTGGTTCTTGCTGGGTAACAATTAATTTTGTCACTGGATTAGCTGGTACGGTCGCTGTGCAAAGGTTAAAAGGCTGTGAATAGAGTATATTTTTACAAAAACGTTTTATGTCCAGCCTCCTCTCTCAAAAATTCACGAGCCGCCACTGGTTTTGAGTATTGTGTATTGCTTGAATTTATATTCAATACTGGTTGAGAAACTTGAATTATAATTGCAATTCAGCAATAATCTAATTTAAAGTTTTAACAATATTCAATATTATAATCATTTTGTGATTTTACAGGAAACTATATTCTACTGAAAGTCCAAAGTTCTTTCTACTAAAATCATATGGTTTCATCACTTTACCAACAGATGTCATTATTTCCTTATAATTGTATAAACATCAAACATTCAAAATATATTAATTTTTCATAATAAGTTTTTTAATAATTTTTACCAATTTGTTATCTAAATTTACATATTCCTCACCATTAGAATAACTAGCTCCCTGAATTTCAACTACTCAACATGTATATTATATAAATCAAAAATGAAATTTTATAGATTGAATGTAAGTGAATCTTCTGAGAAAACTTCGCTGAAAATTGACAGTTTATAATAATATTTAATTAAAAGCAATATTTTGATCAAATTTTGAAATAAAAATTATTTTACAACTGTTTCAACAAATCACAGCCATGCTTTATATATACCTGAGGTTGAGGTGTAATAATTGACCTCGAAATTTGGTAGTACGAATCCACAAAAAAATGGATTGTGAGGATTAAACATTAATAATTATATCAGGTTTATTAATTGAACAAATTCGAGTTTTTAATAAAATCAACAATTCAACGATATACATTTAACTAAACTTCTTCACTTGAACTAACACATGGACGTGATTCATCATTCGCAGCTGCTCAATGAGACCGAAAAAACATGGCTCAGTGAACAAATACATAAGACTATATAATACCCACAACAGACGGATTCCTCTACTTGAAAGTAAATAAATGAAGAGGAAAGCAGCCTTTGCATTGATAAATTTTGAACCGGAATATGCGTTCTTGAGTAACCTCTCAAATATCGCATACCAAGTTCCGATCCAAGATTCAATAGTCGACATATTTGTTTTGTTCACTAAAGATATACGTGCAACAGCTGAACTCAATTCGAAGAAAAAGAGCATAACTAGATCGATTTTTATTGGAAGCAGAAGTTTCTATATTAAGGCAATAAGCAATTGACCTGATTTGTTTATTTACTCGGAGATATGAACAATTGTGTCGCAAAAATAATATGATGTAATCTATGGCCAGAATGTTGTTCATGACTTATTTTACAAAAAGATTGTGCAAATACATTAGTAAAAAAAATGTGTATATAAACACCATTGAATCGTTGATAACAATTCAATGAAGAGAGCAAATGGGTCGTGATTTGTCCTAAATGACGTGTTGTTTAATATGTATCACCAAGCAAATTTCATACTATTATCTACAATATTTCTTGTTCTCTAGGTATATTTCGATAATTTTACAACTAAAACGCATATATAAACAACAGTACAAAGTTTAGAAAATTTCAAACTTCACCATCGTTAACAGCGCTATTTGTTGCATCGACCTTAAAATGGCGTTAGCCTCAAAAACTATTTTCATCTACTTCTGATCCTTTATTGACTACTCTATGACTACTGAGTAAATATACAAAACAATAGGTACATGGATTATTTACTTAAAATACGAATTGAAATAGACTTAAATCTAGAAAAAAAATTATTTAACAAATATTTTCAATAGTGCCATGAACTAATTTCAATATGTCATACAGTGTCTATTAAATTGCTTAACTTATATATATTTTATTCTTCTGATTCAAGTATTGGATGCTTTAGAATTATTTTTATACCGTTATTTCAAACATATGAATAATGTTTTAGTGTTAGGTTTTGACTACACTTATGCTCATTCATTCTATATGAATGAGGTGGACATTGGCTCAATATTTCAGATCCACAGAGGTGAATTTAAATTTAAGTTACAACGATTCATCACATGGATGTTTCTCATATTTGGAAATTTTGTGTACTAGCATATATAATGCCTCAAAGACTAGATATATCGAAAAGCTCTGTCAGACGAGCATATGAAGCCTGAATACATAATAACAAAACTGGAGCAGAAGAATTGCACTTCCTAATATGAGTTAATAAAAATTTTCCACTATTTAAAATTAACATTATGTACGAAATTTCAACTGTTGGAAACTTACAAAATTTCATTTTTATTCCTGCAGTCTTCTGACAACATAACCATGTTCGTATTCTCCAATAATGCAGAGTTCTTCCAGTTAACTAGACATTTTAGATGACGGTTTTTTAAATTTACAAACTGACCGCAATCCATATCTAGAAGCTTAATTGAATTATTCAGTTTGGGTATACAGCATCTAACAAACTGACCAAGATATTAGGTATTGGTAGTTAGAACGCTTATAAGGAATATGAATCATAATCTGAGATATAATATCCCCTGAAATACGGGTATATTCAAATTCTTGTTTGATATTCCAAGTTCACAAATATTAGCACTTTAAGGAAATGATGAGCTTTCCGGAATTTGGAATTATATAAGATTTATATTGTAAGATGAAAACATGTTATCAAAGAATGAAAGAGCAAACTCAAACTTATTAAACTCACTTCTACTTCAAGTTGGAATCCGTGTAAAGACTGACTGGGAACAGGATGCAAGAACGTTCCGTAGGGTGATGTTGAAAATTCCACAAGCAACTCGTGTCCGCTTGAAACAGCTTCAGGGACAGCTTCTCCACCTCCACAAAATTTCAATATCACCGGATCTCGGGTAGTGTATCCATCGTAAACAGTAACGTAATCTTGGACATCGTTGCAGTCGTCCCACACCTTCGAAGCAATAAAATATAGTGCATGGATTCATTCATCAAGTCCCTATAAGTTATTAAATATACTTGCATCAAACAAATTATAGTTTGATAATGAAAGTTAATCAGGTAGCACTAACGTGAGCTGAAGGGCACTCTTGTATTTCTGTATTGTTTTTGTGATTGAAACAGGCCGTCATGCTGATCATGCACACATGTTCATCTATAGTCATAACTACGATTTTTAGTTTTGTGTTTAGTAAACAGTAATGCGGGGTGTATTAAATTGTGTTCAGTCCATCATATTTTGTATAAAAATTTGTTAATCATCATAGTTTTTTTTCGCTGGCTATGAAGTATCTACTAGGTCCAAGTATTCTCAATATGATAATTTTTATTGTCAAATGTCATCTGGTAGTTGATTGTGATAAGTATAACTATCGAAATAAATACACATATTCAGATTTTCACGAACTGAAAATTAAATTGATAGCAATTGTTATTTCCAAAGTGGGTGATGAACTATAGTTCTTCGGAATTCTAGATCAAAAAAAATAGTGAGAATCACGTATTTCACAACAAATAATGAAAAATAACTTTGTTTCTAATGGGATGGCTGAGAGTGCGCTACATATTTGTATTCGAGGAATTTAACTTTAGCGGTTTGTGTGAAAAAAATATAGTTGACAATGTCTTCGATGAGAATCTATGTATTTATATCCCTAGATATGTTATCGGCAAACTGACAGACAGCCGTCTAATATATCTACACAGATTGTCATTCCTACCGCATATCCCCTTCATCATTTTCATCAATCTACCCTCTCCCGAAACCTTAACATGCAAACTAAAACATTTAACATCGGTCCTATTAAAAAGTACAATCCATCCGATGTTACAAATGAAAATCTAGACGGATGAAGAATGCCAGCGATAATACTACTATTAACATGATACAAGAGATAAATCATCTGATGTGAATTGCAAACCATCTGTCAAAAGTTTTACTTTATGTTGGAGAAACGTCTATAAAGTTTGAAGAGCAAACTCAGCAGAATAATAAACTGAAATTTTAGGAATTGAAGGTTAATTGAAGTTTAAATTTCGTGATTAGGCATTAAACGCTGTGAGCATTATTCCAAAAAATGGCTTCTCTGCTGCCTTAAGATCAAGTGAGCGGAGCACAAGTGGAAAAATTTGTTAAAACTTTGGAACTGACCTATGGGGGTGTTGAACGCTCATTGAAGACTAATTGAGTGCTCTAATTCGGGATTCAATGCTTTGGACCTTTCTCTGAGAACGACTGTTCTGCTACTTTGAATTTAAATGGGTGAACCGTTTGCTCAAACTTTGAAAGTGACATAAATGGGGAAATAAGGGCTCATTTCCAATTGAGTGTCCTAATAACACGATGAAATGTTCTGAGAATATTTCCAAAATCGGCTACTCTGTAACCTTAAACTTGAGTGAGCAAAACATTAGTGAAAAATTTATTGAAACAATAAAATTGACATATTTACTTATAACCGGTTAGTTGAGTGCTCTAATTAGGAATTAAATGATCTGAGCTCTTTTACAAAATCTACTATTCTGGTACCTTGAATTCAAGTGTCCATGACACGAGGGAAACTTTCCATCAAACAATATAAATAGCTTTTTTATCCATCGAGTAATAATTGAATGCTAATAGAAGAACACAAATTTTTGGGAAAAATATCATAAAATTATATTTTTTATTCAAATAAGTCTTTCCAAAATAAATTTCTGAAGTAATGTGTTCATTCAAACATGCCGGATTTCGCATGTAAAACTGACGTCAAAACAGAATCAATCATCTAGCTCCAATATGGTGAGAAACAAAACCGAGACAATGTTGCCCTTCTACATATTCATGGGTAGAAAACTATCTCAAATTCATAATTAAACTCAGCATTAAGGGAAGATATAATCTCCCTCTTTCATAATGAAGGTATCACAGTATATAAAATCCATATTAGTTATCGAAATTACTCATATATTATAGCAAATGTCAGGGGCCATTTCTAGAGAGTCACTTGACAACGTCGCTACTGAATTTGAGTATGAATAGTAGTAACAGTAACTTGGTTCGACATGTGTAAGAAGTACTTTACCGCTCTGACATGACCATTATAACATCATTACCTAGTAATATTCATTAATATACGTTTCAGTTTGATATAATAATAATAATAATAATAATAAATCGACTTTATTCATAAGAAAAGGTGGAGTGTCAGCAGTAGCTGTTTTTCAACTCAACCTCTAGGGGATCCTTACAAATAAACGTAAATATAAAGTATAGATGTGAATGTAAAAATAAATATAAAACTATAACAAACATCGTAAAAAAAAGCGGAATATAGTAGATTAATAAAAGGGTAAAATATAGAGTACGTAATTTACTCCTAGAAAAAACGAAAATGAGTAAAATATCTACGAGTACCTCTCGGAGAAGAGAATTTGGCCAAAGAGAATACGCCAGGTTAGAAGCCAAGCTGTCAGTCACTTTTCTAGTAAGTGACGCCTAAGTCTCTTTCTGAAGTTGGAGATTGTGTAATGTAAGTACTCACTGGGAAGATCATTATACAATTTGGGTGCGTTGTACGAGAAACTGCGAGTGAAAATGGAGGTTGAATGTTTAGGAATCACAAGTGCATATTTATTACGGGTGTTGGTGTTATTACGTGATTGGAACATGACTGTGAAATTGTATAAAGCTGGAAATGTTGCAATTATAGATAAAATGTTCAAGAACGTATCTAAACCTAAAGAGGAAGTCAGGAAAAGTACTGAAATTATCGAACAAAAGTTTTGAACTAAATCTAAAAGTGTTCTTTCTATGGCAATACAAATGGAGAGCGTACCAATCCCAACTATAGTTTGTATGTGTTCCCCCGAACCTACCATTGATCATATTCGTGAAGAATTCAGAAGACTTGAGTATTTTAATGCAGCGGTTACAGAAGTGTTCTTGCATCAATACCCCCCCATTAGCACGTTATTACTTGGAAGGATTTCTATTGGATGATAATGTCAGGGGATGAGTTTGCAATATAATTCAACTTTGGATGAATGGTTCATGGGAAATCAACCTGTAGAAATTGATAATGAAAGTAATATAATTATCAAGGGTACCCCATTCAGAGGATTGTGTAATTCGACATTGTACAGAGATGTTCTACCTGAGACTTACATCATGGAAAAGGAAAGAATAACGTAACACAAATCTACCTGATTGAATTAGAAACACTGTAAAATAGAAAAATGTACTGAAACTTTTGACTAATTTCATGAAAGAACCTGGATCTAAAACATACACTGGAAATGCATATATCGAAAATGGTATGGTTGAATATAACGAGGAACCTATCGAATACGTTTAAAGGGATGACGTAAATGAAATTGTAGATAGATCGAGACTCTTTGTTGCATCCTCGTATTCTGGTAACAATAACCATGACAACGAGATAATGTTCATAATAAAAGAATTGGTGGGGGCTTACGTAATTAAACAAAAACCATATGTAAATGCAAACTCATCATAATTATGAAGATCTCTTGAATGAATATGCTTGATAGAACGTCGTCTCCCATGTGGATATATGATACAAATTTATTTAATAATAATTTCAAACATAGTGTTGGGCAAGGATTGTACCTAATGAGCGATGGAAGTTATGATATGGAAAATACTAGATTGTATAACGTAAAATCATCGAATGATAATGAAGATGATGGGAATGAAGTGAATGTTGATAAATTAACACAAGAACTGAATTTGAAAACAAAAATTAGTCGTGAAGATATCTTCAACATGAGGAGGTTATTTTCACCATGGATAAATCATTTATTAAACAGCTGGCGGACATTCAGAATAAATATAATGAAATGGAGACTGATATAAAATCAGAATGTATAACCATCAGTGATAGTGTGAGGGAAAACGAATTATTTGAAAGATTTAATAAGACATCTGGACATGCGTCTAAATGGCATTAGTAGTAGACTGGAGGCGTTTAAACGACATATCAAATCTGTGGAACCTTCTAAGAAGAGACCCTCATCCACAACAACAAAGCAAGTCTGTGAAACGTATAACTAATCCTGTTGATGAACCTACAAAATTAATTCTATACTAGAATTCTGCAATCGCAGATGAATCAATTCGTAGATGTAAAGAAGTATCATTCAGGTAGAATCGATAAACGCCACAAGATAATTATGAGTTGTTTGAATACTTTGTGGCAAATGGATCTGGCTGAAATGGGTTGTTATGCTCACGAAAATTGAGGATTCAAATAAATTTTGGTTATGATCGATTGCTTCTTGGAATACCTGCAAAAAAACCAGCCATTACAGAACGTCACGATGCGGGTAAAATATTAGAGAACGCACGAAAACAATTCAAAAACGAGTTCAAAGGAGAAGATTGCTGCTGCAGAAATATCATTGGAAATTATAAATTTTGTAAGTCTCTTGGTTACCATGTCGGAGAAACAAATATTCTAGAGCCAAACTTCAATGAAGACATCATCCGAGTAGAAACTCACATCTACTATTCACACACAACATCTTTCGGCAACAACGATCAAATTGGAATATAAATTAGTGAACAAGACGTGTTGGTAGATTTAGCTCCGTTTGTTTTATTCATTGTGGCAAAGTTCGAGCAAGAAGCAGGTGCTAATGGTGAATGTACGCTAACCAATAATTTTGGAGCGTTTCTCTTTGAATATATTGGTTAAGAATTGAATGGAAAAGAGATAAACAAAGTACGCGAGCCTGGTATCGTCAGCCCCATGAGACCTTATCTAACATATGCCGAACGTGAATCTATATCTTTATCTATTTCCGGATGGTCGTATGAAGATGTTATGGGTTCAGTCTACGATAATGAAATCAATATATGGATCCCGTTGAATTTTTCTACTAAGCCAATTCGATGACTATACCAAAGTTTTGCATGGTCAACATAAGCTGCGATTGATAAGATTTCGAACTGATAACGAATGCTATATTAATAGCACAGCTAGCACAAAAAGTACTATAAATGTGAAGACGATAGCACTAAAAGTCCGACACGTCTTTCCAAATGATCCAATTGAATTTCAAATGTTGGAGAATTTGTGTACTGGGAAGCATGTATCGATTCCTTCCCGTAGTTGGGATCTGCGTGAAAATCCTATGATGAAGGAGAGCACTCGTGACATTTGGGCAATTGGAACAATTTGGAACGTCTCAGATACGTAATTCTAGTTATCCCAACTGATCGAAAGAATAACCCTGTTAGGGAAAGTACATATTTCGATAATATGAACTTGCTTAATGCGGAATTACACCTGAATTCAGAGTGTTATCCATATGAAGCAATTAAATTGAATTTCAACGATTACCAATATGTGGAAGCTTATCAGATATATTATAACATCCAGAAATCATTTTCAAATAAAATGATGAGCAAACCGATGCTGCATTATATAGCATTTAAGAATAAAACAATTTTCGTGATTGATTGTTCGGATAAAAATTGATGTTCAACAGTTGACGTTAAACTGGAGATGAAGTTTCCTGAATTTTCCTAGAAACACCCGTGCTAATTGCATCATCATAACAACCGTATCATGGAGTGAGTGTTCTTCGATTACCGGAATTTGGTCTGAGGGACCAAGTGATTAGGGACATGAATCATCAAACATATGTTATTATTTTTCTTCCAAATCTCATACTGTCAAAATGAGCATATGTTGTTCCAAATAAATTTTAACATCATTATTTTCTTCTTTACATCTTTTAAAATTATTTTCAATGTTAGTACAAATAAAGAAGATAAAGTCGCATACAAAATAGCAACACTTTTCGAATTTCTTCATCAAACGATGTGGATGATGAAGCTGTCTGTGGTGGTATTGATTTTTTGTTATGGTAGACATCAAGCATTCTTTTAAACGAACGTTTGCCATCCTGTCATATCCCCTTCACTCTGATGATAGGATGTGATGAAATGCTATATGTAAATACATATTGACTGTTGATTATTTGTCGATTCGTCGGTTGTCATTCGGCACGATTACTCTCGCCACCAGCATCATCCTTCAGACAATAAGTCCCACTCGATGCTAATCCTTCTTTTGAAAAATCTTCGCTTCCGGATGGATTCCGCGTCACAATATCTCGACTTGATGCCGACGTGAGAACAGTTTTCAGTTCAAGTCTCAAGCCTGCCCTGAAGATGCCACCTGTAATGATTGGCGAAACGCCAGCATCAATTCGAGATATTGTGACGCGGAATCCATCCGGAAGCCAAGATTGTCCAAGATTAGCTATCCGCGGAAGTCCACTATTCAAGACATCTCTCTTTTCACAAATACATAAGCTGTTCAACTGTATTAAAACGATAACTTATGTCTCTACTCAGTGTTCTCACACACAATTCGTTCAGTTTGTATTCTTTCAGAAATATCGATTCCGATAATCCGCTAATGAGATCTATTGAAACGAAGGGTTACGTCATCACCTTTTCTACTACTACCATTGTTTACAAACTATGGTCGTAGAACAATGGGAGCTACCCCCACTATATATGGAGAATGAACTTAGCAGGGTGCGTTCGTGATTCAAATGTGACTACATGATCCACCAATATTTTTATTAAGTTAACAGTTAATGATGTGTGTCTAAAATTTGGACTCGATATAAGAAACGATAAAAGGAAATCATTTATTCTAGAATATACAACAAAAACAACGCGTTCTAATAATCTATTGGATTGGTTACGTTATCGGGGCAAAAAAGTACTACGTTAAAAACGATGTTATAATAAGATTGTTGAGGAAAAAACCACATATACACCATTTGGAAATTTGTGGTAAGACGAAAGAAATATTACGTTCTAGACGCTATTGATTTCGAATCATTATTGATGCAAATCGCAAACACCCAAAGTTATCGAGTTCCGTAAATTGTTTTTGTTGATGTTTATTATGATGTAATATTGTGAGTACGAGAAACACTATGTACAACATAGTGTGGAATTGTTGGAAACTAACAATAGCCAATAGGAGAGTTGAGATCTTTAGTGATGACGGTGAAAGAAAAGCCGAGGAAGAGCGTCTAAAAGATGCAACTGAACGTAAACTTGCTGAGGAACGTGAATGTTGTGCGAAAGGACAATCTCAACATTTGTCTCAACAAATTCAAATGAAGGTTATCACCTTACAGAATAACATTGCGGAAATATTGTTCCACCTCTGATAAATTTTGAAAAAAGACTTCAGGTGAGTACTTTTTTTTGTAATATAAAATTACATTATAATTTTTTTTTCAATTTCTGGGTTGTATCGAATATATGATGAGACCTGAATGGTACCTAAGACGTCGAGAGGAGGATAGATACGTCATGCTGACAAAAAATTACAAAATAGAGAAATGCTATTGATTCGTCCAACATATCTCATGCTGTTGACATTGGTAAAGAAGTGAAGCAAAATTTTCGCACCGATTTGGAATGGTATGCTAGAAGAAATCTTATACGTGCCAAAGAAGAAGGAGATTGATTACTGATGTCAATATCGGGCTATTGATAGAACGTGCTATCTCTCACGAAAATGAATCTCATGAATTAGCAAATGATAGTGTCAATATATTGATGTAAAAATATTTATTTCACTTCGCAAATAAAGATAATGTTAATTATATATGTTTCATTATTGGGATAGAGCAAATGATTGAATAATAATAATAATAATAATATAGATTATTGGTTATCAAAAAGAACTGAAATAAAATACAATATGCAGTATGTAATATTTATACCTAAAAAACTACGATTAGTCACAAAAGTATTGTAAATTGTGGAATGTTGAAGTACTTCATTGAAACGGGTAGTGACGTCCCGGTCCGGCCAATGTAGTGGGAGCATTAATGAATGTTATGTATATCAAGCAATACAGTCTTCAAATTCAATATTAATGAGCATGCGTTAGAAATTATTACTTCTATTGTGACTTGAGAGACATTCATTTAACCCACGGTATAATATAATGGTACCTAATGCATCTCGTATACTGTTATACATGACGAAAGCGTAGCCCAAGTCTGTGAACTTACAACTCTTGCCGCAGGCTCGCTACGGTTGGATGTAAGAGGAGTTAAACGGCGAGAACGATGATAATCTGATTTTTTTTTAATTTTTTACCGACATGTAATGCAAACAAAATCATTATGTACCTGAGCTCTGACCAAGATTGAATTCTCGAAAATTATTTATTTATTTATTTATTTATTTATTTATCTAAGTTATCGTCTATTTCTATATTTCTACAATGAATTATAGAATGTGTATTAGTTGCGATGTCAGATTTGACTTGAGATGCAAGAATGTAATTTAATAACTTTTCATTGCGATTTTTTTTCGGAAATTTCAACCACTCTTGAAAAAAATGCCTTCTTGTAATTCGAACTAAAGAGTGTGCCATCTGTTAGGTTTATTTCTATTCTCTTTTAGATTTCTAAATTATCTAATAAAAACACTTTTAATTATTTTTTAACAAATGTCAAGTAAAAGTAGAACAATTGTATGCATGGATAGCGCTATTAACAACAGAACAACTCATTTCAATCACCCATACTTACTACGGAAACGTAAACGAAAGTCCAGAATTCGCAAAATTGTCGAATTTCATCTATAGAAAAATGCAATTCAATACCTGAAGAACAACATTTGTTTAGGAATTCAAGAAGTGAATGATATCTTTTTCACATCTAATTGTAAGAGATTTAACAATTGTAAAAGATTCCCAATAAAGATTTCCGATCTTTATTCACGATACGCAAAAAATCGCAAATAATCTGTGCAACATTAAAAAAGTAGAAGGATTGGTGGAACAAATTGCTAAAATTAATTCTACATATAGATTACAATGTATATCAAATATAAATATGGAAATATATGGTCTTATCTATCTCAGTAATATTCATTGTTAAGGAAAAACTATACTTGTATACGGCAGAAACAACTTCTACATAATAATCAGACAGCGATTCAAGATATTCTAACTGTAAGGAATTAGGCAGTTGTGTAAACAGGAGTCCTTCAGACATTTTACCATGTATTTGTAAACACAGTAAATAGTTGATATTAATATTATGCAACTTTCGAAATAATAATGATAACATCTAATATTCAGAAATTCAAAATTTTTGACTTAACTATTGTCCACCTAAATTCGTGAATTTACCCACTGTGCGCCTCTAACATCCAACCGTTGCGACCTTGCGGCACATTACCATTATATTATATCGTGATTTAACCTCACTTTCGATTTCGTGCGTGGTTTCGCGAGTTTCAATACACCGACACTACCCCACTTTGATTGATTGACAGCTCATTGATTGACCCCTTGTCACGTCATATAGTAGCTACCATTGTGATAGATGACGTTATAGTTATTACATGAAACAGTTCGTATAACGATAGTTGACAGTTGACAGATCGATATGTATTGATTTTGTACTCTACAAGCCGACCCCTTTCATTTTATTCCCATAAAGCTATAGTTGCAATAAAATTGATGTTTTTGTATATCAGACATATCACATTTTACACATTGAAAATGAAGAAAATGATACTCTACGCGTCAAGATTTTTCATATTCATAAAGCTATAGTTCAAACAAATTTACAGTTTTTCTCACAAATATCTGCTATATTGGATTTTTACCAATGAAATTCACGCTCTACGCGTCGAGACCTTTTATTTAATACCTATATAGATCGGAAGAGTCGACGATCGCGCTATACATGTTATATAATTGTTCAACACATCATGTAGATTTCGAATATGCAATAATAGCTACTTACGGTGTAATCAAGTGTCACCCTAATGATGATGCTGGAGTCAATGCGTGACAGACGTCATGACAGTTTGCACAGGTCATGGTCGACTCGGAGACGTGACATACGTCATGACGTTTACATTGTTCACACGCGATTCAAACGCGTGACAAACGACTTGCACACGTGATAGATGCTCGTCTAGGATCTCAATAACAGCCTGTACTTCCAGTCTTCGGTTCATCCATAGATGGCGTGCTTAGGCAATCATGACAGTTCATAAATTGGCTCGTAACAATACATATATCCATCCGTGAGAGTTCATTGATTCATCATCATTGTTTATAGATCCACTATGATAGTTAGTAGATCCACCATGACAATTCATAGATCCGCCAGGAGAGTTCCACCATGATTGTTCCGCCATGACAGTTCATGGTTAAACATACACTCACCATAACATTCCATTCAGAGGGCATGACCTCCCCGGAAATGATCATGTGATTGACGTCATTACACAAATAGTAAAGTGAAGAGTAAACCAATGGATGTGGCAATGTACATGTGTCTGTATATACGAAATAACCTTTTTTCTAATGCTTTGAATGAAGCTGAAACATCTTATTGTGCCAATTTTCGAAATCTGAAGTAGGTGAGAAACAAACCCATATTGAAAATAATAATTTTAACATGCAAATGAAAATTTTCAGAGCTATAACAATTCGATGAATGTTTGGAATTGAAGGTATAATGATAATTCTGAATAGAATATTTATCTATGGGCTTCAGGAATTCAATCACGTTATTTTCATGTCATGTTTTTTATCAGCAAAACTCCAATTGTTCTTCTGAAAAGACAATTTGATTTTGCCAAGAACATATTGGAATGATTTACATCAGGTAAGTATTTTCTTCTATAATTATACTAGTGGATCTTTTATGAAGAGGTTATTTCAGTTATTTTATTCTTAGAAGTTATTTTGTTCGACTCATTCAGCCTCAAAAAAGATAGAAGTATTGTAAATTTATTTTATTATTCATGGAACAAATTCACGAGATATCGTGATCAAATAGCTATTAACTTACGATAACATAACCGTGATAAGTCGACGTGTGCGAATCTCACATGATCAGGCTGAACCTTCTAAACAGTTGATATTGTTTTATTTCTCTATTTTGCTGAGCAATATAATACATTCGATTCGCTCCAATTCACAAGACTTTCGTATATGACAATTCGTGAATAATTTTTTTTGAATAGATTATGCCATTTCGAAAAAAACTTGATCATCTACATAACATTGCATTGCGGGCTTATATCACAAAATGATCTGTTTACTGAACTATTATCAAGAGTTGTAATATTTCGATTCCTTACATTAGGACTAAGCTTCTATTAAAGCTCTGAATCTCGTAGTCCCTCAAGTTAGTGACAAAAAATCAGCAATTATCTCTAGATTCATAAAAATGCGGAAAAAGTGGTGGGGATCAGAGAATAATTGAGAATGGTTGTTTGCATGAAGTTATTTTCACTCAACTACTATATATAGTTATTAAGCCTATTATTTTCGTGAGCTATCTCAAAATGTTGACTCCATTTATGGACATTTTTCTGTATGCTTAATGGATATGAGGAATAGTGAAGAGAAGACAAATCGAATGAATGTGGCCATGATACAAGTTCCTTTGTATATACTAAATAACCTGATTTGAATATTCCAAATAAAGATAAATCATGGTATAATGGGCAAATTTTTCAATTCCGAACTAAGTGGGGGAGAAACATTGGAATGCTTAATATCAGGTTAATATAAAACGTTTAAAATACCTTGAGCTCGTTCGTACTGGCTGTTCCGTAAAGTGCGGATTGACTCCTAATAGAAATAAGTTGTCCCTTAGGTTGTCTCACTATAATGAGAGCATGTTTTCCGGCGGGAATTTCATGTTGCCTTACTGCATAGTAGCAAGTCAAGTTACGAGGATAAACTCCTGGAAAATTTGGAGACTGTAAACGGCAGTATTTTCTATCACAGTCACTGAAGATTCGGGAACAATATGTACCCGTTATTAAATCTCCCAAGTAGTAATCTGGTTCGGTTTCTACAGTGGGCGCTGTAGTATTCGGGAACGGCAAACCTGAAAAAGAATAGATCAATTAATCATTTCCCATCAACTTACTAGTATAATCGTCGATAAATACAATTCACCCCTGAATGTTATTGGTAGAGCCTAATGTCAATTGATTTCCTGAGGATAATATGAAACTATGATCGACCTGAGGATTTCATATCATTTAGAGTTCAAAATGCTCCCTTACAAGTGGAGATCGCTTTTTCGGGGTCTCATTCTATGCTCGTTATTATGTGCATCCTTCCATTATAATTGACAACGTTTTAGCAATATCGTGCCACAATTATGATGCATAATCATTCTACGTGCCAGTATGATGATTATTACTATATATATATATATATATATATATATATATATATATATATATATATGTATATATATATATATATAAATTAACTTTCGAACTACCGAAAAATAGTTTTTAAAAAATGAATTATTCTTGAGGTTTATTACAAAGTTGTTCAATCTTTCCAGTCTAATTCTTAACTAACTAAATTCTAATATAATAGTCGCATGGATATTTTGTGTTGTATGCATTATCTTGTCACTTGGTGTCGTATGTTGCTGATGTAGGAATTCTCTAAAACGTAACAGTATATATATATATATATATATATATATATATATATATATATATATATATATATATATATATATATATATATATATATATATATATATATATATATACTGGATATCCAACTGAGGGTGGCGAGGTAGGATATCTCAGAAACTGAAAATGTTACAAAGTTTTATAACTTCAGTGGCCAAGAGAAATCGCTGTACAAGTTTTAAGTTTGTAAATGAATCACAAGACGGCGTAACTACCGGGATATCAAAAATTATCTTGGTCAAGGGTGGTTGGGGAATCTAATACATGTGTCTTACTTTACGTTTGAAATAATTATGTCACTGTCATACTGACATCATTAATAACCTACAAATTTCATACCTATTTATTCCAGTTGTAAAACAATAATGAACTACAAATTATGAAATAATTATGTGAACTTAGAACCTTCTCAGAGGTCGTGATAGCCACAATCTGAGTCAAAAACTGCTCTGAAATAGTTAATTTATGTAAATCAAATGACGTTCACGTGAGAAGCCCGGAGCACGCGAGTTAGAAAAGTGCAGACTGGTTGTACCTAATACGGCTTTACGACGACTTTTCACGTGCCGTTTTCGCTCCATGTTTTTTGGATAAATGTCCATTAAATAGGAACATTTAATTAAAACAGTTTGGAGCTATTCTCAGATCTCAGCTACGCGCGTCTAACGTGCGGCGTACCAAAGGGAATTTTCTCGCGACTAAAATATACACGAAGCGGGTAAAACCTAGTGGCCCATAGCCAAAAACACTCTATTACAACTGGCGACGGTCGCACGGGGCAACAAACGGCCCCAAATTAACAAGACCGAGGTGAAATGTATAAACTCTAACTTACGCGCAACGAGCTCCTCGAGGCATATGTCAAAATAATTTCGTTCATAGCTAATTATGTTTCTAGATAATTCGAACCTTCTAACTTCGATAGGCCACTTGAAAATTCCGGAGTTCAAAGCGCTAGAGACTTCTGAGTGTTACAATATTCGTATAAAATTGCAAAATTTCGTACTTTTAGAAACTTCAAATTAATTATGACATAATTATTCCAAATGTAAAGTAAGACACACGTTTCAGATTCCACAACCACCCTTGACCAAGATAATTTTTGATATCCCGGTGAATGAGAGAAAATATTTTTTCTCCAAAAATATCCAATATAAGGTACAACTTTGATGAAATTAGCGAAAAGATCGACCAATTCTGTATCAGTAGGGTTCTCAGCTTTTTGTCCTATCTTCAATAATGACGGTGAGGGAAGATGATAGGTGATTTAATTTTGAAATTGTACTACTTCCTCATCTTTTATCAGGAGTTATTTAAGTGGAGTATCGTTTGAAGGAGAATTCGAACTGTAATTCCTGGTTCACTAAATGGAAAAGGCTTTGCTTGAGGAAAATTTCTTTTTCCACGAGTTTCTTTAAAAATTCAAATCACAAGGTATCCTTCTTTCACCGGATGTTAGAATAGAAGAGCATAACGAGTGTAATTTTCTGGTGAAAGCCGCATTTCGATATATCTACTCGTTGCCGAGTTATTTCCATTCAAGTCATTTCACCCCAAGAAACAATGTCGCATAACTGTTCATACTTCCATGATCATTTTCATTTCGTTGGACATATTTTAAATCTTTCTCGCGTGCTATTGAAAATAGTTCCCGTTGCCATACTTGGCACGCGTGCTGTATGTTGCCGACCCCTCTCTAGCATACATTTTAGATACATTGAAGAGTTAACATAGACTGAATATACCTTGAACAAATGTCAGGATGGATATTTTCAAAGCGAAAATGGGGTACCATAAATGTCTACGTTGAGAATCTATGGCTTCTCAGTAGGTACTCATATGTTGCGCTGTCATTACTTTTATTCAGTGAAGACATGTATGTCTCTGTTCCAGAAATATCTATTTGATTGAGGTAGTATCTGGAGAGGAAGTATTTGGTTGACAGACAACTAAGCAATATTGCCTATTTGTAGGAATAGTCAGTGTCACGCTCCGTTGGAGAGGAGATAAACTATATTCAATTGTCTTAGTCCTAGAATATTGTTCCGGCATTGGGGTTGTATCCTCTCTCATAACTTGATTAGGCTCAATTATAACGGATCATTTCACGTAGTGCTACATATTACATAATAATAAATAATCAGAATATTCTACGGTTGAATTCATATAAAAATTATAGAACTTTTTACATTGTGGCGGATGCGCCGGATAAGAGGAGTGATTGTAGATTTTCAGATGTTAACAGGTGCTTTAATCAACCCAATTTCGAATTTTAGATCAACGTTTCTGTGAAATGTTCATAAATATCCTCTGATACAATAATTGAAGATGAAGAACCAATCCTCCCCTGATAGGATTCAACTATTATTTATTCTCTTCAGTAGGTAACAATCTCTTTTGTATAACGCATTCTTTCGAAATTCGAGATTAAGTGTGAATTATCATACAATTCTTCATTATTGTCTTGATACGGTTACCTAGGTTCAAAAAGTGTGAAATAAATCACATGCATTCTTTTTACTATTATCATCATGTCCGTCCTCTCTTCAATCGTTGCTAGTGGTGTACGGCCACAAATTTTTTGAGGTTCTGGAATCGCGATACAATAAATCGGTTCTCAGAAAAAAAACCGTTACCGGATCAAGGAAAAAGAACCGGTCAAGGTTTCTTATCCGAACCTCAATCTATCCGGTACTACACCGTGATTTTCATCCGGTTCTAACCGTGGTTTCGATGCGGTTCTGAACCGTTATTCCGAATCGATTCTAAGCCGCGATTTATATTCGGAAAGAAACCGCGATTCTCATCATTTTATAAGTAAATCGCTATTTCGATTCGGTTCTAAGCCGCGATTCCAATATACTGATTGGAATCGTCAATATAACCCGGTAGCAAACCTCGTGCTCGCTGACCGAGTTCAAATCCGTGTTGAAGGAAAATTATATTCGATTCCATTCAAATTCATACATTCAAACCAGCCGACTTCAAATCGCTATACTAACGGCCGGTTTCATAATGGAATCGAAGTTACTTTGAATATTGAAGTCGACTTTATGTTTTGAAACCACTTCCATGAACATACTTCAAAGATAAAGTAGGCTTTACCGCTGCTTAAAGTTAAAGTCCCGATTTCGGCGCTTTACTACTAAAGTCGTCTTTAAATAGAAACATAACCTACCTAAACTTTCTCGTTTGTCAATTTGATCTGAATATTAACGAAAAACTGAATCAAAAGTATCGAAATGAATAATGTTGCTTATGATTCAAGTTCAAGTTCGTCGTCCGCGGATGAGGAATTTATAATCTTAAGATGATGGAAGTCTATAGAAAAAGAGAAGATTCCTTAAACAAATATGACCGATTTTAATTTTTTTGGAAGATTCAGATTAACGAAAGCCACTGTACTTTCCCTATTGGAAGAAATAGAAAATCGAATATCATTTCCTACAAACCGGTGAGCAATTGTTTCATCATACATATCTTTGGATTATTATTAAATGGTATTGGTACTTATGAACTATTAATTGTAATTTTGTTTCTCAATTACCAATCTTTCCTTGTAAATTTCATCCAATAGCAATAATTTCTGCGGTGGTAAAATTAACTTCCCTGTTGCCCTTCTTTTCGATATCCTTCTTTTTATCGCACATTGTTAATAAATATGCGAATCCTCAGTAATTTATAACCCGAATGAAGCCGTATCTAGAAATAAAGGGAGCCACAAGCTGCAAAGTTTGGGACAACGAATCCATGTATAGAATTCACTGGTTTGGGAAAGACAAACCACAGAATAAAAGGTATAACCACCAATATTCTTTGGTCTAACGTCTGCTGGATCTCAAAATCAGCTGTCTATAGTATCGCGGCTTGCAAATATCTGAATTCCAGTACTGCCAACCAAAACAAATAATCTTAAAGTCGACTTTAGCTGAAGGAGACATGAGGTCCCGTTATGGAACCCGATTAACTTTAAATAATTTTGAAGCAACTTTTACGTTAAAGCTTTCTTTAACTAAAGGCGCTTTTGAGGATTCATTATGGAACCGGCTGTTATACAGTTATAGGAGGTATGATAGGATACTGATAATTAACAGGAGAATGAAAACTAGAAAAAAAAAACCCATTTGATTATTTTCTAAATTTATTTCTATTGAGGTTATTTAGCGAAATTCATAAAAATTGATTTAGAACCTCATAATTTTTAACCTTCGTCTTGATAAAAAGCTGCTGTAAAGTCATCGTAAATTCAATAAGACGGCAATTTTAGAAGTTTTTTATTGCATTACTACTTTTCGAATTTTAGGCTCGAACCAACTAACATTCATAAAGACACAAAGATGTGAACAATAATGGTAATGAATGAAAAGTTTATATCTTAAGATACTTTACTAAAGCAGGAAATTGATATTATGGGGGCATATAATTCTCTACAACAGCCCAATTTTTAATACCTTACACGGTTTATTCTAAATTCTCCAAATAACAGAATAGAATCTCCAGAGTTTGAAATTATTTCTTCATATTATCAAGAAAATTGTGATTTGTCGATGATAATTGTCTAATTCAACATCATAGAATTCAAAAATATAAAAATTTTTCGAAATAATTTTTGCTGGAAATTCTTCTCATAAGTCGTCTTCTTTACTATCTCTTATTTTCAAAGTCCTAATACGTCTGTCAGATTTAGTTTTTCTATGTATAAATCAAACATGCTTTATTTCTTAAAACGAGAATCTCCTATAGAATTAATGAAATATTGTGACCTATATATCTAAATAATAATTAATAGAAATTCAATTTAACTGGTTACGCTTCAAGTTTCACACAATTTTTTTTTTAGTTGAATACTACGACGTAGAGATGGTTAGGATCAGTAATCCTTTTGAATGTATTGGGGGACAAGAGTATTGCTCAAATCATAGTTAAACAAATTAAATCCTAAAACATATCGATTGAATCGATTTAAAAAATAGGAATAAGTGACGCCAGAAATCTAAAGATACTTTTTTCGTAACTCTTAACTATACCTAATATTCTCCAACCTCAGGACCTCAAAGGAACATCCGCCTGACTGTTATGTGGTTTTATTTATCGAAAATAGAATTTGAAGCCGAATATAAACTGGAATCATAACCTGAACCGGAATCGGACTACCTATTCGGTTTACATCGGACACAGATTATGCAATAATGGAAATCCGGATCAGAACCGCTTCGAAACAGTTCTGAAAAAAGGAACCGAAACCGGTAACCAGCCCAACCGGTTGTTACTTTCCGTTCGGCGTATGCAAGAATCGGAAATATTATATGTGAATTTGTTATATAACACTTCCATCACTATATCTAGTACAACGTGTGAGGGGACTATTGTAATACAACTAAACAATTATATTCCGATTTTCGTGGATAAATCCGTTTTGAGTATTTCTGAATCGATCTAAATTATTTTTAGCCTAATGTCTGTATGCGTTTGCATATGTGCGTATTTCCGTAACCCACTGTGAAAGCGATTGCGCCTTTCCTAATGGTCTTATGCACGGTCGTATACACAGGTCTGGAAACTCGAGGCTGTTTCCTATGTGAGAAGTGAGTCCACTGAGCGTCGACTGTTGCATAGTACGTCACGGGTGGCGCATGGGTCGAAGGATATTCTCTGGCAATCTTTGTATTGTGGGGCTTGAAATTTGAACGATATGGCGAAATCCTGGAAATAAATTTCGATCCATGAGCCATCTGGTGGCTGAGCGAGGGACTACGAGTTTAGCGACATGTAAGAGACTCATATCAAACAATCCAGTTTCCAGACCTGTGTATACGACCGTGGTTTTATGTTATGATAAGTGGTGAACATAGGAACTTTACTGCTTTCGGTCGTGATAGCCCCGTTTCGAATGATATTTCTGAAATCATTTAAATTTTTTCAAATGGAACTATGATTATTGAACCATAAGGACGACCATGTTTTTCTGACTATAAATATATGTCACGTATATATTTAACATGAAAAAGTATCAGAAATAATCATTTTAAGATTCTAGTGACATCATTGATGTAACGTCATGACCTATTTCATGTCTCTATTTTGTGGTACATTTTGATGGTTTAGTTTAGTTTTTTAGTATAGTTCAGTTCATTCATTAGTTCATTAGATACATAAGTACATTGAAAATCGTCCTGAAATTATTAAAATTACAATCAATTATATATTAAAAAACATTTGCAATACAATATTTCACAATAAACATATAGGAAGAAAAGAAAAGAAATCATCATTATATATTATTATTTCTGATAAATGAGTTAAGATGTGTCTTTTAAATATTCCATTTTAGAATAATAAGCTTTCTTCTTTAAGATTTTACTGACGGTTTTTTTAAAACATCGTTCATTTAAAGATTCAAACTAATGGCAACTTATTATGTAGTTGTATAGATTGATAGTGGGCTCTTTTTCAAAAATTCAGTGTTGTGTAGAGGTATTTGGAGAGTGCTACTATTTCTTGTCTTGTAGTTTCCATGTTCGCTGAGTTTTTTGAATTTATGAATGTTCTTTCGAGCATATAATAGCAGTTGATATATGAGAATTGATGGTACCATCAGAATCCTATGTTCTATAAAGACAGGTTTACAAGTGATCTGAGAGCTCAGATGGAACATTCTTAGAACAGCTTTTTCTTCTGCAAAATAAAAACTCTTTGCAAATCCTAGTTATCACTGTTAACAACTTCTCTTAACCTTTCAATATCATAAGTACCAGTAGCCAATATTTTACACAGAATATTCATATGTTGTGACCATTTCAACTTTGAGTCTAGAGTGATACCTGAAAAACTCTGTTCACCTGCTGTATTGAACTCTTTTCGGATTTGATAACTTCTATCATTATTATGAGAAGCATACGATTTTGTTAGAATTTAGATGTAGTTTATTCATATTATAGTATTCATTTAATGACTTCATGCAATTATTTGCAGATTCGATTGAAGCTTTCCCAGTGGGTTCGTGCACTTTAACCGTTTTGTGATCAACAAAATCATAGAGTCATGTTCATGTGACAGCAAGCAAGGTGATATAGTAGTGTGAATCATTGGGGAAGTAGCACATTTCAGTATGAAACATATAGTTGTGAAATACATTATGTAGACCATTTGGATAAAATATTAATGTAACATAGAGTACAATTTAACGACCTTCTAGATCATTTTCTATATATTTTCTGTTTCTACAATCATATAAATGTTTATGATGTTGTGTACTGTTTTTTTATGATGTACTGTACTGTGTGTAACGTCGGTTTCTGAGAATATTCTGACTATACTGCATGTTTATTTCCTGATTTTATCGTGGAAATGTTTTCAGTTTGTATAAATAAAAAGTCAATTTCGGATGCAAACACTAACTATATTACTTAAAGTTAAAACAAGATGAACAAAACGGAGCAGAAATTTACTGTGTTATCTCAAAGGAGGGTTAGTTTGCACTTGTCATGCAGATATTTGTTAGTATTGATTTGTTAGTATTGTACAGAAGAATTGAAGCATAGCAACCCACCACTTGTTTATAACTATACCGTCGGTAGGGTAAAGATGTACCGTCACAAGTAATATATTAATAAAAAAGGGAAACTGGATATTTTGCACCTCCTTATTTACAATATTGAACTGAATTTGTAACTGACAATAATAATTTACTGAACAAGTTTAACTATGATTATTATATATTTTCATGTAACTGAACACTGCATGTGTTCAGTGTTCACGCTTTCTGTAATACAATATATGCTAAGATTTGATTGTGTGTTTTTAGTACCTCTTTTATTGTTGAAAGTACAATGGGAATCGTTATCACCGTATCCAACGTTGGTATTCATTTGCTTCGATGGACAAGTTCACATATTTAGCATACTTATATGCATATGTTGTTTGCATGTTGTCTGTTCCGGGATAGCTATATTTACGTATATGTATCCATTCAGATCATTTTTATCAATGAGAGTTAAATCTGGTCTATTGTATCTCTAATACTAGTCGACTCTAATGATTGTCACTGTATATTTTATACATTTTGAACAATACCTCTCAAGCGACAATAGCTTTGTTTGGTTCAAATTTGTGTGGTGTGTCAATGGATAATAAGTGCGAGAATTTGAATAAAACTGGTGTACTATGGAGTGAATTATTTAGTTCACGTAAGAAGGGCTATATCTAATCAGTCACTATTGCCTTGAAATTATTGAATTCCAGAATGTAGCTTCAACCATGTTTATACGTCGAAGAAGAATGGAATAGTACTTCTGCCTTTCCTAAAGAAGATGAATTGAAAGGAAAATCTGCATCTTGCCAGTAGTGTTCATGTAAAATAGAAGATAAAAGTTAGCTATGAGTGGAACATTCCGAAAGATCTTATATTATTGATAGTTGTAATGATCTAGTGAAGAATCATTCTGGAAAGTTGACAATACCAGATTTCTGGAACGGTAGAATAATTAGAACAAATTGCATTTTTCACTTTAAATTCTGACACTGATAATTTTGTGTAGATAATGACCTCAAAATCAGGATATTTGTAAAAGGCATCGATTTAAACTTCGGAGACTTGAAATGGATTTTGAGCTTCGCTATTAAAATTACCAGCAGCTGCAAAATTTTTAGATAGGTTCATACAGAGTTATGTTAGTTCAGTAATACATTCAGTTCAAAATTGCCTAAGACCCGGTTTTGAATATTTATAAAAAAAAGTGTTAATGAAGATAGATTCAGATAGTCAAAGCAACTTCAATTTTATTATGGACCAAATAATAAAAATGACCAAGTCAAGGAGGAAATAGTCTGCATCTAAAATATTATCAATGCGTTTATGATAAATATTCAATCACCAGTTACTTATGAACTGATCATAAATTTCTTCGTATTGCCTACTAAGAGGTATATGGAGAATATCATACAATTTTGGTTCTTACCGATATAACATACAATCTATTCAACATTTACAACCAGCACACTATGCAGCGCGGTTTGACTTTTGTTGTTGGTTGATTGAACACGATGAGCTTTGTGAACAAATTCTGTTTACGTCACGTTCACAAGAGATGGCATTACGAACATCAAAAATTCACATTCATGGGCAATTGAAACCCCTTTTAAAACCAGAGAAACGCATTTTCAACATAGCTTTTCAGTGAATATCTGATGTGGTGTCATTGATAATCTTCTTATAGGGCCATTTGTAGTCCAAGAACGTTTGAAATCCGAGCATTATCTGAATTTTGTGCAAAACGTGTTGCCAGGATCAATGAAGGATGTTTCACTTCAGAACAGAGTGATCATGTGGTTTCAGCAGGATGACGCACCACCTCATTTGGGTATAAATGGAAGAGCATTTCTAAATAGCAACTTTGCTAATCGGTGGATTGAAACAGGAGGTCCATTTATATTGTAATATATCAAATAACGATAAAAAATTTGAAAAGTGACATTGATAAAGAGTATTTAGTACATATTGTACTAAGAAATTGAATGTAAGTAGTAATATACGAAATTGCTCTTACTTATAGCATGTAAAACATTACAAAATATTTTGTTATTTACTTCAGATCCAAAATGTTGTAATACTAGGCAATGTATTTATAATATTGTTGGAGAGTAACGGTAATTAAAATTTTTTCATTATACAATTAAATTATTAATACACATTACAACAGGATAAGAGTAATTATGAAGAGACAGAATAATATTATTGAATGGTAGTACGGATTAAAAAAAGACATCGATTTTCGAGCAACGGTTCTCGAGATATTGTTGTTTTTTACTAGCGTTTGCATACGCTCGAAAACGCCAGAGCCGAGCTGCGGAGAGTGGGCGTGATCTAGCGCGGCGGCTCAACCTTCCACGCGCGCCGCAATAATAATTGTTTTAGCAACTTTTACGAAAGATAGGAGGTTGGAAATGCGGTAGGTTGTTCATTAACTATTGAAGAAGATGATTCCGTAAAAAAATAGCGCGTTACCGCACCACAACTCTTTTAGGGCCATTTTACAAAAGTGCTTTTTTTGCATTAAGCTGCGGTTTGCAAAAACAATAAATTCGATCTTGCTGAAATTCTGTGTGGTATTTGGTGGGCACAAAGGCTACAACCCATCAAAATTTCAGCTCTCAATCTTTTAAAGAACAAGAGTTATGCATTTTTGAAATTTCGAGCAAAATCGATGGTTTTTTTGCAATTTGCGGTGTCACCGCCGGATCAATCGGGTTTAATTGCAGCTCATTTTTTCCGTCATTTTACGGCGCATGAGCTCATTAAAAGCTTTTTTCAACTTAATCCGACTATGTCCGACACGAAAAAACGGTTTTGGCCATTTCAATTATTTTCTTCAATTTGTATCATGATCATCTACTTAAGGCAATTTTTTCCTCCGAACTCAGAATTAAAAACTCCAAAAAGCTGATTCTCTCACACTATATATGAGATTTTATGTTTTGTTTTATCTCATCAATGATTTTATTTATATTCTAGTTTAGTATTAAGGTTAGGTCTAGGTATACGTTTAAAACTTTGTAAATCATTTCAATGTTAATTGCAATAAAGTTCAACTATATATCTATACTTAATACTGAAATTGGTGCGATAAGGACAATTAGTTTCAAGAAATCCCGTTTTAGACATAATACGTCTTCGTACCTGGGTCAAGAATCATTACTGATCTTTTCAACGTTATTTTCGAGCTTTTCAACGTTATTTTCTAGCTGTTGCAAATCCTCAAATGCAAATGCTCATTTGCAAAAGCACGAATGACTTATTCGGACAAGCTGGCTCTTGAGGTTAACTTCGGAAATACAGTGAACAGTTCACAACTATGGATACACTATAACACTGACATGTACGTAATAAGTACCCTTATCCACTAAAAATACTATTAAAGTACTACTTACTGCTAATTAGTAGGGTGTGATGATAGTTAACTTTCGAATAGTATTTTCAGTGGACAAAGGTGACATTTTATACTTATTGAATTCAACTTCGGAAATTCACGTTGTTATGAAAAACAAAAAGCATAGGACGGTATTTTCTAGCTGTTTAAAAGCTTCCAGATTTTCCAGAAAATCGAAAAAATTGACTTTGACAACGTAAGTTGATCATTCTTAAGCACCAATTACGCCAAAACTGCTACGCAAAAAAAAAGCACCAATTATATAGGATTATCGGTATTTACAAGCTCTTTCAAACTCTCGGTTTTCCGCAAAATCGAGAACACCGGATTCTGAGAAGCTAACCTTTGAGACCAACTTCTTCGAAAATTTAAGTTATTTTGGAAAACAAAATGCATAAGACTTTTGAGATATCCAACGGTATCCTCAAGCTGTTTTTAACAAAATCGGGATTTTCGAGGAATTTTCGAGCTTAATAACGGTATCTCCGAAAAGTTACAATCTATTTTCTAGCTAATCTTGAAAATTCCTTCCGACAAGCAAAATACATATGATTTTTGAATTTTACTCCTGTACTTTCAAGCAATTTTATATGTGTACGACATATTTGGAGATTCAAAATTCGTTTTGCAATACCTCCAATAGCAGACAACGACCTTTCCTGCTACCAATAAATTCCAATAATTTGTTCTTGATTATGTAAGACAGCTTTACAGACATGTCAATGATAATTATAGTGAGGCATTTATGAAATTTTCATATTTGGCATATTTTTCATATTATATGAAATTTTTCCCAATTTTTCATATTTTCAACTATTTTTCAATTTCTAGCATATCTGTAACAATTTTACAAACAATTCCTATATAATTTAACCAAAACATTTCATTATTGTTGCGAGTAAAGTAAATTTAAAAGTTCTCAATTTGTGTTGCTTGACTGGGTTTGCATGTAGCAGGTATAATTTTAAGAAAAGGACAATTACTGGTAAATCCCAATAATATTGTTGATGTTAAAAATATTCACTTAATCCGGAAGTAGGTACTAAGAATTAATTACCCGACACCGTTGGGGTCCATTTATTTGTTGCCAAACTAAGGGCACGAGGAGGGGCATAATTATTGAAAGTTTTCTTTAAAGTTGTGTCGACAATTTCAGAGTTAATTTAAATTTAGATTTTGAAGTGTGCCGGTGTGTCTATTTAAAATGGCAAGTGTCAAAGTGTCTATGTGGATTAAACCATGTCCAGAGTTGTCTATGGACATGGGAGAAGTATTCTGCTCAGTTTGCAGCAAAATTGTAAGTACAAATTTATTATTTTCAAAGCTATACAGAATTTTCAACATAAAAAAATGTTTCTAAAAACAAGCTATACAAGGAGTGTCATGAAGAGGGTTTATTAAATATGCACAAGGTGTATTTCAGGTAACTTTTCAAGACTTCAAATATTAGGATTTTTCGGTGTGAAGAAAATTTGCTCTACATATGGTATTTCGTCTTCGTTGATTACATCTGAGAGAAGGTTCCTTATAGAACAGCATGTTAAAACTGCATCACATGTGGCTAAGCTAAACAAAGTGACATCTGAAGGAAAAAAGCAACCGTCAATATCAAAGTGCTTTCAATCTAATGTTGCCAAAACTTCAAGTGAGCAAGAATTCAGGCAAGATTTATGTCGAGCATTGGTGACGTCAAATATACCCTTATCAAAACTGTCACACGATAATTTCCAATCTTTTTTTATTCAAAAGTATTGTAAATTTGATATACCTACCAAGCGAAAGAACTCTAAGAAGAACAAAAATTGACAATTTATACTCCTCGTTACTTAATAGCATCAGATTAGAGATAGTGAATGATTATTTTTTTATAAGTATAGATGAAACGACAGAAGAAGTTGGAAAAAACTTTCCCCTTGTAAATGATTTGATATCTTGGGTAAGAAAAATAATTCTAAAAACTCCACTTAGAAGTCAATTTCATAGAGAGCATTTACCTAATCTTCCTATTCCACCTCAACCCGTTTTAACACGTTGTGGAACGTGGTTAGAGGCTGCCTAATTTTATACCGAAAACTTTACGCAAATAAAAACTGTTTTACAAGAATTTGAAGATGATTCTTCTCAGCCTCTCTTACAAGCCAAAAAATTGCTGACCAATCACATTTTATGTCAACAAGTTTCATTTATAAAAGCCAATTATAATTTCATTTCAAACACTATTATCCAATTAGAGTCATCCAAATTATCTTTGATAGAGGCGGTAAATTTAATAAAAGAATTTGAGCAAAAATGTTCCGGGACATTTTGAACGTTTGAGAAGACAACTGAAAGAACTGAGATAATCTGGAGTCACCTACCTTCCAAATGTAGCATCATTGTTGAAAATTTGAATTACATATATTGCAAATGAAAACATAAAAACATAAAGCTGGAAAATACTTGATGAAATTAATTAAAAATTCTAGCATTGAGTCAAACTCTGTAGACTATCGCCATTACCAGAGTGGTTATCACAGTCCGATTAAGGTCTTGGTTTGTTTTAGTACAATGAAAACAAATTCTTATCTAGCGAAGTAAATAATTACGATGGTCAATACTACACCATGATTTTAATATGTGTTTGCCTTATTCTTATACATCGCTTCACGTATCTTTCTCTTTATCAAGAATTGTTGTGTCATTCAAATCAAAGGTATGATTAGTTAGAAAATAATGTTGTTCTAACACAGTTTTTTCAGCTTTAGTTATATACTTCTCTTGGCAGTCAATCAGACAATAAGATTCCCTTTTTAGATGTCATAGTATACGAAGAATGTGATGGATCCTCAAAACCAAATTGGTATAGGAAACCAACAAGTTAAGGTTATTAAATAATTTATCCAACAACCCAGTTCATCACAAGCCCTATACTATTCATAATCTTTGTCATAGAGCCTTAGAATCGAGCCATGAATCTTTACACACTGAAAACTTGAATATTCTTTATTCCCTCTTACGTCTCAATAATTATCCTAGTTTCTTTATCAACCAGTCTATCAAAAATTGTCTTCAAAAACGCCATAATCTTTCAATCAACTCACATCGGAACATAATATTACCAAACAAGGAAAAACTCTTGCAAATGCCTTTCATTTCTGATTTATCAAACAAACTTAAAAAACTTTTTCAAAGTGATGAATTTTCATTAGCGTTTTATAATATGAAAACAGTATCTACATTGTTCTCTAGAATTGAAGATAAAACACCAATCTTCAACCAGTCGGATTTCATATACTCAGTACCGTGTGACTGGCAAATAGTATATAGGTCAAACGAAACAATAATCAAGTAACATACTCAAACAGCACCAATATGACTGCCAGGAGAAATATAGAACTAAAGCTGTAAAAACTGCATTAACACAACATTATTTTCTAGCTAATCATACCTTTAATTTTATTGGGACAAAAATTCTTGATGAAGAGTCAGGTTAAGTGAAATGATACATGACACATACAAATTACTGACAATATCAATCTGAGAACTGACGTTACCAACCTTAGTGATATTTATAGTTATTCATTGAATAAGGCAAAAAACCAAACTGTATAGCACGGCTCTGAACATATTAAAATTATGCTGTTCTATGGACCATCGTAATTATTTACTTCGGAAAATAAGAATTTTGTTTTTTATTATTAAAACAAACCAACACCTTAATCGGACTGTGATTACCACTCTGGTAGTGGTCTACAGAGTTTGACTTGATGCTGCAATTCTTAATTAATTTCATCAAGTATTTTCTAGCTTTATGTTTTTATGTTTCTATATGCCATATATGTTATTGCAACATTCCAACAATGATGTTAAATTTGGAAGTTAGGTTACTCCAGATTAATTCAGTTATTTCAGTTGTCTTCTCAAGCGTTCAAATTGCAAGATGGTGAATATTGTTATTACATGACATTATGAATAATACTCTTATTCAGTGTGAAGTTCCAATTCTTATGTACATAGCATATTTTTAGCCTATTCCCGCTATTTTTTCACTATTACATATTATAATCAGTTCTAGTGGTTTTTCAAGACCTCTATATTGAAAGTCAATTTATCGTTGGAAAAATAGTGCAGTTTTACATTAAACTTATACGTACCTAGCATATATTTGACGAATCTGAAATACTGTTCAACTGAGATAATCAACTACCAGCAGTTCAAATGTGGAACCAGCTGATCTATGCTCCTACTTCCAAACAAGTAGCACAAGTTATAACCTCAATTCCTGAACTTCTGTTTTCTGAAGCTATAATGTTTCTGGCAACTCCAAATTGAATTTTTCAGGCAGGTGAATACGTTTCAAAGCCTATCTCACCTCTGATTCACCACTTGTAGCCTTAATACCTCATCGACGTTATATGAATATGAATTGAGATTTGTTTGTTGGAACCTGCTCGGGTATTAAAGATCTTAGTTGATCTCCGTACCCTCAAGGTTCTTTCGAGCTGTCATTACTAGGTGTATAATTCAGTTCACCTAGAAGCTGTTTCTGACTACGATGATTCGACCCGCTTCGAATTAGGTATAATTATATTTTTATATCTATCCAAGCGTACATTCTGAAGGTCGTATCCACTGACAGGTGATTGAACTCGTTAGTCAAATAGAATGGTGAATATATATTGAATAATCGTCAGTGGCTCGTGAACTTTTTGAGAGAGGAGGCTGGACATAAAACGTTTTTGTAAAAATATACTATATTCAGTCAATTAATTTAACCTTCGGCGCAGCGACCGTACCAGCTACTTCAGTGACAAAATTAATTGTTACCCAGCAAGAACCAACGTGGAGGTATAGAGTTTCTCTTGCCCACAAATTTTTCGTTCGTTTTTTGTTTTTTATTTTTTTTTGGATTTTTAATTTTTTTTCTTTTTTTTTTGGAATTTTTCATATTTTGTTTTTCGTTATTAATTTTATCAACTTTTCTATATATTAACGAAATTCTACGGTCTTTAATTTACGAAAAATGATCAATAATATTATCATAAAATGTATCATTATGTTTTAAGTGTTTTACTAAATCTTTTTCAATAGATATTAAACTAACATTGTATAAACGATTTTGGCCCATTGTATTTCGCATGTAAGTTTTAATTCGTTTGAGAGTAGAAAATGATCTCTCCACCGATGCCGACGTGACAGGAATGGTGACTGTCAAACAAAGTAGTTTATAAAACTGAGGTAAGACTTGTTGCAAATCATTATCTATCATATATTTTATCATATCGGCGTGACTGTCATACTGGCCTAAAATATCTTTATCCCAGTATACAACGCATAATTCATTGTGCAGCGCTATTTTATCAAAAAAATTATATTTTAGAACTAAGTTATCTGAAAGTGTATTGAGAAACTCTTTTGAAAAAGATTCGAAAAATCTTCTATTTGTCAAATCGAAAAACTTCAATTCTTGTAAATCGGAAAATCGAATCTCAATATTTGACCTTTAATAGTATCTAAAATTTCATAAAAAAGTTGTTTATAATGTAGTTTCTTGTCTACCAAATTATATGTTTTCCTCCTTTTCACGGGAGAAGCCTCATCAGTTGAATAATTTCCAAATAAAATATTAAAATGAAATTCTGTATAACGGAAACTTGAATTTTATCAATGAGATGTGTTAAACGATCTCTTGAATGAATTATATTAGTGAATTTATGTTGTAAAATTCGAAAAATAAGATCAGTTTGTTCAAATATTAATTTAAAAGTATCAAGAAATAACAAAAATTCTTCATTTTCTAAATAAGATTTTAAACCAACAGCGGCATTCAATGAAACCTGATCTGTTGAAAAGTCATCACTGTTTAATATAAAATCAAATATTTCAATTAATTTGTCTTTATTTTTATGGATGGTAAACTAAACATTGCATGTGATGTAAAATTCCATCGAGTTACTGTCGTATTTACAAAACAAATCTAACAATTACCTTTATTAACTGAATTTTCAGTTTCATCATGCCCTCTAAAAGCCAAATCTTGAAATGATAAATATAATAAGAAATCAATGATTTTTTTCAAAACTTCGCGGTTTTCTTTAACTGTATTATTATGATTTTCGATTTCGCGTGTTCGTGTAGAATCAATCGCATTAACAATATTCTGTTTACCGGTTAATTCAAACTTAATACACGATGTAATATGTTCCTGCGATTTTTCATGTCTTTCTAGGCCACGAGCTAAATTTTTCAAATCATTATAACCCAAGTGCCCCCAACATGAAGTTGTATCTGATGTGAATAGCAAGCAATACCAGCAATATAATTTATTGTGTACATCAGATCCCGTTAACCATACATATTTTTTTTAATTATCAGTATTAAACGATCGATTTTGATACTTCCCTGCCATCACTAATCCTTTCAAATCCGGTAAAGG
The DNA here is from genome assembly GCA_958510875.1 of Endomychus coccineus. Classification (NCBI taxonomy): domain Eukaryota; kingdom Metazoa; phylum Arthropoda; class Insecta; order Coleoptera; family Endomychidae; genus Endomychus; species Endomychus coccineus. Next base: position 110,651,211 of record OY294069.1, read on the forward strand.
CCGTTTGTTTTTGAAGAACACTTTTCTATCATATGTTAATATTTTCTAAGAACTTTGCAACTAAGTCACTCATAATTTTAACGTTCACCGATTCCGATTAGATAAATTATAACTTAAAAATTAACTACTTAACCTTACTACGCCTCGTGGAATAAAAACAACAACTAACCGCATTCTTCTAGCCGCGAGAGGCGGGAGCTCAAGTAATCGTATTTCATTCGACCGACGAATGGATACGAAAAGCTAGCCTCCCTACCCTGTTGCCGTTTTCGCCGTTTCACGCTATTTGGCGATTGACTGGTCGGAAAAACGGCAACTGTGTTGAACAACACAACTCAGCGTTTGAGATATATAGAGAATCTAGCCTCTGACCACTGTTGCCGGATTGAAAATAACTACTGAGAACGGGGAATTAATTGTAAAATTTAAAGAATTATCAGAGAAACAGGAAATAAAATGGAGAATGATCATTAAGATAAATTGGTGAGGAGGCTGAGCCTCCTTAGCCTCCTTCGAGGAGCCGCCACTGATAATCGTTAACAAAATTTGGTATATAACAACACAACAGCACGGTTATGAAGTTAGACCAAAATCAGGTTGTGGGAATGATGGCATATGAATTCAAAGACTGGTTCAATTCAGGTTCACTCCAAGTGGATACCTGGGAGAAGGTTATCAATTTCGCTAGTTATACCCCTTTCATTCAGCGAACGAGTACCTGCTCAGGGTCTTTCAAGAGAATTGGAATCAGGGAGAGGTAATAAGCACAAATTCCGAATAGTGACCGATTTCGTGCTCGACCACGCCGATGATTTAGATTTGAAGAAGGATTCCTATCTCTTTCTCTCTTTCTCTCTTTCTCTCTCTGTCTCTCTCAGGGTAACCTGAGGTAAGCCTAACGACCTGATATCCTATCCTATCCCTTAAGTGATCTCTGATATGTGGACTCACAATTGAACACTCAAACTAGCTTGTATGGCTGGAAAGAACATAATTAACAAAATAAAATTTGCGGGCGGAGCGAGATCTGAAGGTTGAATAACCACATTATATTATATTGTCGACTCAGAGGTTGAAGTCAATATAACAGTTGTTCTCTGGCAATCAATCCCTCTCGAATTCCTAGTAGAAGTATGGCACAGAGAATTTACACACTTGAGTTCTACGTCGGATTAAATTATGGGTGTTATGGGTCCAGCGCTGTTTTACCCCTGAGAATAAATAACTCCTGTTACACAAATACTACTTTGGATATTTTTCACAATTGGATTCCAACTATGAGCCAATTCAACGCTTCAAACTACACCTACGCAAGAAACCTACAGCTCCGGGTTTCTTTCTTTTTCAATATTACAAGCAAAATTTAATGTGGGTTGCGCTTTTCTGGAGTCCTTTGAATTTGAAGAATTCATTTGTTGACTATACACTTATATGAACACAACTTGATGAATCAATTTGATCTCTATCTAATTACTTCAATTTAATTTGTTACGATACTGACATACAGGATATTAACTGATTTCAAGAAAATATGATATTAGGAACAGAAATTAACCTGACTTAAAATTTTACTCGCCTCCATTGGACTCGTGTTGTGCTTACGTTGCTAAGCATACTTGCTTGCTGGCCCAGAAGATGGTACTTCGGATGAGATATATCGAATCACGCGACACCTCGTCGCTAGGTCTGCCTGACATCTCGTTCTATCAGGATATAATAGTTTATAATACTCCATTCCAAATTAAATTGAATTATTTCAAGGGCCCCAAGAGTAACATACTTAGTCAAAAGTCACTTTTTCATGATAGTGTAAGTAGGCTCCTGTGAAAATATCTGATTATATCTACCTATATTTACTTTTGAAGTAAACTCAATGAATTATCACAATACTATCATTATCTATCGCATAAAAACTGGAAACCAAATGCGGCAAATATCATGTATGAATTCCGATACTCATTTGAATGGAGAACACCGGACCTAACATTTTGTTCATAGAAGTTTGAGTGGATATTTTCTCAAAATATGGTATCTTGATGATACCAACTCTGATAAAGGAAATCAGTAAAATGCAAATGTAAATTGAATCAATAAGTTTAAAACAGGAAGCAACATCGACTTTGGATAATGAAGATATAATCTCGGAAATGATGGAAAGGCAAACATAGTTTTCAATGTAAATCAACCTCAACAGAGTACTCAGGCTGATCGGGTTGCTTCAGATGAGGATTGCATACTTAATATACTTGAGATTATCAACATTGAAAAAGGAAAACTGAAGCATCCCAGTTTCTCAACAACAAAGGTAAGACCATTAAAAGTAGTCTTAGAATCTCCTTCTGATGCCAAATATGTTTTCAAAAATAAACAATTAGTGTTCCAACTACAGCTTAAAGAAAATACTCACAACAAATCAAACAGCTACTCCAATAAACTATAGCAAATGGCGATAATACCAAAACTATTATGTTTACAAACCGACAATTGTGAAGAAAATATCAAAGGAATATTCAAAAAACTACTAGAGTTGCCTAGTATACGATTGAACACTGATATCATTTACTGAAACATTCAAAGTTCTCTAATTCATGAGAATTAGATTGAAGGAAGTTTAATTCGTTATAATCCAAAAATTATATATTACTAAGCTTGGCGAGAACAACAAATAACATTGAATCTAATGAAATCAAGATAGATAATTGTAATACTATTAGTGATACCAGTATTATGCACAATGATGGTGATATATTTGACAAGTAACTTGAATACAGTTCCTTCAAAATCTTTATCCTAGAAGGAAATTATTGATGTGAAGTATTGAGGATCAGGCTTGGCCCACTTAACTGAATCCATAGGTTGTCTCTACTATTCTCTTTCATCATCAGATGAATTTGATATTTGTGATACTATTTTTCTCAATAGTGACAAATGTATTCTGGTCGATGACTTTAATTTAATTACTCGAATGAAAACATTTTCATGTTACAAAAATCAAGAACCTTCTAGCAACATATGGAATGAGTCAATTGATTACAGAGGCAACTAAAATAAAAAATGGTAAGGTTTCACTTATTAGATTATGTTTTGTCAAATCAGAGCAATATTTCAGCGACAGTACATTCAAGTCGTGCGATAACTGTCATTAAAATTGAAAAAAATACATTTTGAAATCCTAATAGTTGTAACTGTTATAATTGGATTGGTTACTTGATACTGTTGATGTGAACCGGATCTATGAAGGAGTTTTGATATCTTGTGAAAATATAATTCCCAAGATATCTCCGATTCAAGTTTATATATAAAGGAATAGCTTACCATGGTTTGACAGCTCTGTTTTTGATGAGAAGAGAGATAGACAACTGTTATAGGGAATTTATAGATAGTATTGATATTGAAAGAGAAAACAAATAGAAACTATTCGAAAAACAAAGAAATGAAGTGGTTCAGTTATTGAAATTAAAAAAACTTAATACCACTACGAAGAAATAGACAGGCTTAAGAACAATGGGCAGCAAATGTGGGAGACACCTAAAAAACTAGTTGATACGAAGTTTTGAGAGTTAGAACTGACAATTGGCATGATTACTAAGACAGTTCTTGCAAGCGAATATAGACCTGTTAATACATTACCACCTGTGTAAAAAATTTTGGAAATTGTAGCTTATAATCTGTTATTAGAGCACATCGATAGTAATGATATTGTGATTCGTATCCAATCCGGCTATCGTTAGAAGCATTCGTGTGAAGCAGCATCGCAACTTTCTATAACTAAGTTCGAAAATGACATGGATGATGGGAAAAATGTCGTGGCGATTTTCTTGGATATTAAAGGAGCCTTTAGATCATCGACCGAAATATAATATTAATTGAATTATATCGATATAGAATTCGAGGCAAAACAGTCAAATGGTTCGAAAGTTACCTGCAGAAGAGGAAGCAGAGAGTCAGAGTTAGGTGCTCAACATGACGTGGAATTTACAATGATCTTGGAGGGCCACAGGGAGGTGTCTTAGCTCCTATCTTCTTCATATTAAATTTGAATGATATTGATTTTTTCGTAAACTGTGAATTTATAAATTTATTTGCTGGCGACACATTATTAGCATGTAGTGATGTATACCTGAACACTGCTATACAAAAGATGAATATTTCAATGAATGTAAGTGAATATTTAAAAATCAAAAAGCTTAAACTGAAGGCCCCAAACCAAGGCAATGATTATGTTAACCAAATATAAATATAGACAGATAGATGTGAATGACGTAGATATTTCCATTTATAAAGAGCAAATTGAAATTGTAAAAACTGTCAAGTATCGTGGGTTTCAGGTAGATAATCTACTATTCTCAGACGCACACGTCATATACGTTAATGAGAAAATTTCTGAAAGCTATACTTTTTCTCAAGAATTGCTAAGCCATTATTTATTAATCCAAGAATCACAGTATACCGGTCGATTTTAACCTTTGTGCAATTTTATTATATCAATTCAATTCGAATAAAATGACACAGACATAAAAATTATAAAATGGAAGCATGAGATTCATTTTAACCTTTAATCGCTATTCTCCTCTCAAGGATGTTGAATACATTACAATGACTTTGAGTTACAAAACGACTTTTCTTGTTAACAATGATATTTATTTTTAAAATATTACACAATGAATCACCTCCTTATTTTCTTGAATATGTTGATTTCCAACATGAGATTCACCATCATTTCACCCGAAATAGGAACAACATCCATGTACCAAGGGTAAAATTATCAAATAATAGGAATTCTTTGTTTTTGGAAGGAATGATAGTGTTCAATAATCTTCCTCATTATATTAAATCTAGTGAATCTTGTGAAATGTTCAGACACCAACTGTTCACACATATTAGAGAGCTAAATTAGATTTACTCACATTCTGTAATAATGTTTTTCTTATTCTGTAAAAATAAATAGATACCTACTTCATGGCTAATTCAAGGTTTAATTCAACAATTGATATAAATAAATATATATATATATATATATATATATATATATATATATATATATATATATATATATATATATATATATATATATATATATATATATATATATATATATATATATATATATATATATATATATATATATAAACAAGTTTAAAGTTTCTTTGCCTAATTGGCCACTATCGTGTATGTAACTTAAGAGATATAGAATTAAATTTTCTGAATTATGAAATAACTTAGATAATTTAACATAGGATTATAAAGATGAATAAACGTAAAAGATTGAACCATAGGCGGGATTCGAACCCACATTTCTGGATTTCTAGTCCAGGGTGTTTACCAATTACACCACTTCGGTCCTATTAGATTTTTATATTTTTGTAAATATAAACCTCTGAAAGGATAGTAGATAATTGATGAACACAATGCGATTCGATGCCCTACCATAGATCAACTATTCACGCATATTCATTTAAAGTTCAGTCGTTATAAATATATATATATATATATATATATATATATGTATGTATATATATATATATATATATATATATATATTTATTTCATTTATATTTTCTTTGCCGTTTTATTACTTATTTTATTACTTACTACGTGTTTCAATAAGCCGCTACTCCCAAGAAAAATAAACTAAATATATATATATATATATATATATATATATATATATATATTTCTTCTTAGGATCTCGCGGACGTAATGTGTAGAACTGGATTCTCGGGTATTGATCCGCGTTGTGTGGTTTCGGTCCTCAAAAGGACCAATTTCACGACGTTTCGGCAAAGTCGCATTTGCCATCTTCAGGTGATTCGACCGTAGAATCTGGAAAATCTAGTTCGCCTAGATTTCGACAATGTTTACTGTCTTTATCAAAATTTGAATTAGTGTTTCCATGTAATTTAGAAAAGAATAGATGATTTCGATTAATGAAATGCGTCTGCAGCCGACTTGTGTTTTAAGATCCAATTAAAACTGCAGAAAACATTGGATCGGTTGTGTGTGAAAGAGTAATGTACGGCTAATTACAATTTGAAATGGATTGAATTTGATTACATACAAGATATTTTAAGATTGTACAATTATAAATATCTATGATTATTGTATGAATTAGTTATTCTATTCTTCACAATACCTCGAAAAAAGGTTGAATGGTCACAAATATACCAAAAATTCATCAACTGCGCTCAATAAACATGTAAAAGACACTAACCATACATTCGACTACAACAATACAAAAATTTTAAATATTGAAACAAACGACAACAAACGTTTGATATTGGAATCTATTCAAATTAAAAAGAACAATTGTGTAAATGACAAAATAGATTCCAATCTTTCGAAACTTTATAATAATCTAATTCAAACTTAACATAATTTTATTAGTTTGAAAAGCCACTTTCCACTTTTCTATTTAAAATTCAACATAAAAAAAGATAAAGTATTATTTAATTATGACATTATGAGTAACAATTTTGGGGTTAAATTCCATAGAATTATCTCAAACTTAAATAGTTGATTATGGATAGATCTGAAGTGTTTATCATAGAATAACTAATTCATACAATAATCATAGATATTCATAATTGCACAATCTTAAAATATCTTGTATTTAATCAAATTTAATCCATTTCAAATTGTAATTAGCCGTACATTACTCTTTCACACACAACCGATCCAATGTTTTCTGCAGTTTTAATTGGATCTTAAAACACAAGTCGGCTGCAGACGCATTCCATTAATCGAAATCATCTATTCTCCAACAGTTTCTGATATGTAAGAACGAATTTCAAGCCTCATCAGAATTATTACAGTTTGCGGTGTTCCCTTCTTTCAAGATTTTAAGATAGTTACAAAATAAGCTAATAGATGATAGCAGACATGAAAAATGCCCCGTAACTCAGCGTTTCACATCTAAGATATCTAGAATAGAGTAATGTTTTGGAAAACTTGGATTCTTTATTTGTAGGTAGCTAATAATAATCTAAAGTATGGGTTTACCATCTTATAAAAAGTTGTTGCAAATAGGTTATTAACAGTTATTCGTAGGTACCACTTGAATAATAAGTTCACTTTCCTAGTGACTTTTCGATGATAAATTCTGTGTTCTTATAAAGTTACCGTTATGCAAATTTTCTAATACTGATAGACTTGAGAAATGACCTTTTCGCACCACTTCGTTTTGTTATACATTTTCTTACCAAGTTTTCCAGTCTGAAAGCTATCAGGTTACCCAAAAGATATCTCTGTCGATGTTGAACGCCGATTTCCGGGACACTTTTTGATATGTAATGACGAGATCCAGTTCTCGCTAGACTTTCCGTAGCTTGATGCTTCCCGTGTTTGGGAATAATTTAAAAATGTAGTTAATATATTTCCAATTAATCATGAAAAAGTAGATTGGCGCCAATTAATAACATATTTATTTGATGGAAACTTGGAATAAAAATTGTTACATGTTATAAGCACCTAACTATAAGCCTGAAACTGTATTCTCATACTAATTTATATTTATGCAACCACCAACATTCAAGAGCCTATTATTATTTCTTTTCATACCTAGATACTTTCGTGCCCGAAGTTTCAAATTCGAAGCTACGTAGTCAATAGTTACATACAAATAAAACGAAAATTAGAAAACATGTAATAGTTTGTTCAAATGCAAAGCGCGAACTTCCGCGACAGTTTCTGGTATCTAAGGATTCCAAGCCTCGGCAGAATAACAGATCTGCGAAGTATTATATTCATTTTTTGGGTCTAAATACGGGAAGCATAGAACTGCGAAAATTCTAAGGCGTGGACATGTCACATGTCAATATGTATCAAAAATATATCTCGGATGTTTTTATGGGTTGATGAGATATTCGAAAATTGATGAATTTTTTTATGGCGTTATTCCTTAGATTCGGAAAATGAATCATACAGGGTGAGCGAAACACGATGTCTCAGCTCTATTATAGGAAAAAAAACGGAAACCGGAGGTTCTGAAATTATAAGCCGAATTTGCATATTTATCCACATTTGAAAACTAGATGCCATCGAATGTTTTTGCCGGAAACTTACCTATATTTTTGCATATCCAAAAAGGACTTATTTTTCTGAAAAAACTTTATTAAAAACATTTCAATCTTCTTCCGATAAAAAATTATGAGCAATTTTGTCGCTTCTGTGGTTGATTGAACATTGTTTATGAATGGTGGCAGACTGTACTGAAAAGCTTTGACTTCTACAAAAGTCTTAGTTCCGGGTATTTCGCAGTGATACAATAAATTGAACTACAAACTAATATTACGATAATAATATCTCCAATGAGCGAGCACTCCACAAAGAAGTAGTGTGATTTTATATCGCTGCGATTTATCACAAAATCAAGAAATCGAGGAGTGAGCCACCGCACTTATACCAGCGCTTTTTTTTGAGGCCGTCGCGCCGCCTTGCTTTCAGCTGCAGCGCCCTGGTATTGACGATGCCGCGCGGCTTGCTGTCACGTAGACGTAGTTACAACTTTGTGTGCTAACAAACATTATTGATATCAATTAGTATTAATTATTAATTAAACATTAAAGAACATATAATATGTTACCACTAGTACCACAGAAAGAACTCCGCTCTACTTCTCCTACTGAAGCCTTACGTAATATTTCTCTAGATAGTTCATCGTGAGCATATCTGTTTTTCAATGTTCAATCAATGATTAGTAATAATCTTGATTATTACGTGATAATGTTTAATTAACTATCGATACGACAAAATTGCTTATAATTTTTTAACGGAAGAAGATGCAAATTGTTTCCTTTACAAAACGTGTAGGTACCGAAAAATTTGCTTTTTTTAAATATGCAAAATATAGGTGTGCTTCCGGAATAAATTCAATGAAGTCATTATTTCAGTTTCCAAATTTGGGAAAATATGCAAATTTGGCTGAAATGGACCTTGCTCAATCCTATTTGAGTACCTCTTTCCAAATTGTTTCCATTGTTTTTTTTTTATAATACTGCTGAGACATCGAGTTTCGCTCACCCTGTATATTATTAAGGCAACTTTTCCAGTCTACCTCGCAGAATATTTACATTTTCGGAGTAATGTTTTCGAGATAAGCAAGTCATCTTGAATTTTTTTTAAACGGATCTTGATCTTTTATTACTTTTTTCGAAAGCAATCGGTGTCCTCTATACAAAATTGTACCACTCTGATTGTTATTGGTAGTCTCAGTGATCCCAAGCTTAGAAAGTAATTTATATGAAGAGAATAATAATAACATTATTCAATTTGTCCTTCATTTTAATTTTGATATGCGATTCAACCAACCAGGGCCGTCTTAACCATATTATGCGCCGGAGTGCAGAAATCAGCCTGAGATCCTCATTGCCAACAAAAAAATAAATTTAATTGTTGTGTTCCATTTTTTAAATTTAATACTTACTCTACAAGTAAAGTTGGGAAAATTTGCAAACATCGAATTCAATTTTTCTGGCTTTAAAGTTGCCAAACTTTTCAATGATATCGTCTGCTTTGAAATTTACTTTCGATTCGATACTTATTATGGCCAATCAATATAACTTGGGTCATGGTTGATCGTAAATAGTTTACTACTAATTTCAATTTTGAAGAGGACCTTTCGCCTGCTGCTACTGTCACAAGTGTTAAATATATACGTAAGGATGTAGACACATTCGGGAACACGGACATTCGATTATTGGAATAAATATAATTTGATACATCGAGTGAACTTTATTAATAAAAAATTAAGGCAGCAATGAATAGATCTTCCCCGTCAATATCTGATCCATTTTCATATGTTAACTTTTGTTCTATGTTAGACATTGTGCTTTTTTCGGTATCTATCCAATGCCCTCCAACTATCAATATCTTGCAAAAATGAAAACTTGTTGTTGTGTTCTGTTAATAAATCGAATCCTTCATTTAATTGTAAGATCGCCATGCTAAGTAGCAAAATATAAAAATTTACTTTAAATTTTGTTTTCGGGTCTAATATGGGCTCATCTGCAGCCCCATAATCAAAATGTATTTTTCGGGGACGTGAACAAGCAGTTTCGGCGAATTCAGGTCCACATTCTAAATCTTCAGCAATTGATTTTGAATCAAGTAGCAATTATTCCGATGCACTGTGCTGTATACGCCTAAATCTTTTTAGACCAGATCGATCATTTTGACCGCCTCTGAAAGAATAACTTCTGACTTTTGCGAAGTTTTGATAACAGTATTAATTTTGGATAAAATGTTGTTCCATATTACAACCGAACATACGAACCCATAAGTCTTTAGTTTTAGCATTAATGAATTCGTCATGTTCCTTGCGTAACTGTCATACTTGTCATTGATAAAAATAGTGCATAATGCCTTGTGAATTTTATTAAAACTATAGCATCAACTCTTCATTCCCATCGCGTATTTGAAAGAGGTTTAAAGTCAAAGTAGGTATCTGGTTCGTAATGATATAGCAACGTGAAGTTGATGCCGAAAAAATACATACATCTCGTGAATAATAGAAAAAAAGTTTGAGATTCTCAATGAGCTTTTATCGGCACCATTTACTACTAAATTAAGTGTGTGAGCCAAACACGAAACGTAAAACGCACGAGGATCCATGTCCAATATATTTTTTTGAACGCCTCTATTTTTTCCTCTCATATTTGCAACATTATCATATCCTTGGACTTGTAAACCTTCCAGTTCAATAATGGATGACTTTAGGAAATTCAACAAATAAGTTGCTTACCCTTGTCCAGTAGTATCAGTTACGTGTAACAAACCTAAAAATTATCAGCAAGTTTTCTTGACGTGTTAAAATAAACAAATCTTACAATAACAGTAAGTTGTTCTTTGTGTGAGATACGTGTACAATCTAGAATCACAGAATAGTTTTTAGATTGTTTTAGAAAATCGACTATAGTTGTTTTAGTTTTTTCAGAAATTAAATTGATCAATTCATTTTGAATATTAAGGCCCAGATAATGGGCATGCTGAGCATTTTGAATTCGAGCAATGTGTTCTAATAGTATATTATCAAAGTTAGAAATACACTCCACTAACTTTAGAGAAAATTTCCTTCGTTTGAGTAGGATAACTTTTCAGAAGATCCCCTAAAAATAAAATTCTGACCAGCTAAAAGCTTTATGATTTTGATTATCCTCTCCAAAGCTGCCTCTTTTTCTCGCAGTATATTCGAGCGTCTACTGTTTGACCTTTTACTAGGTCATTTTTTAGATCTAAATATTTTTTGAAAGAGAGTATGTGACCTGAACCCTTTTCGTTTATATTCTGATTTTGTCGTGGAAATGTTTCTAGTTCGTATAAGTAAGAAGTTAATTTTGGATGCTAACACTAACGATAGTAATAGAGATTTATAGAGGTGTCAAAAACTCTAATAAGAATATCCTCAATGATCAGTTAGACCTATTTCAAAGTGTCTCCCAAACCGCTCTTAAAATGATTCTTAGAATATTAAATTATAATAATACTAATTCACAAATTGTTACCTTGTTAACTATGTAATACTGTACTGTCTTTCAAACCACTCTTTAAATAATTCTTAGAATATTACATTATAATCACACTAATTCACAAATTGTTGCTATGTTTACTATGTAATACTGTACTTTCCTAGGATCTACCTGTTTTTGGAATTTCCGTTGATACCTTAATCTCAACCCTACTTTACTCTACTCTATTTATATTTGAACTGTTTAGTTGATTTCTTCATAATTTTCTAATTGTTTGATAATGGCACTTCGGTGTTGAAACTATAGTTACGTTTTCACGTTATTATTAATAAAAGTGGTATAAAAACAAAGTAGTTATTCTTTCATATAATCAAAATGACAAATTCCCATAAAGTAACGGCTTCCACCATCGATTTTTCTAACGATATTACATTAGGAAACAACAGATGAGTACAACGGGGTATAACGGCGTTGAAAATGATTGAGTTCGAGGGTTTCGATTAAATCATATTATTAATTGTTGGTTTTCCATAGTTCCACGCACATACGTTCTCTTCTCCCGAACATATTTGTAATACGTAGTTTGTTGAATTTGAAATTATAGAGTTCGAGGGAGGCAATTCTATCATCTTATCAAAGCAGATTGTTAGTTTTTCATAGTTCGACGGACGTTAGTTCTGTTTTCCCAAACAAATCTTTATTACATAGTTTGTTTGTTGAATTTATAATGTGACAGAGAGTGTAGCGAGCAATCCATAAATCATAATCTCTAATAAAGGGGCGACCCAGGTACCCTCCGCGCATCATAAACGGACCATCGGCTTCGCATTGCACTATTTAACAATTTTGCTTTGTGAATATAATAACGTCCTCTTCTTGTTCGGTGTAAAATATAGTTTGTAAGAAATTGAAAACAATTGAATTGAATAGAATTGATACTCGATCTATAAGATAGTTCTGCTTAAATACTAATATCCTTGTATTTATATGGAAACAGATTCTTATTACAAGGGCCAGGTCTTATACAAATTCAACTAGTTCAATTCTAATAGATATTGAGTTGCATTGTATTTTGATGTAAAACTTCTGATAATGAATTATCTCTTCGACTCAAATTATTTCTAAGCTTTACAGAAAATCATCTAGGTACTTCTCTTGAATTGGAATAAAAAGTTTTCAATTCATAATACACAAAAAAATTATTTTATAGACTGCTATTATATGAGATTCCGAAATAAATTCATGAATGTATTTCTTCGATAACCAATCTGATGTGTAATATGTCCTACTACCTTATTTTTTAGGAACTACAATCAATTTTGCAAGTGGAACAAGTAAAATTTTTCAAAACAAGAAAATATTGTTCATTCAAGTTACAATTTCATTTATATGGTATAAGTCTGCATTTGAAATCATTTAAAAGCATTTTAGTTCCATACGCCTTTAAATTTAAATTGACTTCCTAATTTTTACATGGCTAAATTGTATTCCTTCAAATTTAATTCAATGTAAAAGACTGTTAGCATCCGAATCGTTATGATACCATGTAAATTTATGAGAACCGTGTTTTCCTTTGAAATTGAATTCATGTGCCTAATTTTCGAAATAAGTAGCTACAACATATACCATAGGGTCCTAGTTGAAAAACGGCAAATATTAATGCCGTTAAAATGTAACAAACATATATCGCAGAAGTTTGATTCAAACAGACGCTACGCGTTGAGCATTTTAGTACAATCGAGAGAATTTTTTGAAGAATTTTGTGTAGTGTCAGACCATTATTGAAAATTTTTTCAATTTTTTCCAGTAAAGATATACGTTTTTTTCCAACACCCTGTACAGGGTGTTTGTTCTACCAGCAATTCTCACCTCACTTTTCATCTTCCATGCTGGAAAAAATGTTACATAAAAAAATTTCCATTCAACTTTTCTGTTGGATTAATCCAACTCTCGGAAAAACAATTAAACACCTCGTTTTTGAGATACAGAGAACAAACTTGCTTTTTTTAATAATAGAATGCCCTCAATATTTTTCAAAGTCATAAAAATATATACGGCATTCCGTTTAAAATAATGCAAATGCATAATTTAAATGGCCAGAGGACATTTTGTTTGTCCCAATAGTTTTTACTAGTCCTAACATCTCTACACATTTTCATGTATGTTATAAAGAAGAAATATTTTCTATCTTTATTTTTCAATAAATGTTACGTACTACCTACATCTTTTCTTAATCCAATAGTTAGGGTTCATCAAATATCCTGACAGAATTCAGAATAAATGGGGTTCCACCCAAAGAAAACATTTCTGCAATAGTTAAACTATGAGACAATTTTGATGGAAACGAGAAATCATTCTGTATTTGGTATGTTGAAAGAACCTAAAAACAAATGTATTACTTGTGAAGATCACCAACGTGCTACAGGAATATAATAACCCCTGTATAGATCCTTGTCCTGACGTGGCTGAAGGCATAGGGATCCGGAGTCAGTTCACTACATGTTTCGACATGTTGGGGCTTTTCAGGTGGTTAGTTTAGATAACGAATATCTTTACAGGGGTTGCAATATGGCAGGTGATAATGAAAACATACATTTTCATATTTTCTCACAACGAACAATTGAGAGATAAAAAGTGTAGTCCAATGCCGGAAGTGGTATGGGCGTGTTTCCTCGGAGTAGTTGTTTCTGTTGTTCTGAGGGTTTTCCGTTGAGTGGGAGCATACTGACCTAACTCTGAACTGGCAATTGGAAGTTAAAAGTACTTAGATTCTGATTCGGTACATATTTTCCCGCCAGTCGTATTCTCCAATGTAGGAGATTTCGACGAAAGCGGGTATATTTTGTCAGGTCCTGCCCAAAACTTACTTTTTTCCTACTACCGCCAGCAAAGGAATAACGCTCGCCGTGCAGTGTTTGAAGTTAAATTTTACACACTAGTTCGTAAAATATATTCTTCACGCACTAGTGCGTAGAGTAACGTCAATAAGGCTAAAAAAATAATGGGTCTGGACATGCCAAAATATACCTGTTTTCGTCGAATTCTCTTAGTTTAGAGAATAGTACTGGCCAGAAAATTTGTATCGAATCAGACTCTACAAACTTTTAACTCCCAATTCCCACCTCAAACCAATTTCGGAAAAGCCGTATCGTTTTGTATTTTCTATCTACCTAACGTGTGTTTTGTCAAATTTCGATGTCATCCTAGCCCTCGACAGTAGCGGCCGGCGGTCGCCATGGCAACTGTGGTAATATATGTTGGCCGCCTCTCTCGGTCTTTACAAGATGCATCATTTCAGAAAAAATGTTCTATTTTAAAAGATATATTTCACGGTAGTTGAAAAAAATTTGTTCGCAACTTGTGTGTAAAGCAACTTTTTTGAATCATGAATCATGAAACACTAGTAGTATTTTTACCCTTATTAACGTCACTTTACGCACTGTTGCGTAAAGAATTTTTTTATGCCATAGTACGTAAAATTTATCTTTGTGAAGTGAAGTTAGTACTTCATGGGCGGTAGTAGGAGAATGTTTTTGAACATGCTAATTAATCTAGGTATGTCTGAAAATGTTTGTACAACTTCAATAAATGAAATTAGTCGTAAACTATTGCAGTATTTTGCTTTTTTTCGGAAATGAGCATTTCTGAAAATATGCAATTTTTGTGCTTTTACAGTTTGCCTGATTATCTAATACTAAGAATTCATTTTCATTCAGCTGCATGCTAATAGTATTTGTTGTTGTTGATTGATAACAAACAATAACAACTGAATTACTTAAATATTTATTTTCTTGTTCGAACCCACAACGTATATAATGTAAAAAATACTATCATGTCCACTATGTTCCAATCTAAAAAAATTTTTTTTTAAAGGGGTCTTTATTTTATCGAAAGATATTGAGTCAATATAGGTCTTTGATCTATAAAAGCATGAACCCATATATTCAGTTGTGCCGGATGTCGCCATTGGAGAAATAACCACCAAAAAGATTTTTTTTTAAATTTCAATTTATTGTACTATACATATACAAGACAATTGATGTTTATGTTTAGAAAACAATATATGCGAGATCCTAGCAATTTGAAATAAGTATGAATAAGGACTTTAAGTTATTATCCAGAATTTCATATTAATGTCCCGGAACACGTCGATACGACACTGTACGTTGAAAAATCTACAAAGAAGTATACATAAAGGTGAATATGGGCTAATTGTGAAGGAAAACCAAATGTATACCCATTTCTGTAAGAAAATTTGTAGGGCAAATAATGAACAAATGACAATTTGAATATTTAAATATTTATTTTCATGTTCGCTCCTCCAACGTATATAATGCAAGGAATACTATTATGTCCACTATGTTCTAATCTACAAAACAGATTTTTTTAGAAGTGTGGTCTCTATTTTATCGAAAGATATTGAGTCGAAATAGGTCTTTGATTTGTAAAAGCATGATCCCATATATTTAGTTGTCCCGGAAGTCGCCATTAGATAAACAACTACCAAAAATATACTTCTTCAAAATTCTTGTTTATTGTAGTATACATATTTGAGAAAATTACTGTTTACGTTCAGAAAACAATATATGTAAGATCCTAGCAATTTGAAATAAGTATGTACACGAGCTTTAAGTTATTATCTTGATATTTGTATTAATGTCCCGGAACACGTCAATACATTACTGTACATTGCAAAATTTAAAAAAACGTATACATAAAAGTAAATATGCGCCAATTGTGAAGTAAAACCAAATGTATACCCATTTCTGTAAGAAAATGTATAGGGTAAAAAATGACCCAGAAGTCGTCGCTTGACATATATATATATATATATATATATATATATATATATATATATATATGTATGGACAGGTCCACGTGAACCGAAAAATTAAAAAAAAAATTTCTGCTCTAACTTTGGCAAAGTGTTCTTACACTCAAACCCCGATTCTCCGAATTTTTTCAGACTTTTTGATAGCTCAATTTGGAGTTTTGGCGTGTCCAAATTGAGAAATTTGAATTTTTTGCTTTTTTTTTAATTTTCAAAAGCTTGTAGATCCTCAGGAGTGCATTCTAGCGAAAAATTTACGAGCACCTTTTTTGTTCCCAAACCTTCAAAGAATTCAAAAAATGTTTTTGAATTTTCAAAATCAAAATTGAATGGTGTTCGAAAACCGTTGAATTTTGATTTTCGTGTCAAAGGCAAACGAATCAAGGTTTTGGGTCGCAGTTGGTCTCGAAATAAAGCTTCACTCATGCAGATTATATCCTGGAATTATATATATATATATTGTTATGATTTCATTTCATAGACAATAAAAATTTAAAAATAATAACTTACCGAACTATGAAAATCAGAAAAGATCAAATAAAAAATATTTTATGGAATTAAAAACAATAATAAAAGCTAAATAATAGTTAGGATATTAATATTAACAATGTAAAACATAATAAACAACGATGTAATAGTATAAGATGTGATAAACAAGAACTTCAGTGAAAGTGAAGAAACGTTCAGTGTAACGAAATCATAAATCATAAGTAAAATGATTACAAAACTATCATGAGATAGTACAAAACATTGAATAATGTTATAGATGTAAGTTAGGATTAGTAAATTTGAGTTATGTAATGTTAAAAGAATGTTATTGATATAATATGATATGTATTAGATTTAAGAATAAGTAACTGTCAAGAAAACCATAAATATGGGAATAATCATATTAATAATAACCCAATCATAGGTTAAATTATACCAAAGTGTGGGGAAAAATGTAGGCAATATTAATTTAAAAAGAAGGAATCACTAACAATTAAAATAAGTTGAAAATCTCAAATAATTCAAAAAGTAAAGAATACTAAATTCTGATTGGTCAATAGGAATTTCCAATGTCAATCTGGTAACAATGAAGACTTGTGTCAGTTTCACAACAATTAACTTGGCATCCTTGATTTGAAAAGCAATCATCTCATAGGTTGATTATGACATAAAGTAGCGTCGGTTTTGGAGGCCTATAAAAACGAATCTGAAAGTAAAGAAGTTTAGTTTGCCATTACATCTGTAGACTGAAAGTACTACTGCAACTCACCAAAATTTTATAACCTATAATAACCTCCAATTGAACGAAAGTGTTCCAAAACTTCGATAGGTTCAAAGAAACCAAAGTTAATAAGTTTTATATAAAGTCAACGATTATCCAAGTATCTGAATCCAGTAAAAAGGCTGTAATAACCTCCAATTAAGAAGAAATTTCCAACGATTGCCATTCATCAATAATTTAAATAAAGCATCGAAAAGTTTCATGTTTTATCTAAAAGGATAAAACAGAGTATTATCAACAGTTCCTGAGTCTCAAGAAGAAGTAATCCAAATTAGTTACCTGTGATTATTGTGAAAAAGCATAGTATTGTGTAAAAGTGAATCATCAACGAAATTATAAAAGAATTAAATTGAAAATTGCCAACATAGTTAAACACACTTTTGGATATAAACTAAAAGTAAGTTTGTTTATTATATTTCCATTGTAGTATTGTTTGTGAATCTGAAAGAAAGGTTGTCGTTTGTGGTTTTGTAAACAACTATTAATATTGAATAGTTTTGAGGTTAAAGCTAGTTCTATGCTTAGAACATAAAACTAAATTGTAAATTTGAAACCCTGAGATAATTAGAGTCATAGAGATTTAAATATAGAAATTTTTTAACATTCAAAGAATATTGTGTTTAATTCCATAAAATAATAATAATAAAAAAGAGAAGGTTCATTATTATTCATAATCAATAAATTAAAAGCTAGCCGGAAGCATTAATAATAATCAATAAATAAAAATAAACTCAGTAAGAGTTTAGTTAATAATATATACCCAGACACCCAGAAAATGATGCATATCCATCACAGTTTGCATCCTAGATCGTCCGTTTCCCGTATTTATCTCCCACGTCATCGGGGAGGTAGGGGACTCCTCAGTCTGGAGGGTCTGCATCGAAGTGTGGTTCTGAGTATAGCTTGTAAAGTTCTTAGGAGCTCGGACCCCCTCCTGTGCCTTGTTAAAAGTCACGAATTGGCCGGAGTGGGGGCATTTATCGTTAAGGCAGCACAAAAAGCTGCGGAAGAACTTGGTCTCGAATTTCAGATCAGTCGAGAAGGCCGACTAGAGGGCAACCTCGAGCTCCTACCTTCTCGCCTGAAAGCCCAGATAAATGCCGCGGAGCAAGATCTTACGCTCAGGCGGCATGTTGACAAGCCGATACACGGTGTTTTCTATCGAAACATCGAAACGCTCGGCTTGTCAACTAGGCTGACCTTCGGCTACCTAAGGTCAGCCGGGCTTACATCCGAGACTGAGGGATTTACCGCAGCTTGCCAAGATGGCGTAATTAACACCTTGGTCTATCGCCGCAATGTGATGGGTGTGCAGGTCCCTGATGTCAGCTGCAGGGCCTGTCGAAAGGTGCCTGAGACGCTTTTCCACCTTCTGTCGGCATGTCCGGCAAAAGCGGCCTCGGCGTACACCCATCGCCATAATGCGGCCCTACGGGTGCTGTATTACCATCTAAGGCACTCGTACGGAATAGACCAAGAGCCGGTGCTGCCTTACATGCCAGGAGATATTGAGTCCGTTGTCGGAAACGAAAAATGCCAGATCTTCTGGAATTATCCGTTTCCGACCGTCAGGTCCATACAAGCAAATAGGCCTGACGTTGTCCTCCTCGATAAACTAATCAAGACTATGTATGTCATCGAATTCTCCGCTCCGGCAGAGAAGAACATAGTCTTGAAAGAGGAGGAAAAATGGACAAAATATCAAGATCTCCTGTTCGAGCTCCGCACGCTATACCCAGGCCACAAGGTCGTATTAGTGGTTCTGATCATCGGCGTTTTGGGCGGAATTCGGTCTTCGCTGCGTTCAAAATTGAAGATCATTCCGGCCTGTAGGAACTCGGCGCAGATCTTGATAGACCGGATGCAAAAGGCAGTCATTCTGGGTTCAATTAGAATACTTAGGGCACACGATTTAGGAACCTGAAGCTACTTACCGACCGGTGGGGAGGAGTAGCTTCGGTTAACCGCCTTTTAGGTTTTTCTGGCGCGACTGCTGCGATGTCGTCGGAGCTCGCAGCAGCCCCGACCAGGTTTGAATGTAAAAAAAAAAAAAGTATATATATATATATGTATGGACAGGTCCACGTGAACCGAAAAATTAAAAAAAAATTTCTGCTCTAACTTTGGCAAAGTGTTCTTACACTCAAACCCCGATTCTCCGAATTTTTTCAGACTTTTTGATAGCTCAATTTGGAGTTTTGGCGTGTCCAAATTGAGAAATTTGAATTTTTTGCTTTTTTTTTAATTTTCAAAAGCTTGTAGATCCTCAGGAGTGCATTCTAGCGAAAAATTTACGCGCACCTTTTTTGTTCCCAAACCTTCAAAGAATTCAAAAAATGTTTTAGAATTTTCAAAATCAAAATTGAATGGTGTTCGAAAACCGTTGAATTTTGATTTTCGTGTCAAAGGCAAACGAATCAAGGTTTTGGGTCGCAGTTGGTCTCGAAATGAAGCTTCACTCATGCAGATTATATCCTGGAATTTTTGTGATGAATAATTCATTAGTTTTTGCACAATCGCCCTTTAAAATTTACACTGAAAATAGCAGAAAAATCATAGTTTACAAAAACTCATTATATTTTAGTATGTTATTCATCTTTCAAACTCAAATTTCATTTATTCCCATAATAGTAATCGACTCGACATTATGGAAAAATATCCCTCGAATTTTTTCAAATTTCTTATCTCAGGGTTAGAGGGCCACCAACATGAAACTACTTCCAAAATCTATAAAGTCAAAAGATTTTGATTCAAACTAAAGCGTTCTTATTAGCACATTACATAGACTCACATTTCCACCTATTTCAATATTTGTTATCCCAATTTATAACAAAATACATCATATGAATTCATAAAATAAATAAATATAATGACTTATAATAAAAAAAGGAAAGAAAATTTTTTTTATTGTGATGTGAGTATTGATAATATTTTTAGAGGTTATCTTTTGAAAATTTTTCGTCAGGGTGTTGGATGGTGTTTTTCTCTTTCTTTAAACTTAATCAAGAGTAATATAGAATCAAAGGGAAAATGATTAAAATTAATAGTACTATCACTTCACCATACAAAAAAATTTGAAATAAATGAGATTCAATTTTTTTGGCTTTTCAACCATATTACTGAAAAAATTCAGATTAAAATTGAATTTTCGTGTTTGAATCTCAGGCAGCCATTTTGATTCACAAGTTAGAAGTAAATTTCACAAAAGAATTAATCTAAATCTCGATATAAATCCGAATAGTTCATTTGCAACGACAGAGAATAACGGATGAAAATTTCGATGATCTCAAGCTGCCATATTCAAATTCAAAATTCAAAAATTAATTTCACAAAAGCACTAGTATAAATTTTGATGAAATCCCGAATAGTTCATTTGCAACGACAAAGAATACCGAAAAGAAATTTTGTTGATCTCAAGCAGCCATTTTTTTTATGAATGAAAAATAACTTTATCTAAATTTTGACAAAAAACCATACAAACAGTGTAATTCATTGTTTTATAATCACATTAGTGTTATAACACACCTTTATATAATCAATAATAAGTTTTGGCAGAAAGAAGAAGCTGACAATAATGTTTGGAACGTGGGTAGAGTTTTTCAACTTTTTTGAAACTGTATTTTTCTTATATACTCAAATAGAGTAAATTATTATCTGATGATTATACTTACTAATTCCCAATTCAAATTTTTATTGATTTGGATCATGAAAATTCTTGTACAAACTTACATTTGGTCACCTCTATTATGAAAATTTGTTGACGTTCAAGTTTGGGTTAGGTTGAACGTCAATTTGCACTACACGAACGTTACGAAAATTCAAATTTGCTTATTCTCTTGTTTTGTAGATAACTCTAAGCAAAATCACGACATATTTATGATGTTGTGAGTAGATTTGAGTTAAACCGAAGCACAGAGAGATCTATATTCGAATAGGTGGAAACGTAAGTCTATGTAATGTGCTAATGATAACGCTCTAGTTTGAATCAAAATCTTTTCACTTTATAGATTTTGGAAGTAGTTTCATGTTGGTGGCCTTCTAACTCTGAAATAAAAAATCTGAAAAAATTCGAGGGATATTTTTCCATAATGTCGAGTCGATTCTCATTATGGAATGAATAAAATTTGAGTTTAAAAGATGAATAACGTACTAAAATATAATGAGTTTTTGTAAAATATGATTTTTTCAGCTATTTTTGTCAAAATTTTTTTTAAAATAGCGATCGTGCAAAAACGGATGAATCATTCATCACAAAAATTTCAAGGTATAATCTGCATGATTGAAGTTTCATTTTAAGACCAACCGCATCTCAAAAGCTCTGTTTGTTTGCCTCTGACACGAAAATCAAAATTTAATGGTTTTCGAATACCATAAAGTTATGATTTTTTGATTTCTTTAAAGTCTTGAAAACAAAAAGGGTCTCCATGAATTTTTCCCTAGAATGCATTCCTGAGGATCTACAAGCCTTTGAAAATTGAAAAAAGCAAAATATTCATATTTCTGAATTTTGGACACGCCAAAACTCCAAATTGAGCTATCAAATAAATCTGAAAAATTCACAGAATCAGGGTTTGAGTGTAAGAACACTTTCCCTGAGTTTGAGCGAAAAAAAATAAAAATTTTCCACTTCACATGGACCTGATCATATATTATACCGGGATATCAAAAATTATCTTGGTCAAGGGTGGTTGTGAAATCTAAAACGTGTGTCTTACTTTACGTTCGAAATAATTATGTCATAATTAATTTGAAGTTTCTAAGAGTGCGAAATTTCGCAATTTTATACCAATATTGTAATACTCAAAAGTCTTTAGCGCTTTAGACTCCGGAATTTTCACGTGGCCTATCGAAATTAGGAGGTTCGAATTATCTAAAAACATAATTGCATGAACGCCAGACGTCCTATTGTATAATAGAATTAGCTAAAAATGGCGGCAATTTTTGAATAATTCTGAGTTCGGAGAAAAAAATTGCTTCAAGTAGATAATTATGATACAAAATGAAAGAACTGAAATCGAACACTTTTAAATCGTCGCAACAGGTCCAAAAAAAATGGTAAAAATGGCCAAAACTAGTTTTTCGCGTGGGACATCGTCGAATAGAGCTTAAAAAGGGAAATGCTTTCAATAAGCTCATGCACCGTAAAAAGACGGAAAAAATGAGTTGCGGATGAACCCGATTGGATCAGCGGTGACCCCGCAAATTGCGAAAAACCATCGATTTTGCTCGAAATTTAAAATATTCATAACTCTTGTTCCTTTGAAGATTGAGAACTGAAATTTTGAGAGGTTGTAGCTTTTGTGCTCAGCAAGTACCACACAAGTACCACAGCAAGATCGGATGTATCCTTTTTTCAAACCGAAGCTTAATGCAAAAAAAAGTACTTTTGTAAAATGGCCCCAAAAAAGTTGTGGTGCGGTATCGTGCTATTTTCTTCACGAGATCATCTTCTTCAATAGTTATTGAACAACTTACTAACTTTCCAACCTCTTATCTTTCGTAAAAGTTGCTAAAACAATTATTTTAAACAATGGTATTTCGAGCGCTTGTCTGTGTGGCGCGCGTGGAAGGGAGATCTGCAGCGCTAGCCAACGCACACTTTACCGCACTCGGCTATCCAGTGTTTTCGAGCGTATGGGTTCAAAATGCTCGTAAAAAACAACATTATCTCGGGAACTCTTGCTCGAAAATCTACTTACATTCAATTTTGTAGTACAATATGTACTAAATACGTTTTATCAATGTAACTTTCCAAATTTTTTGTATTAATTTTTATCGTTATTTGATATATTACAATAAAACATATGTTAAAATACCATAAACATTCTAAAATAGCGAATAAATAGTAGTAATGAATAGAGAATAGCGCAATGTATTTTTTAGAGTACTTCCGACATTACTAGAAGTTTGAAAATACGTGCAATCTCAAAAAAAAGAATAAACATCGACTTTATAGCAAAGGTTCCTGAGATATTGTTGTTTTTTACGAGCGTTTGCATTTTGAACCCATACGCTCGATAACGCCGGATAGCCGAGCTGCGGTAGAATGTGCATTGGCTAGCGCGGCGGCTCTCCCTTCCACACGCGTCACACAGCCAAATGCACGAAATGCCAATATTTAAAATAATTGTTTTAGCAACTTTCACGAAAGATAGAGGTTGAAAATTTGGTAAGCAGTTCATTAACTATTGGAAAAGATGATCCTCCAAAAAAAATAGCACGCTACCGCACCACAACTTTTTTAGGGCTATTTTACAAAAGTGCTTTTTTTGCATTAAGCTGAGGTTTGCAAAAAGTATACATTCAATCTTGCTGAAATTTTGTGTGGTACTTGGTGGGCACAGAAGCTACAACCTATCAAAACTTCAGTTTTCAATCTTCGAAGGAACAAGAGTTATGAATATTTGAAATTTCGAGCAAAATCGAAAGTTTTTTGCAATTTGTGGGGCCACCGCTGGTCCAATCGTGTTCATCTGCAACTCATTTTTTCCGTCTTTTCACGGCGCATAAGCTCATTTTCTTTTTAACTGAATCCGACGATGTTTGACGTGAAAAACCGGTTTTGGCCATTTTTACCATTTTTTTTAACCTGTTGCGACAATTAAAAAGTGTTCGATTTTAGTTCCTTCAATTTGTATAATAATTATCTACTTGAAGCCAATTTTTTCCTTCGAACTCAGAATTAAAAACTCCAAAAAGCTTATTTGATCACACTATATATAATTAGGTATACGAACAAAATCATTTTGACATATGCATCGAGGAGCTCGCTGCGCGTAAGTTAGAGTTTATACATTTTACCTCGGTCTTGATCACTTAGGGCCGTTTCTTGCCCCGTGCGATCGGCGCCAGTTGTAATAAAGTGTTTTTGGCTATGGGCCGCTAGCGTTTACCTGCTTCGTGTATATTCAAGTCGCGAGAAAATTCCCTTTGGTACGTCGCACGTTAGACGCGCGTAGCTGAGACCTGAGAGTACCTGTTTCTATTTTAATTAATGTTTCCTATTTAATGGACATTTGTCGAAAAAGAAGGGCCGTCGGGCACGGTCCGATACTAAATCTAACTACATGGAGCGAAAACGGCACGCGAAAAGTCGTCGTAAAGCCGCATTAGGTACAACCAGTTTGCACTTTCCTAACTCGCCTGCTACGGGCTTCTCACGTGAACGTCATCCGATTTGCGGAAAATTAACTATTTCAAAAACAGTTTTTGACCCGGATTGTGGCTATCACGACCCCTGAAAAGGTTCAAAGTTCATATAATTATTTCATAATTTGTAGTTCATTATTGTTCTTCGGCGGGAGGAAATTGCTTGGGAACAAGAGGTAAGTTGCTAGTCTGGAGCCTAGTCCCATAGAGAGCATCAGAATAGTTATTATATTATTTTTTGGTAAATTTTACTCAAACGAACTTCACAAGCGAAATACAAACCTTGTTTGTACAACTGGAACTTTGAATTGATCGGCTGAACTACTATGTTATAAATAAATATCCTTCATACAATTTCACAGCATTTAGGATAACTTGCTGTGTCGTGTAACATTATATACTATATCTAATTGCTTGAATAATCTTAGTAACGGTTTCCGCTCGGAAATAATTACACTTGAAAGGAGATGGTTACCAACATCTTTGTTTTAATAACAAATCGATAATTTAACTTGTGCGAAAACTCACGACACGCGATGAGAGGGGGGACTAAGAAACGGAAATCGATAGGTATCATCATCTTGGTATGATTATTTGACGGGGTGAGTCTATTAATTATTGTTTCTTCATATTCTATTATATGAAAGATTGTTATAGACAGAGAACACGTAATTTGATCTAATCGTATCCAAACCTAGTTGTAGATATGTATATGTTCTGTTGATGATATTTTTCAATAGTTACATAAATATAGACTAACCCACGTGTTCACACCAGATCACATTTTCTTGCTCGGATCTAAATTAGATAATCATTCATCATATTCTTTCTATTGTCTTTATCCATTATCTAATTTGTCAAGTTGATAGTCAGAATCGTTTATATCGTTCTCTAAGGCTTGTTTGACCTGGGAATCATCCACGTAGTTACGTAGTATTCCATATCACACTTCGTTGACTTTCATCGTGAAAATTTTTAATGGATATGACTCTTCAGGCTAGTCTTGGTGAGATAACGAAATAATTATTGATCTGGGTGAACTTAAATAAGGCAGAAAATCTAATTTCCTGCTTTATGGGATCACCGGGTAAATCGTTCGATATAGCTTGAACAGACTATTCATTTAGAATCTACGATCACAATTTCAATCTACTATACTTCGTAAACTATTATCTAATTGCTTTCTGGTAAATTTCTAAATTAACTCACTCATTATCTCTAAGACTACCATTTTTTGAATATCATCTGTAGTACAAATTGTCATAACTTCAATAAGTATTTTATTACCCAAATACTCTCTTTCAGATATTAATGTATGCCACTATTTCTCTTCAAGATTCCAATCTTTTCAATGATTTTGAATATTCAATTTTGGAAGATAGCATAATCAGTCGTGGGATTTTATTGATTATTCCTGCTGATTTTGTTATTTATCCCTCGAACTTGTGGTCAAGGTATTGCTCGTATTGTTTGTAATACAGACGCCTCCATTCCTTTTCCCGGGTTGTGTTGTAGAGGAAAATTCCTGGCAGAGCACTTCCTCCAAGATCATCTAAGTTTCAAGGACGGTTACATTTTTCTTATGTTCTCTAACAAAAATTCTTTACATTCACAAACTAATTTCTTAAATTTGAACCTTAGGTTCAAAAATTATATTCCTTCATAAAATTAATAATTTCGATTCAATTGATCAAATCATTGAGAATTCTAGTTTGATTCACTTTCAATTCATCTGGTATTGAACTTTGTTAATTTATAAAATAAGTATGTAATTAAACAAACTAATTTTGGTTCTATTATGATTCCATAGAGAAATAAAATCAAATTGTTAAGTTGAAAGTTGTCTTTATTTCCTCTAAAATAATCATCAACACTTATCCACCTCGTAGTGCCGGAAATTCTTGATTGAAAACTCCATCTTTGCTTTTTTTGGCTAGAGCAGTTGGCTCTTGGTGATCCGATCAATCAGGAATCTAATTACACGTATCACTAGTCCTGAGTGTAAAATATACAAGTGAGTCAGTTGGGATCATTAAACACAAAAAGTCACTCCAAAACCTTACAGTGGCCCCCTACTTCAAAACTTCACAGTCGTTACTATAGAAAACGTTTGTTGCAGTGAAAAATACTTGCATCACGTGTCACTTTCAATATATACGCTCATTTTAATACTATATACCAGCAAATTGTTGCTATGTCCACAGTCAGCCCCGTAAAATTATTGGGAAAGGACAACCATAACGACTTTTCTAGAGAATTCGCCATCAAATGAAGGAACATGTCAGAGGGTGAAGCAATCGGCGCAGATACAATTACCACACATACCAGACATCGGCAAGGCAGGAAACGCCGGCTTGCAGAGTGTCGTATCCCTTCACTCCCGAAATGTGTCTGATCTCGGATAATGACCCTATTTCATTTTCCGACAACGACTTAGTGGGATACGAAAAAAAAACCGATCATACAGGATACATTTCGAATAAATTTTTTGATTTTGTGACAATTTTGAACATTTCACGGACAGAATTGTTCATAAAACCTCTTCAGCGTGAAAATAAAGGCCAAATTTGAAATCAGCGCATTCAAAATAGTGGGGATCAGCTCAGAAATCTGGAAATATTTCCATATCCAAAGATTTCCAATCTGATGGCTGTTTTGAGAACACACCTCCTAAAATTCGGTTCTCTCGGGGTGAGTGAATAGTTGCTTCGGGACAAAACGCTCTAATAACAGACAAAAAATCAGCCAAGTTCCATGCAGTATTCTTCTGAAATATCCGTTAAATCTCGGGCATTATTATTATCTATGAGTACACATAAGAAAGAAGATCAATAGAAAAATACCATTCGTTTACGTTCCATTTGTATAAAGAAAAGGTATATACTAACTTAGTTCTGGCAAAAAGAATTTCCTCTGACATATTCGATTATGGAGGGATATTAATATTTTGCTATATAACAATCATGTATTCCTTCGTTAAGATGATAAGTGACTGTTTCAAATGTATACTCTCTCTCTCTTGAGAATCAACGCGAAACTATAAGAGCGGTATCGTGAACTCAATCTAACGCGAAGCCAACAAAGCTTCATATGTTACAAGGTTTAAACACTGCCAAGCTTATACATCCATCAACGTTTCCATTATGTCAAAGAACATATTATTAATGGCTAGGAAATACGTCCAACGTGAAGAATAGAAACATGAAATACGAAACTACCATTCATATTGATTCTAATAGATTGCTGAGAAGCAAAGCTGGTTTGATGTCTTCAAGACATTAATACTTTTCATCGAGGATAATTAAATTATCTGATGAGAGCATTGTATTATGAAAAATTAGTCAAATTACAGAATAAAACAACTGTCAATAAAGTTCCTGTGACTGTGTGTCACAGACATTGAAAGGGAATAGATTCCCCATTGATGGTACACCTCTAAATAATGTAAGAGTATCACTATAGGACCATTTTAAAATATGGGGTTTTGGGTGAAATACGTTTTAGAGTATTTTTTGCACGTATTTCGAACAAGACAATCGAATTTATGCTAGTGTAGTATTATTTTGATCATTTGGCATAATTTTAGGAGGTTTATGAATTAAAAAATAAAATTGGTGTTCTAACAGGTGAAATACCGTTGTAGAGTAGTAATATTTTGATCATTTGGAATAATTTTACGAGGCTTATGGATCAATTAATAAAATAAGCGTTCTAACAAATCAAATACCAACTATAGGGTATCGTTGATCTGAAAATTACGTACATTTCGAAAATGTAGTAATTTATAAAGCATTCTGTTTATATGTCGAAGGTTGATGTCATTTTCCGAAAAACCGAAAATTGGAAAAAAAATTTCAAGAAATGCCTCTTATTAAGCATGTACCAAATGTTCCAAATTACAGAAAATAGCAGGAAAAATAAAGAAGGGTACCGTGAGTCTGTGTCACACAGTATAGAATAGTATGCAATTCTATGAAATTTTGGACTGAGAATGGGAGCAATGTACGGGAAAAAACTTACGTAAATACATGAATAAAGTTCGGCCACAACCAATATTTGATCGATTCATGCTAGTTGTTGATTCGATTATCACAATGTGACCGAAAGCAGAGCTCTCATATTACTAGACAATATATCAGTAATTCCAAATAATATATGAGTTCTAGGGAAGCAGGTCACACTAAAACATATGCTTATTATTTTCGTCTTTACGTGCTTTTCGGTCTGGCGACCATCATCAGAAGACGTATCAATGTCTGACACGGGATTTCCTAAAACTAATTGTACGGAACATAAAGCATCCCTATCGCATCAATCCCGATTGAACATGCCCACGTCGCCGAAACGAACAGAAACACGAGTGATCGAGTTTGTATCAAAAGTATATGAATACGTATCAAGAAGCCACTGCATAGTAATCTACTTCTAATACTCGAAGTCATCTCATGCAATGTTTGAATAAGACTGAAACCAAACTAGAATACATTCAAGTATCCACTTTCGAACCAGATGTTGAAGATTTATGAGGTAATAGGAAGAGGTTGTCAGACCTTGCTAAAAATATTCCCATTTCAGCGTTCTACCTAAAATATACTCTTAACATTATGAAGACGCATGTAGGAATTTGCATAATAAATAGTTTACTACGAAAACAAAATAGGAAATCTATTAAATGATGAAACAACTAACAAAAAATTGAAATCTGACCCTACATTATAGGTACAACATTACATGAATAAATTAATTATTAAATGGTACAAAAATAGAATAATCCCTATTGACTTGAAAAATAAATTAATTTACACCTTTTATCTATGAGATTCCGAAATTTCATAAAACTGATATACCTTAAGACTCATAGATAATCAATCAATGCCCTTAGACGTCGTTTTGACATTAAGTGGTATCAAAACACGTTGAGTATAGATTAAAAACCACACACCTCTAGATCAATCTGAATTTATGAAAGTAGTAAAGTTTTGCTTAGAAAGTACTTATTTTCAATTCCGTGAGCAATATTCTGAACAAGTATTCGACACAGCAATGGGATCTCGTATTTCAGCTACTATTGCTGTAATAAATTCATTTCATTCTCATCCCGTATTTTTCAAACGGTACGTAGATGTTGCCTAATGTGCGTTCCCAATGAAGAAAATTAGTACGTAATTGATAAATTCAACAATTTCCACTGTAAATTGCAAATTACTGGAATGCTAGTGAACAAAAAACGGAAATTTTCTAGATATGAACATTAGGCATGATTGAGATGGAAATATAAAAGCATTGTGGCTGGCTAAAGAAGTTTGGTCTCAACGATATCTCTACTTTAATTCAGTTGCACCAACAAGTTATAACAAAAGTGTTATAAACAGCCTTACAGATAAGATCGTGCTGTAAAATTGTCCCACTCAGACGATCGTCACAAAAATTTGAATATTGTTTGTGATACACTTAAAATGAATGGCTACTCAAAAACATTTTTCAACCCTATTATTAAAGAAAGAATAAGTAAAATCTAAAATGGCACGTCACATTATAAATGATAATACAGAAAATTTTATAACATTACCTCAGGGAAAATTGAGAAATGTTTAAAGAATGTTGTGCATAAACCTACTAGCTGTGTTGGTGAATATTTTTCAAATCTGAGACTTTTAATACCTGAAGATGAACAGACCCACACGGTATATAAATTTTATATAATTGTTTAGATTGCTATGTGAAATATTTACGGAAAAGGATGTATGGTCGTAAGTATAGTACTAGAAACAAAAACTTAGAAAATTTCACTGCCCTTGCTAAACATTGTTTTGGTTATAACCATCAATTCGTTTACAAAAGTGCTAATATTTCAACTAAAGTAACCAATTATTATGAAAGATTTATCCTGGAGATGATTCACATCAAACGTGACTCTAAGTCTGTGAATCATTGAACACACATTCAATCATTAAATCAAAACTATACTAATTTAATTAATTAAAACCCTTTAGAATTCCCATATGCGTCTTTATAATGTTTGAAGTATATTTCGGTTAGAATGCTAAATAGCATGATTTGTAGTAAGGTCTGACAACCTTTTCCTATTAACTCATGAATTTTTAACAACTGGTTAGGGACGTCTTGTGCTTTTTACAATTTGTTTTAAGAAATTCTGTTTTAAATATTGATGCGTCTTCTGATGATTGTCATGAGAAACGTACATAAAAACCAAAATGATAAGCTCATGTATTAGTGTGACCTATTTCCCGAAGATTTATATACAATTCATCCCTGGGGCAAGAATGATTATAAAGTAATTCCAAATAAAAGTAGGATTCTGAGAAAATCAAGAACACATTCAGGCGTTTTTCTTCTGCATTTATCAAATATCCGATTGGTATTGAACGTGACGTAATATTTCATTCTCAGTAATTGATGAGAAAAATCCCAAGATCTCATGCATCTTCGAAACTATGTTCCATATAATATCTTGGAGATACCCTTCCTTCCCCCACAGAACCAAACTTGTCTTGTAGTTTCTTCTAGAAATATTCATGTCAAACTAATGTGTAGTTCGTAACAGAGATGACAGAGAAGGTCTCTTTTATCCCCAACTACCTTTTGAGACGTAATGATTTCTATCAAAACTCATTCTCCGATGCAGAAAACAAATGTTCGTTCATATGCTGCCCTTTTTAATGAAATTATATCTGTGATACCTGAATCAATTGAGTTAAATAATAAATTTCCTTTAATTTTGTATAAATGTGCAGCCGTTCTGTTTTACTTGAAATATTACATCCCTCTACTCATGTTTAAAATTTTCTCATCTCGAATTTCGACACTATATGTAGATCTACGTGCAACATATCCTCAGTAGTGTGATATAATAGGAGAGGCTAGTGAAAAGTTCATCCCGTTCAACCCGACGAGTTTATAGAACTATACTGCAAAAGAAATATACAAGGAGAACATACTTCCAAGTGAGCTTCTTCTGATGCTACATCTGATACATCTGCAGTTCACTGCCAGCATTTTACAATAAAATATTTGAAAATATATAGAAAAACCTATAATTTATGTTGCTATTTCAGGAACGTTTTCAGTTGCATTATATAAGTCAATTTTACTTCCACATAAACTTAATTTATCATCAGTTGGAGATCGTGTTCAAACCCTTGGGGTCTTGATTCAAATTTATGTTCGGCCTCGGATAAATCTTCATCCGCATCGCACCCATCTCAAATGTCATCAAGACCCATGAGGATAGGGGGTGGAACCACCTTTCTTGGCATTCTTTTATGGAGATAAATGTATAAGTTAACAGATTTCTAGATTCCAGCTGTATCATTATGAGAGAACTAGACATCATGTCCATTGCCTCACGAATTTTCTACTGGATAATTATTTAATTATAAACGTGATTAACCGTATATCCTATCGAATAAATATTGAAATAAAAACTATTAACGATTTGCCATACAGAATTACTAAAAACCAGTGAAAATATCTGATATTTTCTTTACATTAGGTTACTGAATTTGTCGAATTTTTGTCAATTATGGAACCTAAAATTTTGAAAACTAATGAGTTATTTTATGAACTATCTATTGTTATTATTTTACGAACTATCTTCCCAGTACGGCGACTATTGGGGTTAATTTTATTTTACCGTAGATTTATTAAAGTTTGTTCGACCCTCAAGCTCCTATTACAGAGCTTGTAAATTGCAAAAGAAATACATCAACCTATAAAATGGACTTCTGGAGCCGAGTCTTCTTTTGTTGAATTAAAGCTACGTTTAACGTCAGCACCGGTTCTCAGAAGTCCGAATTGCTTGAAGTCATTTTCTATTGGAGGTACAAGAGTGATATGTTACTGATCATGCCCGTCAAACTTCATAATCTAAAAGATCCTATTTAGTCTGTAACGGGTTGCGTTACGATATTGTATAGAACTTGGTAATGAACAGATTAGATTTCTTTTCGGCTAGGAAACTTGTCATATGGTTAATTAAAGACATCTGCCGGTCAATAAAACATCGACTAATGAAACTAGCTTTCCTGATGTGTGATGTCGCTTAATATCGCAGAGTGGGGAGGTAGGATAACGGAAGTCGAGGAGAAGGCATTGTGGTGTTAACCTTTGACAGGGTAAGTCGAGATTTATAATTCATTGTCTTTACATATATTTTCTTAATTTTTGCTTCCGAAATATGATGCATATCAGGCTATATATAATTTGATTTGGATTGTAATTAAACTTCTGGATGTACAGTACCTGAATGTAATCATATTTCGGAGGAAGTTTCACTCGACTTACCCTAGGTCACCCAATCAAATCTGCATTTAGCATGATCCCATGAATATCTTTTTCATCATTACAGGGATTGTTGTAGTCGTTGTATGAAATTACTCTAACGAGACGTGGGCAGTTTATACAGACAATATTTAATTTCCACCTTTGTGGTTGACCCCGCAAATTGTGCACATGGTATTTGCGCGATTTTGTAAATTGCCATTTTGTTATCCTAGTACAAGATACATAGGATGATCTTATTAGACAAACGTGCAGTAAAGATTGATAAGGGTGAACACAAAACAAATAACCTAATTACTGCTTATTAGGTATACATATATTTATTACGCTGTCACGCCGTAAATTGTATTAACTTGGAGTTAATATAATTTACATTATCAATCCACGTGTACAATTCATTTCAAGCAAACCAGAATTTTATGCTAACTAGCAAATTTCAACATTTCAAATAATATTCTTTCAGATACAATTTAATTATTATTCTTTCAAGTCACATTAGTAGATATACTCCGCTAGTTCTACGATCAAGAACCAAGATGGCGGCCATAGGGGTGTCGGTGATAAGGAATGGATGTGTGTGATAAGGTGTGAGATAAGGATATGTTGTTTGTAAAGAGTATACAGGGTGCGTACAAAAAGTGTGTTACATGTACAGGGTCACGTGACTATCACGAGGCAGCTGCCATCGAGTATACAGGATGTGTACAAAAAGTCTGTCACATGTACAGGGGTCATGTGACTATCACATGACAGCTGTCATGGCGGACCTAAGGTACAGATTGCTTCGTGGAGATGTCACCACCACGTGACAGCTGTCATGGTGGACCTAAGGTACAGATTGCGTTGTAGAGGTGTCACCACCACGTGACAGCTGTCATGGTGGACCTAAGGTACAGATTGCGTTGTAGAGGTGTCACCACCACGTGACAGCTGTCATGGTGGACCTAAGGTACAGATTGCGTTGTAGAGGTGTCACCACCACGTGACAGCTGTCATGGTGGACCTAAGGTACAGACTGCTCCGTGGAGGTGTCCCCACCACGTGACAGCAGTCATGGCGGGCCTAAGGTACAGACTGCTTCGTGGAGGGGGCTCCGCCACCTCTACGAAGCAGTCTGTACCTTTGGCCCAAAAGACACAGCCTGCTTTCATTAGAGGTCGAAGGTACAGACTGCTTCGTGGAGGTGACGTCACCAGTTCGACTCATGCGACTCGGAAGCGACTTGCAAGCGAGTCAAACGACTTAGGATCGCTTATGATGTGTGTGTGTGTATGTGTGTGTGAGGAGAGGTGTATGAGAAATGAAATATCGAATATTAATAATATTTTTATTCTGGAGAAAGTACATTCTTATTTTGGAAGTATGATGGTGAGGAACCAATGTTGTAGATTTTCGATATGGTTGACTGTACACATATATTTTCCTCCATCATTGCGATGATTTAGGCAGCTCAGTCTGTTTGTCAGGTCGAATTTCCCCGTTTGGCATAGGGTGTTGTGAAATTCGGCTTTTTGATGTCCTCGAACATATATAATGTCGGCTGCACACAGTAGAGTCAATCTTAGAATATTATCAACTTCTTCATATTCCACATCGCACGATGTATATTCCAAACCATGACAAAAATGTTCCAAATACCAAACAGATTTTCGATCCTTCTCACTTTACATCGTAAGCGGTACGGCTGGCTTAAACAACGAATAATGTCGTTCGAACCCAATTTGTATGGACATTTCTTTGGGATGAAAGACATCATCGATGATGAACCCCTGAATATCAACCAATGCTATTCTCATGATGACTCGTACTAAACTGATCGGGCGACGTCGTCGTCGTTAGGCAGTATGTTTTAGATTAGACTCTTCACTATTTCCGAGAGGGGGTAGTACTCCATCAAACAATCGTGAATGATGATGCAATATGCTTTCGTATTGGCTGGAAATCCCTTATCTGTTGCTTCGTGGAGATGTCACCACCACGTGACAGCTGTCATGGTGGGTTCAAGGTACAGAATGCTTCGTGGAGATGTCACCACCACGTGACAGCTGTCGTGTTGGGTCCAAGGTACAGAATGCTTCGTAGAGATGTCGCTATCACGTGATAGCTGTCATCGAAGGTACAGACTGCTTCGTGGAGATGTCGCCACCACGTGACAGCTTTCATGGTGGGTCCAAGATACAGACTGCTTCGTGGAGGTGGTCCCACCACCTCTATGAAGCAGTCTGCACCTTTGGTCCAAAGACACAGACTGCTTTCATGGGGGGGATCGAAGGTACAGACTGCTTCGTGTAGGTGTCACCACCACGTGACGGTGGACCAAAGGTACAGACTGCTTAGTGGAGGTGGTGCCACCAGTTCGACTCGTAAGGTTTTGAAATCACATGCACATGATCTGTCACGCGGTGAGATATCATGACGTCTGTCACTTCGACGAGGTGTCTGTCCCGTGGGGCTTCAACGAGGTGTCTGTCACGAGGTGTCATGGCTGCTATCACGTAAATGCGAGTGATAATAATAATATCTACTCATCATTCGTCACACTGTAAAAATGAAGTTATAAGACTGTTGAATACATTAGGTGTGAAAAGTGAATGGGTAGTACATTCATGCACATGTTTTATCTCGTGATTCAACACTCCAACACGTGCTTCAACATTTAGACACGTGTTCAGTCACATGCTCAGACACGTGCTTCAATACTCAGACACGTGTTAAGCACGTGCTTCAACATTCAGACACGTGCTCTACTCAGACACGTGTTCAGACATGTGCTTCAACATTCAGACACGTGTTAAGCACATACTTCAACATTCAGACCTATTTAACACGTATTTGATACTTGCTTTTGACAGGAGCGTAGAAGTCCTTAACCGCGTGATCGGACATACACAATATAACATCATCAACTAGTATATAAACAAATGCTTATTAACATATGATTCAGTATGATTTCGATTCGCCTTCAGGCATGATGAAGATTGTTAAGCAAAAAGACTCGTTGAATATTATGAACTTAAGATCAAGCATTGAGAATGTTGAACAACCAAAACGTCACAGCTCTTTGCTGCCAAATACTCTACGAACAATAATCTGTGGTCCAAGTAATTGTGGGAAAACAAATGTAATGTTATCTCTATTGTTAGATGCAAACGGCTTGAAATTTGAAAACGTGTACATCTATTCAAAGTCTTTACACCAACCAAAATACCAGTTACTGGAGGAAACATTGAAGAAAATTGCTGGGCTTGGATATTTTCCATACACTGAAAGTGATAACGTCATAGACCCCACAGAAGCGAAACCTAATTCGGTAATAATATTCGATGATGTAATGGATGAGAAACAGGAGAAAATTCGTTCTTATTTTTAAGAGGGAGACACAACTCAATTGATAGTTTCTATCTTCGTCAGTCTTTTGCCAAATGTCCAAAACATGGATTGCGCGACAATGCCAATTGCTTGATTATTTTCAAACAGGATGAACTCAATTTGAAACATATATTTACCGATCATGTAAGTACCGACATGTCACTCGAGAAATTCAAAGAGATATGTAGCGCATGTTGGAAAGATAAATATGGATTCCTTTTGATAAACAAAGACTGTGATATGAACAAAGGACGTTATCGCAAAAGTTTTGATAGCTATATATACATCTAACATGTATATATACTATCATTTGAAATAGACAAACCGCTCAGCATGGACGTGGGTGTGAGTAACATCTTAAAAGAAAAACAACAATTGAAGAGAAAAATTTGGGAGTTAGCAAACGTTGTGAGGAAAAAATATATGGCTGTGAAATTGGGTAAAGCTGAAAATGATGAGATTCTAGATAACATGTTCAGGAATGTATCTAAACCTCTGGAGGAAATTGCGAGAAATGCTGAAATAATCAAACAAAATTCGTTGGTTAAACCTAAAAGTATTGTTTCTACAGCAACACAAATGGAGAACATACCAATCCCAAATATTGTAACTGAAGGAGAAGAATTCGTATATAACCCCAAAGATACTGAGGAGGATGTGTTTACCCCAGAACATACTATCGATCAGATTCGTGAAGAATTCAGAAAACTTGAAAACGATAATGCAGCGGCTACAGAGGAGTTTCTGCAACAATACCCCACATTAGCACGTTATTACTTGGAAGGATTCCTATTGGATGATGATGTCAAGAAATACGATGATAGAATGGGTTTGCAATATAATTCAACTTTAGACAAATGGTTCATGGGTAATCAACCTATAGAAATTGATAGTGAGAGTAATATAATTATCAAGGGTACTCCGTTCAAGGGTACCACAGGACTGTATAATTTGATATTTTACAGAGATCTTCTACCTGATACTTACACTGTGGAAGATGGGAAAAATTACAGTCAAATGATGAAAATGACTAGTGCCCATAGACGTAATAACGATCCAGCTGATCGAATAAGAAACATTGTAAAATACAAAAATTTACTGAAACCTTTGATTAATTCCATGAAAAGACCAAGGTCCAAAACATACACTGGAAATGCATATATGAAAAATGATATGCTTGAATATAACGAGAAACCTATCGAATATGTTTATTGGGATGACGTTAACGAAATTGTGGATAGACTGAGACTTCTTGTTGCATCCTCGCACGCTGGTAACAATAACCATCACAACGAGATAGTCTCTATAATAGAAGAATTGATAGAGGCTGGTGTAATCGAACAAAAACCGGGTGTAAGGCAAATTCATCACAGTTATAAAGATGGTTTCAATGGATAAGTTTGGCAGAGCCTCCTCTTCCATGTGGATATATGATACAAATGTATTTAATAATAATTTCAAACAAGTTCACGGACAAGGATTATTCCTAACGAGTGATGGAAGTTATGATATGGAAAATCGTAGATTGTGCAACGTAAAATCACCGAATGATGATGGAGATGTTGCAAATAAAGTATATGTTGATAAATTAACACACAAACTGAATCTGAGAACGGAAACCAGTCTTAAAGATACCTTCAATGTTAGGGTTGATAATTTGATCAAAGATATTAACGAGGATCTGGATGAACATAAATTAACGAATGAGAAGGTTATTCTCAACATTGATAAACATCCGATGGACATTCAGAATAAATATAATGGAATGGGAATCTATATGAAATCAGAGTATAAAACAATCAGTGATAGTGTTAGGGAAAACAGAAATGAATTGAAAGAGATCAATAACACATTTAACAGTGTGAACATGCGTCTAAATGACATTACTAGTAAAGTGGAGGCGTTAGAACGACGGATGACATCTGTGGAACCTTCTAAGAAGAAACCCTCATCATCCACAACAACAACAAAGCAGGGCTCTGTGAAACGTATAACTCCAAATCCTGTAAATATATCCAAAAAATTAATTCTAAACTAGATTTCCGCATTGATAAGATGAGTAGAGAACAAGTTGTGCATGAGCTTCATAAGCCTAGTAGGAAGAATTTCAAACGGCGCAGAACGATCATAAAAGGTTTGGATGATTTGTGGCACATGGATCTGGCTGAAATGGGTGATTACGCTCGTGAAAATAGAGGATTCAAATACATTTTGGTTATGATCGATTGTTTCTCGAAATTTTTATGGACTCGACCGTTGAAAACGAAATCTGCCGAAGAGGTTCGGAAAGCTGTCGGTTCCATATTGTTAGAAGGACATCGTAAGCCTAGGAATCTACAAAACGATCAGGGAAAAGAATTCTCCAATAAACACTTTAACGATCTAATGAAGAAACATAATATCAATCATTATAATACGTATAGTGTGAAAAAAGCAGCCATTGCTGAACGTGTCATTCGAACGTTAAAGGAGACGCTCTACAAACATTTCAGTCTTAGCGGGAAATACAAATGGCTTGATATACTTGAAGAAATCACAGAAAAATATAATAAACGTAAACATAGTACTATAAATATGGCTCCAATAAAAGTGACGAAACAGATTGAGAGCGAGATATTGAAGCGATCCTACTCACACATCAAGTTAGCTCTGCCTCACAAATACAACGTTAGAGATGTGGTACGAATAAGTAAGGCTAAACATATTTTTGAGAAGGGATTTACGCCCAATTGGAGTACGGAATTATTTAAAATCATCAAAGTAAAAATTACCAACCCGGTCACATATCTACTAGCAGATATGACCAACGCACCAATCAGCGGTTGTTTCTACGAGGAAGAATTACAGAAAACAAAACAACCCGATGTGTATTTAGTCGAAAAAATATTACGAAAGAGGAGGGGCCAACAGTATGTGAAATGGTTGGGCCTAGATAATAATCACAACAGTTGGATCGATAATTCGGATCTCGTTCAATGAACCCATCATTAAACATTTGGAGATTATTAGGAACAAACAAATAGCTGGAATATTATTGACTCGAGGGTATGGATATTATAATAGAACAAAATTCCGTGACTATGAGGGTGAATCAAGAGTGAAGATTATAATATTTGAAACATACATTGTTAAGATTATACTCAAGTCTTTTGTATTGAGAAAATTTTGAAATTAATAAAAAATATTACTTTGAGATCTTTAGTTTTTCTCCCTCCCCTCGTTAAATAACGGTGCAATCTTGAATTCTCATCAGTCTGTATGGAAGCGTACGTAGGAGAAGGTGTTCTCAATACGCCTATAAACAAGCTACCGTTTGAACTTCATATTCCTGGTTATCAATTCTGTGGTCCCGGTACAAAATTAGAAGAACGGTTGAGAAGAGGAGATCCAGGTATCAATCCACTCGATAAAGCTTGCAGCCAACACGATATTCCATATCTGCGAAACGCTAGTTTGGAAGGACGTTACGAGGCGGATAAAATATTAGAGAACGCTGCTTGGCAACGTGTCAAATCTAAAGACACAAAATTTGGAGAGAGGATTGCCGCTTTCGGTGTGAATAAAATTATGAAGGCAAAGAGGAAATTGGGGATGGGCATGAGAAAGAAGGTTGGTTCCGGAAATGCAATTGTCGATGGGGTGAGAAAAGTTATGAAGAAAAAGTTTGACCCCACCAATCTGAAGAGAACATCTCAAACAGCGTTGAAAGTTGCACGAAAACAATTCAAAAAAGCAGGTGGTCGGAAAAATGTTCGATTACCAAGAGTAATTCCTATTCCAAAGACTGGAGGATTTTTACCATTTTTAATACCTCTATTTGCCGGCTTATCAGCTGCTGGAGCATTGGCGGGAGGTGGTGCTGGCATCGCTGAGGCCGTCAACGACAGCAAAGCAGCTCAGAAAACCTTGGAGGAAACGGAAAGACATAATAAAACAATGGAAGCTATAGCTTTGGGGAAACAAAGATCTGATCTATATTTGAAAAAGTATCGCAAAGGTCTTGGTCTATATTTAAATGAACATCCAAAAAACTACCAGTAAACCTACCCAGAAGACCTCTGACCGATCTCGATCTACGAAAACTAGCAAAAGCTCTGAAAAATTCCCCATTTTAGAGAAGTATTTATGCGTGATGAACTGCCATCCAACGGACCATGGGAAAACGAGCGTGGAATAGTTAATTTAGATAGCTCGAACAATGAAGGCACTCACTGGGTTGGGTTTAAGAAAGTCGGTGATACAGTCTTTTATTATGATAGTTTTGGCAATTTACGCCCCCCTCACGAACTGGTGGATTATTTCGAAAAATGTAAGATATTATTCAATCACGACAATTTTCAGCAATATAACACTTATAATTGTGGCCAGTTATGTTTGAAATTCCTCTCTAATTCTTCAGTTGTGCTCGACTAACCCTGCATTTATTAGTATATAAATAGATTGTTGGTAAAGTTTTCATCAATCATGTCTCAGACGTTCACTATCACGGGTAAGAGCTCCCGCTTATCTTTAGATTTTCACCCACCTATAGAACTAGATCCTTATTCATATTATTCTATCGCACTTGTTGGTTTGCATACGTACAATAGCATTCCAAACATTGAAGAAGGTTTTAATAAATTTTATTATAAAAATGTGAAGGGTGAGGAAGAAGTAGTAACTATACCTACGGGGTCCTACGAGTTGACAGACATCGAGGATTTCATACAAAGTGCAGTTTGTGGGATAGGAGTGAAGCAAGAAGAACGTGACCGGAAAGTATCAATAAAATCTAACAACAACACTCTACACACAGAGCTGAAGAGTGATTTTGAAGTGAATTTTATTCCTAAAGATAGTATAAGCGAACTATTGGGATTCAGCAAAAAGAAATTGACATCTCGTGAACTACACGTATCTGATCGACCTATAAACATAATCAAAGTTCAAACTATTAGAGTGGAGTGTAACTTATCCGCAGGAGCATATTATAACAATAAGATAGCTCATACGATATATGAGTTCTCACCTCTTGTACCACCTGGGTTTTCCATTGATTTAGAGCCGAAGAATCTTATTTATCTACCGGTCATCAGCAAGACGTCCTTCGATAACATCACACTGAATATTTTAGATCAGAATTGGAAACGGGTAAATTTTCGTGGAGAAGAAATTATTATACGATTGGAATTGAAAAAGATCGCTTGGGATTATGGCTTCCAACAATAAATAATAATCCAATACTCACCACCACTCATTATATGAAAAGAATTCATCTGAGAAGATTGTTGTTGCAGTAGCCATCACTTGAGAACATGGGTTTGGATTTTAGCATTAAAAGACATCTCCATAGTGGTCGTCAGTCATTATCTACAACGAGTTCAAGGGAGAAGGTTGCTTCTGCATCACTATCATTGGAAAATATAAATTTTTTGAAGTCCCTTGGTTACAATGTCGGAAAAACTTCAAATATTCAACGAGCCAAACTTCATTGAAGACATCATCCGGGAAGAAACTCATACCTACTATCCACACACAACATCTTTTGGCAACATAGATGAAATTGAGATATTAATCAATCAACAAGATGTATTGGTAGATTTGGCCTCGTCTGCTTTATTCATAGAGGCAGAATTCCAGCCAGAAGCAAGTGGTGATGGTGAATGTGAACTAACGAATAATTTCGGAGCGTTTCTCTTCGAATATATCAGTTATGAATTGAATGGAAAAGAGATAGACAAAGTACGTGATCCTGGTATTGTCAGCACCATCAGAGCTTATCTAACATATGCCAAACATGAATCTATACCTCTAGCTATTTCTGGATGGTCATTTAAGGATGCATTGAGTTCAGTCTACAATAATAAAATCAATTTATGGATACCGTTGAATTTTCTACTAGGCCTATTCATTGACTATAACAAAGTTTTGAGTGGAAAACATAAGCTGCGCTTGATAAGGTCTCGAACCGATAACGATTGCTATACTAATAGCACAGGCACGAAAACGGCTAAAATAAATGTGAAGACGATAGCATTGAAAGTGCGACATGTGTTTCCAAGTGATCAAGTTAAATTTCAAATGTTGGGAAATTTGAGTGCAGAGAAGCCTATTTTGATTCCATTCCGTAGTTGGGATCTGCATGAAAATCCGTTGATGAAGGAGAGCACTCGCGACATTTGGGCTGTTAAAACATCAATGAATTTGGAACGTTCCAGATATGTGATTCTAGCTTTCCAAACTGATCGAAAAAATAATCCTATCAAGCACAGTGCATATTTCGATAATATAAACTTGCTAAATGTAAAATTATACTTGAATTCAGAGTGTTATCCATATGAAGCAATGAAATTGAATTTCACCGACCAGCAATACGTGGAAGCATACCAGATGTACTATGATTTCCAGAAATCATTTTCAAATGAAATAATAAGCGAACCCATGTTAGATTATATAGCATTCAAGAATAGAGCAATTTTTGTGATTGACTGTTCAAAACAAAACGATGCTATAAAGTCATCAACAGTTGACGTCAAACTAGAGATGGAAAGTTTCCTTAATTTCCCCAAAAACACCAGGGCTTATTGCATCATCATTAACGATCGTATAATGGAGTATTCTCCGATTACAGGATCAGTTCGGAGTTTAGTGTGAAGAACCATGAATCATAATGTTATTATTTTAATTCTAAATGATGTACTATCAAAATGTATTTTTCTAAATAAATGTTATTATTATTATTTTTGGTATTTTATTTCTCTCACTTTCCCGCAAGACATCACAATAATGATTGAGCCGTTTGGTAAAGTACAGTCCCTTGGATCGACCCATCAGGATTGTAATCTAAATTATAAATATCGCTTCAGAGTTAGAAACAAAAAAATTTATGTTACTATCTAATTAATAAATATAAATATACTTTTGTTTTATTACATGTTTACATATAATGTTCCTCAAAAAGTGATTCAGATTATTATGTTATCTTTTCAA
Source organism: Endomychus coccineus (assembly GCA_958510875.1). Taxonomy (NCBI): domain Eukaryota; kingdom Metazoa; phylum Arthropoda; class Insecta; order Coleoptera; family Endomychidae; genus Endomychus; species Endomychus coccineus. Next base: position 110,694,562 of record OY294069.1, read on the forward strand.
TTATTATAATATGTAGTAGTGGTTATAAGACAGTTTGCGGTAAATATTCTCTCTTATTTCGAGTGTTGAAGCCGATAAAGTTGTCACATTCAGAATAGCGTATATGAAAATAATAAATAACCTATCAAATCGTTGAAGCTTCTTTCTTCATGTGGGTTATCAATCTCAAACTTGAAGAATCTCAAATGAGTCTCTACAGGTAATAATAGTCAAACATATTCTTTTAGCCCGACCAACACACAGGCCCTCGTAGGCTCGCAAATGATAACAATGTCGCATACAAAATAGCTTAAGGCAATAATCCGTTACATGGGAAATATCGATATTCTCAAATAAAAGGTCATAATAGTGGGGTAATTTCTACTGCTGATTTAACCTCACATCCTTGATATCAATGAATATTCGATAATTCCAACACACAGCTCTTCTTTCGTGGAATTTCCTTGAGAAATATCTCGAAAAAAGGGGTAACTTGTGAAAATTATAGAACTACACGATTTTTCGTAATTTTTTAAACAGTGAATTTTATCAGTAGGATTGGGTTATATGGTAGGATGAGGAATAAACCTCTTTATATGCATTAATCTTTATCGAAATTACATATTCCAGAATCCTTGGGTACATTAACATTTATTGAAATTACATATTTCTGAAGCCGGGAATATCTTCTTCATCTACAAATGTTAATTTACAATTTTCATCCATACTATACAGTCTATTGTTGATTTGTACAGATGATGTAGATTTATTTTCGATAAATGGTGGCTTATCTGAATATCCTTTGATGAAACACATGTTTACAACGACATTCCCGTCTTTTTCTATCTGCTCCATCGCCCTCCAAATAGGCTCAACTATATTTTCCGTAGTCCATTGCTGACCTTGAATTTCCACAGTATCGAAAAGGTGAATGTTTTGTGGTGTACAATATTGGAATTTTGCCTCTATCCTCAAAACATTCTGTATGTTTTTTTCCTGAGAGGTTATGTTCAAGTAGGAATTTCGGACCTAGGGCTCCGTAGGGTGCCTGCTGGAACGTCCGAAGCATCATTCGATCAAACTCCGGTGTGAACTGCATCAGGAAAGATAATTTCATATCTGTGGTTAGTTTATACCTTTTCACATCGTACTTTCTAGTATAGCTTTTTTGACATAACTCGCAGTTCAGCGTCTGTTCGCTACGGCGACTGATTAATAACTGATACCTCCATTGATCGCCCCAATACTCAAACCAACTGCTGTTGTTGTTGTTCAATGTTTGTTTCTTCTTCTTCATCATCTTCCTCTTCTGGGAAGAGTAGGGTTTCGGGTGTATGTCTTGATAGAATCTCACGCAACAATTCTTTCAACTGGTCGAGCAAGCTCACATTTGGACATTGTATTCCGAAAATGTTTGGATTGAATTTTTCCACTTTCACCAGGGTATGAAGAAACTCGTTATATTGATAAACCATATCCTTCTGGAAAAAATATAGTATTCCGTCGATGTAGCGAAATGCGGCCGAGATAGGTGTGGGGGCAGTATAAAAGAGTTTTGTTATCAGTCCGTGATATTTCGTTGTGAAGTCACACTCGTTGATTTCGGCGAAATAATAATTGTTGTAAAAAATATATGTACGCCCTGTATATGAGCTCACCACACCTTGTATATGAACATTAGGTACCCTCAATGCATTTGAATAGGATTTTGGCCAGCCTTTAATCAACTGTAAGCTAGGAAATTCCATCATATATACCATTCTATCTATGAAGAATACAATCTCTCCTGAGGGTCTTTGATAAATTGCAGATATTTTTCGGAAGTTGGCCGGTAAAAACGGTAGCCATTCGGTAATTAACATTGGCTGCTCCATAATTTTCGTTTCTAATTCCATCACCCAAACCCACTTTCCATAGAAAGTATACAAGCGCTGGTTCACCACCAGGAAGGTGTGCAGTCTCTTCATATTACATATATCTGGAGGGGTGGGTGGTTTGGTTGTAGTAGTGGTAGTAGTAGTGGTAGTGGTGGATGTGGGTTTTGGGGACACAGGCCTATTGGTCGTTGTTGTTGTTGTTGGCGGTTTTCCATACAGGCTCTGTACAGCATAAATATCATCGTTACTCAGGGTGATATTAGAAAAGTCTTTAGGCTCTTCGTAAAATGCAAACATTACAGACTCATTATCGCCTGTATGTGCTAATCCTATTGCATGTCCGATTTCATGTAATAGTACAGCAAACAAACTTGATTCGTTATAAGCAGGCTTCGTTTTTGTTTCACACCAGTTTTCTTCTCGATCCAGATGTATTTCGACCGTTGACCCATCACTTGTTGGAAAATCCGAGTGTTCGAGAATCGTTCCAGGTCCATCAAACAACCCTGAACATACCCCATTGTTCGTAACTCTACGATGCATTCCTCTCTGATACGAAATGAGTATATCGGCTGTGTTACCACCTGTATATTCAAAGTTCAACCCCGAATATTTGCTCCACACTTCAAATACCTCCGTGGTCAATCTAAGCAGTTGAGTTGAGGAAAATCTGAATCTCCATGTCAATTTCGACTTCAACCATCTGGATGTTGTTCTGTATTGAGAAGGATCATCAGCCACTCCGCACCTTTTCGTATTCATCAATTTCAAAGTCTCATTATTTAGGGTACCGTCTATTGGCAATCTATAGAATTCTTGAAACATTCTCAATGCATCCTCTGTTTCACTCAATCCGTTGGAATTTTCCGTCATATATCCATATTTTACTAGATATTCGTTCGCCTGGACTCCGACGAAGCATAGAATGAATAATAACATGTTGCTCTATCGACAACTTTACACATAATGCCTTACCTATCTGAAACTCTTATATATATATATCTAACATAATGCCTTCCCTACCTGAAACTCTTATATATATATCTACATTCGTGGAATTTTTGAAGCGTGTTCGCTGGAGAAACAAATGTGTGGGACACCTGTCACGTGGTGGTGACACCTCTACAACGCAATCTGTACCTTAGGTCCACCATGACAGCTGTCACGTGGTGGTGACACCTCTACAACGCAATCTGTACCTTAGGTCCACCATGACAGCTGTCACGTGGTGGTGACACCTCTATAACGCAATCTGTACCTTAGGTCCGCCATGACAGCTGTCACGTGGTGGTGACACCTCTACAACGCAATCTGTACCTTAGGTCCGCCATGACACACTTTTTGTACACACCCTGTATACCCGATGGCAGCTGCCTCGTGATAGTCACGTGACCCTGTACATGTGACACACTTTTTGTACGCACCCTGTATACTCTTTACAAACAACATATCCTTATCTCACACCTTATCACACACATCCATTCCTTATCACCGACACCCCTATGGCCGCCATCTTGGTTCTTGATCGTAGAACTAGCGGAGTATATCTACTCACATTTTTAGTATTATTAATTCAGTCACATGTTAACTATTTGCTAATTTTAAATATCAATTGTAATCGATTATTTCTTTCAGATTAAATTAAATTTCTGCCTAAATTGATATCTCGTCAAGATATCCATTTTGTAATAGTGTTTTTACGATTTGGGAAAGATAACATTATCGGTTGTGGAATCACATGGTTATTCCAACCGACGGTGTTGCTTGTCCTTTTGATCTCAAGTCAGGTACTGTTCGTTCTTTGAAATTACAGGGTTTGAACGTCTGAGGTTCCTCAACCCTTCACTCCAAGACGGTTTAGTGACTTTCCTGACAGGACCGACTTCCAGTACCTACGAGTGCCAAGGAGGGTAACATTTTCTTGTTTGAATGACCATAATTTCATTCTCTGATTTTGTTGTTTATCCGAAGTTGTATCCCACTAATTTTTATAGAATCATTCGAGGTCTACTTTAGTTCCTCTTATTGGATATTTCGTTGTTTTCAATTTAATAATTGATTTAATTTTATAATTGTTTTCTTAAAATTCAATTTATGTTACAAACCGATTTAAATTTATAATTGTTTTCTTAAAATTCAATTTATGTTACAAATTGATTTAATTTTATAATTGTTATTCTACGAATTCAATATTACTTATGTTTCCAATTGGTATTCTATAAAAATTGTAATTTAACTTTCTTTATAACTCAAATTCTGATGGAATAAATCGAATTGTTAAGTTGAACTTGTATTGTTTTTCTGAATTTCCATCGACTGTTAAACCATCTCGTAGTGCTTGTATTCTTGACTGTGAATTCATTTAGTTTTACAGTTTTTTTCAAGCAGTTGGCGCTCAGGCAATTCACCAGTCTTGAATCACAAGGCACGTTTCACTACGAGCCCTGAGATTAATTAATTTAAATTGAGCTAGTTGGGCAATTAAAACCGACCCAAAGCGGGTCCGTTTCAAGTCGAGGAAATAAAGCAGAAAAGGTCGAAAAAAAAATCGGATGAACTGATTTTGATAATTACTTTTAAATCGATTCTAGAGGTCATATAGAAAAAATGTGCATTTTAGGAGAATGCATCTTTTCGAATGCATTTTCAGGCTATTATAAAAAATGCCCAAATATAGTCAACATTTATCACTCGGGGTCACGATTCCGCTGCCAGATTTGAACTACGACGAATATATCTCATTTTTGAGTCTACTTTTCTTGGTGTCTACGACGATAAAGAATTGGGCTACTTTATAGTAAGAGTTATTGTCTGAATAAAGGAAATATAGTCTGTCACCACTTGACAGGTTTTTGAAAAATTCAGAAATAACTTCTATTGAAGTATCTGAGTAATGATTTGTTTATAACTGTGAGTTATTACGGAGTCCATTGGCTCATTTGCTAAGTTAATTCAAAATTTGTCGGTTACCTTATCTTGGAATTAGTTTCTTTATTCCATATCATCAGTACATATATGATATTATAGTTCGCTACTAATTTTGATACTGGAGATAGTATTACATTACCTTTTCAACAAACATAATTCTTTGTTGTTTTTCAACTTATTATACTCATATTTTCTGGAGACGTTGAGGTTTCGAAATGTAGGAAATTGAACCTACAATTATGCTTGGAATTAACAAGTGAAAACATCTACTCACTACAGTTTCGTCAATAGGGACAATAAGACGACCACCATTATACTAAGAACTCACGGGGACAATAATGATTTAACTAGAAAAAAAATTTCGCCTCGAAGCCATCTCTTTAATGGTATATTAAGAAATTTCGGTCATCTAATTAAAAATGTAATAGAATTCAGACCCCTAGTTTACGGTCATTGGTAATGGTAATGCTTTATACTTCACGAATTAGTGATCTCATTTTCGTAGGAACTACAGTGAACTCAGGGCCGTTCCACCCTGGTCGAGCGCCGCCGTGCAAATGTGATCACAGCGCCTTTTTTTAGTGCATATATTTTTTAAATTTTATACGATTTCATATTATGTACATTCAACATAATCGCTAGACGCTAATTATTGAATAATACAACTGTGAAGCATTTTATTACCAAACAAAAAATAAACATTTAAACCTTTTTCGTGACAGCGCCATCGTGCGCCCCTAAAAAGCAATTCCCCCCCTAAAGCCCCCTAAACACAGTCACAACTATGAAAGAGAGAATGATTTAAGAAAATTTTCAGTGTTAAAACTTAGCAGCACGCGCTCGCGATTCTAATGTGGGCTACATGGCCCATCAATAATTTGATTAAGTCAACAGCTAATCAAGTGTGTTCAAAATTTGAATTCGATATAAAAAATTATAAAAGAAACTATTCATTCTGGAATATACAGAACTAACGTTCTAGGATCTATTGTATTGGTTAGGTTATCGAGGCAAAAAATATTACGTTAAAAAGAGTGTTATTACAATATTGTTCAGGAAAAGCCCACATATACACCATTTAGAAATATGCTATTGATTTCGAAGCATTATTGATGCAAATGGGAATACCCAAAGGTATCGAGTTACGTGAACTATTTCCTTTGATGGAATTTATTATTTTATTATGACAAATATTGTGAGCTCGAGAAATTCTGTGAACATTGTGTGAAATCGTTGAAAACAAAGAATAACCAATTTATACAATCAATAGTAGAGTTGAGATCTTCAGTGTTGAAGGCGGAAGAACAAGCCAAAGAAGAGCGTCAAAGATCTATGGAACGTAAACATCGAGCAGAAATTGAACACCTAAAAGATGAACCAGATCGTAAACTTGCTGAGAAACGTGAATGTTGTGCGAACAATCATCAATCTCAACATTTGTCTCAATAAATTTGAAGGAGCGTTATGACATAACATTGTGTCAAATATTGTTTCACCTCCGATAAATTTAGGAAAAAAAAAGAAATTTAATTTAATATAATTTTCTCCTCAATTTCAGGGTTGTATCGGACATCTTATAACATGAGACGTGAATGGTACCTAATGCGTCAATGTAATAGTTGGCGTGATGATGACAGAAAATTACAAAATCGAGGAATGCAATTGGTACGCAAATGGTCGAACATATCTCATGCTGTTGACATTGGTGCAACAAAGTTTCTCCAATTATATCCATCATATTGGATTTTCCAACCAAACATTATAAAATCCATGATCTACGCGTTGAGACCTTTCATTTGTTACTCGTAAGGCTATATTTCGAAAAATAAAAAAGATTAATCCCTGATGACGGAAAATCGTATCACTATATAAATAGTACATTATTGTTCAATACATCAACTAGACTCCAAATATGCAATAAAATAACCATTCTCGCCTCCGGTGTAACAAAGTGTCGAATATATTACTTTGCTTTCACAAGGATGATGATGCTTAAGTCGATGAAAAAAGTGTGAACACGAGACAAAATACGTCACAAGCGACTGGAACATGCGACAGACGCCATGATAATTTGATCACGTGATATACGACTACAACACGTGACAGATGCCATGACATCTTGTCTAGGATCTTTACAGCCTGTATAGTTCATATAGTTACAAAACGATTGACAAGTGACAGTTCTACCTTGACAGTTCATTTATAGATGGCCCGCAAAGATAGCTACGACAGTTCATAGATTCGCCCGTGACAGTCCATACATCCACCGTGATAGTTCATGAATCCGCCATTACAGTTCCACCATGACACTTCCACTATGACAGTTCATCGTTTGACATACACACACCATGACAGTTCATACATACGCTATGATACGTTCTTGGAAATGATCACGTGATTGACGTGAAACACATCTTAGAAACAACCTGTATATAAATATCTTCTATTCTACAACCATCACGCTCTATGCTTGCGACATAGGTTTGACCTAACCTAACCTCTAGCTTTATTGTCAGGGTTAGCTGCACCTCGACCGAATGCCAGTCAGACACTTCTGTCGCAAAGGTAGTGGACTACTTCTACTATAGTCATCAATATTCTATGTAGCCGAATCATGGAGAAGAGACATTTGAATGATTACGATAACGTTTTTTGAAGCTGATTGTTCGGATTCCAAATCAGTTGACGTAGATTATTTCTGAGACAAAATTGTTGTAGCTCATTCATGTAAAAATATTTTTTCTATCTAAATCTCATTTTAGATTCTTGAATGATGTATGAATATTTTCGAATTAACGTTATTTCGAATATAATTTTGAGTTATACGTATACCTACATAATTTTTTCATAAGATTGATTCAATTCACATGATTTTATGCCTACATGTTTCCAGTGTATCAAACTATAATACTACTTGTTATATTGACAAGAAACTTACCTCCTCCATATCGTACGGTGGCAATGTTTTTTCTTAGAAATTTGTATTCCATTCGATAGTCAAAGTTATATCCGCTTTGATCCTTTGATAGCCGTAAGAGGTTTACGTACACTTTGACAGCCTTCGTCTCACTGTAGTAAATAGCCGGGCCCCAAGAAGTTCCGCACCATGAACCACCTACTTGAGGTCTATTTGATTCTGTTATTTGTAAGGCACCGTCTGGACAACCATCGGATGTGAAAGACACAAAACGGCCTAGCGTAAAACTGTCGAACGTTAACTGAAAAAAGGAAATAGATGTTATACTAAACGACCAATTGAAATAAAGCTACATTGAATATTAGTATCCGTTTTCGAATTGTATGATATCGCATTATGAATGTTGCATGAACATCGGATAGGAGATAAGAACTTAACTAACGAATTCGGTATAATCTCGACTTGAAGATGATTGTGGCTTTACGAGTCGAATCAATTAGTTTTTCAGGAAAAAAACAGCCGATGTATTGAATTAAAAAGTCCTAGAAGTATTTATTCATGATTAAATAATCCCTAACGATCGAGGAAAATTATAGCATTTGTTCATCATCATTGATCAGATCTGCCCATCACTCTCAACAAGAAGTTAAATTATATCGAATCAATAATAATGGTTGAGAAGGAATGTAAATTCACTTATGTCAGAAGGATGGTTTCTCTATATGGTTTCACCTCACCTCAATATATGTAATTAGAATGAAATTATAATAGATTATGAACTTAAATAAAATAACTTAAGAGTGAGATTCATTAGTTCAATAAATAAATGTAACTATAGTTTCGTTAACACCGTAGCTTCTTCAAACAAAGATTAGAACTTACTACCCAAGAGCTACCCATATTATATAACTTCAATGATAATCTTAGGATGGATAATTATTGGAACTGTACCTACTGTGTTGCTTCCGAAAAATTGAGAATTGTCTGATCCCAAGAACTACCGGCCAATCACTTGTCTCAACACCTCTTACAAGTTATATACAAGTATTTAGTATGCTAGGTTCTTGAAACATAGCATGGACGGTGGCCGGGAGAACCTGGTGATAGATAGATATATGAGTCAGGACTTCATACTTTACAAGCGCAACCATTCCCTGGCCCGGATTGACTATCGCAAGGCATTTGTTTCAACATCATATGAGCTATTATTATACTTGCTCCAATGCCTTGCGGTACCAACCCCACTCTGGAATACTAGTTTTGCCATCACACCAGGCACACGACGAGTCTTGACAAAATTGGTAACATTCAAGAGGTGTGTTCCCCAAGGAGACTTCTAGAGTCACCTCTTGTTCAACATCTCACTGCTGCCGCTCTCCATTGCATTAAGACGGACTCGTGGATATTATTCTGAACCACCGAAAGACCGGAGGCATCACATCACCTATTTATTTTACATGGATGATCTGAAGCTGTATGCTTCTGAGGAGGAAAACCTCCATCAACGTGGTTCAAGAATATACAGTAAGATGACGCCTATTGAAAAGGTACGCGGAATCTCGTGTCCGATGTGTGAATTAAAAATTAGCTGGTATGATGACTCAATAATTTGTTTATTTTGTGCGGAAAGCTCCCATATAAAATGTGTAAATATTACCATTGAAGAATATCACAAAATAAATTTATATAATAACGGTAAACAATGGAATTGTTCAGCATGTATCAAGCCTGTGGATATTTCAATGGAAAACGAAGTTTTGAAATCAAACGGAGTGATGAAACAGGGAAATTAAGGTCAATGCTGCTGCCAAGGTGTTACAAATGATATTAATAACGAAGAACTGAAGTTAATAATTTTAAATAGTTTCGAAAAACTGAGTAATAATTTTAATTCATCCATTAAGGAAATAAATAATCTAAAAATTATAATATCGAAGCAAAACAGATGGATAGTATGTGTAAAAACTTTAAACCGAGATCGAGTAGCGATAACTGCGATAGCACAAGAAATGCAACAAATACTGAACCTAATGTCAGTAACATGCGATCGAAAAATAAAACAGCTGATAGTGCTGATTTTAGTAAACAGAATATAATTTTCAAGGAATCTAAACATACTAGTTCAAATAATACTAATGTTGTTTCTGGGACACAAATGATAACAAACTATGCCAAAATTTTAAATGAAGTTATAAACGTCGAAGCTGACATTGATGACGTGAAGGATACACCAAATATTAATGAGCAGAAGTGGACTGATGTAGTGAGAAGATATCCCAGAAAACTTTCAGAGCAACAAAATAATCCAAACAATAAAGAAAGTGCGACAAGAAATAAGCCGAAACCAAGACCTGTCATTTGAAAATCAACAAATAAAGTTTTAGTCGGAGCACCTAAGCAACTATTATCCTATTTTCATGTGAGCAGGCTACAGCCAAACACACAAATTAAAGACATTACAACTTTTTTAAAGCAGATTACTGAAAATGTGACCTGCGAAGAAGTAAAGTCTAAGCGACCGGACATCTATATGTCCTACAAAATAACAATGCCTTCGGAATACAAAGAACAAATTATGGATGCCAATTTCTGGCCAAGCGGTGTAACAGTAAACAAGTTTTATTTTAAACGGCAGGTGTCAAACGAAAATTTTCCACGGGCTTCAGGAGAACGGATAAATGTGTAGCGACATCAAATTTTGAAGACTGCAAAAAACTGAAAATATTCCATCAAAATGTTCAATCTTTGGGGAATAGTATAAATATGGTTGAATCTATCATTGAAGATAGGGATTTAACTTGTATATGCTTGACTGAGCATTGGCAAACACAGGAGAGGTTACCCTTTTATAAAATTTATTAGCTTCTAGTTTTTGCAGAGAAACAAACTTTCATGGCGGATCTGCTGTATATGTTAAACAAGAAATTCCTTTCACCGTGTGCACAACTCTAGAAGATTTGTCAGAAAATTATGTGTTCGAATGTTCAAGTGTAATTTGTGATTTTATACGTTTCAAATGTGAGGTAGTGAGCTTATATCGATCTCCTACTAATGATGTTCCTACGTACCTCGACAAATTTTATGCTATGCTAAATTTATTATTTGAAGGAAGTTACACATATTTTATTGCAGGGGATATTAATATTGACTTTTTAAGTGAAAGTAGCATATGTAGAGATTTTAAAGAATTAGTAATCAGTTTTAATGCACACTTGACTATATCAGAGCACACTAGAATTACAAGTATTACCAAATCATGTTTGGATAATATCATAACTAATTTTAATGGAAATTGCATAGGCAAGGTCATAGAGACACGTATATCTGATCATTTGGGTCAAGTCCTGAATTGTGATATTGATCCTTCTACTATACCTAAGAGTAAAATTGAAAGAAGAAATTTCTGTTTTCAAAATATAAGTGATTTATGTAACAAACTCAAGGAAGAATTATGGACAGGAGTGTACAATGCCTGCGATATTATTGAAAGTTTTTCATGTTTTCTATCTACTTTTTTATATTATTTCAACAAATATTTCCCAAAGTTTCAAGTACAAGAAAAAAATTCAAAGACATACTCATTTAATAGTCCAGAACTAATGGAAGTTAAATGACAGCTTATTATCTATCAATCTTTATCAAAACACAATAAAGTTTACAAAATTCCATTTAATAAACTCAAATCTGGATACAATATCAAATCACAGGAAACAAAGAAAACATATTTCAGTAACAAACTCAGTAATTCAAGTAGCAAATTCAAATCAATGTGGCAAGTCATAAGAGAAGTAACAAACACAAATACAAACAAAGAACATGTTTCAGAAAATCCTCATAAAAGAGCAGAAGATTTTAATTTACTTTTTGTTGATAGTGTTACTTCTTTATTGTCTCAGCAGTCGTACTGTACTAAAGTTTCAAGTAATACAAATACGTTTCATGATAAGTCTATGTTTTTGAGCCCTGTCACAGTGGATGAAATTTCATCAGTTATCAAAAATATGAAAAATAAAAAAAGTACTGGCATTGACGAAATACCTATTAATATTTTAAAACAATGTATTCATCACTTGGTTAATCCACTGTGTTTCCTAATCAATAAATCGTTTGAAACAGGAAGTTTCCCAAATGAGTTAAAAATAGCTATTGTTCAACCGCTATTAAAAAAGCGTGATCCAAGCGACCTCACAAATTATCGGCCAATTAGTTTATTAACATGTTTTTCCAAACTTTATGAATATCTCATGGCTAACAGATTAGTTTCTTTTTTTGATAAATACAGTTTGTTTTCGGAAAACCAGCATGGATATTTAAAAAACAAATCTGTCAATACTGCTTTGTTTGATTTTGTTAATGTAATTTTTGAAGCTTTGGAGTCTGGAGATGTAACCTATGGTATTTTTATGGACTTGTCCAAGGCTTTCGATTGTGTAGAACACGAAATTCTATTGAACAAATTATACGACTATGGTGTACGTGGTAATGTATATGACTGGTTTCAGTCGTATTTAATAAATCGTGAACAATTTGTAGAAATCAACCACGACAATACAAAAATACGATCGAAGGCCTTGGAGTTGACTGTGGGGGTGCCACAGGGTAGCATACTGGGATCCACACTTTTTATCATTTTTATAAATGACATTGTACATATATCTCAGCATCTTGTTAACTATTGTGATGATACAAATGGTTTAGTTAATGCTTTTCAGATCAGCCTCGGATGATCAGGACGGGAGGATTTTTGATGAAATCAATTAAAAATTGGTTTTCTGAGAATAGACTAGTTTTGAACAATGAAAAAACAAATTGTATGCTTTTCAAAATTAATAAGCAACCTCAAAGTTTTCAGTATATCACTTTGGATAATCAAAAAATGGATCTGACGAATGTGGTTAAATGTTTAGGTATTTATATAGATGATATAATGTCATGGAAAAATCTAGTCTGCAATAGATTATCATACGTAACCTATGCGTTAAGAACTTAACAAAATCTAGTGTGCTATGATGTAGTCAAAACCATGTACTACGCAAACTTCTTTTCTATAATTAAATATGGTATTATTTGTTGGGCAAGTTCTAATGGTTTGAATAGAATTTTTATTTGTCAAAAGCGCGCTGTTAGACTGATATTTGGAATTAAACAAGGGCAGACCTGCAGAGGCATTTTCAAAACTAATAAATTACTTACAGTATTTGCCATATATATATATACGAGTGTATGCAATTTTAAGTAAAAAATCAAGTAAAATTCAATTCACATTTGAATTCTCATAGTTACAGTACTAGATTACGGGGAAACTTTGCCTATCCAATTCATAAGTACAAGATATATGAAAATAGCCCTGTATATCAATGTATGAAATTCTATGACACGTTTCCCATTGAAATAAAAAATGTAAATGACAGAATTTTTTTGAAAAGGTGCAGGAGTATCTATTTGAATTAGAGCCTTATTCTATTAATGAGTTTTTAACACATAGTAAAACTTTTTTAATTTAATTTTACCTTTTACTTACTTATATGTAATTTTTTGTTTTTGTAATTTATTGACATATTTCACAGACCATGTATTTACTACTCTGTTAAATGAATAAACTTATCTATCTATCTATCTATCTATCTATACACGAGCCGTAGGCATGGAGTTGAGATTGGGCAAGTGAGCAGTTTTTCATTTGAGGAGTGGACGACCTCCGGAAGTGCACGAGCTAATGCTGCTTGCCAACGAAATCATATTTAAACATCTTGATGCTGGAAAGACCTTTTGATACCTGGAGATTGAACAGTGTCATTGTCATAGCGTTCCCCAGGTAAAGGTGAGTGTGCGGTTATTACAGAAACCTTGTTGGAAAGATTTGGTCTTTCGAAATTTCGATTAAGAACAAGCCGTCTGCAACCAATATGCTTGCCGTTTCAGTCCTGCTTCACTTTTTTGGAGTGGTGAAATGGAGGATCGATGGGCTGCATAGACTCGACGAAGACACCTGGAATTTCACACATCACCGGAGAGGTAGGGGACCCCTTAGTCTGGAGGATCAGTATCGGAGTGTGGTTCTGTGTATAATTTGTGAAATTCTTAGGAGTTTGAACCCCTCCTGTGCCTTGTCATTGGTGACGTATTGCCGGAGTGGGGGCGATTATCGTTAAGGCAGCTCAAAAAGCTGCGGATGAACTGGGTCTCGAATTTTGCATCAGTTGAGAAGTCACAATAATGTCAACACTGATTCATATCATATTCAATGCTTCTTCATGTAAAAGTTCAATTTAGAATTTTACAATATATTGAACCCCACTGGTTACATGCTTCAGATAGTCACCCCACCAGCGTCAACTCATTATATCAACACTGACGGATATATTTTTCCAAATATTATTATCGATTTCGAATTTGTTCAAGCATATTGTTCATTAATGATTCTTAACCCAGGTATGAATTATATATAAATTCTTGGAAAATAGGTCACACTAACACATATGCTTATCATTTTCGTCTTTATGTACGTTTCGGTCTCACGACCATCATCAGAAGACGTATCAGTGTGTGAAACGGGATTTCTTAAAACTAATTGTAACAAGCACAAAGCGTCTTTATCGAACTGTATGATACAAAACCTTTAATACCTGAAGATAAAGAAGCCCGCACAGTATATAAATTGAATTATTTAGATTGCGACGGAACTTATTCAGGAATCTACAGACAATATTTACAAAAAGGAATGAATGTATGGTCATAAGTATATTACTAGAAACAAAAACTTATGAAATTACACCGCCCTTGCTGAACATTGTTTTGATTATAACCATAAATTTGAATGTTAATATTATAACTGAAGAAACTAATTATTATAAAATATCTATTCTGGAGATGATTCACATAATCCGTGACTCCAAGTCTGTAAATCATAGAACAGAGTTCAATCAATGAGTTAGATTTATACTAATTCAATTGATTGAAACCCTTGCAAATTCCTACATGCGTCTTTATAATGTTGAAAGTATATTTTATGTAGAATACTGAAAGAGCAATATTTCTAATAACGTCTGAAAGCCATTTTCTCTTATCTCACAAATCTTCAACATCTGGTTCGAAAGGGGATACTTGAGGGTTATATTTCGGTTTCAGTCTTATTCGAACATTACTTGGAATGACTTCGAATATCATAAGAGAATTGCTGTGCAGTGGATTCTTCATACATTATTCATATACTTAAAATATTAATGTGTCACAATTTCGATTACTCGTGTTTTTGTTCGTTTTTGTGACGTGGGCGTTTTCAATTAAAATTAGTGCAATATGGATGCTTTGTGGCTGATACAATTAGTTTGAAGAAATCCCGTTTTAGGCATTGATACGTCTTCTGATGTAGGTCGTGAGACCGAAACGTACGTAAAGCCGAGAATAATAAGCATATGTGTTAATGTGACCTATTTCCTGAGAATTTATACATAAAAACATACTCTTCTCAAAATTTACTTTTCATTTCTCCTACGAAATGTGAGGTGAAATAATCGAGTATGGTTGGACATTATCATCGTTAATTTGAGATAATGGGTTGACAAGTGTCAACTGGCTATCAGAAAAATGTCGTTTATCGAGACATCATTCCTAGTAATCTTCCAATCATTCTTCTGCAGGGGATGATGGTTAGGTAATATTTGGACTGATTGATGAAACACTTAGGTTTATGTAGCTGACGATTTGAATGAAAACTTCATCCGATTAATATTCCGATTCAAGCATTTTTGACATTTGCTAGAAGTTACCGGGATATCAAAGAGGTATAATTGCTAACTTTATCAATTCAACTTCTGGAACATCATCTTAATCATAGATTGAATACTTGATGACAGATGCAAGTACATGCGCATACATTCAGCTGATGATTACTAGTACCGTAACTTTTGCAAGCGAGCTCTGAGGTTGCTACATGTAACAATTGCCGAAACTTCGGTATTCAGTTGTACACTTCTATGATGCGTAAGCTATCCTGAAACCAAGTGAAGAGTTTTTCGAGAGAACATCTATCAACATTCACTAAGAATCTCAATCAAACATCAAGTAATAGTCATTTCTGCTGAGAACAGGAAACGGACATGTCAACACACCTTTCATTTTCATACTATGACCATCAGTGGGGAAATAGAGATATTGATCGAATAGCATAGTGTGGATGAAACACAAATTAAATTTCAATATTTTGATGAAATAATCGTCATTTATTTGATGAGAATGAATAATGTGAATTATAATCGCAACATCCCGTTGCTAGATCACAAATGTTCTTTGAACATTTATACGATTTCCTCTGGTGCGGATAAAGTATAAATGGGGAACGTTTCTGTTGGATCAGGAAGAAGTTAGTTTATGCTGAATAATTCTCGAATATTGAATACTCCGTTCCGCTACATAAAATCATGTTCGATATATTTGTCCAAAATCTTATATCAATCAGTAGCGGCTGGTGACTCTAAAATTCTTCATTATCAATAATCCAAGAGGGTCTCGGGGCATGAGTATGGTTTTTTCCACAGATTTTGATATTTCCCCGGATGTTTCTAATAACATATAGCCGGGCAACTATTATTTATAACTAATGTCCGTGAATTTTCCACGAAATGGAGGAGGATTTCAACATTTCTTTCTCAATTGCTTTATTCAGAAGAAAACTAATGGAATCAATGAGGATGTTCGTATAGTTTTAGATGGGCGGACAAAAACAAACTTGGTTTCAATACCTGTCACTAAAAAGTTACGTAACTAAATATCGCGTTCTTTAATCAAACTAACGAGTTGCTTGATAGAACTGAATTCAATAAATAATTGTGACTCTCATCGTGTCACCGAAGTGGCAGCTCTTGTGTATCTACACCAAAAGATGTTTGCTAAAAGGTTTTCCCACTTTTACTTATAAATTGCCGATCTAAATTAATGATGGTATGTCAGCAATTGCTGTGACAACGATTTACTCATTTTATATCACGAACTTAAATTCGAGGTCCTTCCTTCTGTTATGTTCCTATAAGGAAGGTCATTCATTTTTCATATCTGAAGATTCCACCATTTTGTTTCACTACATTATTAGCTCAGGAATATTATTCAAAGTGTTATTGAGATCTGATTGGGGTCTTCCTAATTATTTTGAGTACAACTTATCTGAGGCGACATTTATTTTGCAAGAATTTAACCACTTCTATGCAATCTGTTGCATTGCCCGTGTCTGCACATCCTTGTTGGCTAGTTGATGCCATTTATGATTTTTTTGCTCAACGATAAACATTATTATTAACATCTATTCTCGGTATTCACAAATCTTCAACTGCTTTCCGCCGTTTTCGTTCTCGTTCCATAAGCTGCGTATCTGTTATCTTTTCTCAACTCGGAAAGTCTTATGGTGAGGAAAGTGTTTCAACGGATGCCATCTCTAATCGAAGATTGTACCATAGTCATAATGACATATGCGAATATTCTTGAAAATTAATGAGTTTGATTGGGTATGATTGTTCGCTGGGCCCAAGTTTGAAGCAGTTACTCGATCTACCTATTGGGCTATATTTCATGTCTTTGGTTAGTTGGTTGGACATTCTGAGCTTGAATTGAACGCTTTACCCTCCCGTTGAATATATACGGTGAATCTTCGAATCTATTCTTATTTCGCAATGCTCTGCATTATTCGAATCTGGTTGAATTAGGTATAATTGAATGATACTGCTCATTTTTCTATGATAGGTTTGATTTGAGTAGTGAGAGACTGCCTCCCCCCACAATCCTGAGAGGTCGTCACTGATTTCAGGCTGATACTGTAACATAAATTACTGCAGAAGGCTCACCATTAAGTAGCGAAGAATACAGTGTTATCATTCAGAGGCTACACGTAAGAGGAATCGATTGTTCTCTATATTCAAGGGGGGCTCTCACAAAGGATAACATAATCCAGCTGAGAGAATATACTGTTTCTTCTAAGTAATTGGAAATACAGTCAGAATATAGCCTTTCCTAATTTGAAACATTCATGAAATTGCATAATGAAAGAAAATTAGTGTGAAAGGATGTTATCAGTTCGGATACAAGGTTTCATGCAGTTTTTCTTGGTTACATATTCTTTGCATAGAGTTACTGAGCCACAATTTTAGTGATATATTGAATACTCTCAATCATGAAATTGCAATGAGAAATACATGCAGGATATATACTATTGTCCAAACTCATATCCTATTATATAAATATATAAATATATAAAATGTGTACGGCGGTATTTTTCATCATTATTTTCCTTCATATGGGGAAAATGTTATTCATAATGTGTTAGAATATTCCTTCTAGTTTGGTCCATATAGCATTTTGAACAGGACTCACAAACGATTTTGTAAATCCCGGATTTGTCATAGGTGGTCGTCTGAACGGTTTTTTTTGCTTCTCCTTGCATCTATAAACGAAGGGTATTGCAAATGTAGAAAGCAAATTATGGTACAAACTAAGAAAAACTTTTAGGCTATACCTTTGTTAAAGTTTTCTAAAGGCATACCAACATTCAACAGAACATCTCTCCGAACGTAGTCTCGCAACATTTCACCGCAACATCGTCTCGAACGTCGCAACCAAGTCGAGAGATTTTGCTGTACCGAGTCAAGCCAGTTCTTTTGATCGCCGTGATGTTACGAGGTGATCGTCCACAATGCAACATCGGTGAAAACAAGACCGCAACATTTCTTCGATACAACGGCTGAAAACTGGAGGAACGCGGTGTTGCGCGACAGCGTTGTTCTATTACATGTCTGTACGCATCTTTCTAGTTACCGAGATAGAGATCCCAATACACCAATACACCATGAATGTGTATGTCATATTTGTGGTCACATACTGAGGGCTTACATGGATAATGCTATGCTTAATTTTAATGTTGTAGTTTCTACGAGTATATACGATAATAATTCATCAACTTACTTGTATTAAATCTCCAAATTCTCCACCCTCAGCCATGAAAGATAGATGACAGATGAAAGGTAGTTTATCCTCTTTAGGACGATGAAGTTCTATATCGTAGGTTTTCCCAACTATTCCTAAATAAGTTCTGTTGCATCCTGAAATGAAAGTTCATGTGTTACCGATATATTGGCCGATATTAGGATTAAAGATGAATAAACGTAAAAATTGAACATTCATAGACTGGATTCGAACCAATTTTTCTAACGTTTCTAGTTCCGAGAGTAAACCAATGATTATACCACTTTGATTCACTTCAAAGTCTTATAATTTGGTGAATATAAAATTTTAAAGGAATAGTAAATCATTCAAAAATGTATTTGATTCGATGCCCTGTCATAGATCAATTATTATTCACGTACTCGTCTTCAATGTTTTTTTAATGAGGAGTGTAAGATAATTATTATGAATGATATTCAGCTTTACGATCCTTCATGGGACAAATACTGAAAAAAAATTATATTGATAAGAATTCTGTAATTCAGTTATACCATGTGGGTGACCATTATAGTATTTACAACAAAAACAAGGGAGGATGTAGTCAAGGTTACTTTTGTTGGAGCATCAGTTATTGTTATTAGACAAAATATTTCAGATCTGGGATAAACGTTATATTTTGGTGGACTGTACGCACAATTCGTAATGAATCGAGTAGAGTTGCGAGTTAATCACATCAATAACGGAGAATAAAACTGCAATATAACATAGAGTAGTCGATTGATCGATCACAGCTGATTGTTTTTGATGAAGTTTTAGCGAACTTCGATGATTTCATAGCTGACCAAAATATTTTATACGAAACCGTTCTCGTAGTACATCTTTCATTTATTGCAAATAACGAATTCTTTATGTCAGATTTGTATGTGCAATTTGATCAAGATCTGGAGATCTAACTTCGGAATTGTCCTTTACAACCATTTGTTCTTCTATACTTTGACTACACGAGACGAAAACCAATAATTTTCGAAGATAATCATGTGAGCTGGCGGTGGAATATTGGGAGAGAAGATTCGAATGTTTCTTGAAGGTTTGGAGGTTATAGGCATAAAGAAAGACCTCAAATGAAGTCTTGTAGGAAAAAGTTAGGTGGGTTTCAACCTTGACAATGATGGGGTGCATAGCTTGAGCTCCCCTAGTCCGCCTACCTGGAATCTCTTGTGGTGGAATAACTAACAATATTTCTGATGAACACCAACAATGAAAATATCTATAGAAAAGAGAGAGATTGCCTACCTTTCTATGATGTTCAAGAGAGGTTAATGAATTCGTAAGTTTTTCATTATCAATCAGACGAATAGTTTTCTTCTTGATATAAGCCAAGAGCATCAGCGTATGTTTGAGAGCCGAGCTCCAAACATGTGGACAGTACTCCAGGATAGGTCAAATCTGTGCTTTGTCAATTATAAGGAGATGATGGGATATAAAGTGGCTCTTGGCACGGAATAGAAAACCAAGTTTTTATGAACCGGTTTTCGCAATGGAACTCACATGATCATCCCAAAAGAGGGTGGCTTTTGGTGTAAATCTCGATAGTGGATGTGGAAGACTTCATGATAGTTGTAACTGATATCATCATATTAGGACATTGGAGGAATGATCGCTGTCAAATCATGCTACCTCACGTTGATAGTTGCTTCCAAATCACATAATACAATGTGAAGTTCTACTTGATTCCAAACAACTTTTTTAAGCTTCACTTTGAGCAAACCTTTATCACCCCCCTCCCCTCCAAGGAGCTGAGAGTGGATTAAGATTAAGATAGTTGAGTATCTCAACAGAACAATACTCCAAATCTTTTTTTCATTATTGATCTTGTGGAAAACATTAGCTGATTGACTATAAATAGTATGGTGGTTATTATTGCAATAATACATTTAAGTGCATCAAGTAAGGCATTTGTTGATAAAGATAGAACTATTTCCAAATGGATGAATCTATGAACTGCGAACGTAAAAATTACTATCCACCTGTTTTACCACTCAGCTAACTCAACACCTGTTACTTCAAATGCATCTCTCACTCTATTTTCTCTTAAAATCGACGGAGCTCCAGTTGAAGTGCTTTCAGCAAATTTATTGTAAGTTACACAAGTTTTAACAACTTCTTCAACTAATCGTGAACAAAGAATTCAACGTGTAATCGAAATTGTTACACATTAATTTGTTATTATTTCGATTACTCGTGTTTTGTTCGTAACGGCGACGTAGGCATTTTAATTGAAATCGATGCGATAATGACGCTTCTGACTTATTACAATTAGTTTCAAGAAATCCCATTTTAGAAAGTGGTTATTTTTGATACATCTTTTGATGATGCTCGTCAGACCGAAACGTACGTAAAAACAAAAAATAGTAGACATATGTGTCAGTGTGAGCTATTTTCCGAAAATCTATATATAATTCATAGCTTGGTCATGAATCATTATTAATCAGCAGCAACTGCAATTTTTCTTTTTCTAAGCCGTGAAATAATTGTTATTATCAGTTCTATAAGGTTCAGTCCTGTTCTTAAGCATTCATTTAAGGATGGCCATTTTCCTTAAGCCGCTGATCCATCAAAAATCGAAAGTAAATAAGTTGTACTGCTGATTTTCAGTACATGTTGATGTGGAAGATAAATTGTATCATAGTCTTCATATAATTTTCCAGATATTAGCCTTCTGGTGATACTTTCTAATCCTTTCATAGCTAAATTCCGATTGCCCTTCAAAAGATGATGACATTCTTTAGAAGGCAACATAACCTCATAACTCTGAAGCATGAAACTTCATTGTCTGTAAAAAACATTTTTTAACTTCAACATCATGTTGTTTTTTCTTAGCTCTATGCTTCACTTGGATCTGTTATTCCTATAAGATCTAACCTGCAAAGATCAGATGAATTCGCCTCTCAAATCAACATATTAAAACTCATAAGCGTTGAGTCCTCGACTTGAGGTCCACCCCAATCGAGTCTCTATTGCAGTCAATTCACAATACAATTGATGCACTTTTCCGGTAGAAGTTCGCCGTCAACGTCGGCCCAAATTAATAAGTTAACGGTATCATAATCATCCACATTAATTATTTGTATACCATTACGCAGCAGTTCACTTAAAGTCGCAAAATCAACTTTTATACTTCATCTTCTCTGACAAATAATATCTTCTTGTAGGTAATATCAGAAAATCACACAAATTTCCTTCTCTAATTTTTAAAAGAGCGGGGTCTTTTGGATCTGTTTCAGATCCTTGAAAAAACAACTCTGATTACTTACTTCTTCGAGATCTTCAGCCACTTTGCGTCAATCACATGATCGGTATGCTCCAAGAGTTACAACTTATTTCATAGGACCTTGTAGGAGTATAACTTCAAATGTTTGTAAACAAACCTGCTCAAAAAGATACATTTGAAGTAAGAATTTTCCTATTGTTTTCGCTAATTATTTGTATTGAAAGTAGGATTCGAGAATGCTATACTCCGGCAAAAGTTCATCTTTAACATAATGAAACAATAACATCTATCCTCCTTAATAATTTACACACTCTTTGTAATACACTTCAGAACTTTATTCTGTATTTTGCTAATTGAAGTCACCTTGATTACCTCTTGTTTCTGTTCGTGTTTGTTATTCTTCTTTTCTCTTCGTATTTCGCTCAGCAGTTTGATGGAAACACTCCAGCGCCATAGAAACTCTTGCTCACCTTCTAGTCGTATTTCCAAGAAAGTTATCGAACTAGTAAGACGTTCAATCCGTCGGAGTCTGTACAATAATTTATGATCGTTGTTGTTGTGGTCTCCTCTTATTTCTATGTGCACTGCAAATCTCTTGGAGACTGATTATTTAAAAATGTCATCGGTTTTTGACTTGTCTTCCTCTGTAGTAGCGTCAGTAATGTTATCCGTTTCAATTAATACACTTTGATAATTATTGGCTGCTATATCCAATTTTTTTTCTTCAAACCAATCAAAACAAGCACGTGTTTTTAACTGACTTTTTGATTCTTTTCCCCAATTAGCCTCAAACTCTCAATCACATTCGATGCTCGTGTAAATCTCGTGAGAGCAAGTGTCTGTAATCTCTTTTATTTCGACAATCTAGCTCTTACACTGTTTTCTCACTGCCGCCAAATGTTAATAGATACTCAGCTTATAAAGTACAATCGAACAGATAAGTTTTATCATTACATTCACGGATACAAAAGCTTTTCCTGGGAATATCTATTTTATTATGATTTTTACCAGTATAACAGTTAAAATAGTAATATATAAAATGAAGGAATTAAGTGAAGAATTGAAGGAATGGAGTGAATTATTCAAAGAAAATCCTTCGGATATGACTAATCATAGAATTTGAAGATGAATTATTTATCATTTTACTATGCTTTAACGCGCAACTAAGATGGATGACAAACATTTCATTCTCAATAATACTCATATATAAATCATAGTAGTTTATCGAATGGTAAGTGAAATAAATAAACTGTTTGGACGGGTCAAAAGCTTTCCAATTCCTCTATTATTTTATAATGAATCTTATAAAGTGAATAGTCAGTGAGAAATTTGCCAAAGTGAAGGAATGGCAATGCAATATATCATCAGGAAACAGCATATTCTATAAAACATAGTTAAAGAAAAATTTCCGGTTGAAGAACTGCTGTGATAAACCCCGATAATTTGGAAAGTTCAAATGCGAAATAACTTTCCAAAAAATGAAATATTGTCAAATTTCGTATTAATAAGAAATTGTTCATTGATTTATGTTATTTGTTCTATTCATTGGACCTTAACGTCGATTTATTAGAGAATAGCAATAACGCCCAGACGCTAAAAAACTTTTTACTTGAATACAACATCAAACCAACAATACACGAACCAACACGAATTACTTCTACTAGTAAAACATGTATTGATAATATTTACACCGATATATTACATACGGCCTTAACAGTCAACGATCATTTCCTGTCTGATCACACATATCAGATAATATCTTTCGAAAATAAAAAATCTCAAACAATTCCCCAAAAACTAAAAAGAAGCCTTAATCGAAATAATATTCTGTATTTCAAAACTAGTGTGCAGCAAATAAAATGGCTTGATGTTCTCAATGTTAACGCAGATGTAGATACGGTATTCAACAATTTCAACATCATAATTCAGAATATCTTCCAATCCTGTTTTCCTCTTGAAGTACAAATCCATAATCTTGACAAAAAAAAGTATCGGTGGTATAATCATTCAACAAAAGAGCTTTCAATATTATTAAACGAAATGCACCGTATTACAAAACAAATTAATAATGTCACATATAATAAAAGATATTTAGAATTAAAAGCATACCTCAAGAAAAAAGTCAAATACAAAAAAAAAATTATAATTATAATAGAATTGTGAAAGCACATAACGTAAATAAGGAATGTTGGAAAATAATTAACGAAAATCGGAATATTATCAGAAATAATGATATCACTGAAATATCTGATAATAATGGAGTGATGGTTAATGACCCACTAATTATCAGTAACATTTTCAATGAACATTTTGTAAAGGTTTGTAGCAGCACGGGATTTGAGAACTCAAATGCGGAAACCCAACCTATTCATAATAAGAGCTTTTTTCTTTATCCAACAACGGAACAAGAAATAGTCAAGATAATCCAAAAAAACTTGCTGTAAGAAGTCAAGCGGAATAGATGGAATTCTCGGTAATATACTAGAGGGAGTGAGAGAATTTTTAGCTTTACCATTATCAATAATTATGAATAAAAGTTTTACTGATGGCATATATCTCTCTGCTTTAAAAACGTCTTAAATAATTCCCATCTTCAAAGGGAAAGGTAATAAACATGATGTTAGTAATTATAGACCTGTAGCATCACAATGTAGTTTTGCAAAAATCTTCGAAAAATGTTTTAACATCAGGCTTAATAATTTTCTAGAAAAAAATAATCTTCTATCCCACTCTCAAAATGGGTTCAGATCAAACTATTCCACTATCACTGCTCTAGACCATGCTCTTCAACATATATATAACGCCCTAAATGACAAATCATTCATACTAGGGATTTTTTTCGATCTAAGTCAAGCATTTGATACTGTTGGTCATAATTTATTGATTGATAAATTATATGCCCTCGGAGTTCGGGGGCCAAGTAACGACTGGATAAAATCTTATCTCAGCAATAGAGAACAGCAGGTCGAAATAAAAGGTAAACGATCTGAATCCAAAATCACAACAAGAGGAACGCCACAAGGGTCCTGTATTTCTCCCACATTATTCAATTGTTTTATCAACGACTTACCGCTTCACATCAGTAAGGTATGTAAATCTATATTATATGCAGATGATCTG
Source organism: Endomychus coccineus (assembly GCA_958510875.1). Classification (NCBI taxonomy): domain Eukaryota; kingdom Metazoa; phylum Arthropoda; class Insecta; order Coleoptera; family Endomychidae; genus Endomychus; species Endomychus coccineus. The sequence goes on from OY294069.1 coordinate 110,719,580, forward strand.
GATGCGATAATAGTTGGCAATAATCTAGTAGAAACGGTTAATGAAAGTACCCTAACAACAAACGGTGTATCAGAGTGGTGTAGCAACAATAACCTTAGATTAAACTGCAAGAAAACAGTAGTTGTTGAATTTTGCCCTAAAAACAAGGTCATTGACTACAGCGTGTTAGCTAGGGTGGATGAAAATTTTGTTGAAAATGTCTGTGCTACTAAATTTCTAGGCCTATACATCGATCAAAAATTGACATGGACGTAACTCTTACCAAAGCTCAGCAGGTACTGTTTTCTGATCCAGAATATTAGAGATAACGTTTCGATCAATGTACTGAAACTGCTCTATTATGGTCTCTTTCAATTCACAATCGCCTATGGACTAATGTTTTGGGGCTCCACTCATAATGTTGAGAGGGTTTTCATTGCGCAAAAGAGGGCTCTACGATATATGGCAAAAGCATCAGGTAAAACACCCTGTAGGAATATATTTATAGATAGGAGTATCAAGACTTTTCCATCGTTCTACATATATTCGCTACTCATATATGTTAAAACCAATAATTACTGGGAAAGATGCTCTGATATACATGATCATAACACCAGACAAACAAATCTTCTCCATCAACCGATGGCTAGATTAACAGTTTGCCAACAAAACTCGCGCTACCTAGGGGTAAAACTTTATAATGAACTTGTAAGTAGGCATCAATATTTTGAAACATACACATTATCAAAATTTCGTAAGGAATTAAAAATGTTCCTAATAAGCAAATGTATCTATACAATGGAAGAATTTTACAATATGTGAACGTTTGTATGTATGTTGTTCTATATCTATATTTGTATTATATATGTTGTATTAATTATTCTATTCTTTGTATTTGTAGTTGTTTCTTAGATTAAGTTTCATTATAATACATCTCCCTACCTATGACCTGTCCCATAATTTTTGCACTTGAATTTTATGTTATTTGTACAATTTTTACGGACCAATAAATTATCTTATCTTATCTTAACACAAAATAAGCTACCACATATTTTATGCTTCACCGAACATTGGTGCTCAAACAGAGATACAAGCAGCATTTGGATTGAAGGTTACAAACGAGCGTCATCTTACTCTTGGGCAGTCAAAAGACATGAGGGATCATGCGTCTATGTTAGGCAAGACCAAGCTGCCGAAGATATTGCTTCATCGAGTATTTCGCCTGTAGAAAATCACTTTGAGTATTCGTCGGTTGTGAGTAACAGTCGGTTCCATAATCAATCCTTAAAAGCGCCTCTAGTTAAAGTTAACTTTAACGTTAAAGTTACTTTAAAATTATTTAAAGTTAATCGGGTTCCATAACGGGACCTCATGTCGCCTTCAGCTATAGTCGACTTTAAGATTATTTGTTCTGGTTGGCAGTACTGGAATTTAGATAGTTGTATGTCGCGTTACTATAGACAGGAGATTTTGAGATCCGGCAGACGTTAGGCCAAAGAATAATGGTCGTTAAAGCATATATTCTGTGGTTTGGCTTCCCCACACCAGTGAATTCTATACATGGGTTCATTGTCTCATACTTTGCGCTTGTGGCTCCAGGCTTTATTTCTAGATACGACTTATAGATTACTGAGAGTTCGTATATTTATTAACAATAATTTAAGATGAAAAGAAAGATATCGAAAAAAAGGTCAACAGGAGAATTAATTTTACCACCGCAGAAGCTCTATTGCTGTTGGATGAAATTTATAAGGAAAGATTGATGATTGAAAACAAAATTACAAATAAGGTTTCAGGCGTGGACAAGGTCCGTTAATAGTAAATAATTGGTTATTTTGTATGTATAGATAATATAATATTTTTTATGAAGAGTCCTGGGAAAGAATAACAGATAATTCCAACTCCAAGAGTTGCCATCAGTCTAGAAATTTAGATCAACTTCGATCTAAATATGACAATCTGAAAACAAAGGCACTTAAACAGGTCGCTTCTCAGCGAGCCTATGTTGAAGGCACTGGTGGTGGTCCCTCTTACATGTGACCCTATTGTAGAAAGTGTGTTAAAATTCAATAATATTAATACGGTACTTGGATTAAGTAATGTAGCTGATTGTGATAATGACTATGTAATAACTTTTCTTACTAGTAATAGGTAGATTTTTGCAATATTTTCATATTTTAGAGTGAGGCTGCACCTTTTGCTGTTGGAAGTAATGTTGTGATTGACGATAATCAAGGACCATCACTACCATCAGGTGATCAGACTGAACCTGTGAGCATAAAACTATTGAAAAATTTAAACAAATTCTTACTGTTTTTTTTTTCAGTTGTTAATAAAAGTCATTGATAACAATGACGATGTTTTGCAGAGTTTTCCATTGAATAGAAATGAAGTAAATATTTTAAATGCTTATAAATTTTCCAAAATATATTATTTGTAATTATTACAGATAGACGAAGCCCTGAATAACATCAAGGAATCACCTAATTTTACTACAAACAGGGTAATATGTTTATTTGAAGCATTATTATATATTATTATCTAACAAATTTGCTATAGAAACACACACACACACACAAAACAATTCTTCCCAGAAGAAGCAGTGCCAACAACATTTCGCAAAGTTTGTAAAATTGTATTTTTGATTATATGTAGCGTTCTCTTGACACCAATTGGAGCTCATATGTCCCACGTAGGCTTAAAGAGCCTATATCAAAGAAATTAAGACCTACCATTATAAATCCCGTAAATTCCAGCAAACTGGACTATTATAAAAAGAAGGAACTTTTCTTTGAATCCGAAATAGAGGCAAGAATGTTACAGACAATTAGGGAGCAAAAAGAACATGAGCTCAGGTGTAAGCTCCTTGAATTAGAGATAAAATTAAAAGGGGAGGAATTGAAAGAAAGAAAAAATAGATAGTGATAATAATATTTATGTATGGGTACACACATAATGTTCAATAATTATTTCAAATATCTATAATATATGTAATAAATAAAATTATAAAAAATTCTATGGTTTTATTAATTTCTATTATGTTACAGTCTAGCAAAATGCTCATTAATGCTCCTCATATTTCTGCCCCTATTAATGTCATTATTCTGCACTACATTTTCTTCGTTTTCATCCTCTTCATCCAAATGGTCGAACCACTTTTCTGGAAAAAGGTCGTTCATGTTGACAGCAATGTTGTGCAATACAGCTGTAACAACAATAACACTCATTGCAGTAGGTAATGCAAGTCTTATTCCCAAACTTCTTCTCCACACTCCATACTGCCTTTCAACCATATTACGTGTTCTAATAATGGATTCATTATATAAATTTTCTGCAGCGAAATATTTCTGCAGCTTCACCACCAGGGGATTCTATTTTAAGTACAATCAATCGACCCAATTATTCTTGGAAATCTTGCAATTCAATAGAAATTTTCAGCAGCTCTTTCCATTTCTTCATTTTCACTGTACATGTTAATATATCGTGGACGCAGTGAAGCAATGGCAGATGAGACCCTTTTTACTATTCTGCACGCTGATGTTTTTGAAACACCCATAAAATCACCTGCAGAGATGAGCATGCTTCCTGTTGCATAGAACCTTAGTGTTAATAGTAATTGAGTCGAAGGATGTATATAACCTCCCCTGTAATATAAAATAATTAATAGTACCAATACCATTTAATGATAATCCGAAGGTATATATGACAGAACAATTGCCCACCTGTTTGTAGGGCATGATATTAGATGTTCTATTTGTTCCAATGGGGAATGTATAGTGGGTTTAGTTGATATGAATCTTTCAAAAAAATTAAGATCATCATTCTTAAGATAATAAATTCCTCTTCCTCAGACGACGAGCTTGAACTTGTATCATAGGTAACATTATTCATTTCGATTCTTTTGATTCAGTTTTTCGTAAAATATTCAAATCAAATTGACAAACGAGAAAGTTTAGGCAGGTTATGTTTCTATTTAAAGTCGACTTCAGTAGTAAAGCACCGAAATCGAAAGTTTAACTTGAAGCGGCGGTAAAGGCTACTTTATCTTTAAAGTTTGTTTATCGAACCTCCAAATGGTAACGTTGACGTATTTTTTGAAAATCTGGGAGGGTTGCTACAAAATATCTCAAAACAATACAAAAAATGTAATATTATATTATGTGGTGATTTCAATATAAATCTATTAGTATCTAACATTAATACAAAACTGTTTTTCGATTTGATCAGTTCATTTAATCTTCAACAGACGATTTTCGAACCCACCAGACAATCTAATCAGTCGAACACTTTGATAGATAATATTTTCAGCTCCAAGATATCAGCTAATCTACAATGCAACGTATTAACAACTGTTTTATAAGACCATTTAGGGCAAATAATGTACATAGAAGTCCCTGTGAATAAAACAATTCAAGGAGTGGAATACATAATAAATTACAGTGTATCCAAATTGAATCAGTTTAGGCAATTTCTCTCCTCTGAATCTTGGGAAACTCTATTCAACATGGAGGACCCGAACGATGCACCATATAACCTTTTCACATCGAAGGTGAGCAACTTTTTGGGTGCAGTTTTCAGGAAAAAAGAAGTAAAAATATCTGCTACTAGACATTGGATTACAAAAGGAATGAAATCTTCAAGTGAAATCAATAGAAATTTGTATACATTGAAATGTAAATGACTCATATCAACCGGGAGATATAATTGGTTTACAAAATAGCTGAAAGTCAATGTAGATCAAGCAAAGCAAGGTTCAAACAAAATCCACATTGAACAATCGCATAATAAAAGTAAGGCCATTTGGAATCTAGTTTGTAGCGAAGATCTAAAATATCGAATAATCATTTAATGGAAACAACATAGATTGCTTGTAAATTTTAGATTTCGTTTATATTGGTATTTCAAATTGATAATTCCGAATGATTATGTTGTTGTATAGGGAGATAGATAGTACCGGGCATTGACATCCGTGTAGTTTAAGTGTCAGATTTGCGTACTGTTCCATTCATAAGTCGCGTATATTTTGATTTCATTCATGAAAAGTAAATTCGTGTCAACAAAAGATATCGGAACAGATGTAATCATAAAAACGGCACAAAATCGAGGAGCTGGTTAACCATCATGAGCGCGAAATGGACACAAAAGGGCTCGGCTGAAGCTGGTGTAGGTGACTTGACCTGAACCTCGATTAGTATAAAAGAACGCCTCACAAGCGTTGGAAGGAATTATTGTCAGTGAGACAGTGCGAAAAGATAGCCGAGATCATTAATTAAGTGCTCCGCCAGTTACCTGTGAAGTATTAGGTAAATAGTGATTTTGCTATTTGAAATTGGTGCATGAAAAGCCGTTCTGATAACACTTATATGACAAGGCTATAATAAGGGGAATTAGCCTGTTTGGACCGCTTTTTTAACAATTATTGTTTCTGAGCTTCCTTGTGCTTCCCCTGGACCAAGTATCAATTGCAATCAAAGCCTGCAATTTCAATACTACTCAGTCTGCCCTATTGACCCCTGGTTACTTACTTCACTGAGACTACCCTGGGACAAGGCCATCCGTAGATAGCACAGTGATATGCTTTGTGGTAAGGGCTCTAGCAGAAACCCTTAACGAAGAGTAAACCTTGACAAAAATCTGGCGCCCGAGAAGTCAGCATAAAAGTCAATCGGATTCAGATCTGGTAGACTTGAAGTAGTATTGAAGCCGTAGAAAGTAATTATCGCCAAAAGTAGCAAGGTACGTTACAAGTTCATGCACAAACAAGCAAACCAATAAAACAGAATAATTTCCTCGACAACTTCGAAAATAACAATACCTTAGAAACACTCAATGAAATGAATTATTTTTTCGTGAATCAATGTGAGGATACAATAACTCGTGGTGATATGTCTACATTAATCACCTTAAATAAAAATGAACACAGCATTTTCATTGACCCGGCTGATAGCAATGGAGTATACAAAGTATTAATGAGTTTGAAAAATACTCCATCGGGCGATGATAGGATGATTGTGAAAATAATCAAACATGAAGCGCAGGAAATAATTCTGCCGTTGGTGCATCTATTAAATTTATCTCTAATATCTGGAGTATTTCCAGATAAATTGAAATTAGCAGCTATAGAACCAATTTTCAAAAATTGCGAGAAAGATAAGATCAATAACTATAGACCTATAGCTTTACTCTTCAATTTCAGTAAAGTATATGAAAAGATTATTTATGCTAGATTGTCTAATTTTTTCGAAAGATTCAACATTATCTCAGACAAACAAAACGGTTTCAGGAAAAATAAGACAACGATTAGAGCTGACTACCAGACTCTAGGTAAAATATTTGATTCTGTCAACAAGGATAAAGCAGATACACTTCTTTGTTTAGACTTGTCCAAGGCTCTTGATAGTAATGATCATTCAATTCTGTTGGCAAAGCTGGACTTATTACTTAAATCATATCTTGAAAATAGAAGTCAATATACTAAATCTTCCAATAATTCAAGAAATAGCATGAGGTCTGATATAGTATATGTGAAGAAAGGGGTCCCTCGAGGATCAATATTGGGGCCGCTGTTGTGTATTATCTATGTAAACGATCTACCTGCTGCAATCAACATTGATATTTCACAATATGCAGATGACACTGCGGCTGCAATTTCAGAGTTGTCATGTGAAGATCTCCAAAATAATACCTCCAAAATCATTGATTCTTTCAACAACTGCTGATGGCAAAAGAATGTTGAGACTCTCTGGTCATACAAGTTTCTTACGTATAGAAGTTCATCCACGGCTAGATTGGAGACCTCATATCAATCATGTAACTAGCAACATTTCTAAGTATTGAACTGAGAACGTTATTGAATCCAGTGGGGATTGATACAGCATTAGCTGCATATCATGCATATGCTGCAGTATGGCATAATAATTTGGGCAAGCTCCGCTGAGGCATCCCGAATCTTCATCTTACAAAAAAGATGCTTACGAAATATATTCAGGTTAAAGAGAATGCAGAGCTGTGTGAGCTTTTTCGTTCACTTTTTCGTAAGTATAAAATACTTACTTTCTATTCTCTGTATATTCATGAAGTCGTCTTGTTTGTCAGAGATAATTCATCTCTATTCATGAACAACGCTGACATTATCTACAAAAAAATGTTGACTTTTCGGTAGCAAAAATATTTACTTCCACAAGCATTTCGCTCTAATCTAGGAGTGTTTTGAAATCCATTCTGAAATCGTTTCTCATTGCAAGGGCTTACTACACAATTGATGAATACTTTGATGATAACCTGGTCAGCTTAATCTGGAATCAATCTTCACTGAACTGAAATATTTTATATTCAAATATTTTTTATTCTCCAAAATTTTATCATGTTTTTATGATTGTAGGTTAACGCCATTCATTATTTTTTTTTCTTTTTTCTTTTTCTTTTACTGTGACCTGTTATACACCCATAGGGGTTCTTATTCAATATATATTCCGATGACAAAAAGATTAGTATATTTGTAATACCAACTTACCTGTTTATACTTGGGAACTCGATAATAGGGAGCAGTAATAAATTGGAATCCTAGATTTTCCCTGTTTCATATTCTTTGTACTTGATACTAAATTCTCTGAAGGGATGAGTGAGTGTAGAAAATTGAAAAAAAAAATAGTTACCACATTTTTAATTAAGGGTTGCCTTGACTTGATATAATTAGACATTATACAAGTACTCACACAAGTCAGAATACATAGTTATAAAATGTAGTAAAAGAAAAAATCACTATTGTATCGAAATGGTTTAATTTTAAAATTAGAATTAAAATTGGAAATAATATTATTGAAATTAAAATTGAAATCAAAATTAAAATCAAAATTAAAATTAAAATTAAAATTAAAATTAAAATTAAAATTAAAATTAAAATTAAAATTAAAATTAAAATTAAAATTAAAATTAAAATTAAAATTAAAATTAAAATTAAAATTAAAATTAAAATTAAAATTAAAATTAAAATTAAAATTAAAATTAAAATTAAAATTAAAATTAAAATTAAAATTAAAATTAAAATTAAAATTAAAATTAAAATTAAAATTAAAATTAAAATTAAAATCAAAATCAAAATCAAAATCAAAATCAAAATCAAAATCAAAATCAAAATTAAAATTAAAATTAAAATTAAAATTAAAATTAAAATTAAAATTAAAATTAAAATTAAAATTAAAATTAAAATTAAAATTAAAATTAAAATTAAAATTAAAATTAAAATTAAAATTGAAATTGAAATTGAAATTGAAATTGAAATTGAAATTGAAATTGAAATTGAAATTAAAATTAAAATTAAAATTAAAATTAAAATTAAAATTAAAATTAAAATTAAAATTAAAATTAAAATTAAAATTAAAATTAAAATTAAAATTAAAATTAAAATTAAAATTAAAATTAAAATTAAAATTAAAATTAAAATTAAAATTAAAATTAAAATTAAAATTAAAATTAAAATTAAAATTAAAATTAAAATTAAAATTAAAATTAAAATTAAAATTAAAATTAAAATTAAAATTAAAATTAAAATTAAAATTAAAATTAAAATTAAAATTAAAATTAAAATTAAAATTAAAATTAAAATTAAAATCAAAATTAAAATTTAAAATAACATTAAAATTAAAATTACAATTTAAAATAACATTTAAATTTAAATTTAAATTTAAATTCAAATTGAAATTGAAATTGAAATTGAAATTGAAATTGAAATTGAAATTACAATTAAAATTAAAATTAAAATTAAAATTAAAATTAAAATTAAAATTAAAATTAAAATTAAGATTAAAATTAAAATTAAAATTAAAATTAAAATTAAAATTAAAATTAAAATTAACATTAAAATTAACATTAAAATTAAAATTGAAAAATTAAAATTAAAATTAGAATTGAAATTAAAATTAACTTACTGTTTCAAAAACCATATGGGCCTTTCTATTACCTGTCATGGATGCTTCAATTGTTATTAATGAAACAAAAAAATGCATTAAAATGGAACGAAATAGACTTTGATATATAACGATAAATGACATAAAATCTAAAATTAATATAGTACAACAAAAAAGTTTCTAACGAAATTTGGGAAGAATTACATTTAAGTATAATGTAATGTATCATAATTTCTGATACATTCGAAGCTGAGTATTTTTCCTATTTTTTTATTGTGCAATATTCATCTCACATTTTTTGTCTTCTTTAGTTACATGTGAAGATTATTTTGTTACACTTATTTATTTTTTTGTACCCTCAATGATAGTTGGAGAATTACCAAAATAAATTCTCGTCTTTTGCTGTTACATATGTACTTGTACTGGACACTATTTCGAAGCTCGATAGGTATTGGACGAGCTCGTTGTTGACTCTCCATTATTTTGGAGATCACATATAATAGTGCAATGGGTCTATAATCATCAGAATGAGTTTCCTTTTCTTTTTTGAGATTGGAAGAACTGGTTGTCTTTCAGCTGGGATGAAACACAGCAAGATTGTAAAAAAGGTGTACTTGTACTGGACACTATTTCGAAGCTCGATAGGTATTGAATGGGCTTTTTGTTGATTCTCCATTACTTTGAAGATCACACATAATAGTGCAATGGGTCTATAATCATCAGAATGAGTTTCCTTTTCTTTTTTATGATTGGTAAGACTGGTGGTCTTTCAGCTGGGATGAAACACAGCTAGATTGTACAAAACGATTTACAACCTACAAGAAATATGTTATTTCTGGGGCATATTCCTTGGGAACAACAGGCGAAATTCTTTTTGGCACTAAAGCTTTTTGGTATTCAGATATGGGAGTTTTTGAGGTTCAAGATCATGATTTTTCAGTCAAACTTCAAAAATTCAAGATGACACGAGTATTGTGATTGTTGTCCGATTTGATTTAAACTTGATATGTGGGTGTTTTCGAGGTCTTAGATCATGATTTCTCACTAAAAATTCAAAAATTCGAAATGTCCTGCAATTATTATTAGTCTTAATAACTCGGGAGTGCGATAACCTATGAGCTCCATCTTTGCAGCCTTCGAAAGACAATTCAAAACTGAAGGTTCATGATTACATTGATAATTTTTTTCATTATGATATCAAATTTTCATTAGAAAAATATCCCCATTTCTCGATTTTGCGCAAACGAAAATGTAAACCTGTTAGAATCCATAATATAAATGCAGTTCTACAATTTGGAAGGAATCACATATGAAATAAAGCTTAAAAATGAAAGATAATTTCCACATCTAAGAAAGGGAAAAGTGTATTGTCAATATTTTTCGTTATGCGATATACGTTTTCGAATCAGTTTATCTCGCTTGATTCAATGATGTCGTCCGTTTTATTGCGAGTCTAATCGTTACGTCACAGATTAACCCCTAACCCGAAAGATAACCTATGAACTACGTTTTTGCAGCCTTCGGAAGACGATTCAAAACTGAACGTTCATGATTACATTTATAATTTTTTTCATCATGATATCAAAGGGCCATTAGAAAAATATCCCCATTTCTCGATTTTGCGCAAACGAAAATGGAAACCTGTTAGAAACCATAATATAAATGCAGTTCTACAATTTGTAAGGAATCACAATATGTAATAAAGTTTGAAAATGAAAGATAATTTCGGTATTTTTCCACATCTGAAAAAGGAAAAATTTTCTTGTTCATATTTTCCGCTATGCGATATTCGTTTTCGAATCAGGTTAACTCGCTCAATTCGATGATGTCATGCATTTTGTTGTGAGTCTAACCGTTACGTCACAGATTAACCTGAAACTTGAATATTTTCCAACTTTTAGTTTCAATAACTCGGGAGCCCGATGACCTATGAACTCCGTTTTTGCAGCCTTCGAAAAACAATTCAAAACTGAACGTTCATGATAACATTTATAATGATATCAATGGGCCATTAGAAAAATATCCTCATTTTTCGATTTTGGGCAAACGAAAATGGAAACCTGTCAGAAACCATAATATAAATGCAGTTCTACAATTTGTAAGGGATCACAATATGTGATAAAGTTTGAAAATGAAAGATAATTTTGGTAATTTTCCACATCTGAAGAAGGAAAAAGTTTTTTGTTCATATTCTTTGTTATGCGATATACGTTTTCGAATCATTTTATCGTGCTTGATTCGATGATGTCATCCGTTTTATTGTGAGTCTTATCGTTACGTCACAGATAACCTCTAACTTAAATATTTTTCAACTTTTAGTTTTAATAACTCGGGAGCCAGATAGCCTATGAATTTCGATTTTGCAGCCTTCGAAAAACAATTCAAAACTGAACGTTCATGATTACATTTATAATTTTTTTCATCACGATATCAAAGGGCCATTAGAAAAATATCCCCATTTGTCGATTTAGCGCAAACGAAAACAAAAACCTGTTAGAAACCATAATTTAAATGCAGTTTCACAATTTGGGAGGAATCATATACGTAATAAAGTTTAAAAATGGAAAATAGTTCCTGCAATTTTCCACATCTGAAAAAGGACAAAGTCTATTGTCCATATTTTTCGTTATGCGATATACGTTTTCGAATCAGTTCATCACGCTCGATTTAACGATAGCATCAGTTTTGTTGTGAGTCTACCCATTACTTCACAGATTAAGTTCAAACTTCAATAATTTTCAAGTTTCAGTCTTGATAACTCAGGAGGCCAATAACCTATTAGTCCAGTCGGCCTGCAATTTAAATTGGGAATTTCTCCACATCACTATTTTATGATTGATATTTATGTCTCTTGGCTCGCTGATCACGAATATGAGGGTAAAAAAATCGTAGATCCATGGCGTTTCGAGATATTGGCCATTTTTGACCCAAAAATGGCAGTTTTTCCGAATTTTCGTCGTTTTTGGCGATTTAAAGGAAAACAACACATTTTATCGACTAAACAGTGTTGCACTAAGTTATAGAGAAATGAAAAATGCGTCGAATGGCGATAAATAGAAGTCTCCAAATTATTTCATGAAACAATTTTCCCTCTAAGAATTTCATTTTCTGCTCAATGGTAGCAGTACTTTATGTGTACTTTCGAACAAATTTTGGTTATTTGTCTATCTTTTTTTTTGGCTCCAAAATTCCCCATCTTAGAAAAAATGGATTTTTCATTATAACTCCGTCAAAAATGGATCTTTTGACCCAAACCAAAATGCGAAATAAATAATTTAATGTTCTCTATAACATATCCAAAATCCAAGCACTTTGAATAGAAAATGAAGGAATGGGACCGTTTAAAAAAATCAAAGTCCCAGAAAAAAATTAATAATTTTTAGATTAGAATACTCGTATGAAAGTAAAATTTCACATGCGAATAGAAGACCGTTCTACAAGTATTTCAAGTCTATGTAGGTCTTTTTTGGAAGAGTAGAACTGGAGATATCTTTTGATGTAGGTTTGGGTTCACAGTGAGCCCAATTTTGACCCTAATCAAAAAATTCAAAAAAATTCTTCCAAAAGAGGCTTCTGGCTATCTAACCCTGAATCGTCGACCTCTCACATATTTTCAAAGAAATTATAGCGCGAGTTAAAAAAAACCGGAGCAAAAAAAAGTACAAACGCGTAAGGTAGATTTAAAAAAAAAATTCAAATTTTTGAATTTTAGGATACTGTTTTATCAAATGTAAATAATAAAAAACAATTCATGGATTCACTGGTAACTTCTTTAACAGAAAATGGTAATCAGATTTTTAGAGCTTTGTGTGATGCAAATGCGTTAATTGTAAACACGGCTAGAGATTCAAGTGAAAAAAATCTAAGAAAGGGAAAAGTGTATTGTCAATATTTTTCGTTATGCGATATACGTTTTCGAATCAGTTTATCTCGCTTGATTCAATGATGTCGTCCGTTTTATTGCGAGTCTAATCGTTACGTCACAGATTAACCCCTAACCCGATAGATAAGCTATGAACTACGTTTTTGCAGCCTTCGGAAGACGATTCAAAACTGAACGTTCATGATTACATTTATAATTTTTTTCATCATGATATCAAAGGGCCATTAGAAAAATATCCCCATTTCTCGATTTTGCGCAAACGAAAATGGAAACCTGTTAGAAACCATAATATAAATGCAGTTCTACAATTTGTAAGGAATCACAATATGTAATAAAGTTTGAAAATGAAAGATAATTTCGGTATTTTTCCACATCTGAAAAAGGAAAAATTTTCTTGTTCTTATTTTCCGCTATGCGATATTCGTTTTCGAATCAGGTTAACTCGCTCAATTCGATGATGTCATGCATTTTGTTGTGAGTCTAACCGTTACGTCACAGATTAACCTGAAACTTGAATATTTTCCAACTTTTAGTTTCAATAACTCGGGAGCCCGATGACCTATGAACTCCGTTTTTGCAGCCTTCGAAAAACAATTCAAAACTGAACGTTCATGATAACATTTATAATGATATCAATGGGCCATTGGAAAAATATCCTCATTTTTCGATTTTGGGCAAACCAAAATGGAAACCTGTCAGAAACCATAATATAAATGCAGTTCTACAATTTGTAAGGAATCACAATATGTGATAAAGTTTGAAAATGAAAGATAATTTTGGTAATTTTCCACATCTGAAGAAGGAAAAAGTTTTTTGTTCATATTCTTTGTTATGCGATATACGTTGTCGAAACAGTTTATCGTGCTTGATTCGATGATGTCATCCGTTTTATTGTGAGTCTTATCGTTACGTCACAGATAACCTCTAACTTAAATATTTTTCAACTTTTAGTTTTAATAACTCGGGAGCCAGATAGCCTATGAATTTCGATTTTGCAGCCTTCGAAAAACAATTCAAAACTGAACGTTCATGATTACATTTATAATTTTTTTCATCACGATATCAGAGGGCCATTAGAAAAATATCTCCATTTGTCGATTTAGCGCAAACGAAAATAAAAACCTGTTAGAAACCATAATATAAATGCAGTTTCACAATTTGGGAGGAATCATATACGTAATAAAGTTTAAAAATGGAAAATAGTTCCTGCATTTTCCACATCTGAAAAAGGACAAAGTCTATTGTCCATATTTTTCGTTATGCGATATACGTTTTCGAATCAGTTCATCACGCTCGATTTAATGATAGCATCAGTTTTGTTGTGAGTCTACCCATTACTTCACAGATTAACCTATTAGTCCAGTCGGCCTGCAATTTAAATTGGAAATTTCTCCACCTCACTATTTTATGATTGATATTTATGTCTTTTGGCTCGCTGATCACGAATATGAGGGTAAAAAAATCGTAGATCCATGGCGTTTCGAGATATTGGCCATTTTTGACCCAAAAATGGCAGTTTTTCCGAATTTTCGTCGTTTTTGGCGTGTTAAAGGAAAACAACACATTTTATCGACTAAACAGTGTTGCACAAAGTTATAGAGAAATGAAAAATGCGTCGAATGGCGATAAATAGAAGTCTCCAAATTATTTCATGAAACAATTTTCCCTCTAAGAATTTCATTTTCTGCTCAATGGTAGCAGTACTTTATGTGTACTTTCGAACAAATTTTGGTTATTTGTCTATCTTTTTATTGGCTCCAAAATTCCCCATCTTAGAAAAAATGGATTTTTCATTATAACTCCGTCAAAAATGGATCTTTTGACCCAAACCAAAATGCGAAATAAATAATTTCATGTTCTCTATAACATATCCAAAATCCAAGCCGTTTGAATAGAAAATGGAGGAATGGGACCGTTTAAAAAAATCAAAGTCCCAGAAAAAAATGAATAATTTTTAGGTTAGAATACTCGTATGAAATTAAAATTCCACATGCGAATAGAAGACCGTTCTACAAGTATTTCAAGTCTATGTAGGTCTTTTTTGGAAGAGTAGAACTGGAGATATTTTTTGATGTAGGTTTGGGTTCACAGTGAGCCCAATTTTGACCCTAATCAAAAAATTCAAAAAAATTCTTCGAAAAGAGGCTTCTGGCTATCTAACCCTAAATCGTCGACCTCTCACATATTTTCAAAGAAATTATAGCGCGAGTTAAAAAAAACCGGAGCAAAAAAAAGTACAAACGCGTAAGGCAGATTTCAAAAAAAAATTCAAATTTTTGAATTTTAGGATACTGTTTTATCAAATGTAAATAATGAAAAACAATTCATGGATTCACTGGTAACTTCTTTAACAGAAAATGGTAATCAGATTTTTAGGGCTTTGTGTGATGCAAATGCGTTAATTGTAAACACGAACACGGCTAGAGATTCAAGTGAAAAAAATCTAAACAAAAATATTCTTAATGTCCGAGGACACTGATGTTCTAGTTTCATTGACTCAATTAACAGATTTAAAAAATATAACAAAGCCCATTTATTTTCAAAAACCAGAGAAAACCGTTAAAGGTGAAACAAAACCAGCGGAATATTATCATCAAAATTCCTTTATTTATAGTCATATCAAACCTTTCATTTGTTTTTTACATGCTTTCAGTGGATGCGACACAACATCCGCTTGTCAATTTCTCACCAAACGACTTAAATCAATTTTATAAAACTGAGCCAGATGTTGAGAAATTATTGAGAACTGGTAGAAGTATTTTATATCAAATATATGCTCCTGAATCACAAAAAAAGTTATTGAAAACCTCGGCCACTTACGCTTTATTTCTTATAGAGATTTAAAAGTCTGCATGTGAACTAGAATGCTTGCCACCAATTGATGATGCAACCAAATTACACATTTTACGTGTTTATCATCAGTTTTGGATAGGCAATGATACCATTGACCAAACCAAATGGGATTGGAGAAATACAGGGATTGGTCTTGAGTCTATTCAAACATATAAAGAAGCTGCACCTAAAAATTTGCTAAAAATAATTTCATGTGGTTGCAAAGTCAGTTGCAGTGGCAAATATTCTTGTGAGAAAGTAGGTATACCATGCATAATTCTATGTAAACACTGCGAGGGTGAGGACTGTGCAAATAGCGCTGAACCGGAAGTTACATTATTAGATGATAATGAATTTGCAATAAATGAGGATGTCGATGATGATGATGATCGTAATGATAATGACAACAGTAACGTAATTCCTTCATCAGAAGGAAATGATGATGATCAAGAACCTGAAAGTGATTTTGAAAATGATAACGATAATATCAATAATGATCATAATCACATCAGCAACATGCTACGAAAATGATGAAGAAACTGAGGATATGACATCATCAGACTGTACTACGACTAATAATGAAGAAAGCGTTGCACCTTAAAAGCGTATGAGTATTATATAGTATGATGTTATAGGTTGTTAGTTTATTAATGATGAGAATTAATTTCATTAGGGAATAATCAGCACCCTGATAACAGTATTGTTACAATTCGTGATCATGATTGTTGGAATAATAATTCTACAAATAGTAACAGTACATGAGCCACCACTTCGGTATTCCACACAAGTCAACAATTCAAAGCAATTTGGCTGGTGTCTCAAAGCAGAAGCTGACCTATGTGATAGTAAAATACATAACATTCATTGTTTCACTGTATCACAATTCAGTAAATGGAGAAGAATTTAAAAGGAAGAGTGACAATTGTTTATTAGAATGAATAGTTCATGAATATTCGACTATTCAATTAAATGTTCGAATATTCGAATATAAAAATGACATAATCTCACAACCCTAGTTTCTTCTATTCATTAAAGAACTGCCAGATTTTATAAGGCGGTTTGAAAAATCTTATTTGAGAAGGATGTTTCAGCAGTGACAGAGGCAGAAAGCCTTGAGGAACTAATATTATTTATCTCAAATAATAAAATCTGTCATGTACAAATGTATTATTGATAACTCAAACTTTTTTTAAATAAGAGAGGAGCAATATCAGGCACGTAGCCAGCAAGGGGCAGAAGGGGCTGTTGCACCCCCCCCACCCCCCGAAATTTCTTATATATTATATTGAAATGTTATGTGTGTTAGTATGTACTGTACCATTTCTTCGAAGGACCAGTGTGAATTCGAGGGGTCACACAACCTTATTAAACTCACAATTTCAAAACGTTTTCCTTCAATCAATAATGATGTATATCTTATAATATCTGCCGAATAATATATAAATCAATAAAATATATAATAATCATAGTTAAAATTGAGTTCAATATTGTGAATAAGGGGCTGCCAAATATCCAGTTTTCCTTTTTTATTACTATATTACTTGTAACAGTACAGGGGTATTTTTACTCTACCGACGGTATAGATATAAACAAGTACCCACCACTTGTGGGTTCCTACGCATTTATTCTTCTGTACATATTCATCAATGTTAACAATTATCTGCATGACCACTTGACCAGTGCAAACCAATCCTCCTTTGGGATAACACATAGTAAATTTAACCTGTTTTTAATCTTATCTAATATAGTTAGTGTTAGCATCCAAAATTGACTTTTTATTTATACGAACTAAAAACATTTCCATGACAAAATCAGGAAATAAACATACTAGATAAAGATGTTTAAAATGTGAATGAAGAACTACCGACCGCTGGAAATTCCGGGGTTAAGACCCTAATAATAAAGCTTTGTCCCAAGTACATCAAAATAACAAAGCAATAAACATTTACTGCCACCAATCGGTTATTGTCATCATATTAGAATAATAACTACAACGACCAACACGGAGTTCTCAACGTCTTCAACATCCCGGCCCTTTTCAATGATTCATCTTCAAGAGCTCCACATAATATAAATTGAATTATTATAGTTCAGTATATTATATTGGTAGTACACAAATTTCAATTTTTCTTGTCAAAATCATAAGTTCACTTTATCGAAATGTCTAAACGTAAACCAAGTGTTTTAATCACCAGTTTCTTTTCAAAAAAGATAAAAACCGCGAATGTTGAAAATACAAATTTTTTGGAAAATAATCAAGATGCTGGCAGTTTTGTTCTTGAAAATGTGGCTAATGTGACTGCAAAACATGAGATCCAGAAAAGTGTTAATTTTAATGTTGAAACTTTCGATTTAGCTAAGTTTAAAAGACACGATCCGACATTTAAAGACGATGATTTGAAAGTTAAAATACTGAAATCTGAATTAGTTCCGGAGAGATCTTTTGTTTTTGAGAAAATAAATGGTCGCAAGTTTAGACGTGAATGGATGACCACATATAAATGGTTAGCTTATTCAAAATCAGAGAATGGTGTATTTTGTAAAGTGTGTTTTTTATTCGTCAATGATAATGATTGTGACAAAGGTGATCATGAAACATTCGGCAAATTAATTGATAGTTCTTTCGATTCGTGGAAAAATGCTACCGAGAAGTTCATGGCTCATTGTGATACTAATTATCACAAATTTAGTTTATCGGTTGCAGAGAATTTCACTCAAGTTTGCACAGTAGGAACTCGCGATGTTATGTCGGAGCTGAATTCAGCTTAGCAAACAGAAAAAAAAGACAATCGGGCTGCAATCAGACCAATCATCAAAACGATATTACTTACTGCAGAAAATGAGTTACCTCTCCGTGGCGATATTGATAGCGGTGCGCTGGATTCAGAAAATGTGCAGGTGAATATTGCGAGAATTTCGAGCTCTCGGAGCTAATTAATTGAACTCGTTTGCTCTTCTTTTATTAGGAAAAGGAAGGTAAATTCCGACGGCTGCTTCGTTTTCGAGTCGATGCTGTTCTTTCCCTTCTTGGCCCCAAAGTCTCTATCCGATGAAGCCAGTCCTATTTTTTACTTTCATGATTTGAAAGTCTTCATTCAATGACACTAGTATTATTCTTCACTTTCATTATCCCAAAGTCTCTATTCGATGAAGCCACTCCTATCCTTTATTTTCATGCTCTCAAAGTCCCTATTCGATAAACCCACTACTGTTCTTTACCTTCATGATCCCAAAGTCTTTACTCGATAAAACCACAGGGCACAACCTTATGTTCAACTCTGGTTACGCCTATGTACATATACATTTATTAATATGGGTGTTTTCTGCCCCCCCCCCCCCCCAAAAAAAACCTGACTACGTGCCTGAATATATAGTATATATAATAATGTCACTTATAATTAAATATATGTATTTTCCAAAATTTTCCTACCAAAAAAAATACAGAAATTGTTATTATTATAATTATTTTTCAATTCGTCAATAATAAAATTCATGTTTATTATGAGTTTATTGATTATTCTTAATTTTTTCAATTAAATAGTACCTTAAAAAAAACATTATCGTAAAAAAAAAGATATTATTTTATTATTATGAAAATTATTAATAATAAATCTCAAATTCATTATTACGTTGATAGTATTTCATTTTCTATCTAAAAAATACATTCAAAAATTTGAATTTTTGTTTGAAAACTACCTTAAGGACGCTCGGATTTCGAGCGCATTTGTATTTTGTTTGCTGCGGTTTTTTTTTTAACCCGCACTATAATTTGTTTAAAGATATGTGGGAGGTCGACGATTCAGGGTTAGATAGCCAGAAGTCTCTTCTTTGAGAATTTTTTTGATTTTTTCGACAAGGTCAAAATTGGGCTCATTGTGAACCCAAACCTACATCGAAAGATATCTCAAGTTTCACTCATCCAAGGATGATCTTCTATTCGCTTGTGAAATTTGAATATCATACGAGTATTCTAGCCTAAAAATTATTCATTTTTTCTGGCACCTTGATTTTTTAAAACAATCTCATTTCTCCATTTTTCATTCAAAATGCTTGGATCTTGAATATGTTATAGAGAACATCAAACTCTCCAGTTTCCTTCTTGATTTGAGTCAAAAGATCACTTTTTTTACGGAGTTTCAATGAAAAAAACATTTTTTCTAAGATGGCTGATTTTGGCGCCAAAAAAATATAAAAAAGAAAAAATTTGGTCGAAAGTACACATAAATACTACCATTGAACAGAAAATAAATGTCTTAGAAGGAAATTTGTATTACGAAATTCAATTTTTACATTACCGCAAAAAAAGAACAAAATGGGCCTTACATCAGGCTCCGGATAACTTAGAGATTTCTACTTATCGCCCCTCGACGCATTTTTCATTTTTCTACAACTTTGCTCATCACTGTATAGTCGATAAAATGTGTTGTTTCCCTTTAAATCGCCAAAAACGACGAAAACTCGGAAAAACGGCCATTTTTGGTTCAAAAATGACCAATATCTCGGAACGCCATGGATCTACGATTTTTTTACCCTCATATTCGTGATCAGCGAGCCAAAAGACATAAATATCTCTGACTCCCATATTGTGGAGTTTTATCAATAATATATCATGACTTACAGTATCAAAAGCTTTTGCAATGTCAAGGAATATTGCAGCACAATGATGTCCTTCATCAAGGTTTTTGTAGATTTCTTCCGTAAGTAATTTAATTGCATCTTCAGTACCCTTGTTTTCATGAAATCCGAATTGATTTGAAGATAATAAATAATTTTTTCCCAAAAACGATATAAGTTTATTCTTCATAATTTTTCTATTATTTTTGTAATATTTGATAAAACTGAAATGGGGCGATAATTATTTATATTCTCAATATTACCAGATTTGAAGATAGGGGTTATGATTGCTTTTTTTAGTTCTTGTGGGAAAATCCCAGTTGAGAAAATTAAATTAGAAATATGTTTTAGTGATGGAATGATATAATGTTTAACTTTTTGAATCAAGTTAGTTGATAGATTATCTGAACTGTAAGATGTATTTTTTTTAAAGAGTCGATTATAATTTCTATTTCATTTTCTATTGTAGGTGTAAAAAAATACTGAGATCGGAGGATTTAGTATTACGTTCGTATCTAATTTTTCTTGCTGTTAGAATAGTTTCCGCCATCTACTGTGTTAACAGTACTAAAATAGTTATTGAATGCATTACTAATTTTATTAGTTTCCTTTTTATCAATTCTGGTACCAGTACAGTCTATTATGTCTGTCTGTTGGTTATTTTTTTGATTATTATTTGTACTTCCTTTTATTATTTCCCAAGCCTTCCTGCTATCTTCATCCGTCTCTAGTATAACTGTTCTGAATTATTCAGCTCTAGTAGTTTTTATTAGGTGATTCAATGTATTTCTATATGTTAAAAATGTTTGTCTCATCTCAGAATTTTCTCGGAATTTGAGAGATAACTGTCTCAGTTTGTCTCTCTTTTTGATAGACGTTATAATATCTCTGGTTATCCAGTTCTTACGTTTCCTATCTTTGCTATTTTGAGTGATATATATATTTTTAATACATTCGGAGTAGATTTTATTGATTTTTTTAAGAAAGAGGTTTGTTGATAGTGCAGAAGAGTTTGACTGTAGAACATTATTCCAGCACTCATTTCTGATCAGTAGTTCGAATTTCATTGTATCAAGGATATTTGCGCTTGATTTATTATTAGGTATTCTATCTTTAGGGATATTTAGAGTAGAATGGATATTCAAAATTGTAGCATAATGCTATCAGAATTTCATTTTTCTGTCTGCATTGCGATAAATAATGTGGTAAGTTATTTACAAAATTCTGTTTATTATTCTGGTGATTACCATATATTGTAATCATTAATATTATGAAATTCTGGGTTTAGTTGCCATCTTTCAGTTAGAAGAATAATGAAGTCAAACTTTTTATCGCCGAAAGACTGTAACAAGATATTTAATTCATTGAAATGACATGCCAAGCTGGAAATGTTGAGATGAAACATAGATAATTCACTTTCTGAAAATAAATTCGAGTTTATCCGCTCAGTTGTTAATATATTTGTTCTAATATTTAGGTCATTATCCAAAACATTTGCATATTGGTTAATATAGACTGCCATTAGAGATAATAAAAATTACAGATGAGTTACGTTAAAGTTGAGTTAGATAATAGATAAATCTTCTACTTTTCTTATGTTATGAATTTTGCTTGACTCGGTCTTTCTAACAAATAGTTTAGAATTTTTGAACCATACGAATTCGAATTTTTTATTGTCCTCACACATGGTATTTTTAGCTTGATATAATAAATTCTTGTAATAAGGTGTGAGGTTTTCATCCACATATATTGGTTTCACGGCAGCTGTTTCATATATACAATTTAGAGTGGGTTTGTTCTTTTTCGCAGTTTTCAGGAATTCATTGCGTATCTTTTTATTATTAAATTCGATAATGATTTTTCAACATTTTTGTTGTAGTTCGGGCGAAATGCGTTGGTTATATCTGATTTTAACATATTCAGTTTTAATGATTTACCCAATTGTAATGATATATCAACTATATTTTCATGTTGTTTTCTTGGGATCCCATCCAATTGTACCTCATTCTGCTTCAAGAGTTGTTTTGTTTCTTCTGATTCCATTTTGAAGTCTTCAAATTCCTTAGCTATTTTGGTATACTTGAATTGTAGATCTATATGATCTTCCTTAATTTTTTTGTTCTCATCAAGTATAGTCTTCATAGTCTTGTTTAATTCATCGAATTGTGCACCGTAAAATTCGAGAGTTTCCTGAAAACTATTTAATGCACTTTTTATAGCTGCATTTTCTTCTTTCATTGTTTGTTTAATTAGTTGTACAATGTTAGATGCATCGGTGGATTCTCCTAATATTTCAGGTTCTTATTGTTGTTGTATTTTTTGTGATAAATCATCATTCTTATCAGGATTGGATTTACATGAGATGCAACGACAGATGTGTTTTGTTTCAGTGGTTTTCTTTCTCCATGCATTTTCTCGTACTTCAGCACACATGAAGTGTAATTTGGAATTACAGCCATTACAGGTCACTGAATCATTTTCTGTTGAGATTTCCTCGGAGCATTTGATACACTTTTTCATGGTGTTGAAAAATTTTCAATATTCACTAACTTTGAACCCCTAATAATGATAAACCGTTTGAGAGTTATATTATTTCACCTTACTCGCTACTCGCATACACGCTGATGATGTGTCATTTGCAGGAAGACTGGACTATATGTTTTCGCAGCCTTCGGAGAACTATTCAAACCTGAAAGTTGATAACATTAATTATTTTTTCCAATACTAAATCAAAGGGCCACATTAAAAATATCACCGGTTTTCGATTTCGCACAAACGAAAATATGAAACCATAAATAAAATGCGGTTCAAGAAATTGGAAAGATAATATTTAATAACGTTTCAAAATCAAAAATTATGCTTGTCAGCTTACAAATCCGAAAGAATAAAAATCCTATTTGCCATAGTTTTTATGAGTCATGCGTTTTTGAAATCTTGTATCTATTAACAATTTGAAGTAGAAAATAAATATGTGTCAGTGAATTTTTTATAATGTGATGATTCAAAGCTCAAATGCTAGGACATTAATTTTCCTCCGTTCCAGCGAATTTTGCACCTATTATAATAATATTATTATAATTCTGTTATTAGTACATGATCCAAAATAATATTGGTATGATCTATGATACTCTAAATGGTTGTCATCTTGTTCAGTGTTTGATTTAAATGCTAAGAATAATTTTGTTCACTCCAATATTCCTTCCTGGGACAAAATATAACAATCTTCACGTATTACATATTTTGAAAATTTTCAAAACTTTCGAAATGATCAGGAATGTTTAGTTCTAAGGACATATTCATCATTGATTTATTGAAATCAAAACAGGAGTCTAATTTGTGTTGTGATAACTTGAACCTACTAGAAGAAAGCTGGTGTCGTGAATACGAGAACAAAATTACTTCCAACAACAGGTTTGCCAAATGGAGAATTCGAATATTAGAATTTTTCAGGTGCGAAAATTATCAGAATTCTTCCCCATGCTAAGTAGAACATTGTGTAAAAATTTTCAAATCTTAGATCAATACTTCACGATATTAATAGATTTCCAGTTTTGATTGATAATTTATTGAATTTTTCAAATTTATGCCATTATTGAGAACATTATTAAGTTCAATCGAGAACGTGCAATCACTTAGATACCTACCATTGTTCGATAATTCAAGAAACTTTGTTATCTCTATAGAGAACAAATTAATCGATCACATCAGATTTTCGGGATATTCTAACCTGAAAGTGCTAATACACCGTTTTTCGCTATGATCGGGGTTAATCAATCAATCAAAGTGGAGGCGGACAAGTTCAAAACACTAACATCGCTTCAGTGGATCCATTGTGCGCGCCTTAATACAAGACTAAGTGCACCAGGTTCGGGGTCATTACATCGCGAACTTATTTTCCTTCACTAACCTTGTTCAGGCTTCTGAAAATACTACTTTTCCCCTTAAAAATTCATTTTTAGTTTTTCAGAAATGTCTCATTTCTATTAGCAACATTGTAAAGCAATCCAGAATATAGCTCTTATGCGATTTTAGGTTGGTAAAAAAAACCTGGCGACGAAGTAATTGTGAGAGGTTGGATTCATCGCACCAAAAATCTTTGAGTTTGGGAAAATAACGTCTGAACTCAGGATATTGAGTTTCTTTAAATGTCGGCCTGTGTTATTGAATCCGAAGCCTGGATGGTGTTAACTAATGACAGTTGACCTTTCAACCGTCATCAAACAATTCATAGCTCCACCTCAAAGCCGACCTATCATACCAAATAAGTTTAACATGTTGAAATAGCTCCTCCTACCAAGTTAACCTTTTGTACCCGACTCAGAAGTATCACATATATCTTTGACAGGAGCTAAATAACCTACCTAACAGGAACCAACTCGGATCAGGTGTGTGATGAATTTTATTTCTAGCGGCAGGGCTTTCACGTCAAAAATTGTGCGTATAGCCGCCAAACTGCGCCGCCACCATCACACACTAAAACGTACAGTGTTGCAGACCATCAAGCAACATTTTGCGGATGGGATTCGAGTCCTGGGCGCGGTAAGGAAAAATTTGGCCAAACGGGTTAGACGCATCAGGGAGAATTCCTTGTTTCGGGATAGCCCGTCTCGGCTTTTTGAATCTCCAGCGCCCACAATTTCTGTTCCTCGATTGTCGAGAAGGTTGAGCAGTTCTGGAAAGGAGTGTACGAGTCACCGCGTCCAATTCACTTAAACACTACAGCCCTACCACACTTCGAAATGTTTTGCGCTGAACGTCAACTTCCGCAGACGTGTGCGAGGCAGTCAGCGAGGATGAGGTTTGGCAAGCTCTTGTCGGTACCAAAAACTTTGGCTGCATCCGGCCCTGACGGTATTAATATATGGTGGTGGAAGAAATTTCCTTCCACTCACCACCGTCTGGCCAGAGACTTTGACTCTCAGCTATGCTGTCGAGGGGTACACTGTGCTACTTCCGAAGAATGGAAACTCGTCTGATCCCAAGAACTACCGGCCGATCACTTGTCTCAACACCTGCTACAAGCTATTCACACGTTTCTTGTATGCTAGCTTGTTGAGATCGATCGATCCTGTAATTAATGACATGTGCGAGCAGCGTGAGCCAAAGAAAGACTACCGGCATTAGATTCAACATCACATGAGCCATTCTTATACTTGCTCCAATGCCTTGCGGTACCAACCCCACTAGTGAGATGCATAGAACATCTATTGCCACTTAAGAAGACTCGTTTTGCCATCACATCAGGCCCTCGACGAGTCTTGACAAAAGGAGGAGACTCCCTGAGTTTTCTCTTGTTCAATATCTCACTGCTGCCGCTCTCCATTGCTTTAAGATGAATCATTACTCTGGACCACAGAACGACCGGAGACATCAGATCACCCATTTATTCTACATAGATGATTTGAAATTTTATGCCTCTGGGGAGAAAAACCTCCATCAAGCTCTCAACGTGGTTCAGGAATATACACGAGCCATAGGCATGGAATTGGGATTGGACAAATGGGCAGTGTTTCATTTGAGGAGAGGACGATCTCCGGAAGTAAAAGAGAATATGCAGCTTGCCGACGGGAGCATCTTCAAACACCTAGATGCTGGAGAAACCTATCGATACCTGGGAATTGAACAGCGTCCTAATTATGGCGCTCCCCAGGTAAGGGTGGCTCTCCGCGGCAAGTATAGAAACCTTGTTTGAAAGATTTGATTCTCCGAACTTCCTAGTGAGAACAAGGCATCTGCAAACAAATATCCTAGCCGTTCCAGTCCTGCTCCACTCTTTTGGAGTGGTGAAATGGACAGTCGCTGAGCTGCATAGACTCAACAGAGACACCCGGACAATTATGCATATCCATCACAGTTTGCATCCTAGGTCGTCCGTTTCCCGGATTTATCTCCCCCGTCACCGAGCAGGTAGGGGAATCCTCAGTCTGGAAAGTCTGCATCGAAGTCTGGCTTTGAGTATAGCTTGTAAAGTTCTTAAGAGTTCGGACCCCCTCCTGTGCCTTGTTAAAAGTCACGAATTGGCCGGAGTGGGCGCATTTATCGTTTAGGCAGCACAAAAAGCTTCGGAAGAGCTTGATCTCGAATTTCTGATCAGTCGAGAAGGCAGACTAGATGGAAACCTCGAGTTGCAACCTCCTCGCCTGAAAGCCCAGATGAATGCCGCAGAGCGAGATCTTATGCTCAGGCGGCATGTTGACAAGCCGATACACGATGTTTTCTATCGAAAAATCGAATCGCTCGGCTTGTCAACCAGGCTGACCCTCGGCTACTTAAGGTCAGTCGGGCTTACATTCTAGACTGAAGGATTCACCGCAGCTTTCCAAGATGGCGTAATTAACATCTTGGTATATCGCCGCAACGTGATGGATGTACAGGTACCTGATGTCAGCTGCAGGGCCTGTCGAAAGGCGCCTGAGACGCTTCTCCACTTACTGTCAGCATGTCTGGCAAAAGCGGCCTCGGCGTATATCCAAGGCCATAATGCGGCCCTACGGGTGCCCATATAAGGCACTCGTACGGAATAGACCGAGAGCCGGTT
This sequence comes from Endomychus coccineus, assembly GCA_958510875.1. Classification (NCBI taxonomy): domain Eukaryota; kingdom Metazoa; phylum Arthropoda; class Insecta; order Coleoptera; family Endomychidae; genus Endomychus; species Endomychus coccineus. The sequence continues at coordinate 110,746,332 of OY294069.1, forward strand.
CTGCCTCACATGCCAGGAGATATTGAGTCCGTTGTCGGAAACGAAAAATGCCAGATCTTCTGGAATTATCCGTTTCCGACCGTCAGGTCCATACAAGCAAATAGGCCTAACGTTGTCCTCCTCGATAAACTAATCAAGACTATGTATGTCATCGAATTCTCCGCTCCGGAAGAGAAGAACATAGTCTTGAAAGAGGAGGAAAAATGGACAAAATATCAAGAGCTCCTGTTCGAGTTCCGCACGCTATACCCAGGCCACAAGGTGATATTAGTTGTTCTGATCATCGGTGTTTTCGGTCTTCGCTGCGTTCGTACTTGAAGATGATTCCAGCCTGTGAGAACTCGGCGCAGATCTTGATAGACCGGATGCAGAAGGCAATCATTCTGGGTTCAATGAAAATACTTAGGGCACACGATTTAGGAACCTGAAGCTACTTACCGACGGTAGGTGTTAGAAAACTTATCTTTAGATAGTTTTCTTTCTTTACGTCAAACTATTCTGTATAGATATACGAATTGAAAACTATTGACGTGCTACTTTTATTTTTATTGACAATCACATCATTTATTAATATATATGACATCCATAGTCAAAGTATACTTTGACTATGTATGACATCTACCATGACAACACATAATCAAAATTGAATAATAAAGCACATGGTGATATACAACATACTCCCACCTTGTGTCACTGGAACCCAAATCTGTGACACAACTAATTTTTGTATCTTAATGGAACTTTCACCCTCCTTCCATATCTCGTATGTACTACCGGCTCAGTGATTTCACCATCATTTCAGAAACATTCTTTTGTTTCTTTCTTTACAACTTTCTTCGAAAGATCTTGCAAACTTCCGCTCTCTAACATTAACGATCGCTGGACTGGTCGTAACAGCTCATCAGACGCAGTCTTTAACCTTACAATTCTAATTTTTCCATCACGTCCAGGTATCGGTTCGACAATTCGACCCATAGGCCATTCCAATTTTTCTTATTGTAATCCGATGCGAGAACAACATCTCCTACTTTTACAGTGTCATTAGACTTCATCGAAAATAATGTTAGTTGGCCTAAATATTCAGACTTAAATCGTTTGTTCAAATCTCCTCTTAATTTCAAACGATATCGGTAGTGTTTAAATCTTTGGCTTCAACTGAATCAATGGCTACTCCAACTCCTTTAATGTCTTGTAGAAACATCGCCGGTGTGAGGTCTTCAGACATGTAGGTTAATGGTCGAGCATTCAATACTGCTTCACAGTCACAAAGCAGTTCTTCAAAATTGAGGCAAGTTTTCCCAAGAATGTTACGTAGTACATCTTTCATGAGTCTTATGAGACGCTCCCACCAACCACCCCATTATCCCGCTGTTGAAGGATCGAACCGTCAGTCGATTTGTTGTATGGTAGAACAACCTTAAACTACTTCTGTTCAATCCAAATTGCGGAAAGCATTTTCTGATCTCATGAAGTTCGTGCTGCAATCTGTGTATATGATTGGAGTTCTTCCCCTATGAGCGATAAATCTTCTTAGGGTCTGTAAAAATCCGTTACTTGAGGTCACTTCAAGGTGTACTGCTCTGTACACTGCACAAGTGTAAAGGACTATCCAAACCTTCTCGTTAGTTTTCAAGTATAATGGACCTGCCATATCTATGTCAAGGACTTCAAAAACTGCCGCGTCACGGACTCTAGTTTCTGGTAAACATATCGCAGGTGTATCTAGTAGTTTACCTCTGAATCTCCTGCAAGTAGTGCATCGGCTTATTACAGATCTCACGGTGCATCTACATTTCAGAATTCAATAGTTTTCTCTCAGAATTCGCATCAATGACTGAATACCGACGTGGCCATTCCTAATATGTTCCTCGCAAATCAAGCGTCTAACAACTTCGTGGTTTGATGGCAAAACATATGGCATACAAAATTCTACTCCATCATTTCTATCAGAAATTTTAGTGCGTAACCTTATCAATCCTTCTTCATCATTAAACGGACACAATGATGATAACTTCGAATCTTCTATTCATTCAAAACTTTCTTGTTGTATCAAACGAATAACTGATTTTCTTGCACCTTTCAGTTCTTCATCAGTCAAAATTCCATAATGATTACCATCTCGCCTTATAATAATCGTTATAAATCTCTTGATCCATCTAACAAGATTAACAATTTTGCTGAACTTCGAAAAATACCGATAGTACCATGTACATTCTTTGGTCACAGAGAAGGAAGAGACCACCGTTTTTCGTTTTTCTTTGTTTATTTCTTCTTCATCATAGTCAAAATTTTGACTCGGCCATTTTGAAACCGGATCATACAGCCACTCAGGACCCTCGCACCATCTTCCATCAGCTAATGTTTTGGGTGAACTACCTCTCGATGGAAGATCTGCTGGATTCATGTCACCAGAAACGTGATACCAATCTTTGAGGCTTCGAAAAACATCTAATTTCTTCTACTCGATTCCAGATAAAGGGTTTCCACTGATCTTCTCTCTTAATCCACGACAGTACTGTTGAAGAATCTGACCAACAGTAGACTTGTATTTGCGGTTCATAGTTTTCTTCGAAATTTTGAAACATCCTAACGCCAATTGTCGCAGCCAAAAGCTCAAGTCGAGGGATTGTTAACTTCTTGATAGGAGCCACTCTGGATTTTGCCACGTGGTATTTTGATGGTTATCAAATAGGGTGATTCTTGTAACTTCTTCAGAAAATCATCTCGAACGTCACCATCGATTTTATCATCCCAACTCAAATTCATAGACCATGTCTTCTGAAGTAGTAACTTTGGGAACAATGATACTGGACAGGAAAAACCAATAAGATCAAAAAGTTTATGTGCTACAGACAAAATGGTTCTTTTGGTTACATTGTTCGTGTTTACTTTGTCAAACCATTCTGAAGAAAGTTCTAATGTATCCAACCCACGATTCCATATAAATCCCAAGACATTACTTTTTACTTCTCCTTCTAGTTTTCTTGTTGAAGAATGCTCCCACCCTCTCAACTCAAACTTTCCATCAGCCAGAATTGTTTTTGACTGTTCTATAAATTGGTGAAGAGCTTCATCTTTCACACTTGCTACAACGTTTTCCACGTAAAAACACTTCATCAGTTTGTAAATGACTTCTGAAGAGGAATTACTTTCTCCACAAATTGATTTTTCTATAGTTTTTTTCAGATGGTATTCTATAACAGCTCCCAACAAAAAAGGACTTTATGTTACACTTAATACCACACGTGCTTGTCTGACCAAACTGAGTTGACTTTTCAATAGATCCGCTATGAGGTAAGCATTTTATGACACCTTCTACCAGCCAATCGTTAAAGACCTCATCATAAACATCGTAAAAATTGTCTTTCTTTAACTTTTTTGTAGTTTTTAAAAGTCTTTTATATGACCAATCAAAATTTGAAGGTAAGGGAGGATGACATTCAATCCAAGGCATGTTCACTTCATATCGCTTATCATATTTCTGTTCAACAGTACTGAAAAATGTTCCATAATTACTTGCTCTTGTTCTTGTGAAGACTTCATCCTTTTAGGATCTTCAATACCAAGCCCATCCAAACTCCAGAGGTTAGATATAGCAACATCTTTTGAAAACATCGAGGATATAATCGTGGACGATGTATGACGATCAATATTTTTTCTTTTCCCATAAGCGTCCACCCCAATAACGTGTGAACTGCTACCAAACCACATTTCAGATCATGTTTTCGTCCAGAATATAACTTACCAGCTATATCAGCTCCAACTAACACACCTATGGGCCCATCTGTTTTATCTGTGATTTCAATGCCCATGAGTTTCAATTCATCTTCTAACCAAGGTAGTTTTCTCACAAAACTAGCTTTGCTACAGATCAATGGCTGGTCCAAAACTTCAAAGTTACAGCTGTAGTCTTCAGTACGACTATAGAGTCGAATTTTATAACACGTATGTTTCACTGTTTCACTTTGTGTTCCTCCAAAAAGCGAATGTACCAGCTCTTCTTTTCGAATCGGAATATAACCTATCTCTTCGGCAATCCTTTTAGTAGCATAAGACTTATGGGAACCAGTATCAATCAAAAGTCTCACTTGCTTCGATTGATTTTCGCCTTTAAGTTTAACTACCATAGATTGTAGAAAAACTTAAGTATATGTATAGTTGGTCAGATTCTGTTCATCTTTCTCTGTTTTATGACTATCTGACTTGACTTCGTTTGTATTAGACGCCTTCAAAACTTGTTTATAACACATAAGGGTACAATTTTTTCCTCGACAATTATCACAATTTTCCCTTAAACGACATCGCCGTGCTATATGACCAAATCTAGTACACAAATGACAGCATGCAGACTTTGACAACTTCTGCTTCTTCTCCGCAAAATTCAATTTCAAAGCTTGTTTGCACTGATAGGAGGAATGCGTTCCTTAACAAAAAACACATCGGGGAACACCTTCATTGAACAGTTCAGAAACGGTGGGCACGTTACTTGTATTGTTAATTGTATTTCTATCTTCTTGCTTCTTCTTGTCCTTAAAACTGCTCATAGCTAAAGAAATCCTATCTTCGTTCATCACTTCTTGTTCAAGGAAATCCATCAGAGCGTCAAGATGTTTCTTCAAACTTGATTCAATTGGAAAAAATCGACTTCTGTGCCAAGATTTTATCAAATCTTCTCTTGCTCTAGAACCTGGTATGGTGGCCTGTATGAGATACTGAAGCTTGTCTCCCTCCTCTATATCAGAATCTTCATCAATCCTACTGAACTGATTCCAGAACCCGAGCCATCCCTTCAAATCTCCTCCATATTGGGGTAATTCTAGTTCGGGTATCTTCAGTTTACCTTTCTAGTCTGATTTCTTTGAGACTTCTTTTGACACACCAAATTTTCACAACGAAACTTTAATTTGTGGTACTAGGAACTCAAATTATCCATAACTTCAACTTCAGCATTCATACTGTCTTCACAGTCATCTGAATCCAACATCAAATAAAAAAAAAGTTGATTCAGTTCAGCTATCTGAAGCATTTTTTCGTACGTGTTCATGGATAAATCGTCTTCAATCTTACTACATATCTTCTTAAAAGCAGTCCGGTGTAGATCTAGGGCTCTCTTCGTTTTGTCCATACTTAAAACAGAGTGTCCTGTCACGGTCACCAAATGTTGGGAAACTTATCTTTAGATAGTTTTCTTTCTTTACGTCAAACTATTCTGTATAGATATACGAATTGAAAACTATTGACGTGCTACTTTTATTTTTATTGAAAATCACATCATTTATTAATATATATGACATCTACCATGACAACACACAATCAACATTGAATAATAAAGCACAGTGATATACAACAGTGGGGAGGAGTAGCTTCGGTTTTTCTGGCAGGACTGCTGCGATGTCGATGAAGCTCGCAGCAGCCCCAATCCGGTTTTAATTTTTATATATTTATGTTTTTTTGGTATGTTGGTACTTAGATAGACTGAAAATGAAATATAAATTCTTTTCGATAATAGACTATTATCGGAATGTCTTATCAGTTAACAGGTTCGGTGCTGCGTTATTGTAGAAACATCATATGGAGTCTAGACATGGGGGCAGATGGTTGGAATCACAGAACTGGGTACGAAATGTAATGTATGGTTTTAATATTCACTACATGGTACTTTCTAATTCTAACTTGGACTCCATCAAAACTGATTAGACTTAATACACTGAATGAACTCCATCAACTTGATCAATTTCTTCAGTTAATCCTTAGTGTCATCTAATAAACTTGAATATCTATTCTCAAGGGAGAAGACTTAATCCTCTCCTAATAGTTAAGCAAAGGTTGACCTACGTGCTGGCATTGACATTCATGTTATGCACCTACGGTCAGAACCTTGTCAATTCATTATTTATTATGCTATGTAATATAATAACAAATATGTTGTATGGCGAGCCATGCCAGACCCTTTCTTTAAGGGAAGGCGTATTTTATTGGAACGGGAATGGGAAATTCAAGGATGGAATGGTAATTGATGGAAATAGATAAGAAATCGGCATTGGAAATGGAAGTAAAGAGTGGAAAACAGAATGTGAATTGGAAATAGACATTGAATTGGAAAGGGAAATGAATACAAGTAAGTCTATGTTTGAATTTTATATGGACTATGTTTAGGCGCTCTGGCGCAATATGTTATTTATTTGAAAGTTCCCGCGAAGAAGTGGGGAGAACAAGCCTAAGGCAGTACCTCAAGAGAGCTCATGCATGTAACACTGTATTTTGATAAGCGCATTTTTTCATGTAAAATAAGCTATCAAGGTTTCAAAGACTTTATAAGCCATACAGTCCACAAATATCTACAATCATAACTGACTATGTGCTGCAATATGAGAAAAACAAGCAACCAAAGAAAAGAAGCCAGCCCAGGCAGTTTCACCTTCCCGCATCAACATTGTGTTCGTGGAAATTTGTGTGTCTTATGTACAATTGCTTAGGAAAATGTAGGACAATGCAGTGCAGAGAAGCGCGCAAATACGCGCATCTGTATAGGTATATGATATGTTCATAAGGATAAGAAATTTTTTGTAGAAAATATTTAGGATTGGTAGATTCAGCATAAATTAGAAAGAATTGATAAAAAAGTTCAGATTCAAGACATAAAATACCAGTTAAGAAGCATTAATAATGATAAAGGTTAGATCCACGAAAGGGTGAATAACAGGATATCCCAGAGTAGATACATTTATGAATGTAGAGCACTTGAAGTGTCGAGAGCAATTCTCTCTCTCTAAAATATAGGAATGATATGATTATCAGATACGAAGTAATTCTTGTTTGTATTTATATCCATTCACAATGATTGTTGTTTGGAAATGCGTACGGAAACATAATGGCCAAACATTCTTTACTTGATGCTAATAATTATCGCTTTTACCCAACCATCAAATTTTTTTATTTCATACTACTAAAGGTTAGACTAAAAATCAAGAGAAAATGTGTTATTCACAATTCAAATATATATGACTAGGATACTAAATTTTATTTCAGAATAAGAAGAACAATTATATTAGGTTAATAACATTATAGGGAATAATCTACTTTGATAGGCAATAAATATATCGCAAGCTGTAAATTCAAATAGAATAAAATTACGTACTAAACATATTACGCTGATGTTATGTTTATGATTTTCGTTCAATAAACATCATTGCAGACTAACGAATAAACAATTTCAGTAGTACGAAGTGACTAAGAAGATGGATCACCAGGAGGTTACCACAGGCTATTGAAATTTCGCACGAAACGTATCCACTCTATATTAAAGTCGAAAACAGGTTTGACAAAGACATAATAGAGGCTACAGAGATGAATTGTGACATACGTAAGTCTGCAGCTTTGGTCCGCATATGACTCAGGTACACTTTGGAAAATTCTGAAAACAGTAATATGAGTTACAAAATATTTTATAAGGAATACAGATATTGCGAAAGGCTGATCTGGAAGATATGTAGCTAAATATCGGTCGACGTTCACTTAGGTAGATGGTTGAGATCATTAGCAGTAACACGTATCAGATGAATTATTGTAGAATCAATGGGATTCACAAAGTAATGATTGAGCCAGATAGGCGAATAAAGCAAGTTGGAAGAGATATGGAAGAGAAAGAATTTAAGAAGATTAGATTGAATTACGGAATGACAGAACAATTGATTTTTTTGTCAAAGGCATAATAGTAGAAGTAATAGTGAAAATAACAGAGACAATAAAAAAATATCGAATACAACTACAGCAAGCAGGTCAAAAATTATTATCAACGAAATAAAGATTCCGCAATTTCCAAAGAATCAACAATAAATTATCATTCATTATAATTTTTTGAACAAATAGAATCAGTCATAACATGAATCAGTAATGTGTTCAATGTAAAGGAAATTCGAGCAATAGGAAAAGAAACGTAGGCCATCGGCTCACATTTTATTCTACCCTTTCGGGGAAGGTGTAATGGAATAATAGAGATTATTTCATTAGATTCCATATATTTAATAATTCTATCATTTACTCTAGTTTCTTAAATCGGTACCGTGACCTAGGTACGCTACCGATATAGAGAATAGAAATGTTGCTATAATAAATACGCAACATAAACATTAGTTCAGCAAGGTGAGGAGTCAATGTCAACCTTCGTATGAAGACAAAGCTTCTTGTAATATAATGAGGTATTCAGAGTATGACTGGAGACCATGCCAATATACTGTGTAAATCCACGATTGTTAATACTGCTAGTTATCAATCACCGAGATATCCCTACACTACGGATTAGCTACGGACCCAAAGAACCTGAACACCACATGGAGATCTCTGCAAAACAATACTAAGAATCTGAACACCACACAAGTAATAAATCTAATGGTGAATAATTTCAAAACAATACATTTGAAGAAGATAGGCCGCGATCAAAACCTTTATTTAATCACTTTTTACAACCTCCTGTGGAAATGCATTGCTATACATTTTTTCTGGTAAATCCTTGACTTTTCGAAAAAAACTTGAGGAGATCAAAAAGTTAGACATGTTCTTCAAAATGAACGTGTCAAAAACAGTTCTATGAAAAATTGTCTTAGGGGTTGATTTATATCAATCATTTCAGGGTTGGAAAAATTGGAAAAATGTAGTTTCATTGACTGATAATGTTCACCAAGTTTCGTTTAGCTTTAGCTTAATATACAGGGAAGATGAAATGAAAACAATTGTTCTCGAATTTTTTGGAGGGGCGTACCTTTTCAGGGGAGGGTTTTTTAAAAAAAATCATATTAAAGACTCTTAATTTTCATCAGAGAATTACCCCATACATTTTTTTGGTGTTATTTAGATACATCCATGGTCGCAGAGCAACTATTACTGGTTGTAAGAACGGAAAAGGAATCATCATTTCATGCAATGTATTACACTCAGCTCCAGTGTCAATTTTGGAATCAGATGATTGACCAGACAATGAAAGTGGTACATACCAAGCTGTAAAAGCGGATCCGGTTATTTGTTTTTTCACAATACATATATTTAATAGCGGCAGCGCATCAGTCTCTGTGATCTTCACTTCAGACATATTTCTTTTCTCCTGAGCATACAATCGTTTTCTACACTTCTTTGTAAAATCTTCAAGCTTATGACAGTAAGCACATTTTTTTATCACGTGTAGATATAATTCAAATTGCCTTGGTTGTTCAATGAAAGTGGCGGACGACCTTTGATGGCTTGATTGCTCAACGATAAGACGGACGTTAATTTTTAGTCAAACTTAATTTATCAACAGAATTCTCATTTAAATTCACAGTATCTCGATCTATCATCTGAACTTCCCTCTTTGATCATTCCCACTGTTCAATATCATTGTTTATTTCAAAATTGCAATGCAATGGATGTGGTATACAAAAACTTAAAGTTCTATGTTGTCAAACCACATGAAAGTTGACAATCAACAATTCCATAAAAGTAGGCTAGTATAAAAATTGAATGTCATTATAGCATCATAAACAATTATTACAGAAGCTATTCTTACTTACCACGAAAGGTATCAACCATACAGTCCACGTAACATTTGGTCCTGCGACCCAGATAAAGATAACATCAAGTTATCTTCAATTTGTCCAGCAATAATACAAACCAATTTACAGAAGTTCAAAAAGTATCAGTGCAGCATATCGAACAACGGGAGCTACACCGGCCTAGACGAAACTTTACAGGGTATCTTCAAATAAATACCAAGAAATACAAATCGACACGTGAGTTTTACCTTATCCAATTCCTTTACCTTCTTGATATTTCATTTGTACAAGGTAACTTCGTTTGCTTCAATCAGTGCATTATTCAACATCATTTATTTTTAACGAACATGGATATTTCGATTCGAAAAAGAGCTTCAATAAAAGCTAGGCGAAAAGTTTTCAAAAAATATATTGAAACTATCGATTCTGAACAACTGAACGATGTTCAAATTTTCGAATTGCGAAGTACACTTACGAAAGTAGAATACATATTAGATGATTTCGAAAAGATACAGTTAGAAATTGAACTAGAAATTAATTCGGAAGATAATATAACTGAACGAGAGGAATTTGAAAAAAATTATTATTCATTAATTTCCATTGGAAAATCATTGTTAAAAAACAGTGATGGAATTGATACTAATTCACTTGCGAGTAATACTGCTTCCACAGTAGATAATCCTTTCAATTTCCATCAAGTCAATAATATTAGATTACCGACAATTAATTTACCCAAATTCGAAGGCAATTTTGATTCATGGTTAGAATTCCGAGAGACTTTTGAATCTTTAATCCATACTAATATTTCAATAAACAATCCAAAGATATCATTATTTAAGGGCTACTTTGGCATGCAATGCTCCTCAGGTAATAAAGGCCATATATTTTTTTAATTCTAACTATATAGTGGCATGGGGCACCTTATGCAATCGTTATAACAACACAAGGTTATTAGCATACAACCATAGTAAGGCTATTTTCAACATTCAACCATTGAATAAAGAAACTAGTATGCAAATCAGAAAAATGTATGATACTGTTTTGAAACATCTTAGAACATTTCAAAATTTAAAACAACCCGTTGAACATTGGGATACATTAATAATATATATTATGAGTACAAAGTTAGATATTGTTTATGCTCGTGAGTGTGAGCAACAGAAAGCTCAAGACGATATGCCATCTTTACAGGATTTAATTCTTTTTTGAAAAATAGAGCTGATTTGTTGGAAACATTAGAAATGAATAATACAAGCAAAAGAGTTGTGTATGAGAAAAATATTAAAGCATTCGTTTCAAACCGTATTGAATGTCCAGTTTGCAAAAAGTCTCATTACATACAAAATGTGATATCTTCTTGTATTTAACTTCAACAGAACGGTTAGAAAAGGTTGGAGGTTTGAAACTTTGTCCTAATTGTCTCCACAAAGGACATAGAGACTGTAGATTCGGAAATTGCAAAAAATGTAACTCCAAACATAATACTTTAATACATGTGGATCCACATTGTGGATGAAATTCAAATATTTTAACAAAATGTAAAGTTGCGTTCACCAAGGAACAATTTTGTATCAACCGTAGAATGTTTGGTCATTCCCATTGTAACAAGTAATCTTCCAAATTTCAATATTAAAAGTGTAAAAGCTCTCAAAACACCAAAGGGAATAAATAACATTGGATGACCCAACGTTTCACAAATCTGGAAAAATTGAAGTCTTACTTGACGCATATTGTTTCTAGTCAATAATTGGTAATGAACAAATTAAATTGAGGGATGGTTTAACAATTCTGCAAAAAACTCAATTCAGGTGGACCATGGTTGGCCCACTTGGTTCTTCAATGTTACCGATGTGCAAGATCAATTTGCTCTATTTTGGGAGCTAGAGGGATGTTTTAAACAAAAAGCAATATCTTCTGAAGAGAAGGAAACAGAAAAACATTTCATAGCTAACACCAAACGAGATGTTAATGGTCGTTTTATTATATCGATTTCATTTAAGCAATCTATAGACAAATTGGGAGATTCAGAATCTCAAGTTCGTAAAAGGTTCTTCATGTTGGAACGGAAATTTACTGAGAACATTGATCTAAAGATGCAATATATAAAATTTATGTCTGAGTATGAACACTTTGGTCACATGACGAAGATAAATACGGAAACGTTGCAAGCAAACTTATCTTACCTCATCATGGAGTTATTAAAGAACAAAGTTCTACCACTAAGTTGAGAGTTGTATTTGATGCATCTTCACCTACATCAACTGAATATTGTCTTAACGATTTGCAAATGGTAGGTCCTACGGTTAGGCAAGATTTGGTTTCGATTATTCTTCGTTTCAGAAAACATACTTATGTCGTGACGGCCGACATCGAGAAAATGCATCGACAGGCCTACATAGCAACAAAACAAAGATCATTACAAGCGATATTTTGGACTAATTCCAATGAACCACTGAATTCTCACTGTTTAGATACAGTGACATATGGCACTTCATCAGCGATTTCTTGGCTATTAGAATGCCTAAATTAGAATTATGTGGCGCACTCATTTTAGCTAGACTTGTCAACAAAGTTCAAAGTGCTTTGAATATGGAAATTGATAAGGTAGTATTATGGTCAGATTCCACAATTGTCTTAGGCTGGCTCAATATCTTACCAAGTTCACTAAAAATATTTGTAGAAAATCGGGTTGCCGAGATCCAAGAATAACCAACAACATTCTGTTCAAGACATGTATCTACCAAACACAATCCCGCTGAAATTACATCGCGCCGTATTAAACCTAGGTTGCTTAAGAACACTATTATGTGATGGAGCGGCCCGGCCCCACTTGGGTACAATTTTCGGTATCTCAATCAATCATCAAATCTGTTGATTTGCCAGATCTACGTAGTCAAATACAATCTCTGGCTTCAATTCAAAATGAAAAATTATTTCCATTCGAGAGGTATTCTAATCAAAACAGGCTTGAAAGAATTATTTCGTATTGTTTCCGTTTAGGAAACTTCGGTTCACTCCAGACAGGAGACATTTGTTCTGCAAAAAAGTTTCTCATCAAAGTTGCACAGCGTGAATCGTTTAGAGACGAGCGCAAAAAACTATTACAAAACAAGCAGTTGGCTCCGAAGGATAAACTTTTTGGACTGAATCCGTTTATCTGTAAAGATGATCTCATTCGTGTTGGTGGTCGTCTCAGCGATTCGGCATACAGTTTTGATAAGAAACACCCTATTCTTCCATGCGGAAAGCACTATTTGACGAAACTTATATTCAAACAAGGACATATCAGATTACTTCATGCTGATCCTCAATTATTATTATCCTCCATACGTGTAATATATTGGCCTATTGGAGGTAGAAACCTCGCCCGACGTATAATATACGATTGCTTAACGTGTTTCCATTCTGTTCCAAGAAAGAGTTATTAGTCCAGTTATGGGTAACTTGCTCTATAAGCGTTTGATGCTATCATGTCTATTAAGTACTACAGGCGTAGATTATGTAAGGCCCATTATGATTAAAGATCGCAAAGGTCGAGGTTACAAAACCTATAAGTCTTACATATGTATTTTCGTCTGTTTTGTAACCAAAGCCATACATTTGGAATTGATTACAGATTTGACAAAAGATTCATTTTTACTTATGTTAGAAAGGTTCATGCCCAAAGAGGGAAACCAGCTCATGTATATTCAGATAATGGTCTGAATTTCATAGGAGCTAACTCAAAAGTAAAGCATTCAGGAAAATTTCTCAAAGAATATGATAACAATCTTTCCGAATCAATTTCTATCGAAATGATACGGTGGCACTTCATACCTGCCCATTCTCCATTTTTCTGATGCCTATGGGAGGCAGGTGTGAAGAGCACCAAATTCCATTTAAAACGAGTAATGCGCAATGAACTTCTAACCAGTGGCGGCTCATGAACTTTTTGAGAGGAGGCTGGACATAAAACGTTTTTGTAAAAATATACTATATTCAGTCAATTAATTTAACCTTTGCGCAGCGACCATACCAGCTACTTCAGTGACAAAATTAATTGTTACCCAGCAAGAACCAACGTGGAGGTATAGAGTTTCTCTTACCAAACACTTTTTTTTCGTTCGTTATTTGTTTTTTATTTTTTTTGGATTTTTAATTTTTTTCTTTTTTTTTGAAATTTTTCATATTTTGTTTTTTTTTCATTAATTATCAACTTTTTTATATATCAACGGAATTCTACGGTCTTTAATTTGCGAAAAATGATCAATAATATTATCATAAAATGGATCATTATGTTTTAAGTGTTTTACTAAATCTTTTTCAATAGATATTAAACTAACATTGTACAAACGATTTTGGCCCATTGTATTTAATATGTATGTTTTAATTCGTTTGAGAGTAGAAAATGATCTCTCCACCGATGCCGACGTGACAGGAATGGTGACTGTCAAACAAAGTAGTTTATAAAACAGAGGTAAGACTTGTTGCAAATCATTATCTAACATATATTTTATCATATCGGCGTGACTGTCGTACTGGCCTAAAATATCTTTATCCGAGTATACAACGCATAATTCATTGTGCACCGCTATTTTATCAAAAAATATATATTTTAGAACTAAGTTATCTAGAAGTGTATTGGGAAACTCTTTTGAAAAAGATTCGGAAAATCTTCTATTCGTCAAGCCGAAAAACTTAAATTCATCTAAATCGGAAAATCGAATCTCAATTTGACCTTTAATAGTATCTAAAATTTCATAAAAAAGTTGTTTATAATGTAGTTCCTTGTCTATCAAATTATATGTTTTCCTCCTTTTCACGGGAGAAGCCTCATCAGTTGAAAAATTTCCAAATAAAATATTAAAATGAAATTCTGTATTACGGAAACTTGAAATTTTATCAATGTGATGTTTTAAACGATTGGTGAATTTATGTTTTAAAATTTGAAAAATAAGATCAGTTTGTTCAAATATTAATTCAAAAGTATCAAGAAAAAACAGAAATTCTTCATTTTCTAAATAAGATTTTAAACCAACAGCAGCATTTAATGAAACCTGATCTGTTGAAAAGTCATCACTGTTTAATATAAAATCAAATGTTTCAATTAACTTGTCTTTATTTTTATGGATGGTAAACTTAACACTGCACGTGATATAAAATTCCATCGAGTTGGAGCATTACAGGGAATCCTGTTACCTACTATGTTATTTAAAACTTCCTTTGTTTGAAGTTTGTAGGACCCTGAAAATCTTTCCACTAGTTGTTCAATTAATAATTTACCGAACAGACAAATTCTAATCTAACCTTATTTCGCGTTGTGTCGTATTCCGTACCACACCGACTGTACTGAACTTAGAAGCGGGCGGCAGGCTAGCCTACAGAGGGTGTTGCCATTTTAACTGTTTCAGGCTATTTGGCAATTGGACTGGTCGTAAAAACGGCAACTGTGTTGAGCAACAGATGCTCAGCGTTTGAGATATATAGAGTCTAGCCTCAGGGCACTGTTGCCAGATTAAAAATAGCTACTGAGAACGGGGATTAACTGTAAAATTAGAAAAATTATCAGAGAAACAGGGAATAAAATGGAGAATGATAATTAAGATAAATTGGTGAGGAGGCTAAGCCTCCTTAGCCTCCTTCGAGGAGCCGCCACTGCTTCTAACTTATGAGGAACTTTACACGATATTGGCCCAAGTTGAGTCTATCTTGAATTTCCGTTCTTTATCCCCACTTTCCTTTGATCCAAATTACCTAAATCCTTTGACACCCGCACATTTTTTGATTGGTAAATCACTAATATTATATCCAGGAGATGATGTCCTAAAATTAACAACGAATCGTCTGTCAAGATATTAACATTTGGAACAGATTGAGCAACATTTCTGGGCCAGATGGTCGAAAGAATATTCGGGAGAGTTACAAACCCGAAGCAAATGGACATCTAAGGAAGATTATTATTATCAAATACAGAAAAGTACACAACACATGTGTCGATGTTCTCCGCCAGAGTGACAATGTACTCATTCGTGATTCATAGATTCGGGAAAGACAATTCTAAGTTACAAACGTGTTCTCCGCATTCATTTGCATTCATGGAATCATACCAACTGAAACCCCTAGAAGATATCATTATTCAATTAGGAGACAATTGTAATCATCAAGTAAGTAGTCTCGTACCATTATTTCAATTAAAGTATGAACATGTGTACTCCGCATTAACTAAATATAACTTTAGTTCACTGTTTTCAACTGGTGCTATCAATCTGCAACATTTGGTCCAGCGAACCGGATAGATCTACTACAAATTTACATATCAAATTCTATTATCGAATTAAAAATCATGGAAGTCAAACTCGCATATCACACAAGGCGTGTGTTCACGTGGCAAACACAGGAAAATAGATTTCGCGAGGAAGGTTAGAAGTCTTCCTTTATACGCGTAGGTGTGAACAGCTGATCTCGAATACATATAAAATTTCCTCCTTTCTTGAAACTCTGCATTTATCAAAATGGATGAATTGAAAAAGTATAAGACGTAAAGAAACAATTTTATGGGGAATATGAATTTCCTTATCGAATTTGCATCAGTAGAAACCAAAAGAGATAAAACTTCACATATATTATTCAGTCAGATATTTAATCAATTTACGATGATTTTATCAGGCCATTTATTACTATCACAATTACGTTATAACAGTTTCCCTTACAGATGCCACGGCTGTGTGGACATAGAAAATGTTATATTGTTATGAGGGAAAGTTTTCTTGCAGATTATTATTCCGACAAAACGTCTTGCGCACAATTATTTGAGAATGATACCTTGGGACGAGGTCATAACAATAATATGTTACTCCCGACTTCAAATAATTTGAACGCACCCTTGCCAAAGATAGAATTGATGAAATTCAATGGTGATTATATAATATTTGTGTCTTATCGTGAGCAGTTTGACGCGCTCGTGCACAATAACCCTTCGTTAACAGATATTGAAAAGTTCACCATTTAATTGGTTTCTCACAACGATCTGCATTGCCGCTTTCTTCCGTTGATTACCGGATAGCGGTATAGTAGACTTACCGATAGTTGGAAATAGAAAATGGTTTCTCACAACGATCTGCATTGCCGCTTGTAAAAACATTGCCGCTTCCTTTCGTTGATTACCAGATAGCGGTATAGTGGACTTACCGACAGTTAAAATAGAAAATGCACCAAAAATGACTGTTGCAAGCTTTCAAAAGACTAATTGACACTTTCACCAAAAATCTAGCCGCCTTAAAGAGTTTGAAGTTCCCCCCTGATCAATGAGATTCCATATTAGTGATGATACTTTTGAAACGTGTCAACAATGATACTTTAACTCGTTTCTAGATGAAGCATAAGTTAACTGATATACCATGTTTCAAAGAACTCATTGCTTTTATGAGTAGTCTTTGCAGAGTTCTGGAAACGCTCGCACCTTCTGAGAACTTCAATGAGGATAGACGCCCTTTTGATCGATTGTTTGGGAAAACCTCCCCGGTTAAAAATAGCCCTTCATCTACTAGAGCTAGGTCTCTATTTTTTGCAGTCTTTTCTGCAAAAGCTGTCTCTACAAGATACAATTCTTGCAAAAGTTGGAAATTTTGTTTTAGCTGTTTGAGTTCCCCCCTTAACTTAATATCTTGCAGATGCACATATGTGTGCTGCAAGTGCAATTCGAAACTACGTCATACATCATTACATTCTGCTCGAACGGTTTCTTATGATCATATCATCCCGGTTCTTATATATTTCAATAGAACCGACTGAGAAAATGTTCTTGGTAAGTATAAACAAGTTTAAGTTACGGAATAGACCAGAAGCCGGTGCTGCCTTACATGCCAAGAGATATTCAGTCCGTTGTCGGAAACGTAAAATGTCAGATATACTGGAATCACCAGTTTCCGAAAGTTAGGTCCAATACAAGTAAATAGGCATGACGTTTTTCATCACCAACTTTAGAAGGGTGTAACGTGGAGGGGGAGCGGCCTTGAGAAACTTGCTATATGAGAGACTATCTTTAATTTTCATGGGGGAATCACCCTCTAGAATATTTCGAAGCAATTAAGAAACACCCTCTTTATTCTGTAATCATTGCAACGCGTGAACATCCTGGGGCTTCGGGGTGTCAGCTACCAGGCGGGTCGGCAGGTGGCGGATAGCCGAATGGCCAGGAACAGACTTGTCTGTACCTGGATAGCCCCGAATATACTGAATAAGGGGTCCCGGACCAGATGCCCCAAAAACCCAAGCCGAAGTGGGACTACCGTGCCGAGGGCTGAATGGCACTGGGGTACAGTGTCGCGAACGGTTCCTCTGGGAAACCGGGTCGAATCCCAGTTGTATGCAGACCTTCCATCCGTATGGGGCTCTGCGGATGGCGACCAACCTTTCCCCAACACTCGTGGCCTCTGCGAAAGAGCAGGGGCCAGTTCAAAGCACTGACCCCTCCTGTCAGAAATAGGGAAAGGCCGAGGCCTCTCGGCCTTTCCTAACGTACGAGCCCAGGCTAGGGGCATTTCTCTTTAGCCGGGATTACCCAAAATGGCAGGAAAAATGAAATTTTTGCAGGCTTACCTTCAGCATGGCAAGTCTTCGACTGCAGTGATGATGAAAAGGCTCTCTGAGCTCAAAATAAACGTATTCTTGATACAAGAGCCGTGGGCTTACCATGGCCGTGTAATAGGCTTACGCCAAATAGGAGATACGTTACATTACTGTACCTTTGAGGAGATGCCGAGAGCGTGCATCTTCACAAAAGATGTCGATGCCTTCCCGATGCCAGAATTCTGTCACAGGGATCTGATTGCGGTTAGGATATGGCACCTCGTGGAAGGAGTCCGAATGGAGTTAGTAGTTTGCTCTGCATACTTTGCCTACGGCTCCAACAACCCTCTACCTGCGGAAGTGGTCGAATTAGTTAGACGTTGTGGGGGACAGGAAGTGCCACTCCTTCTGTAATGCGACGCCAATTCTCACTACACGGTGTGGGGAAGTTCGGACGTCAATTCGAGAGGGACGGCGCTGCTTGAGTTCCTCATTTCCACTCAGCTGGAGGTCCTCAATAGAGGGCCAACGCCTACCTACTTCACCCCACGCAGACAGGAAGTAATTGACATAACCCTTAGCTCTAGAGCAATCAAGGGTTGGGTCCGAAGATGGAATGTGTCAACGGAAGTCTCACTTTCGGACCATAGACACATTCTGTTTGAGTTAAAAATCTGATTCCCCAGACAAGTATTACAGGAATCCGAGAGCCACCAACTGGGACCTATTCAGAGAGGAACTAAGCTGTAGGCTCTCCCATCTTCCTGCATTTCAAGGAGGTCGGGAAGAGGCTGATGCCGCTGTGTGTGCAATCAGCAAGGCCCTGACCTCTGCTTATGAAGTATGCTGCCCCCTTCAATAAAGGAGGGACGGCAATAACACCCCCTGGTGGACTTCTCAAGTGGGGGAACATCGGAAACGGGTGAGAAAACATTTCAACAAGGCGAAGAGGACGTCGTGTAGTTCAGACTGGGAGACCTCCAAGGTCGCCCAAAAGAACTATGAGGAAGCTCTGAGGAGCTCCAAAAGAGATTCGTGGCGTACCTACTGTGAGGACATCAATTAGATGCTGTCAGCAGCGAGGTTATGCAAGGCCCTCTCCAAGGATTCCTCGATTGGCACAGGATCAGTGATTCTGCTGAACGGGAAGTACACGTCTTCCCCGGACGAAACGCTACGACATCTAATGTCGGTACATTTGCCCGGGTCTGATGACATCCTCGTAGTCACACCACCTGAGGACTTCCGTGTCAACGCGAGAGCGATTGACTACAGGATGGCCTCGAATGTGGTAAGCTATGGAAGAGTGCGCTGGGCTATCTCGAGCTTTGCGCCCTATGAATCACCGGGTGAGGGCTTGGAGCTTATCACCATCCCGGTGCTCCGGATATTCCGATTTTGTATCGCCTCTGCCTTTATACCAAGGCCTTGGAGATCGGTCAAAGTCGTTTTCATCCCTAAGGCGGGAAGAACTGACTTGACTCAAGACAAATCTTTCCGCCCTATTAGCCTCACATCCTTCCTCTTGAAACCGCTGGAGAGGCTGATCGATAGGTATATCAAGGACGGCGGTCTAACGGATTTTCCGCTTTACCGTCGACAGTACGCCTATCAGGCGGGCAAATCACCTTCATCACCTGGTTACCCAGATCGAAAGAGCTATCAGTCTCGGACAGTGCGCCATAGGCGTTTTCCTGGATATCGAAGGGGCGTTTCACAATACCTCCTTCGAGTCCATGTGTCATGCTGCGGAGAGACATGGAATCGATCACACCTTGGTCAGGTGGATCAAGTCCATGCTCTTGCAGAGACTGATAACGGTGCACCATAATTTTAGCGTAGCATGTACACACGTCACCCGTGGGTGCCATCAGGGAGCAGTACTGTCTCCGCTCCTGTGGTGCCTGGTGGTGGACAGTTTATTGGTCGAGCTGAATGAGGCTGGGTTTTACGCCCAAGCTTACGCAGACTACTTGGCAGCTGTGACCTTCAGAAAACACCCGGCTACCTTGTGCGAGCTGCAAAACACCGCACTTGCCATCGATGCACGCTGGTGCCAGGTCGAGGGACTCAGGGTGAATCCTGAATAGACAGAAGCGGTTCTTTTCACTACTACTCGCGTAAACCCAAAAGGGAGATTTTAGTTTCCCTAGGTGCCCACGCAACCGTTCTCCAGGCTGAGGTCTGTGCAATACGGACATGTGCCCTGGAAAACCTTAGATTAAACTACCGAGGTAGGCGGATTTACATCTGCACTGACAGCCGAGCGACCCTGGGCGCACTTCGTGCCCACAGAATGACTTCTGGGCTTGTCTTGGAGTGCAGGAAAACTCTGGATGAACTAGCCAGAAGGAACAAACTCCAGCTAGTGTGGGTACCTGCCCATTCGGGTGTGAAGGGGAACGAAGTGGCCGATGAATTGGGCAAACGGGGCTCCTTGAGTGCCCCTGGCCCCGATTCCACGATCGGAATTTCATCGACCACCGGGCTCCAAGCTCTCAAGGAGCTACTGGACAGACAGTGGCTCTCGATCTGGCGTGGTTCCCCAGGCATGAGGCAGGCGAAGCTCCACATCAGGGAATTCTTGCCTAAACTCTCTAAAACCCTACTCTCTATGAGCAGGAGAGTTGAAACTGGTGACAGGGCTCCTCACAGGACACTGTCATCTGAATAAACATCTACACTTAATGGGCATTGTCGAAGACCCAAATTTTAGTAGATGTGGGGAGGCGGAAGAAACTGCTTCTCATATCCTAGCAGAATGTCCAGCACTGGCTTCTTTCAGGCTACAACACCTCGGCAGTACACATATGCCGCCTAAAGCAATAAGAGATATCAGTCCATGCAAAATCTTAGCTTTTGTCACGGCCTTAGGCTTGCTGGACTGATTCTTGTATCAAGGGGCGCACAATGGACCCAATCAAGCGGTCTAAGTGCTTCGGACTCGTCCGCCCTCGTTTTGATTGATTGATTGAACGCGTGAACATCTGTTAAGTCTACATACTCCCACCTCCTGAACGTTGAGTAAGCATATGGCCACTGTATAAACTCATGATATATTTCCCAACATTCCCAACGGACGCAAATAAGGTCAAGAATAATACGTGAACTCACTGAAAAGTTTAGGTGTTATTACAAATATAGTATAATCAAAAGATTATCACTCCTGCATATCTTCTCATGAAATTTTATTGGCTTCCAGATTCATCAGCAGTGTTAGTCGCCACGGAGGATGCTATTTTTGAATAAGTTTGTACCGCTCTGAACAGTAGCTACGCTAAATATCAACTACTGGTTGAAACTGTGCTGAAATTTATTTCATCTGTGGGTATCTCGGCGAATTAATTATGCTAGCAATTCAGATTCATATGAAGTAAAAGTCCGTTCACTATTGGGAAACTCTGACCATTTGTATTCATCTACACGACCATATAACTTCACACGAATCAATTCACCCTCTCCACCCACAAAGTGACAGACTGGAATTGTCTTCGCATGTTTCTCTACTAGCTTTCTTGGAGGAGAGTATAGTTTGAACCTAAAGATCGTACGTAGAACTCTTCTGTCATTATGCTTGGAATGGAAACTCACATACTCGAAACCAGAAAATCAGCATCTAGTGAACCATGTTTTATTAAAATCTGTCCTGGGTTTGCCGCTTCAAAAGAAACAGCATACCACCGTTGATGCCGGAACACATGCCTGTAGACCAGGACAGAATATTACAGGACATTTATAATCACACAATAGATGCAACAAAAGAGACATATAAGAAGGAACATGCAGACTACCTGGCAGAAGAGGAATGCTTCCAATGAACGAACAACCGCCGAAAATATACGGGCCAATCAAACTTCATGTGGAAGTAAAATCTGCTACACCAGTAGTCTCTTATGTTAACGCTTCATCAGGGAAGTAACATTTTGATGTCAAACGAAAAACAGACAAATACATCAAATCCGGTATCTACAGGATTGAATGTGGTGAGTGCCCAATGACCTTTGTTGGGCAGACGGGTCGCAATTTTCAATCACGTATCAAACAACATATTTCTCCAGATAGTAAATCAGCAATCTTCGAACATATCAATATTTCAAATCATAAAATAACAATAGGTGATCTCAAAATCATTCATACTTGCAATGAAAGGAAGCCAATGAATCTAATGGTAAGTTTGGAGATTAACAAACTGTGTAAAAACCCCGAATCCAATACACTTAATAGTCAATTGAACCTTAATCCCTCCCCATTACTGAATCTGTAAATTTTATGTATAAATAAATCTGTTGTTTCTATATTCACTTGATAATGATCTAAAAGTCGAAACCGGTCATGTTTATTGAAAAATAAAATCTCTTGTGGAAATTAGACAAAAAATACGGGCAGTCACCGAGCACTGCTGACAGATGTGAAAACTGACAATATCAAGTGACCAATTTATTTCGGAAATTCCATCCAAATTCGTATGATTTCACCAGTATCATCTCTTTCTACATGACACAATTTTCCGACAGTGCCATTGGCCAATTCATCCCCAACATCTATGCTATTATTCATCATGTATGGTCGTTTAAGAACTAAAATTAACTCGTATGGTAATCCACCCGTATCATCGGTTCTCATTTTATGCAACTCCTGCCTGACGACGAAATTTTGTTGCTCAGCATTATGACAACCTACGAAGACATCCGATGCTACAGATACTATTGTCTACGGAGTTTAATATGGAGTTGTTGTAGCATCCGAAATAACAATTTTATTATTTTCAAATGAAAATTAATATAATTAGTTTTTCTTCAGTTTTCACAACTGTCAGCATTTCAATCAACAATTATATACTTTTTTATATTTAATAATGAAAAAACGTATAATGGGCGCTACAATCCCTGTAAAGAGTATGAATGTAACCCGAAAGTCATTATAATAAATACACATCATTTTATTTTCAAAACATATTATTTATTGATATTTACATCGATGTAAATGAAAGTAATGTTGAACAGCATTGGTCCGAATTGAAGATGTCTACGGATGGTGGTGAAAGAAAACATCTTCAATTCGGACCAATGAACAAATAATCTAAAAAGAAACACAAAATGTAAACATATAAACATTTCCGTCAAATGTCAGTATGGTCGTAAATTACACCAAAAATAATTATTCGGAATGAAATTTTGTACTTTCGTATAAGTAGTATTAAAAAAAACATCAAGACGATACTCACTATTATATTTGATACTGTGATCCAACATTCGAACAATGAACATAATAAACTAAATATAAATAACACAACATCATCAATGTATAGTACACATGCAAAAGTTCTCACTTATACACATCACTAATGTTATATTCTTATGACAAGAATTATATTCACAATATTTGAGACCTTGCACGTAGAATTGTACGCAATGTACAATTGATAAATTCAATAAGACTATAACTTTCGTCTGCACGAGGACCAAAAATTGAGTGAATGAATAACGTCGAGTATTCGACTCAGATATGCATATATATATATATATATATGTATATATATGTATATATATATATATATATATATATATATATATATATATATATATATATATATATATAACTTAAGAGATATAGAATTAAATTTTCTGAATTATGAAGATAACTTAGATAATTTAACATAGGATTATAAAGATGAATAAACGTAAAAGATTGAACCATAGGCGGGATTCGAACCCACATTTCTGGATTTCTAGTCCAGGGTGTTTACCAATTACACCACTTCGGTCCTATTAGATTTTTATATTTTTGTAAATATAAACCTCTGAAAGGATAGTAGATCATTGATGAACACAATGCGATTCGATGCCCTACCATAGATCAACTATTCACGCACATTCATCTAAAGTTCAGTCGTTTTTTGAAGTAAGGATTGTAGGTTAGTACTGCTATGGTTGGCAGTTACTTGACAGTTCTTATTCAAATGACAGCATCCTGGTTCTTATATATTTCAATAGAACTGACTGAGAATTATTCTGGTTAATTATAAACAAGTTCAAAGTTTCTTTGCCTAATTGGCCACTATCGTGTATGTAACTTAAGAGATATAGAATTAAATTTTCTGAATTATGAAGATTATTTTTCCGACCCAAATATCGACCAATAGAATTGCACCATTCGACGTCACGTGGTACAACCTACATGGTATTATACTGATAATTTTTTGAAAATTTTCTCTGGTAGTTGCTATATATAAAAAACAAAACATGATCCAGTCAAATTAACCACACGTCAAACTGACAGGTTGAATTCAATTGTGAAAATTGGAGATTTTGCATGAAAATGAGTCGATTTGGAGTTTGTTCTCTGTCCACCATCGATAAAAAAGTCAAAGGAAATGTTCATTTGGGACGGAAAAATAATCCCCCGAATACCACACGAGCTTCAAAATTATCTGGCATTTCCCTCAAGGTTCCCTGCAAACAAATAAAGTCGTCAAGTTTTTCAGGAAAAATCACTCGCGCTTCGCGCTCGTGATTTTTTAACCTGAAAAACTTGACTCCTTCATTTGTTTGCAACGAACCTATCGGGAAATACCCGATAATTTTGAAGCTCTTGTGGTATTATATATGATAACTTAGATAATTCAACATAGGATTATAAAGATGAATAAACGTAAAAGATTGAACCATAGGCGGGATTCGAACCCACATTCCTGGATTTCTAGTCCAGGGTGTTTACCAATTACACCACTTCGGTCCTATTAGATTTTTATATTTTTGTAAATATAAACCTCTGAAAGGATAGTAGATCATTGATGAACACAAAAAACGACTGAACTTTAGATGAATGTGCGTGAATAGTTGATCTATGGTAGGGCATCGAATCGCATTGTGTTCATCAATGATCTACTATCCTTTCAGAGGTTTATATTTACAAAAACATAAAAATTTAATAGGACCGAAGTGGTGTAATTGGTAAACACCCTGGACTAGAAATCCAGAAATGTGGGTTCGAATCCCGCCTATGGTTCAATCTTTTACGTTTATTCATCTTTATAATCCTATGTTAAATTATCTAAGTTATCTTCATAATTCAGAAAATTTAATTCTATATCTCTTAAGTTACATACACGATAGTGGCCAATTAGGCAAAAAAACTTTAAACTTGTTTATAATTAACCAGAACAATTCTCAGTCAGTTCTATTGAAATATATAAGAACCAGGATGCTGTCATTTGAATAAGAACTGTCAAGTAACTGCCAACCATAGCAGTACTAACCTACAATCCTTACTTCAAAAAAACGACTGAACTTTGGATGAATGTGCGTGAATAGTTGATCTATGGTAGGGCATCGAATCGCATTATGTTCATCAATGATCTACTATCCTTTCAGAGGTTTATATTTACAAAAATATAAAAATCTAATAGGACCGAAGTGGTGTAATTGGTAAACACCCTGGACTAGAAATCCAGAAATGTGGGTTCGAATCCCGCCTATGGTTCAATCTTTTACGTTTATTCATCTTTATAATCCTATGTTAAATTATCTAAGTTATCTTCATAATTCAGAAAATTTAATTCTATATCTCTTAAGTTACATACACGATAGTGGCCAATTAGGCAGGCAAAGAAACTTTAAACTTGTTTATATATATATATATATATATATATATATGTATAGAACTGGGTTCTCGGGTATTGATCCGCGTTGTGTGGTTTCGGTCCTCAAAAGGACCAATTTCACGACGTTTCGGCAAAGTCGCATTTGCCATCTTCAGGTGATTCGACCGTAGAGTCTGGAAAATCTAGTTCGCCTAGATTTTCCAGACTCTACGGTCGAATCACCTGAAGATGGCAAATGCGACTTTGCCGAAACGTCGTGAAATTGGTCCTTTTGAGGACCGAAACCACACAACGCGGATCAATACCCGAGAATCCAGTTCTACACATTACGTCCGCGAGAACCTAAGAAGAAACATATATATATATATATATATATATATATATATATATATATATATATATATTCTTTTGTTGATATTCTTGAACCATCTGTAATATTTGTATGTTTTCTTGGTATATTGGTTCGTATATATACTGATAATGAAATAAAAATTCTGTTTTGACGTTTCGACAACGTTTATTGCCTTTATCAAAAATTGTTAATTGAATTAGTGTTTCCATGTAATTTAGAAAAGAATAGATGATTTTGATTAATGAAATGCGTCTGCAGCCGACTTGTGTTTTAAGATCCAATTAAAACTGCAGAAAACATTGGAAACACTAATTCAATTAACAATTTTTGATAAAGGCAATAAACGTTGTCGAAACGTCAAAACAGAATTTTTATTTCATTATCAGTATATATACGAACCAATATACCAAGAAAACATACAAATATATATATATATATATATATATATATATATATATATATATATATATATGTATATATATATATATATATGTTTCTTCTTAGGTTCTCGCGGACGTAATGTGTAGAACTGGATTCTCGGGTATTGATCCGCGTTGTGTGGTTTCGGTCCTCAAAAGGACCAATTTCACGACGTTTCGGCAAAGTCGCATTTGCCATCTTCAGGTGATTCGACCGTAGAGTCTGGAAGTTCGCCTAGATTTTCCAGACTCTACGGTCGAATCACCTGAAGATGGCAAATGCGACTTTGCCGAAACGTCGTGAAATTGGTCCTTTTGAGGACCGAAACCACACAACGCGGATCAATACCCGAGAATCCAGTTCTACATATATATATATATATATATATATATATATACATATATATATATGTAGAACTGGATTCTCGGGTATTGATCCGCGTTGTGTGGTCGCGGATCAATACCCGAGAATCCAGTTCTACACATTACGTCCGCGAAAACCTAAGAAGAAACATATATATATATATATATATATATATATATATATATATATATATATATATATATATATATATATATATATATAAACAAGTTTAAAGTTTCTTTGCCTAATTGGCCACTATCGTGTATGTAACTTAAGAGATATAGAATTAAATTTTCTGAATTATGAAGATAACTTAGATAATTTAACATAGGATTATAAAGATGAATAAACGTAAAAGATTGAACCATAGGCGGGATTCGAACCCACATTTCTGGATTTCTAGTCCAGGGTGTTTACCAATTACACCACTTCGGTCCTGTTAGATTTTCATATTTTTGTAAATATAAACCTCTGAAAGGATAGTAGATCATTGATGAACACAATGCGATTCGATGCCCTACCATAGATCAACTATTCACGCACATTCATCTGAAGTTCAGTCGTTTTTTGAAGTAAGGATTGTAGGTTAGTACTGCTATGGTTGGCAGTTACTTGACAGTTCTTATTCAAATGACAGCATCCCGGTTCTTATATATTTCAATAGAACTGACTGAGAATTGTTCTGGTTAATTATAAACAAGTTTAAAGTTTCTTTGCCTAATTGGCCACTATCGTGTATGTAACTTAAGAGATATAGAATTAAATTTTCTGAATTATGAAGATAACTTAGATAATTTAACATAGGATTATAAAGATGAATAAACGTAAAAGATTGAACCATAGGCGGGATTCGAACCCACATTTCTGGATTTCTAGTCCAGGGTGTTTACCAATTACACCACTTCGGTCCTGTTAGATTTTCATATTTTTGTAAATATAAACCTCTGAAAGGATAGTAGATCATTGATGAACACAATGCGATTCGATGCCCTACCATAGATCAACTATTCACGCACATTCATCTGAAGTTCAGTCGTTTTTTGAAGTAAGGATTGTAGGTTAGTACTGCTATGGTTGGCAGTTACTTGACAGTTCTTATTCAAATGACAGCATCCCGGTTCTTATATATTTCAATAGAACTGACTGAGAATTGTTCTGGTTAATTATAAACAAGTTTAAAGTTTCTTTGCCTAATTGGCCACTATCGTGTATGTAACTTAAGAGATATAGAATTAAATTTTCTGAATTATGAAGATAACTTAGATAATTTAACATAGGATTATAAAGATGAATAAACGTAAAAGATTGAACCATAGGCGGGATTCGAACCCACATTTCTGGATTTCTAGTCCAGGGTGTTTACCAATTACACCACTTCGGTCCTGTTAGATTTTCATATTTTTGTAAATATAAACCTCTGAAAGGATAGTAGATCATTGATGAACACAATGCGATTCGATGCCCTACCATAGATCAACTATTCACGCACATTCATCTGAAGTTCAGAGGTTTATATTTACAAAAATATGAAAATCTAACAGGACCGAAGTGGTGTAATTGGTAAACACCCTGGACTAGAAATCCAGAAATGTGGGTTCGAATCCCGCCTATGGTTCAATCTTTTACGTTTATTCATCTTTATAATCCTATGTTAAATTATCTAAGTTATCTTCATAATTCAGAAAATTTAATTCTATATCTCTTAAGTTACATACACGATAGTGGCCAATTAGGCAAAGAAACTTTAAACTTGTTTATAATTAACCAGAACAATTCTCAGTCAGTTCTATTGAAATATATAAGAACCGGGATGCTGTCATTTGAATAAGAACTGTCAAGTAACTGCCAACCATAGCAGTACTAACCTACAATCCTTACTTCAAAAAACGACTGAACTTCAGATGAATGTGCGTGAATAGTTGATCTATGGTAGGGCATCGAATCGCATTGTGTTCATCAATGATCTACTATCCTTTCAGAGGTTTATATTTACAAAAATATGAAAATCTAACAGGACCGAAGTGGTGTAATTGGTGAACACCCTGGACTAGAAATCCAGAAATGTGGGTTCGAATCCCGCCTATGGTTCAATCTTTTACGTTTATTCATCTTTATAATCCTATGTTAAATTATCTAAGTTATCTTCATAATTCAGAAAATTTAATTCTATATCTCTTAAGTTACATACACGATAGTGGCCAATTAGGCAAAGAAACTTTAAACTTGTTTATAATTAACCAGAACAATTCTCAGTCAGTTCTATTGAAATATATAAGAACCGGGATGCTGTCATTTGAATAAGAACTGTCAAGTAACTGCCAACCATAGCAGTACTAACCTACAATCCTTACTTCAAAAAACGACTGAATTTCAGATGAATGTGCGTGAATAGTTGATCTATGGTAGGGCATCGAATCGCATTGTGTTCATCAATGATCTACTATCCTTTCAGAGGTTTATATTTACAAAAATATGAAAATCTAACAGGACCGAAGTGGTGTAATTGGTAAACACCCTGGACTAGAAATCCAGAAATGTGGGTTCGAATCCCGCCTATGGTTCAATCTTTTACGTTTATTCATCTTTATAATCCTATGTTAAATTATCTAAGTTATCTTCATAATTCAGAAAATTTAATTCTATATCTCTTAAGTTATATATATATATATATATATATATATATATATATATATATATATATATATATATATATATATATATATATATATATATATATATATATATAGCTACAGCGTGACGGCACGTGACGGACTCATGGTTTTACCCCCCATCTGAAATAGCTCAACGCGCATTCAGAACTTTCCACTTCAAAGAATTGTTTCATTTCATTTTATTACAATGGATTCCCATAAGATAAATAGTTCATCATTATCTCTGACATATAACCAAGATTGGATCAACAATTAGGAATGCCCAAATTGTTCATATTCGTTTTGAACCGGCAAGGCAATTTGAAGAAATTTCCCTCTTTCGATCAAAGATGATGGCAAACTGGCTACAACACCACAAGAAAATGCCAACATTTCTGTTGAAATTGTTGCAGAAAATTCCACTTTGTATCCGGAGAAAGGACCCTTCTAATATCAGTATCACCCTGGAAGAGATTTTCTTGAACAATCATTCACCAGATGACGTTGATTTGTTTGTATGGGGTATTTAAGTTTCCATTCCTAGCATGATAATATTTGAGATCTCTGTGGCACAACTTGCGAAGACTGCCCCAGTAGGCTGAGTTGTAATGCCAAACTGTGCGTGGAGATGTTGGATTGGTTCGTGTAGTGATACAGTGACAGGTCGTAGTGATGAGTGAATGGTCAGGGTTTCCCCATGGTGCACGAACCTTCGCTTCATAGGTATCCGATTTGATAGTGATGAATAGGTCAAGCGTATTGGCATATTGATAGTTGTTATCAGGGATCCGTGCTGGTTTATTGATTAACTGCTCCAGACCATAGGTAATGGTGAAGGCCTCAGATTATCGCCCTGCGTCATCCGTCTTGTTTGAGAACTTGAGCCAAGCGGAGTTGCGAACGTCGAAATCTCTCATCATGATAATTTCAGTTGCTGGATAGTTCTGATGAGTTTCAGTTAAGGCCAGTATGTCTAGTTTGTCTGTCTGCAGGTCATAAGGAACATAGCTTATGTTTTTGCTAAGATCTTGGATATTACAGACGTCTATCTTCAAGTTTATATTTTTTAATGTTGGACGTTCTCGAGTACTCCTCGCCCTGAAATTCGGATGGAATGATATTTTTCTCCCGAAGTATTTTACACCAGGGGGCTTCATAATTAGTATTTTCAGAATAAACCTGGAATGAATAATATGTCGGTTTGGGTAGAATGATAGAAAAATGGGTATGAGGGTGAGACCGGAAGCATTGAACAAACACTTCACAGCATCTTTGTCGAGGTGGTCGTGTTTCACTGGGTGATGGGGAAAACATCTGATGCGATATGTGTGATATGTTGTCAACTTGCGGATTTCCACAAGAGTATTGATCATAGTTAAAAAAAATTCATACAATTAGCATGCATGTATTTTACTTAAAAAGCTATTTCGAATTATTGAGATTACGAAATTTGACGTTCAGTAGATATTTCAATTTCGGTGAGAATGTTTCGGTATCAAAGGGTGTATATTATTTCCCATTTAGTATTCATAAGAGGGATTGTTAGCAGCCGATGCACCTAATTGTCAAATAGTAAAATTATATTGGTCGTATATTGATTTTTGTGTAACAATCACTTCCGATCCATGTGATAAGGAGCCAAAGAATGTTTATTCTTTGTAGAGTATCTAATACAAGAAGCAAATATTTGTCAAATATAACAGCTTTGATAAATGGGTTTGATATTAATAATGAACAATCTATGAATCTAAGGACCACCGATCATCCATCTTGTATAGGATTCCAACTCTATCAACACATCAAACTGGATACGGCTATATACAAACTTCGATGAAGAACTTTATATGACCCCCGCCTTATGAAACAATATTTACATTGTTTACCAGAATTTCGAACTTCCGTTTGTATTGAGGCTGATCTTTCGATAGTTTACTGTGTTGATGTGAATTATATTGTAGCTGGCCAGTGACGGAGGCATATTCATATGCACAGTATCGCCCTCCGCATTTCACCTGAATATATTGCATAGACCACGTACATGATCGCAAGTAATTTTTAATATAATTTGTTATGCCAGTATTATATTGTGTTAAATTACGCGATCAGTAATTTATATTACATTTCCTAAAATAGGTTTGTAACCCATTTAGGTCGCTAAACAAACTATAGATCAATTTCGAACGAATCCACCATCAAGAGAAAAAGCCAACCTACCCAGGATATTCCTTGTCCAGATGTGGAGAGCCCTTCCTTAATATTATTTTCATTCATCCACCAACAGGAACATCAATTTCTGCACCTCCAATTATGCGTTGAAGGCACAAACTCAACAAACGAACAATCTTATCAATTAAGTACATTCACGTGTGCATGTGGACTGACCGACAGTTATCAAGTGTGTGTGTCCGCCTCAGCTGAGCTCGGTTAACTTATCTCACAAGGGTGGACCGCGGTTCGCGAGTATTTTAAATTCAAATAATAACACTCGCCCAGCGGAAGCCCATAAACAAACAAAAGAAAAATTAAATAAGGCACGCGAAAGCACTATAAAACATAGTGAATTGTTATAATCTCAAAGACATGGATGACATATCTGAAAATGAATGATTGTAGATATTATTATTATTATCAGAATTATAATATACTCAATAGTTTCTCCCCATTTCGCAGTAGTATGTAATCTATTATTCCCATAAATTTTTTGCTTTCACGAATAAAACACATCAAACTAAATTTATTTGATTTCTTAAAAACATCATTAACAAAAAATAATAAAATAGGTATGGAAGATCAAGCAACCACGGGGAAATAGCCTTTCAATGTCTTCCGTTACCTCAAAAAAATTATTGGCATTCGCGGGCAAGGTCAAAAGTTCCTGAAAAATTAAACAAGGAATGATTTATTTTGTCAAAACTTATTCAATTTTTCAATATAATCTCCTTGTAGCTCGATACACTTCGAACAACGTTTTCCTATTCTTCCTATCCCTTTCAAATAATACGATTTTGGCAATCCTTCTAAATAGGCGTTTGTTTCAGCAATGAACTCATCGTTGGAGCCAAATCTCTTTCCGCCGAGCCATTTCTGCAAGTTTGGGAATTGATAATAACCGGGGGCCCAAATTTGGAGAATATGGAGGATAACGAACCAATTCGTAGCGGAATTCATGCAACTTTGCTATTGCGACTGCGGACCTCTGCGCCGGTGCGTTATCCTGGTGGAAGAGCACTTTTTTCTTTGCCAAATGCGGCCATTGTCGCTTCAAATTGGCGTCGAATCGATCCAACAGCTCTATACATAATAAACGCCAAGTGATTGTTCTGTTCTTCTCAGAAGAATCTATATGGACGATACTGTGTGCATCCCAAAAAACTGTCGCCATGACTTATGTTGGTCGATAAACCTCTATGGCGATTTCGGCTATGATTGGCCAGGACAAGTCTATTGTTTCGACTATTCTTTGGTCTCTGGTGTGTTGTAATGGATTCATGTTCCGTCCATGGTTACGAAATGGCGCAAAATGTCCTTCTCATCTCGCTTGAACATCTCCAAACACTCCTCTGAAGTTGTCACATGGTTGCGTTTGTTTTCAACAGAGAGCAAATGCGACCGGCCCCCACCTGGCTGATAGCTTTCTGATATTCAAAAATTCATGCAAAATTTTCCGTACCATTCGGTTGAGATGCCCATAGCCTCAACAATCTTGTGCACTTTAACTCGCCTATCGTCCAATATCATACCATGGATTTTATCGACGATTTCTGGCGTTGTAATTTCAATTGGACGATCAGAACTTTCAGCTTCCTTCGTGGTCATACTACCACAACGAAAATCAGTAAACCTCTTGTGAATCGTCTCAATCGATTGTGAAGAGTCCCTATAATATTTAACAAGCGATGTTTTGGTTTGCGTAATGTTTTCTCCATGCAAGAAATAATGTTTAATCAAGACGCGAAATTCACTTTTCCGAATGTTTACAAGAATGTTCAAGGTTGCTTGTTGCTTTCGATGGGTGTAAAAACAGAACTGAAATGACATATCAGTGTGAACATTTTAGTACATTCTAGTTAAAGATGGTACATCACAAATGTTATATGGAATTTTCGATGGTGGCTTCATCTGTTCCATTTCTCAGGGACTTTTCACCTTGCCTTTGTACTAGAAATAATCTTCATATACCTTATTCCATTCCATTCCAGAATTAAACGGAAGCTCCTGACTATATTTGGTATAGCTTAACCAATATCAAGAGTAATTATCTTTTGACATATTGACTATCTATTGAGGTACATCTTAGTTACATTGACAGGAAGAAATTATTACATTAAGAGATCATATCTCCAAGAAGAAGAATCAAACACTATATTTAATGTATTGTGTATAACAGATTATTTAATTGATTTGATACAAACTTACTGTGGTTTACTATTATATTTACCGTAGCTCGTTTCATTTCATTATTTATCGCTCATGTTAACTCCCTATTCTAGGAGTTTCTTATTATGCATATTTTTGCATTAGTAAAATCTTGACACAAGTCTTCTATACTTTTCTTATTTATTCTTCTTCTTCATAATATATTGAATTATTCAAATTACAATCTAGACTTTTGTCTTCTTAGATCGTTAAATTCTCTATCTGAGAAGAATTTCAACAGAGCACAATCGGTGGGGCGTTTGAATAGTTCATTAACACCCGGGTGATCGATCCTGTTAATGTCGTTATTGTCCCTATTAAGCTGCTTTTCCTTTTCCGTTTGTATTCTTTGTCCTCTCGTTATTGCGAAAACTTCGCCTGACGTCTTACTAGTCATTGCTTTCAATTCTTGAGATCCAATTCGAATACTTGATGGAGCATCGGCTGTAACGTTATCCGTGTCTCTGCTTTAATTCATTGTGAAGTCATACTCTTCTAGAGACACTCTGAACTAGATTATGTATATTAAACTTTCTTCCATGTAGGTATGGCCTGAAATGTTTTACTGCACATACGATAGCTGAGAGTTCTTTTTCAATTGTACAATAATTCTGTTCTGCCTTGTTCAATGTTCTGCTGGCATATGCGACAGGTTTGTTATCATTACTTATCATTCTTAGATAAAACAGGGGCCCTATCGCGTATCCCGACGCATCGTATTCCACAATGAATCTAATTTCCATTTCCAAAATTTGGATATTGCGAGATTGGCGTGTCCATAAGTATTAATTTCAATGTTTCAAATGGCTTTTGACAATTGTAGTTCCATTCAAAACATTAGTTCTTCCTAGCTAAGCAGTTCGAAAGGGTTCGCGATTTTTGAAAATTTCAAATAAATTCCTTGTCCTAATTTGCAAATCTAAGAAGCGCGTTCCCAGCATCTTGAGGAACTACGTGCAATCCCGTTTGAGGATTGTGAAATATCTTCCTTTAAAAACTGGCATTTACTCGGATTTCATTTTAAATTTATAATAGTATCCTTGGGATAGATCCAAATGTGAAAAGTATACCACACCGAATAATGAATGTAGAATTTCTGATATGGAGGGAACTTGACACATGCCATCTTCTAACCGTTTATTTAAAAGGCGGTAGTCAATAACAACTATCTCATTCTTATCTCCATTCTTGGTTAGTTGTTTTTTTGGTACATTCTGAAATGGTTTTTCTCAATTACAACTTCTTGTAACATTTTGTTAATATAATGGTGTATTTCCTCTTTTGTGTGTTAGGCAATCTATATGGCCTTACATAGAGTAAGAGGGTCATCATCTAGTTGAAAAACATAGGCGTATTCCACTCAGTTTTTTTCGATGGACGTTGTTTCTTCCCTGTTCAAATTCATTTTTCCTTTAGCAACTGCTCTACAGACTCCACTGAAAGTAATGTTTTCCGAATTCGCATACATTGTTATCGGATAATTTCTCGATAGCAGGTTTAACGTTCTTGATTCTTACTTCTTTCTCGTTAGAATTTTAAATACGCATACAGGTATCCTACCGTTTATAAGTTTCGCAATTATACCTGCAGTGTATACTCTTTTGTATTACTCATTCGGTATTACTACACAGTCATACTCTTTACTGATGTTGGAATAATAAATAACTTCGCATCGGGCTGGGATCGTTGTGAAACAATATTACTTTGGATGAATTGACATTGCAAGTCTTTCACCATCCGGGATGAAAGAAAAAAATCTTTCATGATCTACTACAGCTCTGTATCTCAGAAAGAAGTCGGATCCGACAATACCCTGAATATTATCCGTGAATTCGTCTAATATTATGGATTCGTGTTCCAGCGTTTTCCCATTTACTTTCTGAGATATATTAGTGGAAACCTGCAGGAAAACTGCACTTTTCCTGTATGTTGAAGATGTTTTTTGGAAATAACGCTGTCAAAAAGCTTGTATCAATGAAGACATTTAAATCTTGCAATCCATATCCCATTTTCATTCCCATTACCTCTGGTTACTGGGCTTTTAGTTTTCCTTTTTGTGTAGGGTTTAATATTGACCATTGTTAAATGATTTATGTATATGGTTGTTTCCTTGTTTTCCGTTATTCGCAAATTGCCTTAACTATATGGGTTGTTCCCCAACAGATTGATTTTGAAACTTCAACAAATTGTTATTTCTTCTGAAGGGTTTGTTTCGATTATACTGATTTCTAAGATTTTGCCTCTTCATGCCTAATCTATGTTGATAGTTATACCTATTCCTATGACGATTGTTTTACATGTGGAAAGTTTCCAATCTAGTTGTTCCAGTCGGTAGAGAACCATTTCCTTCTACTGCTCCGCAAATAGCGTCGGCTGCCTTCACTATTTTAAGTAGTTCCAGTCCATTTCAGACGATATTTACAGCTAGTCTTTCATTCGCTTGTTTACTGTATCATCATTCTCTTTGGCTTGTGACATTGTTAGATCTACAAGTAGACCTTCAACAATCCTACCAAGAGTCCTCAATCTTTTTGAGCATTGCTTTACATTGTGAAACTCGCTTGCTTAGGCGGTTTCGGGCTTTTTCTTCGAAAGATGAATTTTTCCATTTAGAACCAAATCATCAACTGTGTTGTTAGTTTTCTTGATCCTCAGCTTCAAACTTTTGCTCAGCCTGGTTTCCAACTGCATCGATAAGCTGTTTCGAGACATCATCATTACTGTTCATTACGGGAAGCAACAATGTCGCTGTACACGAATCAAATTCCTCAGACATATTTAATTGTTGAATAACTGGACCAATTTATAAAATTCTCTGAATTATTCGAAAGGATTTCGATTAACGTCTCTGATGAGCAGGCATACTTTTTTACTTCAGTCACAATACTAGATTCACGTCGTTTTCTGTTGAATATTTCCTTTTCATTATTAAAATTAGCTTCAATATTATACAATTTATTCAACTTCCTATCCGTTGAAATCAAATCTGATCTCCTATCATTATTGTCTTTCATTTAATTTCTATTAAATATCTCCAATTCCTCAAATATTTCTGATATTGTCTGAAATAGTCATTACTTATATATAAATTCTCGGGCAATAGGTCACATTAACACTTATGCTTCTATTTTAGTCTTTACGTACGTTTCGGTCTCACGACCATCATCAGAAGACTTATTATTTCAATAACCTGATTACTTAGAACTAATTGTATTAACACAAAGCATCCTTATCGCACCAATTTCGTTTAAAATGCCAACGTCGCCGAAACGAAAAGAAACACGAAATCGAAATTGTAACACAACAATGTTATAATTTGTTATACTAGGTGTATGAAAGACTTACAAACGAGACGAGCTCAAGTATTCACTTTCGAACCAGATGTGATGATTTATTATTCTACCTAAAATATATATTTTTAACATTATAAGGACGCATAAGGGAATTTGCAAGAATATTAATTAATCAAGCTAGTATAAATATGAAAAATCTTGTCTTCCGGATGAATTCCTCGTCACAATAGCTCAAATTGATGCCGACGTTTCGCCAACCATTACAGGTGGCATCTTCAGGGCAGGCTCGAGGCTTGAACTGAAACAGTTCAGTGACGCGGAATCCATCCGGAAGACAAGATTTTTCAAGATTAGCTGTCCGCGGGAGTCTACTATCCAAGAGTATAAATATGACTCAGTGTCTGAATATCAGTCCTATGATTTACTGATTTGAAGTCACGTTTCATGTGAATCATGTCCAGAATAGATCTTCATAATAATTGGTTTTCTTAGTTAAAATATGAACATTTTTGTAATCGAATTGATGGTTATAATCAAAGCAATGTTTAGCAAGGGCGGTGGAGTTTTCGTTTCTTGTGCTATGCTTATGGCCATACATTCTTTTTTGTGAATATTGTTTAAAGATTCCAGTATAAGTCCCATCACAATCTAAACAATTTAATTTTTTTACTGTGTGGGTTTGTTTACCTTTAGGTATTACAGGTTTTAGATTCGAGAAATATTTCCCAACACAGTTAGTAGGCTTATGAGCAACATTTATGTCATACTTTTTCAAACATTTCTTAATTTTATACTAAATTGAATAATTAATATTCTTGCAAATTCCTACATGCGTCCTTATAATGTTGAAAGCATATTTTAGGTAGAATTGTCAAAAGTATATTTCAGAGGCCAGACCTTCTTATATTACCTAATAAATCGTGACATCTGGTTCGAAAGTAAATACTTGAACTCGTCTCGTTTGTAAGTCGTTCATAGTCTGTGATGAGATGTGTTCGTAATTTTTGAGAGTTCTACTAAATCGTGGATTCTTGATATATCATACTTATAACACTGTTGGTTACAATTTCGATTTCGTGTTTTCAATCGTTTCGGCGACGTTGGCATTTTAAACGAAATTGGTGCGATAAGGACGCTTTGTGTTTATACAATTAGTTCAAGTAATCAGGTTATTGAAATAATAAGTCTTCTGATGATGGTCGTGAGACCGTAACGTACGTAAAGACTAAAATAAAAGCATAAGTGTTAATGTGACCTATTTCCCGAGAATTTATATATAATTCATACCTGGGTCAAGAATCTTCATTTTATAGTCATTACTCACATTATGTCCATGTCGGAAGTACTACACTAAGATTGGCTGGCTGACTTCTTCGGATTTCTATTCTAATCTTCCGTTTTATCATTTTCTTAAGCATCCTTCGCTATAGTTATACCATGATGTGTATCATGACCATGAATGTTACTATCCCTATATTTCGATCGCTGATAATGAAATACCTTGTTGTTAAAGACTGGTATTGTATCGTCACGTGATATCGCAAATTGGCTTCAGAATTGCCTTGTGATTGAGTCAATTGGGCCTCCAAGTTCGTTTGGTATAATTTAGGATACGAACGTCAGCTCAGGAGTTGCGGAATTCGAGTCGAAGAGGAATTATACACATTGTTTAATTGATGTATGTTTAATAGTTGATCTAATGACACTACATGATACAGTGATAATAGGTTTGACAACACTTGAATGATATCGGAGTTATACTTCATTACAGTATCAAGTATACTCTCTGACTACTACTTTACTTCTAACATCTAATAATAATTACATCATACTAATCTATTATTCCAAGAACATCCAAATCCGTTTTTGGAGGGTTGTTCAAGTTATGAAATAGAGCAAGATTTTCCGTACATTACTCATAATAAATGCATCATATGATGATATACAAATATCACTTTTGATGAGTTGACTTTGCTACTTCAGCATTCTACAATAATATAATAATAATATTATACCCTAGTGAAGTTAAGACTCATAATTAGGTAAACTTTCTGATGATGTATGTAAATTACTTAAGAAACACAATTTTACCACATCTTCTAGAATAAATAATACGATAGGCGAATATATTAAAAACAACAAAGATAAGAATTAAAGGGATCAAGGATCAGTAGACAAAGTAGAGTGTGAAAATGATACATTCTATATAGGCCAGACAGGAAGATCTTTCAAAGTTACTAGAACTAGAATTAAAGAACATTTCAATTTGAACAAAGGAGATCCAAAAGTTGCGAATCATATTAAAGAAACTGATCATCATTCCAAAGATGACTTTGAGATTCTCCATGAGTCACTTGAAAGTAAAGTATTAAACAACTTAGAGAAAATTGGAATTAATAAGTTTCAAAATACAGGAAACCATTTAAATGATCAGAAAGACTTCACCAACTCTCCATTATTAAATTTATTTGTGAGTAACTCATATCCTTCTGTACACGTATCTCATCACTCACCCTTACTTCTTAATCTTAATTTTGATGATTAAGAAATAAACCATAGTTTGTAGAACCATTGTTTGATAAAGCTACCGTGTGGTGAAACATTCCAAGTTTGGTTTAATAAAAATGAAGTTTGTGGAAATTTATTACAAGTATATTATCAAAACTATTTCTACAGTGATATCAACATGAGAAAGAATGCATACGAATGTGAGAGACGCAAAGAACCAATGCTATGCTGATCAACAAAAATAACGTGCTTTTATAAATATACTTAATTATTATGTGAATTGGGTAAACCAGTATACGCATGCAATTCATACATTACACCTGAAAGTCCAAAAAGCAATCTTGAAAATATGCAATTTATTTCTGGCAGCATCAAACTTTTAGTAAAGGGTTCTGCAACTTCTTAAGCAATGAAGAGATTAATCAATAACAAGAGGAAACAATTTCTCAATAAATAATAACGATATTTTGAGCAGTTTTACTTCTCAAAAATTATATAAGTTATCATCCGTCCCCTAGCAAACACATTAATTTTTTTGGAAATTTTCCATAACCATAACTGTATATTCTGGAGAAATAGGTCCCATTAACACATATGTTTATATTATTTTCATTTTTACGTACCATCATCAGAAGGCGTTTGAAAACTATATCACCGTACTGAAAATATAGTGTATTCAAAACGAAACTTTACTATATTTATGAATTCAGACTAATCTAGAGGTGTGTGGTTCCTAATCTCTGCCCAACGTTTTTTGATGCTACTCAATGCTAATTGGATTGCTATATTTGTGAATAAAGAAACAAACTTTTATCCTACTATTTTATTAATAGAATAAAATAATTATTTGTCAAGATTTTACAATTTAACTTCTTAATCTATTCTCTAAATTCTTACTGCTATATATAGGTAATTTTTTGGTATTAGGCAATGCAAATTTTGGCCTAACCTTAACATATGTTGCACATCATTCGCCTGTGAGGTTTTTGAACCATTATTTATTGATTTTTTTTGTGTTTCATTAGCTACGCATCCTATCAAATCATCTCTCTTTCTCACTGGAATGACTTCGTCTTTTTAGAAATTATTTTCGAAATTGTGATGTTGCTTTTTAAAAAAAGGGTGATAAACTTGCTCTCAAATTTCTGATAACAGGTTTGCTCAACGCGTTTAATTTTGTTCTCAACCTCTGCTGCATTTGCGAATGCTTCTTTTATTCACAAATTTAAACAATTTTTTAGCATACGCATTTTTGTTCTGAACCTTGCTAAACATATTTTCTTTGATTTAGATTCAGTGAAATTTGAACAACTCCTTCCGGAAATATACTGCAGTTCTTCTAGTTCGCTAATATCTTCATTGACATTCCCTTTTCCTTTAGAACTTTAGGCTAGGCAGTTGCTCCTTCATTCGTAAGGCTTGTATTCCAGCCGAATAATATAATAATGATTCTTGACCCAGGTTTGAATTATTATGTATAAATTTCAGGGAAATAGTTGACATCAACAAGTATGTTCACTATATTTTCGTTTTAACGTACGTTTAAGTCTCAGGACCATCATCAGAAGACATTTGAAAACTAATTTACGTCGGCACAGCGCGGAACAATGAACAAAGCACGATTAATTGAAATTGTAACACATCCACGTTCAAATATATGAATATGTATTAAAAAACCACTACACAATAATTTTTTTATAGTGAAAGACATATCTCAACGAGGGAGTAAAATAGTCTTTCTGGTAACAAACTCCATTGCGCTGAAGTATCCACAATTTTAAACAGATATGTTCAAAATTTATAACCACGACCAGAAAGTATAAACATACTCTGTAACAGTGCATATCATATATGAATAATATAAATGATGATAAATATAATTTTATAACATTACCATACATTCCGAAGACCTCAGAAAATTGAAAAATTTTCAAAAAAGTATAACATAAATATTGCGCATAAGCATACTAGCAGTGTTGGTGAATATTTTTCAAATCTAAAGCCGTTAACACCTGAAGGTAAAGAATTCACCCTATATGAATTAAGTTGTTTAGATTGGTATGGGACTTATGCACGAATCTCTGATCACTATTCACAAAAAAGGATATATGGCTATAAGTATAGAAATAAAAACAAAAAAACAGAAAATTTCTCTGCCCTTGCTTAACGTTGTTTTGTTTGATTATAACCATAAGTTGAATTATAAAAATGTTAATATTTCAGGTAAAGAAACCAATTATTACAACCGATCGATCCTGGAGATGATTCAGATGAAACGTGATACTAATATATACAAACATATAATATTGTTCTTAATGTTACATGTTTCTGATTTTTAAAAAGTATAGGTGACGTAAGCAGGGCAGAGCTAACATAACAATGTTACATGAGAGTAGCAGCGATGTTATTAACTATACATATAAATTTCAATTTATTACGTCACTCATACATCACCGTTCTCTAGTTTCACTTAATTATATGTGAACGTACTATTCTAAACAATTATATCTTGTTACCAAACCACTAGGACGTTAATCTAAATTATTCGTGATAGCATATAACGATTATTTCACTATACGTTGCATATATGCAAAACATATAATAGTATAATAAGTAAACATAATGTAACTGTTCTAAAACAATTATATCGTTGTCTAGTAAATGTTACAAAAGTGCCATGTAACTGCATTTTCATTTTACTACACGTGTCGTTTATGTAACGTTACATAATTATTCCGAAACAGTTACATCTCTAATTACTACTTCGTATCCCGTATGATTCGGTTCTTTCATTTGATGTAGCTTCATGTACAAATTTCTGGATTACTACTATACCAGAGAGAGCAGTGTTGAAATGATTTATTAATATTATTAATGATGGAGACTATTGGATCATTTATTGTAAATCTTCATTTTCCTTGAGAACTACTTCGTGTCTTCTCTTTTGAGATGTAATTTACAAAAGAATAGATATGTTCAATGAAATTCTTCTGTAGCCGACTTGTGTATAGAATCCAATTTTAACAGCAGAAAACATTGGATCGGTAGTGTATGAAAAGGTATTATGAGAAAATGTTAACGGTTACATGAAGTACATATGTCCAATCATCAAATCAATATCGATAAGAAAAATAATCACCCTTATCCACCTGAAAAAAAAGACTAATAAGGTACTGAGGACCTTTCGGCTACCAAGTAGCCATCATCATAGTAAACTTAGTTATAAAATGAAATGTTCCTGTTTAAATACTACTTGGGGATAATAATGTGAACAAAGGTTCACCATCAGCTGGAGATAAATCGGAATTTAATAAATGGCTTTTTCGTTTATACATTTCCATCCCTTATGAATTACCTACATATTTGTCTGTACTGTGTTTTGGAAGTGATGAACTTTCTTGAGAAATGGTGTGATCTGTATTCAAAATGTGTTCGGCTACTGCTGATTTTTCAGCATTATTCTTCTTTATATGAGCAAAATGTTTCCTATAACGAGTTAGAATGTTCCTTCTAGTTTGACCCACATAAAATTTTCAACACGACTCACAATTGATTTTGTAAATCCCGGATTTGTCGAAATCAGAAACTTTATCAAAGGTGTTGACTTTTTCTGTATATGTCGAAATCCAAGGGATTACTATCTTTTATAATGTCAATATCAAGGAAAGGAAGATGATTATCTGTTTCTATTCCGACAGCGAATCTGATTCAAATTAGCTATTAAGCCTGTTCAAAAAGCCATGTAAAACTGAAACTGATTCAATTTTGATCTTAAGGAGGTTACAAGGCTGCTTAGAAAAATATTGGCCATAAAAGGAGAGAGTGGATTGCCCATTGCACATCCTCTTGTTTGTTTATAGTAATTTCTGTTGATAGTGAAATAATTTTGCTCCATACATAAAGATGTGAAGATTACGTTTTCTGTGCAGTTTTGGTTTTGGTCTCATAGAATTTCCCGTTTTATGAACTTAGTTGAGCAATACGGCTTAGAAAGATTAGGTTTTGAAACACTAAGTTTGTATTTCAAATTATCGGAGATTACAGCTGTACACGATTTTAATGAATTGTTGGCTAGTTTAACGCATTTTGATAACGGATTCCTGGTAATCTGTTCATAGGGACCATCATTAAATAAGATATTTACTGAATGATGATAATCTTCTCTGCCTATAATCACGAGGAAATTTCCCTCATCTGCTTTTATGTAATAACAGTCTTTTTCTTCCAATGATTCACAGATATTATTGAAGTTATTGGTGGAACTTTCATATGATTTTTTAGAATGTTCAAGAATTGTCTTGCACTTGTTACGAATACGTATTTTCATTCGTAATATCATTAATTAAATCTTCCGTACACTAATTTCTTAGAATCAATTGCAAAATTCAAACCTTTATTTTCCAAACTCATTTCCGTTTCATTGAAATTGATATCGGTTTGATTGTGAATAATGTTTAAATTCTAAGTTCCGTCTCTAGGAGTTTTATGTACAATTGTTGCAATTTATGGTCGATTGATTTAACTTTCGTCCTGGTTTTTGCCCAAACTGTGTTTAATAATTTAGAATAAAAAAACTCGAATTCGTTTGATGTTGTTTCAAAAGTTAATTTTGAATGTAAGTTATAAGTCAAAAGTTCTAAAATATCTAGTTTATGATATTTTTTTACCGATTTCTGATTTTAACCATCTCTGTTTTGCAGAGGAAATGATTTCATCTATTTTCTCGTTCTTAAACGTATACATTTCAATAAATTTTGGGAAAATGTTATGTTAAACTCACCTGATACTCTCGTTTCATTTGATGTTGTTTCCATATTTACAAATACTCCATCCACTGAGTCGATAAATATTCTGAAGAAATGGGCTTCAAATATCAATATCCCCGATAAAAACTGCACGAATACGTGATCCTTATATCTTTATGTATGAAGCAAAATTGTTTCACTTTCAACTAAAATTATTACAGACAAACAAGCGGTTGTGCAATGGACAATCCACTCTCTCCTTTTTTAACCAAAATTTTTCTAAATGAACATGAAACCACCCTAAAATCAAAATTGAATCAGTTTATAATACTTGGTATAGATATGTTGCCGAAATTTTCCCGATTTTAAGTAAAGATTTTGATTT
Organism: Endomychus coccineus; assembly: GCA_958510875.1. Classification (NCBI taxonomy): domain Eukaryota; kingdom Metazoa; phylum Arthropoda; class Insecta; order Coleoptera; family Endomychidae; genus Endomychus; species Endomychus coccineus. The sequence continues at coordinate 110,791,139 of OY294069.1, forward strand.
GCATGGCTTTTTACACGCCCAATAGCCAATTTGATTCACTGAGATTCACTGTCAAAATAGGAACAGATTATCACCTTCCTTTCCTTAATTTTAACATTATAAAAGACGGTTATCACTTAAATTTCGACATATACTGAAAACCCACTTGAACAAATAGGTATATTCCGGGGGATTCAGCTAAACAATTTATATATAAAATAGCTCCATTCAATAGTCTAGTTCATCGATTATTGAACGTCTCTTTTAGCCAGCAAAATTATAAAAACGAATTTGAGAAACTTCAGAAAATTGCGTTGGACAATGGTTACCAAAAATTTTCGATCAATAATTTAATTTCGAAACAAAAAAAGGAATTGAAACGTACCCAACTAACCAAATTAGAGTCATTACCTTCAAATACTTCAATAAAATTAAAATGTTTCACTTATCATCCCTCAGTAATTAATAAATTCTATAGTTTGTTTTCTAAATTTGCAATACGACTAGCTTATAGATGTACGAACAAGCCAAAACACCGTTTAGGCAATATCTTTGATAAAGTTCCTGATTTCGACAAATCCGGAATTTACAAAATCAATTGTGAGTCGAGTTCAAAATGCTATGTGGGTCAAACTAGAAGGGATATTTTAACTCGTTATGAGGAACATTTTGCTCATATAAATAAAAATAATGGTGACGAACCAGCGGTAGCCGAACACATACAGGTGACACCATTTCTCAAGAAAGTTTATCACAAATATCTAGGTAAGAAGCAATTTATTGAATATCGATTTATCTCCAGCTGAGGGTAACCCTTTGTTCACATTTATATCCCCAATTAGTATTAAAACATTTTGATTCATAATTTAGTTTACTCTGATGATGGTTACTTGGTAGCCGAAAGGTTCTCAGTACTTTAATAGCATTTTAGTGGATAATCATGATTATTTCTTATCAATAGTGTTATAGTATATCTACAGTGTGAACTCTCCATAGTTTATAACCAAATCAATGTTTTTTTCATCCACTAAAAGTCTTATATATTTGCGGATATTAACTTTTGTAAGGATAGTAGATGATTGATATACGATGGAACTTAAGATGAATGTGCGTTAATGATTTATCTAATCGAATCTATTATGCTTAGCAATGATATACTATCCTTTCAGAGGTTCATATTCAAAAAATATCTGACTTTGACGCCTCCAAAGTGATGCAATACTTCAACAGTACACTGGACATCCAGAAATGTGAGTTCAAATCCCACCTATGGTTTAATTTTTACGTTTGTTCATCTACGTTAAATAATTGATTAGCATACAAAACAGACCCCTCTGAACCCAAATCGGCAAGTAATGGAATAATTGCAAACTTTATAATTGGAAGTTGTCTATACAGAAAAAAAAATGTTTTCGGTATTATTTCTCCCTGGAACGATATTTCCCGTGTTATTCCAAAAAACCTTTTTTTCCAGAGGGTGAACAATATCTTTATTCCTGATAATTTTCTCAAAGAGGCATAGTTTCCGAGATAGCAATGATTTGTTTACGGAAATTTGAAATTAGGCAGCAGCCAGGACAATTTAAATGCGAAAAATGACGATGATACATCGCGTTCTATCTAGCCGATTATTAGAAAAATTCCCGGAAAATTTACCACTTTCCGTATTTTAGTGACTATCGGTTATGAATCCGTCGAAAATTTCAAAATTCAGAATGTTGGGCCCGATATGGACCCTTTCCCATATTGGGTCCATACCAAAATGACCAGTTATTCGAATAATTTCAAAATGGTATAGTTTGGCTCAAAATATGACTTTTTGCATGAATGAAATTTTTCGAAAAAATCAGTATCTTCGAAGTTATACGCATTCAAAAATTGTTTTTCTAGTTGCTGTATACGCGTGAGAATTCAAGAAACATAATGTGAATGCTTTTTCTCATTTCACCGACATTTCTTTATAAAATACTTATTCTTGATCAATTTTGTATCATTTGTATATTTTCATGGAAAACTATTTGACAAATAATAATCATTCAGAAAAGTCATTGGAAACTGTCATTGTACTCGTATCTTGAATTCTCGGTCATATACAGCAACACCAACCACAAAAACCATTTTCAAAATTTATAGCCAAAAATATTGATTTTGAAATTATTCAAGTGACTGGTCTTTTAAATTTTAGTTTACTTCGATGATACGAGTGTACTTAGTGGCCGGAAGGTCCTCAGTACTTTAATAGTATTTTAAGTTGATTTTTTATCAATAGTGTATCCACTGTGTGAATTCTTTTATAGTTTATTGATAAATATATTACATTTATCCGAGCTATATTACAGGTTTTGATAAGAGTATCGAACATGTACGTAATCTTTATTAAAGAGGATGATGCATCTGTTAATGGGACGAACTACTGATTCAAAATAATCAAATAATCTTTCTGTCCGGAAGATTTTTGGATCAGCTAGGGGAGTTCCAAACCAAACAATTATTATAAAAGAGTTGAAATATCTTTGGTTGTCGTGAATCTTGGAAAATATCTGAACCTCTTTTTCTGTTCCCTCCCTTACTCATCCAATCAATTTCCGTTGATGATACTTTGGCCTGACTCACCTTGGGTAGGTATCATTACAATTCAGATCACTGGCTCTAGACAATCGGGGCTGCAGCCGTCTAGTCAGGGTGTCGGCCATTCCATTAATTTCAAATCCTTTATCTTTGTTTGTCTTGGCTAGTTCTCCCAGTGCATCACTGCATTCTTTGACTAACCTCGATGCAACTTAAGAGTTCCTAGAGTCGACTGGCTGTCCATGCAGATATAGATATAGTGCATTCTGATCCAAAAAATACGGAAATAAAATTAGTTTCTAGATTTTGCTTTTTCATAAGGTTCATAAGAACCCGTTCGATGGATAGAGAGTCGAGGAATGAAGTCAGAAGGTCGCCTAGATCGACATTCCGAATCCCTTCACAACACGAAATACCCATAGCAGATATGTATCATTGTGAAGTCGGTTCTCCACACCTAGCCGACATTCAAGCAACAATCAGGAAAACGAATAAAAGTTGACACTACGGGGCGGGCGTCACTGCATCTACTGGGAGCCCCAAAATCCGCACTTACATTTTAAATAAAAATGAACAGAACTTATTAGTCAGAGGGCATGTTGACAACCTTGAATGCAATTTCGTCATTGATGCCGGTGCCACCAATCTTTCATTCGAACAGGGATTCTGAAGCCGAAACTACAACCTACTGGAAGAAGCTTAGTTCTTAAAACAGCTACAGGACACATTGTACCTGTTTGAGGAGAAATAACAGCAACCATACAGATTGGTGATACTCTGATAAACACTTATTTCTGGTAGCTGATATTAAAGATCAATGTATCCTCGGTATGAACATTATGCAAAATAAATTTATCATAGACCTCCAAAATAAAATTTTTGTAATTGGAAATGAAGAAATAATCCTGAATCTCTAAGAAGAGACTTCTCAACTAAAAGTTATAGTGGACAAAGATACAGAAGTTCCTGAAAATTCTGGAGAAATTTTCTTCGCAAGACTCAGTCAAAAACCAGAAGGGCTACATTTGGGTATTGTGGGAAGTCAGGAATTGGTGAATGGAGGAATTCTGGTAGCTCGATGTCTCGTCAATATAGATCAACTAATTCCAGTTATAGCTGCTAATTTATCGAATAAATCTTCTAAATTGAAGAAAAAACAAAATATAAGGCTTTGCACACCTGTAAAAAGCATAATCAAGTGCGCAAACAGTTTAAAAGGGAAAACTGCCACAAGGAAGCCAGTTCACATCAGCCTCATGAAACAATTAGTGAAAAATTATGGCCACTTAACGTCTGAAGAGTTAGGAAAAATTAACGACTTTATCAATGACAACTACGACATTTTTGAGACAGGAAAATCTACAGGACGCACCAGTCTAGCGCAGCATCGAATTTATGCAAGGGATGCAAAACCAATTCGTCGAATGCCAAGAAGATGTGTTACAAGAAGTTACGGATGTGAATATTATTGAACAAGCTTCTGGTCCTGGTAACTAGGAAGGACGAATCCACTCGCTTCTGTGTAGACTATCGAAGATTAAATCAGATTACACAAAAAGAGCGATCCACTGCCAAGAATAGACGATACGCTAAATACTCTATCAGGTGCGAAATGGTTTTCCACCCTAGACTTGAAAAGTGGAAACTGGCAAGTAGATCACACTCTGATGACCAAGACAAAACAGCTTTTCCTTCTGGTAGCGGTCTTCACCGCTTCCAGGTCCTCCCATTCGGCCTCTATGATGCTCCAGCCACGTTTGAGCGACTAATGGAGATGATTTTGAGAGGACTAACCTGGAAGACCTGTCTAGTATATCTTGACGATATAATGATCATGTTGAAAACCTTTGATGAGCATCTGAAAAATTTAAGTGAAGTCAATTTGAAACTGAATCACAACAAATGTTGCCTGTTTCAAATGGAGGTCTATTATCTGGGACATATCGTTTCTGTAGAAGGAATTGAAACCGATCCGGAGAGAATGGTAGCTATTAAAGACTGGCCTAAACCAAGAGACAAAAAGGGAATTAGAAGTTTTCTCGGACTTTGTTCGTATTACCGAAAATTTTTCAAGAACTTTGGTCCAATTGATAAGCCCCTTCATCGATTAACTGAGAACAACATTGAATTTGACTGGACGATTGTCAAAATGCCTTCGTAGAGTTGAAAAAGCGATTAACTACAGCATCTATTTGAGCCTACCCACAGGAGGAAGAAAGATTCTTTTTGGATTGTGATGCATCTCAACACGGCATAGGCGCCGTGTTATCACAAGAGCAAGAAGGCGAGGAAAAACTAATTGCGTATTTCAGTAAAACCATGGCAAAGGCAGAGAATAGTTATCTTTGTATTAAGTGCGTAAAATGATTGTTTTCTTATGGCACATGAGAGTGTTAATTTTTGGCCGCAGGTCGAGGCCAAAAATTCTTTCGAGTGTGCCATGAAAACATACATTTTGTGCACGGAATACAAACATTTTCTGTACAAACTGTGAATTTACATCGTCTGAAATATATTAAAAATAAATACTTCCAATATAATTTCACAGCATCCAGTGGTTTTTCTGTCTCGCTACTATAGAAAATGAAATTGTTTTATGATAAATAATCAATTAATAATTGACTCTGTTGAAAATAAATCCTTCAAAAAGTAATATTTCATGTTTATTTTGTGAATTATTTTAGCAGTGAAAAAAGTAAACATTTACGCGTCACTAGGAAGGAACTTTTGGCTATTATCAAAGCCCTTGAATACTTCCATGCTTTTCTTTATAATATAAGTTTTATCATTAGAAGTGACCATAGTGCTTTACAGTGGTTAATGAATTTTGAAAAGCTTGAAGGACAAGTTGCTAGATGGGTAGAGACTACAGAAATAAAACTTTATGATAGTATACCGAAAAGGACGTCTCCATAACAATGCAGATATACTTTCTAGGCGACCCTGCTTAGAACGACAATGCCACTACTGTGAAAGGCTTGAAGAAAAGGAGAATCCAGCCAAAGAAGTTAGTCTCCGGTTAACCACAATCAAGTCAGAAAGTGATGATAATCAGAATTCCCTTGAAATATTTAGAAAAAGTCGGAAGAAAGACAATGACTTGAAAGTTATACGAGAATGGCTCAAAAATGGAGTCATACCTACTTGGCAAGAGGTAACCAAATATGGTTCAATTGCATTCCCTGTATCTTCACGATGGCCTATTGCATCGAAGATGGGAGAGTCACGATGGAGTACATATAGTTCACCAATTGGTAGTGCCAAGATCACACATCAAAAGTGTGTTGGAAGAACTTCATAGTAGCTACTCAGGAGGACATTTTGATACTAAAAGAACACTGGCACGAGTTCGGCAAAGATTATACTGGGTCAACTGTCGACGGGACGTAGAAGATTGTTTTCAAGAAATGTGATCTGTGTAATAGTATAAAAGGTCCCAAGACAAGAAACCGATGTAAAATGGCACAGTACCTTTCCGGAGAACCCTTTGAACGACTTACAATTGATATTCTCGGTCCACCTCCTTTAACAGAAAGAGGAAACAAATAAAATACCTAATGGTTGTTATGGAATATTTTTCCAAATGGCCCGAAATAATAATCAGGAAGCGACGACAGTAGCAAAAGCTTCCGTAACTAACGTTATTGCGAGGCACGGAGTCCCTCTGGAATCACATTCTGACCAAGGACGAAATTTTGAATCTGAATCATGGCAGGAATTGATGAAAACATTAGCCATAAAGAAGACAAGCACAACGCATCTTCACCCACAGTTCGACGGAATGGTAGAAAGACATCATAGAACTATTTGCCAATACCTTTCAATGTTCGTCTCTGAAAACCAAAAAGACTGGGACACTTTAATCCCTCTATTTCTGCTAGCCTATAGAAGTTCCGAACACGAATCGACCGGTTACACTCCATGTATGGTCACTGGCAGAGAAATGAAGCTTCCACACGATCTTCTTTTTGGAAGTCTGCCTGGTGAAGAAGCAGAAGAACACACACCTCCGATATACATAGAAAGCTTGGAAGAAGAATCAGAAAGAGTCTACAACTTTGCTCGTGAACTCTTCAACATTAATTAAATTATTGCAAATAAATCTATTCAGAATGAATTTGTCTCTTATTTCGATAAAATATAAAAATTTGCAAAATATTTACCTCCTCCGAAAAGAATTATATGAAGAATGTACTGTTCGTATCTTGATTTCGATATTATTCAATTTGCATATTGTTGACGATATAATATTTGGAAATAGAGGGATTAATTATTACTGGAAATTATATATTATATATCCTTTTCAAATAATTACGAATCAATATTAAAATTTGAAAATAACTCGTAACTTATTGAATGACTTAATTGAGGTACAACTGACAGGTATACCTTAGTTCTAAATATATGATCAACGTTCTAGGTCACTATCGAATAATATTAAATTGCATTAATATTTTGAGTGTATATCTAATAATGAAAGAATATTGAATTGGATAGAACCCCATAATGGAAGTATTGTGTGCATTCATCCCAAGAGTTCCAATGTCTCAAAGGCCAAAGTCCATGTGTAGCATTCCCTTTTGTCTGCATTTACCGCCTTGACCGTTTGTACATTTTTCACCGTGCTACGCATATGTTGGCCTAGGATAACAAATCGTGTATGTTTCAAAGTAACAAACCATCTCTCTATGAACTTATTGTTATTTTTAATTTCTTAATATATATTAGGAGGTCGAATCCATCTACCATTGGAAAGCTGAAGCTGAAATATTTTTGGGGGAGGTTTGTTTCCTTGGAATATTCTGATTAATATCAACAGTTTAAGCCTCTCTAATACAGGCAACACAATATGAAATTCTTTTTCATAGCGCTTAGCTTCTTAACACAGGTGGTATGAATCTAGTGTTTGTTCTCAATGGTTAAATAGTCTAAGTTATTAATAAACTGTAAACGAGTTCACGATACACTGTAGTACTACAAATAAGAAACAATCACCCTTACGCACTAAAAATATTTATGAAGTATTGAGGATCTTTCAGCTACCAAGTAGCCATCATCGAAGTAGACCTTACTCTTTGTGTGGGGCATGTGTGTATCCTAGCTGCGAGCGAATTAACTGTTGATATACCGAATTCAATATTCAATTTGCATTTTTGTTCTAGCCTAGGTAGTTGCAAGATATGCGTTTTGTTTCCCGATTTCAAAACTTCAAGCGGCAAGATTTTCAAATTTCTATATTTTTTGGTTTTTCGTTGTGCTAGAACACGTTGATTATTAAAGTGCATGCATTGATGTTTCAAAACATCGCAGATTAGGTTGTTAGATTTTTAAGGGATTTGTTTATTAAATTTTTAATGATTGATGTTCCTTGCCCTTGTTCACATACTAGGTTAAAAGATTATTTGAAAGTTGTAATTGATTGATGTTCCTTTTTTATATTTTATAGAAGACTGACATTCCATACGAGCAGATTTTGTGCTTTTATGCTTATGTCACAAGGGTCCCTAGATCCTTGTATTTGTAACTAGATATGAACTCATAGGCTATAAGAGTTTACACTACCTATAACTCTATCAATAAGAAACAATCACCATTATCCACTAAAAATACTGTTACCACGTAGCCATCATCAGAGAAATCTAAATTTGAAATCAAAATATGACTGGTTAAATACTATTATGGGTAAATAATGTAAACAAGAGGTTACTTTTGACTTGAGATAAATCTCAATTTAATAAATTGTTTTGTCGCTTATAGGACACAGTGAAATGGATCGTATACAGTCGATTGCTGTGAAAGTATTATATAACAGTTAGGTATTGAAAGTTACATGTATGATACATTACACAATTTCGCTTTATAATACGGCACAGAGGAATATATCGTAAACAGAAGATTGCTGTAAAAGTATTGGGTAGGTATTGCAAGATACTTAGGTATATGACACATGACTCAATTTCTCATTATAATACGAGACATTGGAATGTATTCTATACAGACGATTGCTGTAAAATCATTATATAATAGTATAAATAAATACGTTGATTATTAGGAAATGTCTCCATTATAATTGGAACTGCCTACTTCATTCGAAAGATTAATTTCAAACATAAAAACTTCAAATTATTCAATAGTCCATCGCTACCTATAAATAAAATGGAAAAATTGGGAAAAACCCTTGATGAATTGGGTTTCGGGATAAATTTTCAATACTTTCTGAGTTCATAACGTGAAAATATGAAATCTAGGCTTCTAGGCTTGAAAAAAATCAAATATCGTCCTTCCCAAGATAGCATTAGAATTTGCCTCTTTCAGCATATGAATAATTTCATTTACTTGGAATGCTAGTGCAACTTTGGAATAAACAGAGAAAATATCATATAAAATCTGAGATACGTGATCAGAGCATCATTATCTCATATTGTTGGAATCGAGATCAACATCATATTACAATTTGACTATTCTTCACACAGCAAACGGTGTTTGTAGATCCATCGCAATCGCCCTTCCTCCAAGTAGGTACATGTGTTTGGCAAATGTGAATCGTTGAAAAACGGATGTTCCTTGGAAATAAAAGTTCGTACTAATTCAATTGCTAACTTCAATTACGAGTAAATGTGCAAATGTACAATGTTCGTTTCGAATTGGAACTTACTTCTTCCGAACAACTCTCAAGGAAAACATATCGATGAAAGACTTCATATATATTTTGATTTGTCTCTTCAGTATGAATAATCTTTAATTCCTCAGAACGTATTTGGATCATTCCAGAAATGTGTCCCTGAAAACCAGGCAATTTTATAACTCCATGTTCTAATTAGCATAATTTACGACAATTCGCTGAAGACCCAAGTTTTATAACGAAATTAACCATTCTTAATTGGTTCAAATTGAACTCAGCACCAAGGCTGATAAGATCGCAGAAATATACGTGCTCCACGAATTATGCTCTGTAGATAGCACAATAGATTCAATTAATTTAATAGTGGAGAACAACTCCGTCAGTTATATTGATAATCTTGATATAATGAAGTTATTTACTCATGATCAATATACAAAGGATATCATAATAACATTAAATGAGATTTTATTCAAACTTTGAATAAAGGCAAATACTGTCAACCTAAACACAAAGTACAATAGCGTTCAAATTAAGAACAAGTCGATTTATTCGGAATAAATACACACATATATATATATATATATATATATATATATATATATATATATATATATATATAACATACACGATAGTGGCCAATTAGGCAAAGAAACTTTAAACTTGTTTATAATTAACCAGAACAATTCTCAGTCAGTTCTATTGAAATATATAAGAACCAGGATGCTGTCATTTGAATAAGAACTGTCAAGTAACTGCCAACCATAGCAGTACTAACCTACAATCCTTACTTCAAAAAACGACTGAACTTTAGATGAATGTGCGTGAATAGTTGATCTATGGTAGGGCATCGAATCGCATTGTGTTCATCAATGATCTACTATCCTTTCAGAGGTTTATATTTACAAAAATATAAAAATCTAATAAGACCGAAGTGGTGTAATTGGTAAACACCCTGGACTAGAAATCCAGAAATGTGGGTTCGAATCCCGCCTATGGTTCAATCTTTTACGTTTATTCATCTTTATAATCCTATGTTAAATTATCTAAGTTATCTTCATAATTCAGAAAATTTAATTCTATATCTCTTAAGTTATATATATATATATATATATATATATGTAGAACTGAATTCTCGGGTATTGATCCGCGTTGTGTGGTTTCGGTCCTCAAAAGGACCAATTTCACTGTGGTGAAATATATATATATATATATATATATATATATATATATATATATATATATATATATATATATATATATATATATATATCCGCACAAACCTTGCGGAATCAAGTATTCTACCTGCGGAGAACCGGCTATATAAGAACGAATCTCCGGCAGGCTGCAGCACCAGAACCGGATCTAGCCGCACCAGCACCACCTGTGGTGCGCCGAAACAGATCTGGTAGAGCAAGCCTGCTCCAGAACACCGAAGTTGATCTTAGAACTAGGAGAACCCGAATCAACATCAGGGTCTCCGTACGACCACACGAGCTGGTAGAATTGGACACGTTGATTAACGACGAGCTTCCGGAATTCGCCGACCTCTGGGAAATCAACGAGGCCGTGTATGGTGCCGCAAAGCGACTCGTTCCGGAAGTGCGGAGTGAGAGACCGCTCCACCAGATCGAGAAAACCGAACGGCGCCTACACAAAGTCGAGGCCAAAATTCAGTCGGCGAGGCAGCAAGCGTCTCGGATCCAGTGTGTGATGGATTTTATTTCTAGCGGCAGGGCTTTCACGCCAAAAATTAGGCGTATAGCCGCTCAACTGCGCCGCCACCATCACACACTAAAACGTACAGTGTTGCAGACCATCAAGCAACATTGTGCGGATAGGATTCGAGTCCTGGGCGTGGTAAGGAGAAATCTGGCCAGACGGGTTAGACGCATCAGGGAGAATTCCTTATTTCGCGATAGCCCGTCTCGGCTTTTTGAATCTCCACCGCCCACAATTGTTGCTCCACCGACTGTGGAGGAGGTTGAGCAGTTCTGGAAAGGAGTGTATGAGTCACCGCGTCCAATTCACCTAGACACTCCAGCCCTAGCACACTTCCAAATGTTTTGCGCTGAACGTCAAGTTCCGCAAACAGAAGTGTGCGAGGCAGTCAGCGAGGATGAGGTCCGACAAGCTCTTGTCGGTACCAAAAACTATGCTGCTCCCGGCCCTGACGGCATTAACATATGGTGGTGGAAGAAATTTCCTTCCACTCACCGCCGTCTGGCCAGAGTCTTTGACTCATGGGTCAAAGAGGAGCGGCATATTCCAAGCTGGGCTGTCGAGGGGTACACTGTGCTACTTCCAAAGAGTGGAGACTTGTCTGATCCCAAGAACTACCGACCGATCACTTGTCTCAACACCTGCTACAAGTTATTTACACGTATCTTGTATGCTAGGTTGTTGAAATCGATCGGTCCGGTAGTTAATAACATCAGCGAGCAGCGTGGGGCAAAGAAAGGGATGGAGGGTTGCCGGGAGAACCTGGTGATAGATAGATCTATCACTCAGGACTCTATACTTTACAAGCGCAACCTTTCCATGGCCTGGATTGACTACCGCAAGGCATTTGATTCAACATCACATGAGCTATTATTATACTTGCTCCAATGCCTTGCGGTACCTACCCCACTAGTGAGATGCATAGAACATCTGTTGCCACTCTGGAAGACCCGTTTTGCCATCACATCAGGCACACGACGAGTCTTGACAGAGTTGGTAACATTCAAGAGGGGAGTTTTCCAAGGAGACTCCTTGAGTCCCCTCTTGTTCAATATCTCACTGCTGCCACTCTCCATTGCTTTAAGACGGACTCATGGATATTACTCTGGACCACCGAACGACCGGAGGCATCAGATCACCCATTTATTTTACGTGGATGATTTGAAACTTTATGCCTCTGGGGAGAAGAACCTCCATCAATCTCTCAATGTGGTTCAGGAATATACACGAGCCGTAGGCATGGAGTTGGGATTGGACAAATGCGCAGTGTTTCATTTGAGGAGAGGACGATCTCCGGAAGTGTACGAGAATATGCAGCTTGCCGACGGAAGCATCTTTAAACACCTCGATGCTGGAGAGACCTATCGATACCTGGGAATTGAACAGCGTCCTAATTATGACTCTTCCCAGGTAAAGGTGGCTCTCCGCGGCAAATACAGAAACCTTGTTCGAAAGATTTGGTCTTCCGAACTTTCGAGTGGGAACAAGGTGTCTGCAACAAATATGCTTGCCGTTCCAGTCCTGCTCCACTCTTTTGGAGTGGTGAAATGGACGGTCGATGAGCTGCATAGACTCGATAAAGACACCCGGAAAATGATGCATATCCATCACAGTTTGCATCCTAGATCGTCCGTTTCCCGTATTTATCTCCCACGTCATCGGGGAGGTAGGGGACTCCTCAGTCTGGAGGGTCTGCATCGAAGTGTGGTTCTGAGTATAGCTTGTAAAGTTCTTAGGAGCTCGGACCCCCTCCTGTGCCTTGTTAAAAGTCACGAATTGGCCGGAGTGGGGGCATTTATCGTTAAGGCAGCACAAAAAGCTGCGGAAGAACTTGGTCTCGAATTTCAGATCAGTCGAGAAGGCCGACTAGAGGGCAACCTCGAGCTCCTACCTTCTCGCCTGAAAGCCCAGATAAATGCCGCGGAGCAAGATCTTACGCTCAGGCGGCATGTTGACAAGCCGATACACGGTGTTTTCTATCGAAACATCGAAACGCTCGGCTTGTCAACTAGGCTGACCTTCGGCTACCTAAGGTCAGCCGGGCTTACATCCGAGACTGAGGGATTTACCGCAGCTTGCCAAGATGGCGTAATTAACACCTTGGTCTATCGCCGCAATGTGATGGGTGTGCAGGTCCCTGATGTCAGCTGCAGGGCCTGTCGAAAGGTGCCTGAGACGCTTTTCCACCTTCTGTCGGCATGTCCGGCAAAAGCGGCCTCGGCGTACACCCATCGCCATAATGCGGCCCTACGGGTGCTGTATTACCATCTAAGGCACTCGTACGGAATAGACCAAGAGCCGGTGCTGCCTTACATGCCAGGAGATATTGAGTCCGTTGTCGGAAACGAAAAATGCCAGATCTTCTGGAATTATCCGTTTCCGACCGTCAGGTCCATACAAGCAAATAGGCCTGACGTTGTCCTCCTCGATAAACTAATCAAGACTATGTATGTCATCGAATTCTCCGCTCCGGCAGAGAAGAACATAGTCTTGAAAGAGGAGGAAAAATGGACAAAATATCAAGATCTCCTGTTCGAGCTCCGCACGCTATACCCAGGCCACAAGGTCGTATTAGTGGTTCTGATCATCGGTGTTTTGGGCGGAATTCGGTCTTCGCTGCGTTCAAACTTGAAGATCATTCCGGCCTGTAGGAACTCGGCGCAGATCTTGATAGACCGGATGCAAAAGGCAGTCATTCTGGGTTCAATTAGAATACTTAGGGCACACGATTTAGGAACCTGAAGCTACTTACCGACCGGTGGGGAGGAGTAGCTTCGGTTAACCGCCTTTTAGGTTTTTCTGGCGCGACTGCTGCGATGTCGTCGGAGCTCGCAGCAGCCCCGACCAGGTTTGAATGTAAAAAAAAAAAAAAAAAAAAAAAAAAAAGTATATATATATATATATATATATATAAAACCTTATGACCTACATATATGTCATAAGAGTTATTTAACCAGAAAAGTCTATTTACTAAACTAAAAAGCAGCGTACCTTCCAAAAAGATAACCCAGACCCTTTATTCCATCCCTTGTAAAGATTGTGAAAAGGTATACATTGTCAAATCTTCTCAATACCTCGAAAAAAGATTGAACGGGCACAAATAGATCAAAAATTCATCAACTGCGCTTGATAAACATGTGAAAGACACTAACCATTCATTCGACTACAACAATACAAAAATTTTTAATGTAGAAACGAATGACAACAAACGTTTGATATTAGAATGTATTCAAAATTCAGTCGGCGAGGTAGCAAGCGTGTGATGGATTTTATATCTAGCGGCAGGGCTTTCACGCAAAAATTAGACGTATAGCCGCCAAACTGCGCCGCCCTCATCACACACTAAAACGTACAGTGTTACAGACATCAAGCAAGCTCAGATTTTTGAATCTTCACCGCTCACAATTGCTGCCTCACCGATAGTGGAGGAGGTCGAGCAGTTCTGGAAAGGAGTGTCTGAGTCACCGTGTCCAATTCACCCAGACACTCCAGCCCTAGCACACTTCAAAATGTTTCGCGCTGAACGTCTACTTCCGCAAACAGAAGTGTGCGAGGCAGTAAGCAAGGATGAGGTTCGACAAGCTCTTGTCGATACCAAAAACTTTGCTGCTCCCAGCCCGACGGCATCAACATAAGGTGGCGAAAGAAATTTCCTTCCACTCACCACCATCTGGCCAGAGTTATGACTCTTGGCTTGAAGAGGAGAGGCATATCCCAAGCTGGGTTGTTGGGGGGTACACTGTGCTACTTCCAAATAGTGGAGACTTGTCTGATCCCAAGAACTACCGGCCGATCACTTGTCTCAACACCTGCTACAAGTTATTCACACGTATCTTGTATGCTAGGTTGTTGAAATCGATCAGTCCGGTAATTGATAACATCAGCGAGCAGCGTGGGGCGATGGAAGGCATGAAGAGTTGCCGGGAGAACCTGGTGATAGATCTATCACTCAGGACTCCATACTCTACAAGCGCAACATTTCAATGGCCTGGATTGACTACCGCAAGGCATTTGATTCAACTTCACATGAACTATTATTATACTTGCTCCAATGCCTTGCGGTACCAACCCCACTAGTGAGATGCATAGTACATCTGTTGCCATCGCATCATGCACACGACGAGTCTTGATAGAGCTGGTAACATTCAAGAGGGGTGTTTTCCAAGGAGACTCCTTGAGTCCCCTCTTGTTAAACATCTCACTGCTGCCGCTTTCCATTGCTTTAAGACGAACTCGTGGATATTACTCTGAACCACCGAACGACCAGAGGAATCAAATCACCGATTTATTTTACATGGATGATTTGGAACTATAAGCCTCTGGGGAGAAAACTTCCATCAAGCTCTCAATCTGGTTCAGGTATATACACGAGCTGTAGGCATGGACTTGGGATTGGACAAATGCGCAGTGATGCATTTGAGGATAGGACGATCTCTGGATGTGCACGAGAATATGCAGCTTGCCGACGGAAACATCTTTGAACACCTTGATGTTGGAGAGACCTATCGATTCCTGGGAACTGAACAGCGTTTTAATTATGACGCTTCCCAGGTGAAGGTAGTCCTCCGCGGCTAGTACCTTGTTCGAAAGATTTGGTCTATCGGACTTTCGAGTGGGATCACGAATTGGCCTGGGTGGGGGCATTCATCGTTAAGGCAGCACAAAACGCTGCGGAAGAACTTGGTCTCGAAGTTCAGATCAGTCGAGAAGGCCGACTAGAGGGCAACCTCGAGTTCCAACCTTCTCATCTGAAAGCCTAGATTATTGCCGCGGAGCAAGATCTTATGCTCAGGCGGCATGTTGACAAGCCGATACACGGTGTTTTCTATCGAAACATCGAAACGCTCGGCTCGTCGACCAGGCTGACCTTCAGCTACCTAAGGTCAGCTGGGCTCACATCCGAGACTGAGGAATTTACCGCAGCTTCATAAGATGGCCTAATTAACACCTTGGTCTATCGCCGCAACGTGATGGATGTACAGGTCCCTGATGTCAGCTGCAGGGCCTATCGAAAGGTGCCTGAGACGCTTATACATCTGCTGTCGGCATGTACGGCAAAAGCGGCCTCGGCGTACACCCATCGCCATAATGCAGCCACAGGTGTGCTGTATTACCATCTGAGGCACTAGTACGGAATAGACCTAAAGCCGGTGCTGCCTTACATGGCAAGAGATATGGAGTGCGTTGTCGGAAACGAAAAATGCCAGATCTACTGGAATTACCCGTTTCCGACCGTCAGGTCCATACAAGCCAATAGGCTTCTCGATAAACTGAGCAAGACTATGTATGTATCGAATTCTCTCCGGCAGAGAAGAACATAGTCTTGTAGAGGAGAAAAATGGACAACATATCAAGATCTCCTGTTCGAGCTTCGCACGCTATACCCAGGCCAAAAGATCGTATTATTAGGTTCTGATCATCGGTGTATTGGGCAGAATTCGGTCTTCGCTTCTCATATAAGTACTATACACTTATTTACTAAATAACTCCAATTTCTCTCCTACCAGCAGAAAAATACAATACTTTAAGGTTATTTGTTAATTTGAAATTCCTATATCAAAATCAAAAATTTGTTAACAAGTGAAACGTAAATTGTTTTTTTTAATTGGTTGGTTTGGCATTGACCAGGTCATTTGCCACGTAGTTTTGAATCTAATATAATGTTATGATTTCATTTCATAAACAATAAAATGTAATAGAATAAGAAGTGACAAACAAGAACTTCAGTGAAAGTGAAGAAACGTACTGTGTAACGAAGGCAGAAATCATAATTGAAGTGATTACAAAACTATCATGAGATAGTACAAAACATTGAATAATGTTATAGATATAAGTTAGGATTAGTAAATTTGAGTTATGTAATGTTAAAAGAATGTTATTGATATGATATAGTATGTATTAGATTTAAGAATAAGTGACTGTCAAGAAAACCATGAATATGGGAATAATCATATTAATAATAACTCAATCATAGGTTATATTGTACCAAATTAATATATTAATTTAAAAAGAAGGAATCACTATCAATTAAAATAAGTTGAAAATCTCCAATAATTCAAAAATTATAGAATACTAAATTCTGATTGGTCGAGACGAATTTCTAGTGTCAGGCTGGTAACAATGAGTACTTGTGTCAGTTTAACAACAATTAACTTGGCATTCTTGATATGAAAAGTAAGCACCTCATTGGTTAATTTTGAAAATGCTTGGCGTCGGTTTTGAAGGCCTATAAAAGGCATCTGAGGACGGGTCAGGTCAGTTTGTAATAATATCTAAGTTGAGACTGTTCTTCTCTGGCAACTCACCAAAATTTTCTAACCTAAGTTTATAAAAATAAACATCAGTGAACGCAAGTGTTCCAAACTTCGATAAGTTCCAAGTAATCGAAGTTAATAAGTGGAGTTTGCATTAATATCTAAGCAGAGACTGTGCTTCTCTGGCAACTCACCAAAATTTTCTAACCTAAGTTTATAAAAATAAACATCAGTGAACGCAAGTGTTCCAAACTTCGATAAGTTCCAAGTAACCGAAGTTAATAAAAATTAAGTCAATGAGTGTTCCAATTATCTAAACCAAGTAAAAGGTTGTAATAACCTCCAATTTATAAGAAGTATCCAACGATTGCCATTCTTCAATATAATTTCAATAAAGCATCGAAAAGTTTTATATCTTATCTAAAAGAATGAAACAAAGTATTATCAACAGTTCCTGATTCTCAAGAAGAAGTAACCAAAATTAGTTACCTGTGATTATCGTGAAATAGCATAGTATTGTGAAAAAAGTGAATCAACGAAATTAAAAAGAAGTAAATTGAACATTGCCAACATTGTTAAACACACTTTTGGATATTATCTAAACGTAAGTTTGTTAATAATTTCTACATCATATTATCCGTATTATCTGTAAAGTAAAAGGAAGATTGTTGATTATAAGAGTATAAACAAATATTAGTTGTAAAAGTGATTTAAAGGTTATATCATAGATTTTGTAAACATAAAATTGAATTACCCGAGATAATAAGAGTCATAGAAATTAAATATTGTGAAATCAAAGAGCATTGTGTTTAATTCCATATGAAATTATTCTATAGATAAACTTCAAAAGTTCAAAACTTCATAAACATTAATTCAAAGTTCGAATACAATCAAATTAAAAAGATAAAAAGCTAGCCGGTAGAATCAAAATATAAAACATTAATCCAAATAAAATTCAATAAAATAAAAAAATAATTAAATTTAGTTAATAATATATACATAACACTTCTACGGGCCATCGGAAAAATTCCGCAGTCGCAGGATTCGAACCCGCGACCAGCAGCCACAGTGATTATAAGATTGATTCTTATACCACTGAGATACCAGGCCCGATAAAGCGTAAACCATCGTAATAAAATAATTAGACAAAACCTGTTTATTTGATATGGTAAGTATCAAATATTAGCGTTTGACTCTAGTCTTATAAAATTCCTGCAAACCAGGTATGCCTTAATCGCGGCTATATACCCAATTTTTTTGGGTGCTATCTTCTTTCTGATGTGACTTTAAAAAACTGGTCTAGAAGCCGCTTCACCCCTGTTGAACCCGTATTTTCCTTTATATTATCAATTCCTTCCGAAACTGCCACTTGTTCTTCTATGCCAAGGTTTTCTCAGATTACCTGGAGTTTGATAATAACGAATATTCATCTATTATTGATATCAATTTCAACAAGTTCTAAACCTTCAGAGTAAATATAAACTCAGTTATAAGTTCCAAGAAAGTAGAAACTTAACAATGTTTTTCAGTATCTCAATTTAGTTGGATGTAACTAATGTCTCCATTTCTCAGTACGAATCAAAAATATTCATATTCCTCAAAGATCTACACTCTTCTCTCTGGAAAGATCAGTTATCTTATTCTGGAGAAAACCGAGATAGTATAGTTTAATTTTTCTAGGTAGAATTCATTTGTTTGAAGTTTTCAATATTCCTTCTCAATGAAAAAAATTTATATGATTTTGAGACAAGTATATGCGCAAGCCCCAGTTACTGCTCTGGATCATTTTAGATACCCCATAAAAATATCTGATTACCTGTTTCAGTAGGCTGATGCACGTAACATACTGCTGTATTTCGTCAAGGCTTGTTCTTTCGAATTCAGCACCTTCACCCCTTTCTAAAAGAAGCAATCGCTCAGATACTTCAGCTGATGATTGATATGTACTTTTAGTCAATCTGAGAATAGAATTGCTTGGAAGATCAATCAATCATGATAGAATCATGAAAAAAAAAATAGTAAGACTATGATTTAATATATTGGAATCTGTTCTCAAATTCAGTTAATATTCAATTGCTGGAAGATATGTGTTTTTCAGTATGACCCACGAACTTGGCCACTTGATGTAGTTCGTCTCTCTCAACACTCGTTAACTGCATTATGGTTGCTATCTGCTTTCTGAATCTAGTGCTCGTTGAAATTTGGGGCTGTTTAGCACTACATTCCGTAGCCAATTTTTGAGTTACAGATGTTCCGAGATCTATCTTCTGGAATCTGACAAAATGTATTAATTTTCTTTCGGTACTAAGTTGGCAGTATTGCAAATTTGAATAATGAGGTCAGTATATTTCTGAGTTATTTTTGAGAAAAGGATTGGAACAGGTTTCGAGCCGCTCCTAAGTTCAACCACTCTAAAGCCTGATAAACAATTCAACAGTTCCTGTTGATTACTGCTCTTCTAAAAGTTACTTGTAAGTCATAATTTCAAGAAATTGTAACTCGCCAATTCTTTGTCGATTAAATAATAGCAGCAAAGCAAACGTACATTTTATTAATGTGTTGTAACCGGCTTCATGATCATGATTCTTCGATATGTTATCATAAGCTTTCTCAGTCAGTGCAAAGGTGTAGCTACTGAACAGGGCAACATATTCAGTAGTGGGTAACAATTTTGAGGTATGGACTTTTTTCGTTCAAGATCTTGTTAGCTAGACTCCCAATAGCATTGCTCTAGATCGAATAGTTTCGCACAACTGAGAAATTTCAGTTTTTTCTCCTCTTTCTTTCAATCGGCGGAGAATTGGCTTGTACAATTTTTGAACTTATGACTTACAAGCGACCTCTAGAACATATTAGTCATCAGCAAGAAATGTCAGATTGCTAATGTTGTGCAAAATGTCTAAAAGACTGGTTGTATTTGGGAATGGTTCGAAACCTGTTCCAATCCTCTTCTTAAAATGAACTCAGAAATATACTGACCTCATTATACAAATCCGCAATACAACCAGCTTAGTACCAAAAGAAAATAAAAACGTTTTTGCCAGGTTCAACAAGATGGATTTCGGGAACATCTGTGATTCAAAAATTGGCTACGGAATATTATTATTCCATTATGATTGATTGGTATTCCAAGGAACTATATTTTCAGATTGACTGAAAGTATGTATCAAACAGCTAAGTTATCGCTTCTTTTGGGAAGTGGTAAAGCTGCTGAATTCAGAGGATAACGCCTTCACGAATTACGTTTGGATGATGAAGAATTAGAAGAGAGGCAGCACAATCTTACAAGCAGCAGCCTACCGAATCAGGTAATCAGATATATTTTTATAGGACATCCAAACTGATCTAGAGTAGTAATTGGAGCTTGCGCATATACTTGTCTCATTCACATTGCGGAAAAGTTTCTGGTTGGAAGAAATATAGAAAAATTCTACCTAAAAAAGTTATAACTACCATCCTAGTTCTCTCAAGAACAAAATAACTGATTTTTCCATTGGAGCCAAGGAAAGTGTGTAGATCTTTGAGAAATATGAATATTTTTGATTCATAAAGCTATACTGAAAAACGGAGATCATAATTACATGAAACTACATTGAGAAACTGAGAAGCATTGCTCAGTTAGAATTGATATAATGTAAAACTCATAGGAATAGGAAAGGGGTTAGAAGCGGCATGGAATTGTAAAAACGGTGGGCAAGATAGAACGGAACCAAGAACTGTTTATATTATGATCGTTGACCAATCAGCGATCAGCATCTGTCTGCCATATTGGAACTTGAACATTTACCACTTGTCGATTATGATAGTATGATAGTCTGCTCTAAGCTTTTTTTACCAGAAGATATTTAAATAAACAAATCTGGGATTAAACACATTCAAAAAATGCTCTCGCTCATTTAATAGAATCACCAGAAGAAAATGTGATTGGGTAAATATATTTTATTAATTAATTTTACTGCTACGTTTTTTGACTGTCTATTAATTGTGTGCAGGTCCTCGGGTCATAATTCAGTAACTGGCTTCGTTTAATGAAACTTCTACTTGACAGCATCTTCTGACGAGCAGAGCTTAATAGAATCATCGTTTTTAAAACAAAAAATCCAAGTTCCCCAACAAAGTAAGTCAAACTTCACCAAAATAGTTTAAAATATTACAATCTTTGTTTATAGGCTCCAGACTGAAACACATGATAATGATAAACTCAGATAAACCATGCATACATATTTTATTACTATATTCCAATCATATGTGCAATTAAACTGAATTCACACGATAGTGATCTTGCCTATTTTCTGTACCTTTGTAAATGTTCATCTCTGAGATTGTGTTTCTTTTGCTCAATGTTCCAATGTTCTATTTACTTACAGTAATATCGAAATTAGGGTTAGGAACGTAGAATACGTTTTGTATAATATGTATCATATGTTACTTATAAAATGATGTAGTAATACTGCAGTATAAAACAAACGTATTATGAATTTCAAAGTAGAATAAAAAAGATTTTCAAAAAGGAGAAATTTTTGACCATTTGTCAGTATTTGCTCTTTTAAAACTAAGCTAAGAACTATATAAAGATATGTATTTATTACATTGATAAAAATGAAAAGAATTCAATATTTATTGATAGAGAAATTACTATTATACTCTACAACGTTTGAACACAGTTATTCTCATTAATACCAAACTGATAGACTAATACAAATGGACTCAAATGACTTTGATTTAGCATTGATCCATATTTTGATCCATAATCTTCACTAAATTCAATGACCTCTGTTTTATTGGTGTTGCACAATTTGTTATGCAAACATGACCAATAATTGAGAAATGCGTTCTAGTTGAGGAGACGATGCGAATATAGGTAGGTATGTACTTTTAAGCAAGGCTCCCAGGATTTTTGCATTTGTTAGGGGCTAATTACCGTTGAAAATATAATATTCTTTCGGATTTTTTTATGGTTAAGGAAAAATTAAATTCAATCGAGTCTTCTAAGCCAGTAGCATTTAAATTTTATAATAGGGAATCATTCACTTGATCTACAGACCCTACAGGGAATTTTATACTGATCCATGCAATGCTTTGTTTATTAAGGTGAAGGATATATACTTATAATAGAAGATTATGCTGCAAATGTGCATAATCATGTGTTTAATACCGTATAATATTGCATTATGACGTGTCCTTGCAACTTTTCGGTAAACTGCTTATTTCAAATCCTCGGGCGCCAGATTTTTCCCAAAGGTTAACTCCTTTTGAAGACTTCTGCTAGGGTCTTCACCACAAGGCTTCTCACTATGCTATCTATAGATAGCCTTGTCTCTAGGGTAGCTACAGTGAAGTATAAGCAGAGTCCATTAGGCAGAAAACAGTATCAGAATTGTAGGTTTTAATCACAATTGATACATGGTTAAAACTTAGCTCATTTGAAGATGGAGCAGAAATTATTTAATAAAACGGGGAATTCCAAATATTAAAATATATAATAAATATAACAAGTACACTTTCAGAATAATCAATATAAATGCAATGGAACGGTATTATTTACAAAGATTTTACACAGACGGAAAATGTAATAAAGCTCGAACGGTTATAACATATCTATTTTGCGATTTGTTCGGTATTCGATTTCAATTCAACGGTACGGAATCGGTTGACAAATGATTCACATTTATCATTTGCGGAAAATACAAATCAAACAGGTCCTAGCATAATGAGCGGTATTCGGTAAATATTTTCAGATAGCTATAATTAGTGAAATGTTCAAATCACACTACGATATATTAAACGGTTAAAATTTCGGTCGGATCGGAAGATATATCGTAATGCCCAAAATATAAACTATTTAGCTATCATTTACCTCATGAAACAATTCACTCAAGCGGAACACTATTTTCAATTCGCAGTTTAACTTTAACTCGGATAATTAATTCACTTCGGATTCTTATTTTAATCTCACTTCAACGGTACTATTTGAAAATCAAAATCACAAAAGAGCAACGATACTGATTCTAAATCGAAATCATCAAAGAGAGCACAAAAGAGCAACTGTATCGATTGCTAATCAAAATCACAAAAGAGCAACTGTACTTATTGAAATTCAAAAGAGCGATCTTTTGTCTGTCACGGCTTTTATATGTTTCCCAAGGTTCTGGACAGGTGTGCTCAACCAATTCCTTATTTTGTGCCAAGGGTTTTTTACTTATGCCCCGAACAATGTTCAAAAGTGACGCTACTTTTTAGATCCAAAATTCGCGCACATGATATCTTGGTAGTTCCTCTCGGCGGAGTAAGCAAGTGTTATCGGAGTTTTTTGGTTGTTCGCCCTTTTTATACATAAGGTTGCACAAAGTTTGATGCGTTAACTTGGCCAGACCCCTGTTTTTGCAACATATTTTGTCGGAATGAAATGCAATTTTGAACGGGCATGAATTCGATTCATCTATTTGAATAATTACACTTATTCGAAATTACGGAGAAAAGTGGCAATCACGGAATACACATTCGGAATTCATTCATATCTATTGAAATTATGAACTGTTCAAACTGAGGTTACATGTAACATCCGTATTTATTGCCTGATCTAGAATAAAATGATATTTCAGAATTTAAGCTTCGTTACAGCATGAAACTGTTCAATAAGGATATTTATTTCCATGGGTATCATACGTTTTGTACATCAGTATAATACCTGTGAAGTGTGAAACTATCTATAGGTACCGTATAATTCCCGACCCTGATCGAAATAACGTCTTATTTCAATTAATTGAGAAAGAACTCATGCTGGTATGATATTTTCTAGACACCTAAGAATAATATCTTGAAAGTTGTGGCTGGAGAATAGGATTTGTTCAATAAGTTGCCAAATTGTAAGAATATTTTTCAGCTTAATAAACAGTTTTTGAATAATGAAATTTCGATTTATTGATCCCAAGTGAATATTTATTAATTAATATTTCCGGAACGTGCAATATGTATTCTTTTGAAATTATTTATTCTCGACATCATTAGTTTTAGTTGCGTTAATTATACTTATTAATAATTCTGTTTAATTTTAAAATACATGTTTTTGTTATTACATTCAACTCTGAAATGTTTTTTAAATATTCAAATGAATTAATTTATCTAAAACTGATACGCCACTGCTTATTGTTTGTAAACATTCTCTATCCTTTTTATCAGAAAAGAGTATGTCTTCCACGCAAAATTATCAGGCTATGCTACTTCTAGCCCTCCTATTTCTATGGTAAAACTGAATAAATCTCTATTCCAATTTCTTCGAGCTTATAGCTGAGTTTATATTTATTCAGAAGGTTCAGAATTTATATATTGTTGACATTGATATCAATATTTTTAAATTCCAGGTGATCTGGAAGACATTGAAATAGAAGAACAAGTAGCAATCAAAGAAAATACATTCTGAACAAGAGTAAAATGTCTTCAAGCGCAGTAACTTGTTCTGAAAACATTAAATATTACTTATATCAGATTCCTAAATCTAAATAGTGATTGTTACAGAATATTCTGTTTCTATGTATCCTGTTACGAGTAAAACTACATAGTTTTACGAACTTACACTAATTGGTAAGATGTGACTAATTTCATAATATATAAGCCGTTTATTATCTCATCAATGAATATCTAAAGATGAAAATAATTTTCCATTTGGGATATAATGCTTGCTGCAGTTATTGATGGGATGAGGGAATGGAAACAATTTTTTTTATATCACAGAATATTTGAATCTATGACCTGAATGTTTATATTTTGAATTATACTACAAAACTAAATGATCTTTTGAAGTGTTCTGTGAATAACTTTAAGAACTACTGGATAATTCTCAGTTAAAGAATAAAATGCAGTAAATTGAAGTAAAACTATTTTTTATAGTTATGAATTGTTTGGATATTTACTACTTGTGGAATTTTGATGGAAATTCATTGAGGTATAATGTGGACAATTCAACTCACGTGTAACTATGGCGTTCCTGACGTTTGCTGGATTTATTATTTCCCATTATATCTAATTCTTGTATTGTTTTCAATGATTGCTATTTATAAATTTCCGTTTATTCAGCACTTGCTGTTTTATCTTATTTGATAGCACTTTTTAATTTCGAGAGAGACAACTTTACAATGAAAAGTTAGGTTCACATATCCTTTATCTTCCAAATGATTAGCGGAGCTTCTTCGTGAACTAACGCTCTCCTGATTGCTAACTAAACACTCTCCTCCATTGACTTGTATCTATACCTTCTACATTTGCATCCCAGATATGTTCTAGAGAATGAATAAAACTCTTGTTTCACTATCGATATTGCAGCATTGTGTTGTAAATTACGAGTAACCCCGGCTGCAATAAAGCTTCTGGCTTGCTACGTCATAATCGAGCGTTCAAGCCTTCTACTATAGAGGGTATTGATTGAAGACGTTAGACACGTTCGAAGAACGAAAATAATGATGTTTCATTCTTCTTGGTTCTCACGTTCGAACAAGATATACTTTTATCACTTCAAACAATATCGTAGTATTTCATGCGCCTCATTTTTCAATCCACATACATGAGAAAATGAGCCTTACATAATTTACGATTACCCATAATTTATGGCGAGTAATTTTGCAGAAGCAAATGATTGAAGAATTGAATTGAATGTCTCTTTAGCAAAAAAGTCAAAGAGGAAGGGGGAGTAGGAACGTACAAATTCAATATTGTGAGAAACTATTCTAAAATTATGATTATTGGAAATTGTAGTTTTGTATGATTTCAACAATTCCAGAAAAGAAGAAGAATTCCCTACAAGTTAAAATCAAACTTTGATTATTATAGATTTTATCAATTTGCATTAAACTCAATTTGAACACATAATATGAACTGAATAAAATTATTTAAATCGAGGGTTATATAATCGAGTTAATTATATCTGAATAGTGATGAATCAAGTGATGCTTTCAGTTCAAATTAATCAAAGGTTGTGGCAAATAATCATTATTCAAGGTAAATTCAATTTAATATTTTTTATTCAGTCACTTTAAATCATACCATTACGCATTTATATCGGACGTCGTAAGAAGCTTCCATTCTTTCGTGCGTTCACACACCAACACACCCGTCTATTTTTTTGAATAACAAGAATGGAAACTCAAAGAATTCTCTTTAAATCAGGTCGAATAAATCGTACACATGATTCTTTTCCACAATCATTGTTATTGTAATTGATTACTATATTTTTCAACCTTTCCGTAATTTTTCATTGATTTCGCAATGTTTCAGTTCAAAATCGTGATTTAACATCAACAAACTCTCCGATAATTGCCACCTAGAGCATTTCACGACATAAATACTCAAAATTACCGTAAATCTTCCAATACATATCCGCACAGCTTGTTGTAGTGTCACTAAACAGAAATTTTTCACAATGCCACGCATTGACAATACATATCTCGCGATTGAGAAAATCGACGGGAGTATAACGTTGCGGTTTTATTTCCAACTGTCGATTCTCCGAACCGCGAGATCTGTATTATCAATGGTTCGAATTGAGAATAAAATTCTCTGTGGTACATCTGCGTTCCGGCGGATGGTGTTGGAACATCCGGGTTTCTGGAGCAATTTCGAATGCGGTAGCTCCACCTCTACCAACTTCATTGTCTGGCTAATTCCACTGATGAGCTCGTGAGAAAAGCGAAACAGCTGTCTTAAATTCATGATCATGTTGTCACTATGTAATATTCACTCTAGATATCTCCACTCAATTCAACGGAAACGAGAATTAACCAAATGATAAATAATTCTATATTGTATTCCGGTATGAAATGCCATGATAATATTATAGTTGTATGGTGCCTTCCTTTCTGACCTTCCGATGAATACACCAAAAGGTGTTGGTTTCAAAGAACCATAATCTGAAATGATGATTTTCAACTGGAATCGAAAATGAGTCTTTCAGATATATCCAAATGCTGGTTTTTTGAGGTATCAGAGATCGGAAATCGTGAATTATTCATATTAATCGGGTATAATTAAATTGTTTGACTCGTTTTCATAGAATATAATGGATTACGATAGAATGGAGATAAATCAAGAGAACGTAATATACATGATATTCCATACAAAGAGTGAACATTCATTTTAGCAAGAAACATTCGAAGAATGTACAAAAAACTGACCCGCAACATGTGGTATCGCCTTATATTTGGAAGTTTTTGTTAACATTAGAAATAATCTTATTTAAACCAATAACGTGTAGGTGAGAAGATAGAACAACGAAGGATCATATCTGTTCGTAGTCGATAGAGAGTACTTTATAGTTTACAGTACGAAAATCTAAACTTTATATCACTTCTTGCAAAGCTATTAGTGAAGGCGAAGTCGCTAACGCAACTGAGTATCGATGGCTGTTTATGGTATTATGAATGGTACAAGAATACCATCAGTGTACTAGGAGATTATGTGAAGAGAGAGTTTACTGAGCAAATACCTGGGGGTGAAATATTTCTCTGAAATTTATAACTTACACATCCACTTCCACGATAATATCTAAAAAAAAAGTCTAACTTTATTAGTTTCAGGTGCGGTACCACATTTTCAACTAAAGATAATATATTTGGTTGCAGCTTTTCTCACAATGTTATTATCTATTAGTTCCATATGTTACGATATTCAATTGACTAGTACCTACTGGAAACTGTTTATATTCTCTTCATGATACCTCTAGCATTTGATAATTTAGTAGTATTTCGGCAGCAAATTTGTTCGTCGAATATCAAGTAGAAAGTGAAAGAATGTACTTATTTAATTCTTTATATAGGGGAAATTTGAGATAGCAATATAGGATACAGGAAGAACAGAATAAAGAGAGTAGCAAAGTAATCAAATATTATTACTAACTCAGTAGAACTAAAGAGGTAAACCTTAACTCAGACGGTCTCACATATATTTTTTTAATCCAACACGAACTCAGATGCTCATTAGCGATAGACCCTAACGTACACAAGAATTCAGATAGTCTTCATAATTACTGTATAAAAAAATTTACTGTATAAAGAGTGTTTAACAAAATTGTCAATTTTAATTGCTGTTTTAAGATTAAACGACGAACATCAGTATGCAAATCACTTTATTGATTTTGTAACTTATACCTTTTAAAAAGTTTCTGATTTCAATTTGTCTATTTTCTAACTGACAAATTTTGAATTCAATGAAGGCTGAGTTGTTTTGTGCAAGTTCATTATTTTCTAAAGAATTCAACCGACAATATACATCAATTTGAATTCTTTTTGTAATTCGAGATATTGAAATAAGTCAGGAACTCTGGACAGTGATCTCTCATCTATACTTAATATTTTGGAGGATATTACCTTACTTGCACCATCCCAATTACAATTGAAAATTTGTTCCAAATTCCCTAATGATGATTTAAATGAATTAGCAAAATTTATTGAATCCCTTGATGTCGTCGTGTCTTACTTTCAAGACTACCGTGACGGATGAATACACTGTATACAGAATAAACTGATTGCCATTTCTATGAAAAACACAATTTAATTGACAACCAAATTTTATCAAACTGGAATGATGGAGGGGATCACGATGATCCGTATATCAATAATGATCATATTACATCATTAACAATATATGCTGACAGTAATAACGAGAACTTAAATTATTCGTTAATCTTATTTTTTTTTGTTTGAGTATTGAAATTTGTTATGTAACACCCTATAAGAACATCGTTTCACGGTCACATATACACGTTCAGACGTCTACATACACTCACATATTCATACAAAATGATTATGAACCTTCAGGTGTATTTAAAAATATTTATAAACTATAACTTCGCGCGGAATCTATTGTGCCAAGGCTCGCTTATTGCCACTAAATGAATTTCCGAGCTAGTTTTTAATGATGAAACAGGTTATAACTTGGAATCATGGACGGACACCCGTTCTGTATATTGCTTAACAGTTTTCCTAACCTCAAAAAATTTGAATTTTCCGTTGTTCCAAAATTTTCAAAATGGCGCCAAAGTTACGTCTTTGAACCAAAATGCTTGAATTTTGGATAAAATATTAGGTGTAAAATAATGGAATCTTTCGCATGAATGAATTTAGATCGATAACATGAGTATTTCATCCGAAATTGGTAAATACGGATTTTTCGAAATGGCCGATTTTGGAGCCAAAAAATGAGGTATAAAACACCCGAAACCAACAGAAGAGGATTGAGAATAATATCTTTCCACCAGTATAGAATATGAAAAAAACAAAAATTCTCCGACGTGAACTCAATTTTTCAATGTGCTAAAAAATTCACTAAGTGGACTCTATCTTGGGCCCACGACCTCGAATCAACTTCGAACCAAAGCCAAAAATTGCGTATTAATTTTTCAAACAACTTTTGTTTGGAAATTTTTCAATACAGTCCATGGTTTTGTCTCAAAACGCAAAAAATCGAAAAATGGCCATTTATGGGTACAAAAAATAGCAATAGTTTTTCGGACACAGGGTAAATTCAAATTTATACTACACCATTGTGTTCAGCGTATCAAAATACATAATACTCGACTAAAATTAGACCTCGCGGAAATTCGGACAAAAAAATTCCTTAAATGACCGGACTACTAATAAAATTAAAAAGGGAACCATAACATCAGGCGAAATATCTAAAATGATCTATTTGCGAAGATAGGTATGCATTTTGTCATAGCGATGAACTTCAAAAATATCTTCAGCACAATTGTGTAAGAGTTATCAGCAAAAGTGACTAAAATACTTTAGACCATAACTTTTTTTCTGAAATGAATTTATTGTTGTAACTGATCGTACTCTTATTTGGCTCTTCAATCTGAAATAACCAAATTTCACATTAGCACGTTAGCACCTCAAACCTGAGGAATATAGTTAGGATTAGAGACTGAATTATATGGAAAACGCATATATAAACTTCGTATAATGCATATTTCAACTTTTTCGTATAAGTGCATATGCGTGGCATATTTGCATGTTTTAGAGCATATTGAAGCATGCTATTTTCATATTAAATCAACATAAAGAAATTTATTACGAAAATTATGACCTTGTCACAGAC
Source organism: Endomychus coccineus (assembly GCA_958510875.1). Classification (NCBI taxonomy): domain Eukaryota; kingdom Metazoa; phylum Arthropoda; class Insecta; order Coleoptera; family Endomychidae; genus Endomychus; species Endomychus coccineus. Next base: position 110,821,367 of record OY294069.1, read on the forward strand.
AATGAAATTTTGTTGGAATAGGATAGTTTCCTACCTACAGAACGTTTCTACACTTTGAATTCCCAGTATAATGAAAGTAATGATATTGATATCGGCTAACTTTTGCACCGCTTATTTCAAATTAAATTTCCATTTTTAGTTCAGTAACTATCCAATGACTAACTATAAAAGAGCTCACACTGTGGATATATTATATATAACACTATTGATAAGAAATAATCACCCTTATCTACTGAAAGTACTGAAGAACTTTCGGTAAGCAAGTAGCCATCATCAAAGTAAACTAAATTATAAATCAAAATGTGCCTGATTGAATACTTTTTGGGGATAATAATGTAAACAATAGGTTAACGACAGCTGGAGGTAAATTGGAATTAGATAAACCACTTTTTCGTTTATACATTTCCATCGCTTCTAAATTATCTAGATATTTGTCTGTACTGGGTTTTGAAAGTGATGAACTTTCTTTTGAAATGGTGTGACCTGTATTCAAAATATGTTCGGCTACCGCGGATTTTTCCCAATTATTTTTATTTATATGGGCGAAATCTTCCCTATAACGAGTTGGAATGTTCCTTCTAGGTTGACTCACATAATATATTGAACACGACAATTGATTTTGTACATCCCGCATTTGTTGAAATCGCAAACTTTATTGAGGGTATTACCTGAACCGTGTTTTAGCTTGCTCTTACATCTACTGGGTTCCTCATAATAGACTACCCATTTTTATATTATCAATAAATTCCCTACGAGATAACTAAATAGGTTGTTCTCTGTGGGATTATCTTCTGTAGTCTTTGGGATTTAAGTAAATTATTAATCAAGGCGCTTGTAACAAATAAATTTTAAAATAATAATTTCGTGGAACGCCATTTTTCTACGAGAAGTTTGTTGGTTTTCATCAATAATTATTTAATTTTTTTGCTTTGAGACATTATTTCAACATCCGTTTGAACTTTCATGGATTACTCAGTCCAACAACGTGTGTTTTGTGTAGAAGCTTACATAAGAAGGAATTCGATAGAAGAAGTTAGGCGTGCATTCCGGCGTCAGTTTAATAACAACAATAGGGGTCACGCGCCAAATCGTAAAACTGTTAAGTTATGGGTTCGTCATTGGCGTGAAAATGGTTCTGTACAAAATTTGAAGAAGCCTGGACGTCAAAGAACAGTTCGTACACCAGAAATCGTGGAAAAGTTGAAGGAATAGACGAAGGTTTGCTACGCCGTGTAATGGACCACTTTTTATCTAATATTGAAAAATGTGTTGAAGTTGGTGGAGGTCATTCAGAAGACGTGATTTTTAAAAGTTGGAATTAAATTAGCCAAATATTTATAAGTTATCATAAATTCCAAAGAGTTAGCTGTAATTTAGTAAAATAAAAAGTTTGTTTTGTTAAGTAAAAAAATTTTAATTCTAATATTAAAATGGGTAGTCTATTATGGAGAACCCAGTATAAACTGGTTTTATTGCAAATTTAGGGAACAAACTATGAGATTCATTAATTACTGAAGAATGGTAAGTGAAACTATGTGGGTTAAACCAAAATAAACTTGGTAGCCCAAATTTTCAAAATGGTAATATATAGTAAATTGAGAAAATGCCGAAATCTGTCGAAAAGATTAACTATTTAAAAAAAACTGTATTGATGACAATGCTAAACAAAGAATTATCGACGATGAAAATGTTCTTTGTCATATTTGTGGTTACAAAAGAGTGGGTTAACTATTAAATAATACTCAATCTAAAAAATTTTCAGCTTTCAATATTGCCAGAAAAAGCATAGTCAATTGTAATTTTACCCTATAAGACTATTCATGAGAGTATATTCTCCCACAGATCTCATGTCACAATATCAATAATGGAAATTTGAATGGCTTTAATTCCAAGCTTTTAGTATGCACCTATTACTATGAATTATCATTATAAATTAATTTGAAGACACGATACTACACCAGATAATATTGAAAAACATATGATTGTTTACTGTGATAAAAAAATCTATACCTTACGATTTTGAAAAATGTAAATAATAATATTGATTATATCTTATATTTTTTTTTTTTGTAAATTGTTGAACTTTTGTTTCTAAAATTACTTATATTGCATATTTCCATAGATATTCGTATTTGTTAGTGCATATGCACTAAAAAATACCAGATGCTATATAGCATCAACAAATGCAACATTTTTGTTCCACATTTATAATTCAATCTCTAGAATATATCTTATTGTATATAAAAAAGGCACGTGGAAAGTGTATGCTGATGCGACTTTACGAGTTCAAACCCAAAATCAACCTATAGAACTTTGAATTAACGATAAATTTAATCTCGCTAACTATAATTCTGCCTATAGAGAAATGTAAGGTCTGAAACCCCATAAATTTAAACATTTAAAGCTCACTAATTTCCAGCGGAATTGATCTCAAAACTACAACATGAAGTGATTCAAGTATTATTTTTTTACTGCTTGTTAACATCATATTTTTAGTCTTTTTGATAAGTTTCAAGAAAATCAGAACATAATCAGATGAAGAAACATTCAAGAAATGTTACAGAATTTGTACAAAATGAAATAATAAAAATATATGTAATAAGAAAATTTCAATATAGAATTATACAGAAGCGCTGATGAAAATTTTTTTAAATTGTAACTCCACTTCCTAGTATATGGAGAATAAAAAAAACTTGTTTTTACTGTCCTATTGGGTTTGGTAAGCCATGCTTTTTTTGGAGGAATTTATTTGTAGCATCATCCGCTGACCTTAATTGTTATTGTTACTAACATAATTTGGTGAGTTGAAGTGATGTAATGTAATGCAATGTAATGTAATGTAATAATGTCACCCAATGGTTTTAGAAGAATCAAGATCCACGTTAATAAAGTGAAACAGCCTTCTCATGAATACGATGTACAAAGTTCAAGATCAGTAGCTCATGACTTTGTGTGTTTATGCATTTTCATGGAAAGAACAGCATCATAGAAGAGACCTTTTTTAATCTTCCACATTTTGTGATATCAGTAATTTGGAAGTATCCGCTTCATAAGCAAATAAGTTCCAGATTGTACTGCACTAAATCTGATGGTATGCCAAAAGAGTTCATTCATTTTGTCTATTCTGTCTTGTGCATTATCTGATTACAAAACTTACTTTGAACCGTTCCCTGTTAGTTGGTGTTAATTCCATTTTCAGATACTTTTATATCACAAATAATAAATTACACTGTCATGTAAGCGTTATGGTTAATTATTCTACGAGACAAGTTCATTTACCGTGTGAATCCCAATTTGCAAGATTTCATCAATAAAGTTTATACAAGCGACCGACAGAGGAAAAAGGGAATATTCGAACTTTTTCCTCACGTGTGTATGCATCGATCTCAATAATGTAAATAACGTTTTTCATCCACATTCCTGTATTAGTCCCATCGCAAACTGAACAATTTAATAAACATTCACATATGGCGGAAAATATTGGCGAATCTTGTAATTGTGCTAAAGAGGAGTTTAAATACATAGAAAACAGACAATCATCGTTCCTAAGCCCAATGACTGAAAATGAAATAATAAAACATATAAATTCATGAAATTAATGCTGCTCCTGGCGTAGATGGTATAACTACAGAAATTATCAAACATATTCATCAATACATCCTAAAACCTATTACACATATTATAAATTCAATATATTCAACCAGTATTGTACCAGATCATTTCAAACTTAGTATAATAGAACCTATTTATAAATCCGGGATAAAATCAGATATCAACAACTTTAGACCTATAAGTTTATCAAGCAACTCAACAACAAAATTTGAGAAATCTTCAAAGAAAAGATTAGTCACTTTTTTTGATAATAACGACATTATTTCTTCCAATCAATTTGTATTTCGATCTGGAATAAGTACAAATGATGCTGTATATGAGGTAGTAAAAAACATAAACAGTAATCTTAATAACAAAAAAAAGTGTATAGTAGTATTTTTAGATCTTGCAAAGGAATTTGATACTGTTCCTCATGGAAAACTCTACACGATTCAAGCTCAAGATACACTTGAACGCTATTATATATAAAAATTCTCGGGAAATAGGTCACAATAACACTTTGTTTTAACTATTCGTCTTTACGTACGTTTCGGTCTCACGACCATCATCAGAAGACTCACTATGTCTACAAAGGGGGTTTATTAAAACTAATTATACTAATTTGATTAAATAATCTCTTGCAAATTCTTACATACGTCTTTATAAGTGTAGAAAATGTTTTTAGGAAGAATTCGTAATAGTTATTTCCCAGTACAGGTCTGAAACCGTTCTTAAGGGCCTTGTCATAAATCCTACACATCTGGTTTCGAAAGTAGATACTTGGCAAATAACTTCGTTCTTCTCATTTGTTGTGAGAATACCAATCAATATGCACTCATATATTTTAATAATATTACTGAATAGCGGATTCTTACTACAAAAAAATAATTTTTTATACATTAATTCTGACGATACGATTTCGATTATTCGTGGTTCTGTTCGTTTCGACGGCGTGGGCTCTTTTAATTGAAGTTAAATTGTGCGATTTGGACGCTTGTGCTATAATTAGTTTTAATAAACCCCCTTTGCAGACATAGTGAGTCTTCTGATGATGGTCGTGAGACCGAAACGTACGTAAAGACGAATAGTTAAAAGAAAGTGTTATTGTGACCTATTTCCCGAGAATTTTTATATATAATTCATACTGGGTCAAGAATCTTATTACTTGAACGCTATGGAATTAGGGGAATTGTCAAAAATGTCTTAGAAAGTTACTTGAAAAGAGATTACAAATGGTCAAAGTTGGAAATCATTTTAGCGAAAAAAAAAATCAGTCAAACTCGGAATGCCTCAGGACACTGTATTGGGACCTGTTTTATTTCTAGCATATATAAATTTATCAACTAATTTGAATACTAATGGTATTACCATATCATATGCAGATGATACAGTTTTAATTTTCTCTGATAATACTTGGAGTGAGGTAAAAAATAAAGTTTCGGTAGGTATGAAACAAGTAAAGGAATGGTTGAATTTTTATAAATTGTGTCTTAACATAAAAAAAAACTAAATAGATTGCATTCTCACCATCTTGCGTCAATCGTCCAAATTTTAATACAGTAGATATCACTAATTGTGAAGAACCAATACAAGAAATACAACACATCGGATATCTAGGTATAACCATTGACAGGTATTCAAAATGGGACGAATATATAAAATAATCGACAATTAAAATACGCAAACTGATCTATAAATTTTATATTTTGAGAGAAATTAGAACATCATTCATTAATAACTATCTACAAGGTTCTAATTGAATGTATAATCCGATATGGAATTATTGTCTGGGGTGGCTTATATGATAGCAATCTGAAACAATTAAATGTAGCGCAACACTATATGTTGAAAGTAATTTTTAAAAAACACAAACGACATCCAACCGAACAGCTATATAATAAACCATATTTAAAGTACGATCACTCTATTCTCATAATTCTTGTTTATTTCTTTTCCAAAAGCACAATTTCGAAATTCGAATCTCGCATACATATAATACCAGAAACAATAACAACAAATACATAAAAATACCTAAAAGCACAAATAACCAAATAACCTTCACCTAAGATTTCTAGACTTCACAGCCTCAAAAATTCACAATTTACTACCTACATCCCTGAAACAATTAAAAGACTATAACATTTTCTCAAAATTTTCTAAACAATACATATTTGAAAATAAAACTAAACTCAATACATTTCTTTCATTTTCAAATAATTCATAACTATAAGCTAAACTTTGATTCAAAAACCACATCATTATACGTTATTACATAAATGTCGTGTAAATATGATATGAACAATACAATTCATTATAAAGTAATGCAGAGAAGTAACTAGAGAAATTCTAGCTACTTAGGCGTTACTATACCATAGTATTTAATGTGACCTATCATATATGCTTACAGTTATATAATAATAATTGTTACTATTAGGATACATCTTTTTTTACAAAATTCATATACTGTGTGGGTTTGTTTATCATAAGGTGTTAATGATTTCAGATTAGAAAGGAATTTACCAACACAGTTAGTCAGTATAGGCGCAACATCTATATCATACTTTCTTAAACATTTCTTAATTTTCTCTGAGGTCTCCGGAATGTATGATAACGTTTTAAAATTCATCTTTATTACTGTTTATATTATTTTCAAATGACGTACAATTGTAGATTTTGTTTATTCTCTCTTTTATGATAGGTTTGAAACATGTTTTTGGGTAGTCATTCATTTTCATTGTATTACGAAGTATTCTCAAATTTTTGGGTCGGTTTTCTGGATGTGACAATTACTTATCGGCCAAATTTACAAAAAACAATCCAAAATTGTATCAATGATTGCGATATGTTTTTATCAAATAAGTGTACCGATTCACGCGCACTTTTGTCTTTCGTAACTGACTAGTTAGACAGTACGCTGGTGACTCCTCCAAGCATTCCATGATTTATCTGTTCAGTAAATGGTGCATTACTCCAAGATACATTTTCTGGTTGCAAGTAGATAATATGTTGATCATTACACAACTAATTCTTATCATTTCATACATTAAGTTGTAACGATCCGACTTTTCAATGAATCGTCACATATCATAATTCATGATAGAACCCTATATAATTTGAATATATATCCTTAAACTTCCTCCCAATTAAAGAACTCTGTCTTGAATGATATAGTTAGCTGTATTTAATTAATACGAAGCGGTGTTACTGTGTATACAAGGTAGGTCTTAATCAAAGTTATTAATTAAATTGTTTTTGAGTAGCATTAAATCTTCAATATTTCATTCACAATCAGGCTTACTCTGATTTATACAAAACTTTGATTGTTTCCTGCTCTTAAAGCAGGTACCAAGATCTCTTGATTATAGATATTGTAATTTCATTCATATCATTCATTCAATTGACAAAAATCACTTGATTCCATTTTCTGAATACACGTGGGATTATTATATCATATATTTTTTTTGCTTTGAACTCCTCGTAATACGAACAACGTAGCGTTATCCAAATCGAAAAGATACGAAACATATAGAGCATGGGCTGGAACTAACCATTCCATAACAATAATTCCACGAGCCTTGTTTCCAATACTTTCAATTATAGAGTTAACGTGGGACTTGTTAAACTATCCCGTAATCGTAATAAAGAGGCCTAATAATACGAAATACACCCACGTGGTTCTAGGAATCACTGAACCATAACTCATATCTGATTTTCGAACTCAATTCATTTTTTTCTAACCTTGTTTAAATTCATTTCGTTATAATTGTAGTAAATTCTGAATAATTGTCACATATTAATCTAATTTGTAATTGTAATCATAATTTATCTCGGCTTCACCTATTTAACATTTATCCAGCTTAACTCAGCTATTCTCAACGTCATTACTAAGTCATTGCATATATTAAATTTTACTTCTCTTGTGGACATCCTACTCGTGTATTTTCTTTCTTTTTCGATAGGAGGATAGTGGATCCAATACACTACTAGAGACCTCGCGGAGTCACCAGCAGGACCACAGGAGAGACACAGGGGAGTAATTTTGATATCACTGTTGCAACTTTCATTACCATGATGAATTAGATGCTGGTCGTGTAATCGCTGAGTCAAAGTATATTGATTATCTTCATTCACTATTGTTTTCATTTTATATCGGTGCCCCGAAAGGGTATGCGAGTTTGTAAGACGATTTTTCTATTGTTCATCAATATTTGAATATATTTGTTATTGTTTTTATATGCTTTGTTTCTTTTCCTTTTTTACTTACTACCAATTCAATGATGCTTATTTCTTTATCTATAACAGCCTGAACTTCTTCTTCTTCAACTCGTGGTGGCGCCCAGGGTTTGTTGTTTAAAAAGTAATAGGGCAAGTATCATCATTGTTAACGAGAAGGGCCGAACAACCACAAATTTGAGCTAGTTTGGGAAATATCAATAACTTGGGTAAATTCATATTTTTGATTAGTTTAGAATCAAGGGAAGGTGGAAATTACGTAGCTTACATTTGACGATATTAAAGATTTTAAGTTCACACTTACGGTGTAGCTTACAAAATCTTTCACTGGACGTTTCATTGATAATGATGTCGAAGAAGACAAAACGAATCATGTCATTATCAACGAATCATGTCATTATCAACAAAACAAATTAATATTGCTAATGGAATATCAAATGAATACTCCAATTGACGTTGATGGTGCAGGAAATGAATATAACTACCCGAAGAACCAAGTGTGCTAACATCTTGATTCCAATACAGACTTCAAGAAATTTTTCAGGAATTTATAAATCTTGATTCATCTCGGTCAATCATCAACCATTATTATAATTAATGGTGATCATATGAACGTGATAACAACCAAGTTTATTAACTCTGGCAATTGGATGTTTTATCAACTATATTTTTCTTAGAAACAGGAGCATAAATTCTGAATAGTATACAAGATGACCCTTTCATGAACATAGTTTAAGGAACGTCACCATTCTCAAAATGATGAAATCCACACTGCTGAGCAAAAGCTTGAGAATTTTTCTATCAACTTGCGTTTTTTATAGCAATCAAATTTATGACAAAACAATTTATAAGGTACACCCTCAAAGGAAATGGTAGTTACACACGTAATGGGAGAACGATTATCTCCCCGCTGGAAATGATCAGAAAACGTATTTAATTGACTAGGATCTTATCAGTGGGCATTTTTTATCACATGTAGACAAAGGCTACCCAAAATTTAGAATCCCGGGAAATGTAGAAAAATATCAATAGACTTTGACTTTGTAACTAGACAACAAACAAACCTAGAGTACTGATCAAAAGTCATCAAATTCTTCAAGTAGGCTGTGGAATTATATGTACAAGGAATGAACTTGCATTCATGCTGCACTCCTGTGAAGGCCTCGCAGTGAATCGCCGTACTGTTGAATTAAGCATGTGGAAAAATAAGTTCAAATATTACTCGAAAAATAAGAATGATGATGCGGTCGAAGTTTGAAAATTATTTTGTTGTGGCAGAAAACTGATGATAAATTTGTACATGACGTAAAGAAAATACCAAAAGGTAACCTCTACCACATGTACGAGGAAAAGATGCGTCTAGAAGAAAAATCGATTGTATTTTGAAAATAACTTGCGAACAGAATCATACAGTTCTATAATTTCTCACTATAGACGAGAACATGCTCCTGGTGTGGCAATCTAATAATCTATTGAACAATTACATACAAAATCAGCCGTTCAATTATGTTGCATTCACCGCAGGAAACAATATAAATTTTAAATTCACCTGCAGTTTATTAGCTCAGTATTTTGATGATTACGCATGGCAACTTTTATCGTAAGCTCTATTTAATGAGATTAACAACTTCATATTAGAGGGATAGTCTAAGAAAGGTGTTTAAGCAGACAAGATTCGAATAAACTACATCAAAAAAATAACATGTTTTAATGAACCCGAACCTGGAAGTTTTTACATGGCGATCCTGTTGGTTAGAATAGCTGACCATGTACGATACCTTCAAGTGTAAATTGGCAGTATCAACGTGGGGAAAATATGAAAATGTGTGACAGTAAAATGAACAAGACACAAATGCTCAAAATACAAGCAGCTGGTACTGGATAGAACAACATCCTTATCGACTAAAAATACTCTCAAAGTACTGATGACCCTTCAGCTCCCAACTATTCATCATCTGAGTGAACTAGTGAAGACAGATAAAACAGAGTACACACTCACTCGTAAAATTGACGAAAAATCAGAAAACATCACCGAACGGAAGAATCGCAATAGACGCGTTATCGAATGGGTTACAAAGTTCTGAAATAAGAACTAATGTTGAATCAAAAATTGTAGAACGTTAGCTTAAGGAATTATAGTAGCGGGAGAAGAAGGAGGCTTAACAAGAAACGCCAAATTTGTTTTCTAGGCAAACGGAAACTGATGTAGGCGAGGAAATTTGCAGAAAAGTTGATACAATATAGCAGATAATACCAAGACAAAAATCAAAACGGCAGAACAATTTACTACCAATAAACTAACACGAGTCAAAATCGTTATCATTACAAAAACCGACAACATCGACATTTTCGCACTAATGGTGATGATTCAAAAGTAATACGGGACGAAAAAAAAAATGACAAAAATACGACGATTTCAGAGTTTTTTGATCCTGAAAATGCAGAAATGAATGAACTTTAATTCATCAAATTGAAGAATGAATGTACAAAGTTGAAGTTTTCTTTAGATACAGGTTCAATCAATCATCAATATAGATACCTTTCATATACTAAAAGTATGCGGAATTTTAGCAAATACTTACGCAATGTGTGTGATTAAATATCTATAAAATTTCAAATGAACACGCACCGTTAATGATTGTTTCCAAAAATAATAAATTTCGGAAAGCTTAGATTCGATGAGCGAAACAATGAATTTTTAACATCTAGATATCTCACAAGGCTATTATTATGAAATAGGAATGGACGAAAAGTCGTCCATATACAGCTTTTTAACGGACCATGGACAATATCAAATGACAAGATTTCCCATGGCATTGAGGACATTGAACAGATTCACTACGGGAATCGTTATTTTGGTTTAGACAGGACAGTGTCAGAAGTCAACTAAATCTTCGACATTTGGTAAGTATTTTAGATATCGAAAGAAACTAACGAAAACAAATACCGGGATATTGAAAATCATCTTGGTCAAGGGTGGTTGTGGAATCTAAAACGTGTGTCTTACCTTACGCAAGAAACGGCCCCAAATTAACAAGACCGGGGTAAAATGTATAAACTCTAACTTACGCGCAGCAAGCTCCTCGAGGCATATGTCAAAATAATTTCGTTCGTAGCTAATTACATAGAACGTCTGGCGTTCATGCAATTATGTTTTTAGATAATTCGAACCTTCGAATTTCGATAGGCCACGTGAAAATCCCGGAGTCCGAAGCGCTAAAGACTTCTGAGTGGTACAATATTCGTATAAAAGCGAAATTCCGCACTTTTAGAAACTTCAAAATAATTATGAAATAATTATTCCGAACGTAAACTAAGACACACGTTTTAGATTTCACAACCACCCTTGACCATGATAATTTTTGATATCCCGGTATATGTTAACAATACAGTGTGATTTGAGGGAGTACGTGTAATGTTATACAACTACAAATAATACAATACAATAATAATTATATTGCATGAATTATAAGATTTGAATCAGGATCAAAAGTTATGCTGAGGAATGAAGTGCTACTATGTGATCTATCTAAAATGTTCTTGAATAGAAACAATTCGATTTCGATTCGATTTACTGTGAAAAACTCGAATTGTCTGAACTAGTTTCTTTCGATGTTAGCAACAAGTTTTCAAAATATTTCAAATACAGAATGTGAGTTCCTATTCTAAAACAATAGAATAAACTACAACATTTACAGAGAACCCACGTTTACAGACACCGATATTACTAATTCATCGTGTAGTCCCCTAGCCTTAAATTAGCAGCATTTCACTCAATGATTCATAGAGCAATACCTTCGTCAAAAGAACATCTCACTATTGCGTTTCACACAATAAAACGAATAGCTATCAATAATGGTTTCCGGTAGATCAAATAACAACATCAATTAACCACAAATGACAACAATTAACTCATATTTACCCGTATATAAAACACAAACTTTGATGCTATGTATCAAAAAATTTATTTCTTCGACATATGTTGATTCCGTCAGCGGAAATATTGCTAACATTTTATCACGCCATAATTTATAAATCAGTTTCAAACCACAAAATAAACTCTGCCATCTTATATATAATGCTAAAGACACAACCAATAAATATAGTAAACCCGGAGTTTATAAGCTAATTTACCCAGACCGTGATGATTCTTATATAGGTAGAACTTATCGTAATCTCAAAGTCTGATACCAACACCAGTTTCCGTTCTATCAGATGCAACAAAACAATATCAACCTTCGCTAACCATTTTTTACAGACAGGTCATACCTATCCTAATTTGGATAGCCTAAACATTTTACATATTCAAACCAAATGCTTCAATAATACCAATAAAGATTAATAAAGATGACAAAAACTCTTATAACAATATCCTAAATGATCAGTTGGACCTATACCAAAGTGATATTTCCCTTTGTCTTTCAAAGCACTCTCAGAATAATTCTTCTGTTTCAGAATTTCCGATGATCCTTCACTCTCAATTGTAATTTCATTAACCCTATTAAGCTTTAGTTACTATTTATACTTGTTTATTGTTTGCTTCATAATTTTGTATCTGTTTGATAATGGTCCTTCCGTATTGAAACCACAGTAACGTTTTCATGTTATTATTAAAAGTGCTATAAAACCAAAGTAATTGTTGTTTCCTCTAATCTTCGTATCGTTATTATGTTATTAGAATATAAACTTGTTACAAAAAATACATTGTATAAATCGGTATTTAAAAGTTTGATAAGATGACATAGAAATAAAAATGTAATCAGTCACAAGGCCAAAACAAAACAGATAAACAGCCTGTTCGTTACATAAAATAACCTCAAAGGAGTAGAAGGGCGATCGTTTGTACCCATTTGTCACTAAATATGATGCATGTTTTATATCATAATAATTTTGGTCATTCTTCGCAATCCTCTCAGCTAGCAACTCACCTGAAAAGTGTAGTGGATTTTTTCCCTTTTTATACTTCCCTCACTATACGTAGTACATAGTGTGAGAGAAATTTTCTGATAGGATCAAAAAAAATTGTGGATTTTCGCAGTTATATCCGATTTGAGCATTTCTGAATCATCTAGACTAGATATCAAATTATTTTTGTAGGTGTGCGCGCATGTGTGTATATGTAGTACATGGTGATTCATCAGGGTTAAACCACCAAACATTCAGGATTGGTTTCTTAGGTGGAAATAAGTTTTTTTTCCTATAAGCATGTGTCCTACTTTATTCGTTTTCAAGATATTGGGTATCAAAGTTTTTAGAAAAAATCAGTCTTCAATTAATAAGTCGAAAAATTTTTGGCTTATTTTGATGAAGGCATGGTTATTCGCGGTAATAAGGGTCTTCTTTTGATGTAATTCGAATGAAATTATTAATCCCAGTGATGTCCCTGAGAGTAATCTAATTGATGTTATGACAAATTATTGTGCTCAATGTTTTTTGTATATTTATTTTTGAAGATTAGGCATTTAAAAATACAATTCATTGTCTCTTCAATTTTTTCCCTATCTCGCTTCGTTTTCCCTGCATGTAACAGGAAAAAACTAATTTCAACAAAAATCAGACCAAAGGTCGCAATCTCGACAACAATTGAGGGTTTGTTTGTGTCAAAGTTTGACAGCCTGTGGCATGTTCATTAATTAATATGAGTCTTAACTCACTTTAGATGCGTTTATGCGTAGTCTGCGCTCTGCGGAATCGCCAGTGATTTGTCTTCATATCAATAAGATTGCCCCCTGAGACGCCATTGGGATTAGTAATTTTGTTCTAATTACATTAATATCACCCCTTTGTTACCGCAAATAAGCTAGTCTTATCAAAATCAGCCAGAAGGTTTTTGAGTAGGTAATTAATAAAAATCTGAATGTTTCTAAGAACTTTGTCACCCTGTATCTCAAAAACGAAGCAAGTTAGGACACATGCTTATGAGAAAATAAAATCTTATTTTCACATAAGAAACCAATCCTGAGCGTTTGGTGGTTTAACCCTGGGTCACCTTGTATATTTTATGTATATGTGTTTGAAATGATTACAGACGGAAAAAGGATATAACTCTATTTGTTTCCGATATAAAATAATGGGAAGAGGAAAGTCAAATATAACTTACTTGTACAGTATCGGGGTTCATCAGAAGAGTCACCACAATCGTTGATATTATTGCAGAAACTATTAAGTGGCACACAACGTTGGTTGGCACACACAAATTCAGATAAGTTACATTTAGAAGTAGACGTAGACGGTAGAGAATTCTCTGAACTAGTTGCAATAATGAAGTGGAGAAGTAATAGAGTAGAGATGTTAACAGCAGCGTTCATTATATGCAGGGGTGAACCTGAAAGTATAACATAAATTATATTTTGTTGCGATTCAAGTGAGTTGAATTGGAGGAAGAACCTCCGAACTAACATTATACATGTTGTCCGCACGAGACCACTCTGAATCGGTAAAATAGATCGTTTTCCAAAAATCTTTTCAGGAGATCGATATTCAGAAGAAAATTATTAGAAATGGATTATTTTAGATAACAAATAGGATATATGAAAAATTCAAGTTATACTAAGCGTTTCTTAGTTAAACTTGAATCTAGAGCTCAGACTTTACAAGTGTAAATTCAATATTGTTCAAAATTATAATTTTTAAATGACTTTCTGGATATCAATGAAAATTAGGTTCATTCAGTTGCACCTACAATTTATGAAAAAAAGTGTTATAAAAAACAGGACATATTGCACTGAAAAATTGTCACACCCAGAAAATCATCCCACAAATTTGAAAAATGTTCGTGATACAATGGAAATGAATGGCCAACCAAAAACATTTTCAATCCCATCATTAAATAAATAATAAACAAAATTTATAATAGTACATCATATATAAATACAGATTTTTTTATAACATTAGTATACATCCCGGTGACATCAGAAAGAAATAGGGAATGCTTAAAAAGTATGACATAAATATTGCGCATAAACCTACTAACTGTGTTGTCAATATTTTCCAAGTCTATAACCGTCAAAGCCTAACGATAAACAAACCCACACGGTATATGAATTACATTGTTTGTATTTCGATTGTACATATACAGGAATATGGTCACAAGTATAGTACTAAAACAAAGAATTATAAATATCACCTCCCTTACTAAGCTTTGTTCTGATTATAACGATCAGTTATATAAATTTATTCATTATAAAAATGTTAATATTTTAACTGAAGGAACCAATCATAACAAAAGATCTATCTTGGAAATGATTCACAAAAACGTGATTCCAATTTTGTTATCAACAGAACCGAGGTACAGATATTAAGTCAAATTTATACAAATTCAATTAATCAAATATTTCTACTTATTCTTTTATAACGTTGAAATAGTGTGTAGCTATAGGAAGCCGATGTTATAAATCATGAATTTTGGTAAAGTTTTTTTGTACCTTTGCTATCGTAGTCATAAATATCTCAAACACATCTGTTAAACTTCATACCTACTTGACACGAGAGGAGTTCGAATGTCTCTGCTTCTTTCCCCAGTAATGACGCTTTCAACTATAAAAACGTTACTTTGTAGTGGCTTTCTAATACACATAATTTCACACATCAATGTGTTGGAACTTGAATTTTTCATGTTTCGTTAGCTGATGCGACGTCAACAACTTTATGCGATATACCTAGCCGCTCGGTGCTTAGTGCAATCAGTTTAAGGAATTCCGCGCTTTAGTTGAAGTGAATTAGTGTTCAAACATCTTTGGCTGATGGTAAGACAAAAAAAGTAGTGAACGTATGTGCTATTGAGACCCATTCCCGAGTATTTACAAATAATTCATACCTGGGTCAAGAAGCATTAAGAAATTAAGTTCTGCATGCTGGGTTGAATTCACACAGTCATCTGTAAAAGAGTTAAAACTGTAGATACACTATAACACTTTCAAGATCACTGTAATCTTTTAATAAAGGTTTCATTTACACATTGAAAATACAGCAAGAAACAATGGGAATTTTGGTAATGGGTTTTTTGGAATTTTGTTCTGAATTGTGAAAAGATTTCAATTTCAGAGTGAGTCTATTTAAATTGGAGAGTTATATTACAAAAGATTGATGTGACTATATCGAGTTGAAATTCAGAATAATATATTTATACGTAACTTTGTGAATAACTGAACTTTTTATATGGTTACTATGGAATAAAAACATTGTAAATGAGACAATCCAACAATATAGTCGAGGAAATAAAGCACTAAAATAGGCCAAACCTTCCAAACTTGGCGCAGTTGGATAGATTGAGATGCGGTTTTCTGCATTCGATTCAGAAAGTGATTCAGAAAATTTATGCGGAAAAATGTATTGCATTTCTACAGCCAAAAAATGCATTTTTCTGAGTGCACTTTATGAAAAAAATTAATTACCTGGTGACTAGTGCGTCAAACAGACTCGAATTGGTTTGTCGGAGGTTTTTGGGATCGCTAAATACGAATATGCTATCGAGAAAATTCCCTGAGGTCCCCTTGGACTTCCCCCGGGGTATCCGGGCATCCTGACGCCCTAGATATCGATAAAATTAATTAAAAAATCATTTTCAATGTTTGTTAACTGTTCAAGAGGTGATATAAAGGTTGCTAGTGATGATTACGACGTGAAACAACTCTTCTGTAATACCTGGTGTACCCTGAGTCCGGGTAACCACGACATCTTCTAGGAGTTTGTTTATTTTTCTTAATTAAATGTAACAAATTCTAGCTCTCGAAGTTTTTCAAAGTCGCCGATCACGACTATGACATTCGCAATGTTCTGCAAATTACCTGAGGGTGTTTCCGGGTCCCTGGAGCCTTCTGTATCTACGTCATCTTCTAGGAATTTGTTAATTTTTCTTCATAAAAGGTAACAAATTCTGGCTCCCGGGGGTTTTTGATGTCGCCATTCACGATTATGATACTCACAATATTGTGAAAATTCCTAGAAATGACGTAGATACAGAGGGCTCCAGAGACCCGGAAACACCCTCAGGTAATTTGCAGAACATTGCAAGTGTCATAACCCCCGAGAGCTAGAATTTGTTACATTTAATTAAGAAAAATTAGCAAATTCCTACAAGATGACGTGGTTACCCGGACTCAGGGTACACCAGGTATTGCAGAAGAGTTTTTTCACTTCGTAATCATCACTAACAACCTTTATATCACCTCTTGAACAGTTAACAAACATTAAAAATAATTTCTAATCAATTTTATCGATATCTAGGACGTCAGGACGCCCGGATACTCCGGGGGAATTTTCTTGATAGTATATTCATGTTCAGCGACCCCAAAAACCACCGAGGAACCAATTCGAGTCCTTATCTTTCATTCACCTCAAAAAGTGCGATCAGAAAAATTCATTTTTCCGCTGTAGACATGCAATAAATTTTTTCCGTAAAAAACAAATACCGGACAAATTTTCTAAATCACTTTCTGAGTCGAATGCAGGAAACCACATCTCAATCCATCCAACTGCGCCGGGTTCGGAATGTAAAATGCTTTCCTCGACTAATAAATAAAATTCAAATATTATATGGACATATACATAAAATAAACTTAAGATAAAAAGGTTTGACAATCTGTGAAAAATCACAATTCATATACAGGAAGAAGTTTGTATTTTATGAACTGAAATAATATATTCAAATCGAAAGTCAGCTCCTAATTACGCAATACAAGTGCGTGTTCGAAATGAGCCTAGGTATGTATGGAACACAACTGATGATACCAAGTTACCTGTATACATAATTGAGAAGGTTTGCAAATATAGATGTTGAGAGTAAACTACCATTCGAAAAATTATTGGAGCTGTTTGATAATAATTTTGACAGATGAGCTGAACCCAATTAAAATTTGTCCTTATTGTTGTTGATTTTGTTATATGTGATCAGTTTGAAGTGTGACTAGAGGAAAATTAGGTTAAATATTTTTATGTCTGATATATCTAACGCTAAGTGTTGTGAGCTATAATCCATAGATTATTTTTATTTTAAATTAAAAATTCAAATCATTTTTCATGATATAAATAGTTGAAAGCAATCAACAGGATGGAGGCTAACATTACACTTCAGGAACGAAAACTTTGTACACTTTCCACATCTGACATAGCGACGTTGGGTTTCCTATTTCTCTATTCAATGGTCCTTACTGTCATACATCACTTCCGTCGGAACTTGAAAATGTAAGTTTGGTTTGACGCCAACTTTGGTGGGGAAGTCAATATAGCTTGTACAATGCGTCGCATGTATTCTGCCAATCCAATATTCGCATTATAGGTCTGTATAGGGCCCACATTTCGTCAAAGCGATCGACAGCTCCCATGCCTTCGTTATAAAACTGTACTAGTATTGACTATTTAACAGACACAAATGCTCTTTAATTTTTTGATCACTTTTTAGTACAGTCGAATCAGACGAAAATCTACTCAGACTCTGGAATTCCGTAAACTTGTATCAATTTTCATTAAACTTTCTGGATTCTGTTTGTCTTGACGTATGATAAACATAAAAATGATTTTTTGCCGCAATTGACCAGCAACGGTTATGAACAATTATTTAGTTGATACAACTAAATCATTGTTCATAACATTTGCTGGACAATAGCGGCGAACATTTATTTTTAAGTTTGATCAAACATCAGAACAAACAGAATTCAGAAGGTTTGATGAAAGTTTGTGTCAAACCAAACTTACATTTTCAAGTTCTGACGGAAGTGAGGTATAACAGTAAGCACCACTGAATAGATAAAAAGGAAACCTAACGTCGCTATGTCAGATGTGCAAAGTGTACACAGTTTTCGTTCCTGAAGTGTAATAGTCTAGGAGCCAGAGCGATATTGATGGTCTGAACTTCAACCCGATGACACTATGGTTTATCGTTAGAGGAGGGTTCAATGACCAATTCATCTCACAGACCGAATTTTCCGCGGCTGCTAGTTCTCGAGATACAGCATCTGCATTTTTTTTGACTGGTGGTTAACCCTTTCCAAGTTGCGGTTACTTGAAAAGCATGTCATCATTATACACTTCAACCATGTGCCATCATTTTTTATTGTGTCCGTTTATCAGGCCGACCAGTTAAAATTGGACCGAAAATGGACTGCAAGTTAACCCTCCCAAAACTGGTGGAAAATGTTCTTTGGTGTTGGCAATTGTTAACATACCCTATGCCTTCAAAAGTTATCGGTCCATTCTCGAGTACCTGGCCATTATTTGGACCAAAAATGTTTCTTTTTCTCATTTTGTGGATAAAACTTGCGGGTTACAAGGTAACATGATGGCACCATGTTAAATAACTTTATTGGGGGTCAAATAAAGATTTAAAATTATTGTCATCACTCCTTACCTATTTCAACCCTCCAAAACTCCCTAAAATCATCCGGCAAAATGAAAAAATAAATAAAAAAGAGCAGTTTCCATTTTAAACCCAGCCAGAGTCCCAATAATTGACGAATTCATCATAAAATTGGTCATATTATCCATATTATTCATATTTTTTTGAGGGTGGTTTTTGGGAGTTTTGGGGTGTTGAAATAGGCAAAGAGTGATGGCAATAATTTTAAATCTTTATTTGACCTCCGATAAAGTTTTTTAAAATGGTGCCATCATGCCATCCTGTAATCCGCAATGTTTAGCTACAAAATGAGGAAAAAAACCATTGTTGGTCCAAATAATGGCCAATTAGTCGGAAATGGACCGATAACTTTTGATGACATAGGGTATGTTGACAATTGTCAACACCAATGAACATTTTCCACCAGGTTTGGGATGGTTAACTTTCAGTCCATTTTCGATCCAATTATAACTGGTCAGCCTGATAAACGGACACGATAAAAAATGATGGCACATGGTGGAAGTGTATAAGAATGGCATGCTTTTCAAGTAGCCGCAACTTGGAAAGGGTTAACCTTCAGTCAACACAAAGAAAAAATTCGGATGCTGTATCTCGAGAACTATCAGCCGCGGAAAATTCGGTCTGTGAGATGAATTGGTCATTGAACTGTCCTCTAACGATAAACCATAGTGCCATCGGGTTAATGTTCAGACCATCAATATCTCTCTGGGTCCTAGACTATAATGTTAGTATCAATCCTGTTGATTGGTTTCAACTACTTATATCATGAAAAATAATTTGAACTTTTCATTTAAATTAAAAATAATCCAAGGATTCTAGCTTATAACACTAAGAACTTACAAAACAAGCTTATCCAAAAATTGTACACATTTCAGCGTTTATATATTAAATATCAAAAAATAAAAAATAAATTCAACCTAAATTTCCCCTAATCACAATTCACACAGGTCCCATATAACGAAATCAACAAAAAAAAGGAGAAATTTGATTTTGGGTTCAGCTCATCTGTCAAAATTATTATCAAACAGCTCCAATAATTTTGCGAATAGTAGATTTCTTTCAACATCTAATCTTGCAAACCTCAGGGTGTATGTTGACAAGCACGGTGTCTTCTATCCAATTATCGAAACGCTCGGCTTGTCAACCAGGCTGACCTTCGGCTACCTAAGGTCAGCCGGGCTTACATCCGACACTGAGGGGCTTACCGCAGCTTGATAAGATGGCGTAATTAACACCTTGGTCTATTGCCGCAATGTGATGGGTGTGCAGGTCCCTGATGTCAGCTGCAGGGCCTGTCGAAAGGCGCATGAGATGCTTTTCCACCTGCTGTCGGCATGTCCGGCAAAAGCGGCTTTGGCCCTATGGGTGCTGCATCATCATCTACGGTACTCGTACGGAATAGAGCAAGAACCGGTGCTGCCTTACATGCCAAAAGATATTGAGTCCGTTGTCGGAAACGAAAAAGGTCAGATCTCCTGGAATCACCCGTTTCCGACCGTCAGGTTCATAGTCACATAGTCTTGAAGGAGAAGGAAAAGTGGACAAAATATCAAGATCTCCTTTCGAGCTCCGCACGTTATACCCAGGCCACAAGGTCGTATTTGTGGTTTTGAACATCGGTGTTTTGGGCGAAATTCGGTCTTCGCTGCGTTCGAACTTGAAGATCATTCCAGCCTGTAAAAACTCGGCGCAGATCTTGATAGACCGAATGCAAAAGGCAGTCATTCTGGGTTCAATCAGAATACTTAGGGCACACGACTTAGGAACCTGAAGCTACTCACCGACCAGTCTTGTATTTCGATTATGTATTCGCCAGAATTTTTCTAGATTTCCTCTCTACATTTTTACTTACTCTTCCTCCTTTCTGGAAAACTTGGAACATATGTATTTCGGGAAATACGCGTCAAGCTTATAACGATTGCAGGACAATAGCGGTGGAAAATTAATTTGGTCCTCGATCTAGGCACCAAAACAAATAGAATGCAAAAGGTTTCATGGAAATCTATACTAGTTTATGAAATTCGTAAGTGAAATGCCAGACCGACTGCACTATATTACAAGCAACTTTAGTCGAAAATATGGACTTATCACCTGTATTGATCGTGCTGTTATGGTATCATCTTATGGGAGCAATATTTTTCTGTGGTTTTTACTAAGCATGATGAAGGTTTTTCTTTCTCCAGATTTGGAACAAGTATTTCTTCTGTACAATCTCCTCGTATTGACCTAACACAGTATGTACTAGAGGCACCAAATTAGAGTAGTTTTCTAGTGAAAAATGTACACATAACTTGTATTGGTATCAAATTTGACAAGGTAGTTATCATATATTGCCAAGCATCAGAACTTATGCCTCTAAGGTATGGGTTAACTTCAGCTTCGCTTGCAACTGTCAACTGGAGGGAGAATAACAAATTTGGCCGATTCGGCACCATGTATTTGCTTACATTAAATAATTCAAAGGTTCATCCCATCTTTTGTATTTTACAGGTCATGCTTTTTTCAATACCGGAAAAAAAATTTGTTTTTTTCAATTCCCACCGTATGATATATCATGAACGCTGATCAAGAAAGTAATGACGTCATCGCTCAAGGTCAGTCATGGTTGTCAGACAGAGCTTAATATTATTGAATACAATTAACGTTTTGATTCAAGAAACTATTACGAACAATTTTGGAGTTCCTGAATACTTTGTGTGATTACTAAATGTGTGGAGATAAATAAAGTACCTACTTACTAGTTATGCCTGCATCGAATCCGAATACCATAGTACCAAAAAATATATATTCTGGTAGATATCAAATAACGGAATAGCAATGAATGAAAAAAAGAATAATTTTTCAGGAGGTTCTTCCCGAAAAATTCTTTTTGAGAAATCACTTGATCGATTATTGAAATAAAACTGATCCTACACCTAAAGATATTGAAAACGAACTATCAGCTTCAAGTCAATATTATTAATCCATACTGTAATGTTAAGGTTACCATTATTATTTATGGAAACAAAAACTCAAAATACCCGATTACCAAAATATTCAAATCAATTCAAGAATTCCAAATCTGCTTTCGATAATCTTAGTACCACTATTTTAATAAAATGATTATAATATTCCAATAAATATTCAAGCAAGTTCAAGAATCTATTTTCGGAGCTCACTCGTTAATTGAACGAAGTTCGAGTGGAAGGTAAGAGAAAATATTCTTGAGAAGATTCATTCGGTTACAATTTGCATATATTTCACAAGAGATTCATAAGCGATATGAAAAAGAGAACTATACTGATAACTAAAAGTTTCAAATACAGGTATGAAAATCAAACTTCAGAAAAGGATGCGTATAGGTTTAAATCGATTCAATCTGTTTGGTTGTCACGGTTATGTTTTTTACCAAATTCAATCATTACCTATATACATCATTATAGATCTCTTTTATACCTATTCTCTCAGATATTTTATTTCACTATATTATCTGAATAGAAAACTTACTTTGAACTGTTTCCTGTCAGTTGGTATTGATTTCATTCTCAGATACTTTTATATTCCAAATAATAAGTAATGCTTTAATGTCAGCTTTATTTCCATTATTCTGCCAGACAAGTGCAATACCTTTTGAATTCTAAATTGTAAGATTCCACCCATGAAGTCTACATACCGATCGACTGAGGAACATCAGAGATTCGACCTTTACACTCCAATATGAATACTTCGGCCTGAATTATGTAAGTGATGCTTTTCTCATTCACTTTAAATGGAGAATTGATTGAACTGATTTCCAAATTATCTATGATTGACTTATTACCAAATTTGCTGTACTTAATTTCAATAGGTTCATTCACAATCATTTCATTGTATATCAAATACCCTATATCAGTACAATTCCTATATTTCCTAGCTGTGAGTGTTACTATGTAATGATTTTTCAAGAAATTTCAAGAATTTGAACGAGCCTAATATGCTAATTCATGCATAATAAAGGAATACAACCAGTCGGAGGCTACATAACACAAACAATGCGGTTCTGGATGTAATCGTATTTTCCTCTGAATAACGCGCATAATTACTACTGCTCTGATTACCCACATCACGTAATATAACACAATGTAGTGAACAGGCAACGTTTTCCAGGCGGAATCAATACACTGGGAGTGAACTTAGTTTCATTGCTGTTGTTATATTATACCCATCGAATGTGAGAATCGTTTTTTACACCACTTTCAGAATAAGTTACTACACGAAGTCACATGACTTCAGTAAATACAACAATGGGAACTACAAAAAATAAATTAAACACAATAAGAACAAATAATAATATAATATTAGATTTAACTACTGTAACCTATTCGGTTTTGTCTTTTTCGGAATATGTATTATTACAGAAATTGAATGTGACGTATGGGTTCTCCTCATTATTAGCTGTGAGAGTGACCCTTTAATCAAAATGCGTTGAGCTAGTGAATCTCATTAATTGAAATCGTGTATAATTGTAATTTCCGATAATTTAAAATACAAACTTATATTCTCGAATCGTGATCTTCCTAAGCTATATTTTATGAGACCAATCGTTTCAAACATGCACGAGGATAGCATAGCAAAGTGGTTAGATAAGGAGATTAGCAACTTTCAAGCTGAACCAAGTTTGTCTGTGAAAAATTCACAGATTGACAAAATTGAAAGATTCCAAACTTGAACCTGGTGATACTCTCGTTTCGTTTGCTGTTTTTCCACTATTTACAAATATGCGGAAAGTCTATGAACATTCTGTAGAAATAGCTTTCAAATATTAAAAATTCCATATAGGAACTGTACCGAATACATCTTTATGTATGGAGCAAAATTATTTTACTTTTGAACAATATTACTATAAACTACTAGCGGATCTGCAATAGGCAATCCACTCTCTCCTCTTTTGCCCAATACTTCCCTAAATGAAAATTGAATCAGTTTCCAAAAGTTTGGTAGAGACATTTTGACGACATTTTCGCGATTACAAGTAAAGATTTTGATTTACGCGGCATAATAGCCAATTTGATTCTTTGGAATTCATTGTCGAAATAGAAATAGATAATCAGCTTCCTTCCCTTGATTTTAACATTATAAACGATGGTAATCACTTGGATTTCGAAATATACAGAAAACCCCCTCGCACAAATGGGTTTACTCCGGCGGATTCAGCTACACCATTTAAATAGCTTCATTTAATAGTCTTAATCATAGATTA
This sequence comes from Endomychus coccineus, assembly GCA_958510875.1. Classification (NCBI taxonomy): domain Eukaryota; kingdom Metazoa; phylum Arthropoda; class Insecta; order Coleoptera; family Endomychidae; genus Endomychus; species Endomychus coccineus. Next base: position 110,845,762 of record OY294069.1, read on the forward strand.
TCGAACTTTCCTTTGAGCCAGCAAAGTTATAACAACAAAGTTGAGAAACTTCAGCAAATAGCATTGCATAATGGTTACGACAATTTTTTGATCAATAATTTAATTTCTAAACAAGAAAGGAAATTGGAAAGCAACCATCTAACAAAATAAGAGTCATAACCTTCAAATACTTTAATGAAATTCAAAAGTTTCACTCACTATCCTTCACTAATTAATAAATTTCATAACATGTTTTCTAAATTTGCAATACAACCAGTTTATAGATGTAAGAACAATCTAAAAAACCGTCTAGGTAACACCTAAAATAAAGATTCCGACTTTGACAAATCTAGAATCAACAAAATCGGTTGTGATTCTGCCCATATGAAGAAAAATAATGGTGAAAAATCAGCGTTAGCCGAACTTATCTTAAATACAGTCACACAATTTCTCAAGAAAGTTTATCACTTTTAAAATACAGTCCCGACAAATATGTAGATAATTTAGGAGGAATGAAGTGTATAAACAAAAAATCAATTTATTAAATTTCGATTTATCTCCAGCTGATGGGAACCCCTTGTTTGCATTATTATCTCCAAATATTTTTCAAGCAGGCACATATTGCTTCATAATTTTGTGTACTTTGATGATGGATATCTGGTAGCCGCATAGTCCTCAGTGCTTCAACAGTATTTTTAGTGGATAAGGGGAATTATTTCTTACTTATAGTATTATAGTGTATCCACAGTGTGAACTCTTTTATAGGTTATTAATGCATGGCATCTACAAGATTCAGACATATTGCCTAAAAACCTGAAAACATTACACATTATTATGTTCTTATCCACGAAATGAAAATTCATGCATTTTGAAGGAGATATCTCATCGGTGCATCATTCGAAGAATTTTTCCTCGTTATTCTGCACAGTCTTGGTGGCGCACCATTTGCGGTATGTTTCATAGATGTTTTCGTATCTTGCCTTGATTCTTCCTGGAAGTATGCCTTCACTAGTTTTTTCGGCAGCTTCTCGTAATTCCGGTGGAATGCACCGTAACTCATTTTTTCTAAAACCGGCCAGAAATTAGTACTTTCCGGTTTATTTTTAGGTCAGAAAATCTCATTTTGTCGGACCGAGCCAGAAAATTATTGTGATAGTCCAGTAAAAGCTTTTACCGGACTCATTTTTATTTACTTTGCGGCCTATCTAATGAAAAAAATAATAAAATAGTTAGTCTAAGATAGCGGTCAATTGGTTTCTATAGTAACCGAGTTTTGTATTATTTAAAACTATAAAATAACTTGACATATTTTGACGTTTAGTTGAAAACGTGACATTTATTATAAAATGGATATTCAAAATGATTGTGAATTAATGGAAGATGAAATTATACCAGATGAATTGTTAAGGCGGCCACCCAAGCAACGTTTGATTTATTACCGTCGAAGTCCCGGATACGATATGAACAAACATACCAAATTTTTGAAAAGTTAATTAATAAAGAGTTCTTGTTATAAAAATATAAACTGAATAATATGAAGTTTATGGTACAACAATGTCTGTTTTAAAAAAAATATTGTACGTAATACGTCCCAAAAGTGCTTTTACTGTAAAAGACCACTTTCGGGACTTGTTACGTAAACTACTATTTGCAAAGGTAACAATGATGACAGCAACTATGAATTGATAATCAATCAAACAAATATGAAATCAATGAGCTAGTCATGTGGACAGCCAAAGCCTCTCATGTTTTCTCTCAAAATGTCAGGGCGCATTAAGGATAAATTTCGAATTCCATTTAAACCTCATGATAAGATATTATCGATTAGTAACCGACTGTGAATAAAACAGCATACATACCTCGGTGTGAAGTTTCATTACTGTCTTAAGATATTGTTGACTTCGGCTCTTCAGTCAACTATCTTATCTCTCGCTAGTGATGAAACACTTTTTATCTCGGTTTGTAATACGAGGGCAAGACGAAAATTTCCAGAAAAATTAAACATGAAACAATTTATTTGGTCAAACCTTATTTTATTTCTCAAAATGATCTCCTTGTAAGCCGATACACTTCGTCCAACATTTTTCTAATATTTCGATCCCTTCCAAATAATACGATTACAGAAATCCTTCAAAAAAGGCGCTTGTCTCAGCGATGACCTCATCGTTGGAGCCAAATCTCTTTCCGCCGAGCTATTCCTCCAAGTTTGTGAATAGAAACTAATCGCAGGGGGGGGGGGCAAATCTGAAGAATACGGTGGATGACGAACCAATTCCTAGCGTAATTCATGCAATTTTACCATTGCGACTGCGGACCTGTGCGCCGGTGCGTTGTCCTGGTGGAGTAGCACTTTTTTTTGCCAAATGCGGCCGCTTTCGTTTCAAATCGATGTAGAATCGATCCAACAGCTCTGCGCAATATACACCTGTGATCGTTTTGGCCTTTTCAAGGTAATCGTTATGGACGATACCGGGTGCATCCCAAAAAACTGTCGCCATGACTTTGTTGGCCGATAAACCCATTTTGGAATTTTTCGGCTTCGATTTGCCAGGACAAGTTCACTATTTCGTCTGTTCTTTGGTCTCTGGTGTGTTGTGATGTATTCATGTTTCGTTCACGGTTACGAAACGGCAATAAGTAAGTAAGTATTTTTTATTGAAAAATATATATACAGTGTGTGTAAGTTACAACATTATAACAGGCCTCGTTTCAGATAAATACAAAAATGTTCACTGAAGTGCGAGCACTTGTGTGTGAAGTTTACAATATAATATAAATATATAAATATAATAAAATAATAATAACATAAATAATACTTGACAATATAATATAATAATACTACATAATACGTTGATTTAAATACATTCACAATGCACCACATATGATAATGAAAGTGATGTATACAAAAAGAATAAATTATTTGGTATTTTCAATAAGTTTATGTATATCTAATCTAGCCATGCTATGTACATATTTTTTAACTTTATTTTTAAATCCATATAAGTTTTGTTGCTGCTTCATCTCGCTAGGAATGGTATTATATAGTTTAGGTCCTAAGTATGAAAAGCTTCTCTGGCCAACTGATTTTGAAAATTTTAAAGTTTGAACCTTATCATTGATTTTTAGTCTAGTAGAGTAATCGTGAATTATATGTGATAATAATGATTTGTTTTTGAATTGGTGTACGACAGTCAGTAGAAAATATAATTGTCTAATATCTAGTACATTTGATTCATCAAACAGATCATTTGTAGGGTAAGTCTTTTTTTTTCTGTATATTAATTTTAATACCCGTTTTTGTATTATTTCGAGGGGTTCTAGATGTGTCTTTATCAAACTTCCCCAAGCTACTAAGCCATATGTTAAATGAGATTCGAATAAGCTATGATAGATGACTTTCAGGTATTGAGTATCTAGTACGTTTCTCAAAAACGAAAAGTTGTAGATTATAAACCTTAATTTTTTTATTAAAGTTTCTACATGTGCGGTCCATTTTAGATTAGAATCAAAAACTATTCCTAAGTATTTAAAGCTTTGTACTGAATGTATGTTTCCTAGAGTGTGATTGCAATTCACAGTCAATGTATTGAAAGTTGGTTTGTTGACTTCACTAAGAAAGAATGGCAAGTAACAAGTTTTGCTTATATTAATGGTGAGTTTTTTGAAATCCAGCCAATTTTTTATAATCTTCAAATCAGATTCCACGCTTTGCTTGACCACATCCCAATTAATGCCCGAGCAGAATAATACGGTATCATCGGCGTAGCTTAGAACTTCACTTGATGTAAGTATGCTAAATAACTCATTCACATATATTAGGAATAGTATGGGGCCGAGTACGGTCCCTTGTGGAACACCACACTCGACCTTAGTGAATGAACTTCTTGTACCATTAATTTTCACGCTTTGTTGTCTATCCTTAAGATAATTCACAAAAAGTTTATGAGGTGTACCTCTCACGCCAATGTCGTACAGATCTTGTGCTAGTAAAGTGTGATCGACAGTATCGAAGGCTTTTGCTAAGTCGATGAATACTGCTAAGCAGTGATGACTTTTATCCAGCTGAATATGGATATTGTTGGCGAGTTGTACAATGGCGTCTTGAGTGCATTTCATTGACTGAAATCCAAATTGTTTTGCAGATATGATTTTATATTTATTTGTGAATTTAATAAGCCTGTCTTTCAAAATTTTTTCGAATATTTTTGCAAAATTTGAGATTATCGATATAGGTCTGTAGTTTACTACGTCGTTTGTATTTCCTGTCTTATATATGGGGGTTATAACAGATTTTTTAAAGGAAGTTGGACAATTCCCTGTCTCAAAGATTTTATTTATAATATAGCATAGAGGTTGGGCTATGTATTCGGAAATATGTTTTATTACATTACTCGAAATACCGTCATGACCGGTAGACTTTTTGGTTTTCAGTGATTGTATGGTTGTTTTAACCTCATGTACATGTGTTGGGCACAGGAAGAAGGTGTTTGCACATATTTGGGAACGAGGTGGTTGATTTTTATTTCTGATAATTTTATCTCCAAGCTTTTTACCTACTGACGCATAGTGTTCATTGAATATTTGTGATATCAAATGATCGTCTGTATGCATTTTACCGGAATCATCTTTGATGCAATTTATTGGCTTTTTATTAGAGCTATTGGATGATAATTCTTTCACAGTTTTCCATAGATTTGTAGCTGTGTTCTTATTTTTTGTTATTTGATTTTTGTAGTAGTCGGACTTAGCAGTTTTTATAAGCTGGAATAATTTATTTTTAAATGTGGTGTATTTTGATTTTATGTCTAGGTCATTCGGGTGTTTTATAGTTTCTAAATATAATTCATTCTTTTGTTTTATAGAATTTACCAGCCCTGTAGTTATCCAACATTTTCTCTTTCTGTATTTTTGCTTAACTCTATAATGACATGTAGATTTTTTAACTTGATCAGAAATAATTTGTACAAATTTTTCTGTAGCGGATTCGACGTTTGCATCTACTAGAACGGATTGCCATGTTATGGCTTGCATGTTATGTGAAAGTTTCTTAAAATCAATCACCTCATAGTATTTTGTTGATTGTGGCTGGAGTTTCTCTGTTTCGAAAACTATTTGACATAGAGTTAAGAAGTGATCACTAATACTGGACTTCAGAATCAACGGTATAATATTTGTGTTTACGGTTTTTGTTTTTATAAAGATATGATCAATGCAAGATTTCGATTCTGCTTTTACCCGTGTAAAATCGTTTATCAGGGATGTAAATCCATATGTACTTAGCATATTTAGGTATTCCGTTGATTGTCTTGTTGTTGTTAATATATTTATATTGAAATCGCCAATTAAAATATTAATATCTACATTTGCAGTGTATATACTTTGCAAATAGTTTTCGTAATCTTCAAGAAAAGTGTCAATGTTCGTTTCATAAACCCTGTAGTAAGCTGATATTAGAAATAGTTTGTTTTGATATTCTAATTGGAGTTTGATCAAATTCACACCATTTAACACAATCAATGTGTAATGAAGTACATTATATTTATTATTTATATATACAATTGTACCATCGTTTTGATTAAAAGTACTCTCATTGTAGATTAATTTATAATTATTAATATTGAATAGGTTCACGTTTTGTATTTTCCACGTTTCGGTTAATACTATACAGTCGAGTTGATAATCTAAATCATTTACGTATACACACAGTTCGTTGAATTTTTTTCCCAAGCTACATACGTTTTGTTGCATTATTTTAAAGTTATAGTTTTGATTATTAATTGCGAGAATTTGCTTAACTTCTTGAATTGATCCAAGAGAGAAAGTTTCTGTGCAGGGTACTTCAAAATCTTTGATAAATGGATCCATTTTCTTTGTTTATGTGACTTGTCAATAAATAATTATTGTGACAATTATAAAGATATAAATAGAATGAGATTTTAATGGACAATAAATAAAATAAAATAAAAGGTGCAAAAATGTTAAGATATTAGTAAGAGTTTACAACTGTTTAGACTTCAGTAAATTCATAGATGTACCTAGATAAAAAACTTATTGAACTTACATATGAAGAATTAGTGTTTGAAATGAATATATCAAATAAATATCTGTTTAAATAATTGGACTATGAATAAATATATAAATAAATAGATAACTGAGATATGTATTATCTATAAAATTAATAATAACGAAATATAAAGAATAAATAGATAAAATATTAACAAAATGTGTTGTGGAGCGAAGTTGAGTGTATATATACGATGTCTTCTGCTTCTATTTATTTGTTGATCTTGTCCTACCTTTACCGATTACTTCTTTAAATTTTCCTGGTATTTTCTGAGCGGTAGAGGTCGTAGGGGTTTTTGGACTTTCCAGGTCTGAGATCACAGCTGATGAGATTTTTTGACTCAGAGTTTCAATTGTATTGTCTTCTGTTTTTCTAGATGAAACATCATTTCTATTAGAAACAGGGGTTACTATTTTTCCCACTATTGGCGTCGCTGGTGCGCTACTTGGTTTCTCTAGAACTTTATCTTTTCTTATATATTTGGTTTCTTCTTGCGTAAAATCTTCAGCCGAGTATATGTTTCCTCGTGAATGAATCTTGCTTTTCTTAATGAACGCTTGGGGATCTTCCTTTCTAGCTAGCTTCAGTTGATATCTGAGAATTTTGTTTATTTTTTGCTGCTCTATTGTTAAGTCGTGGTTGATGTATATATTTTTCCCTTTCAGTTTGTGCGTCTCTTTGAAAATCCTCTGTTTTTGAATGTATGAAGTGAATTCTACAATAACAGGCTTCTTGTGACTCCGCCCCAAAGCATATAAGTTATTTAGGTCCCTATCGCACAGTTCTACATTCAAATCTTCTCTAAATAATGACTTTACAGTGATAAGAAGGTTTTCCAGAGAGTAATTATTTGTCTCTAAACCATAAATCACAATATTGTTTCTACGAGTTTTTCGATCAATGAATTCTAAGTTCTTTTTCAGATCGTCAACTTTATCTTCAATGGCATTCTTGATGTCATGTAAATTTTCGGAAAATCTATTTTCCAGTCTGCTCAAATCGTTTCTAATATGTTTCAGTTGATCCAATAATTCAGAATTTGGGATGTTACTCATATTATATAATTTATTGATTATAATAGAGTTATCTATTATTTCTTAAATGAAAATGGTAAATTGCATAAAGAGGTGAGAAATGCCAGAGTCGTTCGCCTCATACGTAAAAACGACTAATACTGTTATCGGTTTCAGAAAGAATAAAAAGAAACTAGCTGTGATACAGATGTTTATGTATTTGCGAGACTAATTATTCTGTTTGAGAGTGCTGAAAAGCATATTATTTTGATATTACAAAAGTAGTTATCTTGGATGTAACATCAGTATACTCCTTGTGATAATATATTTCCAATGATACCAGGCTCTTGAATTAAATCTGGATTGGACTCACCACATTACTGAATTAACTAGGAGCTCTTTATTCACACAACAACAACTTATCGAAACACCAACGCTACTCAAAAAAGTCCTTTTTATCGTGCTTGAACATCGTGTGAAGTTGTCACACGGTCGCGCTTATTATCAACAGAGAACATATGCTGCACCTATCTGGCAGGGAGCTTTCTCATATTCAAAAATGTATGTAAATAGATGCCCATAGCCTCAGCAATGTCGTGCACTTCAACTCGCCGATCGTTCAATATCATACCATGGATTTTATCGACGATTTCTGGTGTTGTAACCTCAATTGGACGACCATAACGTTCGGCGTCCTTTGTGATCATACTACCATAACGAAAATCAGTAAACCACTGGTGAACCGTTCCAATCGATGGCTGAAGAGTCCCCATAATGTTTGAAAAGCCATGCTTTGGTTTGCATAATGTTTTTTCCACTCAAGAAATGATGTTTAATAAAGACGCAAAATTCACTTTTTTCCATGTTTACAAAAATCTTCGAGGCTGCTCGCTTTCGATGGATGTCAAAACAGAACTGTATGACATATCAGCATGAAAATTTTAATGCGTTCTAGTTAAAGATGGTACATCACAAATATCACATGGGATTTTCGATTGTGGCGTCATCTGTTCCATTTTTCAGGAGCTTTCGGGAGAATTTGTAAACTTATAGAGCTTTCTAGTAGTATCATCAATCTTGTTCTACCTTCTGTTCTATACAGTGTGTCCAAGATAAGGAAGTCTATCATGGGAATATTGGAAAAGGTAGTAGATACAACTTTGGTTAAATGAGGAAAAGTTGCGTAACCGAAAGGTCATTCCATGGAAGTATAGAATCTTTGATATCATTTTCGATTTTCACGTAATTTTGAAAAAAAAACGAATTTCATTATTTTTCATTATATGTTTTTCTAGAGTCAGAAATAAAATTTGAAACATTCTACCAATTTTTTACAAGGCCCTAAGCCGAATTCATCGTGACGTGAAGGAAAGATTAGAGAAGACTGCCAAACAGCATTGTCACCGGTATAACTTGCGCCGAAGGCATGAGGAATATTTACCTAATCATGTGGTGTGGAGGAGAAATCACGTTTTATCTGATGCTTCCAAATATTTTTCTGGCAAACTTGCTCCCAAATACGTAGGTCCGTTCTATATAAAAAAAGAGGATCTCTCCTTGGACATATGAGTTGCGCGATGATGTGGGGAATGTTAAGGGAATTTGGCATATTAAGGACTTGAAAGCACACCCAGACGAAGACCGGGGTATTATTTGAGTTGGGTGTTATTAATTGTAGTCCGGAGTGTAAGGGACTTCAAAATGGACTTACACTTATGCATGGGAATAACAAGTGAAAACTTCCATTCACTATTGTAGTCCGGAGCGTAAGGGACTTTAAAATGGACTTACACTTATGCATGGGAATAATAAGTGAAAATATCTATTCACTATTGTGAACTAGATTCACTAATGTACCAGCTATTTTGTTCTTTGCTTTAATATCGGTTGATTGGTGATTGAGTAGAATGAGTTGTGATCCATCGGTACTCGATTCAGTTTTTCAATTGTTTTGGAATGATACTGTTTATCTGTGTAATTTTCGTGTGAGGTTACAGATAGAATTGATGATTACCTTGATACTATAATTTATTTGAGCTGGTATATTTTTGTTTTGGTTATTACTTGTCGTTAACTCGTGTTGGTTCCGGGTTGCGAATAGGCCAACGGTTTTTTCCGCCTGAAGTAGAAGGCTTCTAAAGGAATATTGAGGGTTGGTCACTCGTCATTAAGAACCTGCCCTGGTTAAAGTTTTGGTGGGAGCGAGAAAATACCGTTTGTGTGATTCCTCCTGTGCCCGATCTTTAACCGAATTTGCTGTTTTTTTATTTTTTTTTCTATTTTTTTTCCATTTTGACTTGTAGAATCATCACCTTCTGTTATGAATCTGGTTGAGTTCTAGCAGTTGGTTCCGGGAGAACGTAATCCTCATGCGTGGATGAGCAGTTCAACGACGGGAGTTACCTAGGAAGCACGAAGCGTTTATTCGATTTTACGCCGCTCGGTACTCCAGGCCGGTCGTTGAACTGATCATTATCGGATTGGAGAGCAAACTTTTGATTCCTTCTGCTGGTTTCTCGTCTAGGCACATATCAGTTTGTTTTAGATAATTCCTTAAAACGAATTATGATTGGTGTGTTGTCCAGTGTTGTGTTTTTTTTTTTTGTAGATTTCAAGGTTGGTTTTTGTGGATTTCAAGGGTGGTTTTAAGGTCCTACTTCCTTCAGAAATAGCGAACTTGGTTTTCATTTTGTTTATTGGTTTCCTGATCTAATTTCCACGTTTAGTTTAGTGATGAAAATTTAAGAAATTTTCTTGAAGTAAGGGGGGAATTTGTAACGTGTAAATTCCACCTCATGGCTTAGAAATGGCCGCTGTAAGGCAATCGGTTAACTCCTGTGACGTCAGCTATGTTAGACCGTATGTATTCGGTATATCCAAAGAGTCATGTTCTGTAGATTCTAAAAAACATGGACCGTACCGATATTCTATGGGTCTTGGTTGCTCGGTGTTAGTGACCGCTTCTCTTTGGGGGTGTTCTGTGAGACCGGAAAGGGAAAAAGAAAAGACACTTCGATTCTACTCGTGGGTGTATGTAGTCAGTTCTAGGTTATTCAACAGGAAGAAAATACTAAGCGTGGCTTGAGACCAATGATGGGAATATTTCTTCCGTTGGAATTATACTAATCAATTATCGATTTGGATCGAAATCATTGTGATTAATAGGATAATTGATGTACCTTTTGGGATTTGAACCTAGTTTGACGAACCTGTTTGGGGGAACGATAGAAAGTTGTCTTTGGAAATAAGAGAAACCCTATCGTGTTAGATGTTTTTTTTTCTTTGTTCCCTACTTCTGCATTCACTGCAAGTTCTACTTGTAGTTTGAAACCTCGTCTAAGTAGTGAGAAATTTAACAAGAAGCATATTGTGGGTTGGCTTGAACCTACTGTGAGAGGTGCCTAGGAGTCACTAGCTTATTTGTGAAGTATAATCGTGGGAAACGCAATGGTAACTGGAGCAGGGACCCTTTCATCGAAGTAGAGATAATTAAACCTCAGCAAGCAAAACATCCAACTCTAAGGTCAGGCTATCGATTTGGTTTATGTAATATTGAAATTTATCATTTAATATGAAGCTATCGATGTGGTTATGTAATATTGAAATTTATCATTTAATATCAAGCTATCGATTTGGTTTATGTAATATTGAATATCGTATTTTACCTAAAGTCAACTGTTATTGGGTTATCGATTTTGATGTAATTAACTTCATCCATATTAGCTATTAATTAACTTCATATATCATTATTGTAAGTGCTGTCTCAAATTGATTCAATACTGTTATCTCAAGTAAATTTCAATCATTCCGGGTATATGTCTTTTATTTCCTTCTTTCATGATAATTTGACCTGAGGATTTGAGTATTCGCATCCCCTACCCTAGTTATATTCAAAATCATTGGTTGGTTAAATACTCTGACGCCTTCAATTTCAACATCTAAAATATAACCTACGACCATTCTTCACTGTAGCAGTCGACAACCAAGGGATAAAATAGAATTTCAGTTTATCCTTTAGTAAGAGTAATTACCCAACGTCTTGGGCTGGTTATAATACGACATTCCAACGGTTTGGGTGGTTACACTACCCATGAACCATTTATATAGAGTTGAATTATTTTGCAGACTCATTTCATCATCGTATGTCTCGACATCATCATCTAATAGACATTTTTCCGAGTGATAATGTGCTAATTTGGGGTATTGTTGCAAAATCTTCCCGGTAGCCGTTGCATTAGCTTGCTTAAGTTGTCTGAACTACTCACGAATCTGATCTATTGTAGGTTCGACGACAAACACATCCTCTTCAGTATCTGGAGGATTATATAGGAATAGTTCTTCTTCTGCGGCAAAAGTTGGAATTGGAACGTTTACAATGTGCGTTGCAGTTTTAGGTTTGGTTCGAGAATCTTGTTTGATAATTGATAATTTCGGCACTTTTCGCTATTTGCTCCAGAGAGTTAGAAACGTTTTGAACATATTATCTAGCATTTCATCGTTATACCTACTTTTACTGCCAAATATTTCTCCTCACCTCACTCACTTTTTTATTCAATTGTTGCTTTGTCTTCAACATGTTGAGACACCTCCATGATGAAAGATTTGTGTGTATTAAATGAGTTATACCTATGTATATTTAACTGTCCAAACATTTTATCGGAATGGTTAGTGATGTCATTATAGTGGAAGCATCGATGAGCGGAAGCTCTGAATAACAACCACTACAGCCCATTCTTCAAATCCCAAAGTTCTAATTCAGTAATAATGAGCATGCGTTACAAATCATTTTTCTGGTGCAACTGAGAGACATTCATTTAACCTCTATTCCGATGTCAGAAGTGTTCGCGCACTTCAATACCTATACTTTTCGTGTTTTGATTGGTTGACAGCTCAATAACTCTACGCGTCGAGACCTTTCATTTGAAACCCATAAAGCTATATTTCGGGAAATAAAATTTTGAAACCCTCATCAAGAAATATCGTATGGTCAATCGCTATAAAAATATCGTGTTATTGTTCGGCCCATCACGTACAGTCCGAATATGTAATACAACACTTCCGGTTTCAAAAAGTATTGAATATATAGCTCACTTTCGTTTTTACTCCGTAGACGAAGCAATAGTCAGCGAAAAAAATCCTTCAACGATTGACAGTTTGAACTCGTGACAGACGACTCGAACACGTGACAGACGACTTCTAACATGTGACAGACAGCTCGAGCACGTGACAAATGACTCGAACACGTGACAGACGCCATTACAGTTCATACACATTACAGACCGATGTTACTCCAACGATTGACAGTTCGAACACGTATACGTGACGACCCAAACACGCGACAGATGCCATGACACCTCAAGAACAGCTTGAATCTCCTACATAAGCCCCTTATTACAAACGGCTTGTACAGTACAGACACGTCACAGACGCTGTGACAGCTTAACGATGAACAAGTGACAGCTCACGTGGTAGACGCCATGACAATTCGTCGAAGTGTCAAATATCATGATAGTTAACAGAAGCCATAACGTCTCATCGAAGATAACCCGCCTTGACAGTTCACAGACGCTATGGCAGTTCATGTTCTGACATACACCCGCATTGACAGTCAACCGATAATCTATAACCCCACATTCTATGTTCCATAGTTCTATACACTTAAGCTCTATGACGTAGGTTAGCTGCTTCAGCTCTAAGGCTGGGTTAACTGCATCTCACCGGAAGTGGGGACCAGATATCCAGGTGCAGAACTAGCGGACTCCATCTTATTGTATAGTAGCTTGGATTTATTGGGCTGCTCAATCGCAAAATTCAAAAACGATAAGAGTCTAACTAGTTGGTACTTATATTAGATTGGCTAATTGTTTATAATTTAATTGTACTACTCGAATGTAACTTTCTTGATAATATTAGAGTCTCCCGTTCAATAAATATTACCATTATTATCTTAGCGCAATTCGAAATGCATTTCCAGAAACCAATATTGTAGCATGTCGCCTTCATTTTGCGTACTCCTGGTACAGATAAATTCAGAAGTTGAGATTCACAGGTAAATTCCAGAGGAAGAAAGGCTAGGAAACTAATGTAGGTAAGGTTTTAAATCACACTTTGGTGTACTGATTTTAAGACCAGGAATCTTTTTATTTCAATTGATTTTTTTCAATCATACCGAAGCAAGATTTACATACGGGATAAATCTTGACATTATTCGGTTGATATATATATAAGTGGATATTCCAGTTTCCCTTCCGTTATATGGGCGGAGCATTCGCCTTCTTCAAGAAGGACATCGCCATTTTACAGTCCTCATTCAAATATTAATCAATGTTCGATCGTAATTAACAGTATCAATACCCCACATAAAATATATAACGAGAAATATTTGGGTAAAAAGTGATTTTGTAATTTCATATTAAAATAAACCAATATGAATTACCTACAATAGTTGATCACTTTCTCTTCTATTCTATTAATATTCTTTCATTTCTTCTTAGATATAGTTACCCGTACACACCCATTATGCTGAAGACTATAATCAACGGGAGTATATGTATTAAAAAACTTATTGAATTTTTTTATTGTTATGAGTTGTGATGTACAAATAGTTAATCTTGGTACAACTGATACGCTTTGTGGTATTTTATGCAACCTTCAGATAATCTTTGCATACGGGAGCCAGCTCGACCCCTTCCCTTTTGACTGTACACCCATCAAGTCGGAAAGGCTGTAAACTCTTTGTTTCTTTGTTAAATTATTTCATATGATCTGAGAGATCTGAGACTCGCTTGATACAGTTTTGTGATATTTTGCTTCATTCATATATCCGTGGTAATTCTATATTTGTCGAGATATCAGTCAGGGAGGTAGATTTTGAGAATTATTCACAATTCGGAAGACAGAATAGACAGTGAAAACTAATACTTGTATATCTCATAAGCTAATTCATTAAAAACAATATCAATCTCTAGAACCCTTTTTTTATTAAAAATATAGGCTTCTTCATAAATATGTCCTTTTGTTGTTGGGAATGAAAACTTCATCTGATTTCTCTCAGTGACTATTTCTTTCCTGCGTACGGGCATAATGAACTTCACAAAAAATTCAAAAGCCGTCGTGAGTATGGAAACAAAAGGCACAGAATCTAAGTTGTTATGCAAAAACCTATTGCAAACTTTAAGCTTCTATACGGAGGCTCATACTATGGGGATTTGTGGAGATGGTTCAGCTTCCAGAAGGGTTTATATGACAAAAGGGTTGAAATATGAAAGGGACGATAATTAATTTTGTTATTATAATGACCGATCCCTATGCTGATAAGTTGGGGAACTTATTACAGACATTCTGGCTCTGATTCATGAGACAGAAATACTTTCAGTTTGTAAATTATCAGTAGTTGAATGTTGGTTCCAGAGTATTTTGATATCCACTTACTCAAAATAGTTCTATTCTATATCCACGCAACAATATGTTTTATGATCCAGCTAATATAAGGTGATTCTAATTCTCTCCTGATTCTGTCATCAATAATGATTCTTGACCCAGGTATGAATCACATAGAAATTCTCGGGGAGTAGATCACACTAACATATATGTTTAATATTTTCGTCTTTGCGTACGTTTCGATCTCCTAAAACAACTTGTATCAAGCTTCCTCATCCTATTGATTTCTATTTAAAATGTCCACGTCGCCGAAACGAACAGAAACACGAATAATCGAAATTGTAACTGTTGTAATTGTTTTAAGTATATGAAGACTTATCAAGAAGCCACTGCATAGCAATCTATCTTTGGTAGTCGAAGTAATCTCATGAAATGTGAGAATGAGACCTTACTAGAAATATTGATTTTTTCAGCATTATAAATAAAATATACTTTCAACATTATAAAGACATATGTAAGAATTTTCAAGGGTTTCATTAATTGAATTTGTATTGATTTAGCTTAGTGAATGAGCATATGAGTTATAGACTTAAAATCATGTCTTATGTGAATCATCTGGATAGATCTTTCAAAAGATCAGCAACAACTTTTGTAATTAATGCAAGATTTTAATACTGTCCAATATCAAACATCTATAATTTAGCTATTGCAAATTCATTCGTCCCCAATTATTATAGATAGAAGATTAATTATTATTAGATTGATAATCTCAGCATCCTTGCTGTCTGAGGATAAGATATAAATAAGGTAAATGATGAAATATCGCAACCTAACCAAAATATTAGCATATACCGAACACATGTCATATGAATGGTAGTCATATGAAAACGAGTAACACAAATGACATCATATAAGAGTTTAAAATCTCGACAATATAATCTGCACCGTGATGACATGAGCTTCTAACATACAAAGATAAGTCATCATTACCATAAGTCATCATTACCATAAAACATTTAGTATAAACGATAGTAAAAATGTATACAATTAAATACATACTCTCTATGAAGGTGTACTCGTAACATTAATGAAGACAAATTCAATTCTGTAATGTACAAATTACAAGAACTAGGACATACCAACCTGATGTTTTAAATGCGCAGGTAAACATCACACCAAAAACTGGAGTAAACCGCGAAATCTAGACCCTAAATGATGTCATTGTGGTGGAAGAAATCTCTTCAGTTACAGGGGATATGAAACTATTGAGGCCCTCATGAGATGATAAATAGAAACCAATTAAGACATCATCAACGAAGGAAGAAGAAGATACCCAAGCCAGCCAGACAAGACCAACATTGACAAATATACTACATGCGAGCATCAGCCCTTGTATAACATCCACAAAACAATAATACAACATTAACTCTGATGTAGAAATTGATAAAATAGATATCCGATCAAGAAAAATAACAAGAGGCTCTTATCCAGGATAATGTAAAATTTCTCAAACTGACGGTACTGTTCGAAATGGCAGCTGACTTTGGAATCCTAGAATGGAACGCTTAAGGTCTCATACAGTTCCAGCATGAGTTGTTGGAAGCATTACAAATGCAAAAACTCGATTTCTGAATCAGATTTCATAAAACATACCAACTAAAGATTTAAAAGTTACAAAATTAACATGCTCTCCAACCTGCAAATACAGCTAGAGGAAGTACAACTATAATTATCAAAGATAACATCTATTACTATCAACGGTCAAAAAATGTAACCGAAGGCATACAATCAGTAAACATATCAATTCAAACCTGTAACCATACGTTCACAGTTGCAGTTTTATACTCTCTCTCCCCTTAAACACAATTTCATTATTTCAATATACCCGATGAATCAACAATCAGGGAAAGTGGAGTTGAATCAGTTTACAAGACTACTTTTGTTGTGTAAACATCAAAAAAGTGGTTGCAGTTAATTATTTCTACATTATCGTTAACGAAACTACCGACTCCTGTGACCGATATATGGCGCATTTGATGATAGAAATACGTCAGGAGGACGCTCTAGGAAAATCATTTTTGATAGCTTCAAAGCACCTCGACAAAACAAATGATTCGACTTTTACACGTTCCGTCGAAGATTCATTAACTCACTTTTTTTGCCGAATGCAGTACCAGTCCGAAAAAATCGTAATTTTTTATCAGCACCTTATGTGTTGAAAGTTGAACAAAATTTGAAGTTTTTTTATCAAAATTTAATACATGTAACGTGTTTAGCACATGGCCCTGACAGAATAGCGGAAACTATAAGAAACTGTAATGAATTGATTTCAAATGTTAAAAAAATTATTCATCAAGGAACCTTTGAGGGTGCAACTTCATGAAGATAAATTACCAGGAATTCCTTCACCACCACAACCAATTATTACTAGGTGGAGGACTTGGTTGAATGATCCTATTTTTATGTAAAATATTCTGACAATTTAAAAAAAATTATCTTAGACATTGTTGATAGTTCCCAATGTATTTCAAGATCTCAGTAATTATTTAGAAATAATGTAGTTGCTCAATGATTAGATTTATAAGATCTGATTATAGTTTTATTATAAACTCAAAAGAAGCCCTAGAAACAAGGTCTAGATAACTTGTCGAATCCATAGAAATTATAAAGGAACTTTCAGGGGAATGTAAAAACGTGCAAGGCACTGAGGGAAGTAGGATTCTCAGGAAACTAGAGAACCTGATACTAAAAAATGCAAGCTATAAACATCCAACAAATATATCTCAAATATTTCTATATGAAATAATATCACGTGATTCTGATTAGCATTTGGAGTACAATGTATTGCACATATTGGAAATTGGTCCCATAACATCTGTTGATGTAGAACGCAGCTTTTTGCTGTTTAATAATATTTTAATAAAAGACATTCCGTTCAAGCTGAAAATTTTGAAAAACACATAATAGTAAATTCCTCCGATGGTGTGATGAAATAATTTTGATTTTTATATTATATGTTAAATTCTAGGTTAAATTGGAGATTGCATTTTAATGTATGCAATTTGATTAATATAAAAATGTGTCATGAAAAATGTCATTTCCTCCTTTTTAATACGTTCTGTTCTTCAGAATCTTGCATCTTTTGAGCCTTTTTTCAATAAATATTTGCATATTTTCAATAAAGATTAACATAAATATGCGCATATATCAACATTTTTCCCTGCATATATTACGCTCTAGTTATCACACTCTGAACAGCTTAATTTATATAAACACTCCAGTGTTATTGAACTTATTCGTTTTATCGTCAGCATTGAATGAAATGTAGATAATACAACAAGCAGATACATTTGCCTCATACATGGAAAATGCCATAATAGATAATAATCTAGATGAAGGAAAAGATAACAATACCAAACAAGTTGAAAATATACAACACCTAAAGAAGTATTCACAATAGTGAAGGAAAATGTATTCGATGCAAAAGAAGCTCCAGGATACGACCTGGATAATTGTGAATTATTACATAAGCTACCAAAAAAGGCATAATAAAACATATAAATATAATGAATGCTGCGTCAAGACTATCACATGTGCCGATTTTATTGAAAAATGCTGAAGTGATTCTGGAAAATCAACTGATAGTATCAGATTGTACAAACCCAATATAACATATGGTTTCAAAAATGATTTCTACATTATATTTTGAATAGTTTTTTGGAACTAATTAGTAACTTAATCAACAAGAAACAATTAATTCCATCACCATCATTTTCTTATTAATTTGAAACAAACATTCGAGAGTTGACGAAGATCGACCAATAGCGAAAATTTTTGCCAAATCTCTAGATCAGAAGATACGTTCGGGTATATTCATATACATTGCGCAAACATAGGTGCATAATAAAATGTTGATCAAACCAAGAAATCAGGTTTATTTCCAATAGAAAAAGTCATTTACTTATTTTTGCCGACATCGGTTCTAAGGAACCGTAAGCTTTAGATTCGATTTTTCCTCAATTTGCAGTGCTCATTGCGGCCAATCGACATACATTGTTTTGTTTGTAAGAGTTTTTAGCACATCTAGACTCTAGCTCTTTCGAACGATACCCCACCCATCACCTCTGTACTTATCTCCTTCAATCTCCGGACACCCCTCTACACTACGCTATTAATATGTACATGGTATCAATATATAGAGATGATTGGCTGGGATATGCATCATTGCAATTATTATATTAGATACAGAATGTGTTTTGAATTCTAATTTGGGTAAGATGAGTTATGTGGCCGATAATCAGATCTTATGTTTCTAATATGTTAGAAAATTCTGAACAAATGATGAAGAAATGTTTTACTGAATTATCTTATTCTTTTTGCTCCTCATATAAGTAGGGTTAGGTAATATATGGGAGGATTAGTAGTAATACTATAACTACAGATCGATTTTCATCATGAAACATCCGGGATATCAAAAATTATCTTGGTCAAGGGTGGTTGTGGAATCTAAAACGTCTGTCTTACTTTACGTTTGAAATAATTATGTCAATGTCACACTGACATCATCAATAACCTACAAATTTCATACCTATTTATTTCAGTTGTAAAACAATAATGAACTACAAGTTATGAAATAATTTTGTGAAGTTTGAACCTTTTCAGAGGTAGTAATAGCCACAGTCCGGGTCAAAAACTATTTTGAAATAGTTCATTTTCTGTAAATCGAATGACGTTCACGTGAGAAGCCCGTAGCACGCGAGTTAGAAAAGTGCAAACTGGTTGTACCTAATACGGCTTTACGACGACTTTCGCGTGCCGTTTTCGCTCCATGTAGCTAGATTTATTATCGGATCGTGCTTGACGGCCCTTCTTTTTTCGATAAATGTCCATTAAATAGGAAAATTTGACTAAAACAGTTTGAGCTATTCTCAGATCTCAGCTACGCGCCTCTAACGTGCGACGTACCAACGGGAATTTTCTCGTGACTAAAATATACACGAAGCGGGTGAAAGCTAGCGGCTCATAGCCGAAAACACTCCATTACAACTGGCGCCGGTCGCACGGGGCAAGAAACGGCCCCAAATTAACAAGACCAAGATAAAATGTATAAACTCTAACTTACGCGCAGCGGGCTCCTCGAGGCATATGTCAAAGTGATTTCGTTCGTAGCTAATTACATAGGACGTCTGGCGTTCATGCAATTATTGTTTTAGATAATTCGAACCTTCCAACTTCGATAGGCCACGTGAAAATCTCGGAGTTCAAAGTGCTAAAGACTTCTGAGTGTTACAATATTCGTATAAAATTGCGAAATTTCGCACTTTCAGAAATTCCAAATTAATTATGAGATTATTTTTTCAAACGTAAAGTAAGACACACGTTTTAGATTCCACAACCACCCTTGACCAAGATAGTTTTTGATATCCCGGTATATGTATATTGAATAAACATTGCTGTCAGCGAGAATCTGATATTACTTGTGAAACTATGCATGAACTAGTTCTTGAAAATGTTGGCACTTTGAAATTTTCCATAC
Organism: Endomychus coccineus; assembly: GCA_958510875.1. Lineage (NCBI taxonomy): Eukaryota > Metazoa > Arthropoda > Insecta > Coleoptera > Endomychidae > Endomychus > Endomychus coccineus. Next base: position 110,865,734 of record OY294069.1, read on the forward strand.
AAATCGACGTTTTGTCGTAAACCAAACAAATTATGACTAACCATAATATTTATTTGAACTCGTAACACCAAACGATATACCTATTGTTAAAGCCAAATTTGAAAAATAGAAACAAAGGTCTCGACTATCTTTTCAATAACGGAAAAGAAATAATCAAAGTCGAAAATAATAATTTACAAATGATCGAATTTTATCAGATACCAATGAGGATAACGAAACATCTTTTGTTGGACATTCTTTCAAAGATATTCCTTTCGGTATAGATGATTTATTATAATTATTATATAATTTTAGATTTTATACTAACTCAACACAGGGTAACATCTTTGACCTCATCTTCTTGTGCAATTAAAAGACCATTTACTTAAAATGAATATAAATGAATTGAACAAATCATCATTTATTAAGCTTGCAAACCAGTCAGAACAGATTTAAGACAAAAATATTATGCAGGATGTGAAGGATGAACAATCTAGCTACCAAACGCATTGAATTGATTCTGATAATCTTTGAACTAAGCGATCGTTAGAGTTAAGATGACTGATTCTATATAGAATATTATACATGTTGTGTAGAATAGACAGCCTGAACATAATGTGCTAAATAGTATTCCATTGGTGATTTCAGTGAATAGTACGATATATATATTGTAATATGAATGCGTTGAACTCATAGATACGTAACACATCAAAAGGAAGGTCATTATTATATACATGTTGAGTAAATAGATCGAAGTTTCATCGCTAGCTACGTCTAATCACCAAAAGTCATTTGGAAAAATGTTCCGAATAGCTTTTCCAACAATTGAGACAATAAATTCTATGTTCAATAGATATGAAAAAGTGTGGGGAAAATGTCAAGTTCTTGACACTTTCTTGTTAAGAAAGACGCTGTCTGGCTACTTCTAGCATAAATATAGACTACTGCATATATCAGATTGAACTTAAGATGTGAAGCATGAATGGATAATGAAAAACAATATCATTTATAGAGTTGTTGTCGTGGTAGCTTTCTTCCAAGGCTACCCATGAAGTTGTAGCTGTCAATCCAACATAATCCATAAATCGACTAACAAAGCCACCTACTGGCGAACAATGAACTGTCATGACAATTGATGTGTGAACATCTGTAAGATATACAAATAACGGGTGAGAATAAATTTGTATATTTCGATAACTACATCAGATGAAAAAAATAGTAGTAATAGTAAATGAAAGAAATTTTTGGGTACACTATGAAGAAAAAAAACCTCTACCTAATGTTCTTCTGTTACATAATATACTAGGGGTAGAGTAGAAAATCCTAACCATATTCAGGAACGCAACAGTTGAGCAGTCAACAGATGCGTGAACATCTGTATGATATACAGGTTGTTATGCGCAGAAAAATATGTATCTCAAAAACATCAACAAATAAGAAAAAAATCTCTACCTAATGTCCTTCTGGTACATAGTATAAAAAGGGTGAAGTAGAAAAATTACTGGTGAGATTCGAACCAGCGTTAGGGATTTAACACTCTGTCACAAGAGCGATGCTTCAACATCTGTATGATATGGAGGTATACAGCATGATATGTTGAACGGTGACGTGAAAAAACTATCGTTATATCCATGATGAATTCATTAAAACATAGGTTTTACTTTCACCTATATTTTAAAATTTATAAATTTACCCAAACATTTTGAATAAAATTTCCGAAGGTAAGCCTTTTTGATAAACTAGATGAGTTACTAATCACATTCAATCATCCAAGACTACCAAATATGAATTTTGTTTTTCGACGCCATTACGATGATTCCGACAAACCAAAGTATTAGAGCTTGGTTGAATTTGTATACGTCTACGTTGTGCAGGAAAGTGCAAAGTTCTCACATATCCAAGACATATGTATGCTATACAAGTTGTGATGAACTAAATAAATAAAAAAAAATTTGTGTATCTCAAAAAAATCAAAAAGAAGTTTTCGACTACACTCATATACAGCATACCCATATATCAGGGACATTTTCCTCCATCAAATGTCCTCCAGGTACATAATATACAATTGTGAGGTGAAACTGTGAACATGATTATCTTCACCTGGAAATGAGCTTATAGATTTCATACACATATTCTATATAATTTTAATAGAAACGCGTATAAAGTAGGTGAGGTTTCCAATTCTATATTACATTGTATCCATCATACATATTGCTCATTTATATAGCGGAGAACGATTCGTTCTGGTTGTTTGCAGCTGCGACGGGGTCTTAACGGAAGGCATTACATTATCATATTATTCGAAAGTAAATTCATCCCAATTCTATCCGCCCGCGTACAGATAGCAGTTACATGAATATATTTAAGTGATTGTACGGTGTCAGAGAGTGACTGTGTGATTGAGTATCACAATATTCATCTGTACACTGTCTTGCCCAAAAAATGGGGAAATGTTGTCGATAAACCACCAACAGTTGCCACACGCGGTCTTGTTGGCAAGTGAAGAAAAGAATTGAGAATCGTAATATCTGGTTATACACTATCTTGTATGGAAATGAAGAGGTATTGCTGATGAGATAATTAGAGTTCTTACACGCTGTCTTGTCCGGAAGTAGGGACCATTTGATGGTACATTGTATGTAGTGTGGTCTGACATTATTTTACAATTACTTGTTTATCTGCGTATAAATTGGATTGAAATATATTGAAATAAGAAATACATATTTTCGGAGTATAACACATGTACAGGGTAGGCAAATTTCGATGAATATAAAAAATGTAATTCGGTAACTATAAGAGATACACAAGAATTGAAGTCACATTCTCGTTCTCTTTTCTCGAAAAACAAAATTTTTCTGTAATTTTTTGTTTTTGAGCTATAAACAAGTTTTGATTTTCCTACATTTAGGGAAAAGTGAATATCGTGGTTGTTTGTAAAATTAAGAGAAAATAACTTTTTAAGGCACTTTTTCTGTATAATTCAGTAGCGCCTAAAAAAATTGGAAAAAGGTGCAATTTCGAGTTGTATTTTTTCAAATGAGAATCATAGTTGGATATAGTTTAGTTGAAACAGATTTTATCCTTCCCAACTATGTATCAAATGTAGGGTCGCTTTTGATGTGTAAGTCTTTAATATCGAGAATAATATTTTGCTTTTTGCGTTTTTTTTTATATTTATTCCAAGAAGGTGGGTGTCATCTATGACAGTGTTTATCTGCTTGTCATTAAATTGCATATTAACGATTTTGTTTGCGTCATAATAACATTTAACTCATTTAATCGTAAAAGTGAAATTGTGGCACAAAAATTATGACACATCTCTTTCTCTCTCTCTCTCTCTCTCTCTCTCTCTCTCTCTCTCTCTCTCTCTCTCTCTCTCTCTTTCTCTCTCTCTCTCTCTCTCGTTCAGAACAACTACTCATGCACAACATAAGAATAAGCGTTCGCCTAGCAAATGATTCTAGATTCTGACAAATTTTTCAGCGTTCGCGGACCGGCTATAGAAGATCAAAACTGATTCTGAATGCATCCACACGATCCCAGACTAGACATGGAAATTTTTCCCCATAGGTGTAGGCGGATGATTATTTCGTTATTCACTCGTTATTGTTCACGTTCAGTGTTCACTTCATTGGTTCATTCATAATTTCATAGATTGAATTGAATAAAGTTGATTTTCTCTGTTGGAATATCCAATACCCAACATGTCGCCGCCTTTGAAAGTATGCCTCTCAATACGAAGTGATAGATATTCGCAATGACAGATGTCGGAATATCCAACAGTTATTAATGGATACATTAACTATGTGCAATAAATTTATGTACGTAATCCTATTCATTTAGTACTGTATTGATATGGAATACTTCAAATGAGGGAAGAAATGTACTGGCAACCTTGATGGCACTAAATATTTCAGATTGTACTATGATTATTAGATAATAATAAAATTTGTCGTGAAGATTTTGAAGTAAACAAGCAAATGCTACAATTTGATAAAAAATTAATTCAATGAAATTAGCATTTTTCATTGAGTGTGGCTGCGCAAAAATTCTGGCTACACTGAGAACTTTCGCGGTGACAAAGGTGCTCTGGATGTGTCCGAAATAACGAATTCGGAGAAGTTTGTTAATTTTATGTAACGAACTACTTCGTTACTAATAAGATATGAAAGTGTTCATACTGTGGATACACTATAACACTATGGATAAGAAACAATCACTCTTATCCACTGAAAATACTGTTGAAGTACTGCTTACAGAAATTTTAGTGGATAAGGGTGATTGTTTCTCACTTATTGTTATCAATCAAATAACCACTTTCGAAAATGAGGTCCGAATGAGAATGTTGTACGCAATGCCATGCATTGATGATACAGATCTCGCGATTCAAGGGATCGACGAGGAAACGGTTGGAAATAGGATTGCCAGGTGACGGCCGCGAAACAATGCGAAGTGAAATACAAATACATTTCGTGTTAGAATCAATAGACAAAGTTTTGGTTAAACAGTGATAGCTGTTCCGCTGTTCTTATGAGCTCATGAGTGGAACGAGACAGACTTCGTCTATTAATTCTATCACGAAATGTGTTTGTCTTTCACTTTGCATAGTCCGTTACTAGTTCTAAATGCACTCCACGAACCAGCCTATTAAGTAATAGCTTACACTAGAATATTATGAAAATACTCGTACATATGTCACAAATCGGTAACTACTTCTTTCATTCACTATTGCTATGATTCACATTATGATTTAAATAGGATTGGATCCATCTTCAGAGTATAAATCGGTATTATTCAAATTTAATTCACATCGTCAATAAGCAACGCACCATATTCTTCGATAACACTGATAGTATATCTGGAGCTGTTTTATTATGTATCAACATCACATATGTAGAGAATGGATTTCTCATTACCAATAATTCACAACTATTTCCACTTTCAAAAATAAGTTCATCTACCTGCAGCCAACATTATTTCAGAAGCGTTGAAGCTATAAATAATATGAAATCGTTGTATTCTTTCACTATCAGATGTAACATATACTCATTATACTATACTTACTATATTTTGCAATTTGAGACAATTGATGTTCAACAGTTTTTCGTCATTTTGGATATTTGTAGTATTGTGAATTGTAAATTTGTCATCAATTTTTATTTGGATGGATTGCATTTACGATTTAAGGAACATATTCAATTGTTTATTCTATATTAGTTCTAATGAAACATGTTTATGATGTTGGCAACGTATCTATACGAAAATATGAACTTCTTCATAAAGGAGTGTTTATGGACCTGACAATTCACAATACTTCAAATCATCATTTTCAACATAAAATATCAACCTATAATAGTTTCAAATACAGACTTCTCAAAGTACTAATTTTGATAAAGAGTTGGGTATCAATAAGCAAATCGCTTTAGATAATGTTTACTCTTCCGGAATAATAGACCAAATCTTATCTAAAAAACGATACAAGTTAGCTATTAACACATTCTTTCCTAAAACAAAATTAGTCTAATGTTCATATCACATATCTGGAGCCACCCACTACTGAAATTTCAGAATTTCTCAGTCAAGTATATATTGGTAGGATTTAAAACGCTGAATAATTTAGCCAAGCTCATCTTAAATAATGAAAATAGATTATCGAATGAAGACACATATGAGATTCAAAAGCTAACATGTCTTGCCCTATGATATACGTTGGTCAGACAGGAAGAAGCTTCCAAAAACGTATCAAAGAACATGGTCGTAGTTTCATTAATGATAAATCGGATTCAACCTTTATGGAACATTTAATTATAAAAACCATATATTTAATTATAATTTCAAGACTTCACACATTCAGAATTGAAATAATGAAAGTAATGAAATTGGCTAGATTCCCTAGAAATGAATAAATATGAGAAGTCAGATATCCTATGAACTATCAACAAATACGTAATAATTCTCCCTTGTTAAATTTGTATAATTAGATTTCCGTTTGCAACCAGTTTCTCGTTTGATCGCAATTAGGTAAATTTCCAATAATCATCTACACTAGTTGAAATTTAAAAAGGTTTCTCAACGGGAATTTCGGTCTGTAGTTGGGCAATCACAAGAAGACTATTTTTTTCATACCAATATTCTGCAATAATTTATAGCTTCTTCAGGGTAAGAAGTTTAGGATAATATTATATATTTTACGGAAACCATTTAGATTTTCCTCTCTTAATATTTCCATTGAATTTTTGATTCTATTTTCTAGTTATTTCAATAAGTTGAATTTGAAATAAACACGATTACAATGAGATGGAAATGGATTCATTTTTAAATTGAACAAAAAAAACCATCAGGTGTGGAATAAATCTATGAATTTTGAGTTCGATTTTTTTTATATTCATTATTGTACATTCAAGTAACTTTTATCCATTTCGTGTGATACCACATAGAACAATCCTTGCACAATGGGATATTACATCCCTGGAAAATTGTTTTTGTTCGCGTTTGACGTTTTTTTCGCTGCATACCTTGAACATCTTCTTCTTGTTGGTCGCTCCACAGGATGATGCGATGATACTGCTTCATACATGTTCATCTTCTTGCTGGGTGGTCCTCTATATGGGGGGCGTAATGTAGTATTTCGAATGCCTCCAGCTAATAGTTCTTCGGAAAGAGTTACGAAGAAAAATAGGAGAGGAGTCTTCCTATTTTCGCGTCTCATATCATTGTATAGAAGAAATCCGTATTTTATGATTAAATTGTATTGTGTGAATTATTGTGCATCAAAATTGATCGATTCTTCCATGAAAAAATGTTCCCTCACCTCAAAAAAGCTCAATTTCCTACCACAAAACAGCACGAAACCCATGTGTATACTCTCATCAAGCTCAAACACAGAAATCAGCTGATGATACTCACACGCAGTGTACGAAGTAAACTCAAAACACTGCTGTGATACAATCGCCATATGCCCACAATGCTCCCTTGGCCTTTCACTAATTTTTGAATCAGGCTGGTATATATATATATGTACCGAAATGATTTACCAAAGATCGATTTTTCTTGTTCGGGATGGTGCAACTACTTGTATAATTTTGCCCGTACCGTATAAAATGAAGAGTGTACATTACATCTATAAATTTGATTTAAGAAATAATACTTGTTAGATTTCACTGTATTTATCCTGTATATGGAATCTACTCATTGCATTTTCCTGATTGAGTTTGTTCTATATGAGTTGAAGGATGAGTTTTTGTTTTTGTTGAAAAATATATTATGACAGAAGTCAAGTGACAATTTTGAGATTACGAAATATATTTAAAGTTTTGCTGTTATACAAGTTTGTATTGGACCTATTTGCCTTATTCTTTCTCCCCGAGTAATCCCATTTCCTTTTTGAACGTTTCCATTCACCGGGTAGGTGATTGAAACGCAACAATACTAATGCAATATCTCATTTTCAGTATAGAACTATGGCACACATGAACTTCTTCTTTTGAGTTCAATTATTCGAGACAGGTACATATTCATCATCATCTAGATTTTCAGGCGGATGACTAAACGTTTTTCTCCGATACAAAGTGAAGAACACGTTATTCTCTCATTTTTGATTCTTCAATACGATCAGATAACATCAAAGAACAATTAATTCTGAATAAGAACATTATCTCAATCATTAGAACCTTAATGAGAATTTCATTTCAAAAAAGTTATTCACCAAAATTTCAATGTTTCTAAACAATAAAAGGTAAACTAATATATTCCATTACACGGAACGTATTAGATAAACAGAAAGCTGCCCCAGTTGGAGGATCTCGATAAAATATAACATTTCAGTGCACGAGCAACCTGATAATACATTTCTTTCGCTCTAAGAAAATGGCTAGCTTGATTTATTTGGGTACATACAAATTAAACGATAGGAATGGTAAGACCAAATAAATGTTTGTGGTTTAGATTTAGACCGGATTCGTTCAAGTAGGTATTTTATTTGTTGAGGAAAGTTTCAACCATACATTATCTGATCCTTTTAAATCCAGAAAAGTTCATTCCTTTTTCTTTCTTATATTCGCCTAGGTATCCTGAAGTTTAAGACAATTCCCACTGGAAATATTGCCACGGGTTATATCTCAGAAAATGCTTCCGTTATATAAGGAATTAGTGAAAACTCCATTATTATTGGGTATTATTGGGTGATTTCTATTGAAAGGAATTATCTCATAGTTTTTAAAAATACAGTGATGGAATAACAATTTCACCGAGATTATACAATAAGTAGTTATTGCCATTTTGTCAAATATTTTGTTGATATCTATTGAAACTCTATAGATCATGGTGGTCAGTTGAAATGTCGGACATATTTTAGAAGTAGTGGATATAAGCATGGTACCCTCAAAAATCGGTGCTAATTACTAACCCCTCCTGATGGGGAATAAAGCATTCCCCTGTTGTGCTGTACGATGTCACCGCACGTGTACTCGAGAATAGTAAGAATTCGGCGAGAACTTCATCCTGGGGGCGACAGACGATTAATGGAAATAAAAAAATACTAGCTATTAATTACATATGAATACAACGACTAATACACTGAAGAAGAATTCCAGAATCGACTTTTATCATAAAAATAAAAGAAAACACAACATGATTCGCCACACAATGGCTAATTCAGGTGAACAACGATACTTGAACTTATGAAGGTATTAATGGATTTTTATACAAAAAGATGAAATGACCATGTGGGTTGACCTAATGATTTGGAATTCAGATTATTTACAGCTAATTTTCGGATTACAAGAATACAGGTTGTTCCACACTGATGGATTAAAATCTAATAATTAATTTGCGTTTTGATTATGTGGGAGATTTAGAAGCGGAAAGTATGAAAAATCTATCTGATTAATTAACTAGAAGATCACTGTGCTTATATTTATGATTTTCTGTTTATTCTATGTTAACTAGAAGTCTACCTTTATTCATAATATGTAAGATTCAAAAATGTTTGTCAAATTAGTGCTAGAATTAATATTCACCCACTCAAATAGAGGAAGACCTATAATGAGAACCAATCATCGATTTGGTGATTTTCGTTGTGATGGTATGACCACAAAGGACTCCGAACATTCTGGGAGTTCAATTGAGGTTACAACGCCAGAAATCGTCGATAAAATCCATGGTATGATATCGGACGATCGGCGAGTTAAAGTGCATGAGATTGCCGAGGCTATGGGCATCTCAACCGGAAGGGTAAGGAACGTTTTTCATAAATTTCTGAATATGAGAAAACTATTTGCCAGATGTGTGCCCCAGCTGCTATCTGTTGACAACAAGCCCGACAGTGTGACAACTTCAAAGAAGTGTTTGGCTATGTTCAAGCGCGATAATAAGGACTTTTTGCGCCGTTCCGTAACCGTGAACGGAACATGGATTAATCACAATACATCAGAGATCAAATACCAGCCGAAACAGAGGACTGCTCCTGGCGAATCGAAGCCGAAAAAGGTCGTAGTGGGTTTATCGGTCAACAAAGTCATGGCGACAGTTTTTTGGGATGCACACGGTATCGTCTATATCGACTACTTTGAAAAGGGCAAAACGATCACCGGCGTCTATTATGCAGAGCTGTTGAACCGATTCGAAGCCGATTTGAAGCGAAAGTGGTGGCATTAACAAAGAAAAAAAAAAGTGCTCTTCCACCATGACAATGCATCGGCGCACAGGTCTGCTGTCACAATGACAAAATTGGATGAATTGCGCTACGGATTGGTTAGTTATCCACCATATTCTCCAGATTTGACCCTCTAAGATTTTTATCCAAACTTGAAGAAATGATTCGGAGGAAAGAGATTTGGTTCCAACGATGAGGTCATCGCTATTTTGAAGGATTGCCGAAATTATGATATTTGGAAGGGATCGAAAAATTAGAAAAACGTTGGACGAAGTGTATTGGGTTACAAGAAGATCATGTTGAGGAATAAAGTAAGTTTTGACTAAATAAATCATTTCTTGAAATTTTCCAGAGACTTTTCACCTTGCGCTCGTATATTATACCCGAGTTCTTCCCTCCAAGAAATGAATTTATAATGCTTTGGAACGTTCACTTAGTTGAATTCCGAAGTGCTCTGATTTTATTCTCAACGGACGTATCATCATGTTAACTGATAGAGCAATTTATGAAATACTCCTGGAGTAATTGTTAACGTGAAACACTAATTTATAACGTGGTTTTAACGAGCAGGAAATGGCGAATATTATGACGTGAATCACATGGGAGAAATTATAATTCATTCTCATTTCAGTTTCGTCAAGCGAATTCAGATATCTCTTGGATGAAAATGATTTCTCGGTAGCCGATGAGCAGGAGAATTTCGTGGAAAGAAACGGCTTAGCTCGCAAACAATTTTCATTGAAAATTTATTGGACCCTCGATAATCCAGTTTGTCCAAATCTATTTACCTCCAATGTTTGCATTTCTTCGCGGCGTTCACCCTCATTGATCGGAACGATCTGAAAGTTATTTCCCATTATCTCTTCTTACTATACCTTCATAAACCGACGATTCCGATACCTATTCATACATTTATTACATAGCTTATCGTAAACGTAATATCATCAAAATACAGGGTGGAAAATACAACACAACTTTACATACATCTCGATTTAAGATGCATAAATTTGATGATGAAATTGGAAGGATATCTTGGAAATACAACTATCCGAAAAACGCATCAATGAATTTAGAACAAAAAGATACATTGTGGAAATATTGAGTTAATCCAGGGATACTTGAACATAATGCAATATGTGGAGATAAGCAAATGGAAAGATAAACTCGTGTGAGCAGAGATATAATGTTGGGAGAAGATATAAGCATTGGAATTTCCCCGAAAGCTTAGAGGTTATAGGCCGAAGAAAACCCCACACTAGGCAAAGAGTTCCACCACTTTGCCGTTCGATAGAAAAATTACCTCTGGTAGGGAGGAGTTTTGTAGTATAGGAATCTTCCATCCTTATACGAGATTACCTATAATCCTTAAATTATAGAATGCAACCTTATTTCTATTAGTAAAGTTATTAAGTATATGTTAGCTGACCCACAAAGCAATGTGTTCACTGTTGTGTTATATTAAACATATTGTTTGGCACAGCTACCTTGACATCTCAGACTAGATTAACTAGGACAATAACAATAACAGTATATGACATTATTATATATTCGTACCTTTATATATTGGCATACATCATTCAGATATAATAATAGTCATCAATCATTATTGACGGTATTGTCATTGATTTGTATCTGTACAAATTGTTATTATGTAGAGCGAGACGTTGAGTCGTAATGACGTCAAGTTCTACGTTAACTGAAGTATAACTCTTTTCATAAGTGTGTGTTTCTATTTCTATGCCTCCACCAGGACCATGGGTCAGCTCAGGGAAAACCGTTCGACTTTGAGAGCTGATCCCCATATGACGATCTATGCCAGTCTCTTCTGAGGGAAGAAAAAAAAGAGACGAACCGCTTCCTGCTCATATCACCATATGTGATGCCCACATGGCGATCTCTACCAGTTTTTTCTACGGAAAATAAGAAAACGAACCACAGGGACGCATACGGCAGTGATCCCCACATGGCGACCTCTGCCAGTCCCTGTCTTTGATTGAAGGCAACTTGGATTGGAATGGAAATCGAAATTTTGAGGATGGAAGGGTAGTAAAAAAAATTTTTTTGATGTCCATATCGCCTTATGTGATTCCCACATGGCGATCTGTCAAGCGAAAGTAAGAATATGTATATTTGGAAGTGATTCCTACATGGCCGTTTCCTACCAACATGGCTATATGTGATTCCCACATGGCCTAACAAGGATACATAATGAATTTGGAATTGGATTTGGAATATGGAATTGGAATTGGAGAACGTGAACTGAAATTGGAAATTGCAAATTGGAACGCAAACATCCAGGCTGCAAGGATGGAAAAAAAAGGCATTAGAAGAAGTCAACCAACATAGGTGTAGTGCTTCGAAATGTATTGTACCATGTGAGTAATGACTGTTCCAGACAATTTTAAGTTGATTTTTTTTTAGAAGAACAGCACGCAAATAGGCGCCGCTGTGTGATATTTGAAAAAAAGTGTTATATTGATATTGATTTTAATTTATTGATTCATAAAGTTAACAATATTGATAAAATATTGAAGTAATTTTAGGGGTACATAACTTCTAATAGTTAAATTTAATTGAAAATACAATTTAATTAGAAATTATGTTTAAAAGTAAAAGATTTATCAAATAATTAAAGTTATGTATATAATCGTATACATATTGTTTAAAAATTAGTTCAAACAAATACATTCTTGCCAGGGAAATTATCCCACAAAACCATTAAATAATTTGTTAGACCAACAATGAGGTGGCTAACATATGGTTATTCCAGTATGGAAACCATTTATTATTATTATATTATAAAGCATTGATTATGCAAAAAAATTTTATATCAAACTGATCCCCGGAGATTAATAAATATAACAAGTTCGATAACCTATTGGATTATCAACGGATACTTAATAATTCTCCCTTGTTTAATTTGTATTAATAAATGTTCCGTTTACTTCCAGTTTATTTCATGGTTCAATCTCTCGAAGGTTAAACCCAATCAGGTGAAATTTCAATAGCCATCTATCCTAAGACTATCATTGAAGCTATATATATATATATATATCTATATATATGTATCAAGTTAGTTCTTTTGTAATAAGTTTGTATTTTGTAATACTTGTTTGAAGAAGCGATGTTAGCGAAACCACAGTTACATTTATTGATTTAATTAGTGAAAACCGAACTTTTGATAGTTATTTAATCTAAATTTAACAAACAAGTCGTTAACATTTGATTTAGTGTCAAACAACATTATTCATGACTTAGTAGAATCAAGCTTTGAATTGCGATCAGCTGCTAGCTTACTGGTTAGTTAAAGATCTTTATTAATAAGGCTGAAGATTTGTGAATAACTATGTTTATTGAAGTAAATGTTCACCTGTATATCATCTTCATAAACTTGTACTTTACAATTTTGGATAACAGTTAAAATTTCGGACGTATAGATGGTGAGAAAAAAAAGGGATCTAAAATTTGTCCATGTGAGACTCCTGATAATATATTTTAGCCTTGATTCGATTTAATCATGTGTTTTCTATCCTCTAAAGATTTTATTAATGAAATCAAACTAATTGATACTCATACCAAAATAAGCGAGCTAAGCACGAATCAGTTTATAATCTACGGTATAAAGTCTTTGGAGGAGTCTAAGAGGACGAGTACACTGATCAATTTTTTTTATAATCCTTTATTATATTATCTGTAACAGCGGCAAGAGCAGTGATGATGCTATAACTCTTTCTAAAACCATATTGATTGTCAGGAACAAATTTATTGGAAGAAAAATGAGCATACATCTGGTAGTTTAGAATTTTTTCAAATACTTTAGAAAGTACAGGAGCAGTACTTGTAACTCTAAGTTTGTACAACCCGATTGGTCATTACCAAATTCTGGGAAAATAGCTCATCTCAATACAGCAGTTTATTATATGGATTACAAATTCATCTATATAAGGAGTACAGTACTTCAATATCACAGATGATATATCATCAATTCCATATGCATTGTATTGTAAACTATTTAAAAGTGTATTCACTTCATTCACTGTTGCCATATTAAAATTCAAGTTATTAGTATGATGTTTATTGACATTATGAAATATGGCTTGACCTTCATGATGTGCAAATTTATTGTTAATATTTTCTAGATTATATAGAATATAGATCATCCGGTATTCTTGAAGTGTTGTTCGAGCAAACGTTCAGAATTTTAATAGTGGACCATGTTTCATAAAGCATTTAGGTATCCTTTTTCCAGCTCCTCATTATCGATAAAGTACAGTTTCTGAGTACCTCATATCAAAGCCTTGCTTTGATATGCTTAACTTATTTGTGCAGAGCCGAATCTCTTTCGCAAACTATTAATTTCATTAGATTATCACAGTAAGTATAGCTTTGGGCTTAGTAACATTTCACTTAAGTGGAGCATGTTTATCAAAGCAGATGACTATTAACTCCTTGAAGATCCACATTTTTTCATCAATGTTGTCTGTCATTTTCAATTATATTCATCCAGGGTAAAACTTGAATAAAATATTGAAACCAAAGTTACGTTAACTATGAAACGTGACAAATTTAGGTATCGATTTAAGAGTAGCATTCAAGGTAAAATGCACCATTCGATAAGGCCGGCAATATGCCAATATTTCTAACGATTTCCTCATTGGTAATAAATATTGGATCAAGCAAAGTAGGTGCTAGAATAACTGGTTATTCTTATTAGTTCATTGATTAGTTGTATTGAGTAATAAGCCTCAAAACAAGAGCCAACAGGCTTATTTTAACATTTTTTTTCGAAACAAATTTTTACATTTTTCCATACCTTGACTACACGAGAGTGAAACCTATAATGTTCGAAGAACATCGTGTGAGCCAGCGGTGGAATGTTGAGAGAGGACATAGACAGTCGAATTTCCCTTGAAAGTTTGGAGGTTATAGGCATAGGAAAAGACCATCACTACGTAAAGAGTTCCCACAATTTCGCTGTTCGATATAAAAGTTAAATCTGGTGGAAAGAAGTTCGGCATGTCTCGAGATAGACAATGAAGGGGTGACTAGTTTGAGCTCGTCTAGTCCGCCTGGTATGAGCAATGCTGTAGAATCAATGTCATCAGACGCTAAGTTTCAGAAAGTAGCATTAAAGAAAAATCATGTTCTTGTAAAATGCGAGAAACCAATTAAAAACCTGTGCATATAAAGCGTATGTTTGAATGACCTATTTCAATATTTATAAGTATTACAAGCAAGCTGTTAGTTAACCTAAAACAGGGGAATCTCATTAGAAGTTATAGGGTAATAATTTATGTAATAGCTATTTCCTATATTAGTATTTGATTAGATTAGTTTCAGAAGAGATACAATGAATGCGAATAAATGTAGTATGAACATGAAGAAAGCAAGAATTCACCAGGTGATGTAAGCTACTAAAAAAGGTTAGACAAAGTAATATATTTCAAATAAAAATGGAATTTAAGAATAAATGATGCGACAAATCGTTCAATGATATAGATAAATATCATTTACGTATAGAAGAAATTGTATGGTAGCTCCATAAAAGACAAAAACTAGAATTGAAAATAACACCAGATTTGAAAAAGAGAAATGAAAATAATATTTCAAGCAATCGGCAAAAAATAATGAAAAATATTATTGGATAACAAAAAATTAATACAAAATTAAATGAATAAATGTTCTCAACGAAAAGTCAAATTTCAATTAAACAACAACTAGCAATCACTTTTATACAGCTGCATTTGCAGACTTTTTAAGTTTCTGTCTAGTTCGTTTTCGCTCTTGATTACTGATTTAGAATTTTTGTACTTTACATTAATAAATTGGACCACGATAGGTCCAGGCAGATTGGGCCATAAGTCTCTTCTAGATTCAAATACTTCAAGGTTAGTAGATTCAACAATTCAATAAATATAATTGTCGAACCTTTTAATTTTTTCTTGCAAAAAATCCCATCACGCATCCAATTCTGACATAATTGAACAGCGACCGGTCTTGGTTTTTCACTAGGTTCACTTTTTTACCAAGACGATAACACTGATCAATATCGCACATTTTGACTGCAATATTAATTCCAGAAATACATGATTAAATTAATTCATAAGCTCACGTTCAAATCATTGGAGATCTTTGAAGTGATGTATTCGTTCTTGAAAGCTTCAAGACCGTTTTGAAATGTGTTAACAGCCTGCAGAGTAAGATTGCATGTATTGTACAAAGGCATTGTAAACAAAATGAAAGATCCCACCAACACAATATACACAAAGCAGACACTGCTCAAGCACTTAACACCAAAATGTTCTTAATTTCTACAGGTTAATTAATAATTATAAGACTAAATACGCGAGACTAAATCGACTTAACCATTGGTAGCTATCTTCCCTATAGACTGATAAATTGTTCAATTATGTTGAGTTCCACATGAATATCCTTTGTTCTTCAGAACTTTGGTATTTGAGACACCAGTGAAAAATCTCTCTATAAAATTTCCTCTGTTTACTGTCATCATGTTCTATGGTGGCACGTCATCACGTGTTTGAATAATTTGGTGATCTGGCTAGTTGATTCTATAGTTTGATTGTGTGTTGAGAGTATTAACCCTCTTATGAAATTATCATCCTTATTATCATCAAAGGATCATTTTACCGTCTTATCTGAAGTAATTATTAGACTCCATTCGTTACTACAAAAGCTATCAAATTATCGTTCTAATTATTGGTATATTTTGCAGCTATTATTTCTAAATGAAAGAGCATTTTTCCTTACGATATAAAATAATCAAGTTTGATTATATACAATGGAAATTGGAAATACATAATAATCTAACCGTAAGCTCTTACAATCAGACCAAGATAGAATTGAATAGTTTAAAATTCATGAATTTGCAAAAAATTCTCATTCGAATATTGAAGATAATCGTGTAATGGATGTTATATTTTCCCTTTCTGTTAGTACTTATATGAAGTTAAGGTTAAAATTTTCGACAACAGAATGTTTCGCAACTCCATGTAGTGTCGTGACATATTTACCGTTTCCTCTTTTACTATCCACTTATTGATTATTATCAGAATCTCACAAATATCTCCTAACGTCTGCCTTAAAGGAGAAATTATGATTATGATTCACCTTAAAAATTACATAATGAAATGGGATATCATGAATGATAGTACTTGTAATACAATTTTAATTCAGAAATCTATTCCAATTATTCTGCAGCAGATCAATTAGTTTAGTATAACAAAGACAAATTCATTAAGATTATAAATTCACCCAAAAATAAGTAGTCCTATTTCCTATCAAGAAATCAATTTCAACACTTATCTGAGATCTAAGTCTAAGTTCATACATAATACAGAACTTGATAAAAAGTATTCTTCTCCGAGGAAAATAGAGGCCCATGTTAGATGTAGACCCGACTAATTGCCAAAAAGGAATTGCTCTATTCGAAACTATTCAGCAGTTACCTCCTACATAAGTACAATACGATGTGATTTCGCATGATCTTTTTATGATTTGGTGGTTTGGTGGTTTATGGTATTGCATCGGAGGAGCAAGGTACAGTAGTACAGAAGTAGTATATTATATTAAGTTACCGTGAAAACTTGTTCTAACTAGGTAGAACTACAAAAAGGATCTTTTGCAAAAACTAGTTTTAGTTTAACTAATCGAAAAACGAACTATATCTCAGCCTGACATCAGGTGTCAGTATAAAACATAAAATTGTGAAATAGATTATGAAGAACATTTGAAGAAAATTTCAATGTAACATAAACTATCACCTTTTTTCCAGAGTTATTATAACTTATATGATGCATTTCTCAACTGCGATGTAGCAATTATCAAATACGTGAAGAGAACTATTTTACACAAGTACTTGATACATAAACTAAAGATTTTTTTTAAATCATTAAAAAAGTCCTAGAGAAAAAATTCCTACACCATAGCATTTCTCATCAAATTTTGAGCAACTTTGGAAAAAATCGTGTGTGTCGTCTGTATGTCAAGAATCTTGTACACAATATCTCAAAAGCTCCTATCATATTGAAATTCTGACAATAAATCGTTTGCTGTTCGTCAACAAACCCTATTGTTTCCCAAGATAGTTGTTTAATAAACACAGCCTTTTCTGGAAAGTAAAAATAAAAAAAATTGTAACTCTCAAAGTATGATTGAATCGAACATGAACTTGAACTTTCATAGTGAGTTCAAGATAATTCAAAACTGAATTCGCCCGAATGATCAACGAAATCGTTCAACAAAAACTTAAATAATAATAAACTTAAATTTACACCGCACTTCAATAAATTTGTACAATACAGCTATATAATCTAAGGGTTGGGAAGTTAGAATATAATGCTCCCCCACTCAGTACATTCGGTTTCGATTCCCAGAAGTGTAGAATTTGTTATGGTACGTTTTGTTAATAACGTTATTTATTTGAATATTACTTAGATGTCCAAAGATAATACGGCAATGCAGTCTAAGGATCAGGATATCGGAATCCGACTCGGGTTTGATTCCCATACCGGAAAATTTGTTTTTATACATTTTCTTAAGAATATTATTAATTTGGATATTATTCAGTTGTGTAAAGATAACGAAATGAATAATTTATTCCATTATATTTACACAATTATTCATTGCATTATATTACATAACATTTCAAATCAAATTCAAGTGAGTAGATAAGATTATCTTATAAAATATGAAAGAATTATATAAGAATCAGTAACATGTTGTCACATTCTGAATTCAAGATTAAATTTAGTGGGTGATCAGAGTACTTAGTCCTCATCAGGACCATTGTACTCCTCCTATGTGCCTCTAGCCATCCCCATGTGTAGGTGAACGAGAGCACAGTAGTTCCAGGTGTCTGCCTCATTCAGCCCATGCTTGACCAAAGCTCTCCCAACATGGACTCCCTAGTGTTGGTGAGGTGCTTAGCACGTGTTTTGCCATCTCATCTTTTTTGCATGCCCTACATAGCGGGTCATCGATTAGACCCATGGTGAACTTGTGTTTCCTCAGTTGACAAAGTCCCGTGGTGATCCCTGTGAGTATCTGCAAGTTCTTCCGAGATAGTCTCAAGTAGTACTCGTTTGTTTTTGGACAAGGCCTGTCTACAGACTGAGTTTCACCTCATCTTTTATTGAGCGTATTGTGGGTGTTATCTTTGAGAATGGCGTCAGTCTTTTCCGCGATGGCGCGATTTTTGATCCATCCTCGGAATTTACCTTACCGGATCCCTCGCGTGTCGAACTGACAGTTGCCTTTTGTTATGCCATTTCCTTTAATGCTTGACTTAGGTTGTTGCGGTTTCCCTATACTAGTTTGGTCGATGATCTTATTCCTGCTTATTACTTATATTGTAGCTTTGCTATCCGTGAGAATCACAATATCTTCGCCGGTGATTTGACAATACAAGATCTATTCAGCCTCATGATTGATAGCATATACTTTGAATTAGAGTACACAGTAAGAAATTTGGTCCGTGTAAAACAGCTAGTGTAATGGGTGAAAAATTTAGAGTGAATTTTAAGTGTTAAATGACTATTTTTTGTAACACTAGAATTGGTGAGCGATGTTGTTTACACTAAACTACTCTCTAGTTGAGTTGTTCTACTATTTTAATGTTCATCACTCACACTACAAAATTACATTTAAATTGTTTTAGTGTCGAATGTTCTAGGTTTACACTAGGAGTGTCAAATGCATAGAAATATTACACTAACTAGAGTGTTCTGACACTGCCAATTGCGAAATGCCGTTCGGTTCAATCCGCATCCAACACGTTACCCTGAGTACCCGCATTGGCTTTACGTTAGCGGCTTGTATTCTTTCTTCAGACTTCAACCTGTGTTGTGTGTTTACTGAACTTAAATCGTGACCTGTGTAGCTCTATTTGTTCTTATAAGGTAAGTGTTGTTGTTCAATCTTTTGAATTTAATCTACTTAGTAGTAAACTGGACATAGTCAAATAATAGAGATGATGAAATGTATTTTAGTTCAAATCAAACGCCTTGACCCCAATTTCTGGTTCATAATATTAATCAGATGCACCACCGACTGGAGAGTTACTCTTACACCTAGTTCTAATAAATACCAATAGTAATGCCCTTAAATTACTGAGCTCAGCCAGTCATAGTAGACATTACCTAATAGTGAGGTACATCGTACATTATTTTTTGATATTACATTTACTGCCATTGTGTGAAGGTTCAGTTGTGACCCCACATTGCAAATACTATGGCGAAGGTCAAAAAGGGGTTCTAACGAACCGATCTAAACGATCTGAAGTGTGGGTCATATTGATCGATTCGTCAAATATGTATAATGGATTATATTCTCACAAAGATAATATGTTACAGGTAACCTATATGATGAATTTAATTGAGCTGAAGTATATTCATTTCTCGAAGGTGGCCAAAGTGGAGCAACACTATATATATGAAGAATACGAAGAATTAGGTTAGCTATTATACAAGGTCATACAAACCTCTGATTTTTATATTATTTTTAAAATACTGTTTCATTTTTATGTATCATATATTCGATAGCATTCAGATTCAAATGTTCCACATATTCGTCAATTCATCGGAATTGCTCAGTTGTACCTATTATGCCATAAATTTATTTTTAAATAAACATTTCATATTTGCAAGTAGTGTATTCTTGATTTACCCAACACTAGGTAGTGCAGAGCTAGAAACAGTATTCTGTTCACCAAAATCAGTGTAAATCCAACAATCCTAGGTAGAGTTAACATACACTGAAAACGGTATTTTTTTTACCAAAGTCAGAGTAATATTACACTAAAATAGTAATTTGGATACACTTACGTTTGTTAATTCACACAATTTAGAGTTTCTCGGTGTATATTTGAACACTAGCTAGATTTGTTTCCAACTCTGAGTTATGTTGCATCTCATCTGCTGTAGTGTAAAAGATACTCTAAATAAAGCGACTATTCAACACTAACATTAGAGTAAAGTTACCATTAAAATTTACTCTAGATGCAGAGTGAATATTCCACACTAAAAACATTGAACCCATATAGAATGTTTTTAGTGTTACTTAGAGTGAAATTTTCACTCTAAATTTTTTACTGTGTACTGTTACATATTTTGCTAGGAGTATTGTTAGGAACAGGGTTAGATCTTTTGATTAGATTCACGCACCGGTTTCCATTTTGGTTCTAGAACCATCAATAAAGATGTGGAAAGTTTTCCCCTCTTCTTCAATCATGGCTCTTGTATCGTTCGATACTTCGTAAGGTCTCACGTTCATGTAGTGAGGTTATTCGTTGTCTATTCCTCTACCGAGAGAAGGTGCCTTCTTGACAGCTTCCTCCAAGTGTTTGTCATCCTTACTTTCCTCATACCAGAGCCTGACTGAATTCAGCTGTAGTGCAGTGCTCCTATGGCCACATCCTATATCTGAATGTCGGATGGCGGGAGGCAGAGCATTGTTTCGATCACTTTGTTCCCATATCTCACGTGATCCTGAGGCATGCGGTTCTTTGTAACTCATTTTGAGAAAAGTATTCATTGCATGTATAAACTATTGCTTACATCTGTGAAATAAAATATGGAAATGATATACCGAGATATATAAAATGAGATTTAAAATGCTTGTGAGTAAATGTAATTAATAATTATTTAGGTATATGGAACACAGAATAGACATAACACAAATTTGAGTGGACATGCCATACAAAATTTATATAAAACTATTCAAAATAATAATTGGCCAATGGGGCAATAAAAATTCTTTTATGGAGTAGAATGCATGAATAAGAAAGCATTTTTTTCAATGTGGATTCAGAGACATTGAATGAGCATTCTTCTAGCTTCTTGGGTAGCTTGTTCATGAATATTTCACTAGAATAGTCAGCAGAACAGCGACTCGAATTCAATCTCAAGTAGTCAATATGAATATTATGGCAACATCTAGTGTTATAATTATGCAGATTATTATTAAGAACATGCAATTATAAATACATAGTGACAGAAAAGTCATAATTTTGAAATCTCTATAACGTTTCTCTTTTAACATTCTCAACACTTCTCTTTAGAGGCGAAAAATCCTATCCGAATGAGGGGAATTACCCCAGCCTGTAAGGGCATATGACATACGCGATTGAATAAGGGAGAAGTATGCCATGCGCATCGCCTCCTTACTAAATTTCTTATCAAGAGAATATTTTTTGAGATTTTGTTACCTACTCTATCAACATGACACTTTCAACTAAGAACTGGATCAAATAAGATACTGCAGAACTTTATATAGTAAGGGTTTTCAAAATAATGTTTCCGTCTGTGAATAACATTATATCAGTTTTGTCAAAGTTTACGAACAGTTCATTTCCACAAAACCCGTCAAAAAGACTTTCTTGTGAATCGCTCAAGCAAGCCAGCAAATCCCTTTCATCATTTTCGCTTCTAACCATACCGGTGTGTTCAGCAAAGAGCAGGAGATATGCCGATCCCACCGCTCGAACCAGATCATTAATGCATTGTTGTTTTATTGTGGTCTTCAGATAGGCTATGTGCCACCAGATCAGTGCATCAAATGTTGTCATCATATTTGTTATTGTCTCATGATCGCCGTGTATAGTCATAGTGGTATCTTTGGACATAGTCCCCATTTTTTTCAGATAGCTCCCGACACTGCCAGAGAGAGATAGTTGCTTATTTACATCACTTGTTAGGTAAGATCTCCATGTACTCCAGGCAAATAAGAGATTTTCCACAGACCTCTATGTACGGCGGGGTTTTTCAGTAGAAAAGTGTAGGTTTTGACATCTAAAAACCGATGTCACTGACACGGGAGCTGGCGCGGTGTGCGTTATACTATATAGATTTATACACAGGGTGTCCCAGGCTTTAGTAGCAGAATTTTAACAGTTTATAGAAAATTTTAATTTGAGAAAAAAGTTCCTATCAACATATATGCACACACGCTTAATTTTTGAGATACGGGTGTTGAATTTTATAGAAAATTTCTTAATTTTTTTCGTATCTCCGAAGATAATTCAGATATCTGAATGAAATTTGGTAACGTGAGTGTGTAGATAATTTGACATAATTTGAGACCGGTATTACTCCCAGGGGCGTAGATATAGGTATTTAATAACAATAAATAGACCCGAAATATGTTATCACTACTTTTTAAGAACAAACTTCGATGCAGAATTTAAATATAAATCGATAAGATCACATGATATTTCCTTGTACCTGGCACCGTTTCACGGCAAATTTAATTTTTGTGATATAATTAACGCCACCATGAAAATCGGGTGAGAATTGGAAAAGAGGAACCATAAATTAAAGAGCGTCGTTGAGTGACAAGAATAGAAGACAAAGAAAACTTGATGAGTGATAATGCTGATGTAGGAACAAGTCCACAGATGTTACTTAATTGCAGGAACAAGGAAGGCCATCCACAAAGGTTTCCTTTGACAATTGAAAGTTGTAATATTTATGCTTTCAAGATTTATGCCAATAAATAAGTTATAAGTAATTGTTACTGGAAGAATAAATTATTGGTTAATTTTGAATGAAGTTATTTACCATTCAAGAACGCTAAAATACTCACTGCCGAGTTCATCGTCACCGACTAGTAAATACAGTACTGTCTTGAAAACGGAGGTGGTAAGCAATCAAATAGAGTTCAATCGTGCTAAAACATTATTTATTCTCATTTCTATTCGATACACCTTGAAAATTCCTAATAAATCCATGTATCAGATTAGATGTTTATTCGTGAAACGAAAACAATAAATAGTGAGTGTAGGTATTCAGAATGTATAGCGATAAAAATTATATGGAATTTGATTTAGCCTGTTGTGAAAATTAATTCATTATTTAGGTAATTGCCAATTAATTAGGAGGAAAGTGGTAAGAATGGGACATGATATGGAAGGAAAAAGAGTATTTTCGAAACTATTCCGTTATGTGGTACTATTCCACACACAGTTCTGTAACGCTTCAAACGTTACTTGTATGAAGAACACTGTAATGATTATATTAACGATTTCTATTCGGTTTGGAGACTAACTTTCCATATGAATTATCAGAATCATCTATCTGTTCAATAGGAAATCGATTATTGAAATTATTATTCCTCATCGTCTTTGGCGCGCGATTCGCGAAAGGGAGGGAGCTAAAACGGAAATAGTATTGATTCGTTCTGTGGAATTGTACAAGGTAAGTCAAGATTCAAATGTCCATTGCTTTTTTTGATAATAATCAATCTACCGTTGAGAAATGTTAAATCAGGAACTAATTAATTAATTTAATATCTTTTACATATTTGGGATATGTACAGTCTCTGAATGTAACGATTTTCAACGGAAATAATTCTTGACGAACCTCTTACATTTCCTGGCGAATCTCTTGGTTATTTAGCATAATACTGATCTAATCTTTTGCATCATTGAGTATTTTGTTGTAATCTTTATATAAAAATAATTTAAGGAATCGTAGGCAGGCTGGTGATATAGTATTTTTTTTCTCTTCGTGTTTAACCCAACAATTTGCACGTGTTCGTGTTGAGTGATTTTGAGATCCACCATTTTGTGACCTGGTACATAAGTACACAGGGTTTCGTCTTATTAGAGTTAAAGGTGGAGTTGAATATTGTTCTGGGTATAGAAGTAGGTAACTCAATTACTGCTTCTTGAGTTCGTAATCAACACCACTGTTACACTTATTCAAGTTATTGTATAAATTACAAATCCCAATTCTTTTGTGCAAATCAAATCACGTAAATCAGTATATTTAATGCTGAGTGACAAACTCTAACATATTAATTATAATTCTTTTCAGTAACTCTCTTTATTTTTACCGATTTAAAATATAAATTGTAGTAACTTAATTATTTTCAGATTCCTTGAGATTGTTGATTGCAATAATATTCTCTTCAAGATTTCAATATTGTTCATATAGTGTTCATACAGTTTGGGAGATAACATAATCAGTTGAGGAATCGTATGGTTATTCCTATCGATTGTGTTACCAGTCCTTCGAAATTAGGCCAAGGTACTGTTCGTTTTTTCTGTAATTACAGGGTCTGAACGATTGAGGTACATCTCTCCTTTTGCCCGTGACTGTTTAGTGAATTCCCTGACAGAGCCGACTTCTAGCTCCTTCAAGTATCAAGGACTGTAACATTTTTTAGTTTGAATGACCATATTTTAATTTCACTGATACTTGTTATCCAACTAAATTTGTGTTTCACTAATTTTTTTATAGTAACCGATTTCGAAGGTTCACATTTAATTTTGTACTTCATAACCTCTGAATTTAATGTAATTGAATTCAAAGTTCTTAACTAAATTTATATTTCATTTATTTCTTTGTTATTGAAATTGTATCCAAAGTGTCTAATTTTTATATTTTTATAATTCAAAATTCAATTTTAGTTTATATTATACCAATCGTTTGTTCAATACAAATATTGTTTCTGATTTTAATTGTTATCTAAATTTCTATTGGAATAAAACCAAATTGTTAAGTTGGACTTTGTCTTATTTTTCTGAATATTCATCAACTTTTATCCACCTCGTGGTGCCTGGATTCTTGACTGTGAATTCTCTTTTCAGTTTGTTTATTCTAAAGCAGTTGGCGCTCAGGGTAATTCACAAAGTCTAGAATCGTAGGACACGTTTCACTACGAGCCCTGAGATCAAATAATTCTTTTTGAGATAGTTGGGGGCAACTTATCTTTACTGATCCTCAGGGACAGAGTGATACGTTTCACTGACGCCTAGCGTACGTTTCAGTTCATATTTGATCAAGTGATCTGAAGAAAAAACAAGTATGTCAGAAGCCTACGGAAGAAGCGGTTACATATGCGACTGGAAACAGACCGAGACTGGCAACAAGGCCTTCTTGGGAATGTGTCGTCATATGGTCATTTACTGTCGACATTTTTGTCAAATAGAACATCACATGAGGTGGTTGGTGGAGTCTGCTCCGATACAATGATTGTTTGGATTTGGCACAATTTAATTTAATTTTATACACTTAGCACCGCCACTTGGAAATGTTGTTGGGAGCCTTAATTATTAGTGTTTGTTTTGTTCGATTATAGTTATTTGGAAATCCTACCATTAGAATTTCATATTTCGTTGAAGGATGAGATATCTTTACCTTTCGTCACTTTTACCTCTTCCCATCCGCTTCTCGAAGTAGTTGCCGAATATTAGCAGACGAGGTGAAACAAAACTACTGTTCGTTCGTTCAAAAATATATTCATTGCGACGTGCATCCAAGGACACAGCCATCGCTGATACCATCCCAGGAAGTGACTACAGCTCTTCTGGGATTCATCCTCATTCTCTGCCAGTTCACTAGTCTTCCAACATCTCCCTGTTTTGTGGTGAGTCTATTATTTGCGACTCATTACAAAGTCATACATATTATTCGGTCTTTTGAGCCTGATTCATTAGTTTTGGGTTCTGATTACTGTTTCGAATTGTATTTGGAATACATACTTCTAATGACATAAGATTCTGTCGTTAAAACTTACAGTTTAAGATTTCTTATCGCTATTATTTTCTTTTGCTCGCTTACTTGATTTTACCAAAACCTGTCCCCTTTGTTTGTTTATTGACTACTTGTACAGATCCTGAATTATATTTTATCATATTGGAATAATCTAACCTAATTGATAATATACAGGATTATTCAAAATGAAAAATTAAAGAGAATTTAATTATTTGGCAAAACGGAATATTATCGCTTAAAAGAAACACATAAAGGTGGTAGCATTCGATCGGAGTTTTATTAAATGTATGATAATGTCATCGGTCTCATAGATGGAAGCAATTTTGACGCTGAAGACAATGTACCTCAACAATTTGACTTAATGATTTCCACGATATGTGTGGTTCAGCAAACGTATTTTTCACGTACACTCCAAGCTGCTTGTTACCATTTATTTATATGTTTCAAACTGTTATTGACGTAAAAAAATTCAATTATTTCCTGAATTCCTTAAGAGGAGAAGATCTTTCGTTCATTCAGCATTTTCCTGTTACCGCAGCCAATTACGATGTCACGTATAGTGCACTGAAAAATCCATTTAGGATCGACAATGAGATCTAAACTTTTTGGGATTTAATTATGGTTTCAAGAAAGGTTCAGATATTTTCACTTTTCCATAAGGTCTACAAGACCTCATCTTGTGCAACCTCTATAATCTCTCTCTATCTAACTTGGAATCTCCCATTGTTATTCGCTTCGAGCTTAATCATAATCACGGAACGATTGACACTAATTAGAAACTGATAGAATGTTGGGAGAAAAATTTGAGTGGTACGGGAGTTGCTGATTCGATTGATTGCTTCAGTACAATTAAACCCAAGAAACGTGAACCATCTGAACCGCATTATTCTACTCGTTCATATTCATTCGTTTTAGCTGCTTACACTACCTCCCCAGTTGTAACTGCAATCATTTACTTCATCAATATACAGAGTTTTCAAGTGTTGCCAAAAGTATGCTATTTGTTGGCAAAAGCAAAATATTTTCGCCTTAACTGCATATGTTCATCACATCTTAGTGGATTGTGTAATTCGGCCAATTCGTGTAGACGGTGTCAACAAAGATATCACTTTCACATTCCGGTTCGCCTACAATCGTTCCAATTACGGATGATTAGTTCATCTTCGATGTCTAGTTCATCTGGACCTGGTACCACTATAGTGGAGTAAATCTGGCAAATGGTTGGCGAAAATTTTACGATGCATAGCGACCCGGTGGAAAAGTTTTTTTAGGGTACCAACAACAACCTCCTGAAATTTTTTTTCCCAAAGTGAGTGCAACCCTTTTTTTTTTACCAAAAAGGTTTTTTTGACTTTTTTAAGGGTAGTTTAGCAACAAAAAATTAATATCTCTGATTGTATTGAAAATTAAGAAACCAAAGTAGTACTCTTTTATTGTCAATGTTCAAGGAACTTCCAGTCCAAATTTCAAGTTGATCCGACCTCCCCCCTCCCCGTAATAGATATATATATAAACAAGTTTAAAGTTTCTTTGCCTAATTGGCCACTATCGTGTATGTAACTTAAGAGATATAGAATTAAATTTTCTGAATTATGAAGATAACTTAGATAATTTAACATAGGATTATAAAGATGAATAAAAGTAAAAGATTGAACCATAGGCGGGATTCGAACCCACATTTCTGGATTTCTAGTCCAGGGTGTTTACCAATTACACCACTTCGGTCCTACTAGATTTTTATATTTTTGTAAATATAAACCTCTGAAAGGATAGTAGATCATTGATGAACACAATGCGATTCGATGCCCTACCATAGATCAACTATTCACGCACATTCATCTAAAGTTCAGTCGTTTTTTGAAGTAAGGATTGTAGGTTAGTACTGCTATGGTTGGCAGTTACTCTTAAGTTACATACACGATAGTGGCCAATTAGGCAAAGAAACTTCAAACTTGTTTATAATTAACCATAACAATTCTCAGTCACTTCTATTGAAATATATAAGAACCATTTGAATAGAAACTGTCAAGTAACTGCCAACCATAGCAGTACTAACCTACAATCCTTACTTCAAAAAACGACTGAACTTTAAGTTATCTTCATAATTCAGAAAGTTCTCTTAAGTTATTATATAAGGAATCTTGCGTAACGGCATTTTCTCAGAAATTCATCTTGAAGTCAATTTTTTAGTTATTTTTCAAATTAAGATATCTCATGTCATTTACATCCGATCGGGATCTGCTTTGCGAGAAAATGTAGGTATTCGCATATAGTTTTATGTCATGGAACACATTTTTTAATAATTTTTTTTATGGTCTATATTGGCCATTTTGGTTAATTTGAGATAAATCGAATGACGTTCACGTGAGGAGCGCGTAGCTGCCGAGTTAGAAAAGTGTAAACTGGTTGTACCTAATACGACTTTTCGCGAACCGTTTTCGCTCCATGTAGTAGATAAGATATCGGACCGTGCCCGACGGACCTTCTTTTTTCGATAAATGCCCATTGAATAGGAAACTTCATTAAAATAGAAACAGGTACTCTCAGGTCTCAGCTACGCGCGTCTAACGTGCGACGTAACAAAGGGAATTTCCTAGCTACTAAAATATACCCTGAGCGGGTGAAAGCTAGCGGCCCACAGCCGAAAATACTTATTACAACTGGCGCCGCCCGCACGAGGCACGAAACGGCCACAACATAACAAGACCGAGGTAAAATGTATAAGCTCTATCTGACGCGTAGCGAGCTTCTCGAGGGAAACGTCAAAATGATTACGTTCATAGCTAATTACATAGGACGTCTAGCGTTCATGCAATTGTGTTTTTATACAATTTGAACCTTCTAATTTCAAAATCCCGGAGCCTAAAGCGCTATCAACTTCTGAGCCTCACAATATTCGTATAAAATTGCGAAATTTCGCACTTTTAGAAACTTCAAATTAATTAATTTGACACAAGTTTGGAGATATTGATAACGAAAATAAAATGACCAATATAGACCGGAAAAAAAAATTGAAAAATGAGTTCCGTGACATAAAACTATATGCAAATACCTACATTTTCTCGCAAAGCAGATCCCGATCGGATGTAAATGACATGAGATATCCTAATTTGAAAAACAACTAGAAAATTGACTTAAAGTTGAATTTCTGAAAAACTATAAAATGTTTTCACTTGAAATTTGAATGGTAGTTTTGAGACTATAACACCTATCTTCAGCCCGAATGTCAGCTAAATCGGTTGAAAAATTACCGAGTTAGCCGTTACGCAAGATTCCTTGCATATATGAGTATATATATATATATATCTATCACGGGGAGGGGGAGGTCGGATCAACTTGAAATTTGGACTGGAAGTTCCTTGGACATGGACAATGAAAGGATACTACTTTGGTTTTTTAATTTTCAATAAAATAGGAGATATTGATTTTTTGTTGCTAAACTACCCTTAAAAATGTTAAAAAAAACCTTTTTGGCCAAAAAAAAGGGTTGCACCCACTTTGGGAAATAAAAATTTCAGGAGGTTGTTGTTGGTACCCTGAAAAAACTTTTCCACCGGGTCGCTATGCATCGTAAAATTTTCGCCAACCTTTCTTATTTTCTCGCCAGATTTACTCCACTACTATTACTGGATCAGGGTTCTTTTCGCAGAAATTTTCTGTCTTATTGACTGCAGGCAGCGTTAACGTTCGAATATACGTGAATTTTATAAGAGATTTCGGGTATTTTTGGACTTAGGGTCTCTCTCTCTCTAGGTACGTCAGAGCAACTGCTTTCAACCCAGCTTTCGATTACTTGCGTATTTTGGCAAAACATGAATTTGCGGCAGATCGCATCTACAATTGTGACGAGACCGGTGTTACTACGTCGACTAATCCGCCAAAGTATTTTTTACGGAGTACATGCGAGATGACTGATGACGCTTCACATGCAACTCTAGAGCTTACAGTACAGAATAGCTTACAGAACTCGGAGAGGATGTCTGTATAAAGGGAATTTTTCACTCAGCCCAAACGTCTTGTACGTCGTACAAGACCTACATTTACCAGAGGAAATCATATAAAATATATAAATAAACAACCAAAAAT
Organism: Endomychus coccineus; assembly: GCA_958510875.1. Classification (NCBI taxonomy): domain Eukaryota; kingdom Metazoa; phylum Arthropoda; class Insecta; order Coleoptera; family Endomychidae; genus Endomychus; species Endomychus coccineus. The sequence goes on from OY294069.1 coordinate 110,895,965, forward strand.
TCTTTATTGAAAATTTTTCAATATTCACCATATAACATCCAGAAACAGTTCTCCAAGTAAACCTGAACAATCATCACTAACCTACCTATACAAATTGATTTAAAATTAAGATTAATGATTCAACATATATTACGAATCTAATTCATATGGATACGATTATTGTTCTATATCTCATACAAATATGTTCTCTCATACTTTCGTTAATATTGTTCTAATTTGCAAATTATCTCGATTTATATTGTAAACTCTAAATGTATTCTTTATTGGTTTCAATTTGGTTTTAGTTCTACAACTATACTCATCACTAATAATATTATTGTATATGGTTTCGTTGACTTTCCTTCATATTGTAGCAATAGTCTTCAGCTAATAGAGATTTCTGTATAAGGTCCTTTCAAAGGCTACTTTAAAATGGCTTAGAATGAATACATATTAGCTTATCTTGGCACAATTAATTAGATGAAACCCGATTCACGTTCCAACTAATGTTGCAATACTAAGTCCTCAGTCAATAATGCCACTCTCAAAAGGCACCTGAAAAATGCAAATAATAAATGCCGGAAATGTGACTCAACTCGAATCCTAACAGAAGCTTCCGGAATGAATCGACTATTGGAAGAACATGTCACAAAACTGAAAAATATGTATAGATACAAGGAGGTGGAAGAGAGGAAGTTCACACAAAAATTATCCCCTAGAAATAGCATTGAATTCACCGAAAACTTTGTTGCAACAAAAAATTATGATCAGAAATGAATTCTATAAAGATTGAAAATAAATAAAATGTCCGAAAGTGTCAGAATGTAATTTTTAAAACTATACGGAACGATTATCCATGCAAACACAAACTTATTTTAGGAATTGATTTATAATGTTAATATCAAAAAAGAGACTCTTAAGCATTTTATGAGACAGATGATTGCAACAAAAGACAAGAACAGTCATTGTGGACAGCCCCGCATTTACAAACATTATAAGGAATAAGTTGATTCTTTCACGTTAATGATAAAAATTCAATAACTTTGAAATAAATTAAATGTTGTATTTTAAACTCTATTGATACCGGGGGAAATTATATATTCTCTGGAGTTTATTTTTATTATTTTCTGAAATAATTTTTTTTTCATTAGATAAGTAGGTATTAGTAAATTTGTTTGTTAATTATTAATGTTTGTTTCATTATCAATGAAATTTTCTATTAAAACACTTCCCCATATCTTCTACTTTTGATTAAATTATTTTTAATGATTAATAACACGTGCATTTATAGACGTAACTGTCTGTAATTTTTTACCATGATTGGAAGTTATCTAATATGTTTGGAAATCGTTCTGTGATACCCACTTTACGGTACTTGATATTCCTAAGAAAAAGAGAAGGGCAATATTTTACTTATAGGGGTCATTTTATTGAACCGTCATGACAATAGTCTTTTTCTGGTTATAAATATGTATCACATATCATATCATTTATCATTTATCATATATTAAGCCCGCAGAAGTGTCGGAAATCAATATTTTAAAATTTAACGTGACGTCACATTTTCCTGTTCCTCGTTATATAAATAATCCATAAATCATCAAGTAATGGACCGTAGTTACTTTATAATAATTAATTACCCTGTGGTATCATGAAACTGGAATTGACAATACCTATTCCTCTATGTCAGTGATTCTGGCAGTCAGCTGATAGTGAATACCAATCATTATCGGTGCTTGATTAATGTTTCATTTCCTTTATAGATGAACACTAAACGCTGTAGACTTTATAAAAAGGATCACTTGAACCGAATTTATTTCAAGGCTGCTTTGGCTCTTGATGGAAATTTTGTGTAACGTTGGTTTCCAATGCAAAATGGCGATTCTCGTATAAAAGTTTCATGAATTGTAACATTTGTATATCAACAGAGAAAATTGGGTTCTTGAGGGAATAAAAACAAGTTTTCTAAGAAAATATTTTTGAGCCGGTATATCTAGATTATTTGAATATAATTAATCCAAAATTTAAAACTAAGATATATTTGTTCGGCCAGAAGTAGCATTCACTTTTGATTCGTAAGTGCACCCTGATGATGAATTAATTAGTACGGAATAATCATCCTTATCCACTAAAAATGCTATTGAAGTACTATGAACCTTTCAGCTACTAAATAGCCATCTTCAGAGTGAACTAAATTAGAATACAAAATGTACCTGTTTCAATAATATTTAGGGTTCCCTCAGCTGGAGATAAATTTGAATTTAATGAGTTCTTTCTCTGCTTAAACATTTCCATCCCTTCTAGGTTACCTGGATATTTGTCCGTACTGTGTCTTAAAAGTAATAAACACTTAAGAGAAATAGTGTGACCTGTATTTAGGATATGTCCTGCTAATGCTAACTTTCTATCATTATTCTTCTTCATACGGGTAAAGGTTCTTTCTAACTTATCTTGACTTCGGGACTTAGATTTTAGACCCGAAGTCCTAAGACTTTTTTGGTTTCGGGACTATCTACCAAGCACAGATCTCTATGCTACTGACTTGTCGGGGTGAAAAGTGCAGACGAAACGTTCACGAATAATGTTATTATGGCTTGTTGGCCAAAACAAAGAAATGACGTCATGGCTCAAGGTCAGCCATTGTTGTCAGGCTGAGCATTCGTTATTTACTTATTATATCAAATGACACAAATTATTTGTAAGTTTAAATGTAATTCACAAACTAATTGTAGTGTTCAACAAATGAGTGAAATAAATAAAGGAACTACTTACTGGTTCTGTTTGCATCGGATCAAATTTAAACAGCACGAGAAACTATATTTGGGTATTTGACAGAAAGACAGCGAATCTAAAAGAAATTATTTTTCAGAAATAATCCCTGTTACAAAATGCTTTTTGAGAGTTTATTTGATCAATTATTGAAACAAAATTGATTCTACAAGTGAAAGATTTAGTCAAAGAAATGGAAAATTACCTTTCAGCTCCAAATCAATATTATTAATCCATATTTCGATGTTAAAGTGAGCACTTTTATTTATGGAACCAAACACTATAATCTCAGTAATACTATTTTAGTAGGATGAATACAATATTTCAAAAATCATTCATATTAATTAGCTTTGATCATATGAACGTGTATTTCATTTTGAGTTGCATTAATATTGACATATACTATTAAATGAAGAGCTTACTTACTTCTGTTATACCAAAGAAAAACACATTACGAAAACCGACTATAAGTTAGAAGAACGTTTTTTGGGAACATTCATTGCGGTTACATCTGGCATATATCTTACAAGATGGAAAAAAAACACATGTATGAAAAGTTGGCCTTCAGGAGAGAAAACGTCCTACTCGTAGCTTTGAATGGATATCTTGCATTTGTATTTTAAATTTAAAGTAGGTAGTATTGAAATTGCTATTGTAACACAGAACTATTCAATTTATCAGTACGTCAAATAATGTTTGACTATATTTCTGATGTTGGTTTTCTTAGCATCTTTCCTCATAGTCTGATTTTTGCGCCAAACTGCCATGTGTGGAAACGTGATCGCTGTAGTAGTTGCTAGTAATGCCCCGAAGTGTTCAATGGGGTTGAACATGTAATGGTAAACATCAATAACAGTGGAATATATCTGAAATCTTTCGCTCATGAGAATTTTCAAATGTAAATGTTAGTGCTAATAGAACTACTGGAAATTTTTCATTTGTACAATTAGCTACATATATAAATATAATTAATGAACGCGAATGCAGATTGCGGGACTGGCAATTCCCAAAACCATAAACAAATTCAACTAATTACACCGTTCAAACGGAAGGATGCCCGTATAATAAACCTGGAATTGGAAAGTATATTAATTTGTGAAACGTGATGCGTTTATATAATAAATATGTCCCTCATTAATCTGCATAAACGGATTATCTGTGTTAATCTTTACAGAACGATACAAATATCAGGTTGTGTTTGTTTGGATTTTGTACAAGGAATGCTTCTTTTTCTCCAAAAAAAATTTGTTTCTGAGTTTTTCATTATTTTAGAATGATTTTACATCCAACTAATAAGATTAAGTTATAGTAGGTAATGCTAACTAAACTGTTTTGAATTGGAATTGAGTTCGGAAGTAGAATTAATAATAATAATTGTTCAGAGAAGCGGTAAGTCGGCGTTTCCTTATATCACGAAGATAGCTACTTTATTGAAAAGCCGATTACAGCTAGCTCCTAGTTAGTCCAGTCGTCCTGCAATTTGGATTGGAAATTTCTACACATCTCTATTTTATGATTGACATTTATGTTTTTTGGATCGCTCATCACGAATATGAGGGTTAAAAAATCGTAGATCCATGGCGTTCCGACATATTAGCCATTTTTCCAGGGTTTTCGTGGTTTTAAAGATAAACAACAGATTTTATCGACTAAACAGTGATGAGCAAAGTTGTAGAGAAATAAAAAATGCGTTGAATGGTGACAAGTAGAGAAGTCTCTAAGTTATTCGCGGCCTGTTATAAAGCTCATTTTGTGTTTTTTTTTGGCAAAATAAAAATTGAATTTCGTAATGCAAATTTCCCTCCACGAACTTCATTTTCTGCTCAATGGTGGTATTTCATGTGTACTTTCGAACCAATCTTGGTTATTTGTCTATCTTTTTTCGGCGCCAAATTCGCCATCTTAGGAAAAATGACCCAAGCCAAAACGCGGATTGAAGAATTTGATGTCCTCTATAACATATCCGAAATCCAAGCATATTGAATGAAAAATGGAGAAAAAGGACCGTTTTAAAAAATCACGGTCCTAGAAAAAAGGAATACTTTTTAGGTTAGAATACTAGTATGAAATTAAAATTACACATGCGAATAGGGGACTGTTCTGCAAGTATTTCAAGTCTATGTAGGTCTTTTATGGAGAAGTGACCCCAATTTTGACCTTAAAATCAAAAAAAATTCTTTTAAAAGAGGCTTCTGGCTATCTAACCCTGAAACGTCGACCTCCCACATATCTTCAAAGAAATAATAGCACGAGTTAAAAAAAACCAGAGCAAAAAAAGTACAAACGCGTAAGGTAGATTTCAAAAACAAATTCTAATTTTTGAATTTTAAGATACATTTTTATCAACTGTAAATAATGAAAACAGTTCATAGATTTACTAGTAACTTTTTCAACAGAAAATGGTAATCAGATTTTTAGAGCTTTGTGTGACGCAGATGCATTAATTGTAAACACGGCTATAGATTTAAGTGAAAAAAATCCAAACAAAAATATTCTTATAGTTGCCGAGGATAATGATGTTCTAGTTCTATTAACTCGATTAACAGATTCAAAAAATATAACAAAACCCATTTATTTTCAAAAACCAGAGAAGACCGTTAAAGGTAAAACAAAACCAGCGGGATATTATGATCAAAGTTCCTTCATTTATAGTCATATCAAACCTTTTATTTTTTTTATGCTTTCAGTGGATGCGACACAACATACTCTTGTCAATTTTTCACCAAACGATCCAAATCAATCTTATAAGACTGAGCCAGATGTTGAGAAATTATTGAGAACTGGTAGAAATATTAAAAAAAAAAAATATTGAAAACCTCGACCACTTACGCTTTATTTCTTATACCAATAGATTCCAAAAGTCGGCATGTGAACTTGAATGCTTGCAACCAACTGATGATGCAACCAAATTACACATTTTACGTGTTTATCAGCAGGTACAGCTTTGAATAGGCAATGATATCATTGACCCACCTAAAAATTTGCTGAAAATAATTTCATGTGGTTGCAAAGTCAGTTGCAGTGGCAAATGTTCTTGTGAGAAAGTAGGTATACCATGCACAATTCTATGTAAACACTGCGAGGGTAAAGAATGTGCAAATAGCGCTGAATCGGAAGTTACATTATTAGATGATAATGAATTTGCAATAAATGACGAATGATGATGATGATGATGATCGTAATGATGATGATAACAGTAACGTAATTCCTTCATCAGAAGGAAATGATGATCAAGAACCTGAAAGTGATTTTGAAAATGATAACGTAATATCAATAATGATCATATCACATCAGCAACTTGCTACTAAAGTGATGGAGAAACTGAGGATATGACATCATCAGACTCTACTACGACTGATAATGAAGAAAGAATTGCACCTAAAAAGCGTAGAGTATGAGTATTATATAGTATGATGTTATAGGTTGTTAGTTTATTAATGATAAGAATTAATTGTTATTTATCTCAAATAATAAAATCTGCCATGTACAAATGTATTATTGATAGCTTAATTTTTTTTTTCAAATAAGGAAGAAGCAATATATAGTATATACAACAATGTCACTCATAATTAAATATATATACATTTGTTTCAAAATTTTCCTATAAAAAAAAATACAGAAATTATTATTATTATAATTATTTTTCAATTCGTCAATAATAAAATTAATGTATTGTTATAAAAACTCTTATGAGTTTATTTTTTAATTGTTATAAAAAAAGGTCTTATTAGTTATTTTTGCCCCACGTTGTGGTGACAATTGATATAAAAACTCTTTATTGAGTTTTATTCTTTAATTATGATTTGAATTAATTTGAATATTTCAATGTTTTGAATTCTACCGGCTAGCTTTTATTTGTATTTTAAATCTTATGTTTGTTTTGATTTGAATAATCTAATGATTTGAATAATGAACTTTTACCTTTTTATTTTATATCTATGGAATTAAACACAATGTTCTTTGAATGTTAAAAACTTTTATATTTAAATTTCTATGACTCTATTTTTATCTCGAGTATTAATTTTAACAATTTTATGTTCAAATAGATCTATGATCTAACCTCAAAATTATTTACTATTTTTATCTTTGTTTACAAAGTTATAATCTACAATCTATCTTTCTGATTTACAGACAGATAATGATACAATGGAGAAATAACAAATAAACTTACGTTTAGTTTATATCCAAGAAAATGTTTTTAAAAATGTAGGCAATATTCACTTGGCTTGATTTTCTTATTAATTTGATAATTCACTTTACCCGTAGGTACACAATTTCTCTGCTATAAACAAATCACAGGTAAACAATGTGGTTACTTCTTTAGAAATCAGGAACTGTTGATAATTGTTAACTTGTCTTATTCTTTTTCAAAAGATATAAAACCTTAAATGATGTCTTGGAAGGTTGTCGAAGACTAACTATTATACGATGCTACTTGTGAAATATGGTTATAATAACTTTTAAAAACTTTGTTCGAAGACTGGGAACACCACTTGATTTGTATAAATTACTTATTTGCTTTGGTTACTTTCAACCTTACGAAGCTATTGGAACACTTGGGTTCACCGATGTTTATCGAAAAACTAAGGTTATGGAAATCTTTTGAGTAGCTTGAGTATCTTGACTCTTCAGATGTTGATGGCTAACTAACTTGGCTTGTCTTCAGATGCCTTTCATAGGCCTTCAAAAAGGACGCCAAGTATTTTCAAAAATAACCAATGAGGTGCTTAGTTTACCTATCAAGAATGCTTTGTTGGTTGTTAAAAACTGACAGAACTATTACATTGTTACTCGTCTGACGTTTATAAAATTGCATCGACCAATCAGAATTTAGTATTCTTTGAATTTTTAATTATTGGAGATTTTCAACTTATTTTAAATGGTGATGATTCCTTCTTTTTAAATTCATATTGCCTACATTTTTCCACAGACTTTGGTATAAGATAACCTATGATTAGGTTATTATTAGTATGATTATTTCTATAATTATTATAAATTTGACAGTTGTCATTATTAAAAACTAATACGTAATATAATATATCAATAACATTTCTTTAACATTGTATAATTCAAATTTACTAATCCCAACTTATATCTACAACATTTTTCAATAGTTTGTGCTATCTCATGATAGATTTTGTAATCATTTTAATTATGATTTCTGCCTTCGTAACACTACGTTTATTCACTTTCACTGAAGTTCTTGTTTTACACTTTTATTCTAATTACATTGTTGTTTATTATGTTTTACATTGTTCATTATATTATACTAACTGTTATTTAACTTTTAACATTGTATTTTAATTCCATATAATATCTTTTTATTAATCTTTTCTGATTTTCAATGTTCGGTAAGTTCTAATTTTATCATTTTATTGTTTAGGAAATGAAATCATAACAAATTCCCCTGAACCAATTTTAACATATTAATCAACATTAATATTTAAAATTTACTTATCTTTTGATTTTATTTCCTTTAACTAGATTTATTAATAATTATACTTGTATATTTGATCAATATTAAATATTCCCCTTATCTTTCCAGTTTCAGGATTCATTAATTCATAACTGTTTTTAGCATTTTCATTTGTTACCACATATGGACCTTCAAAAGCAGAACATAATTTTCCACATATATTCTTTTTATTATTAGTTACTCTCATTGCTCTTACTATCACTAATTCACCTATTTCAAATTTAATTAACTTCCCTCTTTTTTTCATTTCCCTACTCATATACTTTCTTGCATTTCTTTCTATCCTATTACTGATATCTTTCAAAATTTCATTTCGTTCTACTGAATTTTCATCTAACCATTTTCTATCAGGTTCTTCACCTTTCATAATTAATACAGGTGTTTTCTCTGTTGTAGTATTTGGACAATGATTTAAACATTTTTCTACCCTGGATATTGATTCATCCCATTAACGATGTTTACCCTCACAAGATATCCTTAAATATTTTATTACTTCCTGTATATATCGCTCTGATGGATTGGTTTGATGATGTCCGATGCTAGTTAATTGATGAAAAATTAAATTCCTGTTGCAAAAATACTTGAAACGGATGTTTTTGAAATATGTTGCATTATCTGTAATTAACTTTCTTGGTCTACCAATTTCTTTAAAATAGTTTTCTAAATTATGCATTACTTCTTTACTTTTCGTCGTTTTGCAAGGATATAATTTTACATATTTAGAAAATAAATCTACTACAACTGAAATATGTCTATTTTCTTTTTCTGTTACTATCAACTCACTTGAAAAAATCTATTGCTACTACTTCTAAACATTCTTTTACTATAATACTCTTTGCTAAATTATGATTAATTATATTTCTAGGCTTTGCTCTTTCGCATATATTACGTTTATTTTTTAATCGTTATAAAAAAAGGTCTTATTAGTTATTTTTGCCCCACGTGGTGGTGACAATTGATATGAAAACTCTCTATTGAGTTTTATTCTTTAATTATGATTTGAATTAATTTGAATATTGATTTGAATATTTCAATGTTTTGAATTCTACCGGCTAGCTTTTATTTGTATTTTAAATCTTATGTTTGTTTTGATTTGAATAATCTAATGATTTGAATAATGAACTTTTACCTTTTTATTTTATATCTATGGAATTAAACACAATGTTCTTTGAATGTTAAAAACTTTTATATTTAAATTTCTATGACTCTATTTTTATCTCGAGTATTAATTTTAACAATTTTATGTTCAAATAGATCTATGATCTAACCTCAAAATTATTTACTATTTTTATCTTTGACAGATAATAATACAATGGAGAAATAACAAATAAACCTACGTTTAGTTTATATCCAAGAATATGTTTTTAAAAATGTAGGCAATGTTCACTTGGCTTGATTTTCTTATTAATTTGATAATTCACTTTACCCGTAGGTACACAATTTCTCTGCTATAAACAAATCACAGGTAAACAATGTGGTTACTTCTTTAGAAATCAGGAACTGTTGATAATTGTTAACTTGTCTTATTCTTTTTCAAAAGATATAAAACCTTAAATGATGTCTTGGAACGTTGTCGAAGACTAACTATTATACGATGCTACGTTTGAATTATGGTTATAATAACTTTTAAAAACTTTGTTCGAAGACTGGGAACACTACTTGATTTGTATAAATTACTTATTTGCTTCGGTTACTTTCAACCTTACGAAGCTATTGGAACACTTGGGTTCACCGATGTTTATCGAAAAACTAAGGTTATGGAAATCTTTTGAGTAGCTTGAGTATCTTGACTCTTCAGATGTTGATGGCTAACTAACTTGGCTTGTCTTCAGATGCCTTTTATAGGCCTTCAAAAAGGACGCCAAGTATTTTCAAAAATAACCAATGTTATTTACCTATCAAGAATGCTTTGTTGATTGTTGAAAACTGACAGAACTATTACATTGTTACTCGTCTGACGTTTATAAAATTGCATCGACCAATCAGAATTTAGTATTCTTTAAATTCTTAATTATTGGAGATTTTCAACTTATTTCAAATGATGATGATTCCTACTTTTTAAATTCATATTGCCTACATTTTTCCACACATTTTGGTATAAGATAACTTATGATTAGGTTATTATTAATATGATTATTCCTATAATTATTACAAATTTGACAGTTTTCATTATTAAAAACTAATACATAATATAATATATCAATAACATTTCTTTAACATTATATAATTCAAATTTACTAATCCTAACTTATATCTACAACATTTTTCAATAGTTTGTGCTATCTCATGATAGTTTTTGTAATCATTTTAATTATGATTTCTGCCTTGGTAACACTACGTTTATTCACTTTCACTGAAGTTCTTGTTTTACACTTTTATTCTAATTACATTGTTGTTTATTATGTTTTACATTGTTCATTATATTATACTAACTATTATTTAACTTTTAACATTGTATTTTAATTCCGTATAATATCTTTTTATTAATCTTTTCTGATTTTCAATGTTCGGTGAGTTCTAATTTTATCATTTTATTGTTTAGGAAATGAAATCATAACAAATTCCCCTAAATCAATTTTAACATATTAATCAACATTAATATTTAAAATTTATTTATCTTTTGATTTTATTTTCTTTCACTAGATTTATTTATAATTATACTTGTATATTTGATCAATATTAAATATTCCCCTTATCTTTCCAGTTTCAGGATTCATTAATTCATAACTATTTTTAGCATTTTCATTTGTTACCACATATGGACCTTCAAAAGCAAAACATAATTTTCCACATATATTCTTTTTATTATTAGTTACTCTCATTGCTCTTACTATCACTAATTCACCTATTTCAAATTTAATTAACTTCCCTCTTTTTTTCATTTCCCTACTCATATACTTTCTTGCATTTCTTTCTATCCTATTAATGATATCTTTCAAAATTTCATTTCGTTCTACTGAATTTTCATCTAACCATTTTCTATCAGGTTCTTCACCTTTCATAATTAATACAGGTGTTTTCTCTGTTGTAGTATTTGGACAATGATTTAAACATTTTTCTACCCTGGATATTGATTCATCCCATTGACGATGTTTACCCTCACAAGATATCCTTAGATATTTTATTACTTCCTGTATATATCGCTCTGATGGATTGGATTGAGGATATCTGATACTTGTTAGTTGATGAAAAATTAAATTCCTTTTGCAAAAATACTTGAAACGGATGTTTTTGAAATATGTTGCGTTATCTGTAATTAACTTTCTTGTTCTACCAATTTCTTTAAAATAGTTTTCTAAATTATGCATTACTTCTTTACTTTTTGTCGTTTTGCAAGGATATAATTTTATATATTTAGAAAATAAATCTACTACAACTAAAATATGTCTATTTCCTTTTTCTGTTACTATTAACTCACTTAAATAATCTATTGCTACTACTTCTAAACATTCTTTTACTATAATACTCTTTGCTAAATTATGATTAATTATATTTTTAGGCTTTGCTCTTTGGCATATATCAGATTTCTCAATATTTATTTCCAAACCTGCTATATCTAATTCATTCAAAACTAATTTTATGTGATCTTTATGATCTTCTACTGTTCTAGAAAATATTAATATGTCATCTAAATAATGAACTACAAAATTTTCAAATCTATTTAATATCTGATTCATAATTCTAACTAACGCACTGCATGCACTTTGAATACCAAAAGGCGTATCTTTTAAACGATACACTTCTCCATCTAACATAAAACCAGTGTAATCTCTCCAACTTTCGTGTAATGGAATCAGCCAGAAACCATGCCTTAAATCAATTTTACTAAAAACTTGTGCCTTTACTATTCTACCAAAAATTGCCTCTATATTTTTAGGAGCTTCATATTGTGGTACTGAAAAACAATTTAATGTTCGAGCATCTAAACACAACCTAATATCACCATTTGACTTTTTTGCGATCACAATAGGGTTTATATATTTTGTTTTACTTCTTTCTATTATGTCTTGTTCTAGCATTTCACCGATTTTCTTTCTTACATTTTCTATGTACTTGTATGAGATTGGATAGTTCTTGGATTTAAAATTTTCAATTTCTTTGACTTGGAATTTATGAATATATTTACTAGCTATACGAGTTTCATCTATTATTAGACCTTTATGTTGTGAAATTATTTTTGATATGATTCCCCTATACTTCTCGGATACTTTCATCTGCGAGATTATTTCATTTAAATTTCTGCTTAAGTCTTTTCTTTCGACCGCATTTATTATATTGCAACCTTCATTTGGTCTGTCAATATTTTCATTTTCCCTCTTCCCTCTCTTAATAATTTCATCTAACAACTTTATTTCCTTTTCCTCGTAATCTATTATAATTCCATGCTTTTCTAATTCATCAGTTCCCATAACAATATCCAATTTCATATTCGGTATTACAAATAATTGCATCTCTAGACTTGACTTCCCTATTATAATATGCTCAGTAATCATTTTTGACACTTCAGTAATTTTCTTTCCACTAAAATTTACTAACTCTACTTCTGGTATTTTTAATTGATTTGTTAATTTTACTTCAGACAATAGTTCTTCCCTTATTTTCGATATTTCTGATCCCGTATCACACAAAATTTCTACTACTTTCCCTTTTAAAAACCCTTTTAATTGGTATCTTTAAATAAATTCCTTTTTTCAATTTACATTTCTTTATATCTTTTTTTAATAATTCTATTTCCCCTTTTCTAATACTATCAAATGAAATATTTCCTCTTACTTTATATTTGAACATTCTATATGCACTTTGAATTCCTATAGGTTTATCTTTAAATCTATACACCTTTTCTTTTATCATAATCTCAGTGTAATCTTTACAACTTTTATGTAATGTTATGAAACAAAAATTATTTCTTAATTCTTTTACAAAAATGCATGGGTGTAATAAATTTATATTTCCATTGAATTTTATCTTACTTTCATAACCTACATTTCTGTATTCTATATTCATTCTCTCTTCTGATCGATTCTCAATTCCTTTTATCCTTTCATCCTGTTCATTAATTATTTTATCCTGTTCATTTATCATTTTATCCTGATTTTCTTTCATACTTTGTACATTCACATTCACATTCTCTTCACTATTCTTCCCCATATCATTCATTCGATTTTCAATAATATCAATTTCTTTCTCTACATTATTAAACTTCTTATTTACAAAACTATTATATTCATTTAATTTATTATCGATCTCATTAACTATTTTCATATAGAAACTTTCAATTAATTTTATTATTTGTGCTTCCATTTTATTTCCTTATTATTTAATCTAGTTTTCTAATTTACTTTGATTACGCGGTTCTATTTTATTTTCCTTTTTATAATTACATTTTATTTCCCTTTTTCAAATGGCCCCACGTTGGGCGCCAATTGTTATAAAAACTCTTATGAGTTTATTTTTTAATTGTTATAAAAAAAGGTCTTATTAGTTATTTTTGCCCCACGTTGTGGTGACAATTGATATAAAAACTCTTTATTGAGTTTTATTCTTCAATTACGATTTGAATTAATTTGAATATTGATTTGAATATTGCAATGTTTTGAATTCTACCGGCTAGCTTTTATTTGTATTTTAAATCTTATGTTTGTTTTGATTTGAATAATCTAAAGATTTGAATAATGAACTTTTACCTTCTTTTTTTATATCTATGGAATGAAACACAATGTTCTTTGAATGTTAAAAACTTTTATATTTAAATTTCTATGACTCTATTTTTATCTCGAGTATTAATTTTAACAATTTTATGTTCAAATAGATCTATGATCTAACCTCAAAATTATTTACTATTTTTATCTTTGTTTACAAAGTTATAATCTACAATCTTTCTTTCTGATTTACAGACAGATAATGATACAATGGAGAAATAACAAATAAACTTACGTTTAGTTTATATCCAAGAAAATGTTTTTAAAAATGTAGGCAATATTCACTTGGCTTGATTTTCTTATTAATTTGATAATTCACTTTACCCGTAGGTACACAATTTCTCTGCTATAAACAAATCACAGGTAAACAATGTGGTTACTTCTTCAGAAATCAGGAACTGTTGATAATTGTTAACTTGTCTTATTCTTTTTCAAAAGATATAAAACCTTAAATGATGTCTTGGAACGTTTTCGAAGACTAACTATTATACGATGCTACTTGTGAATTATGGTTATAATAACTTTTAAAAACTTTGTTCGAAGACTGGGAACACTACTTGATTTGTATAAATTACTTATTTGCTTCGGTTACTTTCAACCTTACGAAGCTATTGGAACACTTGGGTTCACCGATGTTTATCGAAAAACTAAGGTTATGGAAATCTTTTGAGTAGCTTGAGTATATTGACTCTTCAGATGTTGATGGCTAACTAACTTGGCTTGTCTTCAGATGCCTTTTATATGAGGTGCTTAGTTTACCTATCAAGAATGCTTTGTTGATTGTTGAAAACTGACAGAACTATTACATTGTTACTCGTCTGACGTTTATAAAATTGCATCGACCAATCAGAATTTAGTATTCTTTAAATTTTTAATTATTGGAGATTTTCAACTTATTTTAAATGATGATGATTCCTTCTTTTTGAATTCATATTGCCTACATTCTTCCACACCCTTTGATATAAGATAACCTATGATTAGGTTATTATTAATATGATTATTCCTATAATTATTATAAATTTGACAGTTGTCATTATTTAAAACTAATACATAATATAATAAATCAATAACATTTCTTTAACATTATATAATTCAAATTCACTAATCCTAACTCAGATCTACAACAGTTTTCAAAAGTTTGTGCTATCTCATGATAGTTTTTGTAATCATTTTAATTATGATTTCTGCCTTCGTAACTCTACGTTTATTCACTTTCACTGAAGTTCTTGTTTTACACTTTTATTCTAATTACATTGTTGTTCATTATGTTTTACATTGTTCATTATATTATACTAACTATTATTTAACTTTTAACATTGTATTTTAATTCCATATAATATCTTTTTATTAATCTTTTCTGATTTTCAATGTTCGGTAAGTTCTAATTTTATCATTTTATTGTTTAGGAAATGAAATCATAACAGTATATTATTAGTTTATTGATTATTTTTCATTTTTTCAATTAAATATTACCTTAAAAAAACCATTATCGTTAAAAAAAAAGAAGATACTATTATTTTAATTATTATGAAAATTATCAATAATAAATCTCAAATTCATTATTAAATTGATAGTTTTTCTTTTTTCTATCGAAAAATACATTCAAAAATTTGAATTTCTTTTTGAAAACTACCTTATGCACGCTCGGATTTCGAGCGCGCTTGTATTTTGTTTGCTCCGGTTTTTTTTAACCCGAGCTATAATTTTTTTGAAGATATGTGGGAGGTCGACGATTCAGGGTTAGATAGCCAGAAGTCTCTTCTATGAAAACTTGTATTACGAAATCCAATTTTTATGTTACCGCAAAAAAAAACACAAAAATCAGGCCCCGAACAACTTAGAGACTTCCAACACGACATGCACTTATTATTTCTCTACAACGTTGCTCACTGTATAGTCGATAAAATGTGTTGTTCTCCTTTAAATCGCCAAAAACGACGAAAACTCGAAAAAACGGCCATTTTTGGATGAAAAATGGCCAATATCTCGGAACGCCATGGGTGCACAAAAAACATAAATATCAATCATAAAATAGAGATGTGGAAAAGAAATCATTTTAAGTGTGGCTCAATTGCTGGACGACTGGACTATCATGTACTTGTTTTCATTTGGAAATGAAATTATAAAAGCTGTGATCAATCTATCACTGACTTCCCTCACTTCTGTTGAGTAAAATTAGCCAACTTATGTGGGTAAAATGTATGATTGTAGGAAGAGAAAACATATTGAAAATGATTTTGGAAACTGCTAGTGAAGAACACTGTTCTCATTATGGTTCAATAAAATACTATAATTCCATTTGATAAAAGAGATGAATTTCAAAAATATCATTTTAAAAGAAGCTATCTTGCTCATTAACAATATTGTTCCTATATTCACCACTTTAGAGCTGAAGAAAAATTAGCAATAGGAAGGACGCAATCATCTTTACCGTGATGTATGCAGTTATGCACACACATAGGCTCAAGCACACATAATCTCAAAAAGAGTGTAGATCGATTCAGAAATGCTTAAAACATAATATATCCGCGAAAAACCGTAAACAATTTTTGCCCCGATTCCAATATTATGTACTTCTTGTACTCACTACATATAGTGGAGGAACAAATATATCCTTAAATCAGAAAACAAAATTATACTTGCTCAAGCAATGTCAAACCAAATACAGGTTTTCAACTTCCAGTCCTCATCTGTTCTTGTAGAATAAAATATTAAATCTAGCAAACAACCTTATTATTCATTAACGCGTTTTAATTTAATTCCATCGTTTACACTCTGCTTCGAGTATGGAAGCTGATATAATTGCAGAATACATGTTTCAAATAGTGTTTGAATTGAAAGATATCGAATATAAAGATTGTGTGATATTCGGCATTTTTTGTAAAAAATCTGTTCCTCATTTCATTTATTCCGTTATAATATTACATATTTGGTGAACTATTCTCAATTATTCAATCTAGGCATCGGACTCAATAATTATGTAGTTAGGCATGATCAATTGTTCTCTAATACCCAAAATATGTTTTTCACAAACATACCTGTACATGAGAATATCAAATATTATGTTTGGGGACTTTTCATGTCAAAAAAAAAACAATTATACGCTGAGAAATTTCCGTCTTATTAGTAGCTTTATATTAACTTCATTAATATTACCTATAATGGTTGAAAAGTCAATTTTATCACAGATATAAATGTTTGTAAGAATTGAATGAAATCTTGTATTTATTTATTTATTTATTTACGGCACATCTGATCATTTACATGCACATATCTGGAAAGGAGAACAAGTACATAATATAGATTATAATAAAACGGACACTTGAACAAGTTCACCAACATATGAATATAAAATCATTTGCCGAAGAGCATTTTTATTTAATTCTTGAAATTTAAATACGATATGCCAAAAAATCACATCTTCACTATGAACGTTAAATAATTAAAGAAATCGCTGTATTTAGGGCTGAATCCATCAAACCATAATTTATACGGTGGAACAATCTATGAAGAAGTGGTTAATCTCGAAGACTTCGATCAAGCATATTCATGTTTAATAGCTGTATTTGTTAGTCTATTGAAGATTTTGAAGAAAAACCAGATAGTAAGATATTTACGCTTGACGTTTAATAAGAAAAATTTCCACATAATGATTATTGTAGTAATCAATATTTGATTCAAAACACAAGTACCTTACAAATCCCTTCTGGGATCTTTCTAATCAGTTTATATGTACATTGTAATTTGGGGAAGAACAGTATTCAATGCCTGAGTGAACAAGTGTTATATAATATTATTAACGCACATATGTTGGTGAATGTTTGTGTGGATCTAGATATAAATGCAATAATTTTGTTTGCTTTAGCAAGTATATGTTTATAATGGTGTATGAAATTTAATATAGTCTATTATTACACCTAGATCTGTTGAGTGACTAACATACTCAAGAGCATCATCAATAATATAGGTATCTAAAATTTGGATGGTCAACATATTGCTCAAATCTACACCTGAGCACTTTGTATTTGGAGATATTTAGTTCCAATCCATTGATATTGCACCAATTTGTTAGAGCGGACTAACAGCTGATTGTCCGATATGAACGTGTATTTTTACCGTTAGAACCTAACAAGTTGAATGTCAAATTTTTAAAATGTATCCATTTTCATCTCATTGTAATCCGTCTTTACTTATTGACATAATTGTAAAGTAGAATCTACAGTTCAATGAATATAATGAGAGGAGGAAGATCTAAATGGTTTTTGTAAAAATGACCAATTCAATATTAACCTAAACTTCTGTAGGTATTAACCAAAAAACATAATTATCATCTAATTTGTAAAATTGTAGTACCCTGAAGAAGCAATAAATTATTGCGAAATAATGGTATAGAAAAAAAAATAGTTTTCTTTTGATTGCCCAACTACAGACCGAAATTCCCGTTAACGAACCTTTCTAAATTTCAACTAGTGACTATATATACAGGATGTTCCACCTCAGACGAGCCACCCCGTATATTTCTTATCCCATAGTGAGTGGAAAAATCACCCGAAACACATCGAATGATTTTTTTTGGGGGACATCTTTTGACGTATATTCGAGGCTTGAACGAGCAACCCCTTATAGGGGGCGCTTCAACCCCTCAAAATTGAATAGGGGAGAGGGGTTGAGTGATACGTCATTTGAAAGGTCTTGGAAGCGTCTTTGAAATGGTGTATGAAAAACGTAAATTTGATGAACCGTTTTCGCCAAGAATTAATTTTGTTGCTCGAATGCGCCACCTTGAATATTTTGGTTATTTGTACAATGTACAAGCTCATTTTTATTAAGCCTCTTTTACAAAGTTAAACAATCTTCAAAAAATCACATTCGTAAAAGAATTGAATTGTGTTATCATGCTTACAATGAAAAAAATTAAATCTGCGTGTTTAAATAAAATGTTCAAATTGTCCTCCATTGACTTCCATACAATAATACATTCTCTCAAACTAATAAATAAAGAAACAGCGAAACATATCCTTATGTTGCCTTCATTTTCTGTTCTTAGAAGGTTTTTATCTAACGTTTCTTCGATCATTTCATGATTTTAATGAATCTGTTGAGTTACTACTTTGCTGATTTGTTTAAAATTTCAAAAAATATGGTGTACACATCGCAAGAACGTGTTGAACTGGTTAGCCTTTATTACCAAAATCAAAATTATGCCCGAGCGGCTGCAAGGATATTTAACGAAAACCATCCTGAACGTAGCGTTCGCCATAAGTACGTGATGGAATTGATTTCAAAATTTGTGGAGACGGGTTCAGTGATGGATAAAAAAGGGCACCCATTGGAATTGTGAATGATCAAGGAGCAGCTGTGGCGGTATTGGGACATGTCCAACTTATGCCAAACACGCAATCTGTACGACAACTTTCTGCAGCTTCCGGTATTAGCCAATCTAACGTTTCCAGAATTTTACATAAACACAAGTTCCATCCGTACAAAATTAAATCAATTCAGGAATCAAATGATGATGATTGGGATCGAAGGCAAGAGTTTTGCGAAATTATGGTCGAGCGTATCAACAATAACCCAAATTTCTTGTACAACGTTTGTTTTTCTGACGAATGCACTTTTTTAATTGATGGAGAGGTTAACCAGCACAACTGTAAAATTTGGAGAGATACAAATCCTCATGTATTTCGAGAAGCTCACACTCAACATCGGGAAAAGCTAAACGTTTGGGTATGAATTTTGGGAGACCACCTAATTGGACCTCTGTTCATTCCTGGTAATTTAAATGGCGAAATTTATATTGAAATGTTGGAAAATGCGATTGATCCGTTGATAGCTGAACAATTAGAAAACGATCCTCTACTACTTGAACAACAATTGCATTTCCAACAAGACGTAGCTCCTCCTCACTACGCCGCACCAGTTCGCCAATACCTCAATTTGCAATACTCTGGTCATTGGATTGGAAGAAGATCTCCTATGGAGTGGCCTGCCCGATCTCCTGACCTGAACCCTCTGGATCTCTTCTTGTGGGGACATTTTAAGTCCAAGATTTTTGTGACTCAGCCTAAAAATTTGAACGAACTACGCCAACGAATTGTAAATGAGTGTCGTCAAATAACTCCAATTATGCAGAACCATGTTAGAGACGGTTTTCAGTCAAGATTGTATTATTGTATGGAAGTCAATGGAGGACAATTTGAACATTTGATTTAAACATGTAGATTTAATTTTTATCATTGTAAGCATGACAACACAATTCAATTCTTTTATGAATGTGATTTTTTGAAGATTGTTCAACTTTGTAAAAAAGGCTTAACAAAAATGAGCTTGTACATCGTACAAATAACCAAAATATTCAAGGTAGCGCATTCGAGCAACGAAATTAATTTTTGGCCAAAACGGTTCATCAAATTTACGTTTTTCATACATCGTTTTAAAGAGGCTTCCAAGACCTTTCAAATGACGTATCACTCAACCCCTCTCCCCTATTCAATTTTGAGAGGTTGGAGTGCCCCCATTAGGGGGTTGCTCGTTCAAGCCTCAAATATACGTCAGAAGATGTCCCCCAAACAAAATCATTCGACGTGTTTCGGGAGATTTTTCCACTCACTATGGGATAAGAAATATACGGGATGGCTCGTCTGAGATGGAACACCCTGTATATATAAACAAGTTTAGAGTTTTTTTGCCTAATTGGCCACAATTTCGTGTAAGTAACTTAGGAGATCTCTGAATGAGGAAGATAACTTAGATAATGTAACATAGGATTATAAAGATGAATAAACGTAAAAGATTGAACCATAGGCGGGATTCGAACCCACATAACTGGATTTCTAGTTCAGGGTGTTTCCCAATTACACCACTAATATAATTATTCAGAACAATGAAATTAGTTTTATCAGTGTTAATAATATTATTGATTATTATAAATAATTAATAAGCTTGGATATGTTTGGGTAAGTCATTCACTAAAATATTGAATGAAATGGGTCTAAGGATGGATCCTTGTGGAACACCGATTGTCACTCTAACTTGATTCGATTTACACTCGCATCCACCTTTCTTCATAGAAACATAGTTTCACCCATTTTTCAAGTATGAAACAAACTTTTCACTAGTAATACCTCGAATACCATGAGCTTTCATTCTACTTATTAACATTTTATGATTTACATGTCAAATGCCTTCGACAGGCCACACACTAATGTTACACTAACTCTTTCATTATTAGTGTTGTTATAGATATTGCTTAATAATTCATATGCAGCAATATCTGTAGATTTACCAGCACGAAAACCATGCTGATTATCAACAACAATTTCATTTTTTTTCTAGATAGTCAACAACGCGATTTTTCATAGCATTCTCTAGAATTTTCCTCATTATTGAATTTGAACTTATGAGTCGATAATTATTCATACATTTTCGATTCCCGTTTTTAAACACAGGTACCGCTTTTGAGACTTTCAATTGAGAAGGTACGTGTCCATCTTGGAAAGACGAATTAACAATTTCCAATATCGGGGATAAATATGTTCAATAGAATTTTTTATCAATACAACAGGGAAATCATCAATACGAGTAGGGTTGGTGTTTTTTAAATGCTCACTTATTGTTTGAGAATCATTTATTTTATGACCCGAATGAACGATACTATTCACTGAGTTACATTCAGATGCTTTTCCCCTTTCCCTGTTGATCATCTGCCAGACTGTTTTGAAAATACGTGCAGATTATTTTGTCATTATGTTTCCTTTTAGCCATTAATACTATTTTGCTAAGTAAATTAGAATATTTCTTATGATAATTTGAGATAATTGAATTATTAAAAATGTTCTTAAGTAAGAAAAAATCACGTTTTATTTTTGATGATATTTTAATTCCTTCAGTTAACCAGGGCTCTTTACTTCTGTGAACGGTTCTTCTTAGAGGAAAACTACCATGGAATGCTTCAGATATTGAACTGTGGAAAAAGTTCAATTTATTTTCAACACCTGTTATAAGTGACATCGAACTCCAGTTATAATTATAGAAATAAGAATTAAATTCAGAAATATTATTATTATTGAAGATACGCAAAATATGAACTAAGTTCATTTTTGGCCCATTTTGAATATTTAGTTCTTGAAATAATGCAAGATGGTTCGATAATTCAGTTTCGTAAGCAAAGTTATCTTTTTCATTGAAATTGATGTTTGTAACAACATTATCTAGAGTTGTGCGCGAATTACCAGAAATTCGAGTGGCACAATCATAGACAATATCTAAATTAAATTACATAAATTACTTAAATGTTTAAAAGTCTGCGCTGCTTTTGAGTTTATTTCTAAATGGATAGTCTTCACATATTATTACATTGTATTTGTGACATTGAATGAATTCGAGAAGGAATTCTAATTGAACAAAGAAAGTTTCATCATCAGCCAAGGGGGTTTTATATATGGAAATTAATATAAATTTATAATCATTCGTTTCAAAACATTCAATTTCACAACATTCAAATACCTTTTCTATACAAAACTGTGAAATATTCATATAATCGAATTTCGATTCTTCTCTGACATAAATTGACACACCACCATGCTCAAAATTCTTCCTGCAGAATGTAGCAGCTAATGTATAATTATCAATTATGAAGTTCTCGCTAGATGTTAGCTAGTGTTCAGAAAAACATAAGTATTTTAGATCGTGATATTCATCCAGTAACAATTCCAAATCATATATCTTGTTCCTAATACACCAAATATTCATATAAAATAAATACGAAACGGAAAAATTTCAAATACAAATTTTCACTGTTATTATTACATAGCTGCACTCCTCAATTCAAAACGATTGAATTCAAATGAATATGCGTGAATAGTTGATCTATAGCGGAGCATAAGATCGAATTGTGATCATCAATGCTCTTCTATCCTTTCAAAAGTTTATATTTACAAAAATATAAAACTCTGACGGGACCAAAGTGGAGTATGTGGTAAACACGATGGGACTAGACAATCAGGAATGTGGGTTCGAATTCCGCCTATGGTTCAATCTTTTACGTTTATCCATCTTTATAATCCTATGTCAAATTATCTAAGTTATCTCCATAATTCAGAAAAGGTAATTCTGTATCTCTTGATGTACTTTCATGAAATTGTGATCAATTAGGCAAAGAAAATTCAAATTTGTTTAAATTACCATTTCGTTATGTACGTATGATTATATCATACATAAATAGTGCACATCGAGTAAAGATCTACTCCTTTTAGAAAATAATTCAACGACCTGTGTAACGTTGGTAATTCGAATGAACTCTCAATGCACGTCTTCCCACGTATTTTCTTATCATTTGCAATATATTTTCGGTTCTCACTAGTGAGTGAATGAACCACAGTTTATTTTAAACGCTGCCGATATAAGGTTCAAGGAATTAGAGATCAAAATTGATTTCATATCACTTCTCTCATACTTGTTTCCAATTCAATTGAGACTAACGACCTCATGATATGCAGCACTGTCTCAACGTATTGAAGATATATGTGATTCGAATACAACATTTTAATCACGATCAATATCTACCAAAAGTATATACATCCGTAGAAATTATCAACAATAGCGGATCAAATGAACATACACAAACATAATCCATCTCTCTCTTAGATGAAAAAAAATTAAATCAATAGATTTAGAATATCCTCATGCATGAATATCACTTTGTGTTCGTGCTCTTGACGCATGCCCATGGATTATTGATGTTCGTTTAAAGAATTTATAATTCTGTTGATTTCAGAGTGCATAAAATATACATTTTATGGAGTAATAGAAAGCTGTCAGCTCTCTTGTGAATAGCTTCTCTAAAACTCAGTAACAGAATTTTATGCTAGCGTTTCAATAATGTTCTTCATTTATTGATTTAAGCTTGATAAGTGATAAAATCGTACTATAATTCCTTCTAATTTGATATGATTCCTTTTTCTCGGAGTTGTTGTCACTTAAATTCGATATATTTCGTGAGATAGTCACGAACTTATGTAAGGAAATGATATACATAAACATATTGAACGAGTTTTTGATTATAGAGTTCATGGAAACGTTGGTTGCATCTCACAGATGTTCAAGCAATTTGGAATAATTTCACTAGCAGGAATAAAATTGGAAATAGACTATTATTGTACATTGAAAATCTCTGGATCGATATTGTGCGAGATTATATCATGAAAAAATCAATGATAGACAGACACCTTTATTCATTTCCATAAAATCACCAATTCCTGATTTAATGTTTAGACTATATTTGTATGAACTCAATACCTCATACACTACTCCGTTATTTTCTAATTAGCTGAGCTTAAAATTGAATTTATTTGAAAGCAATCTTCAATATGCAAGAGTGATACTTAAGCTTTTCTTAACTAAATTCAATTTTCGTATGGTTTTGAAAGATTTCAATTTCATCCCGTTGCTACTTGGCACCATAACATAATTATGCGAATCAAAATTAAAAATTTAAATTTTTCATCAAATTACATGATTATGCGAAATGGCGTACAATGAAGAACGCACTTCTACAACCTAACTATAACTGGGGATAAAAACTTGAACCAGGCATTTAGTGGTTTTCATGGCAATTGTTGGAATCCAGCTGATTGATTTATTCGTGAATTTACATCGACTTGTTAGCTATTAGTTGATGCTATTAGTTGATGACGAAGTACATTTTGACTATAAAGATCCCGAATTTCAATGCACTGATATCATAAAGAGTGTTCTCGGGAGTGATGATGAAGACGATGATTCTGAGGACGTCGAGCTCCAGTAGCAGTTGCTCCTACGGTTGATGTAAGAACTGACCAGTTTGGTCATGGGTCAGAGTGAAGTACTAACAAGGAACGATGTAAATTATCGAATTGAAAAGGACAATTTCGGGTAATATTCATTATATATAAAAATTCTTGGGAAATAGGTCTAATTAACACTCTGTTTTGAGATTTTTGTCTTTATGAACGTTTCGGTCTCACGACCATCATGAGAAGACTTATTATATCAAAAAGGGTTTATTAAAACTAATTATAGCACAAGCGTCCATATCGCACAATTTTCAATCAAAAGCCCACGCCGTCGGAACGAACAGAACCACGAATAATCGAAATTGTATCGTCAATATTAGTATACATTTTTTGTATCAAGAATCCACTGTTCAGTAATATTCTCATAATATACAAGTGCATGTTGCTACAGTTTTTAGAGATATTCAATCAAACTACCCGTCTAAAAGTATCTCACAAAGGTAAATCAGGCTAACTAAATTCTTGAAAAAGAAATATTGCCACGCGCCAGTTTTTTGGTAGAGCTGAATGTTTTTAAATGAATATTGGTTTGGGGGCGAGAGGCATGGCGTATCACTGAGGATTCTTGTTTGAGATATTTTAAATGTAATTTGAAATAAACAACATTGCTAAAACTAACTCAATAGAATTTATTAAAACAAATTAACAAATAAAAATAAAAGACGACACTATGTAAAATGATTACGTTAAATAAATTGATTAATGAAATACAATGATAAATAGTTTGAAAATTAGCTTAGTTAATTCAAAAGACATGATAATGGATAGTTTTGGAAACAGTTTAATTAAATCATTAATTCTCCATTTAATGATAATGAAAAAAAAACATTACTTATATTATTAACATCGATGCGTACACACGCGAGAAGAAAGTTCGAATATCCGATTTTTCCTATGTCGGTGACTTATATAAACTTTATTGATGAAATTCAGTAATTCAGGATTCGCACGGTAAATGAACTTGTCCGGCAGAATAATGAACCCTAATGCTGACATTACAGTTTTACTTATTATTTGCAATATAAAAGTATCTGAGAATGAAATTAACACCGACTGACAGGAAATGGTTTGAAGAAAGTTTTGTAATAAAATAAATTGAAATAAAATATCTAAAAGATTATAATAGGAATAAAAATGATTTACAATATTGAAGAAAAATAAAGATTGGTAATAATAGAATTTGGTAAAATCGGAAACGTGACAATATTGACGTACTTTTTCTGACAATCTATATTTTTATTCTGACATTTACAATTCTTATTTTCTATGCAAAATGAATACCAAAGCTATCTTATAAAGCATTTTACAATTTATGAATGTTGTTAGAAAACATGAAATTATACAACATACTCCCACTTTATTTTGTGGAAACAAAATAATTTTCTAATTTTAGTTTTCACTTTTCCTAAACAATCACTTCTTTTGCTGTATGTGGTTTCCCTTGACTTTTGACAATAATCCATCAGAACCAGGCACTGGTTCATCAACCTCCAGTTTATATAAACGTTGGACAGGTATCAACATCTTACCACCATCAGTGGTTTTAATCCATGCCACACGATTAATCCCATCTCGACCAGGAATGAATTCCGAAATAATTGCTATAGACCAATCCAGCCTTTTTTTATTATCGGAGCCTACCAACACTACGTCACCAACTTTAGGCTCTTCGTGGGTTTTCTCTTTACTTCTTTGTATCAATATGCTCAAGTATTCACTTCGAAATCGGTTTCTCAATTCTTGCCTCAATTGAAAGAGTTTCTTATATCTCTTGCGAAGTTCTGGTGCCTCCAACTATTCAATTTCAGGAATACCTGTTTCAATATTATCCTGAAGGATCCTGAAGGGTCTTCCGTGACATAAGTTAAGGGTCTTGCATTCAAAATCGCTTCAGTTTCACACAAACAAGTTTCCAATTCAACATAATTTAGTTTTCTATGACCAAGCATTTGTCGTAATAAACCCTTGAGACTCCGAATTAACCTTTCCCAAAATCCACGCCACCATGGTCCAGATGGAGGGTTGAATATCCATTTTATCTGTTTGAGTTGAGTCTGAGCTTCAACTTCAATCCAGTCAATTTTCCTAAACAAATTTTCTGTTCCAACGAAGTTCGTTCCATTATCACTATACATCACACTAGGCCTTCCTCTCCTACTGATGAATCTCGTTAATGATAACAGGAAGTTCAATGTTCCCATAGACTTAACTAATTCTAAGTATACACAACGGTAAACTGCACATGTATATAGAACAATCCATACCTTCATCTGTCCTTTTAGAAATAACGGTTCAGCTAAATCAATACCAACAATTTCGGAAGCTTTGGCATTTTTTACTCTGTTTTCCGGTAATGGAGCAACAGGAACTTCTACAGATTTAGCAGAGAATCTTCTACAAATCACACAAGACTTGACAATTTTTCTTACTACTCTTCGTCCTTGAAGAATCCAATATCGTTCTCGTAGTTTCGCCATTAGAAATTGAATCCCACCATGTCCATATTTCTCATGATAATTTCTTATTAATTGATCCACCATCACGTGCGAGTTTAGCAACAAAATAGGCATTCTAAATTCCTTGGTATCTTGACGATTAATCAGTCTCGTCTTCACTTTAATAAGACCGTCTTCTTTAAAAAATTTAATCCCTTCAATTATTCCTCCCACCTTCGAAAATACCGATTTTTGAACCATTATCCACAGTAACATTTCAGCCTGGTGTATTTCTTCTAAAGTGAACTGTCCATTTTGAAAGGAATTTTTTCTACATTTATTTATAAACCTATGGATCCATCCAATCACACGAATATTTTTCCAAAACTTTGAAAATTTAAACAAATTCAAGTCATTTTGATCTAAATTTATCATCGATATGAAAGAAGATTTTTTTCTTTTCGATATCAACAGCATTTTCATCAATAACTCCACCTCCAGAGGGCCAGCATTTCATTGGTTTCTTCAACCAATTAGGTCTTTTCCACCATTCAGAATTTGAAAGTTCCTTTGGTGTACATCCTCTAGAAGGAAGATCAGCAGGGTTCAATATCCCTGGAACATATCTCCAGGTTTCAACATCGGTGAGATTGCATATTTCCTTAACTCTGTTTCACACAAATGTTCCCCAATTATCATTCCTCTTAATCCACGTTAGTGCAGTCGTTGAATCCGTCCAGCAATGTACTGAAAATTGCTGTATTCCTGAAGCTAATTTTACATTATTTACTAATCTAGATCCAATGGTACATCCTAGTAACTCCAGCCTAGGTATTGTAACCTTTTTAATTAGCTACTCTTGATTTAGCTTGCACCAACTGAACTATTATATTTCCTGCTTTACCCGTTCCTAAATATAACACAGCAGCATAAGCAAATTTGCTTGCATCTGAAAACATATGTAGCTGTGGAGATTCCATATATTGTTTTGCAATATTTCTAGGAATACAAATCTGTTGAATATTTTTCAATTCCTTACACCAATTCAAAAACTTAAATTTAATTTGTTCCGAAAGCTCCACATCCCAGCTTAATTTACTCGCCCAAGCATCTTGCATAATCAGCATAGGTTGTACCATTGTAGGACAAGTGAATCCTATCGAATCAAATATTTTTTGTATATAGGCTAAAACAGTCCTCTTTGTGATTGCTTCTGGTAATTCAATCTCTGTGATGTCACATGATAGAGTATCTTTTTCTTTGTCCCAAACCAATCTCAATACAGAGACGAGAGAATTTAAAACAAATTCATTGGATTCTTCTGTGTGTGTATGTTCCCATTGCCTCAGCTCAAACCTACCCTCCGCCATAATTTTTGTGACTGCCTTTTACACTGCTCATATTCTGATAAATTATCCACTGAAGTAGTACAATTATCAACATACAAAGATTTTAATAATTTTTGATCACAAAGTTCATCATGTTTGTCAAAATTCATTAGATGATACTCTAATACAGCTGCCAATAAGAAAGGACTACTGTTGACTCCAAAAATAACTCTTCGATATCTAAATACTCGCAGCTCCTCCTTAGATTCTTCCCACCACAACAATCGTAAATAGTCTTTATCATCCTCTTGAATTTCAATCATTTGAAAAGCCTTTCTTATATCTGATGTTACACCAATCTTTTTTTCACGGAATCTCAATAAAACTGTGGGAATTAATTCCAAAAGTTGAATTGAAGTTGTTTGACTTCCCATTTGAATTACAGGACGATGAGGTAGATAAAAACATTTAATACTTGTATCATTTGCTACCTTCTCAATTATTCCCTCATCTAGCCAGTCCATAAATACTTCATTATATGCCTCATACATTTTCATATTTTTCAACTTCATGGTAGTATTATGAAGCCTCTTTTCATCTATATTGCGGTTATTAGGTAACTGCTTCATTCCCTCAATCCAAGGTAATCCTACTGAATACCTTTCATCTTCTTTTCTCTTCAATGTTTCATTGAAATGAGTTTTTGCCAATTGTTCTTTTTCATGTTTGTTTTTCATTTCAATTGGATCGTTGATACCAATAGTTTCCAGGTTCCACAGTTCTGCAATTTTATTACTATCCAGACACATCAATGTAATATTATCACCTAAGGAAGGTTCTGATTTTCTTATTTCTCCCATCAATGTCCAACCCAACTTTGTACCAATAGCTGTGAGCCCAATTTTTAATGGATGCGTCTTTTCAGTAATCAAATGACCATAATTATCTGAACCAATAAGGAGTTCAATTTCGGGCATATCGTATCCTAAGTCTGTTATTTAAATCTTCTCTCCCTTTAATTCATTCATCCATGTACCCTTTTTCATTCTAGGAATACCATCACATATCTTTTCATTATCCATAACCTTCAATTTTGTATAAAAATTTCCCATGATACTCTTAATACCAACATGATATCTATTATGCCGTTTAACTTCTCTAGTTCCACCAAATAATTCATGATTAATTTTAACCTCTTCGTTTGAAATTATTCCAAGATCGAGAGAGGTTTTTCACAAAATATATGAGCACTGAGATCCTGTATCTATGAGCGCTCGTCCAATCTTATGTTTATTTCCATTCAAAAGTTTCACTAATAAATTTTGTGAGATAATCTCTTTTGAGCAATTAAGATTTGAAATAACTGATTCCGATAAATTATTCTTAATTCCAGATTCTGTCTTTGGACACATGATGGTAAAATGTTTGCGACAACGAATTATACAGTTTACTGAAGTTCTACAAACGGATGATTTATGTTCTTTCTTCAGACATGAGAAACAGCACTTTTTAGATCTAACTACTTCTTGTTTATCTTTGATTGTTATTTGCATGACTTTTTTTACAAAAAAAGCAGTTTTCTATGCCTTTCCCAGAAAATAATCCAGTCCCTGTAAAACATTCTTCAGATTTTTGAAAATTCTTCACATTCCTCTTTGCAGTTGATATTTCCACACCAGATATACCAGCTTCAACAAATTCCAATCGTTCCGCACCTTGCACTTCTTTTTCCAAAAATCTCATAAGATTATTGAGACGATGACCAGTCGGATGTTCAAAGTCTTCATCATAGCCAGATGAAGTACTCCTCTGCCATACTTCAATTATTTCTTCTGGTAAACTAGATTCCACCAATGGGTATAAGAAAACTGCACTATTATTGGGTTCAACGCCTAAAGATTCCAAAGCTCTAAGATGCGACTCAAGCTCATCATACATCGAACCAACAGCTTTCTTGTCCTTAGATCTGGCATTTGATATTACCCACCCCAATAATTTTCTAACATATAACTCGACTAAAATATGTTTATTACCGAATCTTTTCTTGAGGGCTTCGATAACTTTTGGATAATTGTCAGATGTTACCGGGTAACTATTTATTAGTTTATAAGCTCGAGTATCCGGCCTTATACATTGCATCAAGTATTGAAATTTGTCAGATTCATCCAATTCTCCGTCATCATTTATTTTTGAAAATTGAGACCACCAAGACAACCAACTAGAATATTCTCCATCAAATTTCTTCATTTCAATCTTAGGTAATTTATACTTTCTTCTGTTCATTTGAGTATCAGCATTTGACATTATTGACACTACTTCATCATTATTCAAATCATGTTGTATTGTAGTAATTGAATTTAATTTAATATTTACTCGGACAATTATTTCAGCAATCTTACAGTTATATTCGTCAACTAATTTCATTTCTTCTTCCAACACGGTGTCCGCTACTTCTGCATCAAGGAGAAGGTCTATGATTTGTTTATTATTGTCGAGTAAATTATCTTTCAATTCTTCCAACTGCACTGATCTAGCTTTAAAAATGATAGATGATGGTGTATCCTTAGATAATTCCTCCATTAACTCTTGTATCATCTTTAAGATTGAATTTCTTTCAATTTTCTTATTTTGACAAGTCTCTCCTTCTTTTGAAGTTCAAAAATTTCACCTGAATTTACCATTTCTATCACGTCGGGGTCACCAAATTTTAGAGATATTCAATTAAACTACCCGTCTAAAAGTAGATATCTCACAAAGGTAAATCAGGCTAACTAAATTCTTGAAAAAGAAATACTGACGTACTTTTTCTGACAATCTATATTTTTATTCTGACATGTACAATTCGTATTCTCTATGCAAAATAAATACCAAAGCTACCTATATATATATAAAGCATTTCACAATTCATGAATGTTGTTAGAAAACATGAAATTATACAACAATAGTCTCATCACAACTGACGTTCGAAGTTATTTGTTGGTATCTACTAGAACCAGATGTTACATTTATGAGGTACTTGAAAAAGGTTTCAGACCTGTATTGGCATTTACTTTTAAGCATTCTTCCTAAATAAACTTTTAACATTATAAAGACGCATGTAGGATTTTGCAAAAGTTTTAATTAATCAAGTTAGTATAAATCAGACTTAATCCCTGAATATCATTCCTATGATTTACAGATTTGGAGTCACGTTTCATGTGAATCATCTCCAGGATAGATCTTTTATAATAATTGGTTTCCTTAGTTGAAATATTAACG
The DNA here is from genome assembly GCA_958510875.1 of Endomychus coccineus. NCBI lineage: Eukaryota > Metazoa > Arthropoda > Insecta > Coleoptera > Endomychidae > Endomychus > Endomychus coccineus. The sequence continues at coordinate 110,927,741 of OY294069.1, forward strand.
GTTGGTAGGTTTATGCGCAACATTTATATCGTACTTTTTCGAACATTTCTTAATTTTTTCTGAGGTCTCCGGAATGTATGGTAAAGTTATATAGTTGTCTGTATTACCTTTTATGTTATTTTTATATGAAGGACCATTATAGATTTTGTTTATTCTCTCTTTAATGATAGGATTGAAGAAAGTTTTTTGGGTAACCAATCATTTCCAGTGTCCACTGCGTCGGACAATTTAACCGCGCGGTCTGTAAGGCTGTTTATGACACTTTTTTTATAACAAGCTGGTGCATCGGAATTGAAACGAAGATAACGTTGAGACCAAACTTCTTTATCAAACCAAGAAGTTTTTATTTTTCCATCTGCATCATGCCTAATGTTCATATCTAGGAAATTTATGTTTTTGTTTACTTCTATTTCACAATTGAATTGAAGTTTACAGTGGAGATTGTTAAATTTATCATTCACATATTGAATTTTATCGTTAGGAACACACATAAGGCAATCATCTACATACCGCTTAAAGAATACAGGCTGAAAATCTGATGAACTTATAACAGATTCCTCTAGGCATTCCATAACGAGGTTAGCAATGTTAGCTGGAATAGGAGATCCCATTGCTGTGCCGAAAATTTGCCCAAAATATTGCTCACCGTACTGAGAATAAGTGCATTCTAAACAAAACTTTACAGCATTCATGAATTCCGATTGATCGAGAGGTGTGTGTGGTTTCTCTGCTCAACGTTTTTTGATGCAATTCAATGCCAAAACGACAGGTATATTTGTAAATAAAGCAACAACGTCCAAGGAAATTAGTTGATGGTTGACGGGTACGGTTTGATTTCTTATAAATTCATTAAAATGCCATGAGTCTCTCACATAAAATTCATTTTTTCCTATTATATTATTAATAGATTTTGATAGAAATTTTGCTAAATTGTAAGTAGGCGCTCCAATATTACTTACAATGGGTCTTAGGGGTATATCATTTTTATGTAGTTTCGGAAGCCCATAGATATAAGGTGCTAGCCCATTATGGCAAATTAATTTATTTTTTAATTCAATAGAGATTATCTCATCTTTGTGCCATTTATTTATCAATTTATTCATGTTATTTTGTACTGATAAAGTAGGGTCAGATTTTAATTTTTTATAAGTTGTTTCCTCATTTAATAGGTTTCCTATTTTGTTTTCATAGTCATTTCTATGCATTATGACGGTTTTATTACATTTATCCGCGTTCGAAACTAATATTTGAGGCTTTATAGATCAACTATTCACGCACATTCATCTAAAGTTCAGTCGTTTTTTGAAGTAAGGATTATAGGTTAGTTCTGCTATGGTTGGCAGTTATTTGACAGTTCTTATTCGAATGACAGCATCCCGGTTCTTATATATTTCAATAGAACTGACTGAGAATTGTTCTGGTTAAGTATAAACAAGTTTAAAGTTTCTTTACCTAATTGACCACAATTTCGTATATGTAACTTAAGAGATATGGAATTAAATTTTCTGAATTATGAAGATAACTTAGATAATTTAACATAGGATTATAAAGATGATTGAACGTAAAAGATTGAACTTTAGATGAATGTGCGTGAATAGTTGATCTATGGTAGGACATCAAATCGCATTGTGTTCATCAATGATCTACTATCCTTTCAAAGGCTTATATTTACAAAAATATAAAAATCTAACAGGACCAAAGTGGTGTAATTGGTAAACACCCTGAACTAGGAATCGAGAAATGTGGGTTCGAATCCCGCCTATGGTTCAATCTTTTACGTTTATTCATCTTCATAATCCTATGTTAAATTATCTAAGTTATCTTCATAATTCAGAAAATTTAATTCTATATCTCTTAAGTTACATACACGATAGTGGCCAATTAGGCAAAGAAACTTTAAACTTGTTTATATATATATATATATATATATATATATATATATATATATATATATATATGTAGAACTGGATTCTCGGGTATTGATCCGCGTTGTGTGGTTTCGGTCCTCAAAAGGACCAATTTCACGACGTTTCGGCAAAGTCGCATTTGCCATCTTCAGGTGATTCGACCGTAGAGGCGAACTTTCGCCTTTCAGTTCGCCTAGATTTTCCAGACTCTACGGTCGAATCACCTGAAGATGGCAAATGCGACTTTGCCGAAACGTCGTGAAATTCGTCCTTTTGAGGACCGAAACCACACAATGCGGATCAATACCCGAGAATCCAGTTCTACACATTACGTCCGCGAGAACCTAAGAAGAAACATATACACACATACATACATATACATATATATATATACATACGAGGTCTGGCTATTGAATAACGAGACTGCTTATGAAAAAGAGTTTTAATTTAAAAATCATTCTACATCGAATGCTCCCCTTCAATATACTCCCCCCCCCCTCGCCAAACACTGTTCCATTCGTTTTTCCATTGGTCGAAGCAATGCTGCAAGTCTTGTTTCGTAAGAGCATTTGGAATCTCCGCCGATTTTCGCGTCATCTCTTCCATCGACTGAAACCGGGTTCCTTTTAAGGCAGACTTGATTTTCGGAAACAGGAAAAAGTCATAGGGTGCTAAATCAGGCGAGTTCGGCACGTGTTCGAGCACTGGAGTGCCTCTAGCGGCTGAATAACGCTTCACAGGCAGCGTATTATGGTCAGGTGAATCGGTGTAGTTGGGACCAGCTTCGCACGAACTTTCTTCATGTTCAACTCGTCATGTGAAATTTTTCTGACAGTTTCTTCATCGGTGTTTACAGTCGCAGCAATCATCCGAATGCTCATACGACGATCTCCGCGCACAATTTCATCGATTCTGATCATTGCTTGCGGAGTTGGAACAGAGACAGGTCGACCTGAACGTTGATCATCTTCGGTGCTCTCTCGGCCTTCAGGAAACCGTTTATACCATTAGAAAACAAGCGCACGAGATATAGAATTCTCTCATAGTCGCTTCGGCGACGTGGGCATTTCAAATGGAATTGGTGCGATAAGGACGCTTTGTGTTAATACGATAAGTTTTGGGTAATCCAGTTTCAGACATAATAAGTCTTCTGATGATGGTTGTGAGACCGAAACGTACGTAAAGAAGAGAAAACATAAAGCATAAATGTTAATGTGACCTATTTCCCAAAAATTTATATATAATTATTATACATACATACATACATATACATATACATATACATACATATATATTCACATCCTGTAACAAATCAGCGTTTAAATATTCTTCGACTGAGTGAAAAGCAGAAGAGATTAAAAATCTCCTTAACTTACCTTCAAACTGAGAGATGGAAAGAGTCCAGAGCGAGACTGGCAATTTATTATACAGGTTGATATCTAATGAATTGGCCCGTGACTTAGTCTGTATCGTTGAGGGCTAATGAGCCCCCCAGATCGAGTGGGATGTGGAAGTCAGGATTCACAGGTAAGTTACGTACGTTTTTATGAATCATCAGCAACGAGTGAAAAATGTATAGACTTGGCAGGGTTAATATCCCAAGCTGAACAAAATATTGCCTACAATGCTTTCTCCTGTCAATGTTAGCCAGTAATCTTAGTGCTTTTTTCTGGCAACGAAATATAATAATGGATTCTGAGAAGTTTCTCCAGAGCAGAGTTCCCCCAGAGCAGCACACCATAAGTGATGTGAGTGTGGAATAATGAAAAATATACGGTTTTTTAAACACAACTATTGACAATCAACCTGAGCTACATAAGAACGTATGGGGAAGATGACAACTCCTTTCTCAATGAATCGATATGGGGAGACCAAGTAAGCGAATCATCTATATTGTTATACTCAGCAACTTAACGCGCTGACCACTTTTGTGGTCACGATTGAATGAAAACTTGTTTTTGCGTTTTATCATGATTCATACCCATATTATGTAACGTAAACCAATTTTCCGCCCTAGATTCAACATCCATTATGGAACGCAGAAGGCCATCAAGTGTCGCATTTGTCGTTATACAAGTGGTATCATCAGCAAATTGTACACACTTTGTGGGTGAAAGGAATTGAGAAAGATCATTAGTGTACAACGAAAAGAGCAATGGTCCCAACACAGAACCCTGAGGAACCCCATGAACAAGAGTTAGGAATTCAGAAGTACCCTCATACCTACACACACACACTGGTACTGATCATGCAAATAGGATGACATGAGTGGAAGAGTAACTCCTCTGCAACCATACAACTCCAAGTTATCTAACAGGACCTCATGAGAGATACTGTCAAACGCTTTACTAAGATCGACCAGCGTGAGTGCAGTAAGTAACTCCCCTTCAAGGCCCTCAACAATATTCCCAACAATAACAGTAACAGCCTAAGTGATAGAATAGCCAGCTCGAAAACCAAATTGACTCGGTTGTAGGATTGAAAAAGATCCAAGATAGTCATTGAGCCGTATCTTCATAAGGACTTCAAGTACCTATCTTTCCAAAAATAGGCATCATACTTATTGGTCTATAGTTATCAACCAAGGAGATATCCCCCTTCTTGGAAACTGGTAAAACTTTAGACAGTTTGAATGCATCGGGAAATACACCTTAACAGAAAGCAGGCATTGTAAGACATTGTTATAAAATCAAGAATAATATGTATACTATTCTTAACAACCAACGCATTAATCTCGTATACATATGTACGTGAACAACTTGGTATAAGCTGTAAAATATCAGGCATGAAAAATACGCTTGGAGGATGTGAACTAGTAATTCGCTCATTAATGGAAGTGAAAATTCTTTAAAAGAGTCAGCTTAAATATCAGAAATCACTCTATGACAGTCTTTATTTCTTTCATGATTTATCATGTTCCAACACGTTTTGGACTTATTAGATGAGTTGACAACAAGATTGTCATAAGCTAGCCTTTTACTCTGGGTAAGGGCGTTTTTGTAATCCTTCTCCAACCCATCATAAGCTCTCTTAACAACGGGATCCCTAGTAACAATATACACACACACTTATTAGTCTCAAGGGTCTCTCTTTGCTGACGCAATGCATCATTAAACCAAGTCACAGGTGCACCACTCACTCTATCACACTTAATCCTAGGGAAATGGAGAGCAATCAGTGAACCGTATGAATCAAATAGGTTGACGGCAGAAAAATTCACATCTTCGGCTGTGAGACAAGATCTCCATTCTATGTGGGAAAGAGAATTCTCTAGTCGTGTGAACCCATCTGACGAGAACCTCCTAGTAAACACTGCTCTACTCACAGGTTGAACAGGCAATGGAGTTGGGATGTAAAACCCAATGTGATCAGATAGACACTTTACCACTTGAATAGGAGTCAGGGTCCGAGTTGGTAATTATATTATCAATGCAGGAGAAACTGGTTTCAGATATTCTAGTAAAAGTCTCAATAGCAGCACCCAAACCGAAGGATGCAATCAAAGCTTTTGAGTCAGCAAGTCTGCTCAAATCACAAAAAAGTCAACATTAAAATCACCCAAAATAATGAATCTTTCATATGCATCAAGGTAAAAGAAATCCCTCTCTCTAGTCTGTCCAAGAAAACACTAAAATCACCAGAACAAGGACGATAAACAGAAATGACAGTGTGTGGATCAGCTCTTAAAGTCGGGCGATTTCCCCTAAGCTGACCTGTGGTCCTGATGGAGGCATAGGAATTGAAACACACACTTTTGAAAGCTATACTTTACTTAATGTAGAGCTCGTCGTCATCATGGACTCAATGTCTCGCTATACGGAATAATAATAGTACAAATACTAATGTACAATGATTACAATGATTCAATGATTAATATCTACTTATGCTCTACTTATGATATATATGTAATAATGTAATGTAATGTTATTGTTATTATGTCCTAGTTGATCTATTCTTAGCATATACATTGATTCATCAATAACTACCTCGAGATACCCTGCTCTCTATGTCAAGGTTAGCTAGTGCCAAACAATATTTAACAGTAAACATATTGTTTGTGGGTCAGTTATTAGTTATAGACATATGCCTAATAACATTACTAATAGAAATAAGGTCGTATTCTATGATTTGGGGATTTTAGGTAATTTCGTATAGGGATGGAAGATTCCTATACTACAACAGTCCACCTAATTGGCAACGACTGTACGTCGCAGAATTCTGCATGAAGTTCCTAACAATGAGACAGTAGATCAAGCGGAGAGCACTTCAAATCACTACCGAGAGCATGAGTATTAAAATATAGCTACCCCACCATGTTGGTGGCGAGATCGACAATAATAGCTACCAAGCATAAACCTATCAAGGTTTACCAACCTCAACCGGTCTTTATTCAATCATATCTCGGCAAGGCAAACAATATAATAATCAAACCCATCCATAAGTTGAGTTATATAATTTTGAATTTCATCTTATACCAATATCAATCAATGGAATATATTCCGTCACATTCCTTCTTCCGCCGGAAGTTGCTCTCAGTTCAGGAGCTGTAGCTATTCATTTTCTTTTAGATATGAGTATTAACGCATCGTTTGAAGAAATTCATGCTTTAATTTGAATAAGATATTACTTCTTCTTTAAGGAATTCTATGAAGGCTATAGGCTATAATAATTTGAGCTGCTTCATCATTATGATATCCCGAAGAGATTCATCGTAAATTAGATCACTTACAACATTCTATTTTCTTATGTCTTTCTTATGTATGTTTATTGAATTTGAACATACAACATATTTGTTATTGTTTATATATCATTATAAATAACGTGCCGACAAGGTTGTGACCGTGCGTTCATAACATGAATGTCAATGCCGGCACGTAGACCAACCTTCGCCGAACTATTAGGAGAGGAACAAGGATTTTCCCTTGAAAATAGATATTTATAGTCACAAGTAATAGTCGTAGATATTGTCATAAGTAAGTCAGCTATCTGTGTTAGTACTATGTAGTGAATATTAAACCGATACATCAAATTTCGTAACCAGTGTTGTGATTCCAACCATCTGTCCCTATGTCCACCTTCCATATGATACTTCTATCATAACGGAGCACCGAACCTGCTAATTGATGAGCCGTTATAGGGCGACACTGTCAGCCCTACCAATCAGTATCATAGGGCGATCGATGACAGCCCTATCATCAGTTATTATATCATTTTGAACATCAATCTAATAATTGGTCATATATATTTTAACAAATTGAATACCTCAAAGTTTATGATAACATAATTTAGCACACCATTCCATCTATTTTGTTGTTTTTCAAATCACATGTAAACAATAAAAAGTAGAATTATATTTGATGATGAAAATAATATATTTTCGGAATGTCCAATAGAAGATTAGTTTTTCCCCTTATAATATAGCAGGTTCGAGAAATATGCTACTAAGCATAACAGATCTTAGATTAAAACTCTTTCATATGAACGAATCAGTCACAATTCTACAGATAGCCATTCTGAAAATACATATTTTATTTGATATAGTACGATAAGCTTTCCCTCTGTTTCAAAATGAATAGTGTAGATAACTATTTCAGAAACATTGCGTGATAAAAACTTACCTGTCATTATATTTGCTACGTTGCTGATAGATACTATCACAAGGCCATTATGTGTCGAACAAATCACGCTAGTCCTTTTCCGCCACTTCTAAAGCTTCTAGTCAGCCACAGGGGACATTATAATTAACCGCTCATCGCGATGGCAACCAACTGCATGATTTATTTAGTTATTACCAAACCGTTCCGAGTACCACACTCGTATAACGAATTTACTATTTACACAATTAATTAAACGTCACAAAGACCTAAGTTAAATGAACAAGCATGCCATTCATGTTACCACCTCTTAAATTGAACAACGGAGAATATTTAACTAGAAGAAGCTTCGCCATTCATCCCGACCCTACTCAAACAATTCTCTCGGCAACTTGAATGGATTCCAACGTCATTCTTAATTATTATTTTGAATATTCTACACAATATACAATCTTGCAACTTTTTCATATGCCTTTTCAGAAATTCATAACAACATGCCCTACCAATCATTATCAATATAAGTACAGGCTGAAATGTTTTCGTCTTATTTTTATTTTCAGAGTTACATTTAAGCTACAAATGTCATTTCTATTGCATCTTACAAAATTATCCTTTTATAATTTTCTAATAGGAACATGTACATCATTAGAAAGGTTTTCTTGATTCCACTTCTGCAAATATTAAACAATAAATGTTTCTGGATGCTTCAATCCCTTATGTATTTATGAGAGTGCTTGCTTTGAATGAATCTTATCCTAATGAAAGTGTTAGGTCCAAGAACTTATTGTGGTGGTAATAAATTTCAATGAGATCTGCGTATAAAAGTGTGACATCTCTGTATCAAGAAACTAGGAGGCACAATCTACAATTTGTAGATACGCAAAAATTCACCCGAAATAATGAATAGTGAGAGAAAGGAACGTTCACCACCTGAACGTAAATGAGTAGGCGAGGCGGAAATGGAGAGATATTCACACTCCAGGTATGACTCATTCGATGCTGTTTACGCGTATCATGGGGTTTTACTTTGACGTTTCATAACTTAAATTTGTGACTATGGTCAGCTGTGCAGTATGTGGATATTTTCAAACACCCAAAAGCAAATCTTTTGGTATTGCATTCCATCAGTAAGTATTATATTCCTCATTTTAATAATTAATTGCTCAATGTCAATGAAATGTTATTTGAAGTAGTCTTTATACGTGATGAAATCGAGAATACATACTTAAATTGCGAAAATGATCATCTATGATTTTATGACACACCTTAAACTATGATGCGGGGTAAGCCACTTTACACCGGAAACATCGATCCGCCATATGCAGCTTCATCTCTCAAGATCATGCCAATAGCTGCTTCCCCTCACTATTCATTCACCCGTATGAAATTACCTCTACACAAGAGCTGCAGCTGACTGACTATCAGTCACAATTTTTCAAAGTCATGACTGAAAAAATCTAAGAAATTTGCAACACATTTTGTTCAATGATCATATCTACTCTCCTTATTACAAAAGCTATCAGTGGGATAAGATTGAAAATTATAGTCTGCGGAAGCCTATATGGGAACATATCTAATAAAAAATAGGTTTTATTTTAACCTCGGAAATTTGTATCATGGCAAAATACGATATATTTAGTCAGTACGCAGCTATCAGAGGAAACTAGAGAAATATGAAATTATACAAAAACAGCCACTCTCGTTCTCATTTGCAAATTTTGCAAGAATTGTAAATAGAGAACGCTTTCATTGCAACTGTGATTTCTATGTGTTTCATTTTAAATTGTGCATCCAATAATATGTTATAGACGAAATTGATTGAATCTGAGTGAAAATATTATTGATTTTATTGGAATCGAACTCCAGAGTATATTATTAGATATTCGAAATATTATTCATACAGATTGCTCAATAATGAGAACGCTCGAGGTACCGATGTTGCGAATCAATAATAGCCTAGTTAATTATGAATGATTCAGGAATTAATGTTATTACCTTCCTTCCAGAGGCATGTCGATATTTTTCTCACACTTACTAGTTCACAAATCTATACTTGCCGCTTTCAACAATATTAAGTATGATTATCAGGATTGAATAAATGCTATAGAAACACAAAATAACAAACAAATTAATTTCCAAAACATAGCTCTTGTAAATAAAAACATAAGAATCACCAGATCATGTTATACAAACCAACCATAATGGGAAGATTATACATTAGTCGCGAACAAACATAAAAGAACTGATCCTGTAACCAAATTTACAGCGGAGGAACAAAACAAAACAGACGAACGAATCAAAAGTCGCAAGTGGCAAAACATTTCGACAGCTTCGAAAAAACATGAGAATAAAGTCAAACATAAATTCAATTATGAACATTTTGAAATAATTGAAAAAGAATGTAATGTAAGGAGTCGAATGTTTTTGGAAGTAGTACAAATAAGAAAACTAAAAATGGTGCAAACGATAAGACTGACATGAATAATCAATATTTCTCAAATATGCAACATAATTCGTGAGGATGAAACAATCAGAACGTTGCTCCAAATAGGTAATCCAAAAACAAAATCAAAGGTGGAAGCCGTTACCTTGTGATAATTTATCATATTGATCAAATTATACTTTTAGTTTGTTTCCTCATTATTTATACAGGGTGTTCCATCTCAGACGAGCCACCCCGTATATTTCTTATCCCATAGTGAGTGGAAAAATCTCCCGGAACACGTCGAATGATTTTTTTTGGGGGACATCTTTTGACGTATATTTGAGGTTTGAACGAGCAACCCCCTAATAGGGGGTGCTTCAACCCCTCAAAAGTGAATAGGGCAGAGGGGTTGAGTGATACGTTATTTGAAAGGACTTGGAAGCCTCTTTACAACGGTGTATGAAAAACGTAAATTTGATGAACCGTTTCCGCCAAAAAAATATTTTCTCGATGACACTCATTTACAATTCGTTGGCGTAGTTCGTCCAAATTTTCAGGCTGAGTCACAAAAATCTTGGACTTAAGAAGTTTTCACAAGAAGAAGTCCAGAGGGTTCTGGTCGAGAGATCGGGCAGGCCACTCCATAGGACCTCTTCTTCCAATTCAACGACCGGGGTATTGCAAATTGAGGTATTGGCGAACTGGTGCGGCGTAGTGAGGAGGAGCTCCGTCTTGTTGGAAATGCAATTGTTGTTCAAGTAGTGGAGGATCGTTTTCTAATTGTTCAGTTATTAACGGATCAATCGCATTTTCCGACATTTCAAGATAAATTTCGCCATTCAAATTATCAGGAATAAACAGAGGTCCAATTAGGTGGTCTCCCAAAATTCCTACCCAAACGTTTAGCTTTTCACGATGTTGAGTGTGAACTTCTCGAAATACATGAGGATTTGTATCGCTCCAAATTCTACAGTTGTGCCGGTTAACCTCTCCATTAAGTAAAAAAGTGCATTCGTCAGAAAAGCAAACGTTGTACAAGAAATTTGGGTTATTGTTGATACGCTCGACCATAATTTCGCAAAACTCTTGCCTTCGATCCCAATCATCATCATTTATTTCCTGAATTAATTTAATTTTCTACGGATGGAACTTGTGTTTATGTAAAATTCTGAAAACGTAAGATTGGCTAATACCGGAAGCTGCAGAAAGTTGTCGTACAGATTGCATGTTCGGCATAAGTTGGACATGTCTCAATACCGCCACAGCTGCTCCTTCATCATTAACAATTCCAATGGGTGCCCTTTTTTATCCATTACTGAACCCGTCTCCACAAATTTTGGAATCAATTCCATTACGTACTTATGACGAACACTAAGTTCAGGATGGTTTTCGTTAAATATCCTTGCAGCCGCTCGGGCATAATTTTGATTTTGGTTATAAAGGCTAACCAGCTCAACACATTCTTGCAATGTGTACACCGTATTTTTTGAAATTTTAAACAAATCAGCAAAGTAGTAACTCAACGGATTGACTAAAATCATGAAATGATCGAAGAAACGTTAAAACCAGATAAACACCTTCTAAGAACAAAAAATGAAGGCAACATAAGGAAACGTTTTGCTGTTTTTTTATCTATTAGTTTGAGAGAATGTATTATTGTATGGAAGTCAATGGAGGACAATTTGAACATTTGATTTAAACACGCAGATTTAATTTTTTTCATTGTAAGTATGACAACACAATTCAATTTTTTTACGAATGTGATTTTTTGAAGATTGCTTAAGTTTGAAAAAAAAAGGCTCAATAAAAATGAGCTTGTACATTGTACAAATAACCAAAATATTCAAGGTGGCGCATTCGAGCAACAAAATTAATTTTTGGAGAAAACGGTTCATCAAATTTACGTTTTTCATACACCGTTGTAAAGAGGCTTCCAAGACCTTTCAAATGACGTATCACTCAACCCCCCTCCCCTATTCAATTTTGAGGGGTTGAAGCACCCCCGAATAGGGGGTTGCTCGTTCAAGTCTCAAATATACGTCAAAAGATGTCCCTCAAACAAAATCATTCGACGTGTTTCGGGAGATTTTTCCACTCACTATGGGATAAGAAATATACGGGGTGGCTCGTCTGAGATGGAACAGCATGTATAAGTGATATATAAGCACAATATTCTATTCCATCAATATTCAAATATTTCATATATAAGCTATTAATATTTAGCGCATAATATACATTCAAGTGTCACATTTTGTCAAACAGCGAGGTACTCGACGCCTGATAAAGTGGAGAACAATCAGACCCATTCAGTCTAATCTACTCATCTTCTAAATATAACGTTAACCGAAACATTCGAATAAACGCAATAAAAAATAAATTGAAATCCTCAGTGTCATAATATAAAAGAAATGATTGGTACTGCAATTAAGAAAAAAGATAAAATTTACAAGGGTGCACGAGAAATTTATGTATTATGTGATGATAATAATTGTTTAGTTAAATTATTTATCTATGTAAGTTTAAACAATTTAAATCAATAAAAATGAATTTCTGAAGAAGCCGAAAGCCAAAACGAAGCTGATGAAAATTGTGTTTCAATAAGATAAAGTAAAAAATTTCTGAAACCTAAGAAAAGCCACTCCTCAATATGAATGAAACAGCAAAAGAAGTTTGTGCAAAAATATCTCAGTTGGATATTTCCTGGTCTGTCACTTCAATGTGATCAATCTGCTTACGTTTTGGATGAATAACAAACACATATAGGTGTTAGCAGTCAATAGATACAGTAGGTCGAACAGTGACAACACGTCTATCAATCCTAGACAGTTGTTTCGTTCTCTCATGACTGAGAGAATTCTTCCAGTGGGACATATATTTCCTAGTACATTGCGTTCGGAATACTTGATGCTTTAACATTTTCAAATGGGGTTTCTATACTTCTGGCGGAGATGGTCGAATAGTGACATCATCGTCCTACCCGATCGACTGAAGAGCTCATGTGAGAGCGAAATAGCTGTTTCTGGTGTGTCGTTACTGTTCGATCTAGAGAAACCTTTACTCGGATTATGTTTGTTTTAATGAGATATTATAATAAACTATAAAAGAGTTCATACTGTGTATACACTATAACACTATTGATAAGAAACAATCATTCTCATCCACTGAAAATACTGGTAAAGTACTGAGGACGATTCAGCTACCAAGTAGCCATCATCAGAGAAAGCTGAATTAGAAAGTGAAATGTGCCTGTTTTAATACTATTTGGAATGAATAGAGTATATAAGAGATAACCCTGATGTTATAACATTAAATTTCCATCTGTCAAGACATATTTGGTATGATATACAAATGGTTTGAGATTTGATGTAATTTAGTTTTTCTGACTTGTGTCGATTGCATTATCATATGACTACAGTATTTTGCAAGTGCCAATATAATTATTTTATATTGTGTTAACTGTAACAAATATATTGGTATTTGAAACCTTGTTGAAAAATGTTAATGTTATGGTTGTAAGCTACATAATGCGATACTTGCGTGCTCTCGCATACCTGTATCATAATAATATGATTCCCACATGTTTATCACGAAACTAAATTTAATATTCGGGAGGAGAACTCTATAGAGTTTAAGAAAATTGTTTCTTATGGAAATGATTTGGAATGGTTATTAAAACTTGTAAGATAATTCCAAAAGAAATGAACAGTGTTCGTGTCTAAGGAATAACTTTTACCCACAAAAATTTTAAATCGAGATTCTTAATTATAATTACCATCGTTTTCACATATTGAATGACGAATTCCCTCGTCTTTAGCTCGTGTTTCCTTTTCGTGAAATACCAATACGGACAGATCAAAATAAAAAAAACACTCCAAATTGTTTTTATGACAAGCGGGAGAACAAAGTAGTAACACATCTCTGAACAAAATTATCAAAGTTATTGACCGACTACATTTAGAAAATGAATAGAGCGGATTGTAAATTGCATGGAATACAAGAAATTTGCACAATATTAAATTTTCCGTTTTTGATTCCACTAGATCAGTAGTTTATTAGAACTTTTTACCTATAAACTCTTCAATGTAGAATCATGAAGTTGAATCAGATATTGCGTTTAATTTTCCTGGTCATTTTTCTTGAAATTATAGTGATAGAGAATCATTATAGAAATAACTATTTTATGATATTCTATCAATTTCACACACTAACTCAATCAATAGGATGATTTCTCTAGACATCTTTCATAAAAATCAGTATATTCTGCGACAAAATCTGAGTAGAACAATGAAATTGTATGCGATGTAAAATATAATAATTAATATTTATGTATGAATACAATGTTCTATAATTTAAGCTCTTGACTTGCGTCCCTCTATAATCTTCTGAACAAGATCCACCTATAAATTCTTCGACACCAAAATATTCAATTATGCTTCATTTTCAGTCTATTGCTCAATTTTGATTGCAGCGTATCATGTTTTACATGATGGTGTAGATTTTCTCTGCAATTGGAATAAGACAAAAATAAGAGATTCAGTTATTTTTGTATAGTATGTAAACAGAATATGATCACATGCTCAAACTGAATACGGTATTCGTATTCAAATGAAAACATTAATATGAACTCAGATTAGAATGCCATTTCGGAATATTATGCAATAGAATTGACATCCTTAAATCTGAAAAAACTGAAAAGTTTGTAGTTTGGAATCATCAGAATATGATAATCTTATGTCATCAAGAAATGACTAGGCGCTCCCCATGAATTACCAGTGCCACTGGGGAAGTTTAGAAAAGTCTACATATTCAATATTTTGTGATTGATAATTGTTTGGAAACATCCGGAAGATATGAAAATTATTTTCGGTTGATTAGACTCTCATATCTACATCTATTTGCAATGAAATAGAAGCAATGTCAATTAGAATACAATGTATACGTAATCGTAAGCTGCATTCAGATATTTTTGGTATTATCCGGTATCTTTAGAAGAAGTTGTCCTCAGTACTCCAATGCAGAACTTCACAAAACTAGTTCCGCGGTTCGAAAATTTTAGTAGAATTGAGGATTTCATAGAAACCGCGCTGACGAATAAATATACTAGCATTTAGTAGTCACGCAGTGGACCAGAATAATGAAGTTCCATATATTCAGACTTAATTCTACTGATCAGGGGTATGATATTAAAGTTAGTTGATATGTTCAACTGTATGGCAGCAGTTTCAGTTTTGGCACGTGAAATATTCTGACTGCGACAATGTTCCTTCTTTCTACATACAGAGAAAATACTAAATACGGTTAGTAGATCGTATAGTAGAATAAGTAGTACATTGGAAAATAGACATTAATAAGTTAGTTCTTAAACATCATAATGACATTTTGATCATTAACAGTTTGAGTGGTAGCTCGTCTTCAGTAGATTATTGGTTTTTTTTTAATGGTTTCTTTCCCTATATATTTCTAGATATTTCCATATATCTAAAGCTATCCGATTTCACTAGAGATAGTATGAAACGATGTTGTGAACTTTTTAGATCCAGCTATTCGTAGGAACCAACACTTTCTCAATAAGTTTTCTTTCAGACATTTTAGGATATTTATAGATGTGAGTAATGAAACTTTTCCAACTCAATCTTCTACATCGTTTGACTCGTCAATGAAAATGTTACGTATCATCAACTGGATTTTAAGCTGAATTCAATTCAACTCATTTTATAGCCAGTATTATTGATCTTCTAGTGGAATATCAAAATTCATATAAAAAGAGTTTATGAAATTGGATTATATAACATTGATGACGCAAATTATATTTTTTCATTAAAACATATCCCGTTATTTGAATATGAGATTTTTGGCATAATAGCATGGCATTTATGCACACAAACTTACTTCACTAAATAAACATTTGTCATAGCAATATCAATACCTTTTAAGTAGGTATTTTTACACCACAAAAAAAAGTGATTGAAAATTTTTCAGTTTCACCGATGTAGCTCCAAAACTATGCCAAATAACGTGGAACGTGGGGTATTTCCTCACCTCATATTTCAACTCTCGGCATGATCTATTCGTTATAAACAAACAGTATACCATGTACAGATGAAAATAAGAAGTTTTACTTTGTTAAAGATCACTTCAGGTGATATTTAACAAAGTAAAAATGGAATATCACAAAGTAATGGACAGCTTCATTCAAATGCTGTTAACGTAACAAAATTGCTGTTGCTAATTCAACTAAGTTTTTGCTGAACTTATTATGTTTGAACCATATTCAGAACATTGAGTATTTAATTTCAACAGCTGTCACCTATTAACATGTGAAATTATTTCGAGAAGGACATTCTTTATATTCCACCAGCAATATTGGAAGGAGAAGAACTTCCAACATAAATGAAAATACTCAAAACCAAAGTTGTTTTGAGAAACAGTCAAAGGAAACGAAATTAAAAAACAGTTTCAGCTACATTCGAAGAATTGATATCATGCATGCCGCTGGTATCTTGTAAATATTTTATTTTTTAGGAATTACCAAATTTTAAATAGATGTTCAATATGTTATTTGATATTATTCGTATTATGACAAAATATTATTTATAGTATGTATAACATAAAAATAGCTTACTTGGAGGTAATTTTGTTATTTCAAACTTGTCAAATGGATAATAAATTCTAACGCTAATTTAAATGAAATAATTATCGGTATCGATAATCGAAAAAAATTACTGTACACGAATGACCACACGAAAATTAAAGGTATGTACAATCAACTGACACCAAATACATGTACGAGAGGCAGTATATGTTGTGGAACCTAAGCCCCAGAGGTAAATCTACGAAAGGGCGCGCGCGAGTTCGAATCTCGACTGCGGGAGTCCCGCCGAGGTCACACAGCTTTTCACCAGGAGTCTGCAAAACGGTACGGCAATCGATAGCATCCAGTGCGCAGGTCAGATTGCAATGATGTACATTAAAATGGGAAAACGTTACCATACATCAAAGGCATTCTCCTCGGAGGTGTTCTTTTATTCCGTAACGCGATCACATCTTTACTTTGTCCTCACAATAAAATACAGCAAATTGAAATATACTATAGAATTGTAAGAAGCCACCTGAATTCTACTTGTCCATAAAATGTGTGAAATATGATCACATCTACATACCGACATGAAAGTGAATTCTTTATGTTTATATATAGGTTAAATCGCTGATTGAAGCTAAATATCGAGTATATCCATTATTTAATTTTCATATGAAATGTGAGGAACCACTCAAGATGTTATTTTCATGCGTCGGTGAAACTATTAAATTGAAATGTATTACCCGTATAAATTAGATTTTAGTTTCATTTGCTTCCATTGAGAGAAGTAATATACAATTAATGACCATGTTGCGAAGAAATTTCAAATCTCAGATAATACACAATTATCAAAATACCCAGAAGTACTTGAGTTGTATCCTTAGCCAACGATTTTAGAATTGCATACCAAAAAATCGCAAGTATGCAACATTTATTTTATAAACTCAAATAAAATAACTATTAAAAGTTTGATTTCCACTAATTTCATAAACAAATAATGTAACTATTTTCACTAACACCGTAGCTTCTTTAAACAAATATTGTAAAGTACTAACTTGCAACAAAAGAGCTAGTTTATAATGTAACATTAATCATAATCTTGAGACATATAGGCCAGTCAATAGTTAAAAATTGACAAAAACAGTTTATTTAAGCTAACGCAATTTTATGGTCGATTCTTATGCAAAAAGTGCCGTTGAAAACGAAGGTGATGTTAAAACTTGTCTAAAGTGTGTACTATTGCTTATACCTGCGTTTTAGTTGCAAAACTATCGAAAATGAGTATAAAACAAAATCTATCTGAGATATTAGTATGAAATTTTGCATAGTGTTAGATATCAACAAAATACGTCGCTAAAATAACAACAGATTATAACTAGTTATTAACAAATTATTGATGTTGATAAAGAAAATTTTTGCTCCTAATGTAGGTATTGACTTAATCGTTTAGAAAAACACGTCACAAACTACATTTTGGACATAGATTACATCATATTTTTTTCGAGACACAATTATTCATATTTTCGAGTAATTAAACAAATTTGGTCAATTGTTAATCTTCCCCGGTTCCAATAAGAATTGATCTAAGTGAGGTCAAATTATTGATTTTGAGTTCAGCTATCGCACATATATAGTGTAGTTATACTTTCATTTCTTTACTCACTTTCTACATCAATTCATTCGAAAGTACTTAGTAACAAATTAAATATTTCGGCGACCGGAACGATTACTCAAAAATGCATATTTTGTCAAAGATTTATCGTGAACATCCGATAAGTAGGAACCGAGATATCGTACAGGGTGTGTTTGTATCCATAAATCCGCTATTTTTTTCACAGAACTTTGTTTAATGTAAAGAATTAAGCCATACTAGCTTGAGCAGAAAAAAGTTACTAGATTTTCAATCATGTCGATAGATATGCACAATAAAGAGTTTCCGGATAAGGGTACGGACTGGCTGTATCAAGACAATGGTAAGGCCTAGAGGTTTGGGAAAAGGATCCTCATGGATAAAGTGAGCAAGAGAAACGGCTGCAAATTATTTTGAAGTTCGTAATTCAACCGCTAGAAGGTGTAACTGCTATAAAAAAAAAATATGAAATTCACACTATCTCGGAAAGTTAGTCCATGAGCTATATTTTTGAAAAAATCGTTTGATAGATTGGGTAATACCGCATCATTTTGCTATACAACATTTTTTTGTATCTGTCATAATAGGGAAGGAGGAGGCCGAAGCATTTTTCAATTTTTAAATTTAAATATCTCCTGAACAATTTCACCTATTAGGCCAGTAATAATAAGAGTAAATATTAGAAATAAAAAAAATAATTCGTTACAGCAATCTGACAGCGGGATATTGTAGAACAAGATATTATAAAAGAGGGAAAAATAAATCGAACCGACAGCTACTATCCGGGATGGAATGGGGTGTGTTTTTAGGGGTTGAAAACAGTTTTTGATGATTTCTCTCTAAGCCGTGCATTCTATCAAAAAAGTTAAATAATAAAGTTGTAGGGAATAGAAAGATCTACAACTTCTGTACCTACAATTTTTACCCTTACCTCAAAATTTTCCGACAAAATGCGGAAAACCAATTTTTCGATTTTTGATTTTTTCTTTGACAAATAAAACTTTATGGAGCTCAAACTTTGGCAAAAGATACCTCTATTTATTTCAAAAAGGCAGTAATGTTTTCGGAGGGAAATATATGGAGGTTCTTGTTAAATTTCATTAGGTATAAAAAATAAACCAAACTGCGATTCCTCTTAAAACTGAGTCTTCTACAGAGTTCTGTTTTGGCTCACTCACTCTTCGTTACGTCTTCTTTTGATAAACGGTAAAAAAAGGTATACTGCAATGAAAAAAATGGCAGGAAAATTGAAAAAACCGAAAAAATCGCTGTTTTCGTGGTAATTTGCATATTTATCATTGAATAATTGTTATTAATTAATAAAATCATTTTAATTTTTTTATTTTTATGGAAACTATAATATTGTTTCTTCAATTATTGTATAGATTGAGTTTTGATAAGATGTCATGCATGTCTAAGACAGCAAATTATATCTGCTATATTTGTATCTTCGTAATCGCAGGATACGAATACACATTACTTCTACGATCATCGTACATGGGATTGTTACTATCAAACAAAACATAAGAAATGCACATTCCCAATATGCATTTAAGAACAATTTTAGTTTTTTACTCGAAATCAACTAGTTTACTAAACAAAATATAATCAATCATACAATAGGTAATGTAGTAGATCTACAATGAGATATACGGGTTTTGTAGAGTGGTTTCCAATTATGAGACAGTATTTGCATGTTGCACTGAACAAGTTTATATTGCAAGTATTTATATAAAAAAAAGAATTCTATAAAAAATAATTATATATAAATTCCCAGGAAATAGGTCACATTAACACTTATGCTATTATAGTTTCTCGTCTTTACGTACGTTTCGGTCTCACGACCATCATCAGAAGAGTTATTATGTCTAAAATTGGATTACTTAAAACTAATTGTATTAACACAAAGCGTCCTTATCTCACCAATTTCATTTAAACTGCCAACGTCGCCGAAACGAACAGAAACACGAAATCGAAATTGTAACACAATGTTACAATTTCCATTTCGTGTTTCTGTTCGTTTCGGGGACGTTGGCATTTTAAATGAAATTGGTGCGATAAGGACGCTTTGTGTTAATACAATTAATTTCAAGTAATCAGGTTATTGAAATAATAAGTCTTCTGATGATGGTCGTGAGACCGAAACGTACGTAAAGACGAAAGTATAAAGCATAAGTGTTAATGTGACCCATTTCCTGAGAATTTATACTCATATATTTCATACCTGGGTGAAGAATCTTTATTATAAAGAATTGTGAAAAGATTGAAGCAGATCCCTCCTGTTTTTAGGTAGTAAATATTAACAACATGAAAT
Source organism: Endomychus coccineus (assembly GCA_958510875.1). Lineage (NCBI taxonomy): Eukaryota > Metazoa > Arthropoda > Insecta > Coleoptera > Endomychidae > Endomychus > Endomychus coccineus. Next base: position 110,948,188 of record OY294069.1, read on the forward strand.
TCATAAATGCGGTAAAAATAATTTAATATCATTTTGAACATGCTTAAAAAGTATGCATTTCCATAGATGTATTTTTCTCCAATCTTGCTTTCTTCGCAGAGCGTTGTACTCCTCCGTCCAATTCAACAAAACTGAACGATTCTCCAGTGTCTTCGGAAGTTTCATTGAGTACTGTTTCAGTTATAGCATATTGATCTGTTTCCATTTCTTCCGAGTCAGTTTCGTCTATGGAAATTTGTGGGAGTTCAGCATTTGAGCAATTTTCTAAATTAAAACAATTTAAACATAAGTTGGAAAGCCTCTGGTTGCGTTCGCGTGCTGTCTTTAGTTTCGAAAACAGCTCTTTGAATTTCTCATATTCGTATCCTGCGATTACGAATATACGAATATAGCAGATATAATTTGTTTTAGACATGCATGACATCATATCAAAACTCGATCTATACAATAATTGAAGAAATAATATTATACTTTCCATAAACAGAAAAAAATAAAATGATTTTATCAATTAATAACAATTATTCAACGATAAATATACAAATTACCATGAAAAAGGCCATTTTTCGGTTTTTTCAATTTTCCCGCCATTTTTTCCAATGCAATATACCTTTTTTTTACCACTTATCGAAAGTAGACATAACAGTGAGTATGTGAGTTAAAACAGAACTCTGTAGGATGAGTAGTTTTAAAAGGAATCGCAGTTAAAAATTTGGTTTTTTTTTTCGTTAAATCAAATTTAACAACAACCTCCAAATATTTCCTTCCAAAAAAATTACTGCCTTTTTGCAATAAGTAGGGGTATCTTTTGTCAAATTAAGAGCTCCATGAAACTTAATTTGTCAAAGAAAAAAATCAAAAACCGAAAAATCGGTTTTTCGCATTTTTGTCGAAAAATTTCGAGGTTAGGGTAAAAGTTGTTGTAGATCTTTTTATTCCCTACAACTTTTATACTTAACTTTTTTTGATAGAATGCACGGCTTAGCCAAAAATCACGAAAAACTGTTTTCAACCCCTAAAAACACACCCCATTCCGCCCCGGATAGCATCTGTCGGTTCCATTTATTTCTCCCACTCTTACAATATCTTGTTCTACAACATCCTGCTGTCAGATTGCTGTAACGAATTTTTTTGTTGTTCAAATACTATTTGTACTGGCCTATATTAGAATACTTTTGATCTCATTTAGAAGAGCATCATTCTCTGATGTGTTGAAAAATTTTTTTGCAGAACCGTTTAGTTGAAAATAAATAAACTAGAAGGCATTATTTGAAGCGAGTACATATTTTTGTGATTTTTGGAAAAAATTTGAATGTAACGCTACTATTTTCTTGACAGACCCTTAGCCTCTCTAAATTTAAGTGAAGACCGCACAGCGATATCTTCATCCGTTCTCGATTTATGGGAGGAAATGTTAATAATTCGAGTACCTCTATCGTATCAAGTTTCCTTTGCAAGAAAAACAAATCACACAGCCATGATAACTATTGAATGTTAGTTTTTATAGTTCTGTGGCTTAGATTTACGTTCAAATCCATTTATTAACGCGGACGCGTATGATATGTTACGCATTTATTTCGAATGTTAATTAACTTTCGAACTACCGAAAAATAGTTTTTAAAAATGTATTATTTTTATTAGAGCTTTATTACAAAGTTGTTCAATCTTTCAAGTCTATTTCTTAACTAACTACATTATAATATTATATTAGTCGCATGGATGTTTTGTGTTGTCTGCATTATTGTCTTGTCACTTGGTGTCGTATGTTGCTGATGTAGGAATTCTCTAATACGTAATCCAGGACAGGCTGCTATATAATTCCTCCCTTCTTAGAACGAAGCTTCCTCTGCAAGATGTACTTTATTTCCTTGTAGTGGAAGTTGAATTGTAGGAGTTTCCTTTTGACTTCGATGTTTTCTCCATAATTTTGTTATAGCGAAAATTGCTATTACAGCTAATTCTATGTATAGGATAATAGTCCAGATGCTTGGAATGTGGTATTTGAAAGATTCTTCTATAATAGGTATAATATTGTTTGAAGGAAGGTCTTTCAAATTCAGAGCATTTAAATCCACACTAAATTTGGGGACTTCATTTTTTGTGTGTTCGAATTTTAATTTGTTCATCACAAGAGGTTGTCCATATGTGCTGTCTAGGTACGTCATCTCATGATAGTGGAAATACGTTTTACATGTGTGTTGTTTTATCAGGTAGATTCCCGTTAGTTGCCTGGATTCTGTTCCTTCTTCATTTTATTTTGATTTCTTCTTTTTGAGGGAATATTCCAAGATATTGATTAATTTCAGGGATGATTTCCATATGGTTTTCTGGGATATTGAAATGAATATACTGACATTGGCTTGAATTTCCATTTAGTAATATTCCCTTCTCGCATAATGAGTTATGATTACTTTGGATGTAATTAGGACATTGATATATTTTACCTCTTATACAAATGTCGTTTAGAGGTTTAATAATGTTGTCTTTAGATTTCAATAGATATTTTATATCGGGAATTATCGTTACAAATTCTGATTCGTATTTAGTTGGAATTGGGTGTAAATAGTAGAGCTCGAACTCTTTGTCAAAATCAATTGGGACTGACAAGAAATAATTAATTGTGGAAGATTCGATTTTACAATTAATTTTTATCATCGATTCGAAATCTAATATGTTTTCGTATTTCAATTCAAAGGGTAGACTTTCTTTATAATGTGAAGATATTTTTTGTAATGCCAAGAATAGATCTCTAGTTTTCATTATGCTGGGATGTAGGGTATTCAATTTGCAAAAGGTGATGGAGTTCTCAACATCTTGTAAGATGTTTAAAATAGTATTATAAAGTATTAACAATTGATTATATAAGTCTTTTGCGAATAGGATATCTTCAGTTATAGCTACACGTTTCACTAATATACCCAATTGAAGGATTTTTGATTTTAGTACCGTCTCGTTATAATGTATGTCCTTTATAGTATTATTAAAATTTTCGATGATTTGTTGATTGAGAGAGTATTGCAGTTTTAATTGATTTTGAATATTATGTGTATTGGTTTGCATATGTTCCAAAATTTTATTGAAATTTTCGCCATCTTGTGCGTCTAGGTTGCCAGTAAACATTTTTATAACAGAGCCTAGTCCGCTGATTAAACCTCTTCTGTTTCTAACTTTGCCAGAATGTATGTTGATATTATTTATTTTTTCTTTGATAATAATTTGACTATATGTAACCATTTTGTTGCAATTATCTAGTTCGTGAGAGTAAAGTGTATTGTTTACAGTGGTTGACTTAAGATTTACGTACTGGATGTTTAAAGTGTTATATTCATCGTATAGGGGTTGCAGATTGTAGTAATGGACGAATATATGTTCAGTTTGTTGCAGCTTGGCGGGACCCAAGTTAATTGGTAGAAGCCCCAAGTTCAAAGTTATATTTTTTATGTCTGCTCCTCGTCCAACTGAGACGGACATGGAATATAAGTTTTCTGCTTAGGTCGTTTAATATTAGATAGGTGGATATTTTCCGTTGTGTTACCATGTTTGGGTATTATCTTGGCAGTTTTTAAATTTTTATCAATGTTTTTTATTCCTTCAGGTTTGAATTTATTATCGGTTTTGCCTTGTTTCTGTTTATTTTGTACATAGACCTGTTCGGGAATATCTGGTAGAGTTTCTCTATGCTCATTCGCTTTATTAATTACTCGTTCCTTTTTTTGTTGGATATCGAGATTTAATTTTTTATATAGCAATTTTATTTTTTCCTTGTGGTTCGAAATATAATTATTTGCCAATTGTTTATCTAGTTCAATGTTAAAAGGAGATTCAGTTTGTAAGTGACCGGTTATAATTTCGTAAGGTCGTAGATTAGTTACAGAGTGTATTGGATTATTGTAGGCTAGTAAAGCATAATTGATTTTTGTTTCTATATGTTCATTTTGATATTCTCTCTGATTATTCAACAGTCTTATGTGTTCAATTAAAGTGGAGTGAAATCTTTCGACGATCCCATTTGATTCTGGGTGTTGAGAACTTATAAAATGCATTTTTACCTTATGAGTTTGTAATAACTCTTTCACTAGACTGTTTTTGAATTCTAAACCGTTATCTGATATTATTTGCTCTGGTATACAGTGGTGTGTAAAATATCTTACGAGATTATTATCAACTTCTATGCCTTGAGCCGAATTTAATTTATAAGCTTGGGCATATTTGGAAAATGAATCGACTATTGTTAAAAATTTTAGGTTCTCCGAAGAAATACTGTCGACATGTAAGATCTGAAAGGGTCTTTCAGCAGTTGGCGTTATATTGAATTTTTGTTTTAAGGGGTTTCTGTCATATTTTGTTACTTGGCATATTTCACAATTATTGATATAGTTTTGTATAGATTTTCGTCGATTAGGCCAATAATATACATTTTTTATTTGATTTTCTGTTTCATCTAGTCCTCTATGATTCGTTTTACTCTCATGATAGTTTTGTATAGTTTGTACTATTTCGTCATCTTCGATAATATCTACGAGTTTTGTTGTACATTTAATCATACTGAGTTCAGAGTTTTTGAAATATTTCTGTAGCACTTTACTGAATTTTTCGTAAATGGGGTCTTCGAAATATAAATAATATTCAACTTTCGGTACAATAAAGTCTTTAGTGAAACTAATCATTTCTTGTTCGTAATTGTTTTTTGAAAATTGAATATGAATTCTTTGTTTATCTTTATGCAATTTTATTATTGACGGAACTGAGGGTTCATAATTTACTTCTAAAATAATGATTTGGTTCTTTCCAAAATTTACTGGACAGTCTGCAATTTGGATACCTATTATGGGTTGTTCCTCGTTAGAGTGAATAGTATCTATGTCTAAATCGTTTACATCATCAGGTTCTACTATTAAAGATTCAGTTTCCATTTGTCTATGAGGGTCCTCTAGTTCTTTATTGAAGTTTTCTATATAGTGAAAAATTGCTTTGGGGGCTTTAGAATCAGTTAAAACGTTAAGTTGAATTCGTGATAGAGCATCAGCGTTTTTATTCAGAGTACCTTTTTTGTAAATTACTTCTTAATCGAATTCTTCGAGTTTTAATAGCCATCGGACTAATTTTGGATTTGGTTCTTTTAAAGAGAACAACCATTGTAGTGGTTTGTGATCTGTGACTATGTATATTTTTCTACCAAAAAGATAAGGTCTGAAATATTTTATTGCATAAATTATCGCCAATAGTTCCTTTTCAATAGTAGAATAGTTTATTTCCGAAGCGTTTAGCGTTCTACTGGCATAAGCTACTGGTAAATCAGAGCCAATTTTTCCTTGAGAAAGTATAGCGCCAATTCCAAAATTGCTAGCGTCAGTGGTTACGTTGAAAGGCTTGGAAAAATCAGGGTACTGTAGAATAGGTTCGTTGATCAATAAATTTTTACATAAATCGAAACATTTCAAATAATCGGGATCTTTAATATTTATTTCCGCGTCCTTTTTTAAGCAATTTGTAAGGGGTTTGGTAATTTTGGCAAAATCTTTGATAAATTTTCGATAGTAACCTAACAGACCTAGAAATCCTTTAATTTGTTTAGTTGTTTTTGGTACTGGATAACTTTTAATTGCCTTGATTTTTTCCGGATTTGGTTTTACTCCATCGGGTGTAACAATGTGCCCTAGATAACTTACTTCTTTTCGTAAAAATTCCGATTTATCGAGTTGTATCTTAAAATTTGATTGTCTCAGCCTTTCAAACACTTCTTTCAATCGAGTGACGTGTTCTTGTAAATTGGTACTGAAAACTATAATGTCGTCAATGTATACAAGGCATTTCTCGTTTTGTATACCGCGTAATATATTGTCCATGACACGTTGGAACGTCGCGGGAGTTTTTCAAGCCAAACGGCATACGTAAGTATTCGTAGTGCCCGTTTTCCGTATTAAAGGCTGTTTTTGGAATGTCTTCTTCAGACATTTCGATTTGATGAAAGCCAGAGGCTAAATCCAATGTCGTGAAGTACTGACACCTTCCTAATTTGTCTAATAAATCCGTTATATTTGGTAGAGGGTACCGGTCATCAATCGATTTCTCATTCAGTATTTACAATACGCCATTTGGGTTTACCAGATGCGTCCAATTTTTTTGGGACCACCCAAATAGGGGAAGACCAGGGAGAATGAGAAGGACGTATTATATTTTGGTGTAACATACTTTGAATTTGTTTCTGTACCTCTAGTCTGTATATCTGAGGGTATCTATAAGATTTTGTATAAACTGGCAATTCGTCCTTAGTTTTTATGCTATGTTTAATTTGACTAGTAAATGTTAATTTATTGTCATTCATGTAAAATATGTCAGCGTATTCTTTAATCAAGTCAGTAATAATTTTCTTTCCTCTGAATTCATATGTTCAGTTCGGACGTTAGTAATATCAAATTTTATATTTTCAGTATGTATACTGTTACAATTTGGATTGAAGTTTTGTTCATATTCGTCAAATGTTTCTGCTAGTAAAGGTTTTGTAATGTCTATACTTATTTCTTGTTCATGTGGATTCAGAATGGTGCATAGAGCTTCGTAATTGTTTACTGTTGTAAGGCATTCAGCTATATCTAAATTATTAATTTTTGTATAGGGTATTATTATTTCACCTTCTTCGATATTCTCCACATTAACCTTTATGAATTGTTCTGATCTTGGTGCAACTACAATGCAATTAGTTTGAAGGGGTAGTTTATGATAATTTATTTTTATTTTGCAAGTTGGTGTTATAAGTAAATCGTTCTTAAGATCTACTGTAGCGTTCAATTTTTTCAGATTATCTAGTCCTAGTAAACAATGCAAATAGTTGAGAAAATTTAAATAAGTGAAATTTCAAAGAAAGATTTTCTATCTTAAATAGTTTTGAACATTTTATGAGAGTACTATACTTCTCTATTGAGGTACCATGAGCGGTAGAAATTTGGAATGGGTCATTTTTGATTGAATTATTAAAGAATTTTTTTGCGATTTCAGGATTAACGAATGATTTTGTGCTACCGGTATCCAGTAAGAAATTTAAATTATACTCTGGAAATGTTATGTATGGTAGTTCACTTTGATTATTTGTTAAATTCATAAGTTCGGAGGCATTTTCCTCTAAAAAAGAATTATCTACTTCGTTTTGTTCTTCAAAAATTTCTACAGCGGGTTCATCATCAACATTATATAATTCTTCAACCACATAGTTTAATCTATTTTTATTGAAATTTCCATATTGATTTTGATTTTGTAATTGATTAGGTCCATAAGTATTTCTAGTTGACATACTCATTGGTGTTTGTTTTGGGAAATTTTGATTTTGATTATATTTGTTAGTGATTGAATTTTTAATTTGATTGGGTGTATCATTAATATGATTAAACTGATGCTGGTTATTGGTATAAGTACTTGGTTTTGGGACAAATCGAGAATTATGAGCATAATTAGTTATTGGTAAAGTTTGATGTCTTATGATCGGTTTATTTTGATAATTTTGGGTATTAGGATTCAAATTAAATTTCTTCTGATCAAATTTTTGGTGAGTTATTTCCAATTGGAAATCATTTGTTAGCATATTCAAAGCAATGTTTAAATCTGTTGGATTTTTTGTTCGCATATGTGATCCAATAGGTTCTTTTAAGCCACGCAATAATATTCTTAATGCATAATTCCTAAAGTAGGCTGTTAATACTGCTGCTTCATTTGCGGCGGTATGTGTGGATAAATAAGAAGTTTGCAGATTTAATAAATGTTGTACTCGATTGTAAAAATCGAAAGTACTTTCGTTTCCTTGTTTTAACTCTGTCATTTCAATGTTGAGAGTGTAACAATCTCTTTTATCAGCATATGTAGAGATTAAAGCAATTTTTTAACTGTATCCAATTCGTAATGATACAAGACGAGATGTTGAGAGCAGCATCTCCTTTGATTTTAGCTAAGATACTCGACATCAGATATTCATTCTGAAAATCATTTACATCTTGAGCATTATAAAATTTGTTAACTAATTTTTCACTAATCTCTATGAATCTCGGTAATAATTCAGTTTCCCCATGGAAATCTGGAATCATGTTTAAGTATTCTTGTTTAAGAGTTGGGACGGCCATATTCGTTGGAGTCCTACTTGTTGGAGATCGAGATCGAAAATAGTTTACTTTTTGTGGGGTTGAGTTAGAATCAGAATTTGAACTGTCGGAGTCGATTGAATATTTTGAATAAGAGCCTCTAATTGACATTAGTACTTACAGTAAAATAATGGTGAGTATCCATTCCATGTGGTTTGTCTTGATATGCGTTCAGGACAGCGAAGACTTCCTCGATGTGCACTCGGGTATTTCTTCTCGTTAAGCTACTCAATCCACCTAACTGGTTACGAATGTTCTAAATAGCCGTTAAATCGTTAACACGAACCGAAAATTATGTTCACTAATTTTCGTTTGGCTATCCTACCACGACTGCGCCAATTAACTTTCGAACTACCGAAAAATAGTTTTTAAAAATGAATTATTTTTATTAGAGCTTTATTACAAAGTTGTTCAATCTTTCAAGTCTAATTCTTAACTAACCACATTATAATATTATATTAGTCGCATGGATGTTTTGTGTTGTCTGCATTATTGTCACTTGGTGTCGTATGTTGCTGATGTAGGAATTCTCTAAAACGTAATCCAGGACAGGCTGCTATATAATTTGTTTCGAAAAAGCTGCAATTATGTCGCGACTGTATGCAATGCAATTTCCACAGAAAAGATATTTTTCTCGAGAAGTGCTTGGAGATTACGGGAGACTGATAACGTGCAACCCATTCAAGCAACTCTAAGAAGTCGTAGAACATGCATCGAGGAAAATAAATAATAGGAAACGTTTTGGCGATAGAATTCCATCTTAAGTACCAGAAAAATTTCCAACGACCTGGGAGTCTCAAAAACAATTGTCCACGAGATTCTTCGTGATAATAATATGCATCCCTACCATATTGGTTCACATCAGGCAATAAAAGAGTCTGATTATGATTGTAGACTGAACCATTGTCACTGTCACTAATATTATGGACGGATGAATCAACTCTTAGTAGCGCAAGGGGTGTAAATTTGCATATTATGCATTATTGGTCGAAGCAAAGCCCCCATTGGATGCGGCAAATAGAACATGTAAAACGCTTGAGTTTGAACGTATGGTGCGGAATCGTGGAAGGAAAAAGTATACTCACATTTTTTTGAACAAACGCTCAACAGTGAAAAGTTTTTGGAATTTGGAACATTTTCCTTCCAGTATTTTTAGGAGAAGTCTCTTTGGAAACAATAAGGAACATGTGGTTCCAGCTTGATGGTTGTCCGGCGCATTAAAACCGAAACGTACGTCAGCATGCGGACAAGCAATAGCCGAATCGTGTTATTGGAAGAGGAAGTTTATTTCCCTGGTCAACGCATTCGCCGGATCTAACTTGTTTAAATTTTCACCTATGGGGTACACTGAAAGACCTGGTTTTTCAAGAGAATACAATGATCAGGAAAAATATGACGGAAAGAATACAAAATGCCGTTAGAAGCTTGTCCAGGGCTGAAATTGGAGCAGCTGTTTTTTCTACCGAAATTAGATTAAATAAAAGGATCGAGAATGATGGAAGACATTTTGAACTGTTGTGAGCTATTTGTGGTCAAACTTTGAGTAATTATGAGTGTTTTGTGCATCTAACGTTTTATTGCTATTGTTCCTTTGGCCCGTTGACCTTCACGCTTCAAAACTAGTTTTGAACCAGCCCTAAGCCTGAATAAAGTCTCAAGGAAGGCTCAACGTGTTAACAATTTTATACTGAGTGAGAAGAAAATTGAATCGTGATTCAAATTACATTAGTTACCATGGCTATGTGATTTGTTTTTCTCGCGAAGGTAGCTTGATCCGATAGAAGTTCCCGAATTTTTAACCTTTTTTCCTATAAATCAAGAATGGATAGATATATCGCGATGCGGTTTTCATTTAAATTTAGGTATGATAATTCTGGCGGAGATCTGTCAAGAAAATTGCACTCTTATATTCAACTTTTTCCCAAAAATTACGAAAATGTGTGATCACTGCCACAGCGCCCTCTAGTTTATTTATTCGCAACTAAACGGTTCTACAGAAAAAATTCAAAATATCATAAAATGCTCTTCTAAACGAGATCAAAAATATTCAAATCAGCTGAATGGTTCAGGAGATATTTGAATGTAAATATTGAAAAATGCATTGGCCTCCCCCTTCCTTATTATGACAGATAGGGAAAAATGATGTGGAACGAAGTGATGCGATATTACCCAATCTATCGAATGATGCTTTCAAAGTTATAGTTCATCGTGAAACATTCCCAAATAGCGTGAATTTTATGTTTCTTCATAGCAGTTACGCCACCTAGCGGTTAAATAACGAACTTCAAAATAATTTCCAGCCATTTCTCTTGCTCACCTTACCTATGAGGATCTGTTTTCCAAACGTCAAGGCCTTACCATTCTCGCGATACAGCCACTCCGTACCCTCATCCGGATACCCATATAATAATCGTGAAAAACAGCGCGGCGCTCAAAAACTCTATACATGTTATACTGCTAAGGCATCGCGCGCCACAATAAGTATATGAGCAATATAAAAGTTGTAATTTATGCTATGCGCACACTGCTTTTTCCGGTTTTTTAAAATCTCAGATAGAGGAATTCGTCTATGATTTTTTTTCAGTCTCATCGATCAGCTGCAGATGATGAATGTCATTCACGTGCTATTTTGCGTACATAACGTCACTTGTGTTTATATCGTTAAATTCTTGATTATATTAAAACTGGCCTAATATAGGTAGTAAAATTTTATCTGATTACGGTCTAACGCATCTAGGAATCAACGGGAAGTTTAATCAGTAGGTAGCAAAAAGAAAATTTGATTATACAAGGTTGTCAGGAGGCAATTATTAAGTATTTGATGATCGTTCAACAGAATATCTGATTTCTTATACTTATATATAGTTATTTCCAGGGATTCGAACAAATTTGATTTATCTTTTACTTTTCTTCGTATATTTAAGATCTTGAAATAATATTCAATTGATAACATTTACTTATGGAAAAACATAACTTTACAGAAAATTTGAAATGTTGCACCTTCAGAATGGAAGTAATAGAATGAATTTGCTGGAATCCTTGGAAAAATAAATTTATATAATTAAATTTTCCTTCTGCTACCAGCTTATCGTTCACCGCAATTAGATAACATTTCACTATATCCGTAGTGGATCTTGTTTTTGTGAGACATAGTATGATCTGGAGGCCCATATTGAAACCAACTAAAGAATGGAATATCTCACTTTAATGAACTATGCAGAAAATCATAAAGTCCTTTATTTTTGGAATCAACATAAGCACAAGAACTGTCCCTTATCAAGTATCCTTTGGGAGTTTGGTTCCATACCAAGAGTTAACTTACATTCCAGCAAATCATTGCAATCTACAACGCACATATTCGACCTGTCCTGGAGCATGAACTGTTCACACTAGTTTGATGTTCAGCTCCAAAACATATACTGAAGCTCTTAGACTACATTCTTCTGATTGGTGGTGTCATACTCACATCGTAGAGAGGTGTTCTCTCCCCCTATAGATATTTTCATGGTCGATGTTCATCGGGAATGTCGTTTGTTATTCCTTTCCATTTTTTTACGATAATTTGTCCAGCAATATCATTTGGTATGCTGGTGTATAGTAATTGCACGTCTAATGAAACTAGTTTTTGGTTATTACTTAATGTGACGGCATTGATGAATTTTTTTAAATCCCATGAGTCTTTGAAATAGTGTTCTGTTTTCCCTAGAATTGATGATAAACAATCGGATGAATATTTAATAAGGGGTATGTTTGGTTTGTATATTTTGAAGAAAAAATAAATTTTGGGTGGTAACGCGTTTATGATTTTTAATTTGTAAATTATGTTTTTTGGTGAAATATGTAATAAACAAATAATTATAAATAATTACAAATAAAATTAGATCCACTTAAGTATTTCGTGAAATGCTTGAATGTGGTTTTACAAATAATGAATATATAAATATATAAATAATAATTTTAGTAGTGTAACCATCAGATCGTTATTCATATTTTGGAAAATTTCGGTGAGGTCCTTTTTCCATTTTTTGTATGTGGAGGTGTCGTCTATTAGTTATGTCATTTTGTTTTCATAGTTATCAATGGTATTATTAATTATGGTTTTGTTGCTTTTATCTGGCTTCTATTGTTATTTGCGGGGTGATTATGATGAACTGTTTAGCTTAATTTTCTATTTTTTTTTATTAATCTTGTTAATTTCGGAAGTTAGGAAAGGATGGTCATTTATTTGTGCTTCAATGTTAGCTATAATATTTTTCACAGGTATGTCTTATCGGTCATATTGTACTGCAAAATTTGAGCCCAAATTTAGGATATTCAATACGGGATATTGGTATCAGATACATTCTCTACCTATTTAATTTGACAGTTTGAATTTATGGTTGTGTTATTTCTACAGCTTAATTCATTAATTATGTTTATTTGTCCCATTTTGATTTTTGTGAATAGTTTTCCATTCATTCGACCGGAATAGTTCATAAAGGGTTGTAAATGTTGTTCATTAGTATTGTTTCCAAGTATAATTTAATGTTCTGGATCTCTTCCTATATTTCGCAAATTGCGAATAGAGAAGGGAATCCGGAACATTAAATTATACTTGAAAAACAATACTAAGGAACAACATTTACAACCCTTTATGAAACAATGTAAACAAAGTTAAGCAATTCATCAAAATTAACCAATAATATTGAAACCAAATAAAAGCAAAAACTTCGGAAGTTGGAGAATAAAACTCAAATTTTACACAAAACTTTTAACATTTAATTTAAAAATGCTGACAAATTGTTTCACCACACTGTGGCATTATCAAAGCGAGGAGTTATCAACTAAAGCTAAATCTAAAAGTATGTCCTTAAATACCAGGGATCAGAATGTGGTACAAATTGAGGGATGGGGGTGGATAATGGTGGGAGTGTGTTTACAAAATTGTCAACAACGGTGAATTATATGTGTCAATTTGATCATTTAATATTACATTATTATTGTTTTTTGAGTGTTTCAATATTACTATAGATTCCAATATATTAAGTTTATGTCCTTTTTCCTGAATATGTAGAATATCAGGATTAAGGGTGGAATTGTGGTTATGTTCTGACAGGTGATTTGCGTAATTAGAGTCTTCTTTTTTGAGTCTGTAACTTCTCAAATGTTCATTGAACCTTACGCTGAAACTGCGTCCAGTTTGTTCTATGTACAAAGCACTACAGTCATCACATCTCACTCTGTAAACTCCAGATTTCTTTAAGTCATCTTTTTTAGATTTCGAGTTATTAATATACGAGCATAGGTTATTTTTTGATTTAAAGGCGACGTTTTTATTTTGTTTTTTAAGGAATTGAGATATTTTTACTGAATGTTTACCTAAATATGTTAGACATGTGAAATTTGATTTTGTATTATTATTAATTTGCGGATAAATTATGCTTAAGGCTTTTTTATTGAGTTTATTTTGGAGTATTTTATTAATTAACTAATAACGGTTATAATGTCAAGATAATTAATAAAATACTCCAAAATAAACTCAATAAAAAAGCCTTAAGCATAATTTATCCGCAAATTAATAATAATACAAACTCAAATTTCACATGTCTAACATATTTAGGTAAACATTCACTAAAAATATCTCAATTCCTCAAAAAACAAAATAAAAACGTCGCCTTTAAAACAAAAAATAACCTATGCTCGTATATTAATAACTCGAAATCTAAAAAAGATAACTTAAAGAAATCTGGAGTTTACAGACTGAGATGTGATGACTGTAGTGCTTTGTACATAGGACAAACTGGACGCAGTTTCAGCCTAAGGTTCAATGAACATTTGAGAAGTTTGTAACGAAGCTTAAATTTCGAAAGATTATTTAATTTAGATCAGGCAATAAATACGGATTTTACATGTAATTTCAGTTTGAACAGTTCATTATTTCAATAGATATGAATGAATTCCGAATGTGTATTCCGTGATTGTCACTTTTCTAAATCTCCGTAATTTCAAATAAGTATAATTATTCAAATAGATGAATCTAATTCATGCCCGTTCAAAATTGCATTTCATTCCGATAAAAACATGTTGCAAAAACAGGGGCTGGCCAGTTAAGACACCAAACTTTGTGCAGCCTTATGTATAAAAAGGGCGAACAACCTAAAAAACTCCGATAACACTTGTTTACTCCGCTGGGAGCAACTGGTGTGATATCATGAGCGCGAATTTTAGATCTAAAAAGTAGCGTCACTTTTAACCATTGTTCGGGGCATAAGTAAAAACTATTGGCACAAAAATAAGGATTTGGTGGAGCAGACCTGTCCGGAACCTCGGAAAAGATATAAAAGCCGTGACGACCGAAAGATCGCTCTCTTGTGTTTCTGATTTTCAATCAGAGTAGTAGCTCTCTTGTGTTTTTGATTTTCAATCAGTGTAGTAGCTCTTGTGTTTTTAATTTTCAATCAGTGAAGTAGCTCTTGTGTTTTTGATTTTCAATCAGTGAAGTAGCTCTTGTGTTTTTGAATTTCGAGCCGTACAGTATCGCTCTTGTGTTTCTGAATTTTGATCAGTATAGTAGCTCTTGTGTTTTTGATTTAAATCAGTAAAGTAGCTCTCTAGTGTTTTTCTTTGAATTGTGAGTCAGAGATTTAACAGCTGTGAAGTAACAACAGTGTTCCGTTTGTGTTTGTGAATTTTACAAAAAGGTAAATGGCTTAATATTCTATATTCGGGCATTACGATATATCTTCCGAATCCGAACCGACCGTATTTAAACCGTTTGATATATCGTAGTGCGTTTTAACAACATTTCAAGTAATATGGCTATCTGAATATTTACCGAATACAGCTATTACGCTGAGACCTGTTTGATTCGTACTTTTCCGCAAATTGATCATTCTGAATCATTCATCAACCGATCCCGTACCGCTGAATTAAATTTAGTGACCGGACTTATTGTAGAGTTGACTTCTTGAAAGAGTTTTCATTTACCGTTTGAGCTTCATTACATTTTCCGTCTGGGTGTAATTTTGTGGAACCATACCGTTCAATTGCATTTAAATTGATTATTCTTAAAGTGTACTTGTTATATTTATTATATATTTTATTATTTGAAATTCCCCGTTTTATTGAATTATTTCTGCTCCATCTTTAACGAGCTAAGTTATAACCAGGTATCAATTGTAATTAAAGCCTACAATTTCGATACTGTTTTCTGCCCATTGGACTCTGGTTATACTTCACTGTAGCTACCCTAGGGACAAGGCTATCTTTAGATAGCATAGTGACGAGCCTTGTGGAGAGGACCCTAGCAGAAGTCCTCAAAAAGGAGTAAACCTTTGGGAAAAATCTGGCGCCCGAGGATTCGAAGCTTACGCAGTAAGCGATTTACAGAAAAGCCGCAAGGGTACGTTATAAGTTACAGACACAAAAAAGAAGACTATAATTACGCAAATCACCTGTTAGAACATAACCACAATTTCACCCTTAATCCTGATATTCTACATATTCAGGAAAACGGACATAAACTTGATATATTAGAATCCATAGAAATATTGAAACAGTCAAAAAACAATAATAATGTAATATTAAATGATCAAATCGACACATATAATTCACCGCTTGTTAACAAAATTTGCCAGGATATAAATAAAGATTTGATAATATTTCACCAGAAAAACAAATCAAAAATGAATAACGCGTTGTCACCCAAAATACACAAACCGTACATACCCCTCAGACCAATCATTTCGTTTATACAAAGCTCATTTTAAGACTTATCTAAATATTTATCCGATCCTATATCACCAATTCTAGGGAAAACAGGACACTATTTCAAAGACTCATGGGGCTTAAAAAAATTCACCAATTAAGTAATAATCAAATAATAATTTTGTTAGACGTGCAATCACTATACACCAACATACCGAATGATATTGCTGAAGAAATTATTGTAAAAAAATGGAGAGAAATAGAAATTAACACGCCATCATCATTAAACGAATTCATAAATGCAATCAATTTAACAGTGACATCCACATACTTTCAGTATAAGAATAACTTTTATACTCAAGTATATGCAATGGGACAACTCATATCGTCAGTAACAGCCCAATTTGTGATGGAAGATCTGGAAATGAATGTTATCAGAAATTTGAATTTAACTTTTCTTCAAAAGGTATGTCGATAATTGCCTCACAGCTATACCACAAGCACCGTACAATAATTCACTTAACGCGTTCAATCGAAACTACAATTTACTATAGGAACTGATAACAACAAACAAATTAACTTTCTTGACCTCACTCTAACGAAAAACAACAACAAAATTTCCACTTCATGGTATACAAAACCAACCTGTTCAGGCAGATATTCAAATTATACAGCGATAGTCCCGAACAATCATAAAAGAAATGTTATAACAGGTATAGGTGATCGAGCAATCATAATAACTGATCCCGAAGATCGCGACTCTGCAATATCCAAAGCAAAAGCTATTTTTACAGAATCAGAAAAACTTAACATTATTCTAAGAGAACACAATTTTACAACAGCACAAAAAAATGATAATCTGGAACATTTATGTTCTAAACTTGGAAGCAAAATTCCCTAATATAACATTTCACATTGTATTTACAAATTTTCCTGTACAGACTTTAACAAAATATCTATCGGATAAGCAAAACAAAAATGCACGAACTAACCGAGTGTCATGAATATCAGAAGAACTCAACAGCTTCAAAAAAACATGAGACAAATACCAAACATAAATTCAATTCCGAGAATCTCGATATAATAGGAAAGAATCGAATATCTTCAGAATCGTCGCGCAACAAAAAAAATCAAAACTGCGTAAATAGTAAAGCCGACATGACTAATCTTTCGCAAATATATAACATTAGTTTTTAAAATAACTAAAATAGAAAAGTCCAGTCAAACAGAAACTATAATACAAGAGCCCATGTACCTAAGCAATTAAATTTTGCTACTAACTGACACTGATACCTGACAAGCGCAACGGATGGTCAATCAGCGCAGGGTACATACTTTACATTTAAAATGAAAACCTATTCTGCAAACTGATTTCAGTCGGGATTGCGAAGTCAAGATGAGTGTGTGCTTCCTTAAAACTCAAATAAATATTTTAAACAAAACATTCACCAATATTGTTTTAATATAATTTAATAAGAAATTAATTAGAAAGGTCCTAAATTCCAACACACGCAAATGAAATCAGTTGACACTCAATTATGTAATAAGTATATTCAAGATTGGAATATTTCATGAGAAATTAATTAATTTTGTATTATAATCACCAAATAAATTGGTTAGGCATTATGAAAAAGATTCTCAACATAGATTCTACTCTAGAAAATATATATTTATTGTAACCATAGTGCGTGTTGACTGTTGAGACACTAAAACCGTGTTGATGAAATATAGAAAGAGCGTTATATCTGTGTCTACATCTTACGCGAGCCTGTGCGCAAAGAGAGTCATATTGCAACACAGAAGAAGATTGATAAGTTCACGAAGAGGTCGTGAATCTACCTATCTCTTTTCATCAAGACACTTTGCAGATGATATTTTACTGCATAATACACTCTATTATTAGAATAAGTATTATGTGAAACTTCGACTGCAGTCATTGACTTAATAATTGATGCAAAGCGACAGGATCGGATGAAAATTCAATTTTATTCATTTATTTATTTATTTATAAATTAACTTTCGAACTACCGAAAAACAGTTTTTAAAAAATGAATTATTTTTATTAGAGCTTTATTACAAAGTTGTTCAATTTTGCAAGTCTAAATTCTTAACTAACTACATTATAATATTATATTAGTCGCATGGATGTTTTGTGTTGTCTGCATTATTGTCTTGTCACTTGGTGTCGTATGTTGCTGATGTAGGAATTCTCTAAAACGTAATCCAGGACAGGCTGCTATATAATTCCTTCCTTCTTAGAACGAAGCTTCCTCAGGAAGTTGTACTTTATTTCCTTGTAGTGGAAGTTGAATTGTAGGAGTTTCCTTTTGACTACGATGTTTTCTCCATAATTTTGTTATAGCGGAAATTGCTATTACAGCTAATCCTATGTATAGGATAATAGTCCAGATGCTTGGAATGTGGTATTTGAACGATTCTTCTAAAGGTATAATATTGTTTGATGGAAGGTTTTTCAAATTTAGAGCCTTTAAATCCACACTAAATTTGGGAACTTCGTTTTTTGTGTGTTCGAATTTTAATTTGTTAATCACAAGAGGTTGTCCATATGTGCTGTCTAGGTACGTCATCTCATGATTCTGGAAATACGTCTTACATGTGTGTTGTTTTATCAGGTAGATTCCCGTTAGTTGCCTGGATTCTGTTCCTTCTTGACATTTTATTTTGATTTCTTCTTTTTGAGGGAATATTCCAAGATATTGATTAATTTCAGGGATGATTTCCATATGGTTTTCTGGGATGTTCAAATGGATATACTGACATTGGCTTGAATTTCCATTTAGTAATATTCCCTTCTCGCATAATGAGTTATGATTACTTTGGATGTAATTAGGACATTGATATATTTTACCTCTTATACAAATGTCGTTTAGAGGTTTAATAATGTTGTCTTTAGATTTCAATAGATATTTTATATCGGGAATTATCGTTACAAATTCTGATTCGTATTTAGTTGGAATTGGGTGTAAATAGTAGAGCTCGAACTCTTTGTCAAAATCAATTGGGACTGACAAGAAATAATTAATTGTGAAAGATTCGATTTTACAATTAATTTTTATTATCGATTCGAAATCTAATATGTTTTCGTATTTCAATTCAAAGAGTAGACTTTCTTTATAAAGTGAAGATATTTTTTGTAATGCCAAGAATAGATCTCTAGTTTTCATTATGCTGGGATGTAGAGTATTCAATTTGCAAAAGGTGATAGAGTTCTCAACATCTTGTAAGATGTTTAAAATAGTATTATAAAGTATTAACAATTGATTATATAAGTCTTTTGCCGAATAGGATATCTTCAGTTATAGCTACACGTTTCACTAATATAGGTACCCAATTGAAGGATTTTTGATTTTAGTACCATCTCGTTATGATGTATGTCCTTTATAGTATTATTAAAATTTTCGATGATTTGTTGATTGAGAGAGTATTGCAGTTTTAATTGATTTTGAATATTATGTTGATTGGTTTGCATATTTTCCAAAATTGTATTGAACTTTTCGCCATATTGTGAATCTAGGTTGCCAGTAAACATTTTTATAACATAGCCTAGTCCGTTGATTAAACCTCTTCTGTTTCTGACTTTGCCAGATGTATATTGATATTACCTATTTATTTTTTCTTTGATAATATTTTGACCATATGTAACCATTTTGTTGTAGTTATCTAGTTCGTGAGAGTGAAGTGTATTGTTTACAGTGGTTGACTTAAGATTTTCGTACTGGATGTAAGTATTATATTCATCGTATAGGGGTTGCAGATTGTAGTAATGGACGAATATATGTTCAGTTTGTTGCAGCTTGGCGGGCCCTAGGTTAATCGGTAGAAGCCCCAAGTTCAAAGTTATATTTTTTTATGTCTGCTCCTCGTCCAACTGAGACGGACCTGGAATATAAGTTTTCTGCTTAGGTCGTTTAATATTAGACAGGTGGATATTTTCCGTTGTGTTACCATGTTTGGGTATTATCTTGGCAGTTTTTAAATTTTTGTCAATACTTTTTATTCCTTCAGGTTTGAATTTATTATTGGTTTTGCTTTGTTTCTGTTTATTTTGTACATAGACCTGTTCGGGAATATCAGGTAGAGTTTCTCTAAGCTCATTTGCTTTATTAATTACTCGTTCCTTTTTTTGTTGGATATCGAGATTTAATTTTTTATATAGCAATTTTATTTTTTTCCTGTGGTTCGAAATATAATTATTTGCCAATTGTTTATCTAATTCAATGTTAAAAGGAGATTCAGTTTGTAAGTGACCGGTTATAATTTCGTAAAGTCGTAGATTAGTTACAGAGTGTATTGAATTATTGTAGGCTAGTAAAGCATAATTGATTTTTGTTTCTATATATTCATTTTGATATTCTATTTGATTATTCAACAGTCTTATGTGTTCAATTAAAGTGGAGTGGAATCTTTCGACGATCCAATTTGATTCTGAGTGTTGAGAACTTATAAAATGCATTTTTACCTTATGAGTTTGTAATAACTCTTTCACTAGACTGTTTTTAAATTCTAAACCGTTATCTGATATTATTTATTCTGGTATACAGTGGTGTGTAAAATATCTTACGAGATTATTAACAACCTCTATGCCTTGAGCCGAATTTAATTTATAAGCTTGGGCATATTTGGAAAATGAATCGAATATTGTTGAAAATTTTACGTTCTCCGAAGAAATACTGTCGACATGTAAGATCTGAAAGGGTCTTACGGCAGTAGGCGTTATATTGAATTTTAGTTTTAAGGGGTTTCTGTCATATTTTGTTACTTGGCATATTTCACAATTATTGATATAGTTTTGTATAGATTTTCGTTGATTAGGCCAATAATATACATTTTTTATTTGATTTTCTGTTTCATCTAGTCCTCTATGATTCGTTTTACTCTCATGATAGTTTTGTATAGTTTGTACTATTTCGTCATCTTCGATAATATCCACGAGTTTTGTTGTACATTTAATCATATTGAGTTCAGAGTTTTTGAAATATTTCTGAAGCACTTTACTGAATTTTTCGTAAATGGGGTCTCCGAAATATAGATGATATTCAACTTTCGGTACAATAAAGTCTTTAGTGGAACTAATCATTTCTTGTTCGTAATTGTTTTTTGAAAATTAAATATGAATTCTTTGTTTATCTTTATGCAATTTTATTATTGATGGAACTGAGGGTTCATAATTTACTTCTGAAATAATGATTTGGTTCTTTCCAAAATTTACTGGACAGTCTGCAATTTGGATACCTAATATGGATTGTTCCTCGTTAGAGTGAATAGTATCTATGTCTAAATCGTTTACATCATCAGGTTTTACTATTAAAGATTCAGTTTCCATTTGTCTATCAGGGTCCTCTAGTTCTTTATTGAAGTCTTCTATATAGTCAAAAATTGCTTTGGGGACTTTAGAATCAGTTAAAACGTTAAGTTGAATTCGTGATAGAGCATCAGCGTTTTTATTCAAAGTAGTAATAATTTTCTTTTCCTCTGAATTCATATGTTCAGTTCGAACGTTAGAAATATCAAATTTTATACTTTCAGTATGTATACTGTTACAATTTGGATTCAAATTTTGTTCATATTCATCGAATGTTTCTGCTAGTAAATGTTTTGTAGTGTATATACTTGTTTTTTGTTCTGATCTTGGTGCAACTACAATGCAATTGGATTGAAGGGGTAGTTTATGATAATTTATTTTAATTTTGCAAGTTGGTGTTATAAGTAAATCGTTCTTAGGATCTACAGTAGCGTTCAAATTTTTCAGATTGTCTAGTCCTAGTAAACAATGAAAATATTTGTGAAAATAAAATAAGTGAAATTTTAAAGAAAGATTTTCCATCTTAAATAGTTTCGAACATTTTATGAGAGTACTATACTTTTCTATTGAAGTGCCATGTGCGGTAGAAATTTGGGATGGGTCTTTTTTAATCGAATTATTAAAGAATTTTCTTGCGATTTCAGGATTAACGAATGATTTCGTGCTACCAGTATCCAGTAAGAAATTTAAATTATACTCTGGAAATGTTATGCATGGTAGTTCACTTTGATTATTTGTTAAATTCATAAGTTCGAAGGCATTTTCCTCCAAAAAAGAATTATCTACTTCGTTTTATTCTTCAAAAATTTCTACAGCGGGTTCATCATCAACATTATATAATTCTTCAACCACATAGTTTAATCTATTTTTATTGAAATTTCCATATTGATTTTGATTTTGTAATTGATTAGGTCTATAAGTATTTCTAGTTGACATACTCATGGTGTTTGTTTTAGGAAATTTTGATTTTGATTAAATTTGTTAGTGATTGAATTTTTAATTTGATTGGGTGTATCATTAATATGATTAAATTGTTGCTGGTTATTGGTATAAGTACTTGGTTTTGGGACAAATCGAGAATTATGAGCATAATTAGTTATTGGTAAAGTTTGATGTCTTATGATCGGTTTATTTTGATAATTTTGGGTATTAGGTTTCAAATTCAATTTCTTCTGATCAATTTTTTGGTGAGTTATTTCCAATTGGAAATCATTTGTTAGCATATTCAAAGCAAGATTTAGATCTGTTGGATTTTTTGTTCGCATATGTGATCCAATAGGTTCTTTTAAGCCACGCAATAATATTCTTAATGCATAATTCCTAAAGTAGGCTGTTAATACTGCTGCTTCATTTGCGGCGGTATGTGTGGATAAATAAGAAGTTTGCAGATTCAATAAATGTTGAACTCGATTGTAAAAATCGAAAGGACTTTCGTTTCCTTGTTTTAATTATGTCATTTCAATATTGACAGTGTAACAATCTCTTTTATCAGCATATGTAGAGATTAAAGCATTTTTTAACTGTATCCAATTCGTAATGATACAAGACGAGATGTTGAGAGCCGCATCTCTTTTAATTTTTGCTAAAATACTTGACATCAGATATTCATTCTGAAAATCATTTACATCTTGAGCATTATAAAATTTGTTAACTAATTTTTCACTAATCTCTATGAATCTCGGTAATAATTCAGTTTCCCCATGGAAATCTGGAATCATGTTTAAGTATTCTTGTTTAAGAGTTGGGACGGCCATATTCGTTGAAGTCCTACTTATTGGAGATCGAGATCGAAAATAGTTGATTTTTTGTGAGTTTGAGTTAGAATCAGAATTTGAACTGTCGGAGTCGATTGAATATTTTGAATGAGAGCCTCTAATTGACATAAGTACTTACAGTAAAATAATGGTGAGTATCCTTTCCATGTGGCTTGTCTTGATATGCGTTCAGGACAGCGAAGACTTCCTCTATATGCACTCGGGTATTTCTTCTCGTTAAGCTACTCAATTCACCTAACTAGTTACGAATGTTCTAAATAGCCGTTAAATCGTTAACACGAACCGAAAATTATGTTCACTAATTTTCGTTTGGCTATCCTACAACGACTGCGCCAATTAACTTTCGAACTACCGAAAAATAGTATTTAAAAAATGAATTATTTTTATTAGAGCTTTATTACAAAGTTGTTCAATCTTTCAAGTCTAATTCTTAACTAACTACATTAAAATATTATATTAGTCGCATGGATGTTTTGTGTTGTCTGCATTATTGTCTTGTCACTTGATGTCGTATGTTGCTGATGTAGGAATTCTCTAATACGTAATCCAGGACAGGCTGCTATATAATTTATATATATATTAACGACAGAGCCAATTTATTGAGAATGTTTAATAAAGTGTGAAATACAAAGTATTATTGAATGCTTATGTCTTGTGTCTACATTACATATTGGACTTCTAATTTTAGCGAACGTAATGATTTGGCACTTATCGATGTTAATATTCTATTTTTGAGGATGAGCACCCATTTTGAGGCCCCCACTGTGACACTAAACATTTTCCCCCAAATAATTAATGTTATAAACCGAAATGAAAATGTAACTATAGTTTCTCTAACACCGTAGCTGCCTCAAAAAAATATCAGAAAGTACTGGTGTTAGCGAAACTATATTTACTATTATTCATTAAATTAGTGAAAATCAAATATTTATTTTATTCAAGTTTATAATGGATTTTCATCATGACTGATTATATGCAATTTATATATTTTAAACCTCATATACAAGCACTTTTTAATTATTCACCGTAGAAACCAAATGGAGTTGGAAAAGTGGCAAATTTATACGTAAACTGAAACATCAATAGACTCGAAGAATATAACAGTAAAAAAATTTTTTTCAGCAAACCTAATTACAATAAAATGAAAATACAATCAATATCAGTGATACACAGTAAAAAATTTACTGTGAAAATTTCACTCTAAATCACTCTAAAAACATTCTATATAGGTCCAATGTTTTTAGTGTGAAATATTCACCCTGCATCTAGAGTAAATTTTAATGGTAACTTTACTCTAACGTTAGTGTTACATATTCGCTTTATTTAGAGTATGTTTTACACTACAGCAGATGAGATGCAACATAACCTAGAGTTGAAAACAAATCTAGCCAGTGTACAATTATACACTGAGAAACTCTAAATTGTGTGAATTAACAAATCTAAGTGTATCCAAACTATTATTTTAGTGTAATATTACACTGTCTTTGGTAAAAAAAATACTGTTTCTGGTGTATGTTAACTCTAGCTCTGCACTACCTAGTGTTAGATTTACACTGATTTTGGTAAACAAAATACTGTTTCTAGTGTATGTTAACTCTAGCTCTGCACTACCTAGTGTTAGATTTACACTGATTTTGGTAAACAAAATACTGTTTCTAGTGTATGTTAACTCTAGCTCTGCACTATCTAGTGTTGGATTTACACTGATTTTGGTAAAACGAATACTGTTTTTAGTGTACGTTAACTCTAGCTCTGCACTACAGAGTGTTAGATTTACACTGATTTTGGTAAATAAAATACTGTTTTTAGTGTACGTTAACTCTAGTTCTGCACTACCTAGTGTTGGGTAAATAAATAATGCACTGCTTGCAAATTCAAAATATGTATTTAAAAATAAACAACTCATCTTTTTTTTTATAAAACGAGATAAAAGTAACCATTCATGCATATAGGATTCTTGTTACTTTTTACATCAATTTTTCCTGGAGTTCTAGTTTTCCATGCTAACAAATATTATTTCCATTTCGGGGTCACTCAATTGAGCATTTATCAAAAAAATAATAAGTCACAAAATTAACAGATATCTGGACTAATTCTACATATAATATCTTTCTTAAATATCTGAATACACTTCACTCAATTCAGCATGTATCAAAAAAATAATAAGTCACAAAATTAACAGATGTCTGGACTAATTCTACATACCTATAATATCTTTCTTAAATATCTCAGTCAAATAAGCAATAATAACACCAAAATCTGTGAAAATTCTAAAGCAACCTTAGAATCTAGTTTTATTTCTATGTTTACCTGAATACACTTCACTCAATTGAGCATTTATCAAAAAAATAATAAGTCACAAAATTAACAGATGTCTGGACTAATTCTATATATAATATCTTTCTTAAATATCTCAGTCAAATAAGCAATAATAACACCAAAATCTGTAAAAATTCTAAAGCAACATTACATTCTAGTTTTATTTCTATGTTTACCTGAATACACTTCACTCAATTGAGCATTTATCAAAAAAATAATAAGTCACAAAATTAACAGATGTCTGGACTAATTCTATATATAATATCTTTCTTAAATATCTCAGTCAAATAAGCAATAATAACACCAAAATCTGTAAAAATTCTAAAGCAACATTACATTCTAGTTTTATTTCTATGTTTACCTGAATACACTTCACTCAATTGAGCATTTATCAAAAAAATAATAAGTCACAAAATTAACAATGTCTGGACTAATTCTACATACAACATCTTTCTTAAATAGCTCAGTCAAATAAGCAATAATAACAACAAAATCTATAACAATTCTAAAGCAACCTTACATTCTAGTTTTATTTTTATGTTTACCTGAATACACTTAGCCGTCATATGGTACTTTAAATGATTATTGGAGGGACATTAATTCATTTCGAATCTTTTACTTTGGACATTTTAGAATACAAAGTTAAACTTAGGAACCAAATAGTTCTCAGTCGATGAGTGAGGTTGATGCAAGTTATATGGCTCCCTGTGTATTAATAATTTTAAATTAATAATATTAAGCACAGCACAATCTTCCAATAATAGTTTGTAAGCATGAAATTTTTCTGAATATTCCTCTGTTACCCACTTCTGTGTGATAAAAAATGGTATGTTTTCAATAATGAAAATATCAATTATTTGCTCAAATTGTGGTAGATCAGAATCAGATTTTTTCCCTGTACATATAATGAAATGCCTCTTATATTGATAACCATATTTGATCCATTTTGGTATAACAACAAATGTATCTTCTGGAAATTCTTCTATTTTATCTGCTATCAGCTTGTTATAAGGGTATTCATTTAAAACAGAACTCGACATTGGTCCAATTTCCATGGAAATATGAAATTCGTTTTCAAAAATTGTCATTTGTTGCACTTTATTCGCCAAAGTCTTAGTCAGGTTTTTAAAATTTCTCAATCGGACTGCTAAATTTTTTAGAACGGAATGTTTAGCTTCATATCTCATGCACCATAATGTAGTTAGGGGGCCCATTAGACGCATAATAGCAGGATAGTGGATAAGAAAGTGAAGTTTTGGTGTAATGTGATAACCAAAGGCAGTTTTAAATAGTTTATGATGTGTTTCGATGAGTTTTTCTAGAGATTCGACCATAATAGAAGTTATTTGAGGGGAAAAAGCTATAGACATAATTTGTAATAAAAGTGTTATAACCTTGTATTGACATTTTATTGTTGGATTAATAATTATGTCATCAATGATAAGTGGCAAATAACGAATTAGGCACCACGACTGCATTGCTCTTTGACCTATAAGATTGCCTAATTTATCTAATATTACTGGACTTGGTTTTGTAGACTGCTGTAAGAATCCATAATGAAATAATTTAATTCTATTGTTTAGAACATTCAAAGAGATCAGTTTTAGGTTAACAATGTAGTTTAAAAAAAGTTTAAGTTCAAGAGGTATACATCTTTCAAGAATATCGTGCATTATGTCTACAGAAGCGGAATCGCCTATTTTAAAATATTGTAATACATTTAATAAGCTTTTTCTTTTGATTCCAAAGACTGAATCAGATTCATTTGCAACTGCACTGTGCTCCTCAAGCATGGTACTTGTTCTCAAGACAGTATTCGAATTGATAAAAGTATTCTGTACCTCAGATTTATGAATTAAACAAATTCTGCAATAATAGTTAGCCTGAAATGATTCAACCATTCCACACAGGGCATTTGCGGCCAAATTATCATGTGAAAGAGAAACCAAGGTACCAAAGACAGGCTCGTCCAACCCTTCTATAATTATACCTTCTGTTTCTAACATCTTGATATCTTCAATAATAGGTTTAAGTATTGTGTTTAATGAAATTGATTCCAAATTATAAGACAATTTTAAATCGGAAGTAAAAAATAAAGCTAATAGATTGATACCAGTAAGTTGAGAATTTATGGAAGAATGGAAATTTTTTATGCTAAAATAAAATGCACCCATTTTATGTGAACCTGTTTTGCTTCCCAAAGGATTCGTCGTTTCAAAGTCATCATAATAGAGCTGCAAATGAAGGAAATATTTTTTAGTCTGATATAGTTCATTATTCAAAAGATATGAACCAGTCTTAATTTGGGATGCATCGCTGTTAGATTTTTGAGAAAAAATTTGATTGTAATAATTTTTATTTTTGGACAGGACCAGTTTGATTGTTTCTAGGATTGGTATGTACTGAAAACAACAAGGTACATTACGTTCAACATTTGTATTTTGTTGTGGATCAAAAACATTTTCAGACCTCATCCCTATTAGAACTTCTTTTGGTCGAACAAAATCACAAGAATTTATCAGTTTACTTCTCTTATATATAGTATCATACTTTTTGATTTGAACATTTACACATGCATTCATGTCTGATATATAATTTAATATTTCTTGACTTTTTGAACCTTTCATAACATTTTTGAAAATATTTTCCAGCAGTTCAGTTATAGAATAAAAAATTATTTGTATTTGTAAATTAGGAATAGACAATTTTTGAATTTGAAGAATGAACATTTTAAATATTGTCTCAAAATCCCAATCTTGTTCTTCTGGAGAAAATGTTTTATTTCCATCATCCTCATTTATTTTGAATTCATCAAATTCGTTCAAATTATATTTATTCATTTTAAATTCTGAAATATTGTGCTGTCCATAATTATAAACTTCTTGTAATTCATCAGAATCAAAAATTGGCAAAGATTTATTTTCTAGTTCATGTTTGGCTAAATGTTTTCGGTATCCACTAAATGTTTTAAATGAGTGATGACAATTAGGAAAAGAACATCTCAAAAATAGTTTTGAATTATCAAAAAGTGAATGAAGTATTCTTAAATGTTTAATAACTTCATTACTATTATTCAAATGTGTTTTACAAACAAAACAGGCAAACATTTTCAGTTTAAAATTTTAAATAATTCAAACTATGTTCAATCAACAATAGAAATAATCATCATTTATTACATTTGACCAGCCCAGTGCTAGAAAAACTGAATTCCAAACAGAATATATAAAATGCAGATACATTGAACTATAATACTATCCAAACACTTAATTATTGCACAATCTACTTCTTAATTCTGACATTTTAGAAGTGAATGTTACCTGGTTACAATCAACATGAAAATAATAACTTTGAAAAAACTCCCAAAAATGTTTCAGCATTTCATTGTAATGAACATTGAATACATAGTGGCTCATAAACAATGTGGCGAATGCTTTCGCACTTGTGCAAATGTACTCACATGGAATTGAGTTCTTATCGATGATTATATTATATTGAGTTATAGCAGATTTATTTGATCCTTGAGACACAAGAAATGGTTGTGCTGTAGTTCTGCCTGCAATTATTTCGTCCAAAGTAGTGTTGCTCTGAGAAAAGAATTAGAATAGATCAAAGCAAATTGGAATTATAATTAGTCCCTACCGGTTTAAATACTATTAAATTTTCTTCAGCTGTAATATTAGAATTTTTAACTTTGTTCCTTCCTGTAGGTGATGGTGGGAGCATATATAAAATAGCTAGGATTGCTTTTGTAGTATTATCCCAACCTGTAGAAATTGAAATAGTTAGTACTATCAGTTCAAAATCAAAATTAACCATTTTACTCTTTGGTAGATACGTTAAGTTGGCAGAATTCACTGGGTAAATGCACATGGTCCTAAGTTTGGGGTTCAAACATTAGGATGTGATTGTAGTCGAAAATATATTAAGAACTCCATATATACTCATATTGAAATAAACTTCGTTATCGACATAATGCTGTCGAAGGAGACCTACTGAAGACTGAATTTCAACTCTCCTTAATCGGAAGAATTTGTAATACTTACAATATATGGCAAAGATGTAGTTGTACCCCACCCCCATGAACATTTTCGCTTGCTACCAATAATTGGACTGATTGAAGAGCATTAAAATTTTAATATTCCCAAAGAATTTCTATAATCAATCTTCTTAAAAAAAAACAGTTTCAGTAGATCACCTTCAACGGGACCTGTATATTGATAACAAAGCTTTTGCTAATATTATTTGTGATTCTTATATTTAGGACTACTATCACCTCCTAAAGTTTGAACCCTAAACTGGGGTCCTGTGTAATGTCAATTAAAGAATTAATTAAGATTGTGTTGTTTTGTGTTATGCTCTACAAATTAATGAAAACGTAACAATAACAAATGCCAATATGCAATTTTAATATGATGAATATTTGATTTTAATTTTGCTACTGATATATTTAGCAACTTCAAGTTATGAAAAACAATTCATAGCCACTGACACAGCAAAATAACTATTGAACAATTTTTTTATGAAATATTTCAACACAATTTCAAATTTTGTTTGATTAAACTAACAGAAATAACAAACACGAGCAGCTGTTTGATTGAATACCCATCTGCCTCGTATTTGTGCCAATGTCCAAACATATCAATTTGAAGTTGGTTTAAAAAATACACTAACTAATTCATTGATTTTAAGAAGAAAGAAACTTTATTATCGTTCGATACAAGGCAAATGACTGTATTTGAAAATGGGTTGGGGAAAATATTTTAGAATATGAAGGAGTAGAGGAACTACTTCCAGAGCCATTTTAAATTTCACAATATGAACAGTTTTTTTCTTTAATTTGGATACTGAAAACATTGATGAAATTTTAACCATTATTTATATTGAAGAGGCAAATTCCTAGTAGTTACATTAAATAGATAAAAGTTAGTTACCTGGTTCTTTGGTTGACACATCAATAGGTTTTTTTACATTTTTTTTGTAAATATCTAAAATTCTATCAATGTCCTTTGAAAAGATTTCTTCAAAATTAATTTTAGGATGCTCAAAGTTATAATCGTGTTCTATCTGTAATTTGAAGAATAAAAATAATAAATTTCCTTTAAAAATATGAAGGTATTAATGTTTTTTTAAGATGTATAATTAAACTTGCCAATGTCGGTATGTCTAAAAAACGCGGAAATTCTTTTAGGATGTTGATACCCAATGATTTTCTGTACTCATAGGTTAAGCAGAGTTTTTGATGAATTGCATCCACCTCCTCTTTATTTATATTTCTTAAGAATTCAACCGCCTCCAGCACTTCGGAGGAAACTATCTTCGCCACTTTTAGGTCACTCGGTACAGAAATGGTGTTTGTTACATCTGATTTTCTTTTTGTGTTTTTTTTAGTTATATTTTCGTTTATTTTAGTTCTGGCTATGGTTCTCAACCGCCATGATAGATAACCCTCCCCACCATTATTATTGGTGTAAAATGCTTCCTAAAGGATATAAAATCAGTCATTAATGAATTATTTTGAAATATTGCTTGGACTCACATATCCATATTGACCCATCGGGTCCTTAGCTTTTGGAAATAGGTTAATTATAGCTTCTGCCAATTTCTTTTCGCAAATTCTGGCACATTAATGCCAAATTTATCAATTAGTTTCCCACATGTTATGTTAACTAATTTTTTCCTATATGTATCAGGTATAAAGTTCTCTTTTTCATAAGCTTCAAAAATATCTGCTCCACAATTTGACAAGATTACACGTTTCCATTCCTTAAAATTTTCCAAATTATTATAGAATTAAAAACTATAAAACGTTCAAATACTTGTGCTGTCATATTTTCTTTGTAAGATTTTGCCTCAGGTTTTACAAATACCTCAGTATCTACATCAGTGGAACAAACTGGCAGTTGCGATTCACAAGCTGGAATGTATAAAACGCTGTTGTCTTCTTTGATACCACTATTTTGTGCCATCCAGTTTGTGACAAATGTGTCAGTGCTGAGTATCGAAATTGTAGAATCAGTTTGCTCACTTTTATTTTCTAAAATATATTCAGTTAAAAAAGAAATATGCACTAGTTGGACAACCCCTATAAACATTATACCAACATACCATCCGAATTATATATTTTAGCCACTATAAGCTCAACAGGCTCCTTCTTTTCAAGTAAATGGTTTATAAAATCTACTAAAATATCTTGCTCCAAAATTGTGCCTTCCCTATCCATAAAATAGAAAGGTACATCAACTAATTCTTGAAATTTGGTTCGAGCTACAAGAACAAAAATATTATGTATTAGATTAAAAACCTGTATTTCAGTTACTTTCTCAATCCTACACCATTGAAATTCTTATATATAAATAAAGAGTGTGAACAACGACATTGACAATGTTATCATTAAGGTGCTGACTAAAACAAATTAATTGCATGCATGTATGTTAGTGCTAGTTATTTGTTCTTGTTGTGAGACAAATCCCGAATCACAAGAGGTATGAAGAACGTCGCCAAAGTAATGTTAAGTTATGACCTTAACTGTTTTTGATAATATATCAAATTTTCATTATTTTCATAATTTACAAAAATGTGTCTTCTTAAGCTTCCTGTCTTCCCCATGATAAAAGTTATGATAGGTGTAGAACCTATTTTCACATCGTAAAATGCAATAGTATAGTTAAAAAACTACCAATCGTATTATTATACTTAGTATCATAGGATACTGTACAAGCGTAACTTAACAACCACCTTTAGGTAGAATTTGAGATTAGATGATTAATTATTTTTTATTATTTACCTACTAACTAATGTAGAAATCAGAGGTTTCTTTGACATTGTATAATAGCTTACCTAATTGTTCATATTCTTCATATGTTGTGTCTTGCTCCACTTTAGCCAACTTCGAGCACTGCTTATATTTTAGCTTAATAAAATTCATACCTGTAACATATATTCTTTATGAGTACATAATCCAGTACATATTTGGCGAATCGATCAATATGACCCACCCTCCAGTTGTCATTATTATAAGTCTATTTAAATTCATTATTATTAATATATTTCTAAATATCGTTCGTAATACGCACAATAATTTACAATTTTTCAAGAATACCGATTCGTTAGAATCCCTATTTGACCTTCGCCACAGTATTTGCAATGTGGGGTCACAACTTAACCTTCACAAAATGGCACTAAATGTAATATCAAAAAATAATGTAAGATTATATCAACTATGACTGACAGCTAAGTAATTTAATTTAGAGGCATTACTACAAAGAGGTCTCTCTTTGCATTACTATTGGTATTTATTAGAACTAGGTGCACCGAGTAATTTTCTAGCCGGTGGTGCCTCTGATTAATATCATGAACCAGAAATTGGGGTTGAGGCGTTTGATTTGAATTTTTGATTGAACACAGCAATATGACTACTTAGATATCTTTTAACACATTTCATCACCTAAATTATTTGACTATGTCCAGTTTACTAATAAGTAGGCAATATATTAAGAAGATTAAACAACACTTACCTTATAAAAACAAAAAATCTACACAGGGAAACAGGTCACTTGAACGAACACAGGTCGAAGCTTGTTGAAAGAAGAAAGAATAAAAGCCGCAGACGCGCCAACGCCAATGCGAGTATTTCGGTAGACACGTATCGGATGCGGAATGAACCGACCGGCATTTCGCAATTGGCAGTGTGAAAACACTCTAGGTAGTGAAGTGTGATCACTATTTCTATGCATTTGACACGTCTAGTGTAAACCTGAAATATTCGACACTAATACAATTGAAATGTAATTATGTAGTGTAAATAATAAACATTAAAAAGTAGAACAACTCAACTAGAGTAGTTTAGTGTAAACAGCATCGCTCACCAATTCTAGTGTTATAAAAAATAGTCATTTAACACTTAAAATTCACTCTAAATTTTTCACCCATTACACTAGCTGTTTTACACGGACCACATTTTTTACTGTGTAGGCATAAGGCGCTCAATCTGACGGACAAAGGTTCAATTTATATCCAGAGAGCCTTGAGTCTGTGTGTAAGCAACGCTGATACATTGGACAGTAAAAAACAAGTTTAATACAAGGAATCTGCAAACCAAAACTTAGGACATGCCTTGTTCTGAGTCCAGGTGACTGTAAATTCAAAAGTTAAGAAGTAAATTTGGATTATCCACCATACCATTCACAATTTTGCACAGGAATAACTTGGCCAGGGTTCGACGCCATCATTCCATGCAAAAGCCAAATCTTTTCACCAGTAAATATTGATGGTATTGTCTAATGGGATAAACATCATCGATTCGAAAAGATAGCAAATTAAGAAATTTTTTCAATACATGCTCAATAATATCAATGCCACCACCACTCGATGGAAGCGACACAATGCTATCATACTCAAACTGATGGCTATCAGAGTGTCGAATAATAATATCTTGGGATCGACAACATTCAGAATGCTATTACGGAATATGTTGTTTTGTATGACCAAGAGAAAATATTATATATGTTAAATAGTGAATCAAATATAATTACCAAGGTCTTTGATCTTTCATGATTGGAGCAGAGGGATGTTAGCAATGCTGTATGGAAACACCAGTGAGACATGCTCCTGATATATGGGATCACGTTGCATTTTGAGATGTTCAGATATCTAACCCGTTCGATTGGCACTATTAGTGTAACTGTGTAACCTATTCTGTAAGTGAAGCTTCTTATTTTCCGCTAAAAGCGAACATTTCACCCTGAATATAATCTATGAGAAGTATAACAGCACAGCGCCCAAGACCTGACACTGATAATCAGATGTCAGATCTCAAGCTAGCTGACAAAGGAAGGTATCAGATGCAGGAGAACCAAATTTATGAAGCTTTTTGATTATTATCTGGTGATCTTGGTGACATTATGACAGTTAGGTTCGTCAACGCTGATCATTGTGTAACAAACTCGTTTTGTCGATGAGATTGAATGAGGAGCTCGAAAAACTTTGAAATAGTGCTAAGCAGGGTTAATGCTCTATTATTTCAGTTCTGTCACCTTTCTGAAGATGAGAGTTATACTCGTCTAACGTATCATGTGTTAGGAAAAGTTAAAAATGTATAGTAGATGATTCATCAGTGAAGACAAGCTGTCTCATTCAAGAAAACCTCTGGAATGTGATCTGGGTCAGAGGTGTAGAATGGACGAAGGAAAGGTACAGTAAATGGTATATGGGAAGAAGCAATATTACCTTCATAGGAAACTTGTGAAGGCCTTTCCGTATTATTTTGACAGCCATAGACATAGGATCAAAATCTTATCGGATAAACATGAAGTTTTCTCTCTACACAACCAACATCATGCTTTTTGGACAGCGCGTTTATCCCCGTTTACTTACGTCAGCAACTGGCAGAGTGAATGATGAATACCCTCATCGCCAGTTGTAAATAGAAAAACTAGTCAAAAATTCATTTATATTTGTTGTGCACAAAATTACATTGTGCACAAAATTTGTCAAGACTGCTCAATAGCGGTGAAGCATAATTCATGAATTTGAAAATATTGAAATCACCAAACAACAGGAGCTCAGGTTCACAAAACATACATACTGCTTCGATAGCTTCATACAGAGTGAAAACATGATCGGAAGTAATGAAGGGGGGTTGTGAATCATGACCAAGACAGACCCGTGCAGCCACAATGTCTACAATTGAAACAAGTTTAATCCGATATCGCTATCTGCCGAGATCAAGAAACCGTCAGACCTGGTTAACTACATATCAGTTATAACAGAAGATTGACGATTGTGTTCAGAATTAATAGTGGAAAAATATCTTGCACCTTGCCTGGGTCATTATATCCTGAACATGTAATGCTTTAGATGAACACTGTATTTTCCACTCGGGATTCATAAAGTATTGAGAGAACAATTTTTTTCTCATGTACAGTACAGTTATGATACCATGCAGCTTGTGATACAGCGTTCATCGTACCACCATGTAAAATATATACTACTCACGTATATTCATCATGTATCAAACATCCTAGTCAGTTTGATATATATGGAACATCGACAACGCTCCAATTTATCATTAATCCACTATACCTTCAGAAATTTATATTCTCAAAACATGTTAAACTATGACTGCGACCGAATTCAAGCAACTGAAAACTTATCTGAACTTTTCAGAAAAGTGAGTTACATTCCTCATATAGTTAAAATTTTTACATGTATTTATCTTTATACTACTTGTCCTCAAAGCATTCTCCCATTATATTCCTCAGTATCTTCGGCTGTTAATCTGAAGCATACTTCGTGGATCCAAGCAAATGACGCACTGGCGCATGTCACTTTTAAAACCTTTATTGCATATTTGACTGTCTTTGATTTTCATTTTTATTTCACCTAGGTTTGGATGCGTTTCCACGTAAAAGATTTTTTTCTACAAGTGAGCTTTATAATTTAATTTTCCTCGTGATGTGGTTGGCTTAACCGTTGTCATGTCATGATTTTGAGTATCTTTTTTGGCTGTATTTGAATTCCTTCCAGTCCGATTCTTGTTCAAACTGGAAAATTTGAACTAGTTACATTCAAGATAATAATTTTCTCAGCTTCAACACTATAGAAAGATCTCGATTGCTCCAGTAAGAGCAACCAGAGGCTTATTCTCTCAAAATTGATCGATGTTGTGGAAGATAATTTTCAACAAGATAAGCTAGTCATTATCAGAGCTATCAAACTGTTCTTACTCAACATAGACCACTCCCAAACCTTCAGGCTCAGCTACAACCACTTCCGAAATGTCTCTGTTCGTCTAGATGAACGGCGGAGGAAAAGCACTATCATGAATAATAGCATTAAAGGAAAAGATTCCAGTTGCTCTGAAGCCGCTGTGGATGTTGTATATTGTCATAGAATGTTAACAAACTTTGTTGAAGACAAGTCTGAATCTCTGTTTTTTGAGTATTCTCATCGTACTGAGATTACTTCAGCTATTCATCCCAGTGATGTGTAAATGAACTTTAGACTATCTTGTCGGATGACAAAGGTCACATTAACACATTTCTTTACTATATTTTCGTCTTTACGTTCTTCATCAGAGGACGTTTGAAAATTAATTCACGTCACTACAGCGCGGGATTCCCTAAACTGATTGCACTAAGCACTGAGCGTCTTTATGGCATTAATTTCAATTAAAAATGTCTACGTCGCAAAGACTAAAGAAACACGAGTAATTGAAAATGTAACACATTAATGTGTCAAATATATAAATATGTATTAGAAAACCACTACAAAGTGATGTTTCTGTAGTTGAAGACGTCATATCTTACCTGACAAAGAAATCGCCATCGCGCCAAATAAGTACAATCTTAAACAGATGTGTTCAAAATTTTATGGTTACGATAGGAAATATTCCTGCTGTACCTGTACCTATTACTGATTTATTGTATCAACTTTCTACAAAAACACAATTTTAAACATTTTAAAGAAATATGTAGGAATTTGCAAGTGCTTAATCATTTAGATTTTGTATACTTATACGCAACATTCATATCATACCTTCTTCAACATTTCCTAATTGTCTCTGAGGTCTCCGGAAGGTATGCTAATATTATGAGATTATCTTCATCCAACACGCTTTTAGAAACTATCTATTCTCTGATTAATTATTAGATTGTAACATATATCATTCTGAGGGACTGTATCAGAATGACTGATTGGTCGAAAGCAGTGATATAATATATATATTCTAATTCAGTATGTTAGAATATTTTAATAATGAACGAACTAGTAATATTTTGCAATAAAAAATTTCTAAAATCTTGATAGAAAAATAGTCTACTAACATATCATATTCCACACTTGCGAACCGTAGCCCTCGCCTCCAGCTCGGAACTTCAAACTTTCTCTCATTTGAAATATGAGCCATTCCAAAATTGTTGTAGAATATATTATCATTACTGTTTATATTATTTATATATGATGTACTATTAAGGATTTTGTTTATTCTTTCTGTGATGATGGAGTTAAGAATATTTTCTCCAGTCATCTATTTTCAAATTCTATGGCACTGTTTTCTGGGTGTAACAATTTTTAGGCGCGATCTGTGAGGCTATTTATAACATGTTGGTGTAACTGGATTATAGTGAAGAATGTTTTTATTTTTTCCCTCCGATCATCATGTCTAATGTTCATATCTAGGAAATGTATGTTTCCGCTCGCTTCAAATTTACAGGCGAATTTACTGAAGTTGCCTTTGTTTTCTTGTCTAAGTCTAATCAAACGCATAGCTAGCGAAAAACAAAAAATCAATGCACAATGATCAAAAAACTCCACAAACACAGATATTCCGGATGAGGTTGAACATATA
The DNA here is from genome assembly GCA_958510875.1 of Endomychus coccineus. NCBI lineage: Eukaryota > Metazoa > Arthropoda > Insecta > Coleoptera > Endomychidae > Endomychus > Endomychus coccineus. The sequence continues at coordinate 110,985,760 of OY294069.1, forward strand.
TTAAGTTTAGGTCCTACATTTTCATTGCCTAATACCAAAAAGAGAAATATTGAGAATATAATTGCTAGTCCAGAATGCGGGAGTGGAACTAAAAATTTAGAGAAAAAAATGAGATAAGAAGTGGAATATGTAACATCTTGACAAATAAAAAGAATAAACAAAAAGCAGAAATATGCATAACAAACAATCGCTTAAGCTATCATACGAAAAGACTAAAGAGAGCTTAGATGCTAACCCTCAAATATTGATATTGAACGCGGATAAATGTAGCAAAACCGTCATAATTCATAATAATGATAATAATAATAATAATCTTTATTTCAAATAGGCATAACTTAATTCACAGAAGGAAGACTAAGTATATGTTAAATCTATAAATTATCAATGACTCAATTTCGGAGAAACATTTTCAGTTTTACTTCAAATAATCTCAGAGTAACACAGTTTTTTATTTCATCTGATAGACTATTATATTCTTTGAATCCTTTGAAAAACAGACAGTTCATTGCTCTCTTGCTATTCATTCGATTTATATGAAAATTATTACTACTTCTAGTATGATATGTATTTCATGGTTGTAAGTAATATCTGTAAGTAGATATGCTGGTAGTAGTCAATATTTTATAAACGAATATCATTGCGAAATATACAAGCCTTGTTTCAACCGACTGCCATTCAAGGCACTTAAGCATCAAATTAATTGGGGTGTATCTATTGCACTGTAGAATGATTCTCATTCCTCTATTCTGTAATTTCTGAAGTGGGGCTTTGCTGTTTTATCTAATAAATATATTAAGGAAGCACAGTAATCAAAATGAGGCTGTATTATTGATTGATAAACTATGAGTTTAGAGTTAATTGATAAATTAGCTGAAATTCTCGAAAAGAAGAAAAGTTTTTTTGATATTTTGTTTATGATATAGTTAGCATGCTCTTTGAATGTCAGTGTATTATCTATTATAACACCTAGATATTTAATTTTTATAACAATTTCAAGTTTGGACACATAAAGTATTATATCGATATTATTTGTAATAATTTGGGAATATTTATATCTGGATGTTAAAATAATGATCTTGGTCTTATCAATATTAAGTTTAAATTTCCCTATATCCATGTATTTTTCTACGTTTTTTAATTAAACATTCATTTTGTTGACTGCAGTTGTTAAGTTCTTATCATTTGTAGATGCAAGAGAATCATCAGCAAAGAGATTAAGAAAGTCAGAACTAGTATAATAGTTTATATCATCAATATATATAATAAAAAGTAACGGACCTAGTACGCTTCCCTGTGGTACACCTAAGCAGTTTTCAATTTCTGTTGACCTATTATAATTTATTTTAGTTCGTTGACATCTGTCAGTTAAATAGCTAATGAACCAATTTAATACAGTACCCTTAATTCCATAGTATTTAAACTTATTTATCACCACCGAGCGATCGATAGTTTCGAAGGCTCGTTCGAAGTCTAGGAATGCAGCTACTATATAATGATCTTCATCTATAAGTTTATTCCAAGTAGAGATACTGAGTTGAATGGCTGATTCACATGAGTGGTATTTTCTAAATCCAGATTGATTAATAAATAATGAATTATTGACATTGAAATAGTCATAAAGCTGGTTATAAACAACCAATTCCAGGATTTTCTCCATTGCTGGCAGTGTATTTATAAGTGGATAGTTGCATGCATCGTAGTTGTTTTTAATTTTTGGTATAGGTGTTATTACACTTGTTTTAAGTTCATTTGGGAAGTTTCCTCTTTCTAGAGAGGTATTCATGAGTTTTAATAAAATATGTCCTATAGTTGGAAAAATATTTTTCAAAGTTTTTGCATTCAAAATATCTCCAATATTAAACTTATTATCGAGGCAATTAATAATTGAAGTAAGTTCTTTTAGGGTAACTAATTTGAATTTAAAGAAATTGCATGTTATTTTTGGTAAGTTTTCAGGTGAGTTTTCAGGTGACCAGGTTTTCAGGTGAAGGGTATTTTAATCTCTAAATGCCGGTAAACGAGTTCAAATACGATGTAGAAACGGAAAAAATCTGCCCCGCCAAGATCCGCAGACCCCCCCCCCCCTTGGCCGTCTCCTTTAATTTAGAATTGCCCAATTTGTATATCGTCACATATTCATTCAAGTTCATCTAGGAATACAGAGTGACTTGAGTTGGGTGAATGATAAATTACTCCTAATACAAATGAAATTTTAGAGAAAATAATTTTAACAAAAATGCTCCAAAAATTACCTTCCAATTTAAAGGATCCGATTAAAGAAAAATCAATGCCATATCTTTTGTATATCAATACTCCTCCAGTATGTCGATTTAGAGAATTGCATCTGAGTAGGTTATAATTATTTAATAAGATCTCAGAGTCAAGGATATCTGAAGTAATTCTAGTTTCACTTAATATTAGAATATTTTTAGATAATATGGATTGTTAGGATTAACAGCCAATCTTTTGCAGTTATTAATTGTATGCACTCTTACATTGTAACTTTTTGAATTCACACTGGAATATTTATATCCCACATTATCTTCACAGAATGATACAAACCAATTACTAAATAAATGATAGAAAATAAGTTAATACCTATTGACATTAAAAATAAAATAATTTGACATAATGGGCAAGCAACATATATCTATGGGGTTCCAAAACTGAATGAGAGTGGTATTCCTTAAGGCCCATTGTAAGTAATATTGGTGCACCTATTTTTTTAAAATTTGTTGTCCACATCTAATAGTATAACAGGAAAAAATCGATTTTATGTAAAGGATTCATTCGCAAAAACTCATACAATTTAATTATCGTAGTAATGAAATTTCAAACACATCTGTTTAACGTTATACCTATCTGGTTCGAGAGAATTTTTGTTCAACGAATCGCGCGCTCCAGTGACGCGAATTTGTTTTCAAACGTCTCCTGATGATGTACGGGAGACCGAAACGTACGTAAAGAGAAAAATATAGTAAACATATGTGTTGATGTGACCTATTCTCCGAGAATTTACATATAGTTCATATCTGGGTCAAGAATCATCATTAATTTTCCTGCTGCCTTGTAATTAGCGAATTGCTTAATCATTTCATAGAAGCAGTAAATTATCATTATGAGTCTTTTTTTTCTTTAGCCAATAATAATCATCATACTTGGTTATTGCAATATCTGCATGCACACCGCTTGTAGAGTCAATACTGTTTGTGAGTGATGATAAGTTAATAAACAGTTTTTTCCATCAAGGTTATATAATCAATTATCAATTTTCTCAATTTCGATCATTCATGATAACAGGATTGAGTTTTTGATCCCTAGCTGCATTCATTGATTGAGCTTTCCTCTGAGTAATTTTTGTGAGTCGCTGAAAAACGTTTTCGCCATACTTGAATCCAGCAATGTATTCCGAACTATTGGCTACATAATAGTGGTAGACACTTCTCCACACGGATTTTGGTTTCAAAGGTAGTCAAAATGGACATGTTCCTCTTGTATAGGAAAAACTAGTGATTTCCAGATTTAATATGATTCCGTAAGATTGTTACAGGAATTTCGCACATTTGAGCTACATATTCTAAATTCAGCCTTCTTAAGTAGCTCTAATGCCTCGGTCATCATGTCTCCCGTCGAATTTCCTTGAATTCCTCTCCATTTCATCCTGAAAATTGAAACTGAATACGTAAAATTGACGCATCTCTACATTATTGAGCAAAGCATTGCCCACTTCTCTTTTTAGGTAATATTTCTAGAATTTAACTTCCGCTTCACAAATTCCTCCGGAATTAGGAAATCTTGAGGTGCCAGGTTATTTGGTCGAACAACTGTAACTCTAATGATTGATAACTTTAATAATTCATGCGCTCTCTTTCATTTGGAATAATGAAGTTGAGCTTACTTCCTGTTAAACAGGAAGTTGGATAATGCGTTCATTAGTCTTATTGTATATAGCGGAAATTTAATTTTAACCCAATAAAGTTCAATCCGACACCTCAAAAGTATCCAGATATTTAGCAGTAACAGCGTTTTTCAGAAAGACCTCCCGTAAATGCAAGAGACCGTAGATTTTACATACATAATCTAAGTTTTTCATATAAACTATGATCCTATCTTCTTCCGTTTTGGAGGTACAGGGGGGTTATAATTAATTGTTTTTAAATGAAAACATCTTTTTTCATCAAAGTAGGCTTATGTCAACAGTGTCAAACAATTAAAATTGTGTAATGAATTATAGTGTTGTCATTATTCTTACGATATTACTGCATCGCTGTAGGTTTAATACGGCAAGTTTTAGGAATAGTGAATACACATAGACGATATACTGAAAAATTTCCTCGCCGAAGAACACCCGATGCAAAAACGTTTTTAGCAGTTGAACCTCGATGCCGTGAAATGCAGGAAGAGGTAAAACCGCAACGACAGCAGAAAGTGAGGAGGAAGTACCTTGGTTAGTGAGGATCCTACTATCAGCACTAGACAGTTAGCGCGAATAGTAGCCCTATCTGTCATTAGTTCATGGCAGGCACTCTGAGAGCAACAATTACACCCGTACCATTATACAAAAGTACAAGAAATATTAGAAGAAGATTATCAACATAGAATGCACTTTTGACTATTAATACGCTAAAGGCAAAATACGCACAAAGGTTTATTTAATGTTCATAATGCACATGCATGGAATGAAGAAAATCCCAGATAATAGAGTACATTATTATCAACACTCTTTCAAAATTAACGTGTGGGCAGTGATGATCGGCAATTAAATTGTAGATTTCCATATTTTTGAAACTACCTTAAATGGAGCAAGATATTCAAAATTCTTAAGAGAAAATATGATGGACCTTATTCAAGCAAATATACCACTTGATGCCAGGGAACATATTTTTTACATGCAAGATGGACGGTCGCGGAGCGGATGCTCCTATTCATTGGCCAGCAAGAACCTCCGATCTTAATCCGCTGGATTTGGTTTCATAGAGCTATGTAAAACACAAAGTTTATTTTAACGAAATAAATACATCGGGCGACTTGAGACAACGAATAGTAAATACTTTTAACGAGCTGTTAAAGGATCCAGTACCTTTGGAATGAACAATGTTTCCTTTACAGAAGGAAAACATCATACATAAAAATGGGAAGCTAGTGAGCACCTGTTATAAAATTCGAATTATTCTTATTATTTCTAAGTTCACTGTTATTTTTGACAAACTCTGTAGTAAGTAAATTTGTTAATGAGTTTTTCTTATGTTCATTTAAACGCGTTTCTCTCAACAAGGGTGAGATATTCAAATACTAACTAAGTCATCTTATCTAGTGTCCTCTGAAATCCCCCAGTAACCAAACATCAACAAAATATCTTCAACTGCTCAGGATATACAGCAAAATTAATTTTTTTTAAATCAAATTTCACGCTCTGTATCTCTAAAGCGAAAGAGGATAGGACCATAGCTTATATGAGAGAATCTATTTTCGTAAAAGCTACTGCCTCTTGCACTTACGGGAGGTCCTTCTGACACACCTTCTATTTGTATATAGAAAACGAACATATGGATGATATTCTTTATATAAACCGTGATATCTATGGTGTGATTGCAGCACGTATAACCACGAATGAGAGAAATCGACAGGAGTAGAATTAATGCGGAAAATAGGTGGTCAGTCATTCAGGAATTTAATTTAATTAAATCAGTAGATTGAATAGTGGTATCTAGAACGACAATCGATGTTAATTCCCTGAACATTGTCTGAATAAAATGCGTCAAACTTAGAGATTTTGATTCCAAATTAACCTGTGGTTGACGTCAATTCTAAACAGTACAATTTGCTTCAGAATACATCAAACCATATGTAACTAACTATATAAGGCCCAGATGAAGCCATTCAACAAAGTAATGTAGGCAAAGACTTACTCCAGACCTTCACAAAATTCTCAGCCAGTTCTATTGGAGTATATACGAACCGGGATGCTGTCATTGCATGAGTACTATCAGAGTGATATTGCCAACCAATAATAATACTTATACTTACACCCCTCACTTCAAAATGATTGAACTTAAGATGAATGTGAGTGAATAGTTGATCTATAGCAAACCATCGAATCGCATTGTATTCATCAATGAGCTACTATCCTTTCAAAGGTTTATATCAACATTAATATAAGAACTCTGATGAAACCAAAGTCGTGTTATTGGATAACACTATGGACTGGATATCCAGGAGGTTCCATAGGTGGGATTCTCACCCACTTCCTGGATGTCTAGTTCATTGTATTAACCAATTACACGACTTTGGTATATATACCAACTGATATTTGATTTTCCGTTTTGGTTTCAACAGTGTAACGTAGAAGAAACCAAACATTTAAGGTTGGGAGTTTCTGAAGTGTCCAACGTCAGTAGACTTGAAAGTTTTTTCCCGGTGGTTTTTCGAAACTATGTCGTCTGATATTTGACTGCAAGTTTGGGGTCCATCAGTGTAATAAAGGATTCTACGGAGGCTAATAATCGCGGGCCTTAGTAGATTAATGGAAACATTATTAAAATCATTACAATTAATTGTGATAGCGTCGCGTCCAAAAGGTGAAAATTCGATAGGTCAACTGTTCTATGTTGTATCGACTATGCGGTGAAAATGAAGTATGAGCAAACGAGTACCATAGTATACGATATGTAGCTATTATGAACCGCAAGTGACATTCTCGACATCATTTCAACCGTTCTTCTTACTTGAGCCGCACAGTGAAAACTTCATTAACCTTCTAGCTATTATACATAATCCATTTTATAGTTGGAAGAATAGAGCACAAGTTTCACATTTACTCTTAATATTAATACATTTGTTGCGTAAGCTCGTAAGAGCGTTGTAGTGGGGACAACGGAACCACTGTTAAACCTCATCTAACGTTTCGTTGCATGCGTGCTCCATTATTATAACTTGTGGATCTCACGCACTGGTATAATCATCTATTCGTAGATCCAACTTATAGTCCAGGCAACGAAGCAGAAAAAAAATATAGTAAGCTAGAATTTCAAATTTTTGTTTGCATTTTGTTCCTAATACCCCATAGATCATTCATGACTATCAACACCGCGGGGTCAACCTTCCTACCCCCTCAAAACGGAGTTTCAACCCCTCAGAGGAGCATTCTTATAAAAACAATTCAAAAGTGTAGAAAATTAATGAATTAAGAGCCGAAAATGACCCCCAGTATGTTTTTTGAGTAGCTGATCACGATTCCGCAGTTATAGTAGAGTATGTGAAACATTTTGATCGAATTTTTTTATGATTTGAAGCGACCCCACGCAAAATGTTCGTTTTGGTGTATAAAACAAAAGTCTGAAATTTCTACCTTCTAAATTGACCGCAACCCCTTCTTTTCGGCCATTCTGTGATATTTTGGACATTTTTAGGGGAAGTTTGTCAAAAAAAAATTTCCATCTCCAGTTGTATCGGGAATTAAGAAACCAAACTGAAACTCTTCTATTGTCAATGTTTAAGGAACTCTCAGTTCAAATTTCAAGTTGATCCGACCTCCCCCTTCTTCGCAATATATATATATATATATGATGATTTCGATTAATGAAGATCCAATTAAAACTGCAGAAAACATTGGATCGGTTGTGTGTGAAAGAGTAATGTATGGCTAACTACAATTTGAAATAGATTGAATTTGATTAAATACAAGACATTCCAATATTGTACAATTATAAATATCTATGAATTATTGTATGAATTAGTTACTCTATGATAAGTATTTCTATCATAACTATTCAAGTTTAAGATAATTCTATGGAATTTAACCTCAAAATTGTTACTCTATAGTGTCATAGTTAAATAATACTTCATCTTTTTTAGGTTGAATTTTAAATAGTTAATGGAAAGTGGCACTTCAAATTAATAAAATTTTGTTAAGTTTGAATTAGATTATTGTACAGTTTCGAAAGATTGGAATCTATTTTGTCATTTACACAATTGTTCTTTTTAATTTGAATAGATTCTAATATCAAACGTTTGTTGTCGTTTGTTTCAATATTTAAAATTTTTGTATTGTTGTAGTCGAAAGTATGGTTAGTGTCTTTTACATGTTTATTGAGCGCAGTTGATGAATTTTTGGTATATTTGTGGCCATTTAATCTTTTTTCGAGGTATTGTGAAGACTGGCCAATATATACCTTTTCGCAATCTTTGCAAGGGATAGAATAAACAGTATGGGTTATTTTTTTGAAAGGTACGCTGCTTTTTAATTTTGTAAAGAGACTTTTCTGATTTAAATAACTCTTATGACATATATGTAGGTCATAAGGTTTCACTATATTACAAATTTTCTCTGAAAGTCCACCGATATATGGTAGTGATATGTAATGCCTATCATTAGTTTTCTCATTATTGGTATTGATTCCACCAAATGAGTTATAAAATTTATGAATTTTGTCTTTAGTTATCGAATTTACTAAATCAATGGGATAACCATTTCTTATTAAAGTTTCTTTTGTTTTTGTAATAGATATAGTTCTCAGTTCAGGAGAACTTAGTCGAATAGCTCTATCTATTAGATTTATAATAACATTTTTCTTATATTTTTTAGGTATATTAGAATTGAAATTAGTATACCTTCCTGACCAAGTAGGTTTGGTATACCATTTTGTTAGAATTTTGTTATCATTTGATTTTCTTACTAAAGTTAAATCTAAAAAATTTATTTCGTTATGATTTTCTAATTCAATCGTAAATTGTAACTTATGGTGAAAGGAATTGAAAGAATTCAAAAATTCATTACATTTGTTTTCAGGGATTGCAGCAATACAATCATCAACATATCTTTTGAAGAAGGCTATATTATAATTTAGTTGAGATACTACTTTTTCTTCAAGGAATTCCATTACTATTTGGGCTATGATACTCTTGATATTGGAGAGCCCATTGCACAACCATCTAATTGTTTATAACAATCATCTTTATATTGTAAAAAATTAGCGGTGAATGTATATTCTATAGCTGTTAAGAACTCATTCATAGGTAAATTTGTATATAGTTTTATTTCATCCCATTTATTTTGAATTATTTGTTTAGCTAATTCTAAAGGGATATTTGTATATAAAGATGTGACATCTAGTGATACTAAGATATAGTTTTTAGGTATTGTAATTTTGTTAATGAATTCCTTGAAATCCCAAGAATCTTTGATGTAAAACTCATTTTTGTAAGCTATGTTTTTTAGTATGTTGGATAAGTATTTAGCCATTTCATAAAAAGGTGATTGAATGCTGCATACTAGAGGTCGCATCGGTATATTAGGTTTATGAATTTTTGGTAAACCATATATTTTTGGAGGATGAGCATTATGTATCGTTAATTGTCTATGAATGTATTTTGAAATATATTTCTTTTCAAACCATTTTTTTACTAAGTTATTATTTTTAGTTTGGTAAATATTAGTTGGGTTGTTATTTAGTTTCTTATATACTTCAGGATCATTCAACATTGTAGACATTTTATCCTCATATTCATTTGTGTCCATGATAACAGTTTTATTACCTTTATCTGCTTTTAAGATAGTAATTTGTGGGTTAGATTTGATGAATTGTTTGGTTTCTTTGAAATTTTTGATTGATTTGTTATTTTTATTATTAAATTTATTATTTTTAACTGTTTGTTTGAAATTAGTTATTGTGTTTATACATTTTGATCTTATCTCATTTGCTATTTGAGTAGGTTTTTTAGCAATTTCAGTTTCAAGTGAAGAAATTATGTTATTGATAGGTATTTGTCTTTCGTTATATAGAGTATTACTAAATTTCTCACCGAGAGCTAAAGTGTCTATTACATTTTTTGGAACATTTGTTTGAGATAAATTCATTAGCCAATTATTATCAACTATGAGATCTCTTTTGTTATTGTTATTTAATTTATTTATTTTCTCAATATTTCTATGTTTAATTTTATTAAAGTTTTTTTCAAATTTTTGAGTTTCTAATTCTAAATACGTATTGTAGATTTGGGTAGGTAGGATATTTTTTATTGTAGATTTGGTTCTGCTTATGTTATTTTCAGTTTGTTTTACATTTTTACAAGTGTCAGATATTAAGAGGTTTAATACTTTTAATTGAAACGTTTCTTTGAATTGAAGATAAGTATTATCTAAGTACTCACTATTGAAAATGATGTGATTATCATTGATTTTTAAAAATTTTGGTATTATTCTTAAACTTTTTAGTCGTAATAAGTTATTTTCCTATTTTTTTGATTGGCGAAGGTATTCATCATTTTTGAGAACGTTTTCAATAATTGGACGGTGTAGAATCCATAATCTTCTTCAATTTTCTTATAAAAAGCCATGATTATTACGATGTATGTATATTGATGTTGAGAGTAGTGTATTCTTGAAAAATAACAAACCTATTTCTCCAGGCCACATTATTCTTTTGTTGATATTCTTGAACCATACAAATATTACAAATGGTTCAAGAAGTTATGAATTTATATATATATATATATATATATATATATATATATATATATATATATATATATATATATGTTTCGGTCCTCAAAAGGACCAATTTCACGACGTTTCGGCAAAGTCGCATTTGCCATCTTCAGGTGATTCGACCGTAGAGTCTGGAAAATATAGGCGAACTGACGCTTACTTGGAGGGACAGGTATTTATATCCCCCGTTATGCTTGACCTTTGGACTTTCGAACTATTTCACGCTTGGTTGATTTCTACGTGTTTGGCTCCGAGTAACACGTTTGGATGACGTCATTGCGACGCTGGAATCAGCCGGAAAGTTTCCGTGACCTGTTGCACCTGCACTGGATACCACGTTCTCTCTTGTTTTTGGTTGTATCTTCCGACTTTCTAAAGCAGGTTTCCATGTTGCTGGTAATCTTAGTCCGTCATCTCGTTTGTTAAGACTATGTGGACGTTTCTCGATCTCTATTGCCTCCCTGGTTATTCTGGTGTAGAAGTGTTCAATGTTGGCTAGAGTCTTTGTGCCGCTAAAGTTGATCATATGGCCCGTACTTCTTACATGTTCAGCTAGTGAAGACGTGGTTTCGTTTTTCGACACAGCGTTTGCATGTTCAGTCTTTCGCACATCAATGCGTCTGTTGGTCTGTCCGATGTATGTCTTTTCACAATTACCACATGGCACCTCGTACACTCCTTGGCATTCTAGAGGAATTCTGTCTTTTGGATTCCGAAGAACATTTTTGATTTTCCTATCTGTTGTGAAGGTTGTTTTGATATCATGACGGCTCAGTATTTTGCAGATTTTGTCCGTTGTGCCTTTTATGTAAGGTAGAAAAGCGTTTCCCACTGGTTGATCTTCATTGTTGACATCCTTCTCATTTTTTCGTTGAGAGTTATGAATCTGTTTTCTTGAATAGCCATTCATCCTAAGGGCTGCTCGGATGGTTTCCATTTCTCCATCGAAGTTCTCCGCATCAGCGAGACGTTTTGACCTTGTCATGAGGGTATTTACGACTGATTGTAGCTGGGATGGATGGTGATGCGAGTTACTATTCAAATATCGGTTCGTGTGGGTCTTTTTTCTGAATACTGTATGTCCCAAACTGCCGTCAGTTTTCTTTGTTACCAAAACATCTAGAAATGGTAATTGGTTGTTCTCTTCGGCTTCTATTGTGAATTTTATCCGATCATGGATTCCATTCAGGTGATCGAGAAACCCTCTTAGTTGTCCTTCTCCATGTGGCCAAATAACGAAAATATCATCTACATATCTGAGCCAAAGTTTGGGTTTTAGTTGCGCTGTGTTAAGAGCTTTAATTTCAAAATCCTCCATGAAAAGATTTGCGATCACTGGTGAGATTGGTGATCCCATCGGTGCTCCTTCGATTTGCCTATATCGCTGTCCCTCGTACATAAAGTAAGTATTGGCTACACAGTGTTTGGCCAAGTCAATAATGTATCCTTCCGGTTTGTATTTATGTTGGATGATCTCTAGGGCTTCGTTTATGGGTACTTGTGTGAACAAGGCTGCTACGTCGAAGCTTACTAATATGTCGTCAGGTCCTACTATTTGCATATCTAGAAGTTCGATAAAGTGTTCCGCGTTCCTCACATACGATGATGCTGTCTCAACGTGCGGTTGTAACTTCTTGGCTAGGAATCTTGCTAATGCATGTGATGGTGAGCCGATAGAGCTTACTATTGGTCTCAGAGGTACTGCTGGCTTGTGTATTTTTGGGAGACCATACAGTTTCGGACATCTGGATGATTTTTCTCTTGGAATGAGATGTAACTGTAACTCAGGGTCGATAGGAGATGCCTTGATTTTCGCTTTCGTTGTTTTCTCTAGATATGTAGTGGGATCAGACCTAATCTTCTTGTGAGTCGGATCGTCCAATAGCGCAGCCATCTTGGTTCTGTAGTCAGTTGTGTTCATGACAACGGTTGCATTCCCTTTATCTGCTGGTAGGATGATGATGCTTTCGTTCTCTCGAAGAGTTTTCAGTGCTAGGAACTCGTCGTGTGAAATGTTCCTTTTAGGTGGCTTCGAGGTTCGTAGAATACGCGACACATCTTGGCGGATAATCTCTGCTTCACTTCTATCCTGCAGCGAAGTTATAGCAGATTCTACGTTGCAAATGATGTCTTCCAATGGAATGCGTGCCGGTGCAATAGCGAAGTTAAAACCTTTAGCAAGGACATCCATGGAGGCCTTATTCAAAGAATGGTCGGATAAGTTATGGACAACTTTGACAGGATCTATGTTTGTGCTGTCTCCCTCAGGTTTCTGGGTGTCTTTCAGATGATTGAACTTCTTCTTCTGTTTCTCTATAGTTATTTCAGTATTTTTCTCTGCTCTGAACTCGGCAAGCTGGTCAATTCTTTCCCAAAGTAAAGGATTGATTTCATTGCTGAGATAGAGGTGAACACGTAGTAGCTTGCTGTCAGTATCATCCAGAATTCTTCTTGTTTGGTGAATGGCATCTCGAAGTAGTGCAAAACTCGTTCTTCTCAAGATGTTCTTCGTACTAGTTGTCTTTGTGTGATACGCAAGTTTCATACAGGTTGGAATAATCTTCTGGTCCCGGCAGCGGCGTAGAAAGGTAAGGTCGCACAAAAGTTTCGATCTCTTTGTTCTCAACTTCTCGAAACTTCTTGTTTGATGGAAAACCTCCTCCCCGTAGAGGTTAATTATGTTTCTTCTTAGGTTCTCCAGGACGTAATGTGTAGAACAATACCCGAGAATCCAGTTCTACACATTACGTCCGCGAGAACCTAAGAAGAAACATATATATATATACATATATATATATATATATATATAAATTCGCTGTGGTTTTCTTTTGCTGGTTTATCTAAAGTAAGTTGTGGGTTCTCTTAGGTTTTTCAGCAATTTTAAATGAATTATCTCAATGAAACAATCTTTTCATTCGACGCGTTTCGGCTTTCGCCTTCTTCAGGAATTTATTCATTGTTTACATTATGAAGTGAGTTGATTTTACGGAAGCACACACTCATCATGGCTTTGAAATTCAGTCTGAATTTCAAAGCCATGATGAGTGTGTGCTTCCGTAAAATCAACTCACTTCATAATGTAAACAATGAATAAATTCCTGAAGAAGGCGAAAGCCGAAACGCGTCGAATGAAAAGATTGTTTCATTGAGATAATTCATTTAAAATTGCTGAAAAACCTAAGAGAACCCACAACTTACTTTATATATATATATATATATATATATGTAGAACTGGATTCTCGGGTATTGATCCGCGTTGTGTGGTTTCGGTCCTCAAAAGGACCAATTTCACGACGTTTCGGCAAAGTCGCATTTGCCATCTTCAGGTGATTCGACCGTAGAGTCTGGAAAATCTAGGCGAACTGACGGTTACTTGGAGTGACAGGTATTTATATCCCCCGTTATGCTTGACGTTTGGACTTTCGAACTATTTCACGCTTGGTTGATTTCTAGCGTGAAATAGTTCGAAAGTCCAAAGGTCAAGCATAACAGGGGATGTAAATACCTGTCTCTCCAAGTAAGCGTCAGTTCGCCTAGATTTTCCAGACTCTACGGTCGAATCACCTGAAGATGGCAAATGCGACTTCGCCGAAACGTCGTTAATTGGTCCTTTTGAGGACCGAAACCACACAACGCGGATCAATACCCGAGAATCCAGTTCTACACATTACGTCCGCGAGAACCTAAGAAGAAACACATATATATACTTTTTTTTTTTTACATTCAAACCTGGTCGGGGCTGCTGCGAGCTCCGACGACATCGCAGCAGTCGCGCCAGAAAAACCTAAAAGGCGGTTAACCGAAGCTACTCCTCCCCACCGGTCGGTAAGTAGCTTCAGGTTCCTAAATAATGTGCCCTAAGTATTCTAATTGAACCCAGAATGACTGCCTTTTGCATCCGGTCTATCAAGATCTGCGCCTAGTTCCTACAGGCCGGAATGATCTTCAAGTTTGAACGCAGCGAAGACCGAATTCCGCCCAAAACACCGATGATCAGAACCACTAATACGACCTTGTGGCCTGGGTATAGCGTGCGGAGCTCGAACAGGAGATCTTGATATTTTGTCCATTTTTCCTCCTCTTTCAAGACTATGTTCTTCTCTGCCGGAGCGGAGAATTCGTTGACATACATAGTCTTGATTAGTTTATCGAGGAGGACAACGTCAGGCCTATTTGCTTGTATGGACCTGACGGTCGGAAACGGATAATTCCAGAAGATCTGGCATTTTTCGTTTCCGACAACGGACTCAATATCTCCTGGCATGTAAGGCAGCACCGGCTCTTGGTCTATTCCGTACGAGTGCCTTAGATGGTAATACAGCACCCGTAGGGCCGCATTATGGCGATGGGTGTACGCCGACGCCGCTTTTGCCGGACATGCCGACAGAAGGTGGAAAAGCGTCTCAGGCGCCTTTCGACAGGCCCTGCAGCTGACATCAGGGACCTGCACACCCATCACATTGCGGCGATAGACCAAGGTGTTAATTACGCCATCTTGGCAAGCTGCGGTAAATCCCTCAGTTTCGGATGTAAGCCCGGCTGACCTTAGGTAGCCGAAGGTCAGCCTAGTTGACAAGCCGAGCGTTTCGTTGTTTCGATAGAAAACACCGTGTATCGGCTTGTCAACATGCCGCCTGAGCGTAAGATCTTGCTCCGCGGCATTTATCTGGGCTTTCAGGCGAGAAGGTAGGAGCTCGAGGTTACCCTCTAGTCGGCCTTTTCGACTGATCTGAAATTCGAGACCAAGTTCTTCCGCAGCTTTTTGTGCTGCCTTAACGATAAATGCCCCCACTCCGGCCAATTCGTGACTTTTAACAAGGCACAGGAGGGGGTCCGAGCTCCTAAGAATTTTACAAGCTATACTCAGAACCACACTTCGATGCAGACCCTCCAGACTGAGGAGTCCCCTACCTCCCCGATGACGTGGGAGATAAATGCGGGAAACGGACGATCTAGGATGCAAACTGTGATGGATATGCATCATTTTCCGGGTGTCTTTATCGAGTCTATGCAGCTCATCGACCGTCCATTTCACCACTCCAAAAGAGTGGAGCAGGACTGGAACGGCAAGCGTATCTGTTGCAGACACCTTGTTCCCACTCGAAAGTTCGGAAGACCAAATCTTTCGAACAAGGTTTCTGTATTTGCCGCAAAGAGCCACCTTTACCTGGGAAGCGTCATAATTAGGACGCTGTTCAATTCCCAGGTATCGATAGGTCTCTCCAGCATCGAGGTGTTTAAAGATGCTTCCGTCGGCAAGCTGCATATTCTCGTACACTTCCGGAGATCGTCCTCTCCTCAAATGAAACACTGCGCATTTGTCCAATCCCAACTCCATGCCTACGGCTCGTGTATATTCCTGAACTACATTGAGAGATTGATGGAGGTTCTTCTGCCCAGAGGCATACAGTTTCAAATCATCCACGTAAAATAAATGGGTGATCTGATGCCTCCGGTCGTTCGGTGGTCCAGAGTAATATCCACGAGTCCGTCTTAAAGCAATGGAGAGCGGCAATAGTGAGATATTGAACAAGAGGGGACTCAAGGAGTCTCCTTGGAAAACTCCCCTCTTGAATGTTACCAACTCTGTCAAGACTCGTCGTGTGCCTGATGTGATGGCAAAACGGGTCTTCCAGAGTGGCAACAGATGTTCTATGCATCTCACTAGTGGGGTTGGTACCGCAAGGCATTGGAGCAAGTATAATAATAGCTCATGTGATGTTGAATCAAATGCCTTGCGGTAGTCAATCCATGCCATGGAAAGGTTGCGCTTGTAGAGTATGGAGTCCTGAGTGATAGATCTATCTATCACCAGGTTCTCCCGGCAACCCTCCATGCCTTTCTTTGCCCCACGCTGCTCGCTGATGTTATTAACTACCGGACCGATCGATTTCAACAACCTAGCATACAAGATACGTGTAAATAACTTGTAGCAGGTGTTGAGACAAGTGATCGGTCGGTAGTTCTTGGGATCAGACAAGTCTCCACTCTTTGGAAGTAGCACAGTGTACCCCTCGACAGCCCAGCTTGGAATATGCCGCTCCTCTTTGACCCATGAGTCAAAGACTCTGGCCAGACGGCGGTGGTGGAAGCACCATATGTTAATGCCGTCAGGGCCGGGAGCAGCATAGTTTTTGGTACCGACAAGAGCTTGTCGGACCTCATCCTCGCTTACTGCCTCGCACACTTCTGTTTGCGGAAGTTGACGTTCAACGCAAAACATTTGGAAGTGTGCTAGGGCTGGAGTGTCTAGGTGAATTGGACGCGGTGACTCATACACTCCTTTCCAGAACTGCTCAACCTCCTCCACAATCGGTGGAGCAACAATTGTGGGCGGTGGAGATTCAAAAAGCCGAGACGGGCTATCGCGAAACAAGGAATTCTCCCTGATGCGTCTAACCCGTCTGGCCAGATTTCTCCTTACCACGCCCAGGACTCGAATCCTATCCGCACAATGTTGCTTGATGGTCTGCAACACAGTACATTTTAGTGTGTGATGGTGGCGGCGCAGTTGAGCGGCTATACGCCTAATTTTTGGCGTGAAAGCCCTGTCGCTAGAAATAAAATCCATCACACACTGGATCCGAGACGCTTGCTGCCTCGCCGACTGAATTTTGGCCTCGACTTTGTGTAGGCGCCGTTCGGTTTTCTCGATCTGGTCGTGCGGTCTCTCACTCCGCACTTCCCGAACGAGTCGCTTTGCGGCACCATACACGGCCTCGTTGAATTCCCAGAGGTCGGCGGATTCCGGAAGCTCGTCGTTAATCAACGTGTCCAATTCTACCAGCTCGTGTGGTCGTACGGAGACCCTGATGTTGATTCGGGTTCTCCTAGTTCTAAGATCAACTTCGGTGTTCTGGAGCAGGCTTGCTCCACCAGATCTGTTGCGGCGCACCACAGGTGGTGCTGGTGCGGCTAGATCCGGTTCTGATGCTGCAGCCTGCCGGAGATTCGTTCTTATATAGCCGGTTCTTCGCAGATAGAATACTTGATTCCGCAAGGTTTGTGCGGAAAAGTCACGGCATAGAGGATGCACGATGCACCAAAGTGCATGCAGCCGTGACATGTATCCCCTACGGGCCGGCTCGCTGCGCTCGAAGCATTCCAGCAAGTCATCCCGAAGTTCATTAGTCCACTCAGAGCGTCCATGTACATTGCGGTGGTCGTCAACGTCGGGACCGTCCTCTTCGGCCCCACCCACCTGTCCCTGCTCCTCATCCGACGAGGAGCTGATGTGGGAGGCCAATCTTCTGCTGCTCGTAACAAAAGATGTACCCTCTGCTGGGTTGTTAGCTCAGCATCGGGACGGCATCGGTATTGGGTGAGGTTACCGAGCCGATTTAACCCCGACTTTTTATCGAGGTTGTCCCCTCTACGCTCGGATATGTGGTGGCGCTACTCACCAGTGAGCAAACCGAGATCTGCTCAACCCTGCATATACATATATATATATATATATAGAACTGGATTCTCGGGTATTGATCCGCGTTGTGTGGTTTCGGTCCTCAAAAGGACCAATTTCACGACGTTTCGGCAAAGTCGCATTTGCCATCTTCAGGTGATTCGACCGTAGAGTCTGGAAAATCTAGGCGAACTGACGCTTACTTGGAGGGACAGGTATTTATATCCCCCGTTATGCTTGACCTTTGGACTTTCGAACTATTTCACGCTTGGTTGATTTCTACGTGTTTGGCTCGGAGTGACACGTTTGGATGACGTCATTGCGACGCTGGAATCAGCCGGAAAGTTTCCATCACCTGTTGCACGTGCACTGGATACCACGTTCTCTCTTGTTTTTGGTTGTATCTTCCGACTTTCTAAAGCGGGTTTCCATGTTGCTGGTAATCTTAGTCCGTCATCTCGTTTGTTAAGACTATGTGGACGTTTCTCGATCTCTATTGCCTCCCTGGTTATTCTGGTGTAGAAGTGTTCAATGTTGGCTAGAGTCTTTGTGTCGCTAAAGTTGACCATATGGCCCGTACTTCTTACATGTTCAGCTAGTGAAGACGTGGTTTCGTTTTTCGACACAGCGTTTGCATGTTCAGTCTTTCGCACATTCCATTTCCACTCAGGTTATCGAGAAACCCTCTTAGTTGTCCTTCTCCATGTGGCCAAATAACGAAAATATCATCTACATATCTGAGCCAAAGTTTGGGTTTTAGTTGCGCTGTGTTAAGAGCTTTAATTTCAAAATCCTCCATGAAAAGATTTGCGATCACTGGTGAGATTGGTGATCCCATCGAAGCTCCTTCGATTTACCTATATCGCTGTCCCTCGTACACAAAGTAAGTATTGGCTACACAGTGTTTGGCCAAGTCAATAATGTATCCTTCCGGTTTGTATTTATGTAGGATGATCTCTAGGGCTTTGTTTATGGGTACTTGTGTGAACAAGGATGCTACGTCGGAGCTTACTAATATGTCGTCAGGTCCTACTATTTGCATATCTAGAAATTCGATAAAGTGTTCCGCGTTCCTCACATACGATGATGCTGTCTCCACGTGCGGTTGTAACTTCTTGGCTAGGAATCTTGCTAATGAATGTGATGGAGAGCCGATAGAGCTTACTATTGGTCTCAGAGGTACTGCTGGCTTGTGTATTTTTGGGAGACCATACAGTTTCGGACATCTGGATGAGTTTTCTCTTGGAATGAGATGTAACTGTAACTCAGGGTCGATAGGAGATGCCTTGATTTTCACTTTCGTTGTTTTCTCTAGTGGGATCAGACCTAATCTTCTTGTAAGTCGGATCGTCCAATAGCGCAGCCAGCTTGGTTCTGTAGTCATTAGTGTTCATGACAACGGTTGCATTTCCTTTATCTGCTGGTAGGATGATGATACTTTCGTTCTCTCGAAGAATTTCAGTGCTAGGAACTCGTCGTGTGAAATGTTCCTTTTAGATGGCTTCGAGGTTCGTAGAATACGCGACACATCTTGGCGAATAATCTCTGCTTCACTTTTATCCTGCAGCGAAGTTATAGCAGATTCCACGTTGCAAATGATGTCTTCCAATGGAATGCGTGCCGGTGCAATAGCGAAGTTAAAACCTTTAGCAAGGACATCCATGGAGGCCTTATTCAAAGAATGGTCGGATAAGTTATGGACAACTTTGACAGGATCTATGTTTGTGCTGTCTCCCTCAGGTTTCTGGGTGTCTTTCAGATGATTGAACTTCTTCTTCTGTTTCTCTATAGTTATTTCAGTGTTTTTCTCTGCTCTGAACTCGGCAAGCAGGTCAATTCTTTCCCAAAGTAAAGGATTGATTTCATTGCTGAGATAGAGGTGAACACGTAGTAGCTTGCTGTCAGTATCATCCAGAATTCTTCTTGTTTGGTGAATGGCATCTCGAAGCAGTGCAAAACTCGTTCTTCTCAAGATGTTCTTCGTACTAGTTGTCTTTGTGTGATACGAAAGTTTCATACAGGTTGGAATAATCTTCTGGTCCCGGCAGCGGCGTAGAAAGGTAAGGTCGCACAAAAGTTTCGATCTCTTTGTTCTCAACTTCTCGAAACTTCTTGAGAAGAACGAGTTTTGCACTGCTTCGAGATGCCATTCACCAAACAAGAAGAATTCTGGATGATACTGACAGCAAGCTACTACGTGTTCACCTCTATCTCAGCAATGAAATCAATCCTTTACTTTGGGAAAGAATTGACCAGCTTGCCGAGTTCAGAGCAGAGAAAAACACTGAAATAACTATGGAGAAACAGAAGAAGTTCAATCATCTGAAAGACACCCAGAAACCTGAGGGAGACAGCACAAACATAGATCCTGTCAAAGTTGTCCATAACTTATCCGACCATTCTTTGAATAAGGCCTCAATGGATGTCCTTGCTGAAGTTTTTAACTTCGCTATTGCACCGGCACGCATTCCATTGGAAGACATCATTTGCAACGTGGAATCTGCTATAACTTCGCTGCAGGATAAAAGTGAAGCAGAGATTATTCGCCAAGATGTGTCGCGTATTCTACGAACCTCGAAGCCACCTAAAAGGAACATTTCACACGACGAGTTCCTAGCACTGAAAACTCTTCGAGAGAACGAAAGCATCATCATCCTACCAGCAGATAAAGGAAATGCAACCGTTGTCATGAACACTAATGACTACATAACCAAGATGGCTGCGCTATTGGACGATCCGACTTACAAGAAGATTAGGTCTGATCCCACTACATATCTAGAGAAAACAACGAAAGCGAAAATCAAGGCATCTCCTATCGACCCTGAGTTACAGTTACATCTCATTCCAAGAGAAAAATCATCCAGATGTCCGAAACTGTATGGTCTCCCAAAAATACACAAGCCAGCAGTACCTCTGAGACCAATAGTAAGCTCTATCGGCTCTCCATCACATGCATTAGCAAGATTCCTAGCCAAGAAGTTACAACCGCACGTGGAGACAGCATCATCGTATGTGAGGAACGCGGAACACTTTATCGAACTTCTAGATATGCAAATAGTAGGACCTGACGACATATTAGTAAGCTTCGACGTAGCAGCCTTGTTCACACAAGTACCCATAAACGAAGCCCTAGAGATCATCCAACATAAATACAAACCGGAAGGATACATTATTGACTTGGCCAAACACTGTGTAGCCAATACTTACTTTATGTACGAGGGACAGCGATATAGGCAAATCGAAGGAGCACCGATGGGATCACCAATCTCACCAGTGATCGCAAATCTTTTCATGGAGGATTTTGAAATTAAAGCTCTTAACACAGCGCAACTAAAACCCAAACTTTGGCTCAGATATGTAGATGATATTTTCGTTATTTGGCCACATGGAGAAGGACAACTAAGAGGGTTTCTCGATCACCTGAATGGAATCCATGATCGGATAAAATTCCCCTTAGAAGCCGAAGAGAACAACCAATTACCATTTCTAGATGTTTTGGTAACAAAGAAAACTGACGGCAGTTTGGGACATACAGTATTCAGAAAAAAGACCCACACGAACCGATATTTGAATAGTAACTCGCATCACCATCCATCCCAGCTACAATCAGTCGTAAATACCCTCATGACAAGGTCAAAACGTCTCCCTGATGCGGAGAACTTCGATGGAGAAATGGAAACCATCCGAGCAGCCCTTAGGATGAATGGCTATTCAAGAAAACAGATTCATAACTCTCAACGCAAAAATGAGAAGGATGTCAACAATGAAGATCAACCAGTGGGAAACGCTTTTCTACCTTACATAAAAGGCACAACTGACAAAATCCGCAAAATACTGAGCCGTCATGATATCAAAACAACCTTCACAACAGATAGGAAAATCAAAAATGTTCTTCGGAATCCAAAAGACAGAATTCCTCTAGAATGCCAAGGAGTGTACGAGGTGCCTTGTGGTAATTGTGAAAAGACATACATCGGACAGACCAACAGACGCATTGATGTGCGAAAGACTGAACATGCAAACGCTGTGTCGAAAAACGAAACCACGTCTTCACTAGCTGAACATGTAAGAAGTACGGGCCATATGATCAACTTTAGCGGCACAAAGACTCTAGCCAACATTGAACACTTCTACACCAGATTAACCAGGGAGGCAATAGAGATCGAGAAACGTCCACATAGTCTTAACAAACGAGATGACGGACTAAGATTACCAGCAACATGGAAACCCGCTTTAGAAAGTCGGAAGATACAACCAAAAACAAGAGAGAACGTGGTATCCAGTGCACGTGCAACAGGTCACGGAAACTTTCCGGCTGATTCCAGCGTCGCAATGACGTCATCCAAACGTGTCACTCGGAGCCAAACACGTAGAAATCAACCAAGCGTGAAATAGTTCGAAAGTCCAAAGGTCAAGCATAACGGAGGATATAAATACCTGTCCCTCCAAGTAAGCGTCAGTTGGCCTAGATTTTCCAGACTCTTCGGTCGAATCACCTGAAGATGGCAAATGCGACGTTGTCGAAACGTCGTGAAATTGGTCCTTTTGAGGACCGAAACCACACAACGCGGATCAATACCCGAGAATCCAGTTCTACATATATATATATATATATATATATATATATATATATATATATATATATATATATATATATTCTTTTGTTGATATTCTTGAACCATTTGTAGTATTTGTATGTTTTCTTGGTATATTGGTTCGTATATATACTGATAATGAAATAAAAATTTTTATTTCATTATCAGTATATATACGAACCAATATACCAAGAAAACATACAAATATATATATATATATATATATATATATATATATATATATATGCAGGGTTGAGCAGATCTCGGTTTGCTCACTGGTGAGTAGCGCCACCACATATCCGAGCGTAGAGGGGACAACCTCGATAAAAAGTCGGGGTTAAATCAGCTCGGTAACCTCAATCAATACCGATGTCGTCCCGATGCTGGGCTAACAACCCAGCAGAGGGTACATCTTTTGTTACGGGCAGCAGAAGATTGGCCTCCCACATCAGCTCCTCGTCGGATGAGGAGCAGGGACAGGTGGGTGGGGCCCAAGACGACGGTCCCGACGTTGACGACCACAGCAATGTACATGGACGCTCTTAGTGAACTAATGAACTCCGGGATGACTTGCTGGACTGCTTCGAGCGCAGCGAGCCGGCCTGCAGGGGATACATGTCACGGCTGCATGCACTTTGGTGCATCATGCATCCTCTATGCCGCGACTTTCCTGCACAAACCTTGCGGAATCAAGTATTCTACCTGCGGAGAACCGGCTATATAAGAACGAATCTCCGGCAGGCTGCAGCACTAGAACCAGATCTAGCCGCACCAGCACCACCTGTGGTGCGCCGCAACAGATCTGGTAGAGCAAGCCTGCTCCAGAACACCGAAGTTGATCTTAGAACTAGGAGAACCCGAATCAACATCAGGTACTCCGTACGACCACACGAGCTGGTAGAATTGGACACGTTGATTAACGACGAGCTTCCGGAGTTCGCCGACCTCTGGGAAATCAACGAGGCCGTGTATGGTGCCGCAAAGCGACTCGTTCCGGAAGTGCGGAGTGAGAGACCGCACGACCAGATCGAGAAAACCGAACGGCGCAAAGTCGAGGCCAAAATTCAGTCGGCGAGGCAGCAAGCGTCTCGGATCCAGTGTGTGATGGATTTTATTTCTAGCGGCAGGGCTTTCACGCCAAAAATTAGGCGTATAGCCGCTCAACTGCGCCGCCACCATCACACACTAAGACGTACAGTGTTGCAGACCATCAAGCAACATTGTGCGGATAGGATTCGAGTCCTGGGCGTGGTAAGGAGAAATCTGGCCAGACGGGTTAGACGCATCAGGGAGAATTCCTTGTTTCGCGATAGCCCGGCTCGGCTTTTTGAATCTCCACCGCCCATAATTGCTGCTCCACCGACTGTGGAGGAGGTTGAGCAGTTCTGGAGAGGAGTGTATAAGTCACCGCGTCCAATTCACCTATACATTCCAGACCTAGCACACTTCCAAATGTGTTGCACTGGACGTCAACATCCGCAAACAGAAGTGTGCGAGGCAGTCAGCGAGGATGAGGTCCGACAAGCTCTTGTCGGTACCAAAAACTATGCTGCTCCCGGCCCTGACGGCATTAACATATGGTGGTGGAAGAAATTTCCTTCCACTCACCGCCGTCTGGCCAGAGTCTTTGACTCATGGGTCAAAGAGGAGCGGCATATTCCAAGCTGGGCTGTCGAGGGGTACACTGTGCTACTTCCAAAGAGTGGAGAATTGTCTGATCTCAAGAACTACCGGCCGATCACTTGTCTCAATACCTGCTACAAGTTATTCACACGTATCTTGTATGCTAGGTTGTTGAAATCGATCGGTCCGGTAGTTAATAACATCAGCGAGCAGCGTGGGGCAAAGAAAGGCATGGAGGGTTGCCGGGAAAACCTGGTGATAGATAGATCCATCACTCAGGACTCCATACTCTACAAGCGCAATCCTTCCATGGCCTGGATTGACTACCGCAAGGCATTTGATTCAACATCACATGAGCTATTATTATACTTGCTCCAATGCCTTGCGGTACCAACCCCACTAGTGAGATGCATAGAACATCTGTTGCCACTCTGGAAGACCCGTTTTTCCATCACATCAGGCACACGACGAGTCTTGACAGAGTTGATAACATTCAAGAGGGGAGTTTTCCAAGGAGACTCCTTGAGTCCCCTCTTGTTCAATATCTCACTGCTGCCGCTCTCCATTGCTTTGAGACAGACTCGTGGATATCACTCTGAACCACCGAACGACCGGAGGCATCAGATCACCCATTTATTTTACGTGGATGATTTGAAACTGTATGCCTCTGGGGGAAGAACCTCCATCAATCTCTCAATGTGGTTCAGGAATATACACGAGCCGTAGGCATGAAGTTGGGATTGGACAAATGCGCAGTGTTTCATTTGAGGAGAGGACGATCTCCAGAAGTGTACGAGAATATGCAGCTTGCCGACGGAAGCATTTTTAAACACCTCGATGCTGGAGAGACCTATCGATACCTGGGAATTGAACAGCGTCCTAATTATGACGCTTCCCAGGTAAAGGTGGCTCTCCGCGGCAAATACAGAAACCTTGTTCGAAAGATTTGGTCTTCCGAACTTTCGAGTGGGAACAAGGTTTCTGCAACAAATATGCTTGCCGTTCCAGTCCTGCTCCACTCTTTTGGAGTGATGAAATGGACTGTCGATGAGCTGCATAGACTCGATAAAGACACCCGGAAAATGATGCTATTCCATCACAGTTTACATCCTAGATCGTCCGTTTCCCGCATTTATCTCCCATGTCATCGGGGAGGTAGAGGACTCCTCAGTCTGGAGGGTCTGCATTGAAGTGTGGTTCTGAGTATAGCTTGTAAAGTTCTTAGGAGCTCACACCCCCTCCTGTGATTTCTTAAAAGTCACGAATTGGCCGGAGTGGGGGCATTTATCGTTAAGGCAGCACAAAAAGCTGCGGAAGAACTTGGTCTCGAGTTTCAAATCAGTCGAGAAAGCCGACTAGAGGGCAACCTGGAGCTCCTACCTTCTCGCCTGAAAGCCCAGATAAATGCCGCGGAGCAAGATCTTATGCTCAGGTGGCATGTTGACAAGCCGATACAAGGTGTTTTCTATCGAAACATCGAAACGCTCGGCTTGTCAACTAGGCTGACCTTCGGCTACCTAAGGTCAGCCGGGCTTACATCCGAGACTGAGGGATTTACCGCAGCTTGCCAAGATGGCGTAATTGACACCTTGGTCTATCGCCGCAATGTGATGGGTGTGCAGGTCCCTGATGTCAGCTGCAGGGCCTGTCGAAAGGAGCCTGAGACGCTTTTCCACCTTCTGTCGGCATGTCCGGCAAAAGCGGCCTCGGCGTACACCCATCGCCATAATGCGGCCCTACGGGTGCTGTATTACCATCTAAGGCACTCGTACGGAATAGACCAAGAGCCGGTGCTGCCTTACATGCCAGGAGATATTGAGTCCGTTGTCGGAAACGAAAAATGCCAGATCTTCTGGAATTATCCGTTTCCGATCGTCAGGTCCATACAAGCAAATAGGCCTGACGTTGTCCTCCTCGATAAACTAATCAAGACTATGTATGTCATCGAATTCTCCGCTCCGGCAGAGAAGAACATAGTCTTGAAAGAGGAGGAAAAATGGACAAAATATCAAGATCTCCTGTTCGAGCTCCGAACGCTATACCCAGGCCACAAGGTCGTATTAGTGGTTCTGATCATGACCAGGTTTGAATGTAAAATATATATATATATATATATATATATATATATATATATATATATATATATATATATATATATATTCTTTTGTTGATATTCTTGAACCATTTGTAATATTACAGAATTTTTATTTCATTATCAGTATATATACGAACCAATATACCAAGAAAACATACAAATATATATATATATATATATATATATATATATATATATATATATATATATATATATATATATATATATATATGGTATATACTTTTCTCTTTTTTTTTAGATTCAAACCTGGTCGGGGCTGCTGCGAGCTCCGACGACATCGCAGCAAGCAGTCGCGCCAGAAAAACCTAAAAGGTGGTCAACCGAAACTACTCTTCCCCACCGGTCGGTAAGTAGCTTCAGGTTCCTGAATCGTGTGCCCTAAGTATTCTACTTAAACCCAGAATGAGTGCCTTCTTTTGCATCCGGTTGTAACGAAGCTTAAATTTCGAAAGATTATTTAATTTAGATCAGGCAATAAATACGGATGTTACATGTAATTTCAGTTTGAATAGTCCATTGTTTCAATAGATATGAATGAATTCCGAATGTGTATTCCGTGATTGCCAATTTTCTAAATCTCCGTAATTTCAAATAAGTATAATTATTCAAATAGATGAATTTAATTCATGCCCGTTCAAGATTGCGTTTCATTCCGATAAAATATGTTGCAAAAACAGGGGTCTGGCCAGTTAAGACACCAAACTTTGTGCAGCCTTATGTATAAAAAGGGCGAACAACCTGAAAACTCCGATAACACTTGTTTACTCCGCTGGGAAGAACTGGTGTGATATCATGAGCGCGAATTTTAGATCTAAAAAGTAGCGTCACTTTTAACCATTGTAAAAACTATTGGCACAAAAATAAGGATTTGGTGGAGCAGACCTGTCCAGAACCTCGAAAAACATATAAAAGCCGTGACAGCCGAAAGATCGCTCTCTTATGTTTTTGGATTCCGATCAGTGCAGTTACTCTCTTGTGTTTTTGAATTTCGATCAGTGCAGTCGCTCTCTTGTGTTTTTGATTTTCAATCAGTGTAGTAGCTCTTGTGGTTTTGAATTTCGATCAGTGCAGTTACACTCTTGTGTTTTTGATTTTCAATCAGTGTAGTAGCTCACTTGTGTTTTTGAATTTCGATAGTACAGTTACTCTCTTGTGATTTCGATTTAGAATCAGTACCGTTGCACTCTTTTGTGATTTCGATTTTCAATCCGTACCGTTAAAGTGTGATTATCATATTAGAATCAAAGTGAAATAATTATTATCCGAGTTCAAGTCAGATTTGAAAAAGTGAATTAACAATAGTGTTCCGTTTAAGAGAAATTTCGTATAAGGTAAATGGCTTAATATTTTATATTCGGGCATTACGATATATCTTCCGAATCCGAACCGACCGTATTTAAACCGTTTGATATATCGTAGTGCGTTTTAACATTTCAAGTAATATGGCTATCTGAATATTTACCGAATACAGCTATTACGATAGGACCTGTTTGATTCGTACTTTTCCGCAAATTGATCATTCCTGAATCATTCATCAACCGATCCCGTACCGCTGAATGAAATTTAGTTACCGAACTTATCATAGAGTAGATATCTTGAAAGAGTTTTCATTTACCGTTTGAGCTTCATTACATTTTCCGTCTGGGTGTAATTTTGTGAAATAATACCGTTCAATTGCATTTGAATTGATTATTCTGAAAGTGTACTTGTTAAAATCATTATATATTTTAATATTTGGAATTCCCTGTTTTATTAAATTATTTCTGTTCCATCTTTAACGAGCTATGTTATAACCAGGTATCAATTGTAATTAAAGCCTACAATTTCGATACTGTTTTCTGCCCATTGGACTCTGGTTATACTTCACTGTAGCTACCCTATGGACAAGGCTATCTTTAGATAGCATAGTGACGAGCCTTGTGGAGAGGACCCTAGCAGAAGTCCTCAAAAGGAGTTAACCTTTGGGAAAAATCTGGCGCCCGAGGATTCGAAGCTTACCGCAGTAAGCACTTTACCGAAAAGCGACAAGGGCAAGTTATACGGTCTATCAAGATATATATATATATTTGAAATATATATATTTCAAATTCCGACTTAATCTCGGAACTCTGACTTTAAACTCGGAATTCCGACTTTTTATGATACCAGCGATTTTGATTAAATCGTATTAGTTGAAGCCTGAATATATTATACTAATAATGCAGTGAAGTTTTGGTACTTGTGCATTATAAATTGTGAAATATGGAAACAGCAACTGAACAAGTACGTATATGAATCTATTGACGACAAGTTCACTGTTACTGTTTTCTTCTAGCATAACAATAGGCACGAATTAATTGAATCAGTCGAAGCAAGGGAAAGAAAGAGACTTCGGAGAAGGCAATATTATGATGAAGGCCCGAATTACCTCTGGCACGTGGATTCCTATGATGAATTGAAGTTATATGGAATATTTATAAATGATGAATGCATTGATGAATTCTCTAGACATATGATATCGTTACAAGTTGGTTCAACTTCTAGTAAATTGAAGGTGAGTTGTTGCGTAGCTAGTTTTTTCGATACACCCTAAAAAGGGTTGTTAATTGAAACCAGTATCTTTAACAGGATGGTCCAGATTTACCTTGCCAAATTGAAGCACACAAAATATAATTTTGTGCAAACAAATACAGAATGTTAAAATGTGTGTTTGAAATGACATTTTCTCAAAATTGGTAGTAATGCTGGTAGCTGTGTCCCTTTATGCAATAAAACCAATTTACCGGCTGATTACCTACACCAGTTGTGGGCAGAAACGTGTAAATTTGTACTCCCATGATTTTATGAAAAGTTTTCTGAATTCTCCATTTAGTGCTCCATAAAAAATGTATTGTTAATTTGGCAGCAAACAGTTTCCAATTAGTGTAGTACCAATCTACTACTTGGCTGCTTACTTAAACAAATAACTACCTCAACATGATAACTTAGGTACGTATGTGCGCATAAATTCGATGTTTTAAGTGAGTTTTTCATTTCTTTCCCATTAAACGGTTTTCTGTAAATAGTGCGACAAAACTGGATCATAAAAGTTAAACCATAGAAGAATCTACTAAGAGAAGAAGAACAATCCGTATGGGCGAAGTTGAAACCCGTTGAGCAATAGTGTATTTAACGGTTTTTGAAATTTTGTTTCATTGACTATCGACTATAGTGATACAGAACTTACAAATACAATTTGAATTTTAAAATTGTACATCCTTTGGGAGAAAATTCATTTCAAAATAGTTTCCATTCTTAGCGGTTTTTCTAAAAATTACGTCACAACGGTTTTGGGCAACGTTATCAGAACTGCAAACATGTATAAGGTAATACACGAGATAATGTCATTCAACACTGGGATATGTGTATGTGTGTATAGTATTGCTTCTTTGAGCTAATGCAAATGTATAATGTATGAAATAACTAAATCAGAATAGTCCAGTCAAACAGAAATATAATACAAGAGTCACATGTTAGCAATTAAATGTTACTGCAAACAGGCACTGTTCTCTAACAAATGTAACAAACGGTCAACCAGCAGGGTATCTTACCCTTACATTTAGAATGAAAACCCATTCTTTAAACTGTTTTCAGTCTGAATTTCAAAGCCATGATGAGTGTGTGCTTCCGTAAAATCAACTCACGCAAGTAAATTAAACATATTAATCACCAATATCAGAAAAGTCTTAAACCCCAACATGCGCAAACGAAATCAGTTGGTATTCTATCACGTGATATTACGTGATATTACGTATATTCAAAATTCAAATATTTCATGAGAAATTAATTTATTTTGTACATAATCACCGAACTAAGTTAGTTATTATACACATAATTTTTAAAAATGAAACCTAAGTCAATGCTCATAACAAATTGAAATTTTTTTTCATAAATACACATTGTGCATACAGCTAATTAATATAGAAATATTTTGTTAAATTTCAGTTTCAAATGTAGGCAATAAATAAATTCCTGAAGAAGGCGAAAGCCGTAACGCGTCGAATGAAAAGATTGTTTCATTAAGATACTTCATTTAAATTGCTGATAAACCTAAGAAAACCCACAACTTACATTATATATATACATTAATACACATATATATATATATATATATATATATATATATATATATATATATATATATATATAAGTTTAAAGTTTCTTTGCCTAATTGGCCACTATCGTGTATGTAACTTAAGAGATATAGAATTAAATTTTCTGAATTATGAAGATAACTTAGATAATTTAACATAGGATTATAAAGATGAATAAACGCCTATGGTTCAATCTTTTACGTTTATTCATCTTTATAATCCTATGTTAAATTATCTAAGTTATCTTCATAATTCAGAAAATTTAATTCTATATCTCTTAAGTTATATATATATGTTACGGCTAATGTATATAACTATTTAAAGCATGAAACTTCACACATTATACAAATTGAATTTCTCACGGTTAAACTATATATCGGCTAAAGTATCGAACTTGCAGATATTATTTTATTTGTACATTAGATCTTTTATGATACACAAATGGCCGAAGGTAAATAATATCATTTCAGGATTTCTGCTTCGCACACATCATACATATAGCTTTATGAAGGTGCAATTCGATGTCGCTTATTATCGATTTCGCCATGAAACAAAAATAATAATAATAATTTATTTGTACAATTAAATTTACAGATGCGAGTTCGTATACATTTCAAAATATCCAATTGTCCAAAATCTATTGAAATATTTTTTAACAACGAACTGGTGGTTCTTGCGTGGGAATTGTAACAATAAATATCGATCGGTGATCCATTTAGATCTATCGTTTATGTACTATATAGACAAAGTAGGGTATTTGTGGATAGAAAAAAAATATATATATTCTAAGCATTATTTCTTTTATTATTCTCGATTATACATGATGAAGCAATACAATAGGTGTTGCTAAAGATGCAAAATTGTACAGATGCGAGTTCGTATACATTTCAAAATATCCAATTGTCCAAAATCTATTGAAATATTTTTTAACAACGAACTGGTGGTTCTTGCGTGGGAATTGTAACAATAAATATCGATCGGTGATCCATTTAGATCTATCGCTTATGTACTATATAGACAAAGTAGGGTATTTGTGGATAGAAAAAAAAATATATAAGCATTATTTCTTTTATTATTCTCGATTATACATGATGAAGCAATACAATAGGTGTTGCTAAAGATGCAAAGAAGAGAAATCATTTTATCTGTCGTTTCAGCAAAGACACAAATGAACAGGCCTACAAATAAAATGAATCACTGTTGAGTTGAAACAAAATATAATAGCTGTAATATACCACGTGAATAAAAATATGAATTGGAAGAGTATAAAATTGAAAATTTACTAAATAAGTGGGCTTCTTTCGAGATTGTCTCGATCACCGCATAATAAACAGATATATGAGTATTCGACGACGCTTGTTTCGTCCGGAAAATGTCTACAATATATTTTCAACAATTTATTCCCCAACACAGACCTAAGCGTTCATACATTTTCAATATTACTATTTTCCGTATTATTCAGAATATTTGGTAGGTACTGTTTTGTAAAATTCCCCGCTAACATCTTCTATATAATTCGTGGTAGATTTGTAACTACCCAAAACCTTGGGATGTCAAATTATAACCAGCCCAAGACTCTTACTGAAGGATGAACTGAAATCCTATTTTATCGCTTGGTTGCCCTATAAACAAAATGAAAACCAAGATCGCTATTCCCGAAGAAAGTAGGACCTCAAACCACCATCAAAATCCACAAAAACCACCTCTACATAATTCGTGATAGAATTCTTGACCACTCAGAATTTCACGTGATTCTTCTCTTACGATGGAAGTCTGTTTGAAGTTCACCACGGACGATAATCTATGCGTCGAGACAACGGAACTTTTTGATTTAGTATCAGATTCACTTATCGATGGTGTCGGTTGTGGCGGCGTTCCTAACGATATTTGTTTCCTAGCTATTTTCGTCGAGTGAATCTTGGTAGTTATTGAGGATTTCCTGGCGATTGGTTCTTTGTTGCTGCCGATTGTAAATGTTTCGGTGGTTTTCTTGGTAGTTGTTGCTCTTTTGCGGCCGTCATATTGTTGGGAATCGGCGATGGTGATACGAGATCGTAAGTCTAGAACAAGTAACAAAGAAATGATATTCTCTTTCTCGCCATATCAATCGCGTTCAGTGTGTACTATGGAAAATGGGAAAATATCGTTATGACAATATTACGGTAGACAACTTACTTCAATAATTCGTGGTTCGGTTGTCATATGTCGTAGCTGGGACTCCTGTTGTGATTGTGATTCTAATAAAGACGTATGTTCTGCGAACGATAGTAGACCCTCGAAATTTTGGGAATTTTCCATGTTTATCCCACTGTTATGTTCCATTTCGTACAGTGTAATAATGATTCACAGTAATTTTTATCTCCATTTCACCAACATACCACGGCTATATAGGCCCAAAATCTTGATATGTCAAAATATAATTACTACAGTAAAGAATGGCCGTAGGTTATAAAAATTCCCCAAATTTTCACCAAGACTATTAGATCAGACCAACAAACAAAATGAACACCAAGATCGCTATTTCTGAAGGAAGAAGGACCTTAAAACCACCCTTAAAATCCACAAAAACCTCAACATTGGATAACACGCCAATCATAATTCGTTTTAAGGAATTATCTTAAACAGACTGATATGTGCCTAGTCGAGAAACCAGCAGAAGGAATCAAAAGCTCGCTCTCCAATACAATAATGATCAGTTCGACGATTGACCTGGAGTACCGAGCGGCGTAAGATCAAATAAACGCTTCGTGCTCCCTAGATAAATCCCGTCGTTGAACTGCTCATCCACGTATTAGGATTACGTTCCCCCGAATCAACTACTAGCACTCAACCAGATTCATAACAGAAGGTGATGACTCTACAAGTTAAAATGAAAAAAAAAATAAAAAAATAGAATTCGGTTAAAGATCCGACACAACAGGAATTACACAAACGGTATTCTGTCGCTCCCACCAGAACTTTAACCAGGATTGACCAACCCGCAATATTCCTTTAGAAGCCTTCTACTTCAGGCGGAAAAAACCGTTGGTCTATTCGCACTCGGAACCAACACGAATAAACAACAGCATGAAGAGCAAGGGCTACATGAAAATACAGGGGCAATTGAAAATGAACCAAGCTGATTGAGAAACATAATAATTAGAAGTCAGTCAATTGGAGCATAACAACAAGTGACGGTAACGTTGTTTTTGTTTGTTTCTGAAAACACAAGATGTTGTAGCAACCGGAGAAACGGAGAACATACTGGGTGAGACGCTGAAACAACTGTTCCAAGAGGCTAGATTTGGAAAGCCAGGAACATCTAGTAAAGGACGCAAAAAAAAGTAACGGTAGAGCCTGGCAAAAATATTTGTTCATGAAATCGGTAGTGAATGAAACTTCTCTCTGAAGAAGAACCCATTGAGCACGATCAATTTAAATGTGGTGACTATATATTGGTGAATTTGAAAACCGAGAATTGAACATTTATAGAGTTTATTAGCCCACCCCAATAAAATTGTTATTTATGCACATTTTTAAGAAAGTAAAGAATACCTATATATATATCCAGCAGTTGAAAATATTGGTCTTGTTGAGAAAAATGAAATAAAAATTAAATTAACCATTGCGAAAACTTTGAGGAGAGGACAGATAAAATTTAGAGAAAAGTTTCCAAACAGTTTTATCAAGTAGCCCCGTTTCATTCGCCCGCGAGTTTCTGCAATTTTTTCATTATATTAGAATAACTTATAGTATTCAATGCATTCTGCATGTTATGTACTATATCGCCCGTGGCTATTGAGCACATTACATCCGCTTCTTTGACGATTGCGTCACGATTATAATCGCCGCGCAATAAACAGGTATATAAATATTCGACGACGTTAGCGCTTGTTTCGTCCGGAAAATGTTTACGATGTATTTTTAACAATTTATTCCGCCACACAGACCTAAGCGCTCGCGCGTTTTCAATAGTACTATTTTCGATATTGTTCAAAATATTTGGTACCGTTTTATAAAATTCCCCGCATACATCTTCTACATAATTCGTGATACATTCTTGGCCACTGGCAATTTCACGCGATTCTTCTCTTACGATTCTCAAAACATTTTCCACCTCGCTTACCAATATATTAATCTGAACGGTTACTTGCCATTTCTCGGCGTCGCTCAGGTCGTGCAGTTGTATGAATTCGTTCCGCGATTGCTTTATTAACAATAAATATTTATCCATAATTTCTACGAACCCGAACGATAAAGTCTCTTCAAACAGGGCTAACGAAATTTCTTTTATCGCGGAGTTGGTCAATTGAATCAATATGTTTACGTTTACCGCGTTAGTTGTCCCGTCGCTTGAACCACCGTAAAAATTATTCCTAATCCCAGCGACTGTTAACTTATGGGCACAATTTTTCGAAAACAGTACGACAGAATAATTAATTTTGGAAATATGACGAAATGCTTGCGTGGAATGTTTGTTCGTTGACTGTGACGACATATGTTGGTTTGTGTTTGTTCTCCGCAACACCACCGGAGATGTCAGTCTTTTTCTTTTGTAATCATTATTGGAGGTCTCCACGGACGATGATTTATGTGTCGAGGCAACGGAACTTTCTGATTTCGTATCAGATTGGCTTCTCGACGGTGTGGGTTGTGGTGACGTTTTTGACGACATTTGTTTCCCAGCTACTTTTGTCGATTGAATTTTGGTAGTTATTGACAATTTTCCTGGCGATTGCTGTTTTGTTGCTGCCGATTGTAAATGTTTCGATGGTTTTCTTGGTAGTCGTTGCTCTTTTGCGGCCGTCATTTTGTTGGGAATCGGCGATGGTGATACGAGATCGTAAGTCTAGAACAAGTAACGAAGAAATGATATTCTCTTTCTCGCCATATCAATCGCGTTCAATGTGTACTATGGAAAATGGGAAAATATCGTATGACAATATTATAGTAGACAACTTACTTCAATGATTCGTGGTTCGGTCGTCATATGTCCTAGCTGGGGCTCCTGTTGTGATTGTGATTCTAATAACTCCTGTTGTGATTGTGATTCTAATAACTCCTGTTCTGCGAACGATAGTAGACCCTCGAAATTTTTGGAATTTTCCATGTTTATCCCACTGTTATGTTCCATTTCGTACAATGTAATAATGATTCGTGGTAATTTTTATCTTTCTTTCACCAATATACTACGGCTATGTAGGTTTTCTGTTGGACAAATCGACATAGAAATAATTTATGTAATAAAAATAAAAATTTACAGAGTTTTAAATATTTAAAGTTTAGTCTTCAATTGTCCATCTTCATAAATTTGATCAAATTGTTGTATTATAAAATTACTTTTATATTATAGATAGGTATTCATTCTAGTGTTGACGTTGATACAACATCGTGGGCATACTC
Source organism: Endomychus coccineus (assembly GCA_958510875.1). Classification (NCBI taxonomy): domain Eukaryota; kingdom Metazoa; phylum Arthropoda; class Insecta; order Coleoptera; family Endomychidae; genus Endomychus; species Endomychus coccineus. Next base: position 111,021,476 of record OY294069.1, read on the forward strand.
AAATATAAGTTATTTTTATGAATAATTAAAAAGAAATAATGATGGCCCTCAAGTTAAATCACAAAAGAGGCCGCTTTAAATTTCTCGGTACAGTAATATAAGGATATTTTCAACATTTCACTTACAACTAAAACAGTTATTGATACCTACTTCGCTAGCGGACTTTATAAGTGCCATAACTCCCCCTTTAAGTACCTTCACGCTTGCACGCAATCATCTGCAGGATACTTTGCAGGCTTTCGCAAGCGAATTTCGTGCATTCGAAAAGTGTCAAATTTGTTTTACACGCTCTTTTTCGCGCAGTTTACAGTAAGCATAGGTTTTGGCTTCTCATCAATTAGTTGGTTTGGACGATACAAATTTTTATTGTGTTACAGATACAATGCAAGATTCACATTATTGGTCCAAAGAAGCTGTTACAAATTTTATCGAAGTATGTTAAATTTCCCATCCATACTTCTACACTACCTCCAATCCACGTAAATGCAGACAGGTCAAGCATAAAGCTAATAAATATATTAAATTAAAAATCAAAATTTCCTGTTTAAAAGTAGATTTACGTTTTGTTAAAGATTGTTTGTCAAATAATGTTTTCCCAAAATTCATCGAAATATATACGTGTAAGAACACGAAAATAGATAAATGAAAAATAATGCACTCCACCTTCCAACCCGATTTTTTTCGTATCGCCCTGTAAATGCAAAACATTCTTGTGTCAGATTCTGTTGTCTAGTTAATTTTCGTTTTCAAATCGATATCACAATAGAACTCTAAAAATCGAAAGACACACTATTGTCCCACCCTGTATAAAAATATAGTCCAGATTACTTTTAAAAATTGTTTATTCATTCTCGAACTTGAAGGGTATCTACTGGATAACATGAAAACATTGCATCCCTTCACTGTAGAAAAACACATTTTTCTGTAGATGGCTTTGGAAATGATGTCAAAGTTTCTAGTAACGTTTTGTTTGTTTGTTACGTCATGTCAATATAAAGTTGAATATGGTGTATAATTCCGCAGTGAGATTTGTTACGAGAAGCTGTGCTGAACTATAAATCGACAAATAAATACAATAACGAGGATAATTTTACTGATGAAGAGTTCCAGGCGTTAACTGCAATAAAAATAGTACAGTTTACAGACCTCTTTGAATTTTGCGATCGCGTCAATGTTCATCAGAAAAATAGAGCAATAGCGAAGAAAGATTTGTTATGTTTTTTGTGCAAATTACGACAAGGACTTTCCGATCAATTCTTGATGGGCATGTTTTCCTATTTCAGTCGTCAAGCTGTGATCTTGGCAATTCAAAAAGTGCTTGTATCATTATTACAATTCGTTCAACAAAATGTAGGGTATCAACATATAGAGAGGGGCCAATATATTACTATTATTTGCAAACACCCTTTACAATCCTGGAGAAAATTTTCGAACAGCAATAGCTTATATTGACGGGACGTACATAAAAATACCCAAAAGTCGGACATTTCACGTATTACGTCAATGATACTGTGTACACAAGGGAAACCTCAAAAATTCAACCAATTCGACACTACTTTCCCTACTAAAGTGTGCGGTATCCTTTCAACAATTATTACCAAAGAAGTGACTAAGAACAAGAACATTAACATTATTCATAATAGAACCGATATTATTTTCAATGAAACAGAAATGAGTTTGTTAAATAAAAGTTTAAATTTTGCAATTGATTCTAAGAATTTACCTATTGATGATTTAATCAAGAAAAGCTGTTATTCGCAACAAGTGTAAGAAAATTCTTGAACATTCAAATGAATCATATAAAAATTCATTCAATAACTTCAATAATATCTGTAAATCATTGAGTGAAAAAGACTGTTATTACTTGAAAGTAGATAAAGGAAAATCCTCGTAATTATAGACAAATAGGATTATCACAATTCTATAAATACCTTATTAAAGGAATCCGTTATCAAAATACGTTGAACTAGTCAACAAGTCATTAAAATTCGTAATTTTCGATAATTTAAAAAACAAACTTGAACTTCCAAATCCTAATCTTCCTAAACTGTATTGCTTATTTATAGAATTCATAAATCGGATAATTTCACGAGACCAATCATTTCAAACATTAATTAATTATCCTACGTATAACATAGCAAATTGAATGATGAAGGAATTTAACAACTTCCAAGCCGCACCAAGTTTGTCAGAGAAAAATTCTTTGGAAATTATTGCAAAATGGAAAAATTTCAAACTCGAACCTGGTGATACTCTCGTTTCATTTGATGTTGTTTCATTATTTACAAATATTCCCATTTCCGAGTCGATAAACATTCTGAAGAAATGGCTTTCGAATATTAATAGCCCGATGTAGAAATTGTACGGAATACATGATTCTGACATCGTTATGGAGTAAAATTATTTCACTTTTAACAAAAATTACTATAAACAAACAAGCGGCGATGTGCAATGGGCAGTCCACTCTATCCTTTTTGGTCAATGTTTTTCTAAGCGAACTAGAAACCTATCTAAAATCAAAATTGAATCAGTTCCCAAAAACTGGTATAGATATGTTGATGACATTTTCGCAATTACAAGTAAAGATTTTGATTTATATAGCTTGTTGAACGCGCTCATTAGCCAATTTGATTCATCGAGTTTTACTTTCGAAATAGAAACAGATAATCAACTTCCATTCCTTGATATTAACATTATAAAAGATGGTAATCATTTGAATTTCGACATACCTATACAGAAGACCCACTCAAACAAATAGGTATACCCGGCGGGTTCAGCTACGCCATTTAGACATAAAATAGCTCCCGTTTAATAGTCTGATTCACAGATTATTGAACGTTCTTTCGAGCTATCAAAATTATAACAAAGAAATTGAGAAACTTCAGCAAATTGCGTTGGACAATGGTCACCAGAAATCTTTGAATTTGATCCATAATTTAATTTCCAAACAAAAAAAAAACGAACGTAGCCAACTAACTAAATTAGCGCCATTATCCTCACATCATTCGAAAAAATTCGAAAGTTTCACTTATCATTCTTCAGTAATTAATAAATTTCACAGTTTGTTTTCAAAATTTGCAATACAACCAGTTTATAGATGTAAGAACAAGCTAAAACACCGTTTAGGCAACACTTTTGACAAAGTTTCCGATTTTGACAAATCCAGAATTTACAAAATCAGTTGTGAGTCGTGTTCAAAATGCTACGTGGGTCAAACTAGTAAGAACATCTTAACTCGTTATAAGGAACATTTTGCACATATGAATGAAATAATAGTGAAAAAACGCATCGTTCTTGGCCGAACGAAAATTTGGAATTGCGTGTAAGTGTATAGGTACCTATTTTCTTATTAAGCGTGCCACCAAAGAAATTCGTTAGTACGTAAACAAACCCATGTGAGTTTATGTTCGCTATACATAATCTGTTATGAATATCTTGCTTATGACAATTTTTATAAAAATTACTTTTCTGAAGTGAAACTGTGGTCTGTATAACTCCGAGCACATAGAGGTAAGTATTACACAATTTACACATTGTATGATATCATTATTTCTACACGTAAAATCATCGATATTTCGAGGTTAAATTTTAAGGTTCATTTGAAATAATGCGATAAGCGTTATGGGGCGAGTATCAAACTAGCCACGATTATAAAATACTTTATTCATTTACGGGGTTAATAATAATTTATTGGGGGTTTCAGATGATTCAAAAGTACGAGCGCAAGCCAGGCATCCGAAACTATAGAAATTATACCAATCAACAATGGAACGAAACAGTTGAAAAAGTTAGCCAAGTTAGCTTGGCGAAATGTTTTGACATTGTACAAACTTGAAAATCATAACACTACTGGAATTGTCAAAGAAGTTTTTCCGTGTTTATTAAAATCTGCAATAGAAAAAATGGACAAGATAAAGACTCAGAGTAAAGACAGACCTGGAGATCAAAAAACTGATGTGAAAAGAAATGCTATAGATGATTTTTATGCAAGTGGCATATTCCCAATGAATCGTTAAAATTCCGGATTTCAATCATAATCCAGAATAAGAAATCAACGATACATTAGGTGAGTTCAGACTATATTATACAATCTGTCAAAAATATGTTGAAATCCGAAACATTCGTTCTTGCCAAATTTTTTATTGGGAAAATAAAGTCAACATACCTTAAATATTTCTGTAAGATTTTTACACAATTTTCTATATTCAAATTGGTGGAAAATAATCTTAGTACAATCCCCGAAACTGATATAAAAATAGTTATACTAAACCCTGTTAGGCTAAATAACAATAAATATGAATTTCCCACTACAGTTGATATTAAAGAATGATTATAAAACTTTGAAAAATAAAATAAATTTGCTGTATATGAAATTGAGGATATGCCTTTGATAATAAAATCGAAGAAAGAAGAAGAATAGGTAATTTTCAACCAAATAAGTGCGAGAAACAAATTCTAACTAAAAACATTATTTAATTATGAAAATATCCGCTTTAGATGCCGATCAGTATTTCGCACTATGTAATAAACAATTCATATTCACCTGATATTAACTGACTGTTTAAGTATATAAGATTCTCCATCTTTATATACCTATCCAAATATCCAAAACTGTGTATGTTTTAGTACTAAAACATGTTATTGTTATTGGAAATCTAATAATACATATGGTACGTCATATTAAAAAACGCAGTGGAATATTTATTCGTGTTGTTTTTGTACATATGGTACGTCATATTAAAAAACGCAGTGGAATATTTATTCGTGTTGTTTTTGTAAAGTCGTATTTTCGAAAATGCGTCGTAGGATATTAATTTGAAGGGTAATTGGGTCAGTGCAATAACAGATATTTAGACTATAGACTCATTTATGATTAGAAGTTGCATCAATCGATATAAGCTATATATACCAGAGCGATATAATTATGTCTACAGTTTCTATCCATATTCATAATGAAAGATTACATAATACATGTAGGTGAGTTGAATTATTTATATGATTTTATTTTTTTTTGTTTGGATATTCTAATTGTGCTTTCATTTTGAAATTATGATTATTTTTCAATTGAATATTTTAATTTTAAACATCAATATATACAATTTGAAACGGTTTATATACAGGGTATAAATAAATCACTAAAAAAATTCATGTGTATTTCATCGTTGAAAATAATGTAGGCTTTTATATAAAGAAAAACATTACACCCCTAATGTTAAGACACATTCCTTTAATTGGGCCGTCAAAAAAGTAGTTTTTGATTTTTATCTTCTAAATCCAACAAGTTACAAAAATGAGATTAAACACACATTATTTACTATTAAAAAGGCATTTAATAACTGAATTGCTAGTTCTCCATTATGTTTGTTTTCCCATCTTTTATGGTTAAGAAAGGTATACCTTGTCTAAGTCGCAATGATCAATCAGAACAAAACATTAAGTTTTCAAAAGATGTTCAAATTGTTACTCTTGTACTTCAATACATTTTACCATTCGTAAAACAGTTTCTATTCATTATTGGAAACCAAGTTTTCTTTCAATTTTGTCTAGGTACATACCAAAGGAAAAAGGTATTCCCATCGGGATAGCTTACTAGTTTATACAATATTCAAGACTAAATTTTCTATTTATTGGGGTTTCTTCAAAATTAACTATTTTTTTACTGTACTTCGGCATCTCTACCTTGTTATCTTTCAATCCAACTCTCTTGTTTTATTACGGTAATTGGAATGTTGTGAGCTAAATTAGTCCCTTTTCGGTATAGTATGTCAAAATTAAAATCTTGTAGATATACCCACCATCTAGGAATACGCGGTATTAAATCCTTTTTTGTTGCTGATGATTTTATCGCGTTACAATCGGTAATCAAAGAAAACTTTGTTCCCAATAATTATAACCAAAATATACGTAGGCCGGATCTGCTTACATGAAGTTTGTTAAAATAATCAAATGACTTATCTGTCTGTTGTGAAAGCCAGTTATATATTTAGCAGGGTTAATAAACATGACTCTTCATATATCAGATTTCACATACAGTTCATTAATACCGATCATTATTTTTATATTATGTGAATTACGGAATCTAGCCAGTCTTGATATTGTTCTCGAAGGCATCTATCTAAAGCTATCGAGTATCAATTCTTCATCGAGAAGAACCACCAAAATTCGTATAAGCCCATCGAAATCTACACCGGATTGGACTTGACGAGGATGAAATCATCTACACTGTAAGTGTTCATTGTTCCCTTTAATTTCTTGTTCTAATCAATAGGTTGATATTAGTGCAGAAATTGAGTTATAGTTGATTAAAACATTGGAAGCATTAAACTCATCTTAGCACATTTTGGTGACTAGAGAAACGAAAAGTAGTTTTAATTTCAGATTTAGGATTAATTTGCACGAAGCAAATGAAACTGTAAAAGTAAAAAGTCTCTGTACGATTCCCATGCCTTGCATACATTACTTGTTGGTTTGGGAGAGCCCCAAAGCTCAATGATTAGGTCCATGAAACCAAATTCTTTAGCTGAAGCCCAAAGATATATTATCGAAAACAATAACATAAGATATTTGCGAAAATCTAATCAATCTGTTTAAAAGACCTCAAATGTTCAAACAACATACTCAACAACCAATTCAAAATTTGCAGAACTATTCTCAACCAAACTAATTTCGGAAATCTCAATTCAATCAATATTAAAATTTTCCAAATCAATTTCCTATGGGCCCTATCCAAATTAAACCCCGATCGATAACACAACCACCAAGATATTTTACTAATAATCAAGTGTTTGGTCCACCCCGCAATGTTACGTCAACGATAGCGAACAATGGCTATGCCATGGTTGAATTAGAAAATCCGAATGACTTTAATACCGATATTCAAGTCGATTGAGGTTAGATTGTACAAAATATTTTCAATTCGATAATTATGAATTGTATCATGTCGATATCGCCACATCTCAATCAAAAACATCGGATATCTGCGATTTAGTACGTACAAGTCGCATGAATTCCGAAGATGCTAATCTTATAATCTTCCATTACGAAAAACAAAAGTTAACATTCAGCTTGCCATGATCATCTCCAATTTGGGTTGTTCCCAAAAAGCCGACGCTAGCGGCAAGAAGAAGCAGAGAATTGTTGTCGACTATGGAAAAGTCAACGAGGTACCCATCGCCAAATATTAGCGATATTCTGGACAAATTAGGGCGATGCCAATATTTTTGAACCCTAGACCTAGCTAGCTAGCGGATTTCACCAAATTGAGATGGCTCCAGATGATGTAGTCAAAACGGCTTTTAACATCGAGAACGGGCACTACGAATACGTGAGAATGGGTTGAAAAATTCACCAGCCACCTTCCAACGTGTAATGGATAACATTCTGAAAGGTCTACAAAATATAATTTGTCTCGTATATATGGCGATATCATTATATTTTCCACATCCCTTCGGGAACACATGATAAATTTGAAGAATAACATCTGATGGTGTGAAACCTAACCCCGACAAGGTAAAAGCAATAATGGAATATCCTATTCCGAAAACCACACGTGAAATCAAAGGATTTCTTGGACTTTCTCTAAAAGACCCAAATTCCAAACTTGTCAGATGGCGCTTGAAATTAGAAGAATTTGATTATCAAATCCTCTATAAAAAGGACAAGAAAAACACCACCGCCGATGCGTTGTCACGCATAGAAATACACCTCTCCAAAATTGAAACACCCGGTACATCAGTACAATCAAAAGTTCAAAATACCGCTAGAACCCCGTTTTTAGAATACATGGAACGATTGAACGAAACCGTTTCAGGAGATGAAAATATTGATTGCAAATAATATAACGGAAACGCCAGATATAACTGATGTTTGAAGAAACCGATGGAACAATCCATACCAATTCAAAAGATCCAGTTCAAGGAATAAATCCTAGCGAGTCACCCATGAATACCTTTCAAAATCAAATATACCTTATTAAATCCACTAGACCTCGAAAATTCACAAGAAAATGCTTATGGGAAAATAATAAAAAGGCCCTGTGGAACATCTATTAAAACCCATATTAACATTCTTTAAAGAATACGGCCTACCAAAAAACATACGTTCTTTATTTTGAGACGACAAAGACGAATTGTATAAAATGCTAAGTAACTTGATAATACAAACGTTTTATATTACTGGTCGAATGCGAAATACTTTACGTAAACAGTTGCGAAATATGTCAACAAACTAAATACGATCAATCAACAAATCTCTTTAACTCACGAAACTCTAGAAAATAATAATAGAACGCTATCACTTATATTACAAACACAATCAATGCATTATAACCCAAAGAATCCAAGAAAATATTGAAAATTCAATATTGTTCGCTAAACTTGGAACGTTGCATTACAGCATAATATCTATAAATGATACGAAAGCAATATTAGATTCACTCTTAAATGATCATTCAATAGAGCAATATTAGATGTACTCTTAAATGATCATTCAATAGATCAATTCGTTTATTCTGATTACGACGATATCCACAAACCATACGATATAATTTCAGTTGAAGTATATTATTCAAAAGAAATATTAGTTTTTGCACTGAACATACCTCTTGTTCATATGAATACCTTTATCCATTACCATTTATATTCCATACCAACACAAAACTATAAAACTTCTTTTGACGTATATTTCAGACTTGAACGAACAACTTTTAATAGGGGCGCTTCAACCCCTCAAAATTGAATAGGGAGACGGTTTGAATGATAAGTCATTTGAAAACGGTTTATGAAAAACGTAAATTTGAGAATCGTTTTCGCAAAAATTTATTTTGTTGTTCGAATGCGTCACCTTGAACATTTTGGTTATTTGTACAATGTACAAGCTTATTTTTATTAAGCCGTTTTTATAAACTTAAACAATCTTCAAAAAATCACATTCGTAAGAAAATTAAATTGTCATGCTTACAATAAAAAAAATTAAATCTGTGTATTTAAATCAAATGTTCAAATTGTCCTCCATTGACTTCCATACCTTTTGTTATTCGAATCTCTACTACTACAAAAATGTTGTCACAGAAATGTTGTGGTCAGCAACTATGATATTTTGTGATTATGTTTCACTATTCAATAAACGATTTTATTGTGAACATCTACTGCGTTATCTGATTATTATAATCTATCAATTCTAATAGGTTATGAGTCCAGGAAGCAATTAAAAAGTGACCTACAAATTGAAAATAATTAAAAATGGATTCTGGGAATGGATTCACTTGAATTGCAACGCTCTCGCGAGACAACTATGACACGGAAAGTTAGAATGAAAGCTGTCATGGTAAAAACAAAACTTGGGCTTATGTGAATGGGAAGAAACCGAAACCAGCTGAATCAGGTAACTTACATTTTATTATATGTATTAGGATTACGATCTATGTTCATCATTCGTGTAATATACATGTTTAGGTTCTGATATTCGATCAAATACACGAATTCCAGGCTCAAGACCCTTTTATTTGAGATATACATCCTTTTGATGTAGATCTCAGTGATATTCAGAACCATTCGAATTGACGTATTGGTGAGCAAACTAGAAAAGGTTTTGGGAATCATAGTTGTCGTTTACTCGTGTTGGTTATTCCTGCTGCGCCGGATCTAGGGCTGAACAAATGAAAAGCATATATGAATACCCCGAATTCATGGTTTATATGTTTGGTGAAACCTATATATATATTTATTTCTTTAAATTTTCCCCAGTGCAGTTCCACACCGATTTAGTAGATGGCTGTATAAATTTCTGTTTCTAGACTTGAAGCGATATTTAGAATATTGACCCCAAATTTATAACCTCATAAGGGGAGAATATTTATTAATTAGTAGTTCCGCCATTATCATCTCAATTTCGGATTCTTCGTATTCAGCTTTTCTCAGTTCTTGAAGCTTCCTAGTGTACGAAAATCCTGAATTCATAGTCTCATGCTTATTGATATTTATTTCTAAACTAATCATGTTAGGTGGGTTGAGGCACTCATTTATGATAGCTGCTTAGGTTTATATTGCATCCTTCATGTGTCTTACACCCAGGCTGTAAGGCTTTACTTGAGATCACAACCTTGGTGGGCCTGTCCTCGATATCTGCCCGTGAAATGACGATGATCCAATATTGCGTATTTATGTTTTAGATCTTCGTAACCTTTTTTGATTTGTTGTTTTCTTGAATAATCTGCTTCATTATTTTCATCTAATTGATCTCCATAGAATTGCATTGATTCCTGTAATCTATTCAGAGTTTTTATAATGTTGGAGTTTTCTTCTTTAATCGTATCCTTCATAAGATTTTTAAGTACACTTGATTTTGTATTTATTTGAAGGTCATCACTTTGTTTTGATGCGATTTGGTTTTCTTCGTTATCGGATTTCAATAACCTATATGTTGAACATTTCCAGCCGAGTTTGTTTTCATTGTTTTTTACACGCCAGTTAGTTTCTCTTACGCCAACACATATGAGATGGAATTTACTTTTGCAGTGGTTACATGTAACACAATCATTTTCTTTTGTAATTATTTCACAGCACTTACTACATAACGACATATTGTTGACTTATCGGACTTTTTTATTACTATTTATTTTTAATTATATGTTATTTATTTTGATATTTTCGGGAGCGATATAGATACACGAGCGCTAACATTCGTGTTCGGTTTCTTGATTCTAATATTCATGAAGTGCTCCTCTAATTCTTGTGAACAGTGTATCTATGGGTATATCATAGGTAAATAGCATTTAATAGCAATCTTGGGCATTAGAGATAGCTCTCGTGCTCATATCGCGTTTCTTGATGTTTATTTATAAACTTATCACCTCTCTGGGCTTATGACTGTCTTTCTCAGATATTAATCTTATCAGTAACTACTTTTCTACCTTAGGTAACGCTCAAGGGAATACTAGCTGCCACCCTCCTCCGAGGAAGTTATCGGACCCAACAACTCGGAAATTTAATACAAGAATTAGCTGTATACATTTTTTGTTTCTAGATCTGCAATGTTTAAAATCATTCTTTTTTCATATCATCTAATCCATTAGCTAACAACCTGAGTTGATTGACTAAGCAGCTCCTAAATCTACAACTTCGTGAAGCTCTACCTCAAACAAAATAGTTGCATTTTTGAGACTCGGCTCAAGCAGCCCAGTGCACCATATATGAAAAGCATATATGAATGCCCTGAATTCATGGTTTCATATTATATTAACCATTACTATCAGTTAACATCTTCACATAGATTTCTTTCAATTTGCTCCGGTGCAATTCCACACCGGTTTAATAGATGGCTGTATAAATTTTTGTTTCTAGACTTGAAGCGAATATTGAGCCCAAATTTATAACCCCATAAGAGAAGAATATTTATTAATCAGTAGTTTCTCATTATCACCTCAATTTCGGATTCTTCGTATTAAGCTTTCTCAATTCTTGAAGCTTCCTAGTATACGAAAATCCTGAATTCATAGTCTCATGTTTATTGATATTTATTTCTAAACTAATCATGTTGGGTGGGTTGAAGCACTCGGGTATGATAGCTGTTTAGGTTTATCTTCATCCTTCATGTGTCTGTACCCAGGCTGTAAGGCCTTACTTGAGATTATAACCTTGGTGGGCCTGACCTCGATATCTGCCCGTGAAATGACAATGATCTCTCACGAACAGCGTTCTTTCCAAGCATCCTCTCTGGGTGATGATAGCTGCCGATGTCTCCTCGGAGCCGTGTGGGCTCTACCACTCAGGATGTTGGGTATGGGAATCGGTGTATCATCCACATGTTTAGTATTTCTTTCAATTTGCCCCAGTGCAGTTCCACACCAGTTTAATAGATGGCTATATAAATTTTTGTTTCTAGCACACTCCCATGTTGTAGTTTGAGTCAGACTTCCATCAAACTAATCGTTCATTCAATTCTATTACCCTTACTTATGGCGAACCCATTCTCCATTAAAATACGTTCATTAGTGATAACTACCTAGTTGGGACTCTGGGAAACGATAGCTGCCTGATAGGTCTGATCACCTTTGAAAATATCACGCCCTTTTGTGCCATACTGGTACACATGGTCCGTCCTGTTTCTCCCTAAGCTCTTAACCGAATTCCTTTAATATTTCAGAATTTCCAGTGCAACAGCCCAGGGCACTTTTATCTTACACACAGGGGTTTTCAGTCTTATCTAGATTTAATGTTAGTAGATTTTTCTTCAGCCATTTGTTGATTTGTCATTTTATTTAAAATCACGGTTTTTATTCCATGCCAATTTCTTCCTTTAAAAAATATTACTGTATCATCCGCATAAGATATTATGATACAATTTTCATTATGTGTGGTTTTAAGGATTTGAATGTCTCATATGAATAAACTATCTGGCCTGAGTTGATTGACTATCCTTTCAGGCGTTGAGCAACCAATCTATGTCCAACCAATCTATGCCCTTCATCTTTCCAAGCATCCTCTCTGGGTGATGATAGCTGCCGATGTCTCCTCGGAGCCGTGTGGGCTCTACCACTCAGGATGTTGGGTATGGGAATCGGTGTATCATCCACATGTTTAGTATTTCTTTCAATTTGCCCCAGTGCCACCTTTGAAAATATCACGCCCTTTTGTGCCATACTGGTACACATGGTCCGTCCTGTTTCTCCCTAAGCTCTTAACCGAATTCCTTTAATATTTCAGAATTTCCAGTGCAACAGCCCAGGGCACTTTTATCTTACACACAGGGGTTTTCAGTCTTATCTAGATTTAATGTTAGTAGATTTTTCTTCAGCCATTTGTTGATTTGTCATTTTATTTAAAATCACGGTTTTTATTCCATGCCAATTTCTTCCTTTAAAAAATATTACTGTATCATCCGCATAAGATATTATGATACAATTTTCATTATGTGTGGTTTTAAGGATTTGAATGTCTCATATGAATAAACTATCTGGCCTGAGTTGATTGACTATCCTTTCAGGCGTTGAGCAACCAATCTATGTCCAACCAATCTATGCCCTTCATCTTTCCAAGCATCCTCTCTGGGTGATGATAGCTGCCGATGTCTCCTCGGAGCCGTGTGGGCTCTACCACTCAGGATGTTGGGTATGGGAATCGGTGTATCATCCACATGTTTAGTATTTCTTTCAATTTGCCCCAGTGCCACCTTTGAAAATATCACGCCCTTTTGTGCCATACTGGTACACATGGTCCGTCCTGTTTCTCCCTAAGCTCTTAACCGAATTCCTTTAATATTTCAGAATTTCCAGTGCAACAGCCCAGGGCACTTTTATCTTACACACAGGGGTTTTCAGTCTTATCTAGATTTAATGTTAGTAGATTTTTCTTCAGCCATTTGTTGATTTGTCATTTTATTTAAAATCACGGTTTTTATTCCATGCCAATTTCTTCCTTTAAAAAATATTACTGTATCATCCGCATAAGATATTATGATACAATTTTCATTATGTGTGGTTTTAAGGATTTGAATGTCTCATATGAATAAACTATCTGGCCTGAGTTGATTGACTATCCTTTCAGGCGTTGAGCAACCAATCTATGTCCAACCAATCTATGCCCTTCATCTTTCCAAGCATCCTCTCTGGGTGATGATAGCTGCCGATGTCTCCTCGGAGCCGTGTGGGCTCTACCACTCAGGATGTTGGGTATGGGAATCGGTGTATCATCCACATGTTTAGTATTTCTTTCAATTTGCCCCAGTGCCACCTTTGAAAATATCACGCCCTTTTGTGCCATACTGGTACACATGGTCCGTCCTGTTTCTCCCTAAGCTCTTAACCGAATTCCTTTAACCCTTACTTATGGCGAACCCATTCTCCATTAAAATACGTTCATTAGTGATAACTACCTAGTTGGGACTCTGGGAAACGATAGCTGCCTGATAGGTCTGATCACCTTTGAAAATATCACGCCCTTTTGTGCCATACTGGTACACATGGTCCGTCCTGTTTCTCCCTAAGCTCTTAACCGAATTCCTTTAATATTTCAGAATTTCCAGTGCAACAGCCCAGGGCACTTTTATCTTACACACAGGGGTTTTCAGTCTTATCTAGATTTAATGTTAGTAGATTTTTCTTCAGCCATTTGTTGATTTGTCATTTTATTTAAAATCACGGTTTTTATTCCATGCCAATTTCTTCCTTTAAAAAATATTACTGTATCATCCGCATAAGATATTATGATACAATTTTCATTATGTGTGGTTTTAAGGATTTGAATGTCTCATATGAATAAACTATCTGGCCTGAGTTGATTGACTATCCTTTCAGGCGTTGAGCAACCAATCTATGTCCAACCAATCTATGCCCTTCATCTTTCCAAGCATCCTCTCTGGGTGATGATAGCTGCCGATGTCTCCTCGGAGCCGTGTGGGCTCTACCACTCAGGATGTTGGGTATGGGAATCGGTGTATCATCCACATGTTTAGTATTTCTTTCAATTTGCCCCAGTGCAGTTCCACACCAGTTTAATAGATGGCTATATAAATTTTTGTTTCTAGCACACTCCCATGTTGTAGTTTGAGTCAGACTTCCATCAAACTAATCGTTCATTCAATTCTATTACCCTTACTTATGGCGAACCCATTCTCCATTAAAATACGTTCATTAGTGATAACTACCTAGTTGGGATATGAATAAACTATCTGGCCTGAGTTGATTGACTATCCTTTCAGGCGTTGAGCAACCAATCTATGTCCAACCAATCTATGCCCTTCATCTTTCCAAGCATCCTCTCTGGGTAATGATAGCTGCCGATGTCTCTTGGAGCCGTGTGGGCTCTACCACAGTATCGGACTTAACAACGCGGAAATTTGATACAAGGTGGATAGTAACGTGTGATGCGCATGTAAAAAGATGGGAGTTGTTATTTTACAATTCGGAAGTACACTCCCATATTGTAGTTTAAGTCCGACTTCCATCAAACGAATCATTCAATTCTATTACACTTACTTATGGCGAACCCATTCTCCTCGTTAGTGTTAACTACCTAGGGGACCTCTGGGAAACGATAGCTGCCTGGTATTCACCCTATGCAAGTTCGCCAACCATTCGAATCTGAATTCGAATGTTCTCTTCAGTTTCTGTTTGGGCATCTTCTTTCAGAATCCAACCATTCGAATCTGAATTCGAATGTTCTCTTCAGTACTTTCTGTTTGGGCATCTTCTTTCGGAATCCCTATGACGACTTGTGGGAATGAAGGCTGTTCTTGAGCTCTGGTCTGTCAATATGTATTCTACTTTAGCAAGTTGAAATTCCCCACAGAATACTGCATTTACTTTAACTGAATCATCTTTTTTTCGAGGGTTTTCTGAATTCTTCTCATGAAAAAAGCTTCACAGCCTTTCGGATGCTTTGGGCCTTGTGTTTCAAATTGGATCTCTGAGTGGCTATAGCCGGGTCTGTCCTTTGCCCTTGCAACTCGTTCATAATTCTGCGACTCGTTCATAATGGAGTCTGTTCTAAAACATCCAAACTGTTATGTTTATTATGAGTAATGTTTGTTTTAAATAACCTATGATATTTTAGTAGGTTACCATCTTTTCGTAGACCGTTTGTTATAGAAATGTTATTCCGAATATTCAGTATCGAATTTGATATTTATATTATACGTGTTTGAGGGTGGATCTGATTCTTTATAATCGAAAGAGACTAAGATACATATCGATCGAAGAACAAACAACTTCTCCATCACTACTACAGCGACAGCCAGGAGCCTCTAACGCTTCCATGAGTGTGGATCTGATTCTAAGACACATATCGATCGAAGAAGAACAAACAACTTCTCCATCACTACTACAGCGACAGCCAGGAGCCTCTAACGCTTCCATGAGTGTGGATCTGATTCTAAGACACATATCGATCGAAGAAGAACAAACAACTTCTCCATCACTACTACAGCGACAGCCAGGAGCCTCTAACGCTTCCATGAGTGTGGATCTGATTCTAAGACACATATCGATCGAAGAAGAACAAACAACTTCTCCATCACTACTACAGCGACAGCCAGGAGCCTCTAACGCTTCCATGAGTGTGGATCTGATTCTAAGACACATATCGATCGAAGAAGAACAAACAACTTCTCCATCACTACTACAGCGACAGCCAGGAGCCTCTAACGCTTCCAGTCAACGATAAGAAGCCTCTAATGCTTCCAGAAATCTCACGCCTCAAAGTCTCTAACACTTATACTTCACCAACACTTCTATCACCCAAGCTATCGCTACGTTTCGACCATCAGAAGCCTATCACGCTTCTCCAGAACACATCTGCAGTATACATCAGCAGCCCCAACGCTCGCAACAACGATCTCTCTATAGAAAATGTGTCTATCTCTTGATTGATTTATATATAATATAATGTAGGTTACTGAAATTTTTCTTATGTTTTTATTTCTTTTACAGTTGGGGTATATCAACTCCTGAAAGAAGATGCCCAAACAGAAACTAATGAAGAGAACATTCGAATTCAGATTCGATGAAACTTATGAATATCAAAAAGGGGACTCTTATCAGGCAGCTATCCACCCCGTCCGTGACAAGAGTCCCCTACCCCGCTCCAGGGAGACATCGGTGGTTATCATTCCCTGGAGCCCTCACCCTCCGGTCCAGGGGCTGCGGCAGCTATCGATTCTTGAAACCCTGGACCATCTACCTCGAATGGGGCTCTCACCAGGCAGCTATTCATCCCGTCCTTGGACCGGTCCAGGGGCTGCGACAGCTATCTATTTTTGAAACCCTGGACCATCCATCCGCGTTTGTTCGTTGACTGTGACGACGTATGTTGGTTTTTTGTATGAATTCGTTCCGCAATTGCTTTAATAACAATAAATATTTATCCCCATAATTTCTACGAACCCGAACGATAAAGTCTCTTCAAACAGGGCTAACGAAATTTCTTTTATCGCGGAGTTGGTCAATTGAAGCAATATATTTACGTTTACCGCGTTATTTGTCCCGCCGCTTGAACCACCGTAAAAATTATTCCTAATCGCAGCGACTGTCAACTCATGGGCACAATTTTTCGAGAACAGCACGACAAAATAATTGATTTTGGGAATATGACGAGATGCTTGTGTGGAACGTTTATTCGTTGACTGTGATGACTTATGTTGGTTTGTCTTTGTCCTCCGCAACACCACCAGAGATGTCTGTCTTTTTCTTTTGTAATCATTCTTGCGAGGCAACGGAACTTTTTGATTTCGTATCAGATTTGCTTATTGACAGTGTGGGTTATGGTGACGTTCTTGACGACATTTGTTTCCCAGCTACTTTTGTCGATTGAATTTTGGTAGTTATTGACAATTTTCCTGGCGATTGCTGTTTTGTTGCTGCCGATTGTAAATGTTTCGATGGTTTCTTGGTAGTCGTTGCTCTTTTGCGGCCGTCATTTTGTTGGGAATCGGCGATGGTGATACGAGATCGTAAGTCTAGAACAAGTAACGAAGAAATGATATTCTCTTTCTCGCCATATCAATCGCGTTCAATGTGTACTATGGAAAATGGGAAAATATCGTATGACATATTACAGTAGACAACTTACTTCAATGATTCGTGGTTCGGTCGTCATATGTCCTAGCTGGGACTCCTGTTGTGATTGTGATTCTAATAACTCCTGTTCTGCGAACGATAGTAGACTCTCGAAATTTTTGGAATTTTCCATGTTTATCAATTTTCCATGTTTATCCCACTATTATGTTCCATTTCGTACAATGTAATAATGATTCGTGGTAATTTTTATCTCTTTCACCAATATACTACGGTTATGTAGGTTTTCTGTTGGACAAATCGACATAGAACGGAAAATGTCTACGATATATTTTTAACAATTTATTCCGCCACACAGACCTAAGCGCTCGCGCATTTTCAATAGTACTATTTTCCGTAGTATTAAGAATATTTGGTACTGTCTTGTAAAATTCTCCACATACATCTTCTACATAATTCGTGATGATTCTTGGCCATTCGGAATTTCACCTGATTCTTCTCTTACGATTCCCGAAACATTTTACAGTTTGCTCATCAACACCCTTGGCAGAGCCCCTACCCCGTTCCAGGGAGACATCGGCAGCTATCATTCCCTGGAGCCTTCACCCACCGCCCTGGACACCCATCCTACATTAAAGGGGGCTCTCATCAGGCAGCTATTCATCCCTTCCTCGACAGAGCCCCCTACCCCGCTCCAGGGAGACATCGGCAGCTATCATTCCCTGGAGCCCTTACCCACCGGTCCGGGGGCTGCGGCAGCTATCGATTCTTGAAACCCTGGACCATCCATCCCTGGACAACTCATCCTACCTCGAATGGGGCTCTCATCAGGCAGCTATTCATCCCGTCTTTGGCAGAGCCCCATAACAGCCATCTACTAAACCGGTGACAACTATTTTATTTGAGGTAGAGCTACACGAAGTTGTAGATTCAAGAGCACAATAATGAACGAGCCGCTTGGTAGAGGGCAGTCCCCTGGAAAATTTATGCAGCTATCTATGTACCTTTAAATAAATATACTTTTTGTTTTATTGTCTTATACTTTTTGTTTTATTGTCTACAAAATGATTTTCTATCTAGAATAACATTTTACAATTAACAATTACAGATACAAATTTCACCCTTATGCGTATAACAATTACAGATACAAATTTCACCCTTATGCGTATAATTAACAATTACAGATACAAATTTCACCCATATGCAGAACACAATTTTGAAATTGCGCCCTGGACACACATCCTACCTTACTTTTATATATATTCTAGCAGCTATCTATGTAAATTAAACAAATAAAATATACTTTTTGTTTTATTATCTACATATGGTTTTCTCATCTAGACTATTAACATTTTATAATTAACAATTACAATCATAATGCGAAATTGCAAGACATTCAACCTTCTTGATTGGTCTGCTAATAATCTGATAGAAGACCAATATAAAATTATGTACATTCAATTTGAATGTAAAACACATTTTCATTTTCAGAATTATTATATTGTATTCGAGTATTCAAGTCAAATAAACAAATTATTGTATTACGCCCATAGGAGACTCGTAATTGTGATGCATTATATAAATTTCCGCAAGTTTTATATAACTGCAAAATGGATAAAGGGTTAACATCTTGCAAGAGTTTAATACAAGTGTCACAATTTATTTATTTCATCACTGTTCTCACAACAAAGCCTGCAATGTAGCTAGCCAATAACTTCTTTCTGGTATTCTGATAAATTAATATTTGAGATGTAGTTCTCTTCTACCATGATTATTCGAATGTACAACAAATAGCAGTACACGTATGCTACGACGAACGTCACGTCTAATCGTGTGGTGACAAATCCAACGGCGACTTATCACCTGCCCCGAACATAATTTCCGCCGCATCATGTAATTGTTCCCGTAGCTTATCGTCCAGTATAGAAAACGACCCAATTTCAACCATCACTGCTTTCATGCTATACGTGTAGATCGTATTGACGGGAGGACAGTAATAATTTCCATGCAAATTCAAACAATATAGCATCAACAAACGTTGTAACGGGAACGCCATCGTCCAGTTGATAAGCTTCGACGCAGCACGTACGTCGTCATTTTCGTTATTCGCTTCCGACCGAACGCAACGTATCGTTGAGACATGCCAAACGCACCCACTACGACATCGTACTCGTTCGCTATGACGTACGCTCGGTCGGATTGTCCAACCAAATTTGACGAAGACATTTCCACTCGCTTCCGCCGATCGTTTGTGGCCAATCATAATGGATAGCGAATTCGTACGACATATCTGATTTGAACTCTCGAACCACGTCGAAAAACGCATCCTCGATTCGATTCCGCACTCGGTTCGACACAACTTTATTATAGAATTTTCTAGTTTGGGTCGATCTGATTTTACCGGTCGGTGGACGTCTATCGGCGCCAATATAAATTTTCCTAACATATCGTAAAAATCCCATTGGCAAATTAGCTAATACCTTCCGTCGAAATACCCCGACAGCAATCGCAGTGAACGACAATTCTTCTTCACATCTTCTGAGAGCCAACTGCTTCTGATACGTATCATCGTATGAGCGACGTTTGATTTCGTCTTTCTTCTGTATCACGGCGTATCGCAGCGCGTCGTGCAGGATACCGGTAATGTCAATGTAAAGACATTTTTTCGTGAGCGGATCGATATCGATTTTGTCGTTCCAATCTTCGAACACGAAATCGCCGATCGCATCCAAAATATACTTTAGTGTATCAACTCCCATACTGCACGTTTCGATATTAGACACACACACGACTCGACTAACTGAACGATGAATTACGACTGACTGGATGAGCGGTAGAACTTTAATTTATATATACGGTATTCCGACGTACTCCCGGAATATTCGGTGATCACAAGTACATTTACAACGAGAAACAGAGCTGATATAACAATCCCAATTTGTTCCATATTTTATTAACGCTCCCAATGTGAACAGGGAAATGAACATATCAAAACAACGCAAAAAATATTCATAACTACGACGGAGATGGGAAAGAAATGAAAATATCGTTCACGACAGTTGAACGTTATTTTGGTTCTCGAATCGTCGTAATGGAACGGCTCTTTCATTGGGATGGAAAAAATTGTTACATCGGAACGAATTTCCGATCGGACGGTTCTCCATCAGTCACCCAAACGACAAAAGAAAGAACGCGTTGTCTTGGACAAAGATAGACATTTTCACGAGCAATTCGTTGTACGGAGGGGGAATCGAATGTATATAAGGCTCGATAATATGTAGAATAAGGACATTCCATACAAGTCAGCGTGTTATCTAATACGAGTGCATACGACTTATCCAAATGTCGTATGTTAGTGGTAAAAATTTCATTGTGTCATCACAAGAACGCGAAAGATCGAAGAATCTCACAGTTCGTTATAGGTCGCGCTCGATTGACGAAAAATCATCGTACGTTAACGAGAAATCCCCATCGTTAGATTCGATATCTTGCGATGAGAATGGTACGGACGACGAGTCAGAATCGGAGAGAAGAAAAAATAAAAGAAACAGTTCATCGATCACGACCGGTGGCAGAACGACCAACGTGTCATATTTGACAGCTAAACAAAAAACATCTTACGTCAATGAAAAATCGCCATCGTTACATACAATTTCTTCTGATGATGACACAACGGACGAAGAATCAGAATCGGAAACGGAAAATGGAGAAGAACACAGCACATCGGTCCGGAACAATGGAATATCGACCGACGTGATAGCCGAGCAATCGTCTCGCGTTAACGATCAGTCTCCACCGTCAATTTCAATTTGTGGCGATGAAAACGAAGCGGACGGCGACCCAGACACAGAATCGAAAACAGAAAATGGGAAGGGAAGTAGCACGTCGATCGCAAACGACGAAATAACTACCAACAGGCCACATTCGATAGAAAAACAATCGTCATGTGTGGAAGAAAAATCGCCGTCATTAAATTCACTTTCTGGTAATGGAAACGAACCTGACAACGAACCAGAATCGAGAACGGAAGAGTTAGAAGAAATTGATACGTTGGTAGCGAGAAATGGAGGAACAACGATCGACACAGTAATAATCGATATGATACAAGATGATATCGAACGTTCCGTTGCTGATATGATACCCGAAATCACCGCAAATCTCGCTGTTGAACAGGAGAGCGTAACCATACCGCCGAATTCCATATCGAATCCCAAACTACACTCGCTACGTACCAGCTATCCATCGAGTGTCGATTTACGGGGAAAATCGGAACATCGTAGTGAAATATCGAGAAAACGAAAATCGGAAATGACTTGCGACGAACAACATATCATGAAAGTTTCACCATTGTCATTACCGCAACCACAATTACCTCAATCGTCCGCATCGAAATCACCGAAAATTCGTTCGGAACATCGAACGACGAGATCAAATCGACGGTGTATAAACCAAATGTCATCCGAAGCGATCGAAATGAAATTACCGTTCACGATAAGCTATGGCCAACCCATTACCGCATCGCTAATAACCGAAATGTTTTGTCGTGAACTATCAATCATCCGTGGTGTGTCGAAGAAAAATATAATTATCGAACTCACTAATTTGAATATGAAATCGATTCATGCCGATATGAACGCAAATGATCGTCCCGTTGAGTTCCATTGGATATTGAAAAGGTACGTAGATTTAACGAAAAACAATTTGGATATAATTTTCGAGAAGTATAACGTGGAAGTGGAAAAATTAAAGATGCTTGTTCATATGAACTTGTTGATGTGGGCGATCGAGGATGCGATCCGAGCGTACCCGATTATCGATCACGCGCGTCAATCCGAATCGATTGATAACTATACCAAAGAGGTGGTGGAAAAATTTACGCAAATACTATTACCGATTATGCATGATCGGAAGAGAGAAAAGCTCGAAATAATCGGCGCATTGAAGACAGCATGGAGGAAGACGATGAGAGAGATTTATATTAGACATTTTGGCAGCGAAGACGAGCTTCACCCGATTCACCGGTTTTTCCAGTACATACTCCGAGGTTGTAGCAATCAAAATATACTCGCAACACAAAGCGACGACATGATTAGTATAATAACGAACGAAATTCCCAAAATCGATAATATATTGCGAACATTAACACATTTCCAAATAATGCGAATTCTAAAACGGAAATGTTACGAGTGCTAATGAAAAGAATTTTTCGTACGATTTATAAAATGTATTTCATATGTAATTCGAATAAAAAATGTCACGAAATATTGCGATTCATTTCACGTAACTCACATACCCCAACGTAACGGCCATAAGATACAAATTTCACTCTCATAGGAAACATAATTTTTAAATTCCGCCAGACAAACAAATTCATTTGGCGTTTTACAGCGATAATCGATCAACTAGAGACCAACCGGAATTATGTTATTCGCGACATTAACGTCACGATTCCAAGTGATTTTACATTTTCGGCAAATTTGAAATCTACGATCGTATCATTTCTATTTATGGTGGTGGTAGCGGTGTGTTTTGGTGGTAACGGCATTTTACCGAAACATTTCGAGCAACGTGTCATTTATCGCGTCGGCGATAGAACGCATGTACAAGCAGCTATATGACAGGTTTTTTATTTCTGCCATAGCCTTTCGCGATATTCAAAATATGTTGAGTTATCGGATTCGAGTCAGCAGCAAGCATCAAAACGTCAACCAAATATATTGGGTTGTCGGATTCGAGCTTGGCAAGAATCATACCTCTCGAAGCATCGTATTCGGCAAAAAAAAAAAAAACAAATCGTTAAAATATAATAATTCTTTTAATCAGAAATAATACACCTTGATTTTTGATGATCTCAACATTATACGAAAACATCAAATATTGTGAGCTACGTCTTGAATACACCATCGAGTGCGTGTTTTTCATCCTATCAGCGTTCACACCAATGTTACTCAAATATTTCTTATTCCAATTATCATTCTTGTGCACCCACAATCGAACTCCATCGTATTTGACCGTAATATCTTCACATTTGATCGATGTTCTTGCCACAAATTCGTCTCCCATAAAAATAGGCGTTACAGCATTCTTGCATCGAAGGACCTTCATCGAATTCTTCTTGCCACGTATACATTTCGCAATACCATTATGAACGCCGTCGATAACACAAACACGCGCCCATAAGAATTCGCTCAGCAGTCGAGTGATTCGCAATTGTGTGTCATCATCGATTACTTCGATACGCTCGTGATCGACTAATTTCAATATATCTACGCACGTGAGAATCTTATCGTTTTTCACTATCATTCCTACGTTTGGCTCGATCGCGAGTTTTCCACCCAACGGAACGTCCGAAAATAACGGTTCAACGATCGTTCCAAAATCCGGTTGTCGAAATAATATTTTCGCACTATAAAATAGGAAAGCGCCATTTCCGTTTATATCGAACGTTCCTTTCCGATTCAATAAATATCGCAGAATATATAATTCTCGCGATTCGCCACTTGATTCTTCGTAATCCCTATACCCGTATAATTTCCTCATTAAACAATTATCAATTTCCGACAATTTATCGATAAATTTCATGCCGGCATCACCTACGAATCGAGCAGTTTTCGTATCGATGCCGTCAATCGTACCGTTGGTGCGAACGTCTATACTAGGTCGATACGTGTCTTCTCTCACATCCAGCAGCTCGATTTTAGAAAACGATATCCTGTCGACCCGTTGTTTCTGAATGTTTCCCATTTCCCTGAGTTTACTTTCGTCCTCGACTATTACTATATACGGTAGCATCAAATAACAAACAGGTACGCGGTAAACGCTTCGTACGAAGAGTGTCGGTTCGGTCTCGTTCGCACAAATTTTCTCACAAGTAGCACTGTCGGAGTCTTTCGCGTTCACACATTTTACGAATGCATCCAAAACGACCTTGTATTCGTGGTTATTCTCGTGCGCGATGTAATAATAATATTTGTTTTTTACGGATCGGTCGTACGACGATAATATCCGTTTGTTGTCAAACCGCTCCTTCTTGTTCTTTCTCCTCTTCTTTTTTTTCGTTTCGCTATTCATCGTATCGGTACAAGCTGCCAAGATATTCCTACGAACTTGTTTGATGTGTTCATCGTTGTGGCCATCATCGCTAGACGGTTGTCGCACTAATATATATTCGTCATTTACGGGGTTATCGTCTACTTTAGGTTGCACCCGTAAATCATATTTGACGAGCGCTTCTTCGGACTGACCTCGTTGCCACATCGGTCGTTCTTGTTGCACTTCTGACAATTCATCTGATGGCTTCCCGTCAACAATACCATCGACGTTGTTAAAATTGTCGAAATTCGAACATATCTCTTGGTAGTCGGCATCGACGATCGTGTTGTCATATCGTAATAGTTTTTCGAAGTCACAAATATCGTCGTTGTATTCAGATGTCTCCGTGTCATCGTGCAGATTCATAGTTCGAATACCGCACTACATCTCGAACGAATGGCTGACGTTGGAACGACCGAGATCGGAATACTGGTATCTAAATATTGGTACGATTGCGATTATATAATACGAAGATGATCTCATACCGCCCCTCCACGTTTATCGCGCATAACGCCAACGATCGTGCGAGAAATGAAATCGTAAAATATTTTCTGATGAACAAACTCTGTCAGCCTAGAATCTCTTGTCGAACGAATCTCCAAACTTATAAGTTCCTCGTCATGCGTACTAGTGTCATCGAGAAACAGTTTTATCTCGAATGAAATTTGTTGAAACAAAATCTCACCGGTGGATTTCTTCGAGCTGCAAAATCTTTGAACGTGAATCTCGTTCGAGAAATGAAATCGTAAAATATTTTTTGATGAACAAACTTTGTCCGCCTAGAATCTCTCGTCGAACGATTGACTGTTGAAATGAAATTCCACCGGTGGATTTCTTCGAGCTACAAAACTTTGAACGTAATTCTCGTTCAAGGAATGAAACAGTTTTGTCTCGAGTGAAATCTGTTGAAACGAAATCTCACCGGTGGATTTCTTCGAGCTACAAAAACTTTGAACGAAACTCTCGTTCTCGAAATGAAATCGTTAAATATTTCCTGATGAACAAACTTTGTCCGCATAGAATCTCTCGTCGAACGATTGATTGTTGAAATGAAATTCCACCGGTGGATTTCTTCGAGCTACAAAACTTTGAACGTAATTCTCGTTCAAGGAATGAAACAGTTTTGTCTCGAGTGAAATCTGTTGAAACGAAATCTCACCGGTGGATTTCTTCGAGCTACAAAAACTTTGAACGAAACTCTCGTTCTCGAAATGAAATCGTTAAATATTTTCTGATGAACGAACTTTGTCCGCATAGAATCTCTCGTCGAACGATTGATTGTTGAAATGAAATTCCACCGGTGGATTTCTTCGAGCTACAAAACTTTGAACGTAATTCTCGTTCAAGGAATGAAACAGTTTTGTCTCGAGTGAAATCTGTTGAAACGAAATCTCACCGGTGGATTTCTTCGAGCTACAAAAACTTTGAACGAAACTCTCGTTCTCGAAATGAAATCGTTAAATATTTTCTGATGAACAAACTTTGTCCGCCTAGAATTTCTCGTCGAACGATTGATTGTTGAAACGAAATTTCACCGGTTGGATTTCTTCGAGCTACAAAAACTTTGAACGTGAATCTCGTTCGAGAAATGAAATCGTAAAATATTTTCTGATGAATAAACTTTGTCCGTCTAAAATCTCTCGTCGAACGAATAATTGTTGAAACGAAATTCCACTGGTGGATTTTTTCGAGCTACAAATACTTTGAACGAAACTCTCGTTCATCGAGAAATAGTTTTGTCTCGGATGAAATTTGTTGAAACGAAATCTCACCGGTGGATTTCTTCGAGCTACAAATACGTTGAACGAAACTCTCGTTCATCGAGAAATAGTTTTGTCTCATATGAAATTTGTTGAAACGAAATCTCACCGGTGAATTTCTTCGAGTTACAAATACGTTGAACGAAACTCTCGTTCATCGAGAAACAGTTTTGTCTCGAATGAAATTTGCTGAAACGAAATCTCACCGGTGGATTTCTTCGAGCTGCAAAATCTTTGAACGTGAATCTCGTTCGAGAAATGAAATCGTAAAATATTTTCTGATGAACAAACTTTGTCCGCTAGAATCTCTCGTCGAACAAATTTTCAAACTTATATGTTCCTCGTCATGCGTACTAGCATCATCGAGAAACAGTTTTGTCTCGAATGAAATTTATGAAACGAAATCTCACCGGTGGATTTCTTCGAGCTGTAAAATCTTCGAACGTGAATCTCGTTCGAGAAATGAAATCGTAAAATATTTTCTGATGAACCAACGTTGTCCGCCTAGAATTTCTCGTCGAACGAATCTCCAAACTTATAAGTTCCTCGTCATGCGTACTAGCATCATCGAGAAACAGTTTTGTCCCGAATGAAATTTATGAAACGAAATCTCACCGGTGGATTTCTTCGAGCTGTAAAATCTTCGAACGTGAATCTCGTTCGAGAAATGAAATCGTAAAATATTTTCTGATGAACCAACGTTGTCCGCCTAGAATTTCTCGTCGAACGAATCTCCAAACTTATAAGTTCCTCGTCATGCGTACTAGCATCATCGAGAAACAGTTTTGTCCCGAATGAAATTTATGAAACGAAATCTCACCGGTGGATTTCTTCGAGCTGTAAAATCTTCGAACGTGAATCTCGTTCGAGAAATGAAATCGTAAAATATTTTCTGATGAACCAACGTTGTCCGCCTAGAATTTCTCGTCGAACGAATCTCCAAACTTATAAGTTCCTCGTCATGCGTACTAGCATCATCGAGAAACAGTTTTGTCTCGAATGAAATTTGTTGAAACGAAATTTCACCGGTTGGATTTCTTCGAGCTGTAAAAACGTGGAACGTGAATCTCGTTCGAGAAATGGAATCATAGAATATTTTTTGATGAACAAACTTTGTCCACCTAGAATCTCTCATCGAACGAGTCTCCAAACTTAAAGTTCCTCGTCATGCGCACTAGCTCCGTCGAGAAACAGTTTTGCCTCGAATGAAATTTGTTGAAACGGAATCTCACCGGCGGATTTCTTCGAGCTGCGAAAACTTTTGCAGCAGTGATGACTCACAGTTACGTGACGTATACTTGACGTAGCACGGGGGCAACGAAAATTGTGGAAAGCAACTTTCAGTTCTCGCGAGAAGCTAACGCCAAGTTTAAACAGTTAACGGGGCTCCACGTACCCCCATAGCACCCCCTGCACCCCTATATATATAATATATATATATTATATATATATTATATATATAACCTCCGCGACGGCCTGCTCCTTCTTACTACTACGTTGTTCTTACTCTGGTCAAGGAGGTTTATGTTCGCGCGCGTGGAGCTCTCTGATTATATAGTTAATTTGGGGTCAGCTGAGTGAATACTCGATTCTCATTGGACTAGAGCCGTTTGACGTCACGAAAATCCTAAATTCTACTGATTTCTGACGAAAATCACGGTAGAAGGGGTAAAATTTTGATCAGATTCAATTCAGAGTTCTGAGAGCGAAGTCGATTGAGGTTAGATTGTACAATATTAAACCCACCCCATCCACAGATTTAGTATTTTCCGTGAACTATGTGAGACATCTATGGTAGACATTCGATATATTGTTTTCCCGATAGGTGTCGCCAAGACGATCACCGCTCCCAATCAAATCAGTTCATATCATACACCGACAGATGGCAGCATCGATCCCGCCAAATGAAGTCATTCCAAGACGTGTTGAAATGTTTTATCCAATTTGTCGTGTACGTCGTCATCGTGAGTCGAAAGTTGAACGTATCTCATCGTTGTTTTGATACTTTTATGCCCGATCGCTCGTGATGCATGTTTCACACCGTACTTGGAAAATATTTCACCCAAAAACCAACGCCTTGACGCGTGCCATCGTATCCAATGTGGACGATCTTTTCCGAATAACAGACGATATAAACGATCGAAACGCAAATGTAATTGCTTTTTCGACGAGTATAGCGTAAGGAACGGCACGTCGTCTGAGACATTCTTGTCGCCGAGCGTGGCATGTATGTCGAGGATCAAATGAAATAAATCGTGGTACTTTTTGCGTATGTCGGACACGAGGAAAATCGTAAAAACTACATCACGTTTTCCTATCGCATCTATCTGACCTTTATTCAGTAACTCTTCGTATTCGTTCCGACTCAGACTATACAGGGAAGCTATCATACGAGCTCCCGTAAAATATGACAATACGAATAACGTGCTGAAAACGATATCGGCTATGTACAGTTTCGCGATCGCACGCGACGGAGATTTCATCGGTGAATCGTCGTTTGGTGTGAGCGACGAAATGGAAGACGAAAATAAAAAGTTGTCTGATGGATCGGTAGTTCGTTGTCGTTGTCGCTGTTGCTGCTGCTGCTGCCGCCGCCACTTTTGATGATGATTCTTCAGCGTTTCGATACACCAAGATAACATTCGTTTGACGGAATCGTCAGAGAATACCAATTGACGTTGTTTGTTCAGCGACAAGATGCGACGTTGGTGATTTTTCGATAGGACGTGGAGATCTTTTTGAACTTCGTATTCGAGATGTTTGTATGAAAGCATACCGAACCGGTCGAAAAGACGTTGTCGATCGTCCGATGACAAGTAAGCGTCCAACTGGTCGGTATTTTTCAGATACGTTACTATAGTCGTTAAAATTTTCTTGACGTACGTCATTCGCAACGGTCGCTTCCGATATAGGGTGAGATACTTGACGAAATCGACGAAAGATACGAGAGAATAGTTGCCGTTCAATAGGTTGATGTATTTCATATGAGACAACGCGGCGGCGGCGGGTAACGACTTGGTGGTCGTTGAGCACGAAGGGGACGAGTGAGAAGACGGATCGACACCAACCGATTCGTCACGTATCACTCGGACTTTACATTCACATTTCCTTCCGATGTTTTGCTCGGTGTGTATGATACAGCGGCTGTCAGTTTCAACGTTTATACGATAGAGAACGGTACGCTGTCGTGATTGTTGAGTGGTGAGCGGTGTATGCGTTTCTGCCATCTCTTATATCGTGAATAGCGTTTTATTTAACCCGTTCACCGCCAACACGTGACCGCCATGAGATACGAATTTCACCCTTATAAACATTTCGAACGAGATTGAGTGGTGGGATACTCGTCTACACATATAACGTAACATTCATCGCGTCGATGTCTATAACTGAATTGAAGTCGTTCCGTGAGATTTCCAGTAGAGAAATTTCGTATGTCGAGTAGTCGTGTTAGTGAGCGGTCGGTATCTGTGTGTCTGCCATCATGGATAGCTCTTCTCTTTTCCAGCAATTGAAGGAAACTTATAGCGATGACGAATTCTCACCGTGGCCGTCGTTCAATTACAATTCGATAGTCGATAACTATTACCCTGCTACGTATCATGTTATGCGCGAATTGTATGTAAATTCTCCGAAGTCTGTAAAAGGCTTGATAATAATCGACGGTTGTTCGACTATGGAAACCATCAATAACAACGTTATTACCGAAATGTTTGTGAAATATTCGACGTGTTACGTGTTGTTGGCGTGTATGAATCCCCAACAAAGGCAGAGGACTATCGGAAAAGATACGATAGAGAAATCGTTAGCCATCGAGAATATTTCGATAATCAGATATATGAATTCGTTTTTGGAATGGTTGCAGGGATCGATTGCCACGAAAAGAGCTCGGAATATTTTCGTATTAGATGCCACTTCGTATCCGTTTGTCCGAGAGTGGTTTTCGATCCGACGTTCGAAATTTTCGTTAGTTACCGATAGAGATTATTTCAAATGGACTATTCTCGCCGAACAGTAACACGCGTTCATCTGTGCGAACCGCCTCCTCGGCCACCTCCACGCCCCCACCCCCACTCACGACCACACAAATTATGAATTGTAATAAACGATATTGAAGTTTAAGTTTTTTTTTTATTATTCAATCGAGTATTTCACTCTGTAACGACGTGTTTCCGGATTGATACTTTTTTTTCCCCCGTAACGCTCGACGTGACGATGTCGTTACTACCGTCGTCCTCGTCGTTATCGTCAACACCGGGTAAGACGCCGCTACGTCGAAGAAATAGACAACCTTTGGATTCGTACGAAATCGTGGACAACGTGATCGAATTGGAGAACAACATGGAAATTGACGAAACGAACGATACGCGTGTGTTGAAAACGGGTCCCGACCGGAACCTGTTAGAATGGGACGAATTTCGAGCGTTGGCGAAAATTTTGCGATCGTTAAATAACAGCAACAGTTCGGTGAATAACGCCCGTAAGCGGATGAAATCGCACGCAAACAGTTGTTCGAATTGCCGAGATGTATTTCGACGGAACGAGAAGCGTCTCTACAAACTGTTGACGTTCATCAAATCGCTGGGTCCGGCCATTATAAAGTGTCGATATCGTTACGGCAAGCGACGCATCTGGGTGACGCCTCAATGGAAACAACTGACCGAGCCGTATTTCACTCTCGTCAATCGTATCTATAAAATTGAAACGTCAAAAACACCGATCGATCACATCGACGCTGCGGACATGCTGAAATTGGAGAAGACCGTGAAGAATTGCGATTTGCTCAACAAGTCGGTGAGAGAGCAAACGCAAGGACGTAGAAGTTTCGTGAAGCAGGAAGCTTCGCCCGGTCGATATCATTTTACTTTTCGGTGTACCGTGCTACCGGCGACGTCCGACATGACGATCGATCAAATCGGGATTCCATACGAAATTTTTCCCGGACTCGTCGACGATCTGAACAGGTTTCGCGTCGTATTAATATTCAAGCGAGATCCCGTCATTTGTTATTATAGCATACACACCTCCGATAGTATAGTGCTGGTCGACGGACGATGTGTGCGCGTACACTCGGGACGATACAAATCGATGAACATGGACAACGACGGTGATACGACCACCGTAACGGTTATCTTAAGCGAGGCCGTTTCGTTGGAAGTGTTGTTGCGTATAAATTGTCACCTTAACATGTACGTTTACTTTGGCAAAACGAGAATAGAATTTTCGCAGACGCACGCTCTCCGTTTACACGATAAGATCGGAAAGAATATTACGTCGTTCGAACGCCATCCGAAATGGGGTCGCGTGTTCAAATACGTATATCTCGCTAACGTTTGCTATGACGACGACGACGACGACGATGGTGACGACGTCGATACGAAGGGTAACAAAAGGAAACGGACGAAAAGTAAGACTGTCGATATTTTCAATCACGTACTGTTGTGTTTAGTCCAATTGTACGACAGTATGACGGCCTACGATTTTATGCAATACGCCAACGATATGGCTTTCGAACGTTCCAACGGTGACGACGACGACGACGACGCGGACGCGGACGCGGATTCGAATTCTTTTTTCGTTACCGATAACGTCGACGACGACGTGTTCAGAGCCATAATAGATTCCGGAGCGAAGGGGAGTGACGAGATTCTATCTATCATGAAAAACAAGCCTCAGCGTGCCAGCGAAACGTTAACCGAAAGCTTGAAATACGCCCAAAAGTTTATTCGTAGTAATAATACGATAGCGAAAGTGTGGCAAACGGAAAATCAGATGCTGCAAATTCTACAAAACGTCACGGTCGATATCGATTTGAACGTAATCTTGAAAATTGCCGATAAACGTACCGTACTCGGTCCGGTCGATAATTTCCTACCCGCTTCGTTGAAAATGGACGGTCTCGTAGCCTTGATGATCGACGACGATATATTATTGTAAGTGCGAACGTGTACGTATCGAACCGTTCCGTCCGTCGTCGTTTCATTCTCTCTCTCTCTCTCTCTTTCTCTCTCATATATATATATCCCCAATTTATTCCGCTCGTTTGTCACACGAAATGTCATCGTCGAAACGGAACAAAATCGCCGATAAGCCAGATAGAAATAAGGATGTTATGAAACAAAGATTCTACGATTTATTGGAAGAAAAAAGTGTCCGAACAAACACGGTATCTTTATCGCAAGAAAAGTATTTGTCTTTAATCGACGAGATTCGAAAACTGCGAAAATCGAACGTTAAAAAAACACCTAGATATTATTGGTTGACGAGACAATTCGACGTGTTGCGCATTAACGGTATCGATAAACTGATCAAGCCGGTAGGCGCGTCGTCGGCGTCGTCGAAAAAGAAAAGTAAACCGATCGATTCGTCTGCCGCGTGTTTGACGAATATACTATTTTACGTGCATCACGACGAGTTGTTCGACGTCATCTACGACGCGCACGTATCGTTGGGACATAGAGGACGAGTTCGTACCTACAAGGAATTGTCGCGTCGTTACAAAAATATCACGCAATCGGACGTTAAGTATTTCATTAGCGTCTGTGAAAATTGTCAGCAAAAGCTAAAGCGCGAAAAGAAAAATATCGTTGTAAAACCGCTACTGTTCTCGGAGTTCAACAGCAGATGCCAAGTCGATTTGATCGATCTACAATCGTCCAAAGATCGTAAATACAAGTTCATCATGGTGTATCAGGATCATTTGACCAAGTTCGTGATTCTGAGAGCGTTAGAATCGAAACGCGGCCAAGAAGTGGCTTATAATCTATTGCAAATTTTCACGTTGTTCGGCGCTCCCAATATTCTACAATCCGACAACGGTCGAGAATTCTGCAACAGCATTATCGAACATTTGACCGTTATATTCCCCGGATTCCGAATAGTTCACGGTAAACCTAGACATAGCGCCAGTCAGGGTAGCGTGGAGCGTGCCAATCAAGACGTGGAGAACATGATAAGCGTTTGGATGGCCGACAACGGAACGACGAGATGGAGCGACGGTTTGATGTTCGTACAATTGATGAAGAACAGATCGTACCACGCCGGTATCGGTAGGTCTCCGTACGAAGCGATGTTCGGGTGTCCGGTGAAGATGGGACTGTCGTCGATTCCCATTCCGCGAGAATTGTCACGTATCCTTTGTACGGAAGAAGAATTAGAAAACGTTATCGCGTCGTCACAATTCGGCGGAAGTTACGTTGCTCGCGGCGATCGTATCGCGGTTGCTACCGAGAAAGATCCGCGCGATCGTGAAGATTTCGATGATGATGATGATGATGACAACGTCAACGACAACGCCGAGCAAGGAAGCGATAACGACGACGACGACGACGACGACGACACGACAAACGAGCCGTCCACGTCGTCGACGGCTGCATCGAACGAAAAGTGTTCGGTATGTACAAAAGTGTTTACGCCAACGGATAAGTGTGACCGGTGTAAATGTTCGATGCACGTCTCTTGCGTACAAGGTAGCGCGTTACCGTCGCCGGGATCTGCGAATACCGACGACAACGACGACGAAAACAGCGACGACGTTGCTCTCGCGACCTACGTGACGCTCAAATTGTGTTCGTTGTGTGCTAAAACGAAACGAATCGTCGGTGAGCGTGAGAATTCGAAAACATGTTTGAAACGACAGGCGATCGTAATGAAGAAAACCTCGGACAGATTGAATCCTACCGTCGAGGTGGGTGCGACGGTTCGTATAACCGTGCCGGACGTCGATCGTGCGAAATGTGACGCTCGCGCCGTGTTGGCCGTGGTACTACGAAGAAACGCCGCCGACGGACTGTATCAATTGGGTACGCGTAACGGTATACTGAAGCAATTGTATTGCCGTTCCCAATTTGGCGTTTGTGAGCGGAAATTAATCGATGCGAGCGAAGTGCCCGACAAGAAAATATCTTTGCGCTCGGTGGCCATCGCTCAATCTTACGGTACGGGACAAGGATTCGTACGGTGTTGGTGTCGACAAAAGTGCGGAACGAAATTGTGCGCTTGTGTTAGGAATAAGATTTTGTGTAATTCGAAATGTCACAATAACGAGAACTGTGCCAATAAGTGAGGTGGAAAAATAAAAAGAATTTTACATTTTTATTTGTTGTTTTATTGAATTCATCATCATCATCATCATCATCATCATAATCATCATCATAACGATCATCCGACGACACCGCTACAATTGATTATTCCCCTGTGGAAAAATCCTTCAATTTTCTCATAATCATCGAATGGGCCAGAGTGCTGAGCATAGTTTGCGTATCATCGTTTTCCGTCTCGTCGTCCGTGGCAATTGTACTCATCACGTCGGCCTCTTTCGTGATCGCGTCGTGATTATGATCTCCGCGCAACAAACAATCGTATAAATATTTGACGACGTTAATGTCGCCCGTTTCTTCTGGAAAATAGCTGCCGTGTATTTCTAACAAACGATTTCGCCACACAGACCTCAACGTTCGTACATTTTCCTCGTACACCTTGTCCAAGTTATTCAATACGTTCGGGACGGTTCTGTAGAATTGTCCGCATACATCGTCGACGTACTTCGTGATAGTTTCTCGTTGACTAGGAATCTCGTCAGATTCGTCTTTGACTAGTTTCAATTTCTTTTCGAGCTTATTGACTAACACGTTGATCTGAATCGTAATTTGATATTTTCTCGCGTCGTCGAGGTCTCGCGTCTGTATGAATTCGTTTCGGAACCGTTTCATCTCTAGAAAATATCGACGTACGATCGATTCGAAATCGAACGATAGGGTTTCGTCAAAAATGGCAGACGAAATTTCGTTCATCGCCAAATTTGTCAATCGTAGAAATATATTCGTGTTCGTAGTGTCACCGCTATCTCCGCCGTCTGGATTGTCGTAGAAATAATTACGGATCAGTGGAACGGTCAATTCCCGAGCATAATTTCTCGCTAACGGCGCGGCGAAATAATTCATTTTGGGAGGAGGCGATTTCGTTTCGAGCGAACGACGTGGCCTCTTGGACGGATGCTGTGGTATATATCGACTAGTACTCGGTTCACTTGCCGCCGCCGCCGCCGCTATTACCGACGATACGGCGGGAGACAGCGACCTTTTTCTTTTCCACTTTCGGCAAACGCAACCGGCGTGAGATGCTTCCGCGCACACCTTACGAATTATCGATAGCAATTCGACTGGAACGGTGTCGTCGTCAGCGTCGTCGCCGTATCTGCTGCCGAATATGTCGTCGTATAGTATTTTCAGAGATGTTGACGGCCGATGAATTCTACCGTATTCGAGTAGGGCGAACGTTAGTATTATACTACCCGAACGGCGAATTATTTCACTCGTCGCTTTCTGATCGGCTTGCGGCAGCTGTAAAAATGTAGGACGGAAAATTTCGTAACTATCTTTGAGAAGTCGTTTGTGATCCATCACAGACGATGCAGTACTATATGTTGATACCGCGGCAGCGGAGCTCGTAGATTCCACGTTCGATTCGCATATCGGTGGCGTCGACGTAAGCGTACGTTTCCTAGTCCCCTGTCGTTGCGTTACTACCGATGTCGGTTCCGTCGGTGTTGTTGGTGGTGGTGACGACGGCGACGGTGGTTGCATTACAGACATGGGCATCTGACGACTATGCTGCGGTAGTAGTTCGAGAGGATCGAGAGGCGATCGAGACGACTTCGAGGTTGAACTTGTTGCTGACTCTTGTACAAATTCTGTTTCCGCAGACGAGTCGTGTGGTGATTGCGATCGTCGTTGCTCTTGCGAGGATGCAGGTGGCGAATTATCGGTCATTTTATGAGAGAGAATTTGTACAATCGGTGAAGATGAAATTGCTTCGTAGTTCTATAACAAAGATTCGCATGAACGTAATGTTCGAAGGGGTTGTTAACGTTTACGCTATGAATTTTGACAACGAACGAACGAAATAGCAAAACATGTATTACCTGGATGATATGCACTCAGACTAGAAACTCACAATTGTTGTTTTAGGTAAAATTTGTCCGTCAAACACGATACGTGCTACGGATATGAAAAAGCGCTCCAGGCCGCCTCGTATATATTCATCGTATCACGCGGAATACCGAGAATTTCAACTGCGTATTATTTCGTAGAAGTCACGCGTGCCATCGATTTAGTTAGATATATTAGGATCGATCGTCCTTGAACCTCGAACGCCTGTCGAGCGACACGATGTACGAATTAACGCATTTATTTCTCGAATTATGTGTAGTTTCGCGTAAGATGCAGAACATACTACGATCTATCGTACAAGTCTCGACGTTGTTCGAATCACAAGAAGCACGCCGTTCGAAGTTTACTATAATTATACGGATTTCAAAACGTCCACCGATTGTACGAGGGGGTTGTCAAATTCGAGCTAGAATGAATAAAAAGCCCTATTTTTTTTTAATAATTTTATTTATAATTTTAAGATACAAAAGTCAATTATTTATCGTTTTTCGCAAATTTTCCATTATCATCGCATGTGTTACGGGACGCAAGACGTTATGTGTATTGCCAACGGTCTCGTTCGTGGCGATCGAACACATCACATCGGCCTCTTTGGTGATGGCCTCACGATTGTGATCACCACGAAGCAGACAATTGTATAGATATTCGACGACACCCGTTCCATTTAATTCTTCGGGAAAATGTCTTCTGTGTAATTCCAATAATTTATTCCTCCACGCAGACTTCAAGACACGTGCATTTTCCTGGTCGGTTTTTTCGACATCGTTTAAAATATTGGGAACCGTTTTGAAAAATTCTCCACACACGTCTTGGACATAGCTTTCGGCAGCCTCTTGACCGTTCGGGATCGTACGCGATTCGTCTTTCAATTGTTTCAGAATTTTCTCCAATTTACTTACTAACACGTTAATTTGGACCGTCACTTGATATCTCTTCACATCGTCCAGATGATTCGCCGATATATATTCGTTCCTGGATCGCCTCAATAGCGAAAAATATTTTTCCATGATTACTGGGAATTTGAACGATAACGTTTCTTCGATAAGGGCTGATGAAATTTCTTCGGTAGCGGAATTTGTCAACTGTAACAATATATTTATATTTATAGAGTTGGTGGCGGTGCCGTCTGGATTATTGTAAAAATAGCTTCTCATCAGTGGTACGGTTATTTCATGTGCTAAATTCTGGGTGAACGATACAGCGAAATAGTTAATTTTCGGAATACGATTGCAATGTGGTGTGTTATGCATTCTCTGAATCGATTGTGGAGGCTGTATCTGTTGGCTTACGTTTGGTTCTTCCGTAGTCTGCGTTTGTGCCGTTTTCATCGTCGTTGTCGTCGTCGTCGTCGTCGTCGCCATCAACGATGTCGATCTCCTTTCTGTCCATCTACGGCAAACACAGCCAGCGTGTTCCGCTTCCGCACACGTCATACGTATCAGTTGTAGCAATTCGTGGGGGACGGTGTTATTGGCATCCTCTTTGTGTTTGAATATGCTGTCGTATATTTCTCGCAGATTTGCCGATGGTTGATAAATTTCCCCATATTCGACGAGAGCGAATGTGAGAACGACACTACCGGACCGACGAATTATCTTGGTCATCGATTTCTGCTTGATTTCTGACAGCTGTGCGAATCTCGAACGGAACACTTCGTACTTGTCTCTGAACGTTTGTTGATAATTCACCACCGATGACAACGACGACGACGACGACGACGACGATGATTTATGTGTAGCTGCGACGGACCGGATGGATTCGGCGTCTGATTCATATATCGACGGCGACGGTTGTGGTGGCGAATCTATTCTGACTTTTTTTACAGCCACCTCCTGTTGTATCTTCCCTACCGGACGAGACGTTCCCGGCGACGATATTTCTCCAGGGCTAGGTCGTTTGAGCGATCGACGTGAAGACGACGTGGATGGCTGCGACAGAGGTACTATGGTTTCTGGTGGTTTCAGAAACACCATTTCAGTCTCAATCGACGAAGTTCCTTGTTGTACCTGTGGCTGCGACTGGTCGGGTAACATACTGCTCAGCTCGTCCGACGCCAATACTGCGCCAAACTTCTACGACAAAATATGTGTAAAATAACGACAAAAAGTCGCATACGAAATAATATAGCTTACCTCGATAAGTTGTAGATTCAGTATTTGTTGCTGCTGCTGCTGCTGCTGCTGCTGCTGCTGAGACTGCTGTTGTAGTTGATTTCCTACGAGCATCTGCCCATCGAACGTTGAATCGTAATAGTATTGGGAACTTTCCCCGTTCAATTCATGTATACTATTCATCTCGCACACACCGGATGTCATCTCACGCTCTATTAAATCGTAAATGATGCTGCCCGTTATGGGCTCTTTCCATTTATAGTACTTTTCGACTTCCGTTCGTCGAGATAGTACAATCATATAATCGAGTACATGTACAAATATAATAGTTATTGAAATACAACACATAGTGAAATTTATATTTGTGAATCGAATCAAATACAATTTGTGCAGTGGAAATAATAATATAACAAAAATTTGTTGTATTTTTTAAACTATTCCTACTTGTATAATTCAACCATTTTTTCGCTAAATTATTCAATTACGATACACGACGACCGCATACGATACAATATTTCGATATGTGAATCATTTCGTCGCTGCATCGTTTCTGTTCGTAGCGATAGGTGAAACCCTTATCGTGTTTACATTGCGAGCTCGATCTGTACCATTCGTGTGACGGATTGTCGTTGATCGGTAACATCTGTCCATAATCGTGGATCACGGTACGATTCTGGTCGTCGTTGTCGTCGCCGTTGTCATCGTCGTCGTTGTCGTCGTCGTGATTATCCTCAATTTCCATCGTTAGACCCCAAAACGATATACAGTCACCGACAAGTTCGTCGTGTAACATTTTCGTTCGCAATTTGAATTTTTTATTCTTCGATATCTTCGATATGTACATTCGTGGGTCGGTTAGGATTACGTTGAATTGTAGAAAATAATCGATTTGTGAATATCTTAAAAGTGCTCTCCGGACGACGTCGTCATAGGCGATCGTGGGGTGGTGTGTTTCGATATTCGTCTTGTTGTTGTTGTTGTTGTTGTTATTGTTATTGACGCCGGTTGAAAGGTATTCGATATCTTTTCCTAATGCTCGTGCAAGTTCTCGAATAATTTCGATATTATTCCTATTGTTTCGATCGCGATTGCAATGTTTATTAATATGTTTCGACTGTTTGGCGATAAGAGGGGCGTTCCGTTTCGTATTATAATCCTTATATTTTGACGATGACGACGACGACGTTATCGCCGCCGTGTTGAATCGACATTTGGACAAAATTCCGTTGATGGCGACGTCGTAGTGCGGGGATGCGGAAGATGACGGTTGCTGATGCTGCGGTAACGAACGTTCGTGGAAGGTACGAACGAAATGTTTATTGAACGCTACCACGGTGGGATCGATGTTCTTCCAGAAAAATTGCGTTTTCAATTGGTATTCGTTGGTGAACGATAACCTGCTTATCGTTCCGTCGTCGATCGAAATGTTACTACCGGCCAATCGGTCGTCCGTGAAGGAGATAGCGTCGAGTACGTTGAACGCTACGATAATTTCACACGGACAAACGTCGCTAGGGAATACGTTATAAATTCGTTTCGCCCCCTGACGATCTGTCTTGTTGATCCATTTATGTTTGAAAAAATTCGTTTCTTCTTTAGATCCTATACGGAATTTATTCGACGGATAATAGAATATCTGTCGATGATAATCGTGATCGTTATTATTCATAGTATATATATATACGAGACAGGTGAACGATCTAACGAATTTAATTTCTACTTGTCTCCTTCCGACGACATCACACTACTGAATATGAAATCTCGTAACGTCCGTATCGATAGACGTTATCCGACAATCTCACACCCCCGTCCCCC
This sequence comes from Endomychus coccineus, assembly GCA_958510875.1. NCBI lineage: Eukaryota > Metazoa > Arthropoda > Insecta > Coleoptera > Endomychidae > Endomychus > Endomychus coccineus. The sequence continues at coordinate 111,061,707 of OY294069.1, forward strand.
TCTCGTTCCCTTTCTACATATCACGTACGTGATCGAGGCGTCGCTCGAAACGAACGGAACCTATTCGACTCAGCTAAGCGCTAACGTTTCTGACCGACGGTCAGTTTGAACGCAAAACTTTCATCGTGAAGGATTTCTTCGATCAAGCTCTTATTGTCTAGCGGACCGACGAAATATTGTTCGAATATATAAGCAGCCAGACTGTCTCGAATTCCGCTAGGAACGTGTACGCTACTATCGAGAACTGTATCTAGAAAATAATCGACAAACGACGAATCTGTCGCGAACGGAGTTGTCTCGTTCGTATTTTCGACGATGCTACCACCACCACCACCACCGTCCTCGCCACCTCCACGTTTCGTATCGAGTTTGGAATCGTCGTCGTCGTCGTCGTCGTCGCGTCGAGAAATGTATCGGTTATGATAGTCGAGCGAAGATAATATTTTATGCGACGTGTCGACCGACAGTTTTGTAATCCATATTTTACGTCGCATCTGTTTGTATCGTCTACATATCTGAGCATTTTTCACCTCTCGCGCTAGTATGCCGGTACTGAACGCGAATTTCGTTATCAACGACAAAAGATCGTTCCGTGTCGTGGGCACCGGTATGCCTTTTCCACCGTTCAACCGTCTATATTCCAGGACGATATCGTCGAATTCCGATTTGAAATTCAATATTAAATTATAATTTAAATTTTCATGGATCGCTCGCATCCTTCGGAAAATAGCGGACGACTGTTTCGTCGTGGTTAAAACTATTTCCGCTATTCCGAAGCATATCTGTAGATACGCGCGGAATTCACCACCGACAACACCACCTTTATCGGTATTGGTGAAAATCTCGCTGGAGCCGTTCAACAATTCGCCGACTCGATTCATCATCACTATCGATTGTTGTTTTTGACGTTTCCTCGTTTCATCGTCGTCGTCGTCGTCGTCGTCGTCATCGTCATCGTCGTTGCCAGCTCCGTTACCGGAACTTGCATTTCGTAGCGTCATCATCGTCCCACCGCTATCGATTTTTTTCCGATTTTGCATAATTTCATCGTATCTATTCCGAAGATCGTCACGTTCCGTTCGGATTGTCTCGACGTTAGTTTCCAGATCGACGATATACCGATCGAAAGTATCGATACGAGATTTCAATTCGCTCACTTCTAACGTCAAAGTTTCGGCGAAACGTTCGAGCTGTACGATTCGATCTTGTTTTGCTTCTATGACGGACTCGTATCGTTTCTCTCCCGAAAAGAATTTTTCCTGATCGGCGACGCACTGCTGTCGAAAATACGCATCTTGCTGTTCCGCGTAACGAATCATTTCGTTGGACATGAGATTCTTTTCTTCTTGCGCGACGACCAGATTCGTATTTAGCTGTGCTATTTGTTGCACGTATCCGTCGATTTCTAATCGATGACGCGACTCCGATTCCTGAACGTGACGTTGTAGCCGATCGTTATTCTCCCGGTTGAGTTCTTCTCGTATTCGATTACAATGCGTTATATTTTCGCGTTGTAACGTATCGTTTTGTTCGAGAGTGGCGATTTGCGAATTCAACTCTGCCAGCTTCCGATCGTGCTTATCGATCTGTTCTATGTATGTTTGTTTTTCCGATTCGCGAGTACGCTCGACTTCGGAAAATTGTCTTTTCGCCTCGACCAAATCGGTACGTAATTGTTGGACGGTCGCGACGTTCTCGTCGTAAACGCTTTTCGCCCGTAGACTCTCAGACGTACATTCGTCGATTTGCGTCTGCATCTGTGCCATGATCGCTCGTTGAGTTTCGATCGTCTGAGTTAAATTACGCTTCTCGTTGGCTAGTTCGTTGTGACGATATTCCATCGCGTCGGCGTTTCGTTCGGAGTCTTTTTCGAACGTTCGAGTTAACGATTCCAATCGATCTCGATGCTCTTGTATCATATTTTCGTTCTTTCGGATCGTTTCTATCACGAAATTCGTTATATTCACGATAGTTAGATCTGTAACGTATACGCGACACGTTTCGATCATCCACTCGACGAACGCCATATAAGCCAACGTACGATGTAACAATACGTTATAGTTATCGTCGTTGTCGTCGTCGTCGTCGTCGTAACCGTCGGAATTGTCGCGCTTGTCGTTATAACTCACGAGCGACGATGACGACGGAAGTGACACGGGTAGGTCTTTCAGCAATTTCGATCGCGAATAAAATTCACGTATCTGATAAACGAAATTCACGCACATTTCGAACATCTCGTTCGTTTTCGTCGTCCACTTACGACTTTGTTGCGACTGTCCCGGTTGTTGTTGTTGTTGTTGTTGTTTTTGTTTATCGAATCTCTCGCATATTTTACGTATCTGATCCTGTCTATCCATCGGTAATAAATTGACGGTCCAATTCGTCCAGCGAACGAGAATTTCGATTATTGAACGAAACGACTTATTGGACCTTTTTAACACGGACTCGTCCAATTCGTTCGTAATAAACAACGCGATATTACCGATTTCCTCTTGTAATTTCAATTTTTCCTTACTCGTTCGTTCTTGTCGCGTCGTACACGAATTCAAATTGCTAATGTACGTTTTAGAAATGCCGTTTATCGTTCGGGAATACTCTTGTCGCACTTTCCACGTTAATTCGCCGCTACCGATCGGAATGGACTTTATCATTTTCGTCAACGTTCTGATATCATCAGCCACTTCGAGGGTGACGTAGCGATCGTGAGCGAGTAAATGTTCGTATATCGAAAGAGACGTGATGGGCACGTTGTCGTTAATTTGTTTGGTTTTTTTCGCGTACACTTTTTTCAAACGATCCGACTCCAGAATCATAGTATACACGTTGGGTTGAATAAAGTTCATATACCATACGTATTGATGCGAGAATAAATTGGACGCATCAGTGTAGTACGTCTCTAATATGTCGACGTATTTATCGAACGGTACGTCGTTCGCAGACGGAGCTAAAGATTTAAGATTTTCTCGTAGATTTCGGTCACCGCCGTGTCCATTACTGCCGCCGCCGCCACCGTAATCGTCATCGTAGTAGTAGTTTTTATCGTTATCACGACGAGGCGACGAACGGGGTAAGATTTTGTTTTCGTTCACGTGCGAAGACGACATCTTATGTGTAGACGAGAACGACAATTTTCTCTTTGTACGAGAGAGAGAGAGAGAGAAAAAAAGACGTCGAACGGGAGAGAATCGTGTACGAACGGGAAATCGAACATTGAAATAAACGATTAAAAAATAATTTTTATTATACAATGAACAAAGCTATATAATATTAAGTTTTTCGTCGTCGTCGTCGTCGTCGTTATTCATGTTGACGGGGCTCCGGCGGCGATGGCGATGGTTGTGCCTGCTAATTAGATGGTACTTTGAATCCCCAGCGAACGTACCCCTTCAGATAACAATTGTTAGTTTCCGTCCAGCATAGCTTGAAATTCACAGCGGATACGTAAATTTGTTCGTCTCGCAAATCCTCCAGGTCGCAACTGGTCAAATACGATTGTTCTTCCACGTCTTGTACCGCGAAACAACCGAACGCGTTCGCACTCTTCGTAAAACCGGTCGTGGGCTGCAGATATAACGCACTTCCGGTAATTTCATCACGCGAACTTATAAAGGTGTCGAACGACGAATGTCTCGCGATTCCCACCAATTGTACATCGTTTATAGATTTTTCGTTGAGTGCCACCACTCGCGAATACTTTCCACTCGCCGACAGCGAACGCTGGTAATTGTCGTGGTCGGCAGCGTCTAAAGCGTCCAACGTCGCGCGCCACGTTTCACGGAGATTCATTATTTGTCTACAACCTTCTCGCATGATAGTTTGGATGTTGGTCGTGATGGGACCGGCACGATTTATCAGATCGAAACTGAATTCTTCCTTCTGATTGGAAGTGGAGCGCGACGATAGCGACGCCAACACGACGCAACCGTAACCGAAATTGTTTATATCGAACGACAACGCTTTCGTGTTGGACGACTTTATGTCGCTACGATCTCTCGATATCGGAAACGCTACTCGTAATTTTTTAGTTATGCCGGCGATCACGTTTTCTGGCAACGGGTCGAACGAAGCGTCCACGCACAATTGTGAGTTACGATCGTACAACGTGAAAAAGAACATTTTCAAATAGCTAGATATGTGTTTCTCGTTATTTCTATCGAAATCGGCCGTATCACCGACGTGATATTTCGTCATCATCGGCAGCTTTACAGATTTCACGTTGGCCGCAACGTTCCCGATGGTACGACTCCCACATATTTTCTCCACGCACAATTTCGCTTGTTCTTTGTCGATGTAGGAATATTTCACGGCGATCGATTGATTCCGCTCCATGTAAGAATCCACTATATCGTCGGTGCGTTCTCTTTTATTCTCGTCGTTATTATCGGACCGTTTTTTATCGGTAATACCCGATACAGAAGCGACAACACCACCACCGCCGATAACAAAATCATCTTCGACCGAACCAAATCCATCGTTACCGGGTGACATATATTCTGGCGACTCGATATCGTACGGTTGGCTTTCGGGCACGTCTGCGAATAACTGAACGCGCCGACACTTCGATACCACGTCCTTTTTATCGTCGCCGCCGCCGGTCCCGCGTCTCTTCTGTAGTATCGTAGGTATATGGCGATTTTTGTTCGGACGAGGTGGTGGGTACGACATCGTGGGTTTATACGAACGTGGTGACGGCGATCTGTCGACGATAATGTCCTGGACGATAATATCCTCCTCGTCGGGGTCCGAATCGATAACCATGTTACTCGGCGATGGTTTCTTGTTAGTTGTCGAGGTCGACGGGGTCCGTTGCGAAGGTGAAAATGCCGGCGGCGAAGTAGGTGACAGAGATTCCGGCGAATCGATATCGAACGATTGACTATCGAGCACGTCGGCGAACGGATTACCGCTCCGGCACTTCGGTACCGTGTCGTTGTTATCGTCGATTCCGGTCTCGCGTCTCTTCTGTAGTATCGTAGGTATATGATGATTATGATTCTTATTCGGACAAGGTGGTGGACACGACATTTCGGGTTTATTCGAGCGTGGTGACGGCAATCTATCGATGATATCTCCGTCCTCTTCCAAATTTTTACCGTACATCTTCGTTCGTCGGCGAAACGAATCGGAAATTATACACGAATCTGTACGTACTGATAATAGCCGTGAGGATGACTGGGTTGGAACACGATGACTACTACTACTACTACTACTACCACCACTAATACTATAACAACAGCAAAAGGTAGGAACTAACTGATGTTCTGGTACGATTATCCTGCCTCTTTTATACGGTTGCCCGTGATGTCATTTCCCGCTATCGAGTCTGCGTGAGCGTTCTTATCGTTCCCGTTCCCACCGTCGAATTTTTCGTACACGTCGATAAGCTTCATCACGATAGCTATAAAGATACCGCCCAGTACGAACACGCAGCAGAATTCGAAAACGTATAGTAGCACACCGACCGTGTCCGTCATTCCGTCCCATACTTGCTTCGGTAATTCCGTGATGATGTCGGACAGCAACGTGCCGATATTCGGCGTATCTTTACACACGTAAATATCCTTGGGATCGATCATATCTTCGATCGGCAAATATTGTAACGAATTTTTCGGTGCGTTGATATCGCAACGACGACATTGCCTCCGGTCCGGCTCTTTGACGTCCATAAGTTCCGACGGCCATCCTTTACATATACTATTATGGAACGAGCGCGGCAAATTGTTACAGGTGTTCTTCACTTGCACTTCGACGTGCGCACAACTGCATTGGACCAGTTTACACGTTACCAGTTCACCCGAACGAGTCGTGTAAATTCTCCAACAGCCGGCCATTCGTTTGGCGTTCTCCACGATGTGACTGAACAAAGCGTAAAGACCGACGCCGACGGTCAACGTGACGAAGACGCCCTTAAAGGTGATATATCGTCGTCCTCCGCCGCTTTTTCGGGGTAGCGATTGTAGATTGTTTATCAATTTACGAAATTTCTTATTCGTCCGGTAAAGATGATCTAAACCGCCGTACGGTAGATCGGTACGTATTTTACGATTTAGTACGTCTTCGTTGCCGGTCAGGACGTTTTTCAACGATGCTTCGTTAGCGGACATTATCCGATCGAATTCGTGATCGGGAAAATTTTCTACAGCTAATTTTTTGAATACCTCCTTCACTTCGACCTTATCCAAATAATCGTTTACGAGCCCGTCGACGACCGACGATCTATTTTCGACGGGTACGTTTCGATAACGGTCGATAACATAATCCAAATCGCCGCGTCGTAAATGATGTGCTATGTTATCTAACGGAGCGTTCCCGTCGATGTCGACGACGGTTTTCGATAGGGGCCGATACGATTGGCCGATGTTTCCACCGGTGAATCTGACGAATTCGACATCGTCGATTAACGTACGTAATACGTGCGATATGGGCTGTATAACGTCGACAGGGATGCGACTACCGGCTCCGTGAGATAAAGCGTCAACGCTAAATTCGTTCGTTCGCAAACGTTTCAGAGCTGCTAAACCTTCGGACACGTCGGCTACTCCTCGATCGACACGTCTCAATTTGTTCAAACCTTTGGCTAACGTGTCCATTCCGTCGTTCGTATTACGAAAAAAAAAAAACCACACGATTCGAACAGGTATCTCCGCTTAGCTAAGGGGTCGGGTCGGTGTATCTCGTCCGGCACGTGAAGAAAAATAACAAATATCGTCTTATAACGACGACGACGACGATTACGATTGTCGTGGCGACGAAAGTTCGAACGTGGAATACAAACAAAAAAACGTACAAATCAATATGGAAGATAAAATTATGCAATAAGAAAAAACGAAAGATACGTGAGGTCCAAAATGTTCACGTACATATCCCATATAGAGATCGTTGCGTGTGATCGGTAACAAATCGCGATCCATATTATCGTTCCCTTTTCTCCTTAGCGTCTCTCGACTGTTCTTATACGTACGATTTTTGTTCGACACGCTTCCATAAGAACTATCACGTATATATGTATATGATAGGATGACCGTATTTTTCTGTTGTATAATATTTATCATTATCGTCACGAATACGATGTTGATCGGAAATCTGAAAAAGTTCTCCGACAATTCGCTGTGGCTAAAAGAAAAAGAAAAAGATTTCAAGTATTATCCGGTCAACGAAGCGATTCGCTCGAATCTCTATCGTAACGGCGTAACAAACGAAAAGTTACATTTGACCGGCTTGGATTGCGATAGCGTTTTGAGAACTTGTTCTCTGAAGGCGTCCAGGTTCGACGCGGATTCGTGTACGTATTGTAACGAGCCGAACGCGAAATGCGTCCGTTACGACGAACCTATTAAAATCGTCACGATCGATAAGAAAACGGGCGCCATGACCGGTAGTAGAATCTATGACGTGCACGAAAATGCCGATCTCGGTTATTGTACTCCGGTATTTAGCAACGCTTCGAAAGTGTACGAGTCGTCGTCGTCGTCGTCGTCGTCTGGATCATCTTCCGCGATCGCTTCCGGTGACGGCGTTATTCGATTGGATCCTTGTAACACGAATACGGGCGATCGCGTACTAGTCAAACCGCACACGGAAGTTGTCGGCTACAAAATCAGTTGTTTGTGTAAATATCCGGAAATTATCAGTCAAACGATCCTGTTGGATTCGGATTGTGACGTGCCGACCGCTTGCTCTGGAGGAAAATTGATCGGCCCCGACTGGCGCGATCCCACACGATACGTAAACATAATCGACGAGTTATCGTGCGATCGTTGCATCTCGGGCACTTTTCCCGATCGCGATCCGATCACGAATCATCCCGTGTGTAGAAAATCCACGTTCGCCGAGCATTCGTCCGAAAGCTACGACGAAACCGTCTATCCCAAGAACATCGCTCTGTTGAACGTAACCGACGACGCGATAGAACCGACGTTCAGGGAGAAGTTCGGTCATCCGCAGGCGCGTAAAGTACCCGATCCTTGTGCTTTCGATGCGTTCACTTTCGTACCGTTCGCTCATAGCGAATGCTTATTGACGCACACGCCTGACAAATCGATTTATTTCTGTCGTAGTAACGACGTTTCCGTCGCCACTTTGCAATACGACGACGACTATCTGAAAGGTAACACCGGTCGATTCGGCAACGGTTGTTATCGTTTCACGAACGACAAGAGCGATATCGATTATATAGTCGGTGAATATTACAATAGGATACCGTCGTCTTCGTCTGACACGCGTACGAGTCAGCCCCGTGCGGCTCATCCGATAGTCGGATATGCCATCAAAAGATCGAAAATTATGATGTACAACAAAGCCGATAAATTCTTAGATATCGATAACGTCGAGTAGTAGACGTAAGAGATAGTTATGATCTTCGTTCGCGCTAATATCGTCATTATTATCGTCGTCGTCGTCGTCGTCAGCGTCATCGTTATCGGTAATTTCATAATATTGCCACGAATATCCGAAATGAATAGACGCATCGCGAATATAGAAATAGAAACGAATAAAATTCTACGTGTAGATGTGACGACAAAAATTGAATCGTTACAACGATTCGTTTACAAGTCGAACGTTACCGATTGTGCTAGTAATGCCGTACGTTGTACTCACAATCAAGATTGTATCGACTCGTGTAGCAGTGCGTATAATGGATTTTACGAATGTTCTTCGGATACGCGCTTGTGCGTGCCGAGAAACGAGGAAAATGATACAGCGAACGAAAACGCCGACGATAATAATGCTGGAACTTCTATTCGCCAGAAAAAGCAATGCAATACCATCAAGGGGGTATTCGCTCTACTACATGCGGACGTTCAATTTTCTAACGCTTTTTGGAAATGCGTTTCGCTCTTTCCCGCCTTGATAGATGACAACGGCGAACAAATGGACGGGGTATGTAGCGGAGGGTCGAGTTCCCTCGTCCGCATGAACGTTCATACCCATTATCCGATCACTTCCGATTGCGAGTGTGCTCCGGGATTAACATTGACTTCTTTCGGGCGCACGTACGATAACAACAACAGAATATCCATCACGCAGATTCCGCGTTGTGTACGCTATCCATTTCTGTACACCTGATTTAAATCTTTACATATTTCAGTGGGGACGTTATTTGTGCGATTTTTGATAGCAGAAAATACAATGCTGTGAACGAGGAAGGTGAAAAATAAACAATTCATTCGATAATTTTTTTATTTCATTCTTCATAATATACGATCCAAACATAGTACTTGCAGAGTTGGAGGAGATGCTCCGCTCGACACCGCTTTGTCACCGTGCGTGCACCTGTAACGATTTCCCATACCCCGCAAGTCCATTATCTCACAGCGGAACGGCAAAAACGCAACCCTGTGGGGTGTCACATCAATTCCACGTACCACCCGGAAACACTTCAACGTGTATGTCGTGAACATCGAGTCGACGCGAGGATCCACATATAATATCAGTTTCATTCCCAAATATATATTTATGTATGTCACATACCCTCCCAGATTCCATCCGGGCCGACACCATTCTTCGTCAGAGGGAACAAAATTATCGCCAAAATAATATACTGACACCAAGTTGAATTTATTAGCAGCTCCAATCATGAATGACACACAATCCCCCGCGATGAACCAATTTTTCGTCGGAAGTTGGGCTTTCAACCATGTTACGATTTCCATCATTCGCGGACACAATTTTGTGAATTTCTTTGCGTCATATACAGTGGATAACACGGAGCGCACAAACGTTTCACGTGTTATCTCCATTTCGTTTATCACTCTTCTCCGAGCGGATCAAAAATTAAACGGTGGTCACAATGCCACGAACGAAAATTTCGTCATCGTGTACGCTCTATCGGAGACTTCTGACTTGAGCTGTTATGAGATACGAATTTCACCCTTATACAAGACATAATTTTGAAATTCCGTCAAACGAACAAATTCATCTGACGTTTTACAACGATAATCGATTAATCCGAGACCAACCAAAATGATGTTACGCGCAGCATTGACGTCACGATTCCAAACGATTTTACATTTTCGGCAAATTTGAAATCTATGATCGTGACATCGTCGTCGTTGCTCCGTATCGTTTGTATTTGTGGTGGTGTGTTTTGGTGGTAACGACATTCTACCGAAACATTTCGAGCAAGATTGAGTGGTCAAATATTCATCAACACATATAACGTGACATTTATCGCGTCGACGATGAAACGCTTGTTTGAGCATTTCGACGGCGGGTTTTTTATTTCTGCCATAACTGAAATTTTTTTCCAGTGTTCCATCTCCAAAACAAACCAATACGGAATTATCGTTATCATCTTCAGCGGGCAATAACTGATTTACCACCTTATCCTCTGCTTTACGACGTGAAATGTACGAGTCCCAGTTCAAGCGCGTATATTTCCGCGTAGCGTAAATTTCGCGACTGGACGATAAGAAATTCAGTCTGTATAAAATGTACTCCACATGAGAGTTAAAATTAGAACCACACTTCGGCGAAACAATTAATTTTTTCTCTATGTTTATACTTTCGCGATATTCAAGCAGGCGTTTCTCGAAGATTCCGGACATTTTTTTCCGTTTACGTCGTCGAGTACGTTCTTTACAGAAATGTTCCTTGAACGTGGCCGATTTTAACACGAAATTGGTTTCTGTTCGAGTTTCCTTATCGATATAGCACGCACCGATATAATTAACAACTCCCGGATCGATTCCTAAATACTTGGTGAAACTTGAACTAGCCACTGTAGTCTCGGGTTGTTTGTTGGTCTTCTTTCGTTTCTTCTTCTGCGATTGTTGAATTGTAGATCGCCCATATCTATTCATCATGAGGGAACAATCGATTCCGTCGGTGGAAAAACTCATAGCGAAAGACGTCCGCTGCTTGTGGGGCTCGATGTGCATAGTTGTGTCGTCGAATTTGCCGTAAACTGAGTGAGATAGATCGAAATATTGCCACCAATATCTTGGAGTTTCCATCCTAAACACGAGAGCGGTAGTTTTGTCCGGCAGCAATTTTACACTACTCAATAATTCGTTCAAAGCCATAGCGTTATAAAGTAAATGTTTTCGACCAGACGAAAATACAGGAAACGCCGAGAAGGATTTCAACTTTCTCTCTTCGAACCATCGTCCCAATTCGAAAGTGATCGGTACCAAACTCCACCAGTCATTTTCTATATTGATGAATTTTTTGTGATAGTCGAAACGGAAATCTTTTAAAAATTCTGCAACTTCTCGGCTGTGGGCGACGTGACGTGGCACGAAAGCGAACAATTCGTCGTAAACTATCGTCTTCCATTCGTAGCGTTTTCGATCACACTTTTCCTTATATTTTTCATAGAAATATCGGACGAGTCGATCGTAAAAATGGACCGTGATACAATTTTTCATATTGGTTTCGTGTTGCTTGACACAGGAGTTAATGAGAAAGGATCGTAGTCGGCCGTCGTATAATAACGTTTTGTCTGGCCGCATAGCGAAATATTCTTCGTCCAACGCAACGCGTTCTTTCCTCTGTCGTTTGCCATGAAGATGGTAGTAGAAATCTTTTAGATGACTGATGGAAAACTGTCCAATTGGAAATTCGTTACGATGCAACAATTTTGTATAATGAAAACTGACATAGAGCGATGCTTCAATGGTTAGTTGAGAAATTTCCAAAACGTCATTTTCGATTCGTTGTCGTAACTCTGAATCTCGACAAAACTTACGAAAACCGCGTTTTATCGTGAACGTCTCGGTACAAGTATTTACCGTGCTGAATCTATGTTTTTGCTTCAATATTCGATTTGCACATTTGGCCGAAGATGTGCGACTGTGGTGTCGCAGCTGTATTTATAGCCTCGCGAGTGGTGGGCGTTAACGTAGCGTTCCTCGTTCCGAACGTATTTTGCATGCACGAAATAAAATCGAACATATCCACTACCGAACAAAATTTATCGGCTGACGACTTCAACGATACCTAGTTCTGTTACACTTTTCTACGTAATTTGTCGTCAGAAAAAGATGATCGTCAACGTATCAATCGTTCTTCTTTCTGAACGTAGCTGTTATTCGAGAAATGAAATGTCACGTCGGCAATGGAACGCCTGCTGAAGGCGTTATGAATCCAGCAGAGAAATCTCCAGTTTCAATCGACATGTCGTGTAAAGCACGTGGTGAATTAGATAACAGTCGCGTTTCTTCGGCCAAATGTGTAAATCGAGTATTGAAGCAAAAACCTTAAACTTTCGATCACATTCGTTTTCGTATAAATATCAGACGAGTCGATCGTAATTCGTATCTCATGACGGTATCACACAAAAAATAAAACATTATACGGAATACATTTTTATTTCATTATTATATACCATTTTTACAAAACCATTAACAGAAGATTTATTCTGGAATATTTCAATTATTGTACTTTGAAATATGTCACACAAAAACTAAACATTCTATATTACCTATACAATAACAATACATTTTCTATTATTTACTTAATACAGCAATGAGTCCTCGTGATATCAACCGAGGAATATTATTTCATGCTTAGGACAGGGAATGATGCTTCTATGTTTTCATTGTCGCCAAGAGAATATAAACTCAAAGCATGACGAAAACGTTACAAGAAATCTAATCCAAACATCATTGATTCAATGCTGTGTATCGTGCTTCATACTGAATGGAAGGAAGAATTGGACATAATATCTACAGCAAATCTATATTTTGGAGATTGGAACAATATCAACCTAGGGAGTTTATAAAACTATTGGAAAATTGATTAATTTAATTATTGGCAGAAAATATACTTGAGAGACCGGCTTCGCTGACTACCTTGTTACCAGTTGTAGATTCAGCACCCGACTCTGGTGGATTCAAACAAATAGAAGCATCTTGTACTATTTCAAGTAGTTAGTCAAATAACGAACATTGCAGGTGTTCTCGACCTGTAAAGAGTATCATTACGTTTTGAGAGTTTGTAGCTTTTTAACATCGCTGTAAATCGATCATTGTAATTTTACTGTATTTAACATTGTAGTTTTTACATTGTTCCCTAGGAAGTATAAGGATGCATTCTGGACAGAAAAAAGTCAGATTGGCATCACTCGAATGAGAGCGATATGACCAGATCGACTAGTTATTCAAAGTTATCTCAGCATAAGAGAGTATTAGACGTATTATTGCCATTATAATAATTATGAATAGTCATTTTTAAGTTTGTAATTCGTTTAAGTTTTATTTGATAAGTGTTTCTTTGAAAACTCTAATAGCAAATCTGTTTTCTACAGATTGGAAAAATTACAACCAAGGGTAATCCATCATTAAAATCAGGAACTCTTCTATACGTAACGCCGTACTGCGTCGAAAAATTTTTGGGAACGACCATGATGAAAAAAATAAAAGATTGGCCATTGCAGACATGGAATTAGAAAAGGCTCCCAACGACGTGAATTGGCTGCTTGAACAACAATTTGTCAACTTTTTTGAATTCACTATTGGACATCGGCCAGTTTGTGAAACTATTTCGAAAAACTATTGTTTAACGTTAAAATGGAATACGAATGTGGAAAACATTCGAAAAGGAAAACATAATATTTTTTATGACAGAATCAACATAGCAGCATGTTGAGAATTCGAAAGCCAATTATTTGCTTGGCCTACTAAACCTGACACACAATTTCAAATTAGCTGAAGCTAACCATATTTCTCATAGATTTAACACAGACGCGAAAAATGTCAAAACTTCTTTAAGTCAAAGTTGAAAAATCCATTCAACTTGTAAATTGATATACCGCAATTATTCCTTGTTCTCGCGTACAAATCTCAGCTTTAACGAGCATTCTTCGTTTATCACTTCACTCATTGTAACTAAAATTGTAAAATATTATAATTGTTATTATGTTATGAAATCCATTTGCTCTGCCGACGTCGACCCACTCGTACGGAAGCGACGTGTGAAATTTGAACTGATATGAACTTCATCCTGTGATCTACGCACTGTTCGGGTTCGCCCAATGTAGAGACCAAACTTCTCCGGGCGGATCGAAAATACAAAACAGACAGATGTGTAATTGGCACTAACTTCAAGTATGACGGATACGAACTCTCCTATGATTATTCAATCTTTCGACGGGAGTCGCGATCGTAATATTTAAACAGTTTTCATCACACTCGAACACATACCCGTACATTTTTTTCTACATCGCAAACGGTGGTCACAATGCCAGACTTTAGACTTCTGACTTCTGATGGATGTGTCGTGTATGCTCAATCGGAGACAACTGATCTCTGTATCTGTTCAACGCCATTTATATATGTTTTTCAATCTACCCACATTGAAAATAGTTGTATTCGTACATCGAATAACAAAAGCTAACGTCGTATTTTGTTGCGATTCACAAATGTATCCTGTTATATATGTTATTCAACGTACCCACTGTGGGATGGGGAATCGCTATATATACAGTCCGAGAATAATCTATGTGCAGTCATTCATAGCGATGTCGCCGACAGCTTGTGAGTATTCACATTTCATATTGTATCAAAATAAAGGTAACCAAATAAAACTATTTCAGTTCAATTATCGAGAGATCGTGAAGTGTTGGACGCTCCTGTCGGGAAAAGGATCGTCAGATGGACAAGAATTCCGTATGTTATCATCAAAGGTGATATAATGTTTTAAACGTTGTTCGGATTATGATGTTTTATTAACTTCTCAGTTACACCCGTCGTCCCGATGCGACCTTTCCGACGGAAGCTTCTGAATTATAAATGGAACAACAACACTCATCGTATTGAAGTAAATTATTTCTAAAAATTGTTATTTAACGTTAAAATGGTGTACGAAAGTATTCAATGTATTCTATAATTTAATAAAATTCAAATTATATTCATCAAATCTTTTTTTTTTGTGTGTATAATGTGAGTGTTCAAACATAATTTTGAAATTCGTATCTCGTGACAGTCATTTGGAATATATCGAATGAGACGACCATCATTTGCGAGTATATAAATTTCGTGCGCACGATGGGGTACCCGGTCCCCATAAGGCACCCGCGACCGTTGGTTCATATCCGCTTGAGGCGGATATGTCCCTTGCTCGTTTTTCGAGGGTGCCTTATGGGGAACCCGGTACCCCATCGTGCGCACGACACGTATAAGGTCGCGAGGCAAGCGTCGAAACTATACATCTCAATTAAGAGTCCGATATGGAGCTTCTGATAGTGATTTGGATTCTGTACGGGACTTTTGTACTTTGTCACAATATTTTATTCAGTTCGGATATACGAGGCGTTTTTGCGACGTACAACAAATACGCAGAATTGTCAAAATCATTTAACGTTCCTTCGATATTGTACCACGCATGATAGTCTCCATAATTTCACATTTTCGTTTCTAGTTATTGAGTGCCAATGAGGATAGGAAGGGGAATAGCGTATAATAAAATAAAAAAAATAAATTCAAAATTTTATTCTTCCGGTCTGCAGACGTCGAGAAACGAAAGAGTGGATGATCCAACGAATATCCCATCTACCTTGTTCGGCACGTACGTTTCATGGAGTTCGTACCCATTCGTCGCTATTTCGTCGTAATCGACGGATTCCCACTCCAATTCATACAAAAAATGATTCACGGCGAACCGGAGCTCGCTTCTCCGGAAAACTTGTAGTTGTAAAACGTCGCCAGCCTCGGTATGCGATGCCAATTTTACAAACTTGGAAAATAGTATTCCGTCCCAATGAAATGTGAAAATGAACTGATCTCGCACCTGAACCCAATCCAGAACTCTATTTCTCGACAAGAAAATATTTTACAATTTCATCTCTCGAATAAGCGTAACGTTGAGAACGAAGAACGATCGATGCGTTGACTACTACCGTCTTGTCTAGCGATACGTCGTGAAAGTCGTTCGGTGAGACATCCAACAGATGAATTTCGTGCACCAGACAATATTCTACAAATTTATTCCTCGAACGATGATTACGTTCAAAATGAGAAACGAGCGATACGTTGATCACTATTCTTTCAAAGCGATGGGTCATGCAGCAAAATTGTGAACCGTTCGTTAGAAGTGAAATTACATCGAAAAAATAAAACATTCCTTGATACACGGAAGGATATATTTCAAGAACCATTTTCCATACCACAAACGAATACGACTGCATATTTCCGTTTTCTTCCTTTACAATGCAGTGCATATATATATATGTTCCCAAGTAACGTACGGTTCAGTTCGCAATCGTAGTTTGTACGACATCGTTCAACCAAATCGATCATAATACCGTAATATGTCAAATAAAAACGAAAAATTATTGTCCGGTGTGACAGCTAGTGAACAATCCAAAAAACGTGAGATACATTGGAGCCCGATGGAAAAAACATGCGAAGCGATGGAGGATTGTGCAGTTCGCAATCGTAGTTCGTACGACATCGTTCGACCAAATCGATCATTCTACCCTAACATGTCAGATAAAAACGAAAAATTATTGTCCTGTGTGGCAGCTAGTGAACAATCCAAAAAACGTAAGATACATTGGAGCCCGATTGAAAGAACATGCGAAGCGATGGAGGATTGTGCAGGAGACCGACAAGATTGGTCAGACCTATATGATGCGATCTGGCGACAACTCGATTATGAAGAAAATTACGACAGGTACGAGTTAGAAGAATATGAATTTCAGAAATTTTGTGAGGAATGGCTGGGAGAAGATAGTAAATAAAAATGTTGTATCTACTCTGTTGTTTATATTTTTACCTGTTCAAATATTGCTACTACGATTCGATAGAATTTCTTTCTCGCACGATAGTAACGTTCAGAACGAGAAACGATTGATTCGTTGACTATCGTTCTTTTTAGCAACGAGTCATTGAAATCATTCTCAAACATAGGAACGATCGAAATGTTAACGACAATCCGTATCGAACGACAAGGTAATCAGCGAAAGTAAGAATCGTTGAAGTCGTTTGATAAAAAAAAATCCGTCTTGATTAATGTATTGTCCCAGGGAGTATATAACTGAGCGACACTTGTCGGTTTGTCATACAAGTTAGTTGTAACAATCAACTGAGCGCCACCTGGTCGGATTATATACAAACTTGTCATAATGACCAATCGGAATGTAATTCAATTTAACTTCAGTAATTGAGCAAGTGCCACCTGTCGAATTGTCATACAACTTTACTGTTATAACTAACTGAGCGACATCTATATGAATGCGAGACAAATCCGATTATCGAACATCCTATACAGATTGAGTATGGCAACTTGATTAGCGCCATCTGTTGATATATTGCATCAATTTATCACAATAAGTTGGTGAGCGCCATCTGATAGAGTTCCCTTGAACTTCAAATCAACGTGTACAGTATCAAATCTATCATAGATGTCCTATGAATATCATAAAATTACTAAATCTGTGGATGGGGTGGGTTTAATATTGTACAATCTAACCTCAATCGACTTCGCTCTCAGAACTCTGAATCGAATCTGATCAAAATGTTACCCCTTCTACCGTGATTTTCGTCAGAAATCAGTAGATTTTAGGATTTTCGTGACGTCAAACGGCTCTAGTCCAATGAGAATCGAGTATTCACTCAGCTGACCCCAAAATAACTATATAATCAGCAAGCTTCTCGCCCGCGATCCTAAACCTCCTTGACCAGAGTAAGAACAACGTAGTAGTAAGAAGGAGCAGGCCGTCGCGGAGGTTATATATATAATATATATATAATATATATATATTATATATATAGGGGTGCAGGGGGTGCTATGGGGTACGTGGAGCCCCGTTGATTGTCTAGACTCAGCGCTAGCTTCTCGCGACAGCTGAAAGTTGCGTTTCACGATTTTCGTTGCCCCCGTGCTACGTCACGTATACGTCACGTAACTGTGAGTCATCACTGCTGCAAAAGTTTTCGCAGCTCGAAGAAATCCACCGGTGAGATTTCGTTTCAACAAATTTCATTCGAGGCAAAACTGTTTCTCGACGGAGCTAGTGCGCATGACGAGGAACTTTAAGTTTGGAGACTCGTTCGACGAGAGTTTCGTTCAAAGTTTTTGTAGCTCGAAGAAATCCACCGGTGAGATTTCGTTTCAACAAATTTCATTCGAGGCAAAACTGTTTCTCGACGGAGCTAGTGCGCATGACGAGGAACTTTAAGTTTGGAGACTCGTTCGACGAGAGTTTCGTTCAAAGTTTTTGTAGCTCGAAGAAATCCACCGGTGAGATTTCGTTTCAACAAATTTCATTCGAGGCAAAACTGTTTCATTCATCGAACGAGAGTTACGTTCAAATTTTTTGCAGCTCGAAGAAATCTACGGTGGAATTTCGTTTCAACACTCAATCGTTCGACGATAGATTTTAGACGGACAAAATTTGTTCATCATAAAATAATTTACGATTTCATTTCTCGAACGAGAGTTTCGTTCAAAGTTTTCGTAGCTCGAAGAAATCCACCGGTGGAATTTCGTTCCAACAAATTTCACTCGAGACAAAATTGTTTCATTCATCGAACGAGAGTTACGTTCAAATTTTTTGCAGCTCGAAGAAATCTACCGGTGGAATTTCGTTTCAACACTCAATCGTTCGACGATAGATTTTAGACGGACAAAATTTGTTCATCATAAAATAATTTACGATTTCATTTCTCGAACGAGAGTTTCGTTCGAAGTTTTTGTAGCTCGAAGAAATCCACCGGTGGAATTTCGTTTCTCGACGAGAGATTCTAGACAGACAAAGTTTGTTCATCATAAAATAATTTACGATTTCATTTCTCGAACGAGAGTCACGTTCAAAGTTTTTGTAGCTCGAAGAAATCCACCGATGGAATTTCGTTTAATTGTGAACCGTTCGTTAGAAGTGAAATTACATCGAAAATATAAAACATTCCTTGATACACGGAAGGATATATTTCAAGAACCATTTTCCATACCACAAACGAATACGACTGCATATTTCCGTTTTCTTCCTTTACAATGCAGTGCATGTATATATATGTTCCCAAGTAGCGTACGGTTCAGTTCGCAATCGTAGTTTGTACGACATCGTTCGACCAAATCGATCATAATACCGTAATATGTCAGATAAAAACGAAAAATTATTGTCCGGTGTGACAGCTAGTGAACAATCAAAAAAAAAACGTGATTTCTAGCAACGAGTCATTGAAGTTATTCGATGAGAAATCCAACAGACGAATTTCGTTCACCAAACAATATCCTACAATTTCATTCCTCGAACAAGAGTAACGTTCAACTTTTCATCAAACGACTTCAACGATTCGGAATTTTGCTGCGCATCCGTTGTTCCTTCTCCAGACGTCGACAGCAATATAAAGAGAACGTGATCACGAAGCCACCAGTGCGATTCGACACATCAGATAGATATCACAATAGTTGGAACATAAAACCGATATGCAGGTATCGCTGCCGTCATCGTCTACCGAGACCTATCAGAACAAACGTTGCAGTCACGTAACGGAACGAGTTTTTCGTCCGCTACAAGAAGTGCCGATCGATATCAAAAAAAAAGTTACGAGGGTGAAATATAACTTGAAAAATTTCATAATTGAGATTTTGCACGATCGTGGTATACAATTATATCATAAAGATATGCTATTTTCTTTCAATGTCGTCGATGCGTATATTTGTGGATGGGAAATGTGTCTTTTTCTAACCAATTTCGAGTCGACACAACATCCATCGATATCATCGTTACCATCGATATCGTCTTCGTCAGCAGCGACGGTGTGTTTATCAAGCGAAGTTGCTAACATCGTTGACTACATCAGTTTTATGAGGTGTACTTTTTTTCAAAGTTTGTTGTATATCGATAATTTTTTTGAAAGTTTGTTGCATATCGATGTGTTTTACAATCGATCGGCAATCATGTACGCTCTGATATTCCGAGCGTTTAACGACGATAATTCGTCATTACACGATTTGTTGCAGTGTGACTCGGACATCGAAATCGTTGTCATGTGCTTCAGATATATGTTCACGCAACACACGTATTACAAAATTAATTTGCCGCATTTACTCGATAATCTCACAGCATTGAAAACGAAAAATTACTTGACGGATTTGCGTCATGTTCGTGAACTGATTATGACATTTGTTCCTTATTGCTCGGCCGATCACACGAAAATTAAATTCGATAGCAATGTCACCTATCGAAAAATTGCGACTGTCGCCGTTATATTTTTGTTAGCCACTCATAATTACCTGCAATCGAACGAAGAAGATGTTAATTTTCTGGAGGAATTGAAATTACATTGCTATCGCAATGATCGGTGTTCGATTTTTACAGCAATTTCGTTGTTGTATCCGTTTATATCGAGTCCTCATCCATCGATCGACTCCCCACTGTATTACATTATCAATTCGAGAACCGATTCCGCGAACCATCTCAATGAGCGTACACGACACATTTATTTGCTGTTGCGTGAGAGAACTAGGTCGACTGGGTTCTTCGAATTTTTTGTAGATTCGACGGTATCGCCGAGATCATTGAAAATGTTGGCATTACGATTTATTTTCACAAATCAGCATCTGATGTTTATTTTTTGCAAATACTATATCAATCGGTTAGAGCTGAATCATGAGATTCGTCACGCGTACGATCGATACGGCATAGTAAAGTATGATCTGGTTGGCCGACTCATCGACAAAATTGAAAAAACGTTCGTCCGGAATCGTGTTCGGCCATCGACACAATTGAATTTGAAAGTGTGATATTTATTAATAAAAATATATTCTCAAATGTTTTTGTTTTATTTTCCGTAATTGCAGTGATCCTCGTCAGTTCAAAAGATAACCGAACCTCGAAGTAGGAATTTCGTTCCAACAAATTTCACTCGAGATAAAACTGTTCCATTCCTCGAACGAAAATTACGTTCAAAGTTTTTGCAGCTCGAAGAAATCCACCGGTGAGATTTCGTTTCGACAATCGATCGTTCGACGAGAGATTCTAGGCAGACAAAGTTTGTTCATCAGAAAATATCTTACGATTTTATTTTTCGAGCGAGAGTTACGTTCAAAATTTTTGTAGCTCGAAGAAATCCACCGGTGGAATTCGTTCGAAGTGAAATTACATTGAAAAAATAAAACATTCATTGATACACGGAAAAATATGTTTCAAGAACCAATTCTCGAACGACAAATTAATAAGGCTCTATATTTCCATTTTCTTCGTATACAGTCAATTACATATATATGGGTCTGCCTATTCAAACGCGGTTCAGTTTGCAATCGTTGTTTCTACGACGTCCAGATGAATTTAGTGTGCGAGCTATTGATGAATAACGCGTATGAATTATTTCTCGAAGAAAGAAGAAAATTTGAGCGTTCGGATTTGGCAGAGCAAGATTTCAATCTGAAATATGTTAGGCAGATCCGACATATCGAGTTTATGGTTCGGGATATGTACAATTACAGTAAAAAATTTGTAAAAATGAACAATGATCATTACATACAATGTGTCTGGAGTGATCCCAAAGTACGTACTGGCCCGGAAACGTGTATATGTTCACACATTCGTCTGATATATGTGCGACTCTTGGACAAGATCGACGAGTTCCTGAGGCGGCATGAAAAAAGTCCGACAACGTATTTGACAGTGCGAATTTTCCCCGATTGTATGGATTTGCATAAATAAATTGATTTTATAATTATTATTTTTATTTATTTCGAATCTGCTGCCAAACAAGGTGCGATGTGAACGATACAAGTTTTTTTAATGGATATCTTAGTGACGATAATTCAAAGCTAAGGCTTAAATCGCTCAAAATCGAATGGTGAACATTAATGGGCCACAAATATGATAATTTCGTACGATATGAAATGTATCATTTGTCCGCCAATGTTCAGATGTGGACTCATACTGTGGAAATAACCGATCAACAGTTCATCGCTAAAGATCATTTTACTCTAAACGATTTTCATTTCGCGGCGTTGGGATGCAAAAGGACTCACGGATATAAAGATGAACAATCGTGTCAAAATAACAGTAGAAAATTACAATGTATACTACGTAATGTGATGTGTTCATTTGTTTATAATAAATAAATTATCATTATTATTTTGTTCTGGTATTATTATGCTAGTGTTTCAAGATCAAGAATTGATCCGTTGAAAAATTCGTATGTAAATTGAAAGATAATGGAAAATAATAACATCTTTATTGAGCGAAAAGGTACATGTTTATTACAATACTAGTCATACATTGCAATTTCACACTCCTATCCTCACAAGATGTAGTTTGTTCGTGATTGACATTACACCCTAGAACATCGTGGAAATCTTCGAATGTGAATTCACTCTTACACGAGTAATGCGAATCGGTCGTGACAATGGTATAGGTGAACAGTCGCTGACGCGAAGGTATTCGAACCATGTCATAGTGTATATACTTTCCGCACGTTCTGCCGGTCAGTGTGTACCACTCGATCGGCATGGAAACTCGCTCGTTATTCAATACCAGTACCAAGCCCCTACTATTATCCCAATCGTTTTGAAAATATCCATCAAAAAATTTCCCATTCATATCATCGTCCCAAGTCACGATAATCGGTATCGATAGTATCGGCCGGCGAACATATATGCTGTCAATTATTGTAATCGGCGACACCGCCTTGGTGGCGTCTCTCCAGTGACCCGCTCGCACGTGATTACTCACGCGGAGCAGTCGATCGTTCGGCAAGCCGAATAGAAATGCAAAATGTTTCTCAATTTGGAACGTTTCCCTGGTTGCCAAGCTATACGGTGTGCCATTCAGATATGTCGTCAGTGTCCCCTGTCTGAAAGCCGCAGCGATATAGATGAAATCCGTACCGAATTTCTCATATTCGGCATCGAAGAAAAATGCGTTTTCCATCAGATATCTACAGCTCTCCTTGGCCACGAGTGTTTCGCTTGTTCGTTTGGGATCTTCGTACATCGCAGTTGGACCAATTAATTCACCCGTATTCAGGTCCACTCGATATATTGGCATAGGCTTCCACAGGTCTTGGAAATTGTCGTTCGGTTCGCTCGACGACTCTTTCATATCGGTCACTAAAAACTGTGAAGCGTTATCATCGGACGAATTATCATCACTTTGTTCAGTTTCATATTCGGACGAAGATAACTCTTCGTCGCCTTCAACCGAACTGTTACTTTCGATAGGAGAGGTACTGGCACGCTCGCATACCGGTAAAGTTTGTTCGCTATTTTCGACTAGTTTTTCCCGACGTGGACATTTTTTTGAAGTATTACTCCTATGATTTGAACCGCCACACGTTATGCATGGCTTGTTGACTCGTTTCTTTTTGAACACTCGATGTATGCATTTTTTCGAGGTACTTCGCATGTGATCTGGACCGCCACATGTTGCACACGGCATATTGTGATGTTGAACGGTGTTTAGCTGTTGATCGACTGGATGTTTGTATATGCACGATCTCCGTTTATATAGGAGACGATATTCATTATAGCATAGGTTCTAAATATACAACAGAAGTGTTATCATTTCCATTTTCCGAACTAGCATTACATCGATTCACACTTACGAATTTTCTTATGGGAGAGCATTCCCAAGTCGCGTTTCGATCACCCTGCTTCGAAATGGGGCGTATTTCGATAAAGAGTATATAATGAAGTCATGGATAATCATTTGTCATTAGTTCGACTATCCATTAACGGCCAACGTGACCGTCCTGAGATACGAATTTCACCCTTATGTGAAACATAATTTTGAAATTCCGTCAAACGAACAAATTCATCTGACGTTTTACAACGATAATCGATTAATCCGAGACCAACCAAAATGATGTTACGCGCAGCATTGACGTCACGATTCCAAACGATTTTACATTTTCGGCAAATTTGAAATCTATGATCGTGACATCGTTGTCGTTGCTCCGTATCGTTTGTATTTATGGTGGTGTGTTTTGGTGGTAACGACATTCTACCGAAACATTTCGAGCAAGATTGAGTGGTCAAATATTCATCAACACATATAACGTGACATTTATCGCGTCGACGATGAAACGCCTGCTTGAGCATTTCGACGGCGGGTTTTTTATTTTTGCCGTAACTGAAATTTTTTTCCAATGTTCCATCTCCAAAACAAACCAACACGGAATTATCATCATCATCTTTAGCGGGCAATAACTGATTTACCACCTTA
The DNA here is from genome assembly GCA_958510875.1 of Endomychus coccineus. Lineage (NCBI taxonomy): Eukaryota > Metazoa > Arthropoda > Insecta > Coleoptera > Endomychidae > Endomychus > Endomychus coccineus. The sequence continues at coordinate 111,085,831 of OY294069.1, forward strand.
TCCTCTGCTTTACGACGTGAAATGTGCGAGTCCCAGTTCAAGCGCGTATATTTCCGCGTAGCGTAAATTTCGCGACTGGACGATAAGAAATTCAGTCTGTATAAAATGTACTCCACGTGAGAGTTAAAATTAGAACCACACTTCGGCGAAACAATTAATTTTTTCTCTATGTTTATACTTTCGCGATATTCAAGTAGGCGTTTTTCAAAGATTCCGGCCATTTTTTTTCGTTTACGTCGTCGAGTACGTTCTTTACAGAAATGTTCCTTGAACGTGGCCGATTTTAACACGAAATTGGTTTCTGTTCGAGTTTTCTTATCGATATAGCACGCACCGATATAATTAACAACTCCCGGATCGATTCCTAAATATTTAGTGAAACTTGAACTAGCCACTGTAGTCTCTGATTGTACGTTAGTCTTCTTTCGTTTCTTCTTCTGCGATTGTTGAATTGTAGATCGCTCATATCTATTCATCATGATGGAACAATCGATTCCGTTGGTGGAAAAACTCATAGCGAAAGACGTCCGCTGCTTGTGGGGCTCGATGTGCATAGTTGTATCGTCGAATTTGCCGTAAACTGAGTGAGATAGATCGAAATATTGCCACCAATATCTTGGAGTCTCCTTCCTAAACAAGGGAGCGTTAGTTTTGTCTGGTAGCAATTTTGCATTACTTAATAATTCTTTCAACGCCATAGCGTTGTAAAGCAAATGTTTTCGGCCAGACGAAAATATAGGAAACACCGAAAATGATTTCAACTTTCTCTCTTCGAACCAACGTCCCAACTCGAAAGTGATCGGTACCAAACTCCACCAGTCATTTTCGATATTAATGAATTTTTTGTGATAGTCGAATCGAAAATCTTCCAGAAATTCTGCAACTTCTCGGCTGTGGGCGACGTGACGTGGCACGAAGGCGAACAATTCGTCGTAAACTATCGTCTTCCATTCGTAGCGTTTTCGATCACACTCTTCCTTGTATTTTTCATAGAAATATCGGACGAGTCGATCGTAAAAATGGACCGTGATGCAATTTTTCATATTGGTTTCGTGTTGCTTGACACAGGAGTTAATGAGAAAGGATCGTAATCGGCCGTCGTATAATAACGTTTTGTCTGGCCGCATAGCGAAATATTCTTCGTCCAACGCAACGCGTTCTCTCCTCTGTCGTTTGCCCTGGAGATGATAATAGAAATCTCGTAGGTGACCCATGGAAAACTGTCCGATCGGAAATTCGTTTCGATGTAACAATTTCGTATAATGAAAACTGACATAGAGCGATGCTTCAATGGCCAGTTGAGAAATTTCCAAAACGTCGTCCTCGATTCGTTGTCGTAACTCAGGATCTCGGCAAAACTTACGAAAACCGCGTTTTATCGTGAACGTCTCGGTGCAAGTATTCACTGTGCTGAATCTATGTTTTTGCTTCAATATTCGATTTGCACATTTGGCCGAAGAAACGCGACTGTGATCTAATCCACCACATGTTTTGCACGGCATGTCGACTGAAACTGAATCGACATGTGTACCGCGGCCTTATTTATACGCTGGCGATTGGTGGGCGTTAACGTTTAGGTCGTTTCTCGTTCCGAACGTATTTTGCATACATGAAATGAAATCGAACATGTCCACTAACGACCAAAAATTATCGGCTAACGACTTCAACGATACATAGTTTTATTACACGTCGATAGAAAAGATATAGTTGCCAACGTACCAGTTGTTCCTATTTCTGCACGCAATTCTCGTTCGAGAAATTGTGAAATTTTATACGCTCGACCCTCCCCTCCCCTATATGAAAATCGAAGATTACTCTAACGTAGTCGTTAAGAGATGCGAATTTCAAAACTATGCATCGTCGTAGAAACAGATTCAGCGATCTTAGTGCGATAATTTCTGATCGGAAATAGTATTCGGAGACATCTTTCGAAATATAATGCAATTCCGATGTGACAACTTGGTGAGCGCCATCTATCGAAAAGTTATATCAATTTGTTACAAAAAGCAGATGGACGCCATCTGGTAGAATTCCCTTGAACTTCCAATCAACGTGTACAGTATTAAATCTACCATAGATGTCTCATGAATATCATGAAATTACTAAATCTGTGGATGGGGTGGGTTTAATATTGTACAATCTAACCTCAATCGACTTCGCTCTCAGAACTCTGAATCGAATCTGATCAAAATGTTACCCCTTCTACCGTGATTTTCGTCAGAAATCAGTAGATTTTAGGATTTTTGTGACGTCAATTGGCTCTAGTCCAATGAGAATCGAGTATTCACTCAGCTGACCCCAAAATAACTATATAATCAGCAAGCTTCTCGCCCGCGATCCTAAACCTCCTTGACCAGAGTAAGAACAACGTAGTAGTAAGAAGGAGCAGGCCGTCGCGGAGGTTATATATATAATATATATATAATATATATATATTATATATATAGGGGTGCAGGGGGTGCTATGGGGTACGTGGAGCCCCGTTAACTGTTTAAACTTGGCGTTAGCTTCTCGCGAGAACTGAAAGTTGCTTTCCACAATTTTCGTTGCCCCCGTGCTACGTCACGTATACGTCACGTAACTGTGAGTCATCACTGCTGCAAAAGTTTTCGCAGCTCGAAGAAATCCACCGGTGAGATTTCGTTTCAACAAATTTCATTCGAGGCAAAACTGTTTCTCGACGGAGCTAGTGCGCATGACGAGGAACTTGGAGATCTGTTCGACGAGAGATTCTAGGCGGACAGAGTTTGTTCATCAGAAAATATTTTACGATTTCATTTCGCGAACGAGAGTTTCGTTCAAAGTTTTTCTAGCTCGAAGAAATCCACCGGTAAGATTTCGTTTAAACAAATTTCATCCGAGACAAAACTATTTCTCGATGAACGAGAGTTTCGTTCAAAGTATTTGTAGCTCGAAAAAATCCACCGGTGGAATTTCGTTTCAACAATTATTCGTTCGACGAGAGATTTTAGACGGACAAAGTTTATTCATCAGAAAATATTTTACGATTTTATTTCTCGAACGAGATTCACGTTCAACGATTTTGCAGCTCGAAGAAATCCGCCGGTGAGATTTCGTTTCAACAAATTTCATTCGAGGCAAAACTGTTTCTCGACGGAGCTAGTGCGCATGACGAGGAACTTATAAGTTTGGAGATCCGTTCGACGAGAGATTCTACGCGGACAAAGTTTGTTCATCAAAAAATATTTTACGATTTCATTTCTCGAACGAGATTCACGTTCAAAGATTTTGTAGCTCGAAGAAATTCACCGGTGAGATTTCGTTTCAACAAATTTCATTCGAGATAAAACTGTTTCTCGATGACGCTAGTACGCATGACGAGGAACTTAAAAGTTTGGAGATTCGTTCGACGAAAGATTTTAGGCGGACAAAGTTTGTTCATCAGAAAATATTTCGCGATTTCATTTCTCGAACGAGATTCACGTTCAAAGATTTTACAGCTCGAAGAAATCCACCGGTGAGATTTCGTTTCAACAAATTTCATTCGAGGCAAAACTGTTTCTCGACGGAGCTAGTGCGCATGACGAGGAACTTTAAGTTTGGTGACTCGTTCGACGAGAGTTTCGTTCAAAGTTTTTGCAGCTCGAATAAATTTGCCGGTAGTGTGTCGAAAATCAGTTTTGCACGAATGCAAATCATTGCAAATAACAAACAAGACTAGATTTTAATATTTTTATTGTTGTTATTGGTATTGTTAGTGGTCGATACAGTTTCCAACCACTCTTCATAATGTTGTTGGAATTCGTCTTCTTCCTCCTCGTCATCGGTCCAATTGAGGACTGCCTCGTCATCTCGTCGAATCATCGCCCAGAGATCCTCCCAACCTGGTCGTTCGAACATGGGAGGAACATGTTCTTTGAGTCGTCTGTTTTCTACCGTTCCCTCTCGATCGGTTGACACGTTTTCTCGATTATTATCGTTGTTGTTGTTGTTGTTCGATACACTAGTGAAAAATCATCGTTTCAATCCGTAAATTTCTGACTATAACTTTCCAACCCCCACCGAATAACTAAGAATTCGATGACATCGACGAACGATAATAGCAAGAACCGTAGCGACGGAGACTTGGACGTTACCGCGATAATAGGATTCACTGCGAAAGATTCGCGAGACGCTAAATCCTATTCGGGATATCGAAATATACTCAATGTACGAAATAGATGTATGAAAAGCGATTCGCACATGTTCTCGCATACTAATTTGGAAATCAGGGCAGCGAATCCGATCGAGGATTACTCGTTCGAATCTGAATTCGTCGACCGTGCCATAACGACCGAATGGAAATTTAACGAGAACGGATGTTTGACAACGTCTTGTTTCTCGACGTTTCCTTTGAGCGAATCTTGCAAGCCCGACACGACACCTTTCAGTTTCGGATTGCCCCACGGCAAACGTATGAACGCCTGTGCGCCGGTATGTTTCAATTCCCGCTCGAGAAACGTACCGTCGGATATTTCGTCGCAATCGACAAAGTCGTCTTTACACGGGGACGAACACAACGTGCCGCCCTATCTGATATGGTACAAGAGCGCTTGTCTGTTGGAAAATCAGCATTTGGTGTCGTTTTTCGTGGATCCTTCGCGACATTATACCGACCAAATCGATCCGGTCGGATTTTCGTTATACGTGACCGAATTGGGTGCCGATCGGAATCCGATCACCTGCGCTCGTATCGATACAACGTATTGCAAATCGTTCTATATGAATTATATGAAAGATGAAGATGCTACAGACGGCGACGACGAGGATGACATGACTTGTGGCTTCGAAGGAAGTCTCTATTACGTTCAATTATTCGTAGGTTCGTCTCTGATACGGATGGTAAAAATGACGGCGAACGTTTTCGAACAATCGGTATACGAAATTCGACGGCTATTCGAGCATACGCACGCGAACGATCTACCGCCATTTTTACGACATTTTCCCGTTACCGTTCCCTTCTTGAATTCCGTGTTGGATTGGAAGCGATTTCGTAATTCGTCGAAACGTTACGTGTCCGACGACATACTACTGTCACAGTTGGGCTTGACCGATGCCGATAAGCGTGAACGACTCTACTGGACGGACGAATATTCTCAGATCGAAGATGGTCGCAACGACAAATACGGCGGTCGTCTGGTGGAGAAACTCCACAAGCAGCGACAAAATATCGTCGGACATCAAGCAAAATTTTCCGTGTCCGCAGATCGTTCGAACGACAACGATACCGTCGAATCATCTACGCATAACGATACCGGCGCCGATAACGAAACATCATCGGTCAACACGTTAACGAGCGATATCGTACAGAACGTCTTGATACCGCACAGCAAACGATTACGACGTGAGATCGCAGCTTTGTCGTCGAGAACTAGAAGAACGACGACGACGACGACGACGACGATGACGCCTGAGGCGACAGACGTGAACGACGTCGATCGCGATAACGACGAACTCGATAACGACGTGTACGCGGAGTCGTTCGGACAGACGATGCAACAAATCTTAACGGCCATCGGTGGTATGTTATCGACCACGCACAACCTGAAGGAATTATCTGTCCAGTTGAGTGCGGACGTGAGTTCGGCAGTTTTGAAACAATGGATCACCAAGATCGGTCCGGAAATTTTGAAATCTTTCCTACAATCTGACCTGTTACGGGGTGGCAAGACGATCGCCGCCAAATTACTGGCCACTTCGCTGTCGCATACCATGACACACGTGCTGATAGATTCGATCGTAACGACTATCGGCAGACAAGCTATAGCTTTGTCGGGCTTAGCCGTATCGGCGCTGAGCATAGTCGGATGGTTGACGATCATCGGTCCTTTGATCGATATCGTTTTCCAATTTATATGGGATCCGTTGAAGTTTTCCGTGCCCGCGTATTCCGACGCGCTATTACGTAAAATCAGCGAAGGTGCTCTGTTGGAACGACAAATCAACTATGGAATGCGACGAATCGAAATGACGCCGTATACGTTTTGGCGTTTACACGTCAGAAAGGACGGGACACGTACCGTGGACGTCGAAGAATCCCTCGACATATTGAAACATACGTTCGTTTATTTTCGTCATAGAACCGTCACGTCGGACGGTAGTCTGGTCGATTGGACGACGCACGGTAACGTTAAATTAGGCGGAGAACACGACGACGACGACGACGACGACGACGACGTTTCGTTTTCGACGCGAGACATGTGGATGATTTTCAATAGATTGATGATCAGAAATATGCTGTTGGACTTGGACGATGTGACATATTACGAAGCGGCCATGACGACCAGACGTGATTACGCAAAAATCGTACATAAAACGTACGTACCTGTCGCGATGATTACCATTTGTGCAGCCATATGGCTGTTACCTATAACGATATCTTTCGTATTTGTCGTGTGTATCTTGTCGATAACGTGTATAATGGTTTCGTCTTGTGTATTCGGCGATAACGCAAAACGTCAGTGAAAGAGCGAAAAAAAAAACAACAACAACAACGACTAATAGAAAATGTTTGTTTATTCGCCCACATAATTGTAAATACATTACTAAATAATATCTGACTACTGGGATGGTTCATTGTCGAGTACGTTGCGGGCGAAATGAGATAATCCTCCTGAAATGTATATCTTCCCGTTGACACATGCCGCTTGTTTCGAGTCGAACGTACGAGTTCCACACGGTAAAAGCATATCGTGCGGATCGATACGTGAATCGTCGAACGCTTTGCGACAAGCTCTACCGATACGAGTGTACGAGTCTTTCTTCGACCAACCGCTCAAACAGGGCGAACATCGTTGATGTAATTTTATCGTTTTCAACGACGACATCATGGCATCCTTGTAGTCGTTATCGTCGCTTCTGCCGTTGTCGCTACCGTTGTGATCGTTGTTCTTGTTGTTGTTGTTATTATTATCGTTATTCGTATCGTCCTTTTTGTCGTGGTGTAGTCCTTCGATGCAGGTGCACGTACCTTCCGTAAAATTGGGTACGATCTGTGGGACGGCGTTGAAAATTTGTGCCGCGCATCCGTTTCGTACGCGATCGAAACGCGAAAATTCGGAAGCTATCAGTTTGTTATGCATAAAGTCGTATCGTATCGATTCTACCGCTCGCAACGTGCTCACTCCTGTATCGGGATGAACTTCGGTGTCTGTACATTGGAAACGATAGACTGGTGCATTGTTCGACGACGACGACGACGAACGTTCGATCAGTTCATTTTCCGGGTCGGCACCGACGGTCAGCGTGGTAGGTATGCGATTGCGATAACATCGACCGGTCAAATTGTCTTTGAGGTATCCGTTACAGCCGACGATTTCACAGCCATCTTCGCCGCCGAATAAACTAGTTTTCGGGTGACATTTCCAACTGTCGAACGTTTTTACTAGTCGCGACGTGTTCGTATTACAATTGACCACGTGCGTAGGTACGCAATAGGCGCCCTGTTTGGCCATTATCGATCTGTCGACGACAAACGAGTTTTCGTTGACGTATTTATAGCGGAAATCCTTCGAATTACACAATTCGGTACAATCTATCGGTATATCGTCCGGGCCTAGATATAAACCTCCACGAGAAACGCACCTTTTAGCATCGGCGTCAATTTCCATTTGTCCGTCGTTCACGTACTTTTCGGCGTAAGTCACAGACGGTAAATCGTCCAAGTTCCAAGCGCTATGTAACATATCGTTTTGCCGTCCAAGTTTGTCGTCGTCGTCATCGTCGTCGTCGACGATATCGGTAACGTCGGCATCCGAATTTCCGATGACACGCGCAAATTTATCGAGCGGTTTCACGTATACTTTATAAACCAACAACATCGTTATACAACAAACGACGATGAATAATATTTTTTTCGACGGAATCGATGATAACGACGACGACACCGACGACCGTTCGTCGTACCGTCGATCCGTGGCGGATAAGGATCGCATAACGTACGTGTATATGTGTGTGTGTGTGTGTACGTGTGTATTCGAATTAAACACGAGTCGATCTTACTTTTGGGTATAAAGATCACGATGAAATGGCGTTTCTAGCGATTATGCAAAAATATCGAAATATTCATCCAGGCGTTAAAGATCACGACGATCAAGTTACCGATCATCCAGTAAACTCCGCTGGCAGTCGCACGAGAATAATTACAATACAACGTGAAGAGCGTGAACAGCAAGATCGTCATCGACGTGTAAAACGAATAAAATTCGTTATTATCTATCACGTTGTCGCGCAAGGACGCGTACATCGAATCTATCTTACGCGCGATCTTTCGTTTCGCACTAGCGTCATTTCTGACGGCGGTCGACACGCCGTAATTCGGATTGTAATTGCTGCTGCTGCTGCTGCTGCTTCCGACGCCGTTGACGCTCGACGAAGAAGAAACCGCGTTAGGTGCGATCGTCGTCGATTCTATATGTTCCATTACGCCGTCTACTATCTTATAAGAAACGAACATGAAAAGAGTATCACGACCAAAACGGAAAATAACCAAAAAAATTAACAACGGTATTGGTAGTAGTAGTAGTAGTAGTAATAGTACAAAATGGATTAAAACTAGCAATTCTGCCCGCCTGAACGCTTTAATTTCGACGTTGTATTCTCAATCGGACAATTCCAAGTTGAAAGCTATCTCGTTCGATCAGTCGAAACAGGACGTCCGAAATGAAATCATAAAACAGACACATATGGTTCCTATAGCGAATTCCGGTGGACCGACTATACACGACGTACGACGTTATTACAACGTGTCGACGTTAGGTCGAGGAACTGACATATATCTGTTGACTGCGAAACACGCAACCAAGGGAACGACGACGACGACGAATCGTGAAGGGTCTCAACCGACAACCGCGTCCGTTTCTTTGATACAAAAACGACGACGACGGCTGTCTCGACCGAATAATCTCGGCAAAAAAACAACCAATAAAACGCTAATCAAGAAGAAAAAGAAACCGATCGTGAATAGAACTTCTATCGCGAAAACGGTACGTCGACCCGGGCGACACACGAAGGTCGGTGCTGCCGGAGGAACGGTAATTCCGCGTAAAATAAACGGTATGTTCGCGTTAGAGGATGCGGAAAGACGTTCTACGAATACGACCGGCAACGGTGGATCTTTAAACAGAGAAAATTTACTGAAAAAGCGCATTCCGACCACTATGTTATTGTAACTCTCGCTCGTACGCCCAAACGGTTCGTCGACGAACCTTTCACGTCATACAAATGTATCTCATGACACGGTCACACGTTGGATGTAATTGAATGAGTAAGTAAATAAGACGACGATGCAGAATCAAAATCGACAGCGATCGCTCGACCCGATCGAGGAACCTGAACACGAGCAATATGAAAGAGTGAGTACACCTCTATTGACTGCCGAAGCGGCCGCGAATTTTATCCAATCATATCCTGACCCCGATGGCCTTACGATGTTTCTCTTCGATCACGGCGTTAGTGATCTTAATGCGTCACCTCTATCCGATATAGCAACACCGCCACCGTTCGATGAGGATCTTCTACACGATCAAACGACATCGTGTAATTCTTGGTTCGAACACCAATATCACAATGCCAATAATGTACGATCGTCCCCATCACCAGTATCCTCACCGGTTTTCGTTCCGACACCAACGTCACAAGGGAAAGGAAAACAGTTAAATCCATCGATCGGGAAAGAAATACAACGAAACCCAGTGATGGAACAAATTTACAATATTCCGTCGAAGACGATCGATAATAATAATTCGCGGTCGGAAACTGATAGTGTAGCGACAAAAAAAATCAACATTATTAGTATCGGTAAAAAAGGAATTCCATCGAAAACGGCGAAGTTGCCTTCAAAGTCGTTGGCATCGAAAAGAGGTATATATGAAAATCCGTTACCGTCAACTTCGTCCACGGAGATTCTACCGTCGGTGAACGGTAAAAATATTAGAATCGGAAAGCGCAAAATTTACAATAAAACGAAACAATCTCCCGTTGCGAACGATAAAAACGACGGGAAAAGAGCTGGAGATACGTCTAATTCCACGGTAAACGTGAAACAAATGAGGACGATCTACCGCACGAATAATAGTGACGACAATAATAACAACGGAAACGTTGACGTTAACGACAACGACGACGCGGACGATGACGACAGTAATAATAATAATAATGATAATATCGATAATAACAATCGTAAGAATAAAACACTCGTACGTCCGGCGAACGTCAGACGTGGTATACGATGGATGGAAACCGATCGTGGTGCTAACAATAACGACGACGATGACGAAGACGACGACGACGACGACGACGGCGGCGGCGGCGGCGATAAAGACGGCACGGACGGCGATGATAGCGATGATGAAGATCCATTGATAAATTTCAAACGTATTCCACCGAAACGCAGGCATCGTCAATTAGAAACGGATAATGTTAATCCGAGAAGACCGCCCGCGAAAGGTGGTTTCGGTACGCAGAAAATGGGCCGATCTCGTAATATCGACTATTTGAACAGCGAAAATCGTAAAAAGTTGCTCAATGGCATATGTACCGATACGAAAGGACGGTGGGTCAAGTGCAAAAATCTAATACCAAAATATAATTTCAAAGACGTGCATCAATCGAAATGGCTGACACCCAGTCATATATGTGCTTTGGAAATCACACTGGCCATGCTGGAAAATTGTACGAAACACACCGTGCGTCAGTTCGTTTATTCCGTAACCAATTTCCTGTCGACGAACGATAATTATAATACCGTAGCACCGATACCGCTGAGTCGTTGTATAAGTCATCTCGTGTATGCTTTGCAACATTTCGACGTATGCACGGGAACGCACGATTTCGTTGACGTATTATGCGAATGTTACGGTGATGATAATAATAGAAAATTGTTGAAGAAACATCTCAAATCATTCATCAAAGTTAACGATCCTCCGGTGTACGTTTTGGCAGATATCAAAGAAAAGCTCCGCGAAATTGTCGATCAATACAAATACGTTTACGACATTAACGCTTTCGTTCCCAATATCGCTGAAGATCGATCGCCCGTAGATTATGCTATGCGATTGACGGGAGTGAAACCTACAAAATTGAACGAGCTAAGAACTCGCCTGTCAAACGGCAATTTCGACTAGTACCGATCGGTCGTACGACGATACGTCAGGGTGGCCGTAGCACACAACTCATTCGATATGTCGTCGAATAACCAGACATCATCATCATCATCGTCGTCGTCAACAGCAGCAGCAGCAGCAGCAGCAGCATCGTTCTGGTCATCGTTAGCATATACCAGAGATGTCGAGGATTACCTATTAGCAAACATCTCTACAGCCTTTTGCCCGTATTGTCTTCAATATTTTTGTTACTGTGAAACGTCCATAAATTTTCATCGATTCTTGACTATGCTATATTTCAAGAAATATTCAGGCCGGAACGAATCGAACACGAACGTCGCACTCGTCGTCGTCAACGGTGGTGATGCCGTATCAGAAGCCGATCAAAAAAAAATGTTGTTCGCAGACGAAGAGATGTTTTTGTCCGACGAAGAATCCGATCGGTCAAATCTGTCGAACCAATCGACGTTGACGACGACGACGACGACGACGACGACGACGACGACGACGACGACGAAAGCGGATAAAACAAGTAACCTATAGTAATTGAATGTATTTCACGTATAATTCGAATAAAAATGTTAGAAAATATTGCGATTTATTTTAACCCGTTTACAGCTAACGTGGCCATCACGAGATACGAATTCTATCATTACCGCGAGAAATATACGACAGCACATTCAAAAACATATTATATGACTGTCATGACATACAAATTTCACCCTTATTCGATTAACAGTTTCATTTCTAGAATCGTTCGATGAAGATCTCGAACGACAAAGTTTGTTCCTCACAAAATATTTCACAATTTAATTTCTCAAATGAGAACTACGTGCTGAAATAGGAACGATCGGTACGTTAGCAACTCAATCTTTTCTATCGACGTGTAATAAAGTTATGTATCGTTGAAATCGTCAGCCGATAAATTTTATTTGTTAGTGGGTATGCTCGATTCCATTTCGTGCGTGCAAAATACGTTCGGAACGAGGAACGATCAAAACGGTACCGCCCACCACTATCGAGGGTATAAGTACGGCTGCGGTACACATATCAATTCAGTTTTATCCGACATGCCGTGTAAGACATGTGGTGGATTAGACCACAGTCGCGTTTCTTCGGCCAAATGTGCAAATCGAATATTGAAGCAAAAACATAGATTCAGCACAGTGAATACTTGCACCGAGACGTTCACGATAAAACGCGGTTTTCGTAAGTTTTGCCGACGTCCAGAGTTACGACAGCGAATCGAGGATGACGTTTTGGAAATTTCTCAACTGACCATCGAAGCATCGTTCTACGTCAGTTTTCATTATACAAAATTGTTACATCGTAACGAATTTCCGATCGGACAGTTTTCCATCAGTCACCTACAAGATTTCTATTACCATCTCCAGGGCAAACGACAAAAGAAAGAACGCGTTGCGTTGGACGAAGAATATTTCGCTATGCGGCCAGATAAAACGTTATTATACGACGGCCGATTTCGATCCCACCTGATTAAGTCGTGTGCCAAGCAACACGAAACCAATATGAAAAATTGCATCACGGTCCATTTTTACGATCGACTCGTTCGATATTTCTATGAAAAATACAAGAAAGAGTGTGATCGAAAACGCTACGAATGGAAGACGATAGTTTACGACGAATTGTTCGCCTTCGTGCCACGTCACGTCGCCCACAGCCAAGAAGTTGCAGAATTTTTAAAAGATTTCCATTTCGACTATCACAAAAAATTCATCAATATAGAAAATGACTGGTGGAGTTTGGTACCGATCACTTTCGAATTGGGACGATGGTTCGAAGAGAGAAAGTTGAAATCCTTCTCGGCGTTTCCTGTATTTCCGTCTGGTCGAAAACATTTACTTTATAACGCTATGGCTTTGAACGAATTATTGAGTAGTGTAAAATTGCTGCCGGACAAAACTACTGCTCCCGAGTTTAGGAATGAAACTCCAAAATATTGGTGGCAATATTTCGATCTATCTCACTCAGTTTACGGCAAATTTGACGATACAACTATGCACATCGAGCCCCACAAGCAGCGGACGTCTTTCGCCATGAGTTTTTCCACCAACGGAATCGATTGTTCCATCATGATGAATAGATATGGGCGATCCACAATTCAACAACCGCAGAAAAAGAAGCGAAAGAAGACGAACATAAAACCCGAGACTACAGTGGTTAATTCCAACTTCACTAAATATTTGGGAATCGATCCGGGGGTCGTTAACTATATCGGTGCTTGCTATATCGATAAGGAAACTCGAACAGAAACCAATTTCGTGTTAAAATCGGCCACGTTCAAGGAACATTTCTGTAAAGAACGTGCTCGACGACGTAAACGGAAAAAAATGGCCGGAATCTTTGAAAAACGCCTGCTTGAATATCGCGAAAGTATAAACATAGAGAAAAAATTAATTGTTTCGCCGAAATGTGGTTCTAATTTCAACTCTCACGTGGAGTACATTTTGTATAGACTGAATTTCTTAGCGTCTAGTCGCGAAATTTACGCTACGCGGAAATATACGCGCTTGGACTGGGACTCGTACATTTCACGTCGTAAAGCAGAGGATAAGGTGGTGAATCAGTTATTGCCCGCCAAAGATGATGATGATGATGATTCCGTGTTGGTTTGTTTTGGAGATGGAACACTGGAAAAAAATTTCAGTTATGGCAAAAATAAAAAACCCGCCGTCGAAATGCTCAAACGAGCGTTTCATCGTCGACGCGATAAATGTCAGATTATATGTGTTGATGAATATTTGACCACTCAATCTTGCTCGAAATGTTTCGGTAAAATGCATTTGCCACCCAAAAACACGACCGTAAATAGAGACGATACGAAGCGACGACGATGTCACGATCATAGATTTCAAATTTGCCAAAAATGTAAAATCACGTGGAATCGTGACGTCAATGCTGCGCGTAACATAATTTTGGTTGGTTTGGAGTTAATCGATTATCGTTATAAAACGCCAGATTAATCTGTTCGTCTGGCGGAATTTCAAAATTATGTTCCGCATAAAGGTGAAATTCGTATCTCATGACGGCCAGGTTAGCTGTGAATGGGATAATTCCCACATTGGACATATTCATGTGTTTTTGATATCGAAAACATGGACAGGAAGATTCTTCCAATTTGTTGATGACTACTCGAAACAGACAGAATCTTCAAAGCGTTGCGTTACGTTAAAAAGACTGGCATTGCGAAGTATGTTGAAAACGCAGCGTCAAATGTCCAATTTTTATGATTACATCGATAGAATTGCGCTAGATAAAGATTCGCAAGACTTCTATAATAGGTACGAAATTGTGAAGTATGACTTGGTCGAAACGCTAGTAGAGTGGATAAAATGTCCGTTATATCGATTGACGTTTCGAAATTTCCATTATATAAATTAGCGTTTCGAATAAAATATTAACAATCGTAGCGTGGTTTTTTATTTTTGAACTATAGTCTGTGGTATCTCCATTTGGCGACCATTTTCTCTTCGATGTTGGGAATGGTGGGGATTATCAGACAATAAAACGGAGGATAAACGCGAAGTGTTTCTACATTGTGGTGGTTCTTACTAGAATTCACGTCAGACATGCGAGCGTCGTCTCTATCGTCTACGATGAAAGAACGCGAGAAACGTAAAAATTATATGAGAAAATGTGCGTATCTTCCGATGAACATGGTGCCGAACCATGTGAAAGAACAAATTACGTTCTTACGACAACATATCAAAAAAATTTCCTATATACATTTGAAGAATCGTGCAAGAAAAGTGTATTCCTTGATGGAGATTCCATTTGACCTTGCCGATATGTATGCTTCCTCGTGGAAGTTACGCTCATCAGTGACAAATTCTCCACGGCGACTGTTATCGTTATCGACGTCGTCAACATCTGGATCCTCCCCCTTGACAGTGACGAGAAGCAAAACAAGAAAAGATTTGACGAAATTAACGAGGAGAAAAATTATCCATACACTAATCGACGTTTGTTTGTGTTATCATCGAACAACGATCATTTACGCTTTGTTGATTCGATCGTGTACAGATGGACACGCCTTATTACCCACGTTACTACAATGTGAAGATCGATTCGATATCGTTGTAATGTGTGTGAAACGCATGTTTTCCGAGGCAAAATATTACAGAATTTCCCTGGAGCATCTGCTAGATTTTCTGTCCAAATTGAATGCTGAACATTTCCTAACAGATTCACATCGCCTTCAGAAATTGATCATGACATTCGTACAATTTTGTGCAGCCGATCATACGAAAACCAAATTCGACATGAATCCGATCTATAGAAAAATTGCTACCATCGCTGTTATATCGTTGTTGTCGAAAAATTACACCGATAATGTACAATCGAGAGCAGAAGATGTCGTCTTTTTGAACGCGTTGAAAGTTCTATGTTATCGTCGTAACCTGTGTTCCATTTTTGTGGCGATTTCGACGCTTTTCCCGTTTCTGTCAAGTCCCCACACACTGATCGAATCTCTACTATTTCCCATAGTTGGTTCGGAAGATGATTACAAAAAAGGAAAACATTTTTTCAATTCGTACATTAGACATATACATGAGTTCCTAATGTCACGAACACACACTGAACATTTTTTCAATTTTGTCACTGACTACTCGATACGAACAGAATCGTCGACAGGTGGTGTTACATTGAAAAAACTGGCAATGCGAAGTATTTTGAAAACTCAACGTCAAACGTCTAATTTTTGCAACTTTTATATTAATAAAATTGCGCTAGACAAAGAATCACAAGATTTTTACAATCGTTACGAAATTGTAAAATACGACCTAATTAAAACGTTGGTTTCCTCGATAAAACGGTTTAAATATAATATGAATCGGTTCAACGAGTCAAAAAGTGAGGAGGCGTATATTTTCCGTTTTGGATGTTGGCGTACTGTGAATGACTAAAATATCGACAATTGTGATATAGTTTTTATTTTCGCACAAAAATTGAATAAACATTACGAATCTCCAGTTAACGGCCATTTTCTCTTCGAACCTTTCCCTGTACACGACACTGGTCCTGGCAAATCGAACGGAACTTGTCGAGTTTGGTCATAGAAAGCTTTCCGTTCTTTTAGATATCGTCTTAACGACTGAAAGGTTGGCAATGGCGTTCGGTCGTTAGGCGCGTCCGTGAACGCTACTTGCTCGATCCCGAATTGTTCGTCTGATTCAGGCATGGTATATGAATACATATTCCCAACTGTCGTTTGTGGATAATGCGTAGTCGATTCAAATTGCATCATTCGATGATCATCACCACGTTGTTCGAATGGTTGTAATTGCGTCATTTGATGATCATCACCACGTCGTTCGAATGGTTGACGTTCACTCGGATCATAATCGATGGGTGGTCTGCGAACATCGAAATTCATCGGGACGGCATTCCAATTGAACGGTATCGCTTGGTCGAAAAATGGAAATGTGTAGTACGGCGGTCGATGATATATCATCGCTTGTTGTTGCGATGCGAACAATCCCGGTCCAACAGCAACGGTCGTTGTTACCAACGCAGAAACATTCACGTTGGGTCGAGTCATCACATGGAATTGTCCACACCGATCATATCGTTCGCACGAATTCGTTCGATAACAATAATTGCCATCGCCACATCCACCACATGGGAACATAACGACGGATAAGTTGTCAATGAGATTGTGACACGCGCGCGTATCCTATATGTACTCACACTCTCCACGCGTATGGCGCCGTTTTGTAGACGCGGTCGAAAGCGATCGGTAAATACCATTCGTCGTAGATATGTACATAACAACGCGCACGTAATAGCTCCCACGTCCGATCGTCGCAAATGGTGATCGAACTTGACTTCATCTCTTAGTAAGGAATCACTATTAGTATTATGCCATTCTTTTCCAACGATCGCTTACCGATCGGATACGAGTTTTCCACGTTTCAAGAATTATTTTTATTGTTACATCGATACACACTCACACCGATATATAGTTACGAACGACACTTGAAATGGCACGCGATCGGTCTCACCCTGGAATTATTCAGACGTCACAACGAAGATTCGTCACGACAATTGAGCGGCCAACACGGATCGCGCGTCGATAAGCACTTCAGACAGTCGCGTAACGTACTGCTGTCGTGGTTAGTTTATATTTTAGGAAAGCTAGACCGTGTCGATTTGGAATTTGAAATAGGATTGTGCGATATTGTTTGTTACGAAATTAGTAACATAACGGTGGACAGAACGTTAATCGACGCAACGTCGTTGGGACCGCAAACGCTTCCAATCAGTCGCTTGCGTATAATAACACCGTCGTCGATGGTGATGTCTGAGATGAAGGAAGATCTGTTAAAGCCCGTACCACTTAACCAATCTTTCCGTAAAATTGAAAGAAAACCACCGAAAGCCGGTAAATTATCGACGACGGAAAATGTAGGACTGGAAGAACGGCGGAAAGGTTTCGATACACAAAAAGAAATAAAATACGTCAGACTTTTTCTGGCATACTTATCGAAAGACGAACAGTTAACACAATTCAAAGAGGCAATTCAAGATTGTCACAAGATATTGAGCTACCGAAATACATATAACATTTCGTTTCCGCTGTCGGACAAGCATATCGACCGACTTGTATTACAAACAACTAAATCAATATCGAATCTGACGAAAGAATACAACGAATCGTTGGAAAGTTGAACGTAACAAAATATTTTCTGATGAATAAACTTTGTCCGCCTAGAATCTCTCGTCGAACGATTGAAACAGTTTTGTCTCGAGTGAAATTTGTTTAAATGAAATCCCACCGGTGGATTTCTTCGAGCTGTAGAAACTTTGGACGTAATTCTCGTTCGATGAATAAAACAGTTTTGTCTCGAGTGAAATTTGTTAGAACGAAATTCCACCGGTGGATTTCTTCGTGCTACAAAAACTTTGAACACAACTCTCGTTCGAAAAATGGAATCGTAAAATATTTTCTGGTGAACTATTGAACGTAAATCTCGTTCGAGGAATGAAACAATATTTAGTTGTCTATGTTTGGCGTGTGGCACATGTGAAACCCGAATGAAAAATCGCATTCTATACCGAATACCTTTCATTCGTAGATGTCATTTGGGTGAAATTCGAATTGGTATATAATGCGAGCGTGCTGACCGTGAATGTCAGTTACTTTTCAATCGTTCAATCGAAATAATGTCACAACCGGCAAGTGTTAGCGAAACCGACCGAAAGCGAGTGGTGAAAAAAAGACCAAAAGAAGATATTCCTCCTGTGTACGGAAGACCAGGCTGGGAGGATCTCTGGGCAATGATACGTCGCGACGACGAGCAAATCCTCAATTGGACCGACGACGAGGCAGAAGACGACGAGTTCGACCAATTATATGCAGATTGGTGCTTAAGGGACACGGATTATTCTAATACTCTGTCCACCGATAACGACAATCGACAAATTCACCGTATAGTGACGAATAATTCCAAAACTCTATCACACAACAGCAACAACAATAACACTGCTTCGATGAATAAAGAACCGGGTTACTCGTAAAGAATTCCATAAATGTATAACATTACGAATAAAATTTAAGCTAGATAAAATGTTTTCTTCCATCCCGCAAGCACTGATCTCAGTGATCTCGTGTATATTCCACCGGTGGCTTTCTTCGAACTACAAAACTTTGAACGTAATTCTCGTTCAAGGAATGAAACAGTTTTGTCTCGAGTGAAATCTGTTGAAACGAAATCTCACCGGTGGATTTCTTCGAGCTACAAAAACTTTGAACGAAACTCTCGTTCTCGAAATGAAATCGTAAAATATTTTCTGATGAACAAACCTTGTCCGTCTAGAATCTCTCGTCGAACGATTGATTGTTGAATTAAAATTCCACCGGTGGATTTCTTCGAACTACAAAACTTTGAACGTAATTCTCGTTCAAGGAATGAAACAGTTTTGTCTCGAATGAAATTTGTTGAAACGAAATCTCACCGATGAATTTATGCGAGCTACAAAAACTTTAAACGAAACTCTCGTTCTCGAAATGAAATCGTTAAATATTTTCTGATAAACAAACTTTGTCCGTCTAGAATCTCTCGTCGAACGATTGATTGTTGAAATGAAATTCCACCGGTGGATTTCTTCGAGCTACAATACTTTGAACGTAATTCTCGTTCAAGGAATTAAACAGTTTTGTCTCGAGTGAAATCTGTTGAAACGAAATCTCACCGGTGGATTTCTTCGAGCTACAAAACTTTGAACGTAATTCTCGTTCAAGGAATGAAACAGTTTTGTCTCGAATGAAATTTGTTGCAACGAAATCTCACCGGTGGATTTCTCCGAGCTGTAAAATCTTCGAACGCGAATCTCGTTCGAGAAATGAAATCGTAAATTATTTTCTGATGAACCAACATTGTCCGTGTAGAATCTCTCGTCGAGCGAATCTTCAAACTTATAAGTTCCTCGTCATGCGTACTAGCATCATCGAGAAACAGTTTTGTCTCGAATGAAATTTGTTGAAACGAAATCTCACCGGTGGATTTCTCCGAGCTGTAAAATCTTCGAACGCGAATCTCGTTCGAGAAATGAAATCGTAAATTATTTTCTGATGAACCAACGTTGTTCGCGTGGAATCTATCGTCGAACGAATCTTCAAACTTATAAGTTCCTCGTCATGCGTACTAGCATCATCGAGAAACAGTTTGTCTCGAATGAAATTTATGAAACGAAATCTCACCGGTGGATTTCTTCGAACTGTAAAATCTTTGAACGTGAATCTCGTTCGAGAAATGAAATCGTAAAATATTTTCTGATGAACCAACGTTGTCCGCCTAGAATTTCTCGTCGAACGAATCTCCAAACTTATAAGTTCCTCGTCATGCGTACTAGCATCACCGAGAAACAGTTTTGTCTCGAATGAAATTTGTTGAAACGAAATTTCACCGGTTGGATTTCTTCGAGCTGTAAAAACGTGGAACGTGAATCTCGTTCGAGAAATGGAATCGTAAAATATTTTTTGATGAACAAACTTTGTCCACCTAGAATCTCTCGTCGAACGAATCTCCAAACTTACAAGTTCCTCGTCATGCGCACTAGCTCTGTCGAGAAACAGTTTCGTCGCGAGTAAAATTTGTTGGAACGAAATCCATCGGCGGATTTCTTCGAGCTGCAAAACTTCTACAGCAGCGTTGACTTATAGTCACGTGACGTATGCGTGACGTATCACGGGGGCAACGAAAATTGTGGAACGCAACATCCAGCTCTCGCGAGAAGCTAGCGCCAAGTCTAGACAGTCAAGGGGGCTCCACGTACCCCCATAGCACCCCTGCACCCCTATATATATAATATATATATATATTATATATATAACCTCCGCGACGGCCTGCTCCTTCTTACTACTACGTTGTTCTTACTCTGGTCAAGGAGGTTTAGGATCGCGGGCGAGAAGCTTGCTGATTATATAGTTAATTTAGGGTCAGCTGAGTGAATACTCGATTCTCATTGGACTAGAGCCAATTGACGTCACGAAAATCCTAAAATCTACTGATTTCTGACGAAAGTCACGGTAGAAGGGGTAAAATTTTGATCAGATTCAATTCAGAGTTCCGATAGTCAAGTCGATTGAGGTTAGATTGTACGATATTAAACCCACCCCATCCACAGATTTAGTAATTTCATGATATTCATCAGACATCTATGGTAGGTTCTACACTATATACGTGGCAGTTCAACGGAACTCCAATAGATGGCGCTCGTACACTCACTGCTACAAATTGATACAACATACCAATAGATAGCGCTCACCAAATTACCATAGTCAGCCCGTATAAAATGTTCGATATATGGCGGCACTTGGATGGTTATTGGAACGAATTTGTATGGTAACAGATTCGAAATTGTCAGTGAAAAATAAGAAAAATATTAACAAATCAATTTATTAATTCAAATGCGTTGAGTCAAATATCTTTTCTTGATGTTGTCGTTTCGCCGCAGGAACTGTTCAACCTTGTCCATGAGCCGTATGTATACCAGACGAATATGCGTACACATACAGGTTTCTGGGCCAGACTTAGACGATCAACCGCATTACATTTCGGTAGATGTTTCTGAATTTCATGGTCCAACCGAAATCATCTCACTAAGTCGCGAGTCACCAAAAAATAGTTTGAGGTTCACATGTGCATTTCCTTCTATCGTTGAATCTATTTTTAGATGTATCGGAACTTGTCCTCGTAATATGTACGCGGTCAGTCCGAGATAGAGAGGGTAACAACGCATATATAAGCGGAACAGTTGCCAATTAAATTCATTCGACAAGTTCTAATACAGCGATTCTTTCCAAAATATGGAACGTGCCGGTGTAATTCAATTGTTAGAAACGTTGGTGTGTTTGATTAACGTGGGATGGCATTTGTCGGTGACGAATCGTGAGGCGGTATGGGACCTGCTGAAATCCATACGAAAAATGGTGATATACCCCGTATTCAGTTTCGCAGAAATGGCAGAAATGGAACAGATGTTTGAAGAATTGGAAAGGTTAATATCGTCGTCTCCATCGTCGCCATCGTCGTCTTCGTCGCCAGTTCTATCAAGTCTCGATTCGAAACCCGGCCCTGATAATTCGTTGAAGTTGAACGTTTTCATCAATTTAAAATTTTTACATGTTTCGGGGGGAGCGAAGCATATTTTATCGTCCGGGATGTGTACGACGGACAAGGATTTCGAATCGAGCGGAAATCCGTACGACGTGAAGAACAAAAGTTCGCTCAGCGATACGTCGCACTTGACGGACCTGATCGTTAAATTACCAGACGCCGTTAGAGCCGTGGCGAGATTAGCGTTGGAAAAATCGATACGGGCGAGTGCCGTTCAATCGAATTCGCCGCAGGATATGTTGCAGACGCTATACCGTTGGCATGCTAGACCGAGGAAAATCGAGTTTATATCCTACAACGACGATACGCACATGTGTTATCTGCATCTCGTGTCTACGTCGGACGAGCCGACTACTTGTTGCGAATCGTGTAATAGACCGTTCGATTTGAAGATTGAGGATGCCTTTCGTACCGAGAACTATCGGTGGGTGTGTGGCGACACAGATAAACATTCATCGAATACAGATCGCGTCGTACAAATTTATCGCCCCGCGTGGTCCGTATTGAAAGTTTTTAAAATGGGAAGTAAAATACGGGCTACTCTTGTGCGTTCCAATACGGAGATAATACGGAATGTCGATCTGGATGCGAAGGGAGCCTTTGCTGAAATGGTGGACAACGAAATGATCTCGTTGACACGAATTCACGATTTCTTTGGGTGTTCGTTCGCGGGATGTGAATCGCGATGGACGACGGCAACGGCATTGAGTAGTGCACACAACACGATGTGCGTGTTTCGTTCCATCGCGAAAATTGTTAACGCGCGTTCTACAATTTCCACGTGTTAGTGATCGATTCGACGGTTTGTGTGCATAAGCGAGGGCGAGAAGGACGAGATCAGTGGATTCGCATAACGAGGCTGGCGACGTTTACAATACAAAATAGCGAAAGACATACATTCCGGACAAGGCGGAAGGGATGTTCGTCGGATCATCCACAATTTTTTTTTTCTATTTTATTGGCCTCAATAAAAGCAGCCATTCAACTAAGATTTTAACTTTATTTTAGTTATAATATACCTACTCTAGCTAGCCTAGAACGAGTGCTTCTTGATAAGCGTGTTACTCCCAAATAAACAAAATGAAAAAACAGGGATATATTGTCTTCTGTTTTCCAAGAGAAAATAAATATTCGAATCTATTTCTTATGCTCTACACTGCTCCCCTTCCTGTTATCCTCTGTTGGAACTGGTATCCAAAATTAATTGTGGTCGGAACCATATTCAAAATATACAGGTCTGCCGGAGCCTCTATTCTATCATTTCTCGCACTCCAGGTGACGTCACCTAGCTCGACCAATCAGCTTGCACTCGAATTTTAAAAAAGTAGAAGGGAGGCTCCGACAGACCTGTATACTCTGACTATGGTCGGAACTGCTATGACGTTCATAGTCAACGATAAAAACGTCCTCGAAATTCTAATGTTCTTCGCTGCGACGAAATAGCGACCGATGTGTCAGAATTCGACGAAACCTATGTTCCCGATAAGGCGGACGGGATATTCGTCGGAGTATCTACCCTTTTGTTCCTCGACCTCTATGATGCCGAAGAATAAAATTTGAATTTATTTTTTGTATTTTATTTTTCCCGTTCTCCTTGACACTAAACCCATTTGCAACCGACGTGACTGTTATGAAATACGAATTTCACCCTTGTATCGGAACGACGTACTACGAGGTTTCTGTGAGATTTTCCAGCAATCGATTCTTTCACTATTAATAACTCCCTTTCATATTTTCCGCAAAATCGAATTGCGCATCGGGAAGAACGACGAATAAACGTTTTATGATAAACGGACGTCGACTTCCGATACAAAACACTAGTCTAAAGGAACGAACGGCAACGCGGTCGTATCTTATGGCGTACTTCGAATCGTTCAAATAGAGTTTCATATCGTTCATGGGGACGATTGTGCGATTATTTTCCATATGATAGCGTAATATCGCTCGCACAACAACGATATCGTTTACCTGGAAAATTTGAACATTCATTTGCTTGTTGTTTACAAAAGAAGAGAAACGCCACTTGAAATCGTATAGATTTTTTTCGTCGACCCAATCTACGTATCTTTCACATTCGAACAAATGAATTTCTTTAGTGAATCGCGACTGTAAAATTGGAACTAGCAAACTTTCGATAGCACAAGAAATCATTCGTACGGTATGATTACGTTTCAACATCGACAAATGTACGCTACAATCGAAAGATAGTAACGTATTGGAAAATAATCGGCCGCGGTTGTTACGACAATGTCGTATATTCGATTTAGTTACAGGAACGATTCCATCACCACCGTATGGCGAATAAATAATCGTTCCATCAGAACGAATAGTTTCGATCGATGGATATCCCGATACATTGAGAAATAGATATCGAGTACTCGAAGGTCGTTTACAATAATCCAGTGATTTTCTAACTGTGAACGCGTTGCGAACGTGACGTTCTATCAGGCTGGGAAATCGACTCATTAAAACTTCGATAACGTTTTCATCGTTACCGTTATCATCATCATCATCATCATCATCATCATCACCACCACTATCATCGTTATTATTATTATTATTATTCCGGCCACGATCGATTTTGTTCAAGAGTTCTCCGAACGGCAGTAGTTCATATATGGAATTGTAAGATTTTACGATGCGTTGTGATGTTCGGCGAGAGAGAAACGATAGATATTTCTCGCCAATTAGATATAACAAAGCGTCTAATGTTCCGCCGTGAGGTGTCGCAACACATATTACAAGGCGAGGAATCGTACTGTCTGCTGTCCTTCGATTCCGATCCAAAATACATTCTGTATAATATCTAGCGATCAGCCCTCCGAAACTATGTCCTAATAGGACGAACCGACTCGTCGTGTCACGTGCTAATAGTTCGTCGATAAATCGGCTTAGACGTTGCGCTCCTATCACAACAGACCGTCTCCAATCGTAGGCGAACGTGACTATTCTAAAATGCGGGCTTATTCGATTCAATCGTTCACGTAATTTAACAAGAAAGCGTTCATAAATATCGACATCGAATACGGTGAACATCTTTATGCTTTTGATTATTTCGACAATTACGTCTTCGTCGTCGTCGTCGTCGTCATTTTCTGTGAGTTCCAATGATTGTTCTTCCTTTTCGGAAAGATAGGTGACGTTACCGTTCGCAAACATATCGAATATCGGTTTATATGTAAAGCATTTTGGTGGCCATATTCGAACACCATTTTTCTCGATCGAACTACCTTTGAGTCCGGGTATGAATATCACGACCAGCATCTCTTACAGTGTGTGTGTCGTGAGTTTATAGGAAAAAGCGATCGATAACATGTTGTGAGGCAGATAAATAATAATACACTTTATGATACGAATAATTTTATTTTTTTTTCTCTCGCATACAAGTTTTAATATAGTTCGAATCTGTTGTATATCGATCGAATATTCGGGAGGTGGTTTCGATGGCATCTGCGGTAGTATAGATGGGGCCGGTGGATCGATACATCCGAAAGGAGGAATTCACGAAACTTTCGTATAAATTCAGAACGTGCTGACTATCTCTGGGATATAGCCGACCCGACGGATTATTAATGTTATATTTACCTCGCAAGTTCAGCGCTAACGGCAGAGTATTTGCGACGTAAGCGGTTTTTTGTAATTCGTCGAATCTCATCGGCGTCTGCGATAACGACGGTACGTTGTCGGTTATGAAATACGGTACGCGACCCGCGATACCGTATACTTTGTTGTTTCTTTTGATGGTACACGGAAAGTTTTGTTGCATTTGTAACAATTGACCGCTTGCACACCGTGAAATTAACGAACAATTATTAGCTACCACGTTGATGTTGTCGCCCGGCTTATCGTCGGGTCCTTCGACCGTTCGATAGCGCTTCAGATCGGTACGGGTCGTGGCCAGACCTTTTTGTCCGAAGGAATTTACCAATTTGACGCCGTCGAACGATTTGGATTTCAAAACGACCGTCAATTCCAATCGTCGACGTCTCTCACGTCTAGGCGAGTTACACGAAGTTTGTATCGTGGTCGCCGCCGCCGCCGTCGTCGTCGTCGTTTTATTAGAAACCGACGGATCGAACGAAAACGATTGTAGGGAAACGTGACGGAAAGCCTCGTGCAACGGCTGACCTCTCGTTTCACATTCACGTACCGCCTGTATTAACGCCTCGTCGGCGATCGTCACATAGAACACGTATAAATTTGATATTTTATGAACGATAACATTTTTGAATACGGGAAACGTTATATCGTTCTCCGAGTAAACGGTAGCCATGAGAAATAGTACGGTCGAAGCGTTACCCCGTTTGTCGCGCGTCGATACGTTCACCGATCGTGCGATCGACGGCAAATTAACGACGAAATATCCATCTCGTGGCTCGTCCAACGTAACGGCATACGAAAACACGCACCACAAATGTAGGTCCAAGTCGCGATCCAACACGTAAGCGTCCTCCACGTTCAAGCCGTCGACGTCACCAAAGGCGGAATTCAAAAAGTACATATTGCTGGCCGCCGCCGGTCTATGTACACGAGGCGCATTATCGAAGGAACGTTTGATGAGATCGAATCGATCGAAATGTCTGCGATTGCGCGACAGTTCGTCCCGTTCGAACGCTTCGGGATCCACGTAGATTTGGAAATTCCTATTTACCAATTTAGCCAGAGAAATGTACGCTTTATTGGGTAGCGACGATTTGTAGGCACACACCGAAACGACTCTTTTGGGTGGTAACGTGAAGGCGGCCTTGTGATTGACGTATTCCGCGAGACTCGAACAAGGTAATACGTGGGCTCCGGACGGACTACCGCCGCCGCCGTCGCCGCCGCCACACTCGTCGTCGAACGAATCGCAAAGAAACGAATTGGTAGTCTCTACTAATTTCTCGTATTTCGCGATATCGTTCGAAGTGACGGCGGCGCCGACAACGTTTCCGTCGTAAATTACGTATTTATAGAACGCTTCCAATTCCGAGCGAGATAGGAATACGTCGTCGCATCCGAATCGTCGGAGAACGCTAAATTTTCGGAAAGGAATACCCGCCACCACGTTGATACATAGGAACCGAGCATCTTCGTCGATACGTAATAGAATTTCAGCAAATTTGTGTACGGACTTTAATCGTTTCACGATTTCGCGATACAACGAAGACCGTCGTTGTCGTTCCTCGTGCGAAATTCCCGATACGTCGGCCCGTGCGAACGTTACGGCATACTTCGTCACGATATTATTAATCACGACGATCGTAGTAGCATCACTTCGACCATCGCGTTTGTCGTCGCCATTCGTCCTTCCCTTTTCGATACCGTTCGTGTATACGAAAAACGGCGACGGTGGACGGTCGCGGTTCGAAAGCTTCGACGATTCTCTGCCCATATAATCTAATATTCGCGCACCGATACGATCTTCGCAACCGAACGAAATTTCGACGGATTTATCGAATAGCATATTTTTGCCGGCCGTACTGATATTACCGATGCCTTGCGAACATATGTAGCCTATGATATCGTTCGGTACGTTTTTAGCCGACAACGAGTACACGTGCGTGGCACGGAGCTTTTGGCAAGTCATCTGGAGTTCCTGAAGAATGTGCAATTGCGAATGGATGGGTTGTACGAACAACGAATGATATTGGTCTTGTCGTCGATCCGCTTTGAATATAATTCCATTTTTGTACTCTGCCGATCCCATCTTTTTCGTATCCATCTTTTTCGCACCACCATCACCACCACCACTACCACAACCGCCGTTTTTCGAGCTGTTGTTGTTCCGTAAATTGCGATCGGTGTCGAGGTCGACGCGTGCGTTATCGTCGTTCCTTTCTCCGCACGAAAGATTATCCGCGACCGCGTTCGTCGTCACGTCGACGGCGGTGCTTCGTTTTCTTTTTCGCGACGTTCGATGTGCCGCCACGAACATGCCATCCGACGACGCTTTTATCGGAATTTGAGAATATCTGTCGTTCATATTGATCATCATCATGCGTTTATTGTAATGTTTGTTGTGTTCGCTCTTCGATTGTTCGTATTTTAGCGTGTGCGAAATACCCCAAAAGGTTAAACCTCTGAGAATGACGTCCCTGCAAGAAGCCATAACCGTTCCATCGAATACGTCCAATTTGTCCAGACATATTTGTACGGATTGCGCGTAACAAATGTATCGTTTATTCTTGTGACTGTCTATCGGTCGCGAATGTTGTCTAATTTGTTTCATGTAGGCGATTTGCGAATCGACGTCGGGATGAATATGATCGTGCCAAGAGCTAGGCGTACAACGATCGTAGTACAACGATAGCGTGGTAGCGTCCACTTTCGAAATAGTGTCACCGTCTCTGTTTTTACACATCAAGACTTCGTCGTCGTCTTTATCGTCGTCGTCGTCGTCGTCGTTACCGTTGAACTTATTCAACTTGCCCAAGTGGAATTTGTGACCTCTGTTGAAATCCGTATCGTACATGTAGAAAGTGCTCTCCTTTTGTATACCGACTTCGTGACAAATCATATTATTATTCACTTCTCGAAATACGGAATATTGTAAGCTTCCGTTCGACAGGAACGATCCGCGTAATATGCGATGTTTGTAACGATCGATTAATCCCGTTCGTGATAGGATATCGTGTTTATCGTTGTTTTCGTTCGTGCGTAAATCCGTCTTCTTCAAAAAACATCTCAACCGTTCGAATATGTATTCTTCGACTTTGGATCCGATCATAATCAGATGAATGTCACATTGATGTTGTAGCGAACGGTCCGTTTTCGTACAGTCGTCGTTGGCGTCATCTTCGATACGTCGTCCGTCTTGCATACACGCGGTATAAGAAATACCACGTTTGGCGAGCTGAGACAATATATCGCGATCGTCGGTGATCTTCTTCACACATTCCACGTCATCTTTCGTATTGGCCGATTCGTTTATATAGTCACGACGTATGCTGCGGGCATCAGTATTACGCGTGGTTCCGTCCGAACCGGATGCTGTCTCGTTGTCTCGTCTTGTAACAATTTTCTGGATTAAGGAAAATATCGTCGACGATCGACATATCGTAATATGAAACGGACCGCGTGATCTTTTACGCGGACAATCGTAAAACAGATAGTTGTAAATGTTCATTTGACTGGACGGCTGTGCCGACGACATCTAGTTATCACCACGTTCGGTCGAAATTGTACCGCGCGAAGTATCCTCGCCGGACGATAAAACGAAGAAGCTGTCACGGTCACCGTACGTGGTACACTGTGTCTATCGCGAAAAGGTACTTATCGTCCGAGTGCGTATGGGCAGATGTGTGCGATGTCGACCGATGTGTACCCGAAGAAAGACGACAACGACGAAGAGACAATTTCCGATGAAGATTACGATACTTGGAATATAGACGATATCGATCGTCAGCAAATCGACCATTCGACGTTGCACTACATGTTAGATGTTTCGTTAGATAGCAATTACAACACCAAGAAGAACACGTTCGATATCAAATTTATCGATGGGGAATTAAAGTTAAAACGCTTGACGTTGGCCGCGGTCAACGTGCCGATTTACGTGATGATAAGTAGCGAATGCGTCACAGATAAAGTACGATGCTCCGCACGCGGTGGGATCGCGGACTGCGATAAGGATAAGGATGACGACGACGACGACGACAACGATGACGACGGCTTGTCACCTTTCGATATCGTTCGCATTAAATGTGCTCGCTTGGAGAAAATTCTACGTAACCTTTTTCGTCCGTTCAAATGTTCGTTGAAAAATACGGGATTGTCGAT
The DNA here is from genome assembly GCA_958510875.1 of Endomychus coccineus. NCBI lineage: Eukaryota > Metazoa > Arthropoda > Insecta > Coleoptera > Endomychidae > Endomychus > Endomychus coccineus. The sequence continues at coordinate 111,115,337 of OY294069.1, forward strand.
GCACGCGTTGAATTCCTCCTTGTACGAATTGCTGATCAGACATAAGCCTCATTATCGACACGGAATTTTGTTCAGGCTAGATATTCTCGCTAGTTTGGCAGATGACGGTGGCGACGGCGACCCCTCCGCATCGAAAAAACCGTTCGACGGTGGAAAAACGTCTCGGAGTAAATTAGACGCGGACAACGAAGATCGTATCAAATACAGACCGTCGACGTTGCCTGAGCGTTCTCGGGTGCTAAAATTCTTGTTGGAAAACGCCATGACGCACGCCGACCTATATGCGATATCTTCGTTGAACGAGGACCCGCGGCAAGTGTTCCGATATAATTTGCTAACGAACATGATCGAAGATTATAACGATGGCGGATTGCCCATCGTCGAATACGAATTTCACCGCATGGACAACGCGTTACCCGTGCATGCCATAACGGAATCCATCATATCTAGATCGCCGCATTTCTGGGCTTATTGGACTCACAACGGATACATATTCAAGAACTGTCAGGCCGACGACGTGAATTCGCAGCGACGACGAGCGCTATGTCAAAAGAACGAACTTTGTCAACCGCTCTTACATTTGCCCACGTGTGTCGTACGAATAGACGGAGGACGAGCCGGTGGACACGGGAAATATTTGTCACCGATCGACACTATATGTGTTTTGAGTTTGGTTCCGAAAATTGTCGAAACGACGGCTGCGACCGTCACGACGTCAAGTCACCCTCGTCGCAAACATAATAGTTATTTCGTGTACGTTTATAGTCGTAAACCGCCGGGCGCCGAATGCGATGACGGCGACGACGACGACGACGACGATACCAGCGAGTTTTATAAACGAACGTTGTGCAATCTCGTGGAGAAGTTATACGGAAAAAATAGTAGAAGATACGGTGACGTGTCGGACGTGTGTATCGAATTTCTACGTTTCGATTCGGAATCAATAATGCTCACGAAATTCGTCGCGGAAATGTCCAAAATATGTTTGATCCCGTCGGACGTGACGTTGCACACTCTCGTCGGATACGATATGTATCGGACGGTATGGCTACCGATAATGGGTAGACTGATGGATTTAAAATTGTTCGACGTTATGGGCGAGTTTATATCGATGAACGTGTTTAGCGGACAGCCGTCGTTCGATTCGAACTCGATGACGTTCGACTTGAACGTGTCGTTGCCCATGTTATTGCCAACACATTTCGATCGCACCGTCGATATGGTACGATTCGATTCGGAACGTTTGTTACGCGACGTACGCTATCCGAAAGAGGCTGCCGAGGAATACAGAAAAATCTTCCGCAAACGCCATAGCGAAAAATCGATAGAGTCTACTGCCGTCGAGAACGGTTGGATCGATTTAATCAAAACCGTTTTCGAAGTGACCGTTTTAGAATATATCTGGAGCGATTTCGACGTTCGTAAATTCATGTTGTTCGTCTCGGAATTGTTGAATACGTCGATCGGAGACGTGTTTGGATATTCCGTCGACGGGAATTACGACGGAGCGTTGTTGTCGTCGTCGTCGGCGTCGTCGTATAAAACGTGTCGTGCGTTTCGAAATCGAATCGTGAGACACTTACAAAATTTCGTACATTACGAATGTCTGCGATACGGACGATACGAATCGAAGAGTTTCCTATCGAACATTATCGATAATTATCGCGGTAACGTATTTTCGAGTGTGCCGTGTTCGTTGTCTGCGTCGTCGAAAAATAGGAATGTCGATGCTGCTGCTGCTGCTGCTGCTGCTGCTGCTACCACAACAACTAGACGGTATCGATTCGACGAGTTAACCAAGACATATAACAAGTGTGCGAAACAAAAGGGAGAAATTATGGATGTTTTTCTGGCCGAGCAACGATTGTGTACTCCACCCGTGTGGAATAGGAAAAATTCACCGATACGAGGTTTGCGCACCTTGCATTTCGGTCGACAAGGATTGTGGACGGACGGAGACGGAAAGTATACCTATATAGAGATGAATTTCACCAGCGCGTACGGTTCGATCGGAAGCGTTTATAACGTATCTTTCGAAAATACGGCCGTCCTACCGGTCCAGTGGTTATTGACGAGCCTCGGTTTACGAGAAATACCCGACGGTCTCGATAATAACGGTGCCGACGATGTCCGATCGAACGATCCTTTCGCGGGCGTCGCGCGTAGATACGGTCGATGTGAAAATTCCGACCAACACTGTCACTATCTATTCGACATGATGTTCGTATCGAACGCGAAACGAGATCGGTATATGGTGAATAGTAAATATTTTCGTTTGTTCTATTACGATAGCGATAACTTGTCGGAAGACAGTAAGAACGATACGAAATCGGAATTTATTAATTTGTTGCGTCGCGCTCGTACCCTAATATCGAAAGACGATGAAGACGACGACGACGACGACGACGACGATGACGACGTACAAATATCCGGATTCGAAATTACACGCTTGAAACAAATACTGTCCGTGGGAAATCCGTCGAAGAATCGTATTATCGTCATTTACGATGGTGCCGATACGTGTTCGACGTTGAACCTGTTATTCTCCAAGTTGATCGCCGAACGAAGATCGTTGGCGACACGATACCAATACGACGATACGGTCGTGGATATAGATGACGATAACGACGATAACAGCGTCGAGGGTAATGATGACGAACAAAGGACATCGTACAACGGAACCCGACGAAATATCATCGATGAAAAAGTAATCGAGAAGATGATTATGCAAGGGAAAAGAAACGTACTGAAATTGACCACGAACATGCTATATGGGCTGACGAATAAAGAAAACTCGTGCGTATACTCGCCGTCGGTGGCTCTAACTATAACGATTCTATGTAAAATGTTAATTACCGTGTTGGTGGCGATCATCGAAAACTTGTGTCGACCAGATGTCGCGGCCGCGTTGTACGTCAACATCGATACCGTCATATGTCGCATTCCTAGAACGACGGAACCTCGCGTGAGAAGTCTTCTACAAACGACGTTCGACAAGTTCATATATGGTCGCGACCGTCCGCTAAACGACGACGACGATCGAAAGCAGAACGCTAAAATAGAACTTCGCACGGTGGCCGTTTACGACGCCATAATGATCGTCAATACTTCATCTCACGTGACCTTTTCAAACATCAAAAACAGAAGGCAGCAGCAGCAGGAGTTCACGCGAGACAAACGATCGCCGGTAAATTCCAACGATCTGTATAGAATTGACATCAAGTGTGGTTGCATCGTTACCAGTCAGTACGATTGTAACGATTTCGACGCTGACCACGATACCGATAATCGTCGTGACGGATTCGATTCGTCTCATGCTAACCCCGAGTATATTCCACACGCTATATTACGAGTATTTACTTTCATATGTGATTGGGTGTACTTTTCCGAGCGAGATTATGATAACAAGGCAATCAAAAACATCGAACCGATTCTACGTGAATTACTAAAGAAAATCTACGCGTATTTATTCTCGCTCCCAGAACAAGAACAATTCGTCGTGGTTGCTCAACGTTGTAACACCTACGATGGACTCACAGACGACGAAAACGTACCGTCGAAAAACGATAGGTCGTTCGTAGATATCGGCTGTGATAGAATAGTTAAGGACGCAGCACATGATCTGTTCGTAAACGATGATACTGCGGCAGCATCTAGCAGCGAATTTGTCTACATGTGGCCGATATTGATTTTACAGACAGATTCTCCTACGAATCGCGATGGGGCAGCTAGGAACAACACCGCTCACGCCGCTGCCAACAATCCGCAATTGGCCGGCGAATTTGGAAAATTCGACTTCGAGAAGATAGGTTCACGTAACAACAAACTGACCAACAACATATCCACAACGGTCACCGAAGAAAACGTTACCGTTAATTATTATTTCTTTCTCAAAATGTACCGAAAATTCATATATCAAATTTTTTGTCAATCGAATATCGTTCACAAATATATGACTACCAAAGGTAATAATTCCGAACGACGTTCGTTCAGTCGTATCTTCGACACTCTGTTGTTGCATACATTTATTGATGCATGTTTTATACACAAACAAAATAAAGAGTAATAAAATGATTTAAGAATATTTTATTTCACTTTTCACACCATATCCACTACCTCTAACGCCAATGTGATTGGACTGTCATGTTTGCGATAGAATATCAAAACCAGCAATGTTCCTCGTCATGCGCGCTAGCTCCATCGAGAAACAGTTTTGTCTCGAATGAAATTTGTTGAAACGAAATCTCACCGGTGGATTTCTTCGAGCTGCAAAATCTTTGAACGTGAATCTCGTTCGAGAAATGAAATCGTAAAATATTTTCTGATGAACAAACTTTGTCCGCTAGAATCTCTCGTCGAACGATTGGTTGTTGAAACGAAATTCCACCGGTGAATTTCTTAGAGCTACAAAAAGTTTGAACGCAACTTCCGTTCTAGGAATGAAACAGTTTTGTCTCGAATGAAATTTGTTGAAACGAAATCTCATCGGTGGATTTCTCCGAACTGCAAAATCTTGGAACGTGAATCTCGTTCGAAAAATGAAATCGTAAAATATTTTCTGATGAATAAACTTTGTCCGCGTAGAATTTCTCGTCAAACAAATTTCCAAACTCACAAGTTCCTCGTCATGCGCACTAGCTCCATCGAGAAACAGTTTTGTCTCGAATGAAATTTATTGAAACGAAATCTCACCGGTGAATTTCTTCGAGCTGTAAAATCTTGGAACGTGAATCTCGTTCGAGAAATGAAATCGTAAAATATTTTCTGATGAACAAACTTTGTCCGCGTAGAATTTCTCGTCGAACAAATTTCCAAACTCACAAGTTCCTCGTCATGCGCACTAGCTCCATCGAAAAACAGTTTTGTCTCGAATGAAATTTGCTGAAACGAAATCTCACTGGTGGATTTCTTCGAGCTGCAAAATCTTTGAACGTGAATCTCGTTCGAGAAATGAAATCGTAAAATATTTTCTGATGAACAAACTTTGTCCGCTAGAATCTCTCGTCGAACAAATTTTCAAACTTATATGTTCCTCGTCATGCGTACTAGCATCATCGAGAAACAGTTTTGTCTCGAATGAAATTTATGAAACGAAATCTCACCGGTGGATTTCTTCGAGCTGTAAAATCTTCGAACGTGAATCTCGTTCGAGAAATGAAATCGTAAAATATTTTCTGATGAACCAACGTTGTCCGCCTAAAATTTCTCGTCGAACGAATCTCCAAACTTATAAGTTCCTCGTCATGCGTACTAGCATCATCGAGAAACAGTTTTGTCTCGAATGAAATTTATGAAACGAAATCTCACCGGTGGATTTCTTCGAGCTGTAAAATCTTCGAACGTGAATCTCGTTCGAGAAATGAAATCGTAAAATATTTTCTGATGAACCAACGTTGTCCGCCTAGAATTTCTCGTCGAACGAATCTCCAAACTTATAAGTTCCTCGTCATGCGTACTAGCATCATCGAGAAACAGTTTTGTCTCGAATGAAATTTGTTGAAACGAAATTTCACCGGTTGGATTTCTTCGAGCTGTAAAAACGTGGAACGTGAATCTCGTTCGAGAAATGGAATCGTAAAATATTTTTTGATGAACAAACTTTGTCCACCTAGAATCTCTCGTCGAACGAATCTCCAAACTTACAAGTTCCTCGTCATGCGCACTAGCTCTGTCGAGAAACAGTTTCGTCGCGAGTAAAATTTGTTAGAACGAAATCCATCGGCGGATTTCTTCGAGCTGCAAAAACATTTGCAGCTATGACTCGTCATCACGTGACGTAGACGTGACGTATCACGGGGGCAACGAAAATTGTGGAAAGCAACTTTCAGTTCTCGCGAGAAGCTAACGCCAAGTTTAAACAGTCAAGGGGGCTCCACGTACCCCCATAGCACCCCTGCACCCCTATATATATAATATATATATATATTATATATATAACCTCCGCGACGGCCTGCTCCTTCTTACTACTACGTTGTTCTTACTCTGGTCAAGGAGGTTTAGGATCGCGGGCGAGAAGCTTGCTGATTATATAGTTAATTTGGGGTCAGCTGAGTGAATACTCGATTCTCATTGGACTAGAGCCAATTGACGTCACGAAAATCCTAAAATCTACTGATTTCTGACGAAAATCACGGTAGAAGGGGTAAAATTTTGATCAGATTCAATTCAGAGTTCCGATAGTCAAGTCGATTGAGGTTAGATTGTACAATATTAAACCCACCCCATCCACAGATTTAGTAATTTCTTGAGAATACATAGGACATCTATGGTAGATTTGATACTGTACACGTTGATTGGAAGTTCAAGGGAATTCTACCAGATGGCGTTTATCCGCTAACTGTAATAAATTGATGCAACATATCAATAGATGGCGCTCACTCACTAACTGTAATAAATTGATGCAACATATCAGTAGATGGCGCTCACCAAGTTGCCACACCGGAATTATATTACATGTCGAAAGATTGTACTCTTCACGTTACTCCGAAAGAATTGCATTACATTTCGGTATATATGTATCTCTGAATGCTATTTTCGATTCGAAATCATTCCACTAAATCGCAGTTCATCGAAAAATAGCGTGCGACTCACATGCTTGGTTCCTTGTATCGCTGGATCTATCTTCACAATTGTACATATTCTTTGGCGAACAAAAATTTTCAGCTAAATTTTGTTATGGAACAACTTCAAAGATGCAAATTCGTATTCCTTTGTAAGAATGGCCAAACATATCTTGCTACTCATTTGCGTCATCATTTTGAGTTTGACGTGTGTAATGTCTACCCTATACGTCAAACTACATACTTTTTTCGCTATAGGATGCGATCAATTTCGTAACGCTACACTGTTCAAGTTACGGACATTGCATGTTTCGTCTCGGAAAGACGATATTACAGTCTCCGATTGTGCAGCATGCACATTGGATGATTTATCTTCTCGTCGCTCATATTTTAACGCGCAGAGCATGTATGATGATACAGTTACCGATTTTCATACGGCTTTGAAATTGATGTGGAACATCAAAACTAGAGGAGTTTTTTTACTTGTAGTCTCTATTGGGAAGAAGAAAAAAATATGTAATAGTTGAAATCATTTATTTTATGTTCGATGAATTAACAAAAAATTAATTTTTCTGGATCTTTTTCTATGTGTCCTAATGCAACGGCCGCATCCAGTAGATGCTGAGTAGTGACTCCTTCGACCCCAATAGCTGCCTGGTGTGGACCGGACGCAGTAAACCTCTCAAACTCCTGCACCAAATAGTCCATTTGATTCGCCACATCCGAAATACGTCTAGCGGTCGCCTCGTTGTCGATAGTTACGATGGAACTGACCCACGTGTTGTCTGATTGTCTTCTAAATTTCATACGGAAATGTTGCTCGGTCGACATTTTATTCGATTACTTTTACTCGATACTATATTACTCGATTTTCTCACCACGACGTTCGAACGATATATGACGACTAGCATATCCACAAAATATTTATATAGCAATTCGCTACGTTCGGAGGGGCGCGAGATAGTAATTTGAAACGGAAGAAATTGTATCAGATACGGAACTAGTTTTACATGTATTACTACAATTCGAATCTTCGGTACGAGGACATTCAGAAATACATACTCGATCTATATGTAGGACAAGAAAAAGATCCACTAAACAGCGATTGTTTGATCATAATTTCTCCGTGTGTATAATCTTCGAATTCGTTAGATTCTGTCAGTTGTCGAATGGCCCAACGCCACAAACAAATATCGTGACAATCGTTAGCGTGTTTGTATCGAGTGACGAGTTTGAGTTTCCACGTGGGAAAAGACGAATCGGCATATATGTCGATACCGCCGCCGTTCGGTCGCATGTTCTTCCAGCAGATACAACACTTTGAAGATTCGGATTTATTTTGTCCGAGTGAAATATAAAAACAAGAAGAGTATTCTACTCGTAGTTTACTATTGGGAAGAACAAAAAAATGTATAATAGCTGAAATCTTTTATTTTATACACTAACGAAAAATAAAATTATTGGAATCGTTTTCTATGTGCCCCAACACAACTGCCGCATTTAGTAGATGCTGGGTGGTGGCTCCTTCGACTCCAATAGCTGCCTGGTGTGGATCGGACGAAGTAAACCTCTCGAATTGTTGCACCAAATAGTCCAGTTGATTTGTCACATCCGATATACGTTTAGCGGTCGCCTCGTTGTCGATAGTTACGATGGAACTGACCCACGTGTTGTCTGATTGTCTTCTAAATTTCATACGGAAATGTTGCTCGGTCGACATTTTGTTCGATTACTTTTACTCGATACTATATTACTCGATTTTCTCACCACGACGTTCGAACGATATATGACGGCTGGCATATCCACGAAATATTTATATAGTAATTCGCCACGCTCGGTGGGGCGCGAAATAGTAAGTTATGTTTGTATGAAACTGAAGAAATTGTAGCAGATACGAAAGTAGTTTTACATGTAGACGATGTTCAGAAATACATATTCGATCTACATATAGGACAAGAAAAAGATCCACTAAACAACGATCGTTTGATCATAATTTCTCCGTGTGTATAATCCTCGAATTCGTTAGATTCTGCCAATTGTCGAATGGCCCAATGCCACAGACAAATATCGTGACAATCGTTAGCGTGTTTACATTGAGTGACGAGTTTGAGTTTCCACGTGGGAAAAGACGAATCGGCGTAAACGTCGATGCCGCCGCCGTTCGGTCGCATATTTTCCCAGCAGATGCAACACTTTGAAGATTCGGATTTACTTTGTCCGAACGCTTCGGTGGACTCTCTGTCGCAACGTACGCTCGTTTGAAAGTATGTATATATTGTCGATATTATCGATGAAATCCACGATAAATACATCGTCCGTAATACGTCTTACTGTCGTGAGGGGAATCAACGCAGAAACCAGTAAGCCAGATGGACGTTGGAAACGATCATCGGTATGTCGGGCAAGTGATGTCGCACGTTCGACACGATGGATCGTAATACTTCTCTTATACATTTCGAGTTATAATGTTCGACGAATACGAGCGTGTACAGGCCGTTGTCGATAGAATAATTTGTCGACACGCCGATTACGTTCAACCGGCGTAAAATCGAAAGCTTCGGTAAAAATGGCAATATAACTTCGACGTATACGTTCCTTATGTTATCGTCGTCGTAATCGCGATATCGTGCGGAAAAATCGAACGGTCTCCGATAACAAACGACGTCCACGTCCGAAATCGTGTCCGCAAAAAACGGACAGTATTCTCCGTACGGAGTGTATCGCATAACGGCGGCGTACACGTGATTTCTTTCGAATATTCGCACGTATCTCGGAAATAAACCGTTTCCGGGATCGCGAATAAAAAACGATCTGATTATATAAATTTTATTTACGTGAATACCTCTCAAATAAATGGTTTCCAACTTATCTTCGATCTTTGACAATTTATAGTAATGCGTCGGTGATATCATCCAAAGTCGCGTCTTATCAATTTAAAATTTATGAATCGACGGAGTATCGCCGCCGGACGCTCTATCATCTGGTGGTGCGGTCTTGGTCGACGAAGACGATGCTTGTTGTTGTGTTGTCAGCGGCGAATCCAATAGATACGACCGTAACGCATACTTGAGAATATCTTTTATACGTGTACAAAATTGTTTTCGTTTGTAATTGGGCAATTCTACGAATGTCCACATTACGGTCGATATAAAAATACAAATAAACACGATCAACGTGACAACGAACAATTTCGAAATGAGATCCGGAACGAAAAACGACATCGCACAAGCGACCGTTACGCTAACGATAATTTTCAAGGAAGTTATCTCTTTATTCGACATGGGTGCGAATATATATCGATATACATCTCCTATATTATCGAGCGACGACGACAACGACGACGCGGTCGCTCGTGATTGTTGTTGTTGCGAATCGGAAGATGACGACGACGACGACGGCGACCGACTTTCACCTTCTTGTTTGACGTTCGATGTCGACATTATACTACTTATAATAGTACGGGGTGTTGTGCTGTCGTTGATTCGACCAACGACGAAATCGATCCAAACTTGGGATAAATAAAAAGTTTCCCGTCCGTTTGGATCAGTCAAAGTCTGATCGCCGGTGTGCAGTCTCGTTAATTATCCAACAATGGGCGTTCCTCAAGTGAGAGACCTCTTAAATGCGATGGGTGATGACGTTTACCAAGAATGGAACGTGAATCGGGACTGCAGTTCGAATACGACGAGATGTATTTACATCGATGTTACCGGTATGCTATACGGAACCGTGATATCGGCTATAAGGCAAGAATTGCAAGAGCGACGGGAAAATTACGTTAACGAACCAACGATAGATATCGAAGAAACGATAGACCAATGTCGTTGTATAGACGTGGCAACCGACGTTATAATGAACAAGATATTTCCTATCGTACCTACAGATTTCCTCGATAATGTCACCAAAATCTACATCGCGGCTGACAACGGTGCGCCAATAGCCAAATACAGAACACAGCAAAAACGTCGTCTGAATCGTATAGTCGTACCAAACCGTGTTCGAGATCAAGTATCTGATGAATTTTTCGAATTGATCCGAAGATACGTGAAAGGTAAGGCTGTCGTGAAATACGATCGGCTGGATACTATAGGTGAAGGCGAAATGAAATGCCTCCGTGAAATTTGGTTAGATAACCCCGACCGAGCATACGTCATTGCGAACGACTACGATGTAGTGGTGGGTGCTTTTTGTATGCCTCGAAGACAGATACGTTGTATTTGGCCGAAACCGCCGAAAGAATCTGGCGATTACGATCCTCATTCGAGGCTTATCAATTGGACGTCGGCGGATCCTCTAAAACGCCTGTTGATCGTGTCATTTTTGAACGTGTACGGAAACGATTACGTTCCGGGTTTGGTAACAACGACGGCAAATATTAAAAGAGTTCTCAACGATATAGAGAATTTTTCCATTCCCGACGAAGTATTACTGAATAATCTATGCGACGTGGCCCGCATTCTGTTCGACACGACCGAATCATCATCATCATCATCATCATCATCACCGTCGTCGGTCGAGTGGGTGTTGACTTTGACGTTCGTCATTGCGTACGTTTATTGTTACCTATTGAATTTGCCATTTTTTTGCCCTCAATCTATCAAAAGAGCAAAGTTTTTGGACGTGTGGACTTCGTTCCGAGACGAATTGCGAGAACAGCGCCTATCGAAAGAAAAACCCGACATGTTAGACTTGAACGATTCCAGCGTACACGTTCATCGCAAAAATATCGTAATCATGTGTTTATGGTATCTGTGTTATTGCGTGAATCCCTTCAAACAATGCGGTGGTGGCGACGGTACCACTGGAGACACCGTCGCTACAGTTCACGATAGAAGTAATATGTTTTCCATCCCTATGAAAGAGCCGTTCCGGTACGACGATCCGAGAACCAAAATAACGTTCAATTGTACGGATAAACGGTCGCTCTTCTCGTGTGACTCGAAATGTATATGGAACATTTATGACATAATAAAGGAAATAATGTTGTAAACGATATTTTCATTTCTTTCCCATCTCCGTCGTAGTTATGAATATTTTTTGCGTTGTTTTGATATGTTCATTTCCCTGTTCACATTGGGAGCGTTAATAAAATATGGAACAAATTGGGATTGTTATATCAGCTCTGTTTCTCGTTGTAAATGTACTTGTGATTACCGAATATTCCGGGAGTACGTCGGAATACCGTATATATAAATTAAAGTTCTACCACTCATCCAGTCAGTCGTAATTCATCGTTCAGTTAGTCGAGTCGTGTGTGTGTGTCTAATATCGAAACGTGCAGTATGGGAGTTGATACACTAAAGTATATTTTGGATGCGATCGGCGATTTCGTGTTCGAAGATTGGAACGACAAAATCGATATCGATCCGCTTACGAAAAAATGTCTTTACATCGACATTACCGGTATCCTGCACGACGCGCTGCGATACGCCGTGATACAGAAGAAAGACGAAATCAAACGTCGCTCATACGATGATACGTATCAGAAGCAGTTGGCTCTCAGAAGATGTGAAGAAGAATTGTCGTTCACTGCGATTGCTGTCGGGGTATTTCGACGGAAGGTATTAGCTAATTTACCAATGGGATTTTTACGATATGTTAGGAAAATTTATATTGGTGCCGATAGACGTCCACCGACCGGTAAAATCAGATCGACCCAAACTAGAAAATTCTATAATAAAGTTGTGTCGAACCGAGTGCGGAATCGAATCGAGGATGCGTTTTTTGACGTGGTCAGCCAGTTCAAGGCCGACATGTCGTACGAGTTCGTCGTCCATTACGATCGATCGCAAACGATGGGCGAAAGCGAGTGGAAATGTCTTCGTCAAATTTGGCTGGACAACCCCGACCGAGCGTACGTCGTGGCGAACGAGTACGATGTCGTGGTGGGTGCGTTTGGCATGCCTCATCGAACGATACGTTGTATTTGGTCGGAAGCGAACGACGAACATGACGACGACAAGCGTGCTGCGTCGAAGCTCATCAACTGGACGATGGCGTTCCCGTTACAACGTTTGTTGATGGTATATTATTTGAACTTGCATGGAAATTATTACTGTCCTCCCGTCAATACGATCTACACGTATAGCATGAAAGCAGTGATGGTTGAAATTGGGTCGTTTTCTGTACCGGACGATGAGCTACGGGGACAGTTACGTGACGTGGCCGGAATTATGTTCGGGACCGGTGACGAGTCGTCGTCGGAGTTGTCGCCGCACGACTGGACGATAGCTTTGACGTTCATCGTGGCATATGTGTACTGTTATTTGCTGAACGTTAGAGTATTCGATACTGGGACGAATGCTAACAAAAATATGTTTTTTGATGTTTGGGCCTCGTTTCAAGACGAGCTTTGGTTAGGAAAAACCGAACCGGTGGAAAGTGATTATGCGGTTAAAAACTATATCGATACAAAACAGTTGATAGAAATGAATTTGTGGTATTTGTGCTACAGTGCGACCCCGTTCAAGCGAAAAACTACAAATATGTTTTCGATCCCAATACAAAACCCGTTCAAATACCACGATATTCGAAGCCTGACGATCAGCGAGTACATGACCAACGACAACTTGTTTTCATGTGACACGTCTTGTTTTCGACGAATATATCGGGCTGTTTGTGAACTTTTCTCGTTAAACGATTAACACTTATATTTGTATTATTGCTCTAGATAAAATAATAAAAATTAACTGTTGTAAATAGCATTTTCATTTCCTCCCCATTTCCGTTGTGGTCTAGGAGGTTATGGATGATGGTATGACGATGAACATATCAATTTGGATATTCGATCGACGAGAAATTTCGGACCGAAAAATTTTGTTCAACTTAAGATATTTCACAGTTTTATTTAACCCATTCATTCCCAACGTGACTGTCATGAGATACAAATTTCACTTTTATGCGATTAACGGTTCCATTTCTCGAATCGTTCGATGAGGATCTCGAACGACAAAGTTTGTTCCTCATAAAATATTTCACAATTTAATTTCTCGAACGAGAACTACGTGCTGAAATAGAAACGATCGGTAAGTGCACGCAAAATACCTTCAGAGTTTTTGCTGCTTGAAAAAATTCATTGGTGGACTCTCGTTTCACCAAATTTTATTCGTGACAAAACTGTTTCTCGACGATACTAGTGCGTATGACGAGGAACATATTAGTTTGGAGATTCGTTCGATGATAGATTCCGGGCCGAGGAAGTTGTTGGTCCGGAAGTGTTTTACAAGTTCACTAGTCGAAGGATACACTCGCGCGCATGACGAAAATTATGGTAGTTTGAATATTCGATCGGTTACGATAATCATGACCAACAAATATTGTTTATCGTAAAATATTTTACAATTTCATTTCTGGAACGAGAGTTACATTCAAAAAATCAACGACTGATACGTTGACGATTATCATTTTCTGGTGATTATTCGAATCGTTTCGGTAAATTCCTTCTCGCGGAGTGTTTACAAGATAACGAAGCAATTGGGATTATCGTATCAATATTATTTCCCGTTGTAAATCTACTTGTGACGGTATTGTTCGAACTAGTGATAGAGACGGAATATTCCGGGAGCACATCGGAAGACCGTGTATATATATATGGGTTCTAGTGTTCTCCTAGTCAGTCGTAATTCATCTTCCAGTTAGTCGAGTTGTGTGTCTGTGTGTCTAATATCGAAACGTGCGGTATGGGGGTTGGCACACTAAAACATATTTTGGATGCGATCGGCGATTCCGTATTCGAAGATTGGAACGACAAAATCGATATCGATCCGTTTACAACGAAATGTCTTTACATTGATATTACTGGTATCCTGCACGACGCGTTGCGATACGCCGTGATACAGAAGAAAGACGAAATCAAACGTCGCTCATACAATGATACGTATCAGAAGCAGTTGGCTCTCAGAAGATGTGAAGAAGAATTGTCGTTCACTGCGATCGCTGTCGAGGTATTTCGACGGAAGGTGTTAGCTAATTTGCCAATGGGATTTTTACGATATGTAAGGAAAATTTTTGTCGCCGCCGATAGACGTCCACCGACTGGCAAAATCAGATTAACAGAAACTAGCAAATTCTATAACAAAATTGTAACGCTCGCAACACGGAATCGAACCGAAGATGCGTTTTTCGACGTGGTCAGCCAGTACAAGGCAGACATGTCGTACGAGTTCGTTGTCCAGTACGATCGGTCAGAAACGATCGGCGAAGGTGACTGGAAATGTCTTCGTCAAATTTGGTTGGACAACCCCGACCGAGCGTACGTCATATCGAACGAGTACGATGTCGTGGTGGGTGCGTTTAGCATGCCCCATCGAACGATACGTTACATATGGTCGGAAGTGAACGACAAAAATGACTACAATGTTACCACATCGAAACTTGTCGACTGCACGATGGCGTTCCCGTTACAACGTTTGTTGATGGTTTATTTTCTGAATTTGTACGGCAACCACTACTCCCCCCCTATTAATGCGATGTGTACGTCAGACGTGAGAGGTGTGGTGAATGAAATTAGGTCGTTTTCTGTGCCGGACGATGAATTACGTGGACAGTTACGTGACGTGGCGGAAATTATGTTCGGGGCCGGTGACGAGTCGCCGTCGTCGAATTTGTCGGCGCGTGACTGGACGATGGCTTTGACGTTCGTCGTGGCATACGTGTACTGTTATTTGTCGAACATTCGAATATTCGATAATTGTAGTAATGTTCACAAAAATACATTTTTCGATGTGTGGGCCTCGTTTCAAGATGAGCTCCGACTAGGAAAAACAAAAGTGGTTGATAGTGGTTATACGGTCTGCAACTATACCTATGCCAAACACGTGATAGAACTCAGTTTGTGGCACGTGTGCTACAATGCAAATCCGTTCAAACGCCCGACTTTCAAGAAAATGACAAGTATGTATTCGATTCCCATCCAGCGGCCGTTCACTTACAATGACGTTAGGAGCCTTTCCGTTGGCACGCACAGAACGAGCGAAAACATGTTTTCCAGCACCATTTCGTGTTTCCGATGCATTCATCTGGTTGTTTCTGAACTTTTTTCCACGAAGAAAATAAATATTAAGCAGATTATGAAATAAAAAATTGTTTACATATCGGATTTTTATTCCTTTTCATTATATATTGCACACAATTTATCGATAATAACAGTCACAGGTATTGTATATTGTGTGACGATTTCGTTTCGTTGTGCTTCAGAAACGAACGTTACGTTGCCGTAATATTCATCTGGGCTCGTGGCGTGTTCGTTATTGTCGTCGTTGCCGTTCACAAATGTGTTTTTGCAAATACATCGAACGTCGTTTGTGACATACATGCCATGGAGAAAAACGATATAGTCGATGACATACTTGGTTAGATTGGATAGAGTCTGGGCGTAGCGTTCGGGATGATGCTTGTTCGTTTCGAGCAGATAAGCGTATTCTGCCACTTCTTCTACGAACTTGTGATAGAATCTAGGGAATATGTGAACGAGATGTAAGGCGCCATTCGATTTTTTGTACGATTCGATCTGTCGTATACCGCTGTCGAGTATGCGATCGAACAGCTCTTCGAAATAAGGGCGAATGAAATCTTTCCACTGGCCCGTGTCGTCTAACATGTCGTCGATATATCGATCGATCTGTTTCTTGATTTTTGTTTTATCGATAACGGTCGGTGCAGTTTTGACTAGAATCATGTCGAACAGATATTTCAATCCGTTCATGAACGTATCGAACGAGACGAAAGTTGATGATGACGATGAGGACGACGACGACGACATACTCTATGTATTCCGACCTCTCGCTCTCCCTGTACAGTTTACTTATAAGATATCGTTGAGAAACATGTCGAAAATAACGATGAGAGATAAATCTACATATACATTTATGAATTTTATCACGTCCACCGATTGGATCGATCGGTCGGAATACGTGTACGGCGACTTCAAGTGGACCATCAGAGAAATCGAAGTACCTATCAATGTTAGCAACGGTCACTTGTCATCGTTGTCGTCGTCGTCTGACTTATTCGAATGTACTTCGTACATTAACAAGAAAATTGTCAGATTACCTATACGATTCAATCACGATATAAGCGGATCGAAGCGTAATCATTTCAAACACGTACAAAGTCAATCGATAACTTCCATACCGACATGTATGATGGTGGATAACGACGTGTTTTATATCCCCATCGGGGATACGTGGGTTCAGGTTACGGTAGACGGTGGCATCAAAGCGGTAGTAGTCAGTTTATATAATAATATCGTGAAAGTTGCCGTACAATGTACATTTTACGGAAACGTCGATCTACCGTTCGGTCTGCCATTGTTCAATGCGAGTTTGGATAGGATCATCGGTTTCGTGGGGCGTCGTCTACCGAACGGTCGATATACGATCGATTCCGGTGCCAATATGAAAATCGTCAAACACGTTATATCCGATGTAAATTTCCCCAGTATTTATTTTATCGATTCGTCGTCGTCGTCGTCGTCTTCGCAATGTCCTTCTAACGATAATGGTGGTGTTGGTGGTGGTGGTGGTGTCAGATCTACGAAACGTCTCGTCGTCTATGGCAACGTAATAGCCAAACACGGATTACACGCGGGTAAAATTCGTGAGCTGGAACGTCAACAAACGAATTCGTTCGCCAACGTATGCCGACGTATCAACATAATACAAAAAGATGACGGCGTCGTAGTTACCGCGACGAACGGAAACGACGCCGGTAGCGAAGAATTGGATTCGTTCACGTTGTGCAATACGCGTTTATGTAAATATTACGTACTACCACCGCCCGACGATGTTCTGACCGATAACGTCGCCGGCGACGGGGCAAAAAAAAAGTCGTCCAAAAAGTAAGAGCCGCGATATAGGATGTTATCGCAAATCGACGTTAACGACTTCGACGACAAAGTCTACGCCGACGTCGGACCCGTTACGTCTCCCGATACCGTCGCGCGAAATTCTCATATAGAATTGCCACCTCTGTCTATAACAGCAGCAGCAGCAGCAGCAGCAACATCTTTCACGGAGAACGACGTTTCATTATTTGTCGAGCGGTCGGAATCTTCGTGCCCGTTACAACGACCCGTTACCGCCGCCACCGAAACGTTTCTGTCGCGAGACGATAACGAACGACCGTCATACGGTTTGTTGAATTCCGTAAACGAACGGGAAGACGCTCAACGTGGAAAACGTCTGATAGACGACGTATTAATTCGCTTAGGCACTGTATCGGCCGACGATTTCGTAGTAGATCGGACGATGGTGACCAAATGGCTGGTATCGCGATACAAAAATATAATACATAAAATCGAGAAACCTATAGATCTGATGCACGCTATCGTCGAGTGTATCAGCACAGGTTTACGAATATTTTTGACAACGGAACAAGGCGATTGTTCCTATATCGATTCGGTGGAGATACTAAACGCTGATATTTTCTGTACTTGTAACGAATGGTTATTGGGATTCGTAGTAGAAAACGAAATACCAAAAATTACTAAGGATAACGTGACGCTTCCGATGAATCTAGACGAAGCCGACGACGACGATGTCGACGACGACGACGACCACAACGATAACGGTGATGCGCGTAAAAACGCGTCGTCGTCTTTGTGTGACGCAGGACGAGATCGATTCGTCGCAAAATTCGATGAGTATCAGCGAATGATAGAGAAAATGATGACGGATGCTTCCGATTC
This sequence comes from Endomychus coccineus, assembly GCA_958510875.1. NCBI lineage: Eukaryota > Metazoa > Arthropoda > Insecta > Coleoptera > Endomychidae > Endomychus > Endomychus coccineus. The sequence goes on from OY294069.1 coordinate 111,133,583, forward strand.
GAGTAAAAGATCTGGGGAAGATTACGATTTGCCTGTTTTATTCGGCGGCGGCGGATCGGACAACGAAGTTCGGAGAGATACGATTAGCGTAGAGCGTGACATATTGACGGAACGTACGATAGATCAGAATATCGCACGAGAGCGATGTAATTTTCGACGTGACACGCAATCGCTAATAAACAATTACGACTTGGATTCTATAGCGGCGATATCGTCGTCCTCGATGACAGCCGATGGAATCGGAAGTAAACGTAGGGAAACCGGTAACTCGAACAACGTGAACGCTACCACCGTTAACGTTCTACAGTTGATCGTCGACATGAAAGAATTCGAATTATTGATATTTTTCCTATTATACGTTGATCGAGAGTCTCTACACGGTGACACGAATGTGATATTTAAAGATCGACCCGGTACCGGTGGAGCGCATTGTACTCTACAACAGCATAGAAACGGTAACACCACGAGCGCCCACGACGACGACGACGACGGCAGAACCCGATGTTTCTCAGACCCCATCAGTACGGAGGTTAAAAAAATTCTACGATCGTTGACGACGAACGCTAATAGAACCGTCAAACCGACCGTCGCCGCCGCCGCTGCTGCTACTACCACCGTCATATCACCACAACCACCACCAGCGACAGAGAGACTTGGAAAGAAACGTGCCCACTCGCAACGTCGTCCATCGAATCCGTTCTTCGATTCTACCGATCTTCACGATATTAACGAGAGACCTTCTGACGACGATGCCTCCGCTACCGCCGCCGAGGGAGTCGATTCGTCAATAACCGCTGGGTACAAACATACACGTATAAAAGAAATACTCGAATTTCTCACATTATTATATTCGGATAAAATTCTCATCTCGATCACCGAATCTTTATTGATCGATACGCGCTTGTCTATATGGAACCGTAGAAACTCACAACAAGAGGGTACGTCGTCGTTTTATAAATTCGGTTTATTGGACGTGTTCAGTCCGAAAATTTCAAGAATTCACACGTCTTCTTCTGCTTCGTCGTTGTCTTCGAGTGCTGATCTTCGAGGGAAATACGATTCTCACGGGAGACAACCGCCAGTTACAGTCACGATCGATAATAGGATCAACAACAACAACAACAACAACAATAACGACGACAATTCGATATCGGACAGTTATGAAGACTACAACAAAAGACGTCGCCAATACGGCGTACACGTTGGCAACCATAGTTAATATTACCGAGGGGAACGGTATCGTTGACGACACCGATGGCAGTAATACAAGTCGTTTCAGACACGATTCCAAGCTGAAAACGAGTAGTTCCAAGACAACTATGGCGAAGGCACACGGCCGATCTGGAAAACCAACGAAACCACGTCGTCAATTGATGAAAGCACCCGCGAAAAAGCTATCCGTGTCGTGTAAACAGAAAATCGCCGGGACTGCATCGAATGCCGGTGGAAACAAATCGCTGTTCGGTCGTGTATTGCAATCGCTATCGATGGAGAGAACTGACGTTGTAACGACACAAACGACTTCGACTTCGAACCACACGATAGATAATTTCCTACGAACCGGAGTAACTGTGCCATCAAAAATCGCGATAAAGAACACTATCGAACATCGTTACGATGGTGGTGACATCATTACCGACATCGATAGCAATCGTCGCTACAGGCATATCGACGTTCACGATAAAAATATCGACACGGATTTGACAGATTTCAAGCAAACGTTCGAAGATCGCAATAATACTCTGATTCCTGTCGTGAACGTTTTGTTCGAAAGTGTATACGACAAATGGGAATATTACGTACTACGTTATCTATGTGGTATGGGATACTCATCGCAACTTTTCTACGTAGATAGTTACAACGGCAGTGGTAGCGGCGGTGGCGGTCGCAAGAGCCACGGCAACGACGGTAATCTCTTTAGCACACTCGAATCTTTCAGACACATCAACAAAGATTATAATATTATCGTGACGTACGATAAATCGTGCAACAATAAAATGGGCATAAAATCGACGACGACGACGACGACGATGACAACGACGCAAGCGACGGTAGCTAGGAAGAATCAAAAACGAAAAATAAAAACGAACATCGGCAGCGAAAACGGGAATATTGCGAGTTTTAATAAATACGTCGGCGACAAAAATAATTCGACGACGACGACGACTACTACGCGAAATAACGACGAATGGGTTAATATACGTTTATCGATACCGTCGAGGGGAAACTGTTTGAATTATACGATTACCGATAACGGTGATCTATCGCAGTGCCACGGAACAGAACGGAATAATACACGCGAAAAATATGCCACCTATTGTATTTACGCGTTGATAAAACACATTCGCAACGGAAAAGACTACAGGCAATTGGTTACGACTGACGAGCAGCAGAGCGGCGAACGGATCCACGACGATAGACTCGTAATTATCAATTGCCAAGTGAAATCGGTTTATAACGAATTATTGTCGAACGTATATTATTCGAATGTTATACGATCGTATTTTGGTTCTTTAATATATTATCAACGGTATCTATCATTGTTGTTGTTGTTGTTGTTATTTCTTTTTTCCTTTATTCCTTCCTTTATTCGTTCCTTGCTCCCCAACTGAAATACGTTCCGATACACGTATAGATAAGAGATGATCGGAAATAGAAATTCCGATAATAATAATAATAATAATAATAATAATGTCTCTGCGAGACGTGTTGCAACGTTACGGGCCGAACGATTCGTTTATAGGCGCTACGATACATGGCACGATAAACGTAGGCAGCGATCCTACGTGGGACCGTTTGTGGGCAAACATGTTGGAAGTTTACTACGAGAGAGTCATCGAGCACAACGATAAACGTCGTTTTTATTGGGACGTTACGATCGCGGTGGCCAAGCAAATTATCTATCAGAAAATCGGCTTCGTCAATTTGCCTTTGCACTTACTACACAACTATAACGAAATTTCCAAGGAGGAATTTCTGAAATTGAAAACGATCGAACGAACGCTAAATTCGAATATCGATAAGTTGTTCTACACGTTCGTCGCGTTAGCATTTTCCGCTAGTACGGACTTTGCCGGTTACACCATGGACACGAAAATACTAGACTTGAGATTGAACGATATCAATCATTATTTGATCGATCAATCGGATCAGATGTACGCGATGTTATTCGCGTCGGGCGTTAATGACGAAGATGACGAAACTGCCACGAGCGTCGCGTCGTCCGAAACGAACGCGCGAGACAAACTGTACGAAATGCGAAAGTTTCAGATCGATAGTAAAAATATCATGGTCGCTAAGATACGCGATCTGTTCGACTCTCTATACGAACAGAGCATCACACAAGCACGGCGCCAGGGAATAAATTTGAACGTGAATAAATTCCAAACGGAATTATGCCCCGACGAGTTGTTACAATTCTGGACGAACCTCGGTCCGTTCTATTGGTTATGGTTCCATTTGACCGCGGGCAAATTTGCCAACGCTTATGACGATTTTCGTGCCGCGGCCGCCTCCCTGAAAGAACTGTTTCACAATTTCGGCTTGTTCATCAAGTGCGACTTGTGTAGAGCACACTTCGAAAGTATTCGATCGACGTTCGAGTATCGCAAATTGAAAGTCGACGCTCCGATCGATAATTTTCTTGTCGAAATTCACAGTTTGATACGATCGAGACACGACCGACTTCACGACGCCAAATTACGATATCTGAATCCGTACGGAGATTATCGAGACTTGCACGCTCAACTACGAGAGGAATATAAAAAGTGGTGGTTGTAGGATACGAATAAAAACGCTACATTTCAAATCGTCGATACTCTTTAATTTTATAAGGCATGATAATTATTTCAAAGGACCGCTTCGATTCTCTCTTCCTTTCTCTATCTCTCTCTCTCTATCTCTCTCTCTCGATTACAGTTTGAAATGAAACCCTCCGGATAGATCTATCAGTTTGTCACCCCTTCGTAACGTGTACGATACACCTCGTTTTCCCAGATCGTCGAGTAGTTCCATGATGAATTCCGGTCGTCGAGTGGTTCCTTCGATTTTTCTCAATTCCATACGCAAATCGAACGTACGCACGAGAATCTCTTCTAGTAACAATTGAATTTCAGATCGGAACAATAACGGTGGTAACTTGAGAACGGACCTTGGACGATTTTCGTTCATATAAGAGGAAGACATGACGATGCGTTCAGGAGTACTTACGCGTTCGTACGAACCCGACTTACGCAACGGCTTAGATAAACTTATCGACGACGAAGACGGAGACACCGACACAGAACCGAGCCTTCCTGGCGATGAGGTTCCTATGGAAGAAGATAACCGCGATCCACCCGCAACACCAATGGGTCACCCAAACTGGTACAACGATCACGTATACATGGTAGATATGCTGCTGAGTAACGTGACACGCAACGTCGAACTGATCGAAATCAAACGATCTCTGAGAACGTACGAAGCGATATGTCTGTTCAGGTTCGCCGTAAATTTCAAGGGAACGTCGTGTGCCGGTCTAGTATACGGCGGCATATGCACCTATCATTGGCAATGTATGAACATCGGTTTTTGTCGCGTATCGAGTCGCGTACTGGATAACGTTAACGACGGTTCGTCGAAAACCTATCACGACAAGGTGACGCCGTATTTTACGAACGTGCTACCTAAAGCTACGCTTCCCATAGCACCGATCGTACGATCCATAAGTCGTAAAGATTTGACGAAGAACAAGGAAAAGATTATTTCGTTGATGAGTTCGTGTTTCGGCCAGACGACAAAAACGGACGAAGCGGAAGCGATGGCCAAGGGGCTATTGGCGATGATCACTTGCACCGAATCGCCGATATTCACGATAATACGCAATCAATGGATAGCGAATCAGATGGCGTGGGTACGAGGATTAAATCCCAAAACTATGTATCAATTGATAGATCAATCGGAAGGCAGCGATAAACATACCGTTTCGTTCGTAACGGTAGATCAATTGACGATATTCGATACACCGCTGTTATTGATATTGCCCACGTCTGCGGTCGTGCTGGAAGATAAAACTCAATCGTTTTCCGATCCCGCCAACGTGACGATGATTCAATTGACGAATAAAAAAGTCAACGTCGGAGTTTTCGCGATTTGCGGGCCCATAATATACGCCCCAGTTATCGGAGGCCAACAAAATAGCAATGGTGGTGGTGGTGGTGGTGGTGGTGGTGGTGTTGCCACTAACGAAATACCCACGATTCCACGTCAACATTTGATGACTTACGCTAAATTGGGGGGTGTTAGTCACGATACGCGATCGGTCGTTCTACCGATGGTGCTAAGTAATTTAGGAACGGCGATGATCGATCTGACGAACACCAGTCTCATATCGAACGAGGATCTGAAAAAATGTACGCCCAAATTCCAGTTAGTTAGACCCGATCCCGAACCGTTACCGTTACCGTTACCAGATAATACGCAGTTGCAGTCCACATTGCCGAAAAAACCCCTACCGGGTGACTGGATTTTATAAAAGTAATGGGTGGTAAGACATGGACGAAATAATCTTATTACCATCTCCATCTCACGCTCGTTCACCCTCGAACGTTCACCGTTCGACATCGATGGCGTCCACGACGACAGAGAATAAAAACAAATCGGTATTACGCCACGCTCGTTCCGTAAAATTTTTTAACGATAAAAAAAACGGCATGTACAAAAAACAACGTCACAGCAAGACCGGTCGAATTCATTCGACTTTACCGACTCGTCCTTCACACGATACGGCCGATCACGAGAATTCCGCCGTCGCCACAAACGACAAGTCGACAAACGTGTTTTCGTCGAACGCGCACCACGGTGAGCGCGCTTTTCTCGCTTGTGTCACGTTCGTAATATCGGATGTCAGTTTGGTATTGACCGATCAATTCAAAAGGATATTCCCGTCGACGATGGATCTGTTGCTGCGTTTGAAGCGCGACAATTTCGTTGAATATTTCCACGATAATCACGTCGTTTTATATGCCAGCAACGAAACAGAAATTTCCCTAGCACGTAACCGTTTACCATCGTCGTCGTCGTCGTCGTCGTCGTCGTTGTCGTCGATCTTCGAGTTTGACCAATACGTGACCGCCACAAAGTACGATTGCATCAACGATCGACCGATTTTAACCCTACGCAAACATCTATTCCGTAACGGCCGGTCGTCGTTACTGGCCGGTCCGATGGTTTTGATCGCAAAATCGACCGATAACAATAATAACGTCAATCAATACGATATCGTGAAAGATATACGACGTTACTACGAATATGACACGAATCACACGCACGTCGTAGATGTCGATCGTGAAAGTTTGCTACGCGACATAGCCGTCCAACTGTCCACGCTGATGAAATTTGACAGACAATAAAATAAATATTACACACTAACGAATATGTACTTTTTGTTCTCTACACCCAACGAAAAACCTTTCTGCGTTTCAACTAACGATAACATCGAGTCGAACAATTATAAACGAACAAGTTATTCAGTCTATTTTTAGATGTACGTGTAGACGTGACAATAACACATATAAACGTATCACGTTACGTGAAGTCACCTGACGATATTCTTGTCAATTTTCAGTATAAAAGGCAGCTGCTGGCACATAGCAGTCAGTATTCGATCAGTATCATCCGACTTTGAAACATCGAATCGTGTATTCCGCGTCATCATGAATATTTCCAACCGTACAGTGATTGAGCGTTTTTTAAATATAATCCAAGAATTAAAATTGAAGGAGTCCGAGCATATCGATACATCTGAGGCGACGAGGATGACGGAGAAAGAGAAACGTAGCGAGGCACGATCGGAAGGGTGCATCCAAAAAAACAGCGATCTCGTCGACGAAGCTGTGTTATGCGAAACGAAAAAAATAGAGGGCGATATCGGTACGTGGTCGTCGGACTCGTACACAAAGAAGGAAGAAGACGTTCGAGCGTGGCAAGATGCGTTGTATGGAGAAAATGGAAATCATGATATGGAACAATTGTTCAAGTCGTGTAAGAAAGGCAGCTATACGGATCTTGTCGACGCCATCTACTTTTTCGATACAGAATATCAGAACCAGGGCGAAAATACGATATATTTGGCGGTGGCGATGACGCGTGACGGATACACCACGCATCTGAACGGGGCGCCGTACAATTTGTGCAGCAGGAAGAATATCTCAGAGTTGGAAGAATTGGGTAATCTGAAAACCGTCAAAGAAAATCAATATATTCGCACGATCACGAATAAGCGTTCGGGTATGTGGGAGGATAAGACGAAGGAGGTATCGCCAGCTGTGATTGTCGACAACATCTACCGGTCGTTCTTATCGCGTCGCTATACGTCTGACCCTATCATCGTGAGCTGGCGCGATTCAAACGATACGGATTTTTTCGACGGACACATTCACACCAACAATAGCGACAGACTTACGGTGGACGTGGGTGGTGAATTTGCGAAAATCGAATGGTGTGCCATGATGGGATTCAAACGCGGTAAATTCGTTCGGTACGAATTATATCGTTTACCTGGAAAACGTATGATATGGTCGCACACGGTCGAAATTACCAATCAGTATTTCGTCGACAAGACTCACTTCACGTTCAACGATTACCACCGCGTATTAGGCTGTAGGGATAATCATGGGAAGTATGACGTTGAACAGTGCTGTGCTAACAACAGTAAAAAATTGAAATGTATATTGAGCAGTGTACTATATTCGTTTGTTCGCAAGGAATAAAAAAAATATATTTTCAACATGTTTTATTTTATTTCGCTCCCTGCTAATGTAAGTAATGGCTCCCAAAGACAAGCACGGTCGTAGTTACGAATCGGCCAACGATCGTGTATTGAATCGCGTTAACCTAGACGATGCGTATTCCTATTCCATAATGAACGTACTACGATCGTACGTAGATCAATCGGACCAGAAGCAAGCGCTTCTTTGTCGTCACGTACCGGCAGAATTGAAAGTTTCCCTGATAAAAGCTATCGAAAAGGGATCGTCGAGCGACGTGACGAATTTATGTCTACTTTGCAAGGATATCGATAAATTTTCTAGAGAGCAAATGTTCTATCAAGGGATCGTAATGCAATTTGTTGATCACGTAAAACCGACGGACTGTTCTCCCTTCTGGCAATCTATCATAAGCAAATTTCAGAATCGTTTGTCCACCATTCAAGATCGAGACGTGACGATGTTTATCGCGAAATCGCATTATATACGATCGTTGTCCGCGTCGGGCGTGTCTGTGGGCGACGATAAGATCACGACATATCTGGATAATATTCTGAACGTGGTCAACGGGACGTACAAACCAGATTTTCACAATTCCATCTTCAAACATAGCGTAAAGAATATTTTTCAGAACGTAATCGTGTCCTTTGCCGATTTCGTGGTGACAAATATCGATTTATACATCGGTGACCAACGGCAAGCGTCACCTTCGGACACCGTTGATAATACGACGGACGAAGATAATATTATCGTATCTCAATTTTTGAGCAAGCGAGTCGAAACGACCGATTGGAGAAATAAATTAAACGATATTCGTACGAACAATCCGATTAACGTGACGAACGCTACGCGAAATTACGAGAACGATGATTACGACGACGGTGTGCGGTTTCCTTCCTCGCCACCATCGTTATCTTCGTCGTCGTCTACGTCGTCGTCGTCGTCGTCATCATCATCGACTAACAAAACGGTAATAATTCATAGAGAACGTGATTTGATGTCACCGATACCGTCACCTTTGTTATCGCAGTCGTCGTCGTCGTCATCGTCGTCGTCGTCATCGTCGACTAACGAAACGGTGATAATCCATAAAGAACATTGTAAATTGTCACCGATACCATCGCCTTCGTTGTCTTCGGCATCATCATCATCATCATCATTATCAACGTCGTCTTTCACGTATCATAGAAGTGCCGGAGAATTCATCGTCGACGCTGATGTCATACAACGAGACAATGATGATGATGATGATGATGATCGTGCCGATGAAGATAACGATAGTTATAAAGACAACGATAGCAGCGACGACGACGACGACGACGACGATGACGACGATAACTTGTTCGTTACGTTACCGTCGATCGTAATCACACAGAACGATACGAAGAACGATCCGTATTTATTGTCTAGTTCATTTGTCACGACTGGGGACGATGAAATAGTCGAAGAACGCGACGGTCACGACGAGTCGTTCATGTTATCGTCGTGTCAACCGCCAACACCCATATCCAAGTTGAACGATTTGTTCGATATCGAAATATCGGTCGACGTGACGCCGCAAATAGACGACAGTGAACGCGCATCGACAGAAAATGAAGTATTGTCGAATAACGATAGCGAAAACAACAAAGACAACAACAACGACGATGACGAAAAAACCGATTCGGAAACGGCGACTGCGGTGGTAGTGGTGGCGACGGCGGTGGTGGTGGAGGAGATCGCCGTAGACAATAGTTGTTGATCGATATCTCCGTCTGACAGAACGAACATCGACACGGTTCGGTGTGCTCGTGATATCTACGATGACGAACAACCGATCGTACGGAAACGTTATTTTCCGCTCGCTAGATTCGGAATCTAGACGGTTCGTCCGTGAAAATGCCCAGAACGACGATGATATGGTATTACCGTTGTGTACGTTCGTGACACAATTGAAAGCGAACGGACGGTCACAACCTCGATCAAAAATATTAAACGAACGCCAATTGAAAACTATACGAGAATGTTATCATCTTACGATTCCGGAGCCGGGCACACCGTTCGGTATATTGTTGTGCAAGACGTTCCTAGAGCCCAGACAACAGGACAATTTCGACATTAAACGACCGAAATTGTTCAACGTCGAAGAAGGAACCAGTACGGATTTCTATTCGAACGATGCCTGGATGGATCCCGTCGAAAAATTCATGTCCATCGCGAAAACGGAAATGTTATTATCGATGAAGAAAAATGCCACAATTTACATGTCGTTCTTATTGCGAACGTCAACGATTCGCACCGTCGACGATTTCAAACGTAACATCGTCGAATACATCCTTCCGTATACCATGTGCGTACGTCTGATGAACGTCGAACCGTCGTCGGAAACTCCTCCGGCCGCTATCACATCTAGACAGAATTTCTATTTCGTCGTATACGTTCTACCGAAAATGGAAACCAGTTTCCTACTTCGAATATATTCCATGCCAATTTTATCGTTACAAACGGAAGAGCAAACGGCGAACGACGATACGACTACAGACTACGAGCCCGACGTGACGACGTCTCGGCTGCGTCTAATTTTCACTAGCAACCGATCATATTTCAACGATAAACACGTGAACGTAATGAATTCGATGATATTTCTATATTGTTTCATTACCGACCGATACAAGCCCGACTTTGAAAATATCAGCGACGACATTACAAACTATATGGTAAAACTCGTTTCGATGATCAGTTACGAAATTGGAGGTTATTCGCTGAAACGTAACGGATTGGCAAAAAGTGGCGTCGGTCCGCTGGCATTCGTCATATCCGAAGCGGGTCTGATAGAAACGCCCAAGTTCACCGGAACGGCCGATTATCCGAAAAACGACGGAAATCTCGATGAAACGATACCGTCGTCGTCGTCGTCGTCGTCGTTATCGTCGCTAGCCAAGAAAACGTTCCTGATCGAGAGTTATTTCGAAAGAATATTTGTCAATTTGCCTCTGAAAATGGGACTTTTGAACGATGAAATGCAATTATTTCGAAACTAATAAATGATAATAATAAAACTACAAGCTTTTCAATAATACCTTTATTATAATAAAATAGATCCGAACTGCTTCAAACTTCTGAATCGAGTGACCATAACATAAATGTGTTGTCCGTCGGCACCGGTACAGTCCAGGTAGCCGTCTTCTTCGATCGTCAGTCCCTGACTTTGATATGCATTTTCGATACAACTCAGATGTATCGGAAAACCCACGTGCTTGATCGGTGCTTTGTTTTATTGGATTCGTCTATCTACCGCTCCCGATCCGGGATACATGCGATAGTAACGATCGATCGATTCGTCCAACATAACGATACTCGTCAATTCACCATCGTCCGACGAGTATTCGAGTTTTATCAATTTCAATACGCTACCACTCGGTATTTTCGTAGCTCCCATGAAATTTGTCAACAAAGTGTACGAGAATCCCACCGCTAAATGGGTGAAATGTTGTCGCACAGACGACTGATAACGAACGATATATTTGCTTAGTATATTTACGTCGAATCGCTTGGACAATTGTCGAAATAGCGAATCGATCAATTCCCGGGTTATATCGTAACATTGTCTGTTCGAAACGACAAGAATTCTAAACGGTACTTTGAAATTCTTAATGGGTACACAATCGTCCCGCGATACGTTGTCCTCGCATCGTTCGATCATCTTCACGTACGTATCTACCAGTTCCGTGATATCGATCGATCTGATAGTGTTAATTTTATTATCGTTCACGAAACGTTTTAGTAATTCCTTCCGACTGTCCGCGTCTTTATTTCTATCCATATCGACGATGAATCGTTGTAGCTTGGAATCTTCAGACGAACGCATCAACTTACTCAATTTATATTCAAACACTCGATTCGATCCCAACAATTGTTTTGCGAGAATCACATTAGATGGCGGTAAAGCGCTATAAGTCAATTGTTCACGGCATTTGGTCAGATCAACGTTGTCGCCATAGACCCGGCCATTCCTCGTTTGTGCCTGAACGTCGTTCACGTACGTATATCTTGTATCGTTTCCACTCGTTCGACGTTCGCCCCGCGTAATCGTCTCCTGGCTACATGCACCCTCGTCGCTGTATGCGTATTCGTCGGTGTTCGTTTCGTCCAGATCGTAATTTGAGCTGCTCACCGTATCGAAATCGATCGGACCGCACTGATTTTCGTCACCGCACAGAATAACGATCGTATTGTGCGACGATTCGCACAATAATTTCAGTAGGACGAGGAAAGCGGGTGGCGACATCATCGTGTATTCGTCAACGACACACACGTAGAATTCGTCGTTTTTCGGTCGAACCATTTTCACACGTTTCTTTCTGCACTGACGTTGTTCTTCTAACAGTAACTCGCAAAAATCTAGGTAGCGAGTATCCGGTGTGAATTTCATCTGATTAACGCTTCGTCCGATAGTTTTGGCCAGCGTTGACATTTGTACGCAGTGGTGCATCGAATCTGGCGACGTCTGATGAACCAAACCACCATTATATGCAGCGTGATATTTGCACGTATCCTTGTAGAAATTGCACAGTAGCAAATGTTTCAAAGTGACATAATGAAAAGTACCGTTCACGTGTTTTTGTACGTATTTCAATAATTGAGTCTTCCCCGTCCCACCTAATCCGTACAATCGAACCACCGTAACGCGATTCTGCTTGTTATACAAATAGAACGGCGAAAGGCGACAAGACGATGCACGACTATTGTACTGTATTTCTTCGTCTTCGCTGCCATCCGTATCGGATCGAACGTATTTCCCGTCGAACGTTTTCGGTCGTTTCGTTCTGGTGTCAAACAAGAAAATTCCTTCTCGTTTTACACAAGATGTTGGGAACGTCGAAGTAGAAATATTTTTTTTTTCGTCATCGTTACCATCATCACGTTCATATAATTCACCGATCGAAATTGTATTCAACAAATTCGCAAATCCTCGTTGTTCGTCGTTCAACGTACACCACGATTCACATTCTGCATTAACGTTCCCCGACAAACACGCCATCATTTCACAACCCGGCACTACCTCACGCGTATCATAATTTTTATCTAAAAACCATCGTACGTCGTCTGCATAGTTCCAATGGCAAGAACATCGCGGACGATTTTCACCCACCGGCTCGTTTCGCCATAAATTTACAATTTCGTATTTTTTATTTTGATACGAGAAGACTTTCACAACTTTCGGTAGTCTCGACACGACGTTATCGCAGTCTCTTTCGATCGTATTGTTCTCGATCGATGATGATGATGATGATGATGATGATGTCGTCGTTGGCGTATTTTGATCATCGTCGCAGACAAAAGTGAACGTTTCAGCCATAACGAAGAATAAACGAATACATCGGTGACTGTACATTATAACGATATATATATACCACCACCACCACCACCACCTCCCTGTTCGGACGACGGTGATGTGCGAATTTACATATGATCGCGTTGCATGGTTTTGTCAAAGCGACACCTCAATTTCCTAAGAACGTTCGTTTCCCTCGCATGATTAACATCTCTATCGACGATCTTGTCCACGTCGGGATCATCTGCTGCCGCTAACCAACGATAATCGATATAAGCATCGGTAAGAGCCCACCATTCGTCGTTCAGACATCCTTCGTGTGGCGTACACAAAATGCTATGTATTAGATTCCCTTTGCCGAAAACGTTATAGCACGGCGTGGATGCGGTCGTATACATCTTACACGCGTCGCCACATCTCATGCGACGAGGACGTTTCCGACTCGAGCCGTTTCGTTGATACGATATTCGTATACCGTCCGAATCGAGGGAGTTACAGAACAGCGCGTACATTAGTTTCTGGATAGCACTATAGAATTGGATCGATTCCGTATCGAATTCGATCGGTCTCAATAATTGCCATTTGTCCGAAGTTATTCTGTTTATCAGTACGTCCAACGAACTGTTTTTCGTCGGCCATATATACGGTTTATTCGGAGCGGTGAGAGATCCGCCGACGTTCGAATGTAACTTGTTGACAACTTTTTCCAACCAGAATCGTTTGAAATTGTACACGACGTTCCAATATTCGACCGTGTTACTCACTACGTACGATAAAATATGCGAATAATCTTGCAAAGCGTACGGCGTCGACTCGATCACACATCGATTGGTGTTCATGTAATACGAAGAAACTAGTATCGAATCTATAACTTGTTCGTCTGTACTTTCGAACAAAGGTATCCCCGTCGAAGGATCGACACTATATTTAGTCGCTTCGTATCGATGATAATACAAAATCGATGCATTTTCTTCTCCGTTACTCGTCTGAGATTTCACCGGGTACACGTTACAAACGCGACGACCGATATTTCTCCTATATTTCTTATCATATTTTTCGTTCCCCAATACACGGGTGTATCTGTTTCTATCGTTGTTGTCGTCCTCGTTGTCTTCATTCGTATCGCTATTATCACCGTGATACGATTCGCACGAATACGGACAGACGTTTACTTTGGACATCAGTCTTATTGTGCAGATCGAAGAAATCCATCGGTGGAATTTGGATTCAACAAATTTCACTCCAGACAAAACTGTTTCTCGACGATTCGTTAGAAGTGGAATTACATCGAAAAAATAAAACATTCGTTGATACACGGAAGGATATATTTCAAGAACCACGTTCTAACCCATTAACTGCCAACGTGGCCGTCATGAGATACGAATTTCACCCTTATGCAAGACATAATTTTGAAATTCCGTCAAACGAACAAATTCATCTGACGTTTTACAACGATAATCGATTAATCCGAGACCAACCAAAATGATGTTACGCGCAGCATTGACGTCACGATTCCAAACGATTTTACATTTTCGGCAAATTTGAAATCTATGATCGTGACGTCGTCGTCGTCGCTTCGTATCGTCTCTATTTACGGTCGTGTTTTTAGGTGGCAAAGGCATTTTACCGAAACATTTCGAACAAGATTGTGTAGTCAAATACTCATCCACACATATAACGTGACATTTATCGCGTCGACGATGAAACGCTCGTTTGAGCATTTCGACGGCGGGTTTTTTATTTCTGCCATAACTGATTTTTTTTTTCAGTGTTCCATCTCCAAAACAAACCAACACGGAATTATCATCATCATCATCATCATCTCTGGCGGGCAATAGCTGATCTACCAACTTATCTTCAGCTGCACGCCGTGAAATGTACGAGTCCCAGCTCAAGCGCGTATATTTCCGCGTATCGTAAATTTCGCGACCAGACGCTAAGAAATTCAGTCTGTACAGAATGTACTCCACATGAGAGTTGAAATTAGAACCACACTTCGGCGAAACAATTAATTTTTTCCCTATGTTTATACTTTCGCGATATTCAAGCAGGCGTTTTTCAAAGTTTCCCGACATTTTTTTCCGTTTACGTCGTCGAGCACGTTCTTTACAAAAATGTTCTTTGAACGTGGCCGATTTCAACACGAAATTGGTTTCTGTTCGAATTTCCTTATCGATATAGCACGCACCGATATAATTAACGACCCCCGGATCGATTCCCAAATATTTAGTGAAGTTGGAATTAACCACTGTAGTCTCGGGTTTTATGTTCGTCTTCTTTCGCTTCTTCTGCGGTTGTTGAATTGTTGATCGCTCATATCTATTCATCATGATGGAACAATCGATTCCATTGGTGGAAAAACTCATGGCAAATGAAGTCCGCTGCTTGTGGGGCTCGATCTGCATAGTTGTGTCGTCGAATTTGCCGTAAACTGAGTGAAATAGATCGAAATATTGCCACCAATATTTTGGAGTTTCATTCGTGAACTCGGAAGCGTTAGATTTGTTCGGTAGCAATTTTGTACTACTCAATAATTCTTTCAACGCCATAGCGTTATAAAGCAAATGTTTTCTGCCAGACGAAAATATAGGAAACGCCGAAAAGGATTTCATCTTTCTCTCTTCGAACCATCGTCCCAACTCGAAAGTGATCGGTACCAAACTCCACCAGTCATTTTCGATATTAATGAATTTCTTGTGATAGTCGAATCGAAAATCTTCTAGAAATTCTGCAACTTCTCGGCTGTGGGCAACGTGACGTGGTACGAAGGCGAACAATTCGTCGTAAACTATCGTCTTCCATTCGTAGCGTTTTCGATCACATTCTTTCTTGTATTTTTCATAGAAATATCGGACGAGTCGATCGTAAAAATGGACCGTGATGCAATTTTTCATATTGGTTTCGTGTTGCTTGACACAGGAGTTAATGAGGAAGGATCGTAATCGGCCGTCGTATAATAGCGTTTTGTCTGGCCGCATAGCGAAATATTCTTCGTCCAACACAACGCGTTCTTTCCTCTGTCGTTTGCCCTGGAGATGGTAATAGAAATCTTGTAGGTGACTGATGGAAAATTGTCCGATCGGAAATTCGTTTCGATGTAACAATTTCGTATAATGAAAACTGACGTAGAGCGATGCTTCAATGGCCAGTTGAGAAATTTCCAAAACGTCATTTTCGATTCGTTGTCGCAACTCAGGATCTCGGCAAAACTTACGAAAACCGCGTTTTATCGTGAACGTCTCGGTACAAGTATTCACTGTGCTGAATCTATGTTTTTGCTTCAATATTCGATTTGCACACTTGGCCGAAGAAACGCGACTGTGATCTAATCCACCACATGTTTTGCACGGCATGTCGACTGAAACTGAATCGACATGTGTACCGCGGCCGTATTTATACGCTGGCGATTGGTGGACGTTAACGTTTCGGTTGTTTCTCGTTCCGAACGTATTTTACATACATGAAATGGAATCGAACATATCCACTAACGACCAAAATTTATCGACTAACGACTTCAACGATACATAGTTTTATTAAACGTCGATAGAAAAGATAGAGTTGTCAACGTACCAGTTGTTCCTATTTCTGTACGTAATTCTCGTTCGAAAAATTAAATTGTGGAATATTTTATGAGGAAGAAACTTTGTCGGTCGAGATTCTCATCGAACGATTCGAAAAATGAAACTGTTGATCGCATAAGCGTGAAATTTGTATCTCATGACAGTCACGTTAGGAATAAATGGGTTAAAGTCGTTCCAGTGCTTGCGGGATGGGAGAAATTGAAAATTTTATCTGTTTTAAATTTTATTTATAATATTATGATTCTTTGAAATCCGGAACCTCTGCACAATCTTTGTATTTATTACTATAACTTTCCAACCCCCATTTACACATATCGCATTCATCTTGTGGTATTGGTGGTCCCTCCATGTGAGTTCGCCAATCGGGACGATTGAAATGAACGAAACATGGTAGTCGAACCATCAGTTTAAATTGCTTTGTATATTTTGATGGTATTTTATGCCATGCAAAAAGAATCTCCATAGAATCCGGTATTTTGAGTAGATACGATAACGGCAGAGCCGATATTTCGTCTTCTGTCAGTTCATATAATCGTTTATCCATGGTTTTCAAGCCAGGTCGACCGCTTCAACGTATCGGACTGATTGGACTATCCTTCACATGTTGCCTAGTTTTATAACCCATTAACGGCGAACGTGACCGTCATGAGATACGAATTTCACCCTTATGCAAGACATAATTTTGAAATTCCGTCAGATGCGATCCCGTTGAGGTAATGTAAAAAGCGCCATCTTTCGAAATATAATGCAATTCCGATGTGACAACTTGGTGAGCGCCACCTATCGAAAAGTTATATCAATTTGTTACAAAAAGCAGATGGACGCCATCTGGTAGAGTTCCCTTGAACTTCAAATCAACGTGTACAGTATCAAATCTACCATAGATGTCCTATGAATATCATGAAATTACTAAATCTGTAGATGGGGTGGGTTTAATTTTGTACAATCTAACCTCAATCGACTTCGCTCTCAGAACTCTGAATTGAATCTGATCAAAATTTTACCCCTTCTACCGTGATTTTCGTCAGAAATCAGTAGATTTTAGGATTTTTGTGACGTCAATTGGCTCTAGTCCAATGAGAATCGAGTATTCACTCAGCTGACCCCAAATTAACTATATAATCAGCAAGCTTCTCGCCCGCGATCCTAAACCTCCTTGACCAGAGTAAGAACAACGTAGTAGTAAGAAGGAGCAGGCCGTCGCGGAGGTTATATATATAATATATATATATAATATATATATATTATATATATAGGGGTGCAGGGGGTGCTATGGGGTACGTGGAGCCCCGTTGATTGTCTAGACTTAGCGCTAGCTTCTCGCGAGAACTGAAAGTTGCTTTCCACAATTTTCGTTGCCCCCGTGCTACGTCAAGTATACGTCACGTAACTGTGAGTCATCACTGCTGCAAAAGTTTTCGCAGCTCGAAGAAATCCGCCGGTGAGATTCCGTTTCAACAAATTTCATTCGAGGCAAAACTGTTTCTCGACGGAGCTAGTGCGCATGACGAGGAACTTTAAGTTTGGAGACTCGTTCGACGAGAGTTTCGTTCAAAGTTTTTGAAGCTCGAAGAAATCCACCGGTGAGATTTCGTTTCAACAAATTTCATTCGAGGCAAAACTGTTTCTCGACGGAGCTAGTGCGCATGACGAGGAACTTTAAGTTTGGAGACTCGTTCGACGAGAGTTTCGTTCGAAGTTTTTGTAGCTCGAAGATATCCACCGGTGAGACTTCGTTTCAACAAATTTCATTCGAGGCAAAACTGTTTCTCGACGGAGCTAGTGCGCATGACGAGGAACTTTAAGTTTGGAGACTTGTTCGACGAGAGTTTCGTTCAAAGTTTTTGTAGCTCGAAGAAATCCACCGGTGAGATTTCGTTTCAACAAATTTCATTTTAACAATCAATCGTTCGACGAGAGATTGTAGGCGGACAAAGTTTGTAAATCGGAAAATATTTTACGATTTCATTTCTCCAACGAGATTCACGTTCAACGTTTTTGTAGCTCGCATAAATTCATCGGTGAGATTTCGTTTGAACAAATTTCATTTCAACAATCAATCGTTCGACGAGAGATTCTAGGCGGACAAAGTTTGTTCATCAGAAAATATTTAACGATTTCATTTCGAGAACGAGAGTTTCGTTCAAAGTTTTTGTAGCTCGAAGAAATCCACCGGTGAGATTTCGTTTCAACAAATTTCATTCGAGACAAAACTGTTTCATTCCTTGAACGAGAATTACGTTCAAAGTCTTGTAGCTCGAAGAAATCCACCGGTGGAATTTCATTTCAACAATCAATCGTTCGACGAGAGATTCTACGCGGACAATGTTGGTTCATCAGAAAATAATTTACGATTTCATTTCTCGAACGAGATTCGCGTTCGAAGATTTTACAGCTCGGAGAAATCCACCGGTGAGATTTCGTTTCAACAAATTTCATTCGAGACAAAACTGTTTCTCGATGGAGTTAATGCGCATGACGAGGAACTTTAAGTTTGGAGATTCGTTCCACGAGAGATTCTAGCGGACAACGTTGGTTCATCAGAAAATGATTTACGATTTCATTTCTCGAACGAGATTCGCGTTCGAAGATTTTACAGCTCGAAGAAATTCACCGGTGAGATTTCGTTTCAACAAATTTCATTCGAGACAAAACTGTTTCTCGGTGGAGCTAGTGCGCATGACGAGGAACTTATAAAATTGGAGATTCGTTCGACGAGAGATTCTAGACGGACAAAGTTTGTTCGTTAGAAAATATTTTACGATTTCATTTCTCCAACGAGATTCACATTCAAAGTTTTTGTAGCTCGCATAAATTCATCGGTGAGATTTCGTTTCAACAAATTTCATTTCAACAATCAATCGTTCGACGAGAGATTCTAGGCGGACAAAGTTTGTACATCGGAAAATATTTTACGATTTCATTTCTCCAACGAGATTCACGTTCAAAGTTTTTGTAGCTCGCATAAATTCATCGGTGAGATTTCGTTTCAACAAATTTCATTTCAACAATCAATCGTTCGACGAGAGATTCTAGGCGGACAAAGTTTGTTCATCAGAAAATATTTAACGATTTCATTTCGAGAACGAGAGTTTCGTTCAAAGTTTTTGTAGCTCGAAGAAATCCACCGGTGAGATTTCGTTTCAACAAATTTCATTCGAGACAAAACTGTTTCATTCCTTGAACGAGAATTACGTTCAAAGTTTTGTAGCTCGAAGAAATCTACCGGTGGAATTTCATTTCAACAATCAATCGTTCGACGAGAGATTCTAGACGGACAAAGTTTGTTCATCAGAAAATATTTAACGATTTCATTTCGAGAACGAGAGTTTCGTTCAAAGTTTTTGTAGCTCGCATAAATTCATCGGTGAGATTTCGTTTCAACAAATTTCATTCGAGACAAAACTGTTTCATTCCTTGAACGAGAATTACGTTCAAAGTTTTGTAGCTCGAAGAAATCCACCGGTGGAATTTCAATTCAACAATCAATCGTTCGACGAGAGATTCTAGGCGGACAAGGTTTGTTCATCAGAAAATATTTTACGATTTCATTTCGAGAACGAGAGTTTCGTTTAAAGTTTTTGTAGCTCGCATAAATTCATCGGTGAGATTTCGTTTCAACAAATTTCATTCGAGACAAAACTGTTTCATTCCTTGAACGAGAATTACGTTCAAAGTTTTGTAGTTCGAAGAAATCCACCGGTGGAATTTCAATTCAACAATCAATCGTTCGACGAGAGATTCTAGGCGGACAAGGTTTGTTCATCAGAAAATATTTTACGATTTCATTTCGAGAACGAGAGTTTCGTTCAAAGTTTTTGTAGCTCGAAGAAATCCACCGGTGAGATTTCGTTTCAACAGATTTCACTCGAGACAAAACTGTTTCATTCCTTGAACGAGAATTACGTTCAAAGTTTTGTAGCTCGAAGAAAGCCACCGGTGGAATATACACGAGATCACTGAGATCAGTGCTTGCGGGATGGAAGAAATGGAAGAAAACATTTTATCTAGCTTAAATTTTATTCGTAATGTTATACATTTATGGAATTCTTTACGAGTAACCCGGTTCTTTATTCATCGAAGCAGTTCTTCGATTATTAGTGTTATTGTTGTTGCTGTTGTGTGATAGAGTTTTGGAATTATTCGTCACTATACGGTGAATTTGTCGATTGTCGTTATCGGTGGACAGAGTATTAGAATAATCTTCATATAATTGGTCGAACTCGTCGTCTTCCGCCTCGTCGTCGGTCCAATTGATAATTTGCTCGTCGTCGCGACGTATCATTGCCCAGAGATCCTCCCAGCCTGGTCTGTCGTATACAGGAGGAACGTGTTCTTTTGGTCTTTTTTTCACCACTCGCTTTCGATAGGTTTCGCTAACACTTGCCGGTTGTGACATTATTTCGATTGAACGATTGAAAAGTAACTGACATTCTTGGTCAGCACGCTCGCATTATATACCAATTCGAATTTCACCCAAATGACATCTATGAATAATATTACAACTAAATATTGTTTCATTCCTCGAACGAGAGCTACGTTCAAAGTTTTCTTATATACGCGTTGTTACCCCACTCTATCTGTAAATTTTTCAATACACCTTTCGTGTGACTGTAAAAATAGATCCAACGATACAAGAAAACGCGCATATAAGCCTCACAGTAATTTTCGATGACTCGATAATAAAATTCAGAGACATCTATCGAAATGTAATGCAATTTCGTCAGAGTAACGTAAAAAGTGCTATCTTTCGAAATATAATGCAATTCCGATGTGACAATTTGACGAGCGCCACCTATCGAAACGTTATATCCATTTGTTACAATAAGTAGATGAACGCCATCTGGTAGAATTCTCTTGAACTTCCAATCAACGTGTACAGTATCAAATCTACCATAGATGTTTTATGCATGTCATGAAATTACTAAATCTATAGATGGGGTGGGTTTAATTTTGTACAATCTAACCTCAATCGACTTCGCTCTCAGAACTCTGAATTGAATCTGATCAAAATTTTACCCCTTCTACCGTGATTTTCGTCAGAAATCAGTAGATTTTAGGATTTTCGTGACGTCAATTGGCTCTAGTCCAATGAGAATCGAGTATTCACTCAGCTGACCCCAAATTAACTATATAATCAGCAAGCTTCTCGCCCGCGATCCTAAACCTCCTTGACCAGAGTAAGAACAACGTAGTAGTAAGAAGGAGCAGGCCGTCGCGGAGGTTATATATATAATATATATATATATTATATATATAGGGTGCAGGGGGTGCTATGGGGGTATGTAGGGCCCCGTTGACTGTTTAGATTTGACGCTAGCTCCTTGCGAGAGCTGAAAGTTGCGTTCCACGATTTTCGTCGCCCCCGTGCTACGTCACGTATACGTCACGCGATGACGAGTCGTCACAACTGTAAAAGTTTTTGCAGCTCGAAGAAATCCACCGCTGAGATTTCGTTTCAACAAATTTCATTCGAGACAAAACTGTTTCTCGGCGGAGCTAGTGCGCATGACGAGGAACTTTAAGTTTGGAGACTCGTTCGACGAGAGATTCTAGCGGACAAAGTTTGTTCATCAGAAAATATTTTACGATTTCATTTCGCGAACGAGATTCACGTTCCACGTTTTTACAGCTCGAAGAAATCCAACCGGTGAAATTTCGTTTCAACAAATGTCATTCGAGACAAAACTGTTTCTCGATGATGCTAGTACGCATGACGAGGAACTTATAAGTTTGGAGATTCGTTCGACGAGAAATTCTAGGCGGACAAAGTTTGTTCATCAGAAAATATTTTACGATTTCATTTCTCGAACGAGATTCACGTTCCAAGATTTTGCAGCTCGAAGAAATCCACCGGTGAGATTTCGTTTCAACAAATTTCATTCGAGACAAAACTGTTTCTCGATGATGCTAGTACGCATGACGAGGAACATATAAGTTTGAAAATTTGTTCGACGAGAGATTCTAGCGGACAAAGTTTGTTCATCAGAAAATATTTTACGATTTCATTTCTCGAACGAGATTCACGTTCAAAGATTTTGCAGCTCGAAGAAATCCACCGGTGAGATTTCGTTTCAGCAAATTTCATTCGAGACAAAACTGTTTCTCGATGGAGCTAGTGCGCATGACGAGGAACTTGTGAGTTTGGAAATTTGTTCGACGAGAAATTCTACGCGGACAAAGTTTGTTCATCAGAAAATATTTTACGATTTCATTTCTCGAACGAGATTCACGTTCAAAGATTTTGCAGCTCGAAGAAATCCACCGGTGAGATTTCGTTTCAACAAATTTCACTCGAGACAAAACTGTTTCATTCCTCGAACGAGATATACGTTCAAATTTTCTGTAGCTCGAAGGAATCCACCGGTGCGATTTCGTTTCAACAAATTTCATTCGAGACAAAACTGTTTCTCGATAACGATAGAGTGCATGACGAGAGACATATTAGTTTTTCGAACGAGAATTACGTGCGAATCACACGCGCTAGTAACAGTAAGAAATGCCAGAAATATCCCGTCCGTGTTGTTCGCGTTGGTGTAATATATTCTCGATTATCTCGTCTGAGCGTTTGAAAGCGAATTCGATTAGATTTCGGTTGGTAAAGAAGAGGAATTCAAACGCTAATTCGAATGTCGACGTTTCTTCGCTCATCGCGTACCGTGACAATATCTACGACGACGATGGAAATGATCTGTTAGAATTGATGATGACGAAAGGGAACGGTTCGCGGTATGCCAACGAATCGGCGTATAAAATGTTCTGGACTTGGTGGTTGTTACGATGTAAACATAATATCGGTGCCATGTATCCCGATGACGTCGATCGTTTGATGAAATTTTTCGAGAGCACGACAGAATGGTCGGATCGTGGAGTAGTTCGCGTAGACAAAGACGACGGAACGATCGTCGATGTTCCCGTTGAAATGTTGTCACTATTACAAGACGATAACCGTGACGCGGATACAACGACGTCGCTCGCATCATTAGGATCACCTATAAATATACATAACTGTGTATTCTATATGGTCAGTAGTTTATTATTCATTGTGCTGTGCATATCGCATATGTTGGCTAATTTTTCGCTCGACGAAAATAAAGTTACAGGCCGACGTACGACAAACCGTCATCGTCGAAATTAATTTGGTGATAGTCGCATCCCTACCTTCACCTCTACCGCTAATATTGTCTAACGACATGTCGAACACTAACACGCAAGACGAAACGATCTGTAATTCTCCAAGTGATACCGTCGTCGATTGTTCGATTGGAACGTTGAAATTGAACAGTATATTGAAAAAGTTCCCGAAAGTCGATTATAAGCGATATCTTCTGGACGGCGTATTACGACAATTGGACGTTAACGATGGGGAGCTGACGAGTCGTGGAATCGCACGGATTCATATGATAGTTTCGGACGATGCCAAGACGAAGTTTACAATTTCCCACGAAAATTACGAAACTCTGATTCGAGCGATCGATGTTCCACATAATTGTAGCGTCGTAATATCGTACGAACTAGTTCATCGATTGGTGTTCGTTTTCGATTGTATCGAGTGCAAGAAAAAATCACAGACTCGAGAGGCGCGGTGCGAATCCCAAAAACACGTGGAATTTATATGTGAGGTGGTGAGAAGAATGTTCGAGAAAATTTTACATATACGATACGTGGGAACGGTCGTTATAACCGTTGGGAAAACGCACGGCTTTCATATGATATTTCACGATGTGAACGTCGATCGGTGTATGTACCATCATTTGCTGTACGCATTAATACGCACGTTGAATCGAGTACGAGCCAAGACGAGTTCTTCGGAGGAATTAGATTTATTTTTGAACGAATCGTGTACCTCGTTCGTACTGCCGTACGGTCGAAATCACGCCGATACGTTTTTCCTGTACAACTTCGATACGTCCACGCTCACATCTGCAGATAAAAACGATATAACAGACGTGGATATTTTATCACCGATCCCAAAATACGTATACCCATTCTACAGTTTGAAATATACGAACGACGGAACGGACGCGACAAAATGTTCTCAATATCAACGTAATTCGTCGCAAGAAGAAATCGTGTGGTGTGGCTTCGACGGAGAATTTCGTTTCAAATTTCAAAAGAAATATTTTCTCGATAAAGAATGTATGGAAATACACAGCAATCGCAGAGAGATAGAATCGTATCGAGACGATATTCTATACACTATTACACCGAATCGAATGATCAATCGTAAGAAAACCTTTTGTCGCTGGTTGTTTGTCGAAAATTACGAAGAAGTGATGTCGTCGATGTCGTCCCATAATCTCGAATATTCCAACTCTAACGATAACGACGACGACGACGACGATCTCATCGCTTCGAATTCCACGAGTATATCGAACGAGATGTCCATCGACGAGAATACTAGGACGGAAAGATGTCAGCGGAAACGACGACGACGACAACAACAACAAGTTGAGCAGCAGACCACCGTTTCACCGTGCGATGAAGATATCATAGAAAAAGAAGAAGAAGAAGAAATGTCACGTAAACACGACGTGGCTCTGCCTTATTTCGACGAGAAAACAGACTTGAAAAATGCCAATAAGGGCGTTAGAACGATTATTGGCGCTGCCGGTGTCGCTTCATCGTCATCCGTCCCAACCGTAACCGTCACCGGTCCCGAACGTGTTGTAGAAAAACGAGGTAATATCGATATATTGAAGGGTCATTTCAAGTATACCGACGAGAAGGGATACGAAAATACGAATCGTGTGTTTAGCATGATCACCGATTTGAGTTACGTTCGTAATACGATCTACGAGTGTGATATCATCAGCGAAGATATGTGGCAAATATTGTTGATCGAATATTTCGATAGAACGTTGTCGGATCGTTACGTTATGGTACTTTTCGATTATATTATAGCGAACGCGAACAGCCATCGGTATTCCGGTCGTCGTAACGGGGACGACGGTTGTAGAAATGACGACGACGACGACGACGACGGCGACGGCGGTGGCGACGATGAAACCGACGAAAGCGAACGATACACCGAACAAGTTAAGTTGGAGAAAATGAAAATCCTCATTAACGAGTGCATCAAGTGGAACATGATTACGGGTGTATTGAGCGATATTTATGGAACTTACGTATCCATCATGACCGACATAAATCGACAAGAGCAATTAGACGAACCGTATGGTCGTAAAAAAGATAAAAGACAGAACAGATGGAGGGTGCGCGACCGAGCGAACGATCTCCCGACTTTCCAATTCGACATCGGTTACGATGAAACGAACAGCGGATTGGCGAAATTGAAACATACCAATTACAACGTGTTTTCGTTTTGTGCGTCCTTAATGTATCATCACGAAACATCCATACATCCGACACAGTTGCAAGCCTACCTATATTACTATAATTATATACCGGAAGATACGATGAACAAATTGATGTCAGAATTTAGCGACAGCACCGCTATGATATCGTTCGTGATCCAATTTGCCTGTGTCAAATTCACGGCGAGTTCTAGAGATCCGTTGTCGCTGTGGGCACCGGCCGAATTGTTCAAAACACATTTTCCTCGTTATTTGTACGTCGACAAGGATGGTGCTACGACGACATCGAATAATTCGGCCGGCGATGCTAACGACACCTTCGGAAATTTCAACAGTTTTAGCGGAAACAGGACCGAAGAACTGAATTCGAATGTGACCGATAGCAGTAGCAGAAAACGAAAATGTCCACCACAGAACGATAAGAAAAAGAACGCAAAAAAATCCAAAAAAATGACGACGGTCAATAGAGATCTGTTGACGATGTTCAAAAAATACTATTGGCGTCCGTTTACGTTGAACGGCATACCGTACATGTATAACGGCACAGAATTCGTTAACGTGCACACGGCATACAAAACTATTACCGACAAAATCGGTTGTAGTCAATCCGCTTTGCAAGATATCTTCAATGCCAAACCGTTCGACCAGAAACACGGTAGAAATTACTTGTATAGGACCAATCACGTATACGACGAAATAAAAACTCCGGCTTACTTTAACGTGGTGCTGAAACTCAGAGAGATCACTTGTGGCGGTTCGCAATCGTTGTTGATGCGAGAATATCCGATAAAAGAAGTGGGACGGGCGGACGTGTCGATCTACGATACCGTGGTGGACGGAATGCGTGCTCTGATAGACATGGAAGCGGACATCGATCGGTCGTCTTTGCGATTCGTCATGACGCAGCCGGTAGTACCGTTGGTTATCGAAGAGAACAACGACGTACGAGATTTTTTCGATTCGAAAACAGCCGGTCATATTTCGTTGAATATCAAAGATTACAGGATGTGTGTAGATCTGCTCGGTAAGAAACCGCACAAAGATATCGAAGTATTCCTAGACGGGATCTTCACCGAATCATCATCATCATCATCATCATCATCATTGTCATCGTCGAACTCCAGACAGAACGAACATATAAGAAATTTCGCCAGAATCAATTGCATCGTACAAAGTATCGTCGTCAAAGCGATCAACGCTAAAATAGTGACTAGCGAAGAACTGGACGTTAGTCAAGTGGTGCACGCGATTTTCGATAGGCGATCATCGATACAATTGGGATGGACGACTTTCGAGAAACGATCGAGTCATCCCACTTACGTTCCACCGATACGAAGAAACGAATATCTTCTTTCTCGTCAAACCACATCCACTACGATTTTACCTCTGCTCAATAACGTCGAACGTAATTACTCCAATCAGATATATACCAAAGGTGACTTGTGTCGTGACATCGCAGCCATCCGGGGAATCGTAGACGTTCGCACCCGATTAAAATGGCTTACGAAGAAAAGACAATTTTCCGCGTCTACTACTACTACTACTACTACTGCTGCTGCTGCTGCTGCTGCTGCTGCTGCTGCTGCTAGCACTACCGTTGGTCACGATTCGTCTCGGTCGAAACATACGACAGCTACCGGGATAGATACGCTCGGCTCGGACTTTTGCCGGCGTATGTCTTCAGCGTTACGCGACAACGAAGAAAACGATAACGATAACGTAGATAGCAAAGAAGACTATTTATATCGTGATTATGCCGTACGAAAAGGATCGTCGACTACTCTCCACCCGCAATATACCGACGACGATAATAATAATAATAATACCAATCAGAAGAAACTCTCGTCCAATAAACATATGATGCAATCCAAAGTGAAATCTTCAGCGATATTGTCAAGTTTACGTACGACTTTCGCCAAGATCATGAAAGAATTCGATTCGCGTACGATGACTAATATTGCCGAATGCGCGGTACGAAACAAAAAATCGTTACCGTTCCGATTAAAGTTGATATGTTTCATAGTGACGGTTCACATGTATAAACGTTTACCGAAATGGACGGTGTTCGATATTCCATCGTTCGCCGATTTGATACAGGCTGTGAATAGTGACGACGACAACGACGACGATAACGGGGACGAACGCGATAACGATAAAAGTGGAAACACCGGAGAGGAAGAGTCGTCGTCGTCGTTCATCTGGGGATTAGGTCGCCGTCGGCGTCGCTCGAACCGTCGATCCGTCCTACCGGCCAGTATACTGAGTTGGATAGAAAACGGGCGATACGACGTGATACGGTGGTTGTACGAGCAAGCGGAAATTCTTTTACCGTACGCTTTTTACGTGGGATCACGAAACGAACGCCGTGACGACATATTGAAACGTTACGTCCTATCGCATCCGAATCGATACAAACGAGCCAATTACTATTTACAACAAAATTCCGAAGAAGTGAAATACGACTATGTATTACTCACGTTAACGTACCTATTCTATTTATGTTCGTTCGATTTCGGTACGTTAGATTTAATGCTAAAGTTGATTCTAAGCATCGAATTTCCCGGACAATGGTCCAAGTTGTGTACCATAGTTTGCGGTCATAGGCACGGAGGTAAAACTAAATTGCTCGACATATTGCGAGAGTACGGCCGTACTTCGGCTTCGGCAAAAGAACCGACGGACACGAACAAGGAAAACCAACCGGCCATGCTGATGTACGTGACGAACATGATGTTGGTTCAGGACGAGATTGCGACGTTCACGAGCGGTTTCAAGAAAGTCATATCGGAAAGTAAAATCGAGTATAGAAATAACGTGGGCAATGTGTTCGCGGCCATCTACGCCCTATCGAAGTTGTGGTACACGTGTAACGATCCACCATCGTGTCCGTACGATTCGGCCGTGGTCGAGCGTATTCTTCACATCAAAGTCGATTTTTGGCACGACAACATCACCGAACCCGAAGTTGCTCAGTTCCGATATTTCAACAGTAAAGAACGAGAAGCCATCTATAAATATTGTTTCCACAACAAATCCAAACTGGTGACCAATAGCGTTATCAACAACGAAGGATCCTTACCGTTCGTGTTCTTCAATCGAGAAACGAAAATTTACGTGTCATCAGGCTTACACGACGACGCCATAAAACAAGGTTTGCTAAGTATCAGTATGTTCTATTCTTGGTTTCGATACGTGGAGGACATCAACAAACCAGTGAATATTGACGTAAAAAAATTACCCAGTTTACCGGCGGCATGGCGGAAGCAATGGCTAATCCAAACGAATCCCTATTACAAATGGAAAGATACCGTTCAGATCGAAGCGCAAGATGGATGTTACGCTCGAGTACCGGCCGATTTGATAATAGATTCCTTAAATAGGTACGGACAACCTTTCGGTGCAGCTAAACAATTGACCGATGCATTTCACGAGGAATTCACTCGATATTATAGTGCCATCGACGATACATATAACGTTTCGGTCGATATGAATAAATTGATTTTATAATTTTTATTTTTCTGTTGTTTCTTTACCACCACCACCACCATCACCCCCAAAAAAAGACTATGTCACTTTGGTATTTATTTATTTCATCAAACGAATATTACACATTGTACGCGACAGTACAGGGTATTCGAAACTATTCGATATGGCGTGATCAACAACAGTCTATATTCACCTTCTTCCTCCGGCTGCGCCGATGAATTATTATTGCGTTTGACTCCAAACGTAAAGTATCTGGTGTTGCTGGATGTATACAATTGCACATATCCGATTGGTTTTCTTACGGCGCGTAACAATGGACCAAGGAGAATCTTTTCATCTACCCAGCGACACATTTTGTGGGGCGTACTCGACAGCGACGCAACGATAAATATTGGATTACCCCATAGAAAATCGTTGTGATTCTTGACGGTGTATGGAAAATAGTTCGATAGCAAATCAAAATTATGATAGAATTGGTTCGTTAGCCGGGCAAATAGGTCCAGCAGGTGATAAAGCGTGAATTTTTCTACAGCTGCGTCCACCTTCAGCGATATCGTATTATACACGTGGAAAAGGTTATCGAAACGAGATAATACAAAAATGGCCACATGTTCGCCGTTTGGTGCAGAATATTTTGTTGCTATGGCTCGTCGTAATACGCGCACTGTTTCCATGCTTCGCGAATTAATACTGTCGCACGAGCGTGAGTTATTCTCCGTTAGCGATGGCGATAGCGGGAGAACATTTTCTGATTGTTACAATAGGTCGTTGGAATTTATATAGTGCAATGCAGATAGTGGGGATGCGTCAGACTATATCTTCGCCGAAACGAATGAAATGTCGTACACTTTACACGATATCGTGTGTCGACAATGAACGCAACCACCACCAATTGGATGTTTTATGGTCACGTCCTTCAATATTACATCGACGAAGCTGTATTTCTTTTCGCACGACTAGCTGACGTTCTATTTGGATAGAATATCGAAAAATGGGTCAAACATTACGTGTCCAATTGTGTTCCGAGGAGGCTCGTCTACCTGATCGAACCTCAAGTCGAGCGTCGGGAATGTGTCTGCGTAGCGTCGAAGACTGCATTATTCCAGCGAAAGGTCAGAGGCTCGTCGATGTAGGTATACGTATACAACTACCGCGCGGTTACTGTGGCAGGTTGGTTCCCCGATCGGATCTTTCTGTAAATCGTCGTGTTACAGTAGGAGCCGAAATAATAGATGAAGATTATCGCGGACAAATATCCGTGTTATTGATAAATCTTTCCAGTGAACCTTATGTGGTTCGCACGAACGATGAAATCGCTGAATTGGTCTGCCAGAAAATTTGCCGTCCAAAAATCCAACAAGTGAGGCGAACTACCACAAAAAATGCGAGATGTTTCGATTTTTTGTAATAATTTGTTGAGTTATGAATAAAAATATTTAAAATTTATTTCGAAAATTTTTTATTTTTCATCGTACACGTTTTGTCAGTTTCCAATACTTTGGTGATATATTTCTTCATTTCGTATACTTCTTGTAACGCCAGTATATACTTATTTTCGATCCAACTTTTGATCGTATCATTAACGACCAACGAATCGGCCATTATAATTTCGAAGCATTTGTTCACCAAATTGCCGTTATCTTTGTCCGAAATGTTCTTGAGATGAAGTAACGAATGCGATTTCAATACGCTCAGGTGTCTATCGTAAAACGATGACGAAGACGACGGTGCTCCACAAAAACCCTCGAATAATAGCCACGGTATAAGGACGTCCGTCTGAATGTCCTCTACGAGCCTGGTGGTAGTGGTGTTGCTGCCGCCGCTGCTGCTGCTATCGCTACCGTTGTCGTTGTTGTCGTCGTTAATTTTTCTACTGATAACGGAATTCAAGTGATTTCTCACGAAAATCGACAGATCGTCCATATTCCGATACAGGCCCTTTTTGTCGTTCAGCAAGGTATTGGTGAACACCTCCTCGCTTACGAAATTGTCTCGGCCGATGAGCACGTTATATCGATCGCGATTGTGCAATATGTATTTTCGTAGTTGCTTCGCCAAGTCGTGGAATATGTCGTCGTTCAAAACGCACGTATAAATATTGCGAACGCTCGTGTCTTTACCCTGTAACATCCATTGTTTTATGAAACAACCCATTCGATTGCCCAACGCGTCCGCGGTGGTAATATCCTTCGTGACCGATGGCGTTCCTTCTTCGAACGATATAGAGTTGTTACTCAAGATGTAAATTTGTATGTAAAATACTAATAAATTTTGTAGAATGGAATATATCGGTTTGAAGAAGAGAATATCGTCTAAAAGTGTCCACAGGTGTTCCATGGTCGTCGCCAACACGTTATCGTTATTATAACTTTCGTGCGATATCAAATCGTAGAATTCGTCACATTTCAGCGAGCTGGGAGACGACGGCGCTGGCGTGTTGATTTTATTGGCATCGTTCTCGTCGTTCGCCTCACCAGCGCATATTTTTTGTAAAATCACACACGAGTATATGTAATTTAACGTGTTCTCGATACTGTCCACGTTATCTATTAAAATGGCGTTCGTTACTTTTCGTAAAGATTCGTTCGATTCAACTATGGTGGTTATTTTATTCCATAAATTGTGTATTTTGGGCCGGACGTGCTGCTTCATCGCACTCAACGTAAAATCATCTCGTGATGCACCATTACGATCTTTCGGTGTAGTAGTAGTCGTCGCCGTCGTCGTCGCCGCTTTATAACTACGTGGTTCGTATAATTTGACGACACCGACAGAAATGTCGATAATATCCAACAATTCCTTCCGCGTCATCGTTATTTTCACGGTGGTGTTACCTATATTATAAATTTGTCCGTTGTCCATGTGACAATAAAAAGGTTTCAATCGAAAACATACCGGCACGCCGCTCATTTCTGTGTCTTACTATTGGAACTCGACGGAACACCGGGAGCTGATAACGTCGCACCGTCGAGTACGCGTTGTCTGCGACGTGACACAAACTGCGCGCGATACCGTCAAACGTAACCGCGATTGCACACATCGTTCGAGATTTTGAGACGTTGGTGTGGACACCGGTGCCCACGCCAGCGTCGACACCGGTGCCTACGCCAGCGTCGACACCGGTGTCGACACCGGTGTCTACTCGGAACGATCGACGCGGGTGCATCGTTGTTCACCGCGTACCCGTGATGCACCCTCGAAATGCACGAATTCCGAGGATATGTACCGGTTTCGCGGGTGCCACACGTGGTACGCTGTACCCCGTGTGGCACCCTCGAAATTATGACACCGGTGTGCTTCTTATCTCGTCGACATCGGACGGATTTCGAGGGTGCAGCGACACGTTCGTGTGCGCTTACGGAACGTGACGGGTCAGTCGGAAGTCGATCGATGCGCTGCAACTTGTAAGACCGCGGCGCGATCATGACATCCAACGGCAAGGACGACGACGACGACCAGTGGCTATACGCTTATGTGTATAACGCTCCGTACCCGGACGATTATGCTACACCACCGTTCCCTTTAGATACTCTACGTTTCGAATACGAATATGACGGATCGAGTAGAGCGGAAGGTTTACCCGGATTATGTAACGCCCTCACGCCGTTCCCAGTTATACCTTGTCGCATTTTCAATGATAAAGTACCGATACGCCATTGCGATCAAATAGGATATTTCAGTTTTAACGAATGGCCACGTGTGTATTTGGGAGCGTTCGCAACGCTCACATCTGCTCCACGCATCCATACGATGTTGGGGACGGCATTCGTGGCGTGTTCCACGAATTCCGAACGAATGCCGATAATTCCAAATATGGACGTGCTTCGAGGATACGATTCGATATCGAAAACGGGGTGTTTGAAATTTCGTCTCGACGGTGTAGTAGAACCGATTTGGTTAGGCAATAACATCGCCAATTACGATAACGACGAACGACGACATCGTCATATAGATGTATACTTGGAACGGTTACCAGGTCGAGTTATGAAACATAATTGACCAATAAACGATCGCACGTGGTGCTATATAAACGGATGCGTCACGGTGGGAGGCAGTCAGTCGACGTGAATATTTCACCAGCGAAACATCGACGATGTCTTCGGCAAGTTTGGCCAAGCTAAAAAAACACATGGAAATGGGTCCGATCATTTCTGATTTGACCATTACCGACGATACGTTGAATCAACTTCGGAATATAACTAAACGAGTGCTGGGTAAACAACAACAACAACAACAACAACAACAGCAGCAGCAGCAGCAGCACGTTGACAGTTTCGATGTTGTGTCCACCGCCACCGCCAACGCCGTTCCAGAGTACAATCCCGACGATGCCATCTTCGTCAAGCCGCTAAACCCGGTGAAGAACAATTTGCATCCGACATATCGTCCAACAAGTAAGTCTATCGTCGCTGTAACCGCCATCACGA
Source organism: Endomychus coccineus (assembly GCA_958510875.1). NCBI lineage: Eukaryota > Metazoa > Arthropoda > Insecta > Coleoptera > Endomychidae > Endomychus > Endomychus coccineus. The sequence goes on from OY294069.1 coordinate 111,167,453, forward strand.
ACGGGGAAACGAGTGAATATACCGATTCGTATAACGATACCACTACTGCTACTACTACTACTACTACTGCTACTGCTACTAAGCCAACTGGTACGACACCGGTGAAAAAATCGACGTCGAAAAGATCGAAAACGAAATCGACCGTGGAAACTGCAACGATAAAACCGCAACTTCTGGTCAAACTCCCGATAGCTCGTGAGAAAAAGAAACAAAATGGTAAATCTGATCAGAAGCGATGTCAAAAACGGAAAAGAGACACACATACGATCGAGGAAGATGACGATGATATTGGGAACGATACGGAAGGGTCCGAATTAGAGCGATCGATTGAAGCGCGGACGGTCGCCGTTACCACGAAGAAAGATGTACACGTGAATAGACTAGAAGCAGAAACAGCAGGCGAAGGCAAGATACAGGCGTCAGCCGTCGTCGAACCCGCAGCTAAAGCGAAAAAGGTTCGCAAGCAACCTACATCTCGGAATAAAATCAAATCGAACGGAGAAACTAGTAGCCACGATCAAAGTAGTAAGAGAATAACTAATGGCTCCCACGATAAGGAATCCATCTCAAGTGCGAACGAAGAAGTCATCCGCAATTTTCAAGAAAAAATCTCTCGTATCAAAACCGAACACTTCCAATCTGCCGAATTCGTCGGGCGTCACGATGTATTAATTAACGCGAGCTGGTTAATATTAAAATTGTGCTATTTCGAACAATTCGAAACTACCTTGCCGAGTTTCGATATAGTCACCGATTTGTTTTATATCACAAAAGAAACTTTTTTGAACAAGTTGATCGTTGTATACGAGAATAACGAAGATGCGTTCCACGCGGAGACCGGTCTGTATTTGACGGACGTTAGGCGAACGTTATTCGAAAGGAACATTTTATTCATAAATATACCCAGTTCGAATAGTATTTATAAATTTTTTGTAAACGAAATAATCATCACGTATATTTGTTTCGTCAATTTGTGTGAAAATAAAGTGCCCACGATTTACAGGTGTCTGGGAAGCAAATCGTCGTCGTCGTCGTCGTCCTCGTCCGAGCAGCAGAGATTTAACGACGTACCGTTCAAATCATTTCCTGTGAATGTACATTCTCATAAGTTGACTGATATATTGCGATTACTGAACGAATAAATACATTTATATTAAAGTTTTGTTAGCGTTTATTTTGTATGACTTTCCATTCGATCCGATCTCATCGAGTTTCGTGATCATGATGATGATAATAGTAATAATAATAAGAGACCATGACGACGGAACCAGACTGGAACGATCTCGTCGATGATATGAACGGTATCTTATTGAATGATAGCGACGACGGTGAGATGTCGCTCAGCGAAGTCGACATAAAATGTAAAGTTACCAATGTTGACGCTGCAAACGATGATGATGATGATGGTGATGATACGAAGTCGTCACGAGATTATCACGGTAAGAATAATTGCAAGAGTAATGACGATAACGACGACGTGAACGGTGCTGTTACATCGAAGGTGTCGCGTGACTTGTCATCGGACGACGACGACGACGACGACGAAGAAGAGTATCTGTTCTCTGACGATTCAGATTGCGATAAAGTTATTCGAAACGATACGCACCCGACGAGATCATACGGAAGAGAACTACGACGGCAACGACGACGGGAATATCGCGATAAAGTTGTTCGAAGCGATACGTACCCGACGAGATCCTACGAAAGAGAACCACGACGGCAACAACAACAACAACAACAACAACAACGGGAATGTGGACGAAGGCGAATACGACGACAATCGCAACGATACTCGCGCCGTAATCGTCGTCATCGACGAACGCATATAAGCAGACACTCGATACAACGTACCAGTAGATATAGCGACGACGACGATAGGAACCGGTCAAGTGGTATCGTCGGCGGTGAAATGAATAACCGAAAGAATATGTTGTGGTTTATGGCAGAACGTTTGCTATCGGAATTCGTGAAGCCGTTTGCTTTAGATACGGAATTCGTGAACAAAATCGATAGAATAGCGTACATTAGTGCATCGATATGCGACGATAATATCGCAGTCGAATATCGAGGAAAATCTTACGTATTGGACAAATTGGAATTCGTCCAAAACGACATATTTGTACCGAGCGATTTCGTGTTAACGACGATGTATCCGGACGCTTCTATACCGGCGATCGTCAAAAGAAATATATTGAAAACTTTGGAAGTTAATCGATGTTACGAGTCAACTCATAACGTGGATCCTTTAATGATGATTCAGATGGTACACGAAGTATGTCTCCGTGAACATAATGTTCCGTTATTCGTTACGTGGCAAAGTCGATTCGATATGATGTTCCTACAAAAACACACGATCGACGACAATCGAGAGTTCAGACATTGTGTCAACGTATGCAACAATTATACTCCCGTTCAGGCATCGACTCAAGCTTACTATTCGCTCTCGAGGGACAGACCGATTTTGACGTGCGGCCATCATCACGACGTAGCCGTATCGGGTATGGTAAAACCGTTATGGATCAACTTGTCCAGTCGACAACTGCAAGACGAACGATACGTGCTGGATTTTATGTTCCAAAATGAAATAATTCTGATGACCGTTGTGTTGGGTAGAAGCGATCACGTCAAATCTGACAGTCGGCGAGGTGGACCCCAATTGAATCTTTCAGAAGCACACTCGATGACACAGTGTTCAGAACCGCACGGGGATTTTCATTCTTCGACAGGCGACGTTCGATATACGTATTGTTTGTTCCAAAGATATTGGGAGTCGTTGAGAGTACGCTTACACGACGATCTCTCGCATCACGATACACTTGCCTACGATATTTCTTGAATGTATTTTGAAAATAAATATCTTTCGACACTATTTGTACGTATTTGTTTTAACCCGTTTACAGTCCACGTGACCGTCATGAGATACGAATTTCACCCTTATGAACATTTCGAGTAACATAACGTGACATTTATCGCATCGATAATATAACACCAACTTGGGTTGTCACACGAGTGGAGTCGGGAAATATGGTACGATATGTTGATACGCGATATTTCTTGAATGTATTTCGAAAATAAATATCTTTCGATACTATTCGTATGTGTGTATTTGTTCGAATTGACTTTCCTTTCCAGTCGTCCCGTCGTAAGCGCGTTTATAAGATGCGATAGAGCGCAAGCGAAAAGATCATCGACACGACATACGATAACGGCAATGTCGAACACGAAAAACCACGAAAGTTTCGGTGACGACGGTGGCGGCAACAACAATAACAACAACAACAACAACAGAAATGCCGAACGGAAGCATAAGATCATGATGACGCTGTTCGAAGAAATGTCGAAAGTCGCACGTATAACGAACGACGCCATAGATTACGAACGCGAGAGTAAATACGAAAAAGCGATAATTCGATATGCCTCGGCTCAGTCGGTGTTGTATAACGCGTGCTGTCTGCTATCCGGTGTAACGTTACCACTGAATCGGGTGAAACAACGGCGGCGGCGACCGAATCCTTCAGAATCGACCGAGCACGAAAGAAATAGAAGTTTCATAGCTTTCGATCGTTCGTATATTATCGAATTGATTCTCAATAAAATCGTACAAATTTATGATCGCATTCAGAGATTGGACGGTGCGATTTCGTCTGGCAACGTAGAAACTATATCCGTGATGAACGCCACACATATGTCGTTAAATTTGCACGGGAATAACAACGGCGACGGCGGGTCGCAATACAACGATTACGATAGCGTCAAACATGTGATTCCCGAACTAACGCTAACCCGTACCGACGACTTCGATCATATAATCGGCCATTCGGATACGAAGCAGAAATTGAAAGAACTAGCGCATATGTTCTCGTTGAATAGCAACAGCAGAACGAAAGAAATTCTACGCAACAGAGATATAACCGGTAATAGTATGATCATTCTGTACGGCCCTCCGGGCACGGGAAAAACCTCGTTGGCCAGAGCGTTGGCCACGTTTTGTCGCGTACCCATATACGAGATGAAATTGTCGCAACTATTCAGTAAATACGTGGGCGACAGTGAAAAACTGTTGACGGCGATCTTCGAATGGGCCATCCGATCCGTAGCTCCGAAAATCATTTTTATCGACGAAATCGATTCGATATTCAGTAGGAGGGGTTCGGCCGGCGAAGAGCCCATCGATAAAAAGCTAAAATTAATTTTTATGATGGAAATGAACAAGTTCAGCAGCTCCGATGCCGAATCGAACGTACTGATGATATGTGCCACGAATATTTTTCAAGATATAGACGAAGCCATCACCCGGCGTTCGGTTGCGAATATTCTCGTGTCCAAGCCGGAAACTCCACAAGAATACCTCGAATTGGTGCATCGTTCGTTTCACTCGGCCAAATTGAACGTTAACGAGGATGTTATGCGACATATAGCGTCAGATATGCATCGAACAAACGCTTCACAATCGAAAATTGGCGATTTGGTGAAAAAAATATTTTCCAATCTTACTTTTTCGTTGACCGATACCGTTCGCGTCGTTTCCGTCACCGATATGAATTATCCAGTATTTTCGATAATCGGTACGATCATAAGTGCAGATTCCCCGAAATATGTTATTGTCAACGACAACGACAATGATGATGATGATGATCGAGTTACGACGGTATCGCTCGATTCGGATATTTCGAACAATATCGTATTACCTATCGTAACGCGACAAATGATAGATTTTCACGTCACCTCCCAGTAATAAGAGCACGGGAACCAGAATATATGACGATGATGACACCGGACGATATAAACGCAACTAGTGATGAGATATCGTCCAATCTCAAGGAACTGTACGCGTTTATCGGAAATAAAAAAAATCTCGTAATCGTAGACGGGGAAAGTAATCCAAAAGGAAGTAACAACAAATCGATCGCGATCGTTGCGGGTATCGTCACGGGATTCATGGCCGTATTGAGTCAACGGTTCGTACGACGTCAACCCGACCGTCGTCCAGAACGATAAAAACGATCGGCAACGCGTTCCCCCCTCGTATCCGTGCGAATCTTTTCGTCGATTTGTTATACGAGTGAAGTTGGGGTCTGTTACGATAGACTGATACGCACTCCCCTCCCCCACCTCATCGAGCACACATATATATATACACCGGTCGTATCCGACAACGATCGATAGTAGTTCCGGATTGTTCGAGGTGTTACATTCATACTGCATACTGTATACTGCGAAAATGTCACTACTTTCAGACTATTCGAATATCGATGTGGTGGATGAAAATCGTACAGTTCCACTTAGCGATTCAACGAATGTATGCCACGAATCGACTTCTCCCGAGAACGTACAATTCGTTACAAACGACCCACGGTATTTTGTAAATATATATTTTTTTTCGAATCGTCGAATACTGATATGTTTCAGGTGCGACGAAACGTCTAAATTGACACCTATACGGAATCGATGCTCGAACGAAAATTTGCCGAACGAATTTTCCGAACTGAAACGTTCAATCCTTAGTCGTGACCATATCCGGTGTCCACCGATGTGTTATGGAACTTTTGAAGATGTGCGAGGGTTGATCGTTGCGGTATGTCGTTAACTATAAATTCGATTTCAGTTTCAGTAACGAATTTTCTTTCCCAGATGGCCAACCATCGTGACGAAACAGTCGATCAGTGTTCGTCCGATATCGTACAATAAATGAATCGTAATACGATAATTCGTTTTCTTTTTCTCCTACCCCTAGTAGATAAGATATCATTATGTCAGCAGAAGCTTTTCTGCATTGTATGTCAAACACGACAAATTCGATCAACAACGAATCTCAGGCCATCGATACTATCGAAAACTTTGACCAGATTGTCGATTTTAACTGCAAAACGAAAGAAATCCGATTGATCAAAGGCAGACATCCCTTGATAGGGCTGTGTGGCGGTTTATTCAGCGATTCCGTTATATTCTACGATACGATACCCATTAAATACAGTTTCGACAAATTGGATCTCTATAAACCTCGTATCGTCAAAAAATCACAATCGGAATTGAACGTAGAGGTTATAAAGGCGGATAAATTTAGATTCAATAAGCTAATCGACACTGGAAACAACGGTAATAATAGTGAATCTGGAGACGGGCAATCGACTAATCGAGAAGCCGAGAACGCTGCCAAATACAACCACTCGTATGGCGTAAAGACGTATCAGATTAAATGTTAATCTCTCCCTCTCTCCCTCTCTCTCTCTCTCTCTCTTTATTTTTTTCTGTTGAAAAATAAGAAATGGAACATATTTTCCCATATTTGAGATTGAGCGGTTTATGCGATTCGAAAATATCTCCGTCGGGTTTGGACGTGACGACAGATTTTATTTTTTATATCGCCTCTCAGAAGGAGCACACGCTGACCGACGACCAAAATAGAATATGGAAATTGAATATGCGACGTGCGGACTGTGAATTGCCTCGCAATCGGCGACAGCAGCAGCAGCAGCAGCAGCAGCGCACTCCGATCATGTTGCACGATCGCCTTATCGCATATAAACTGAAGCCGTACGACGACGTGGCATTGATGGACATTTACGTATATTATATGATTTGTCAATATGTCGGTGCTCTATTGAATTTGGTCGACGTATTGGATCACGCGAGGAACGTGAAAAGTTTCATTCATCATCGCAGCGAAGACATGTTCGGTGAAATGGTAGATCACACGAACTACAAACGGTACACGTTGCAACTGATAAATTTATTTGTCGATAATACCGAATCGGTCCTTTGCATGGACAAATCGAAAATTCTGGCAAACACCTTGGCTATCGGTGACGTTCCCGGGACGGCTGCCGACGTTAATAACGACGATACGGATGACGACGACGACGACGACGACGACGATAATATAGACGTAGACGATACGGACGACGATAATTGCGAGGATGGCGACGTAAACGACAATATATGGGAAAGCGAGTTATAAGAAATAGAATGGCAGATGAAAATGGAGTTTCTTCATCGTCGTCGTCGTCGTCGTCACAACCGTCGCCTGCGTTCTTACGACAAATGCATGGCACGATACGTGTAGGTGGTGACCGTGTCGTAATCGATTCCGATGCGAATTCATCGTCCATTTCCAAAATTACCACTCTGATCAAATTGGGTCGTCTAGCGTTCGGTAGATCGCCTACGTCGTGCACCTTCTACTACGACTCCGTGTTTCCCGTTTTTCTTTCGACCGATACTACCCAGGCTATCGTTCGAAATCTAGCGATTGACGTGATGAGCGCCGAAACTACTTACGGCGATGCGGTCGATGCGATAGAAGCGCATCTACAGACACGAGTGTTAGAGAACGAAGATAGAAGACTCCTCGAAATATATAGGAGTGCTCTCGTCGTTATCGGTGTGAAAGACGACAGGAGTCTGAGCGTTATTTTCGAACGTACGATCGACATGAAAACGATCGAAATTATGACCGTCGCGGCACGATCTCGAGACGATACGTTAATAGAATCGCCGACGTTACGGATGGCGAAATGGTGTTCTACGTTGCCCGTTCGTGCGGGTACGCTAATCTTGTTCGGTACGAACGGTATAATTTCGATGTTTCCCGAGCGAACGTTACGGTCGTTGATGACTTCGGAATTCCTCAATCTCGTAGGTAACCATATGATACCGGACGGTGGAAATATTCAAGATGTTCGATTTAGATTTCGAGTCGGAAAATTTTTGGTATATCTAACGTTGACGTTGATTCCCGCATCTTGTGTGTTCGACACAGATTTGTCTAGCAGATTCGTTAACGTCCAACGCGAACCGTACATGTTCAGCGCTTTCCACAAATACTACAGACTAGCCATGTCGATGTATATACCGGAAGAGATCGGTGTAGAGGAACTAGCGTACGTGAAAAATGCGCTGATCGATGATATGTTACACGCGTTGGATAGGAACGATAATTTCGTTCATATCTCGCATTTCACCGATCTGCCGTTGATACCGTACGGTGTGAGCGAGATGATCACCGGAAACAAGTACACTTTTCACGAAATTCTGTTCGATCCCGACATAATCGCCGACGTAGAGTGGACCAAAACTGCGGGGGGCGTATGGGACATGGCGACGATGCGGAATAAATTGAACGTTACGACCATGATGATACTATACAGACCTATAGCGTATTGTACGTTGAACGGTGACGGCAGGGAGCGAGCCGTATTCACGGATTACTGGTCGCCGGAAGATATACTACAATTTTACATATTTCCGGACGGTTACAAAACGTTCGCAAAGACCATCATGGAAGGCACTATGGCCGTAGGTTATCGAACTTCAGACGGGTTATTGACGAAAACCATCGAACCACGTGAGAACCGTCAAATGATAGCCCCGCTACTGCGCAATTACGCTCCCCTGTGTAACGTTTGGATGTCGGCGTACAAGATAAACGGAAGATACTATATAAAAACGTGGTCGAATACGGATCATCGAATGCTGAAAGAGAACGATTTGGGATCGAATTCGAACGTTCAACATATTCAAAACGATTTAAATTTATTGAATCGCCATATAACTTCCGTCGATGTGATTTTTCGTATCGAGAAAATCTACGACGGCAAAATAAATATGGTGGACGTGAGTACTAACAAACGGCCGGATGTAACGTTCACGTTGATATTGGATTTTCCGATGATATTCTACGATTACGAAGACAATCGACGCGTTCACGTCGCCGGCAACGAAGAAACGACGAACGATCGAATAAAACCCATAGCGGACAGGAAAACGTTAGAATCGATATTCACGCTGGGCGATAAGCGCAAATTGATTATGTGGCCCGAGAACGATAAGCGATTCCTGTTTATAACGAACGATTTGATAATAGCCGCTGCGATACTGGTCGGTGGAGATCGATGGACGACGAAAGAAGCGGTAATGTTGGCAAAGATGGATAACGACGCGTTCACCAATAAAAACTGGTTACACACCATACAGAATTATCTGTGCCGAGACATGATACGCGATTGTATGGTGGGTCGACGAGAAACTGACGACGACGACGACGACGACGACATACCACGTGTATCGCACGATGGACTATTATCACAACAATAATAAGAACGAGACATAATATATATATATATATGATGAGTAGTGGTAATTCACGATATATTTCTGCCAACATGTCTTCATTGCCAGATTTTCAATCGACATCGTTCAACAACGGAGACAAGCACTCTTTCTGGACGATTATGTCACACAAACCGTGGAGTGTCGTACTGGGTATCGTCGTCGTATTATTGATTTCCTACGTAGTTATTATAGTATTGAGACGATATACGACCCTGTTGAATAACAAATTAGGCAATTTCCTCGCTTCGTGGATTCCAAAGTTAGACCATACGAACAAATAGATAGACACAGAACATGCATATATGATACGCTCTCACACGCACACACACACGCAATCATTCTGTCATAAACTTTCGATATCGTAATTTCTACGATTTCCTTTCACGATGAACGATGATCGATCGTCAGCGTGTCTGTAAATATATATGTCCACACCACGATCGTGACGTTACCGTTCACAAGTAAGATTACAACAGAAGAAATAGAGATAGTGGAGAATCTATTACGGCGATGGATCGATATTTCGGTAGAGATTGGCTGAGAAACGACGATAACAACGATACCGATGGTTTGATATACGATGACGAATTCGATAATATTCCGACGGAAACACAACGACGGCGAGAAAAACAACAGCAGCAACAAACGCCACCGAGTGAAGTTGAAACGACCAGTCACGAAACAACTTATGGTGAATTCGAATCGTTCATCGAACAATTGAAAACTATAGATATGTGTAATTTATTCAAAAATAGACCGGATTCTTTCCATTTTGGTTATTATATTAATCGTATATTGGCTTTGCTGACGATCGACAAATATCGCGATCCTTCGCTGAAGCTTATCATATCCGCTCTATTGCCAGACTGCGAACCGCGACAGGTCTCTGCTGCTGCTGCTGCTGCTGCTGTTGCCGCCGACGAGGAATCGCAATTTCTCCAAAAGCTCGTACAATTCGTCATATTGATCGTCAACGAATGTCGCTTGACGGACGGTGCTCCCGAATTGATTCTATTGTATAATTTAATGCACAATCCGAAGAGTGTGATACGACGCGACGACGATAACGTCGCTGCCGACGTTCCCGTACTGATAAGTAAGCTCGATTCGACTCCGTATAAATTTCCGTCGCGAATTCGATATAAGATTTCTGTGACGGTTAGCGATTTGTTTCAGAAAGGATGTGCTCCCGAACAACTATTGAAACGTATTCGGAGTCCGTCGTATCAGTTTGCCAGTAAACGGTTCATATTCGAAAAATACGTTTCGCCTTATTTCGTTGACGCTTTGAAAGTTTCCGCTACGTCGATTCGAGGTCGTGAATCTGACGACCCGTTCGTCCGAAAATATTACGAATTTCTAAACGCGATCGGCAAATTAGATGCGCGACTGTCGTCATCGTCGTCGTCGTCGTCACGAATCAAGATAAACGAACAAAGACGGCAAATTTCGAACGACATTAAAACGGTTCAAAAATATCCCGTCATACGGAACGCTTTGATATCTAGATCTTTGACCGATTTGTGTAGAATCGCCTTATCGGTGGAGCGTTACGTGGCAAATAAGAGTTCGACGACGATGAATAACGAAAATTTCCATTATCCGTGTTTCGTTCGATTTTCCACGGCACTCGTCACCAACGTACGTAATAAGAAAGATGAGGCGATGCAGTAAACCGTTGAATGGATTGTTGTCGTGTGCGGTTCCTAAAACGACCAACGGTCGCATCCTCAACGTACTCTATACCGATTTACTATTAGATTTCCATAGCGTGAGAGAAGATTTCGGTTTGTTACTGGAAAAACTGAGCGAAGTCGATCCGATGACGTTGGACAACGACAATTATTTCGTCGTGTGCGACGATATGTTTTTCAACGTGTTGAATACGCTGACGGAACACTACGATTGCGTTCGAGTCGTCCCGATGTCGACCATCGAGCGTCAGATGAAGGGTGGCAATAAACGATCGGGGAAAACTACTTCTAAATCGCGTATAATGAAACGGAACGTCAAATCGGACGTGTCGGGACTGCAAACGTCTCCGTTCAAATTGTCGTCTATTCACAGGTTCCCCGATAACGACACCAAAAATTTGCGTTTATTGATAATCAACGTATACAATTTCAACGTGATACACAAATTGAAATTGGACAACGAACAGCTGGACGTCGTTCACGTAATATTAACGACTTTGATAGAGTTCAGTTTTATCAATATGCTCGAAAAAGACTTTTCCGTATTTCTGAAAACGAAAATACCGGGCGCGGATACGAACGACACCTCTACCGTTACGCATCGACGCCGCCGTCGTCAACATCAGCATCATCGTAGCTGTTCGTACGTACCGATAAACGGCAACGACGATATCAAATGTGAAATCGCAACTGTTGCCAAAAAAACGCGTAACGACGGTGTCGATCGGCACGTAGGTGACACTATAAACATTTCCATCGCGGATATCACGAACGCGACCGACACACTTTTGCAAAAAATAAAGCCCGACGACGCCACCACGTACGTTTTCTCCGTCGATGCGGCACAAACTCTGACGTACTCCAGAGTCGCACAATACGAAACGTATCGAGCATTTAAAGTTTTCTATTTTACGTTCGTCGCGAAAGGTGTCAAATGGTCTATATCGCCGAACAATAAACACACCGAAGTATTGTATTTCTTGAGACAGTTCTTCAAAGACGAAGTTGCCATAATGACTAGATGGTGGGCCGATAACGAAGCGGTGTCCTCGTTGTGGCCGCAGTTTCGATCGTGGTGTCCGATTCTGTTCGATTCCTACGTTAACGAGTGGTTCTTCAAGTGTGACGTTAGCGATCTGTTGAGAATGGCGTTCAAGTTTCAAGTCGTTAATTCGTTGCCACCGACGTACATGAGATCGGTCGTAGCCGGAGGTCGCGTATGGGAGGTGAATACGCTGACGTATATGTTAGTGGCTCGGTTATCGATCGGAAACACGATGGATTATCATCAACAATCGGACACGTATAAATGCGGTCTCAAAACCATAAACGATTATTATAAGTATATATTCGGTTTAGATCATGACACGTTGTTCTAAGTCGTCGATATTACCATATAGATATCTCGTCGTTCTGAGCGTAGTAACATGTATCTCGATGCAACACTTGACAGCTACCATGATATCGTCACAGTCATCGTTAGCGAAACCGCCCATTTCTGTACGAAACTCTACATCCGATGAAACGGCGACCGAAATCTACGATGACGATGAACATACGACATTCGTAGAATTGGACATGAACAAATCGTTGTCGGTCGGGATAATACCCAAGAAGAAGAAGAAGAAGACCTCGGTGACAAATATCGAGAAGGAAAATGTGACGAGTGACGTGATAGCGGAGACGAAATCGATGCCGACAACGATGGGAAATTCGTCGGATGTGAACGTATCGATAACATCGAATCAACCTCAAAATCGTTCGAATATCGTCGTCGAACAATCGAATAATCGTAACGTCACGAATCTAGATTTTATGAACAACGAAGAAAGGGCTGCGATTCGTTCGATCGACAACGGTACTGCTTCGGTCTCGATTACTCCCGGTACTAATAATACTACCGCTCTCGTCGTCGTCGTCGTCACCGATGCCACCACCGCCTCCACCGCCGCAGTCGCAAATATACCAGATACGATCAGAATACAGCGAAGCCACGATTCTTGTCGGAACGTATCCAGCCAAAAATGTTATACGTGGTCTACTTGCTACCAACACGATAGCATCTTGTGCAACGATAGTATAACGGCGAAACAGATACCGCACGTTTTCGATTCGTACAAGTGGTATAAAAATAAAAATCGTTCGTTGTCGTTGTTCAACGTTTCCGTCATGCAGAACGTATATTTGCGACGTGATAATACTAGTTCGACGTGCGCCAAATACACGTGTCGATATTTTTTCATGAATTCGACTTGTCCGTCATCGTCATTGCCCTCGTCGACAGCACTCCCATCTTCGTCGTCGTCGTCGTCGTCGTTTGTCGATAAATATTGTACGAGTAACGAGTCCGATTTGATCACGTTGACTGGACATTGTGACGTCGACGGGAGCAATCCGCATTGTGTCGGCATACGAACATTACATCTATATATAATATGGTCTGTAGGTGCTTTTATGATTATCGGTTCGACGCTAGCGTGTATACTTGGAACGTATGTATCGACACGAAGAATGAGACGGATGTTGCGGAAGATGGACCGAGAAGAAGCCGAACTACGACAACCTTTCAGAGTGTATAACGTCGTTTCCTCCATCGATGAAGACGAAGAGGGCCAAGACGTTTGCGGTTGAACCTTTAGATTGTACAATATTGTATCGTGTAAATAATTTACTATTTTTTCCGAAATAAAGTGTGTGCGTGTATGTGCAAGTATGTCGTTTATTTCTTTTTCCTATACGTATTTTGTAAGATATCGATATCCAACATACCATAAATAATCGCATAATCGATAGATGATCGTCGATGCGAATTCCATATTAGTATTTCTCATATCGGTCCACATTTTGTGGGTTTTTCATACGATATTGCTTACCGATTCGACCGATATACCCATGTTCGATATGTTAGCCCGTTTCGTTTCTTCCACGAAATTGGAAAACGGCGTGTTCGCCGACGTATTCACCAATACGAACGATATTAGTACCGGTAGAGACGCTCGCTTGGTTATAGTGCACCCGTTCAATTGGTACATATTGAATATGAATTCGAATATATACGTATATTCTACGTCAGCCAACGATACGAACAAGTGTTCGGAAGGATACAATAATACGTTTGTTAAATTGAAACATCCGTCGAGCGGTCACTCGCTTCAAAATTTACATACAGTTTGCTTGCCCGTTAGCGTTTCTGATCTGTTGATTCATTTCAAGCGTAAGGTGCGCACTAGAATGAAAATAAGACCACACGAACGGTACGACAATAGGAAAATCGTGACTGTCGTAGATGTTATAAATCAATTGCTTTCGTCGGGAGCGATCGTAAATTACATACCGTCCATCGCGAATAACACGAACGCCGTCACATAAGAATCTCTCGTTATCACGAAAACGGAACAAGATATAAGATAGGTATGGATCGCATCCATCGCTAAAACGTACAGTATTCACGAAAATATAAACGAATAGAACGATGGCATTCGTACGTTATTTCCCACGAATAGGTCTTCTAGATGTTCAGATGCTTCAAGACTATTCGACGGGCAACTTCATCGTAAAAGAAATCGCCTGGAAACAAGTAAACTATCCGTTCGACATCGAAGATTACAATTACGGAGCGACTCGCACTAGTTATTCGTACGACATTCGCAGCATCATGTTTTCCATTCCCAAATTCAAGTTGTACGGCGACGACAGATCTCCTTACAGGCATAGCAATATACGTAAAACTAATCGTTATTTGACGGCGAATTACATAATGATCGACGGATCGGTCGGACACGTCCCGTATGCCGACGATATAGTATACGATATTCTGAGTCAATTCGACGTGATCTTCGTGAAAGGTTGGAATAAACGATATAATCTGTTGCGTTTGTTGGACAGGATAGCATCGTCGCAGTCGTCGTCGATCGATTATGGCACCATTAAATCGATCAAAATCATAGATATCGATACGGACGATAAGATCGAAACGATTTATCCGCTATCGGTCTATTATAACGATCGCTCGCTGTACGACCTGAGGAAATCGTTGTGCACGTACGATCACGGACGGTGTTCCGTATTCAACGTGTTCGTGATGTTCGTTTATTGGTGGTGTCCGTTGTCGACTACGCTATATCGAAATAGTCGGAAGCAATAATAAGATGTTGAAACGGAATGCTCTCATGTCTAACGAAGCGAATAATAAGTCTTCCGTGTTCGATATCGACTACAAAATTGACGGTCCTGGACCGAACGTGTTACAAATTCTCAAGTACGTTTCGATCGCAGTGGCATGTTTTATTTTAACTTTCCTAGCGTATTACGTTATGTTTGCGAGAGATAAAACGTCTCACGATTCCGATCAAAAACATTGGACGGACGAACACGCTCGACTGATGCAACAGCAACAACGAGAACGAGACCGGCAACAACAAGAGCAGCAGCAGCAGCAGCAACAACAGCGACGAGAACAAGAGCAACGGCGGCGACAAATATCGATCGACGAACGACGAATCGATCGATCACATCGATATGATTCGGTTCCGGTTCCCGTATCGAACAACAGACCGTCATCGATGGATAATCCACAAAATATATCGGACCGTTACGATCCACGACGACGTCAAGAATCGCGTAACGGATTACGTTCGGCGACGTCAACAGCGTCGTTGCCGTCGTCGTTTCCGATATCGAACGGCGGCGGCGTCGATAAACCGAACGACGTGTGGTCGAGCAAAAAATCGAAAAATACTCCGATGGGTAGCATAATATGGCACGACGGAATGAGTCGTATATTAGACTTGAACGTTCTATTAGATATGGTACCGATTATATCGATCCGTAAAAGCGCGGAGCATCTCGTCGATTATTACGTAGCACACTCTCGTCAGAATACCGATCAGAATATCGTTATCGAACGGTACCGCTACCCGTATAATCACGAATCGTTCAATACGAAATCGTGGACAGAACTCGTCCCAGATAAATCGACAAAAGGTATAAAATTGAAAACGCAAATTGGTACCAACAAATATTCCTACGTGGCGTCAACTCTAGAAATTACCGACTACGAACTATGGTCGGTCAAAGATCTATTAACGTGTGGCATCCTAATTAGCGAGACTGCCGGCGACAACGACAACGTTATATACAGTACGATTAATGACGGTAACGCTATTAACGTGTTCGGTGGGTTACACAAGAAATCTAGCCAGCTTCAAACTCTGATTATGTATAATAATCTCAAGTGTAACGTGACGGGAAAAAAGAATATGTCGGTAGGAGTATCGGCGGCCGTCGTGAAGAATCGAAACGCGCTGTCCGATCTGTGGGCCGAAACGAAAAAGTTACTTTTCGGTAAGAACATCGACAACTTCGAATTCTTGACGGGCAGGCAGAACGCGATGGTTCGTATAGTGAAGAATAAATACGGTGTCGTTCAAAGGTCGAGCTCGCCAACGTTAAAGACCGACGTATTGATCCTTTTGCACGCCACCTACGCGATTCAACTGAACGATTCCGACGATGTCGATTATAACATGAAAACGTTCGAACAGGACTTCAGTCGTTCCGAATTGTCACAATATTTGACATTGTTGTATTGGGGCAACTCGAACGGAACTTTCCGGACCGATTATTTGGATGAATTTCCTGCATCCGTCGCTTTGGACACCAATCGGCATTCTCAGCGAAAGAAATTCGCGCTCATCGACGTTTACATGGCGGACGTGAACAGTGTCATAAAGTATGGCTATTCGATCGAAAGTTATCGAACAGATAATTTAGCTCTTTATCGCGGAGACAACTGTGACTGGTTGAAGACGATAAAGTTCTCCATCCTTCCGAACGACCGTATCGTACATAAGCGTACGAAACGATCCGCTTCTATCGAACCGGTCGACGACGAACCTATCTACGCAGAATTGGAGAATTTCAACGCTGTCCTCGAAGAAACGTCCAGCGTATCGACGATGCAGTCGGACGTCGACGATAGCTGTACCGAAGATTATAGCGACAACGACGACGACGACGACCGCGACGATAATACGAACACTACAAAATCGATATCCGATCTTCTCGACGCAGCGAATAACGACGACCGGGACAACGAGCCGTCGTCACGCGTCGAAAAAACATATACCGACGCGACGCCGCGTTACGATATAAACGAACACATAGAAGAGCTAGAACGGATGAACGTGACCGATTACAACGCGGAAATGAACGGTATGGCCCTATGAGATAAGACATGAACACTGGCACGAGAAATATCACCGATATCATGAACGGCATTGCTGGTGCCGCCGACACCACTTCTGGATGGGTCGGTCTTTTCGACAACATCACGTTGAGCGATGCCATATCGCTGGCCATGTGCTTCTCGGTAGCTTGTTCCCTATCCGGATTCGTCATTTACTCGCTCAAGCGTTTTCGCAAAATACAAAAGATACGATATCACGCGTTAATATTGAACGAACGTGAAAATAAGACCGTAGTATGACGTTCCAAGCGTTCGTATACAACGTCGATGCGAAAAATCTGACGATACGTTCCGTTATTCCGATAGACACGTTCGATAATGTGACGACTGTGTCATCGAACGGAGGTATAGTCGACGACTTTCACGCCGACGACGAAGTCGACTTATCCGTGAAAATTGGACATTTCGCATTGTACGATATCGACTCGACCGAAAGCAGTACGATCAGAGGGATGTTAATATTGGAAATTCTATCGAAACGATCTGCCTTCTACGACCGCGGGAGCATCGGTGATGGGAACGACGGTTGGAACTTTATGAGAAAAAACAAAAATACACCTTTACATCGTTTATTCAATGAAATTAATTCACAATATGTGATTACGTAATATAGCTTTGATTTTACCATTATTATCTGCCTCGAATTTGTCATATCTAATTTTATATTGTACTAGTTCTACGTGTCGCAATAAAAACAATAATTCTTCGATATCTTCTTCTTCTTCTTCTTCTTCTTCTCCTCCTTTTCCTTTAACGTTATTCGAAACGACGACGGGAGCAGTCGTGGTGGTACTATCGATAGCGGTACGATTGGTGGTAGTGGTAGTGTACTTCGGGTTGTCGGATACGTGCTGTTTTTTTCGTATGACGAATTCGATCAGGACGATGTTGGAGTCCATGCCGGTCGAATACCATCGCAGTTTATTAGCATCGAAATCGCGTATCGTTAGATCGCGGGCGAGGAAATCAAAGTTCTTTTCGTAGCTGGTTAACGTCGATTTGCACAAGTCGTAAATCAATTCGATCGTTTGATACAATTTCAATTTTACGTATAAACTTTTCGTTCCGTCGCCGAATATAACTATCGCCAATTTACCGTCCGTCCGTTCCGACGAACGAGCAATTTGTTCGTCGTGTCGCGTTGCGTTCCGTTTCGAATAGAAAAAATAATCGTCGAACAAGTGTAGCGGATAATCGTAATGATAATAGGTGAAATGCTTATCGTCGTGCTTGTGAAATTTCGAGATCAATTCTAGCGAATATATCGGATCGATTTCGTGAAAAGTTCGTGCGATTCTCGTGATGGTGTCCGTTTCGGCGCACGGCTGACTCTTCGTGTTGGGATCGCTCGAATCGAACGCGAATCCGTGTAATTGATTTTTACCGTATAAAGATACGCCGTATATTTCCGTCACTACGATATGATCTTGGCTGATGTCGTTCATACCGCTCGTCGTGGCATCGTCGTCGTCGTCGTCGGCGTCGTTCGAAAACATCTCCACTTGCACTATCAATCGTTGTAAGCAGTACGACGGCAAATCGAATTCTCGCAACGCCTTCACGGTACGCACGACGATTTTGTCATTTTCCCATACGCCGGTGCCACGTATACCGTTCCATTTGGGAGCTACGAAAACGTTGGTCATGTTCGAGCGTGCGTCGAATCGTACTTTCGACATGAACTTGCCGTATTCGTGGGTGAAATTTCGCGCGTAATCTTGCATCAGTTCACCGATACGCTTTTCATCGCCGATACAAATACGCTTGGCACCCACCACGATTTCACGTAGCAACGGTACGGGTATCAGAGCGAGTACGTCGTCGACGAACGCTCTTATCGTTGCGGACGACATCGACTTATCGTGACATAGCTTACTGTCGAATTCTTTCTCGAATTCCAAATAGTAAAACTCGTCCATGGGTCTTCGTCCTTGCTGCGTTCCACCGAAACTGTAACCTTTACCGATCGAAAAACGTACCCTTTTATCGGGGAAATTTCTCAGACATATTCGTGACTGACCGAAAATCGGTATGAACGAACCGTCGGTATCGTTCGAATTATCCAGCACGGTCCGTTTGAACTCTTCGTAAGTGAGACTTTCTTCGTAGCTACGTTTCCACGTACATTCCACCAATATCTCCGTTCGTTCGTCTAACGTGAACGGCACTATCGTCGACGATCTGGACATCGTTCGTTTCCTTTGGAACGAGAATTTATCGTTAAATGTTGCGGACGACGACGACGACGATACTAATCGTTTGATGTTCGCATCGTTGAGCATATCGTCGTGTAACGGATCGATTAATTTCTCTATATCTGCGTAGGGTATAGGTTGAACGTCTTTAACGATGACACGATACATCCCTTGAAATCGATCGTAATCGTCGTCGCGATCCGTACGAATGCCATAATCGCTTTCTTCGACATATCTTTTGATCTCGTCCAATCGCGTCGTCGCCTTTCCGCTATATCTGATGTTGGTTTCGTAACACCACGTTTTGTCGTCGCCGTATTTATCCAGTACGAATTGACCGGTATCGTAGAAACTTTTAACGTCCATCAGTAACGTGACCGTAAGTTCTTTCTCTTCTTCGAGTTGCTGCATGTAGCCACTTTCTTCCCTCTCCGGTCCACGTCGAAATAATCGCTAACGGAACTACCGTGATAACGGTATGGTGGTGGTGGTGGTGGTTGTTGTCCCGTTGGCGGTGACGGTGTTGTATGAACGTAGGTTAGAGGGAGACTATACGGAAAACGGATAAGACGGTTCTTTGCGCCTTCTACGTTTGATATCGTTATTATCGTCGTTTTCGTTCGGCTTATCCGAACCGCTTCTTCGTCGTTTAGAACGTGAAGTTTCTTCGTCCATAGGTATTTGTGTATCGTTCGTTATTCTATCGACACAAATAAATTGATAAAATAATATAGGTCGTTTTTTTTCTACGAATATAACCGTACAGCCGGGGAGATGATGACGACGATAATCGGCGTGACATCTAACGTTGGCCGTCAATATATTAGAAATCGAATTTTCGAATAACGCAAAAATAACTTCCAACTGGTGAAAATTTATCAACAATCTGGTACCGAATTTGTACGGATGGCTATTATCGACGACGGCGTTTTCGGAGTTGAAACAACGCAATAAGCCGTACGATAACAATCGAATACTTCGCTCGCTGTTGACGTACGAAGGTTCCGGAAAACCTTCGACGACGACATCGATATAGTGTACGGGTCTGACGTTATTATGGAAATTACTCGTCGTATCGTAGAATAACTGTTCGTTAGTCAGGATGATGGAAGGCGGTGGTGTCGATGGAGAGCGACGACGTTCATTTCTCGACCCCAAAACGACCAGCGTGAAATGTGGTAGGTGACGGGTATGGTCATCGGCAAGGAGGTTACGTTGTTGTTGTTGTTGTTGTTGATCGACACCGTCCAGTTCGATTCTGTTCAATCGTATCGACGTATAATTCGATCCGTTCGTATCGACATCGTCCGTCGAAGGATGATCAGAAGGAACAGCAGAAGAGGAAGAAGAAGAAGAAGAATAAGAAGAAACGGTATTATCGTAATACCACGTTTCGTACGCGTACCACTGTCGATCTATTGAAAAAATTATCTGATCGGTAACGATAAGTATCGTCGTCCAATCGATATTTTCGAACGTATCGTGGAATATTCGAGCCTTGATCACCACGTTCGATTTTTCCGTATACAGCGTAACGTGTTTTTCCAACGTGGATTCCATCTTACTGTAAGATGCTCGTATTAATCGTGATACTATGTTCTTTGTTGTTTTTAATCTTGTCGATCGTTACAAATAAATCTACGTTAGACGAGCGGCCTCCAGATTTTGACGTGATCGTCGCAGACCGGCAAACGAAATTAGCGATCATCAATTATTGTCACTATCTACGACGACGACGACCGTCTTTAAAAGGCTCGTCAAAACTTTATTTCCCGTACATTCCAGTCGTTCTTCCCGATCACTCAGACCCTGTTTCTCGTTCTTCTCCTTCGTCTTCACCACCACCACCACCACCACAACCACCACCATTGAGAATACCTGTATATGAATTGAGTTTTCTCGATAACGATAGTACCGTTCAAATCAGACCGTACAAATACGTTGACTTACCGTTGACGCGATCGCGTTTGTCGTTGTCTAGGTCGCTACGGAAAAAATTCAACGTAAAATATATGTTTCGATTCGATCGAGGTACGTTCGACGTCGTTAGATCGATCGGACAGGAGGAAAATTTCAAAGTATCGGCCACGCTCGAAAATGTCCACGTAGAATGGCTAGATAAATCGATAACGATAAAATTGCCGCACCGATTCGACCCCACAGACAACGAACAATTATTCCCCGTGAATATATGCGAAGCGGGTGATGATATTCGCCGCACGCCCGCGTTTCCGATTCCTATCACCGGTTCGTTTTCCGACAACACGATATTGCAAGTATTCTCGGACGACAGGGCGTTATCCGAGTCTCGTTCTTTGGCGGGGTTCGGTCTAATCGGATGGAAATATAGATCGAATCAATACGGTCGCTGCGACGGCGACGACAACGCCATGTTCACTTTACACGACTGCCCGGAGCGCACGATATACGGAGGTGCGGGTAGATGCTTGTCGGTCGACGAGACCACTCAAACGTGCTTGCGTCATCCCGCGTTCACGATCGAACATCCGATCGATCGAGCGAAATATTTTCAGTGTACGAACGAGTTTCCATTTTACGAGGAGAAATCTTGCGGATCAGACGAAACATTTTCGGTCGAAAGTTTGAAATGCGAATCGAAAAACGTATGTCGCGACAGGTCCAACGGTAAACTCGCCATGCCTCGGTCGTTGCGAACGATCTATTCGGGCGAAACGTACGTCGAATGTATCGGCGGTCGGAGTTACGTGAGAGATTGCGCCGTTAAATACGTTAACGCTAAATTGACAGAACTCGGAGACGGATGTTGCGACCCCGAGTGTAACGGCAAAGCCTTCGGCGAGGGAGACACGGTTGTCGTGATCACCGTCCAAAACGTACGAGATCGCATAAATCTAATAGAATACCCGGGCGATGTGATCGTTTGCAACGGAGGTTTGAGAACTCCGTTCGACCGACAAGGTCTGGTAGATCAACGACCCACGCTTGTGACGAGACGAGAGGTCGTGAATAAATCGCACATGGCCAAAATCTACGCTTCCGCTAGCACGAACATGGACGTTGTACGGCTCAAACGCTACGAACTGATCGCCGAGTACGAATTACCTTCTTTTATTTTCGCACGAGACGACGGTGGGAAGGTGTCGAAGAAAACGTTGCATACGTTTCGTGACGCGCCGGAATTATTCAAAACGGGTAAAATACGTGTAATATCGTCTTTCACCGCAGACAAATCCATGTACGCGTTCCTTCGTTTCTCTATGTACCTGAATATCGAAGAGAACATCGCAACGTCCCTCACCGACGATCTGATATTGGAATCGCGCGGAACGGTACCACCGCGCGTTTTATCTTCGACGGAAGCGGATTATTTCCGATTCGACAGATCGAAAGTATTCGGTCTGACGAATATCCAAGCTTGCTCGTGGAAAAGCAAGGATAAAGTTTTCGTATTCGACGAGGCGTACGATGACTTTCTAGAAAACGTCGTTTCTCCTACGACGACCGCGACGAACGTAAGTAACGACGCGTTCCTAACCAACCATTTGTATCATACCGACCTGTTAACTTTACCGATCGTATCGCAACATCGTTCGATACCGCTCGTCGAAATGAACGAAGACGAATGTTTACGGACGTTTTACGAAAGTGACGATCATCCAAGTCGAATCGGAGGGTACGAATTGAAAAATGAACATCTAAACGATATCGGAGTAAAGACCGATACGTTCGTGGAATTCGCTTGTTCGTTGGTGGGATTTCGAACTGACGCCGGAAAAATGTGCGCGATAATGAAAGATGCGATATTCGCACCACAATAAAAAGACACGAGCGAGGAACCGCCGTCTCATAACGACGATGACTACCACGTACACGGGAGCTATAATACATATTTTCATTTCGCTATTCTTCTTTTTCTACAACATACCGTCGTTCGTCGATAACGTTTCGATTCTGTACGCATGGTATAGCAATACAGATGGCAGTGTAGAATTAGACGAGGAACGGGAGTGCGAAAAAAAATCGACGAGCGGTGTGCGAAAACTGTAGAGCGATGGCCAAATCCGACGGTCATTACGCGATCCCGAAAGTGCCGGCGGTGCCGGTCGAATGTGCGAGTCCAGCTTGCTCGATAGAAATCGATACGTCGAATCGAGATGACATTCGGTGTTCTGCAAACAGCGATATCACTCTTGCCGGTTATATTCCTATGACGAGCATAACGCGTTTGAAGAAATTTTCCGTCGACGTTGATCACATATACGAACCTATGGACAATGTACTGTCAACGTCGGAAGGAACATCACATGGTGCTGTACAGTCTTCGTCGTCGTCGTCGTCCTATACGGCTTGCGATGCCGGACAATGTTCGACAATAATCGAAACCGACGGTGAGAATATTACAAAACCGACACGATCCCAGTATTATCGTCATCAGAGCGATGATGGTGCGTCTTCGTCTACGTCGCCGCAAAATTATTACCTAAGAACGGAATATTCGCCCGACGCGATCGATTTGACATCCGAAACAGATGCGTTTATCATCGATGGACCTACAGCGACAGCAGCAGCAACAACAGTAACAACAGCAGCAGCAGCAGTAGCAGCAGCAGTAGCAGCACCTTCTTCGTATCAATCCAACAATTATTATAAAATTTTATTATGGATCACGATGACGATCGGAATAGCTTCGCTGTTTTGTTCGTGGACTTCGGTGTATTTTATAATGAATCCATCGTCCCCGCCTTCCGAATTGTGCGTGAATTTTTCGTATCCGCTCGACTACAGATGGTCGTACATAAAATTGCTCGTATCGTCGGAATTTTTGGTAAATCTAACAGAAAAAATTGATCATATGAAGATTCTATCGGACAATCGCATAACGTTGAACGAAACGCGATTTCTGTTCTACTATACCATAATGACAAATGCGAATTATTATAATCGGGTCCCCTCCGTGTGTCTCGAGCGGTACATCGTATCTGGATTCGACGAACGATACGTTAGAATAACATCGCACGATAATTTGGGACGTTTCACGAGACTGTGTCGATTTATTGATGTTTTGGGTAAAATTTTAGCGATACATCACGACAACCAATCGCTGTATTATTTTTTAGATCAGAACGTCGAATTTTCCGAACTTGTCGATATAATTCAGTGTTACGTTAGAGCCTTGGAAAATTTGATACATCGAAAGGAGAATCGTCGTCGCTACTCTCAAGAAAGATCGGATTTCGAAAAAATTGCGTTTTACAACGTGATAATGATTACTATGGAATTTTATCGTGAAATATGTACTGTCTGATGTTTGTTTTATTTTAATTTCATTGTATCAATAAAATAAACGACAAACAACTTGTTGTTTAACTGCTCTGTTATGGGAATAAGACAAAAAACGATATCGTTTCTATTTCAGCAGATAGTTCTCGTCCGAGAAATCAAATTGTGGAATATTTTATGGGGAACAAACTTTGTCGTTCGAGATCCTCATCGAACGATTCGAGGAATTGTTAATCGCATAAGGGTGAAATTTGTATCTCATGACAGTCACGTTGGGAATGAATGTTATGGAAATAATACAGAACAACGATTACGTGACATACTAGTATATTTTACACAAAATCTACAAACACATCAAAATTTTAGTCATACATTGTAATTTAACGCTTTTACTTTCACATGGCTCGTATCGTTCGTGCCTATTCGTACATAGCGCGTCGTGGAAATCGTCAAACGTGAAATCACGAGTGGAATCAGTCGTAGCGATCGTACGACTCCAAATCATTGTACGAACCGGGAACTTGTATAACTCGTATCGGACCAAATTCTTCAAAGTCGTCCCCTTCAATGAATACCACTCAACCGTCGTCGTTACTCGATCGTTAGTAATCAGCAAGACCAACCCTCTATTGTCATACACGAATCGAAAATATCCATCGAAAAAGTCTTCATTTTTATCGTCACTCCAGCCCACGATAATCGCCGGTGGCTCCGGACAGTGACGACAAATAGTATCAATCACCGTGATCGGTGAAACATTCTTGCTGGTATCTTCCCATACCCCGGCCAAAACATGCTGTCGAATACGATCTAATTGATCATCCGACATTTCTCGCAAAAATACAAAATCGTTTGTAATTTGAAATTTTCTTTCGGTGTTCCAATTGTGTGGAACGCCGTGCAAAATTGTAGATAGATTTCCTCGCCGAATAGCGGCTGCGATATATATAACATTCGAATCGTGTTTCAAACATTCCATACCAATAAAGACAGCGTTTGCGATCAGAGACATGCAACTTTTCTCGGTCAGAGCCCAACAGCTATCCTCGATGACCTTATCGCGGGTGTGCACGATGAAGAAATCACCATATCGAACAGTCATCGACGCATCTCGTGAATCAGAATATGTACTCGACCAATCTTCCACGTCCGAAACACCCAAAATGTCAATAACGGACGAACTATCCGATGATGTCACCTCGGCACATTTCTCGTCGTTTTCAGTAATAGCTACCGGAATAACGGACGAATCATCCTCAATTCGTTCTTCAATAATATATTCCGACGAGATCACCTCGACACCGTCGTCGTCACATATGATAGGTACAGTCAACACTCGTTCACTATTTTCGAATTGTTTTTTTCTGATTTTCCGATGTGCACATTTTTTCGAAGTAGTACGTTTGTGATCCGAACCGCCACACGTTTTACACGGCATATAGACTGAAAGTGACACACGAGCACGACCTATCGAACATTTTATACAGAATGAGGCAACTCGATGAGATACACTGTGACTAGTGTACGGGTGAGTACCACCTGTCGGATTGTTATAGAAATTACTTGTTATAACATACGGAGCGTCACCTGTTGAAATGTAATGCGATCCCGTTGAGGTAATGTAAAAAGCGCCATCTTTTGGAATATAATACAATTCCGATGTGATAACTTGATGAGCGCCACCTATCGAAATGTTATATCAATTTGTTACAGTAAGCAGATGAACGCCATCTGGCGGAGTTTTTTCAAACTTTCATCCAACACGTACAGTGTGAAACGTACCATAGACATACTATGTATTCTCAAGAAATTACTAAATCTGTAGATGGGGTGGGTTTAATTTTGCACAATCTAACCTCAATCGACTTCGCTCTCAGAACTCTGAATTGAATCTGATCAAAATTTTACCCCTTCTACCGTGATTTTCGTCAGAAATCAGTAGATTTTAGGATTTTTGTGACGTCAATTGGCTCTAGTCCAATGAGAATCGAGTATTCACTCAGCTGACCCCAAATTAACTATATAATCAGCAAGCTTCTCGCCCGCGATCCTAAACCTCCTTGACCAGAGTAAGAACAACGTAGTAGTAAGAAGGAGCAGGCCGTCGCGGAGGTTATATATATAATATATATATATTATATATATAGGGGTGTAGGGGTGCTATGGGGGTACGTGGAGCCCCCTTGACTGTTTAAACTTGGCGTTAGCTTCTCGCGAGAACTGAAAGTTGCTTTCCACAATTTTCGTTGCCCCCGTGATACGTCACGTCTACGTCACGTGATGACGAGTCATAGCTGTAAATGTTTTTGCAGCTCGAAGAAATCCGCCGATGGATTTCGTTCCAACAAATTTTACTCGCGACGAAACTGTTTCTCGACAGAGCTAGTGCGCATGACGAGGAACTTGTAAGTTTGGAGATTCGTTCGACGAGAGATTCTAGGTGGACAAAGTTTGTTCATCAAAAAATATTTTACGATTCCATTTCTCGAACGAGATTCACGTTCCACGTTTTTACAGCTCGAAGAAATCCAACCGGTGAAAATTCGTTTCAACAAATTTCATTCGAGACAAAACTGTTTCTCGATGATGCTAGTACGCATGACGAGGAACTTATAAGTTTGGAGATTCGTTCGACGAGAAATTCTAGGCGGACAACGTTGGTTCATCAGAAAATATTTTACGATTTCATTTCTCGAACGAGATTCACGTTCGAAGATTTTACAGCTCGGAGAAATCCACCGGTGAGATTTCGTTTCAACAAATTTCATTCGAGACAAAACTGTTTCTCGATGATGCTAGTACGCATGACGAGGAACTTATAAGTTTGAAGATTCGTTCGACGAGAGATTCTACGCGGACAACGTTGGTTCATCAGAAAATAATTTACGATTTCATTTCTCGAACGAGATTCGCGTTCGAAGATTTTACAGCTCGAAGAAATCCACCGGTGAGATTTCGTTTCAACAAATTTCATTCGAGACAAAACTGTTTCATTCCTTGAACGAGAATTACGTTCAAAGTTTTGTAGCTCGAAGAAATCCACCGGTGAGATTTCGTTTCAACAACGAATCGTTCGACGATAGATTCCGAGTCGACAAAGTTTGTTCATTTAAAATGTTTTACAATTTCATTCTCCGAACGAGAGAATCGTGGAAGTTGGTCGATGAACAATCCAGTCGATAAAATTTCTCTACGATAGAATGAATTTCATTTTCCGAGCACGACTTACGATTTGAACGAAAGACGAAAAATTTACAATAAATATCACATTATATATTTTTCAAAAATAAAATAATTGAGCACATTTTTGAGCATACATCGTAATTTTTTGCTTCTAGTCTCACAGGACTGTTGCTGGTCATGATGTCCGTGGCCGGTGGCACTCCCACATCCTAACACATCGTGGAAATCGTCAAAGGAGAATTCACATTTCCCCGCGAAATGATAATCGGTGGTAGTGTGGTTATAAGTCAATATTAGAGCATCGAACGGATGGTGGAATAATTCATATTGAACGATATGTTTGAACTTTGTGCCTTTCAGTGTATACCACTCGACTTTTTTCGAATATTGCTGATTACCCAACGTGAGAACTATCGTCGCCCTATCGTTATCCCACGTTTTATGTAAATATCCGTCGAAGAAATCCTTGCAGGCATTCTCGTACCAATTCACGATGATCGGTAATGGCTCGGGGTCGGTGAGAATATTTTGGACAATCAGATTCGGTGAAACAGTCTTCTCTTCTATTTCCCAGGTGCCACAACGTAAATTTTTGATCATACCAGTAAATTGATCGTTTGTCATGGCCCACAGTTCTCCCAGCTCTCTGAATTTTGTAATAATTCTCCCAGTTGTTGAATTATACGGTGCGCCATTCAAATGAGTAGTTTGGTCTCCGCGTGTGCCAGCAAATTCGAAATATATTTTTTCCGAACAATATTTATAATATTCGCAATCGATGAAAAAAATTCTGTCAATCAATGTATTGCATAGCCTCATTGTATCGATGTATACTTTTTCTTCCGGGTCGTTGTAGCATTCCTCAATGGCGGTTACCGGTTCTTCTATTTCTTCCGTCAAACGATCCTCCTTGTTTTGCACGTATATTCCCAACAAACTGTTTAGGGTTGTTATTTCATTTCCGATGGTATTTACTGTTATCTCGTTCACGATCGGGGATTCAGAGTCGGTCGATAATTGTCCTTTATCGTCGATGTTGCGTTCGCTGTCGTGGGATTCATCACTTGGTTCTGCTCCATTTTCCGATGATGCTGCTTCGAACCATTCGTCGCCTTCGTAATCGTTGTCGTCGTTAACGCTACTTGTATCAGATTTGATATTAACATCTTGTTGTGGACCTGGGAAATCTTCCTCCATCGATGAATATTCGTTGTCGTTTATTAATTTTGGATATCGGTTGATATTGTTCGAAAATTGATTCAATTTTCCCAATATCCACAGGATGAACTTGTTTGCACGTTTCATGATGTTGGACTGACTGAATGTTCGCACGGAACGCGTTATTTTATACCTTTCGATTTGCTAATGTGCATTATATTTTCAAACGAATATTTTATTAAAATGTGAATACAACACTATATCGGTTTGTTATTTGGTTCCGTCGCCTATCGCGTTATCGATGTAGTCGTACATTGAGCAATAATGATCGATTTCGTTCTTGCATTTCATAATTTGTGAACCATGTTATATAAGCCTTACGATGTCAACGGAAGAAACAGTATCGTCGCAACTTTCACGTGTTTCACATCGCTAGATTTCAATAGCTGTAATAATAATAATAATAATAATAATAACAATTGGTTCTGTTCGCGCCATAAGAAGTCGTTCAAAGTTATTGAGAAAATATTTTCAACGTTGTTGTTATATCGAATATATTATCCCCAGCAATGGCCGGAGATGGTTGTTACCAAAATGTAGGAGCGAAGATGGCCGAAGCTAATCGTTATCAGAATATCGGAGTGCCATCGATGCCGTCCGAATATGCCAATTTCGATGGCACACTAACGACGGGGAATCGAACGATTGCCGATGTTGGTCCATATCAGAATGTCGGAGTGCTACCAGTGTCGCTTGCTGCTCGTTTAAACTCTACACCGAAAACAAATCGAATCGATACAAAGCCAGCAGGCGATGTCGTTACTGTCGCTAGTTATATGCTCATGAATAGCAGGTCGGCATTAGGAGAGATCCCTGGTAAGGACGAAAAAGATCATATATACGAAAGTATGGATGATATACCGCGAACGGGAGTATGTTCAAATACATCATCGCAAGAAAGAAAACATCTATTGTCCAGTATTAGCAGTGATTCGGAACATCGTTCGGTAACTATTGAAAATGACGATAATTTCGTCAAATCGTCGCAGGTACAGTGTCGTTGTAATCGAGATAATGACCTCCCGTCGTCGTCGTCGTTTTCTTTTTCTTCGTTGTGGGGATCGAAGCAATCATCACCGTCCGATAATTTCGAACTAACGAAAAATATTCCCAATACGGCAGTACCGAGATACGAAAGGGGTCCTTTCATAGTTGGAAAACCTGTAGTGGTGAACAGATCGTTATCGTGTCGTGGTCGGTCCAGTATAATACTGATGATCGTAATAATCGGACTAATTTCGGCACTGTGTTCGTGGGTTTCCATATACTTCATATTGAAGTCTTCGGATTCTTCGGAGTCGTGCAAAAATCTATCCCGCTTGCACGATTATGAGTGGTCCTATATCACATTGCTCGTGTCGTCGGCATTTGTAGTCAATTTGACTGAAAAAATTGGCGGCTATGTGGAAGTCTTACACGATGGCCGCATAAGATTGAACGAAACGCGATTTCTATTCTATTACACGGTAATGACCAATATGGATTATTACAATTACGTCTCGTCCGAATGTTTTGAACGATATGTATTATCTGAATTCGACGACCGCGATATGTCTAACGAAAAAATCGAAATTGAATATTCTAGAAGAATGTGTAAGTTTGTGGATAGTCTCAATAAAGATATTCTTGTTCATCGCGATTATGAAAATATTCAATATTATTTCGATCAGCATGTAAAATTTTCCGATCTCGTCGACATCGTTCAGTGCTACGTTAGAGCTGTCGAAAATTTGGTCCATCGAAAATATGTGCGTCGACGTAGTTTGAGCGAACGACTTGGTTTCGAAAAAATTGCTTTATATAATGTTATTATCCTTACTGTAGATTTTTTCGACAATATATGTGATTTATAGCTGATTTGTTTTTTTTTTTTCGTTGTCGTAAATGTTGTAACACATTCAGGGATTATAGTGTGATTTCTACGGATACCCGAGTTACAACATGCAAATAACATAAGATTATACACTTTAGCCAGCTACATACCCTAGCCGCGACTGGCGAGTTTCGCACCGTCTATTCTATAGAATAGACAGATTATACACATTAGCCGTGTCATATATATATATATATATGTATATATATATATATATATATATATATATATATATATATATTCGCTGTGGTTTTCTTTTGCTGGTTTATCTAAAGTAAGTTGTGGGTTCTCTCAGGTTTTTCAGCAATTTTAAATGAATTATCTCAATGAA
Source organism: Endomychus coccineus (assembly GCA_958510875.1). Lineage (NCBI taxonomy): Eukaryota > Metazoa > Arthropoda > Insecta > Coleoptera > Endomychidae > Endomychus > Endomychus coccineus. Next base: position 111,198,567 of record OY294069.1, read on the forward strand.
ACAATCTTTTCATTCGACGCGTTTCGGCTTTCGCCTTCTTCAGGAATTTATTCATTGTTTACATTATGAACTGAAATTTAACAAAATATTTTTATATTAATTAGCTGTATGCACAATCTGTATTTATGACAAAGTTTTTCAGTTTGTTATGAGCATTGACTTTAGTTTCATATTTAAAATTTATGTGTATAATAACATAATAACTAACTTAGTTCGGTGATTATGTACAAAATAAATTAATTTTTCATGAATTATTTGAATTTTGAATATACTTATTACGTGATAGAATACCAACAGATTTCGTTTGCGTATGTTGGGGTTTGAGATCTTTCTGATATTGGTGACTAGTATGTTTAATTCAACTCACGTAAGTAAATTAAACATACTAGTCACCAATATCAGAAAGATCTCAAACCCCAACATACGCAAACGAAATCTGTTGGTATTCTATCACGTAATAAGTATATTCAAAATTCAAATAATTCATGAAAAATTAATTTATTTTGTACATAATCACCGAACTAAGTTAGTTATTATGTTATTATACACATAAATTTTAAATATGAAACTAAAGTCAATGCTCATAACAAACTGAAAAACTTTGTCATAAATACAGATTGTGCATACAGCTAATTAATATAAAAATATTTTGTTAAATTTCAGTTCATAATGTAAACAATGAATAAATTCCTGAAGAAGGCGAAAGCCGAAACGCGTCGAATGAAAAGATTGTTTCATTGAGATAATTCATTTAAAATTGCTGAAAAACCTAAGAGAACCCACAACTTACTTTATATATATATATATATATATATATATATATATATATATATATATATATATATATATATATATATATATATATATATATATATATATATATATATATATATATATATATGTTTCTTCTTAGGTTCTCGCGGACGTAATGTGTAGAACTGGATTCTCGGGTATTGATCCGCGTTGTGTGGTTTTGGTCCTCAAAAGGACCAATTTCACGACGTTTCGGCAAAGTCGCATTTGCCATCTTCAGGTGATTCGACCGTAGAGTCTGGAAAATCTAGGCGAACTGACGCTTACTTGGAGGGACAGGTATTTATATCCCCCGTTATGTTTGACCTTTGGACTTTCGAACTATTTCACGCTTGGTTGATTTCTACGTGTTTGGCTCCGAGTGACACGTTTGGATGACGTCATTGCGACGCTGGAATCAGCCGGAAAGTTTCCGTGACCTGTTGCACGTGCACTGGATATCATGTTCTCTCTTGTTTTTGGTTTTATCTTCCGACTTTCTAAAGCGGGTTTCCATGTTGCTGGTAATCTTAGTCCGTCATCTCGTTTGTTAAGACTATGTGGACGTTTCTCGATCTCTATTGCCTCCCTGGTTATTCTGGTGTAGAAGTGTTCAATGTTGGCTAGAGTCTTTGTGCCGCTAAAGTTGATCATATGGCCAGTACTTCTTACATGTTCAGCTAGTGAAGACGTGGTTTCGTTTTTCGACACAGCGTTTGCATGTTCAGTCTTTCGCACATCAATGCGTCTGTTGGTCTGCCCGATGTATGTCTTTTCACAATTACCACATGGCACCTCGTACACTCCTTGGCATTCTAGAGGAATTCTGTCTTTTGGATTCCGAAGAACATTTTTGATTTTCCTATCTGTTGTGAAGGTTGTTTTGATATCATGACGGCTCAGTATTTTGCAGATTTTGTCAGTTGTGCCTTTTATGTAAGGTAGAAAAGCGTTTCCAAAGGTCAAACATAACGGGGGATATAAATACCTGTCCCTCCAAGTAAGCGTCAGTTCGCCTAGATTTTCCAGACTCTACGGTCGAATCACCTGAAGATGGCAAATGCGACTTTGCCGAAACGTCGTGAAATTGGTCCTTTTGAGGACCAAAACCACACAACGCGGATCAATACCCGAGAATCCAGTTCTACATATATATATATATATATATATATATATATATATATATATATATATATATGTTTCTTCTTAGGTTCTCGCGGACGTAATGTGTAGAACTGGATTCTCGGGTATTGATCCTCGTTGTGTGGTTTCGGTCCTCAAAAGGACCAATTTGACGACGAAACCACACAATGCGGATCAATACCCGAGAATCCAGTTCTTCATATATATATATATATATATATATATATATATATATATATATATATATATATATATATATATATATATATATATATATATATATATATATATATATATAACTTAAGAGATATAGAATTAAATTTTCTGAATTATGAAGATAACTTAGATAATTTAACATATATATATATATATATATATATATATATATATATATATATATATATATGTATATCAATCCTACAGTTTGGGGACTCGTATAATATATACACTTTATACAACTTATACAGCTTATACGGTAGAAGACGTCCCCAAAGTGTATTGACTGTAGAAACTTTATACGGTTATACGTCTTATTTATGGTGTGGTGGGAATCGAAGACTTTATTTTGTTCAACAATTATGAAAAAAACCTTCAGGCAATGTCACATTAGGAACTTTCACAGAGAATAATCTTTATTTAAGAGGTCTAAGTTCATTCTTCATGTGGGTGTGAATAAAATCTTCGAGTACGAAGTGAGCTGTAGTCTCGAGTACTTTCTAAGATTATCATCAAATCTGATTTGGTTAGAATCAGCCGTTCCAGTAACATTTTTATTTGTCGTCTAACCCAAAATCAGATATGTAGGTACTGAACTTGATCAAATTTTTCTCACTCTACCTTTAAAACAAGAGGAAAGTCAATGTCTTATGAAATAACGGAAGAACTACGGCGAAACAAATTGAAATGAAGCGCAGCAAAACCAAGAGAAATATGAGGCCGTCCTCGCTAGCTGTTGGCTTACTACGTATAATGACTGAAAAAAATTGTCAGTGTTAAATTCTGTAGCCAGCCAACGCCGAGAATTTGAGCTGTTTTATATACAAAGAAGAATGACTGTTTGTATTCTATATAAATCTATATCTATATCTATATATATTTAATTGAGATCTTGATGATATTTTGCACACTTGACCTTCAATACACGAGGAGTCACAGTCTGCATGAGATTTCGAAAAAAATAACCCAATATCCTTTGCCACCTCTTGAAGCAGACAAGTACCGTATCGGTATAAAATTTTGCAAACTTGACCTTAACAAAAAGAAAGTCACTGAGTATATGAGATTTCGAGAAAAACTAGCGCATTCTCATTTTACCACTTCTTAAAGCAGATAAGTACCAATCCAGATGAAATTCTGCTCACTTGTCCTTCGAAACACTTTCTAGATGAGATTTAGAAAAAATAGCCCCAACTCCCTTCTCCACTCCTCAGAGCAAACCATTTCCGACCTTGATGAAATTTTGAATGATTGACCTTCAAAGCAGAAAGAAACTAACTTTCTATATAAGATCTCGAAGAAACTTCCCCATCACCCTCTCTCATCAGTTGAATTAGATAAGTATCGATCGTGATGGAATTTTGACTCCAAAGCAAAAGAAAAGTCGCTGTCCAAATTATATTTCGAAAGAACTATCTCATCTCCATTGCTCACCCCTTGAGGTCACTACCGATCTTGATGAAATTTTGCATACTTGAGCTTCAAATCTAAAGGAAGTCACAGTCTACGTGACATTTCAAAAAAATGTCCTTTCCATTTTCCTCACATCTTGGAATAAATAGGTACCGAAGTGGAGCACAAGCAATCACTTACAAATTCCGGAAGTTTACAGAGGGACGAACGAAAGCATATAATTAGGTATATGAATATCGAAAACTTTGTTCTGGAATGAAATTGAGGATAAGACAGGGTTATACACCCAGCTGTCACGGAACTACTCAGCTAAGTTCGCCATTAGGGAATTCCAAATATTCATAGCAATCATGTAATAACAGTGATATCCGGATTAACTCTCAGTTCCGCAAATTACGCAGGTTTCTTTGAAGATAATTTGTGCTTGATTTTTGTCCAAAGTCACAATTGAAAAATTTTGCGTTGAGCGTTTGTTTTCTATAATGAATTTGGTAAAATCAAAAACTAGGAAGAAGATGGAACTGAACCTTTTAAATTAAATCTATTTAAATTTTGAATTCTTCTATCATGATTATAAGGTTTCATTTTGGAATTCTAATTCGATGAACAGGCTAGCTTTAGCAGTGCACTTCCCAAGTCATAAAATATAATCGGTATAATACGTAGAATCAGTTACGCACCCGGTATAATCTACAACTCATTAATAGATAGATGCATTTTACTATTTGTTTTGTCATAATCAAAAACATATTTATGCAAGGTTTTTTGAAATATCCAGGAAACTATCCATGTTAGCATAAGATTGAGCCGGTAACAATGAGATTAAAAATATAATGTCACTGGACTTGTCATAGACATAATATCCATTCATAAATTTCACAAAAGGTTTATTACACGATAATGCCAACATATCTAGGTAGCTGAAATTTCCAGCATGAATATATCAATGACTCTTCACTTCTCAACATAATAATTGGTAACAAGCAAAAACTAGGTAGAATAGCATATCACTCTGGTTGAAACTATTTTGGGATGAAAATGAGAACATTCATGTGGAGTTCTCATTTGGAAACACTCCATTGTGTTACCTAAGAGTGATTCTGAAGAAAAGTTGTTTTCAACAATGCCAGATTGAACACTGTTCAGCTACAAACTTCATCAATCAGCATTTATACATTCCGTATTTATGTAGGTACATGTAGCTAAATGTCGATGTTTTAAAATATTCTCCATAAGTATACGAGGTAGAAAGAAACGAATCCATCATCCTCTATCTCTCCCTTCGAAAAATGACTGTCGTCTTTTGTTTTCGAGTTATTTGAGAAAACTTGATTTTTCGAGTTTTTGTTTTTCAGTTATTCATGAATTTGGATTGAAATAGTTTCTACATTATCGAGTTTTTTTCACAAGTGGAATGCAGTTGCGTAGTCACTTTTTCCAATAAAAAATCATAATAATTTTTCCCATTTCAAATATATGTATAATGTTGAGTCGATTTCATCATTTTTACTAGATCTGGTATTTATATAATAATTCTTAAAACTTCTTCACTCCAAACTTCCTATTAAAACATCGAAATTTAGCCAGCCTGTTCATATGTGATAACTAGCGTAATTTCATTGGTCAGATAGAATATGTGCGTACATATTCTCTTGGTATACCGATATCAAAAAATCTGACCATGAAACTAGATACACTAGCGGAAGTTTAACAGAATATTTCTGACGGTAGTTTTAAATATTTTTTCTTTATATAAGTCATTACTCCATAATACATTATGATAATTATGTATCATTTTATATTTTCATAGCAACGTCGGTATTCTAAACATTATAAGATGCTATATGAATATATTATTGGTTTCTGTTTGTTTATTATATCAGCGGTCAATTGATGGCTCAAGATACAATACGTTCGTCAATTCATTCTAGGAATCTAAAGCTATATTAGAACTATAATCCTGATTAGATAATATCAAAATCATTTGGAACAATTTTGATTACATTCAAACATAATTAGAAATGTATGATGAATATTGCTCTTTTTCGATAACAATAAAGACGATCAAGGTATTAATAATTCAAACCAAAACATCTGTTTCATAGTTCCCGGCAATAAACAACTTGAAATCAACATACAAGGTCAGGTACCTACCCTTAAATGTAGCCGAGTTTTATGGAACACTTCCATAGGCCTGATTCATAATAATACTTTCAAATAACATTTTAAAATGTGTCCAGTATTATTGAAAATGATTTGAACATTGATACAGTCAATCAAGGAACGTATATTATAAGATCAACATACTTAACAAATAGCTAATTATCAATTTTCCACTCGAATATATGCAGCCTTTCATGTCATTTTGATGAATCAAACATTCTTATGAACTCTTTTCAGAATCATAATTTTGGAATTATGATACTAACTGGAACATGGCAAATAATTCCTGAAAGTTTTAATATTCAAGACTATAATTCTTTCTATAATAATAGTTTCGAGATATGTTATAAAATTTTGTGCACAAGCATAAGGGAACATTGACGTTTCTTCAGTAAATCCTAATTGGTTTTTTTTGCGTATTGAAAACACCCAATAGTGCTCTTATTCTTCATCGTCAGAAACAGATTTTTTTCAAATTCCAAAATAGATCAAAACAGATGGGTAAGAAGTGTTCCTCTTGGGGTAGATACAGTTTTCATTTTGTAGACTATGAAACAACGGATGAAGTATTTGATTACATTTTTGATAACTGTTAATGGAAATTTGTCAATTTCAAGTTTGCTTAATTTTTTTATGGAATTAAGATATATGTAACTGAAACAAGAATAATATGTATCCAATAAAATACATCTGAATAAAAACATCACTGGGCAATTGTTTCAAAAACGGTAAAAATATTCAGAGAGATAGGCAGTGTTAAGAATCGTTCAAAATTAGGAAGACAAAAACCAATGACGAAAATTTGTTGAATGTTTCAATTGATGCAGTAGACAATGGTCCGTGCAACAATTAGCTCTAAGCCATAACATATGTCGACGACGCTCAGTCTGAAAATAATCAAAAAGACTTTCATCTTCACAAAATATAATTACTGCAAGAATTGAGAGATCGTAGAATAGAAATTTACGAAGTTAAGATGAAAAAAATATTAATCCATATTCTGTTTCAAAAATTTTTTACACGGATGAAGCAATATTTTGTTCAAACGGTTATGTTAAAAGATACGATTGTAGTATTGGGCTGATAATAGTCTGAACTAAATGGATCAGGTTCATATACAGTATTCCCAAAAAATAAATATTTGGCTGCGATTTAGCGCCAACAATATTGTGGGACCTTTTTTCATTGATAGAGATTTAAATCTATTGAGGGAAAATATCATCTCTCAACATTGGCGTCTGTTTCCAAATTCATTAGATCAAAACCAGGAAATATAGTCACATGAAAATGATGCACCAGCACACTACATATGCCTTTAACTTTAGACATTTTTTCCAACACTAGGAACTCTCTCAAACCAATGGATCAGTCGACGAGGAAGTATAGGATAGCCGGCGAGGTAACCAAACTTGGCACCACTCGTTTTTAGAGGTATCAGAAAAGTCGGATGTACATTAATAGATCACACAAGATCTCAATTACAGATTCGAAAAAAAATAGCCGATATACCTCTTATTTGGTAGAAAAACTTAATTCAAGGTAGCACTCATGCGCATTACTGTCAGGAAATTAATGATGAATACCAAAGTTCTCAATTTCAGTTAACTAGTTTTAGTTTTTTTCATAAATGGCAACTAGACAGATGACATTCCTCAACATAGGCTTCTGTTCCCAAATTTAATAAATCAAAACCAGCAGGATGGTGTTAACTACAAATTTTCTTAACACTCCTTCTCCAATTAGATGGAGAGGTCGACCAGGAATCATAGAATGACAAATTAACTAGACTTGGCGCCACTCGATTTTATTTGTGGGGGTATCTAATAAGTCGGGTTAACGTTAATAGACTAGACAACCTCAAAACCCTATTATGAATTGAAACATATTCATGATTCATTTTCTTCATGATCATTTTAAGGTCAATCTCACATTTTTAGTATTTAATAATATCACAGAAAATTTTCCATTCACATCATTTTATTATTTAAGGTTGAATATACCCAAATTAGAGATTTGCAGATCGCACGTTCGACATATGTCAAAATATGTCACCAGGAACAAGGATCTCTTGTGATCTGATTTTCGTAATTTAAATAAAATTTGATAGGAAGCCCAATTCTACAAAATATGATGCTTGGTTTGTTGATCTATCACTCACAATCCGTCTGTATTAAAGATAGTAATTATAAGGAGAACCGTATCTATATCAGGTTTCACATATATTTTTTTTTGCGGTGGATCTTTTTGCGAACCTGCTATGGTTGATCTTGTTTGATGAATTATAGGGATTAACTCTGAAGGTTTTAGTACAAGACCTAAATGTGCTTCTCATATCTACAATTTTCTTATAGTAACCTAGTAACAGAAATTCTCCATGTGAATAAATCTTAAACTTGAATATAAATTTACTAATCACTAATCACTATGAAATCCCCCAATTTTAGTATAGATAGGAAGGTTCATATATAAATATAGTATATCGGAAGATGAAATCAAAAGTGATCAATTTCATCAGGACAAGCTTTCATATTGAAGTGTAACAGAAGGAAATAATAAATCATGATTTCCGCCCTAAAAATCCCATATACAAGTTCTGAGTAGAATCGGACTGTATTCACAAAACGTCCGCCATTTTAGCCACCATATTGAATCTTTTTGACTTACATAGTATAACCTACGGCCCCAAAAACCACACATATCAATTTAAAGAAGAAGAATCGGACCATGATCACACAACTCGTCCGCCATCTAAAATTTTCAAATTTTTATTGAAAATCCATGATGCTGCTGACTACAAACCCCCCTTATACCAATTTTAAATAGAATCGTTCTATAATCACAAGACCCGCCCGTCATCTTGGAGACGCCATCTTGTTTTTTTATTTTATACATATGTCATAACACGACACCCGAATAAATAACACCTGCCAAATTTCACCAGAACGTACAAATAGATAGATAAACAAGCCAAGTTAAAAAGCAAGGCAAGTTGAAGCTTGTAATGATTTAGAAACCGCTAATGAAATCATTTTGTATTATACTCTGTCACATTGGAATTATGATGTATTTCATAACACTATGTTTTATATTGATACTTGCTGTCATATGAACTATTAAAATTTGCCACAGAATATAATTTCAGAAAGTTCTGCGAGTTAAATATTTCGGTGTGATATATATTTAAAACCAGAAAATCATGGTTATATTTATGGTTCGATAAGATAGTATCATTCCATTCGAAAAACCTAATCTAATCTATACGACCAATTGGGAGGGCGCAGTCGTCTCTACAGTGAGTTACGCACGCACGCAGGCACATACGTACTTTCGTACATACATACATCATTTCAAAAATAGTCTTGATCGATTCAAAAATGGTCAAATCTGATATATCAGGAAAAGTCCGTTATTTGTTTTGTGCCGAAAACAATACTTCCCTTACACTATATACTACGTATTGTGAGGGAATTAAAATTGAGTAATAACTTTATAGATATACAAATTAAATTAGGCCATACAGTCTAACATCTCAAAATTCCGGAAAATGTTCAAGTCCTCAAACTGTAACATGAACAAATTAGTAAGATCTACCGGCTAGCTTTCTTATTGTATTTTGAATCTTATTAATGTTCGTTTGATTTGAATAATGAACTTTCACCTTTTTTTATTTTATATCTATGGAATTAAACACAATGTTCTTTGAATGTTAAAAACTTTTATATTTAAATTTCTATGACTCTATTTTTATCTCGAGTATCAATTTTAACAATTTTATGTTCAAATAGATCTATCTAACCTCAAAATTATTTACTATTAATATTTGTTTACAAAGTTATAATTTACAATCTTTCTTTCAGATTTACAGACAGATAATAATACAATGGAGAAATAATAAATAAACTTACGTTTAGTTTATATCCAAGAATATGTTTTAAAATGTAGGCAATGTTCACTTGGCTTGATCTTCTTATTAATTTGATAATTCACTTTAACCGTAGGTACACAATTTCTTTGATATACACAATAAACACAGGTAAACTATTTTGGTTACTTCTTTTGAAATCAGGAACTGTTGAAAATTGTTAACTCAGTTTTATTCTTTTTATTAAAGATACAAAACTCTTTAATGATGTTTGGAATTTTATCGAAGGCTGGCTATCGTTCGATGTTACTTATGAATTGTAGGTTATTGTAACCTTTAAACTTTATTCGGAGACTTGGAACACTACTTTACTTGTTGAAATTATTTATTTGCTTCGGTTACTTTCAACCTTACGAAGCTACTGGAACACTTGGGTTCTCCGATGTTTATCCAATAATCTGAGGTTATGGACAATTTTGTGAGTTGCATGGAGTACCTTCACTCTCTAGATATATTTGCTAACTAACTTGGCTTGTCTTCAGATGCCTTTTATAGGCCTTCAAAACCGATGCTACTTGATGTCATTTTCAACCTATGAGGTGCTTTCTTTACCTATCAAGAATGCTTTGATGATTGTTGAAAACTGACATAAGTTTACATTGTTATCAGTCTGACGTTTATAAAATCGCCTCGACCAATCAGAATTTAGTATTCTATAAATTTTTTATTATTGGAGATTTTCAACTTATTTTAAATGATGATGATTCCTTCTTTTTAAATTCATATTGCTTACATTTTTCCACACACTTTGATATAAGATAACCTATGATTAGGTTATTATTAATATGATTATTCCGATAATTATCATAAATTTGGCAGTTGCCATTCTTAAAAACTAATACATAATATAATATATCAATAACATTTCTTTAACATTATATAACTCAAATTTACTAATCCTAACTTATATCCATAACATTTTTCAATAGTTTGTGCTATCTCATGATAGTTTTTGTAATCATTTTAATTATGATTTCTGTCTTCGTAACACTGTACGTTTATTCACTTTCACTGAAGTTCTTGTTTTACACTTCTAATTCTAATTACATTGTTGTTTATTATGTTTTACATTGTTTATTATATTACACTAACTATTATTTAACTTTTAATATTGTTTTTAATTTCATATAATATCTTTTAATTAATCTTTTCTGATTTTCAATGTTCGGTAAGTACTAATTTTGTCATTTTTGTTGTTTAGGAAATGAAATCATAACAATATATATAGAAATGTTTGTTAACGGGAATTTCGGTCTGTAGTTGAGCAATCAAAAGAAAACTATTTTTTCTCTACCAATATTTCGCAATAATTTATTGCTTCTTCAGGGTACTACAATTTTTTACAAATTAGATGACAATTATGTATTTCGGCTAATACTTACAGAAGTTTAGGTTAATATTGATCTAGTCATTTCTACAAAAACCATTTAATTTTTCTTCTCCTTATTTTAGTCATTGGACTGAAGATTCTATTTTACAATTATGTCACCAAGTTAAATTTAAAATAAAGACGAATTACAATGAGATGAAGATGGATACATTTTATAAATTGACATTTAACTAGTCAGGTTATAACGGTAAAAATACACGTGCATATCGGACTAACAGCTGATTGTGAAGTCTCTAATGCGCAAAATCTGGATTTGAAACACGTCACCACCATAGAGTGTGACTCGGTTGAAATTGAATATTTCTTATCAGGAATAAGAATCACTGAACATTTAACTATATTTTTGTGGTTTTAATCAACTGTCAATAAAAAGGAATATATTATATTCAAATTGTCTGTGTCTGTTTTCTCATTTAAAACTGAAGGTTCCTTATTGATGTGGTACATTTCTAAAAACAATCTTTTTTTGTAATTACTTTCTTTATCCAGAATCATAATTTCTGTTTCATCAAATTTATGATTTTCCTCTCTACAGTGTTCAGCTAAGGCGCATGTTTTAGTCTTAATTTTGCAATCACTTCTATGTTGTGTCATTCTTAAATTCAGTAATTGAGATGTTTGTCCTACATGGTACTTTGTAAATTATATTCGACTCCAACAGCTTTGGGGTTTTTTCTTTAAGTTTAGTGAAAATTGAATTGATTGTAAGAAGATTTTTTCTTGCAATTTTAATCTCTTCTGGCATGAATATCTTGATGAGATTGTCATGCCAGAAGAGACTAAAATTGGAAGAAAAAATCTTCTTACAATCAATTCAATTTTCACTAATCAATTACCTATTGAATTGTAACGGAGCTGTTATTTATAAAATATGCCACATTTCCATTGATTAACATATTGATCAATGATATTACATTGTTAATATATAGTGGATATTAAGAATGTAATAAAGTTTTCCATTTAACCTGAAATGTATGGTTGTACTGTATGGTCTTATTGAAAATGAAAGAAAAGTTCAGGCTGACTTTTATGACCTCGGTCTCCTCTTTATCAGGGTCTTGATCTCTCTATTTCAAATTATAAATTTTATGTAATACAAATTTGTTTGAGAAAACAAGATATTTTTGCCCAGCTTGGAACACTATCGATCTGCCATTAATTAGATGTTGGAATAGCCACCCTCGAACTCTATGATAATTTTTGGGTTATCACTCAACTTAAATTATTTATGAATACCTATACCGAATTGCGCATAAGTTTGTTCAAGTTTTTAGATATAAGGACGATGTACCTATCTCAAATGAAACTACCTACTCTGAATTAATCTGTATTTACCGGTCTATAACAAGAATGGATTATCTTTTATGTTTAATGCTATTAATTATACATCAGAATAGTATTCTAACAGAAGGTCAAGGTTCATTATTTCAAATCTTATTCGAAATATGATGAAACAGATGTAGAATTATTGTTAAACAATAATTGACATTATCTGTTATTACTTATACCTATGTAAATTCTCGGGAAATAGGTCATACAAACACATATAATTACTATGTTTTTCCGCCTTTAGGTTCGTTTCGGCCTCACGACAATCTTCAGGAGATATTTGAAAACTAATTCACATTAATTGAAGCCCGGGATTTCTAAACCTATTGCTCTAAGCACTCACCATCTTTATCGCACTGATTGCAATTAAAATGCCCACGTCGCACAACGAACGAAACATGAATAATTGAAATTGTAACATAATTAATGTTTAAAATATATGATCTAGGAGGGCTGCCACAGATGAATGTTCCTTGTTGAAAGTTGTGTATTTGATATACCTATCAAATGAAGTGGGTTAAAATTAGATTATTTGTTTACTTGCAAACTCATAAGATTACAAAATTTGGCCCAGTTTAAAATTGAGTTTTTCAGTTAATTTTCAAAGTCATTATGAAGCAAATTGAACTTCAAAAGTCAATTTTTATTTATAACAAATAGCGTTCTACAAAGACTAGTTAATATTTTAAGCGAAAAATATACTACTTATAAAGCATATAGATACCTTCAAATAGTGCTGCACCACAAATATTTAGAAGCACAAGTTATCAAATTATATGAAATTTGAAATGAGTCTAAAATTTTAGGTTTTTTGAGTTTTGCAAGCAAACAGCTCAACAAAGCTTAACCCACCCTAATTCATTTTGTAGGCATTTTTAATATCTAGAAGCCAATACTGTTCACGTTTTTCAATAGCAGCAACTGTTCGAGAGTTAGAAGCGTAAAAAAACTGTTTTATTATATTCTTTAATTATTATTTATATTCCACCTCTCGCAACTGACCGCAAATATCTTTTCAAAATCCTAACACCCAACAGAAGAACATCCAATAATGAAATACCCTCCGTATGGGGACGGACTAAGAAATTGCCTATTGTAAATCCTGCCTGTCGTAAAGGCAACTAAAAGGATAACCATAGGTGGTAGATGTTTTCCTCATCGCCCGGTGAAACACCACCAGCTTTACAAAGATGCTATGAAGTGGGCAACTTCATGTTTCAGTGTTTGTTCGATGATTCCGGGTTCACCCTCATACCCATTTCTCTGTCACCTTATCCAAACCGACATTTCATCCATTCCAGGTTAATTCTGGAAACACTAATTATGAAGCTTCCTAGAGTGAAATACCCCGAAAAAAAAATTCTCTTCATTCGGATTTCCGGGCGTGGGGTGCTCGAGGGATTCAACATTGGAAAATATAAACTTGGAGATAGACCTCTGTAACATCCGAGGTCTTAGCAAAAAAATTAACGATGTTTATTACCACCTGCAGACAGACAAATCAGACACACTGGCCTTAACTGACACGCAGGTCATTCACCAACATTAGATCAACACTCGTTTCAGTTTTAGAGGAGGTATCTATCTCTCCCTATTCCAGAAATGACCTCTAATGGCACCGAGAGGAGAATCTAGAACCACAAGAATTCGATATTATGTGGTTCCATCTTGATAATCACAAACGGACAAAATTTCTCTTCTGTCTTTATTTATCACCAAATGAATCAGCTCATGGTGAAATCTCTGAATTTCTTTCTCCGAAACTCGACTTCGTTTAGCAGAACTATTCAGCAACTGAAATTATCATCATGGACCATTTCAACGTTCACAACTCCGTTTGGCACAAGATCTCAAACAAGACGGTTTAGGCTGGGCGACAGGATGAGGTCTTCGCTGGTACCACCAACGGTCTCGAGTAGTTATTTATGGAACCAATACGGATCCCTGCTAACAACTATCATTATGCCAATACGCTTGACTTATTCCTCATTATTTAATCAACAATCCAAATCCATATGATGTGATTTTTGTTATACTTTGACTACACGAGATGGAAACCTATAATGTTCGATGGACATCGTGAGAGCCAACAATAGAATGTAGGATGAAGAGATGAGCATTCTTATTTTTTTCGGTAGTTTAGAAATTATAGGCGCAGCTGAAAGACTTCACTGGGTAATGAGTTCCACAACTTCGCTGTGCGATAAAAAAATGAAGTCTGGTAGAAAAGAGTTCGGCAGGTCTCGAGCTTGACAGTGAAAGTTTGAGCTCGTCTAGTTCGCCCATCTGGAATCTCTCGTGGTGGAATACCAGACAAGATGTCTGATGAATACCGACCATGGAAAGATCTATAGAAAAGAGAAAGGTCTTTCTACGGTGTTCTAGAGAGATCAATGAACTCGTGCGTGTGACATCGTCAATCAAACGAATAACACTCTTCTGGACATAATCCAAGTGCTTCAGCGTAAGTTTCGAAGCCGTACTCCAATTATGTGAACAGTACTCCAAGACAGGTCAAATCTGTGATCTGTAGATTATGAGGAGCTGCTGGGATGTGAAGTAGCCCTTGACACGGAAGTTGGCAAGTTTTTTGAAGTTCTTGCAATGAACCCCACATGATCGTCCCATGAGAGGATGCTGTTGGTGGTGATCCCGACCATTGTTATGTAAGACTTCATAGGAATAGTTGTATCTGACATCATCATATTAGGGATTGTGGAACTCGCCTTCTTGGGGGAGACGCAAGCTTGAGTTTTGGTTGCATTAAGCTCTAATAGATTATCACAATATATATTATTGCATGATTCAAGTCGACAACAATGAACGAAACACGAATAATTGAAATTGGAATACTTAATCTTTTTCAACAGATTTCTGCCATACATGTGTAACGTAGGCAAGTAGGTCTCCAGTTGATCTCTGCTGATGAAGGCCATATTGCCCGTCATTCACAATTTTGTAGTTATCTAGGTATTCGATGAGCTCGATTGCTTTCTCCATCACTTCAGAGATCAAAGGTGATAGTGCAATAGGTCTATAATTATTAAAAAGGGTCTTCTTTCCTTTTTTTGAACTTGCACTCTAGCTGTCTTCCGGCTGGAAGGAAACACACCAAGTTTGTATGAAATGTTAAACAACCTGCAGAAAATTGGTTTTGATTCAGGAGCACATTCCTTGAGAACGACAGGTGGAATTCCGTCTAGCCTCATAGACTTTTTGGTATTGAGATCGAGCAGAATGCTTCTAATAGTGCGCTGACGTAAGACAATTTCAGGTATATGTCTATCGATGGCAGCAGTATTCGGAGGCTCGTTCCCTTGTGCATCCAAAGTGGAATTTGCTGTGAACAATAGAGCAAAAGGGTTGGCTTTTTGTTGTGGTATAGTAGCCAGTGTGCCGTCATCTATGGTTAGGAAAGGGAATGAACTGGAAGTGAAATTCCTACCAACGGCTTAGGCGAAAATCCGAAACGAACGTGAGCCATTCGGGCATTCGATAAGCTTTGATCTTATTTTGGCATTATATGCCTCTTCCGAAACGTTTATTGTTTCATTGCACATATTTCTGGCTTCAACATATTTTGTTCTGGTCTCCAGACAAGGGTTACCTCGCCATCGACGGTATGCTGTTTGTTTTCATGCCACGGCTCTAGAACAGATTTTATTGAACCATGGTTCACCAGATGATAGTTATGTGTTGATATGGGGTAGGTTAGTTTCCATTATCAGCCTGATGATATCCGAGATCTCTGGGGTACATTAAGTTGAGTCATCAGTTACAAAACTTACGCCTCTCCAAGAAAACTCGGAGAAAAACATGTGAGGACCGTCCCAGTCGGCCGAGTTGTAATGCCAAACTGTGCGTGAAGGTGTTCTATTGGTTCGTGGAGTGATATAGCGACAGTTCGTAGTGATGAGAGAATGGTAAGACTTTCCCGTTGGTGTATGGACCTTTACTTCATAAGGATCTGGATAGTTTGTGAGAAATAAGTCAAGCGTATTGACATAATGATATTTGTTATCAGGAATGTGTGTAGGTTCATTTATTAACTGCACGATACCGTATGTAATGGCGAAGGCCTCAGCCTGTCACCCTGCGTCATCCAAGCCAAGCCAAGCGGAGTTGTGAACGTTGAAATCACCCATGATGGTAGTTTCAGCTGCTGTATAGTTCGATTACATGAGGTCAAGTTTCAGAGATCCTAATTCAAAGAAGTCACCATGGACTGATTCATGTGGTGATAAAGAAGACAACAGAAAAAGTTTGTCTGTTTGTGATTATCAAGGTTGAACCACATTTTATCGAATTCTTGTTGTTCTAGATTCTCCTCCCGGTGGCATGAGAGATCATTCTTAGAATGGAGGTACCTTCTTCAAATCAGAAACGAGCGTGGAGCTAGTAGCCTGCACAGAGCATATAGGTAGTGTTGGTGGATGCATTGACCTGTGTCTCACTTAAGGTCAGTATGTCAGGTCTGCAAGAAGTAATGCACATCGTTTATATTTTTGGTAAGACCTCGGATGTTACAGAGGTCTATCTTCAAGTTTATATTCTTCAATGTTGAAATCTCTCGAAGACCCCTCGCTTGGAAATTCGAACGGAGAGGTATTTTTCTTCCGGAGTATTTTACTCTAGGATGCTTCATCATTAGTATTTGAACACTTCTTGGACTACCAATTTGCATTTTGTTTATTTGACTATACCAAACAAGAATTCAGTTTTTTTCCAAACCTTCCTTGTATAACCTTGTTCCTTGTATGATATACTACCTACGGACATTTGATAAACGTTTTTCCTTCAAGCACATTCACTAATTTGCTACCACTACTGCGTTTCGAAGTATCATAATATACTCAATGTTTCAGCGCTTTTGTACTAAACATAGTAGTCTAAACATGACTGAACAGCGCAGCGAAATTGATGGATACGTGTTCCTAATAGACCTCACAACCATGCGTGTTCGGCGTGATCTCATTTGCAGAAGATTTTGACCCCTAAGTAACTATAAAATAAGGAATTCACAATTGTGAGCTCCTGGAGCCAGAGGGATAGATCATTGAAATATCTATTTGGTATGACAAATCCATCTAATAGAATAACTTAATTCAGATTGACTCTAGAAGAGAATGACTTCACAATAAATTATATAAGAGGAACGGATAACGTTACAGCCGATGCCCTAACAAGGATTCGAATTGAATCTGCAGATTTGGAACTAAAGAGTGGTAAAACGTCATGCAAAGCTATTGTAATGACGAGAGCAGAGAAAAAACAAACGAAAGAATTTGAAGATTTAAAAATAAAGAAAAGTGTAGACTATATAATTTCCATAATTCGATATATTATGAAGGAGAAGAGAAAATAATTTTCGATCGACATTGTATCTGAGAGCATTGATTTCAACATAGCAGAGATTTGCATGATGAGAAACTCCGAAAATAGGTAGCTAATACGTGCGATAAAAAGTGAAATAGTGATAATATAGCGATGTTACTATAGTTCTTTGAATGTATTCAAATTTCTATCGATTCTAAGTCCTTTTTCCTGAATACATGAAATGGTGGTTCGCGTGATTAAGCATTACAATCATCACACCTCAGCCTATAAATTCCGATTTATTTAATTTATCGGTTTTTAACTATCGAATTATTAATATTATAA
Source organism: Endomychus coccineus (assembly GCA_958510875.1). Lineage (NCBI taxonomy): Eukaryota > Metazoa > Arthropoda > Insecta > Coleoptera > Endomychidae > Endomychus > Endomychus coccineus. The sequence continues at coordinate 111,216,596 of OY294069.1, forward strand.
TCTGTTTATTTCTAAGATGTTTTTATTTTGGTATTTCGGAAATTGAGCATATTTTATGGATTTTCAAAAAGTGATATATAAAGTATATGGCTTATTAGAAACTAAAAATTATTTGGAAAAGTGTACTCTAATTACGCGAACCACCTATTGGAAAGTAATCGTAATTTCACTTTTAATCTCGATATTTTACATATCCAAGAAATAGGTCATAAACTCAATATTCTGGAATCCATAGAAATTTTGGAACATTAAAAAGTGATAACATAATATTAAATGACAAAATCGATACCTATGATTCACCATTTGTCAACGATTTTGTAAATAAACTCAAACCCAAACCATTGTCCTCCATCCCTGAGCAGTATTAATTATTTTATTTTGTATGAATTTTAGTTTAATTCTCAAACTTTAGAAAGTTCTTACAATATTTTACACCACGTAAAACCCGAAACTATAGGTATGATTTGTCTTTTGTCACTAATGATGTATTTGGAATATTCAAATACATTTTTTGTTATTGTTAAATCTGTTCTTACGCTCGAACTTTGCATTCTTATGAATAAATAGATAAAAAAGTAACGGAGGTTTGTAGAGAAATACTTTTTATTTTTGAATTCAGCAAACTGGGTTCTCAATACATCCTGAGCAGGGTACTGTTTGTTGGAAAAATAATTGTTATTGTGTTCAAAATGTGGGTTTTATTTCGTCAATCAATTTCATGAATATGTTTAAAAGGGCATTTCATTAAGATATTTGATTATTAGTTGATTATTCAAGTTATTTAAACACATTTAGAGTATTTGAATAAAAAAAAACATGATTTCTAAGAAGATTAAAGTTATTTAAAATCTAATTATGATTAGAATTCTAGTTGATTTACGATAAATATAGACAACTACCTTTTACAATTGAAAAATTCATATTTGATATTAAAACATGTTTCTTATAGAAACGATTATTTTATCCTGCAGTAGAAATTTTTTTTTGGTATTTTATATTCATGGTTTGTTACAATATTCTTTAGATTACTATGTAGGATCAGGGTCAGATACATATGAACATTTTATTTCAAATTAGGAGCTGAGAAACTATAACCAGACGCGCGATTCTGAATAAAATTCCTTGAACATAAGGCACGTAATATCAATTTCTGAGAAATTTTCGTTCAGAGTAGGACATACCTTTTGACTAGTGTGTCCTCTATACTCCCCCTCAAGCATATTCTCGTTATCGCTATTATTCGTCAGTCTAGAAACATATGCTCTAAACAAAGTAATATTATTGTAATATTAATTGTACATTGCAAAAAGCAACTGTAATGTTGCATCTAATTTGAAAGAAACATTACAATAATGTTGGGAGGACTTCCTATCTGCTTCAGATTAATATTACAATTGCAACATCACAAGTAAAATGTTACTTGTATGACTTTATGGAAAATTGCATCAATGTTGTATTCCTCAACTTCTTAGTAATATTCCAGGCGTGATGTTCCATATAGGTCTCACGGACCTAGCGTAGAACTGGTTTCTTGAGTGTTGATCCCTGTTGTGGTTGCAGTCACAAACGTTTCGACAAAATCACATTTGCCATCTCCAGGTCTTTCGACAGTCGAGTCTACTGGAAGTTCGTCTCGATCTTCCATATTTGACGGTCGAACCACTTGAAGATGGCAAATGTGATTTTGCCGAAACGTCGCGATTACAACCACACAACGCGGATCAAGTTGGATTAGTATTGGGCATGAAGTTACTTCGAAAGAATTACTCGTTTCTCAAGACTATGACGACTTTATTAGAATATAGGTTATGCGATATTTAGTATAAATATAAGGTGGAGCCATATTTACTATCATTACATTTTATGGTTCCAATAAATATAAAAAGAATAAAGTATTTAAAAATGTTGATGCACTCCCCTGTGATGTGACGTCCTATCATTTCAAGACACAATCAGTATCTGAAAACTTAAGTAAAAATAAATTGTACTAAAAGAAAAAAAAACTTACTTGAAGCAAGTTACTAGTAGTTCTTTCGATGATACAATTTTATACAATTTCTGACATTAATAGCACAATGAAGCGAAATAATTCACGATTCTGCACGTCTCCATAAATAATTCTTATAGAAGACGTATATGAATGAAATTATAAAATATTCTCGTTATTTGTTAAGCTAAAAATGAAGTCATTAATAAATTCTAGTTCGACTTCATAAAATTATTATCTTGATTTGAACACAATTTTGAATGGCATTGGATTTCTCACGTAAGTATCGAGTTTTGGCATGTTGAAGCCAAGTCATAATATTCCCTGAAAAGTCTGCATCTGTTGCTTCAGGATAAGTTACTCGTATGGCTTCTAGAAATGCAAATAATATATCTTCAAATTGAAATAATGTAAAAATTAACTTACCCCTCAAAATATTTTCTACTTGATGCATAACGACTACTTGCTTTAACATCTTCTCTAATTGTCTGTTTCAAATATCGAGGATTCAATTCTGAGTACGTCTTACGAGCATTCTAAAACAAAAATGGTTTAGGTACAAAACCTTGACTTATGAGCCAATAAATAAAAGGTGTGTGGTGAACTTTGCATTCATTTCGTTTGCAATGATTCAAAATAAATTGAATATACCTATGCAACATTATTAAAATAATTTCGTTTTTAGCATGTTGTTTGGTATCAATTTTATAACCTTATTTATAATTGTTTACCGCTAAATACAATAAAGTAATATAATTACATACCTTTCTCTCCATGCTCCTAGAACTGTTGGTAATTCCTTAGCAGATCTGAATAATAAACACTAATATACCTAATCGTTATATACCAAACTACAACTTTTCTATTAGATTATTAACAGAGAACTGTTAATAATATAATTAGACGCCGAAGAACTATTCCAATTCTGAATAAGGACGCTGGGCGAGTCGACACTAGATTGTATGAAATCATCAAGTCAACTATGGAAGTGAACCCGTTGACAATTGAGAGTAAAAAGGCCCCAATAATTAAATTACCTTCTACGCCTACCGAGTTCACCCGCTCTCCCAGAGTTCTCTGATATTTTACAAAATAATTCCGAACATTAGAATTAAATTTCATAATCAATGGTGACTATACGAATTAAATTAAATATGTACATATAATAGGTATAATATCAATTAATACATCATTTGATTGAACAATATTACAATTTGCATTTTACAGCAATAGAAACACAATGATTTTATAAATGTTGGGATTGTGAAATACTGCCAATATTACTGTGATAATATTACAAAACGTTATATTCAATATATTGCAACAACCTTGCAATTGTGAAATTTACAAATAAAACTTTGTTGTAATGTTACATTCTTTAATTTACTGTCATGTTGTGTTTCAAAAATCGAAACAATATCATCTAGATAATATTGACATAAATATCGTGACATCAACGTTATTTCAAAGTTTTAACGCGATGTTTTTTTAGGTGAGTGAAATCAACATTGCTACAAATTGCTGTAATGTTTCTTGTTGAGTGGGATTGTTCCCGGTTCAGTACTAATAGTAGAGGAGATGAATAGATAGATGACCCAAATCTCTAGATTTTTATTATATTGATGGATTAATGAAACCTTCTGCATTGGCTTCATTTTTTGATTAACGATTCGGGTAAGGGGTGATTATTGAATGATATTAAAAATAGGGTATCCTTATACAAAATGGAATTCTAAACACTTTTTGACTTTGACACATATTTTTCTCTAAAATCAACTGTAAGGCTAGAAAATGTAATTTTATATTTGAATTTGAAATCGCCATTATGTAGCTGCCATTTCGAATTTTGAAATTTTTTAACGGATTCGTTATCAGTGACCCCTAAAACCTCTTACATTAATTTTGAGCCATTCGGTAGAGAACACAGCGAGATATCTAATAGGGGTGCTATCAACCCCTGTAACAAGTACAGGGGGTGTGACCGCCACAATTTAAACAATGACTTTTTTTTATTAATCAAAAAATGAAGCGAATGCAGAAGGTTTCATTAAAAACCATCAATATAATCAAAATCAAGAGGTTGATGCATTCATTTCCTCTACTATAAAGTATCTTTGTATAATATATCCCATTTATTAACCCACCAAGGACAAACTGATTGACATTTCAGGAATGACTTTATAAATACATAGTAACATACTATTAGAATCAATTGAAATTTCACAACATTTCAAAATAATCATTGTTGTATTAATTAAATACGTCTATTAATCATTATTATTCTCTAGTAATAACTGTAACATTAAATGCATCATGCAACTGACAATACTGAACGGATCATTATTGGCATTATAATGCAGGTAGAGGCTTATCGGCGAAGTTAGTACGACGGTTCGACGGTTATAATATACTATACACATTACAGAATACAGTTTATAGTGTTGTTTTCCCAAAGTTGTAGCGTGGTGTGCCGGCGGGAAGTTCTTATTCAATCATTCATAACGGAATCGTAAACATAACCTGTACTAAAATATTAGTATTCTTTCCGAATGAATTGCAGTGATTAAACTCGAACGTGTGAGTAATAGATTATATTTTAATATTTAATAGAGGAATGTAGAACCCACAAAGAATTAAAAATAGATGTATTTGTAATAGAGATCTCTTAAGTTACTAAAGATTGTTTTATATGCTTTAGATGTTTCTTTTGTGAAAACAAAAGCCACTTAAATGGTAAATGCATAACAATGTTCGTAATGATTAATATTCCCTAAATAGAACACATATGAACGTCGAGCCTTACAATATTAACTTTGTATCTTCCAGCTTGACTCGTAACCTCTATTAGCTTTTAGTTAAAAGCAGTTGAGTATTACAGATGACAGAGAAGGAAAGTTAACTTACCCATGTTATGGTTGTGCACCAGGTAGCTGATTTTTTGTATCCGTTGTAGATACCAATGCTACAGCTACACATACACAAAACATACAGCCTCATTCGCGAAAGAGATATTATCTGGTACACTTATTCTGTCTTGCCTCCAGCAACACCTGAAATCTTCGAAATTTATAACTTCAAAACAAACACCTATACACTAAAATACCTATAAGAACCACACCAAAATTAATTTACAGTCGTCCTGCAATTGAGCTACACTTAAAATGATATTTTTCCCACATCTCTATTTTATGATTGATTTTTTTTTTTGGGTCGCTGATCACGAATATGGAGGTTAAAAAATCGTAGACCCATGGCGTTCCGAAATATTGGCCATTTTTGACCCAAAAATGGCTGTTTTTTCGAGTTTTCGACTAAACAGTAGTGAGTAAAGTTGTAGAGAAATAAAAAATGCGTCGATTAGCAACAAGTAGAAGTCTCTAAGTTATTCGGGGCCTGATATAAGACCCATTTTGTGTTTTTTTTTCGGTAACATAAAAATTGAATTTCGTAAAACAAATTTCCCTCTAAGAACTTTATTTCCTGCTCAATGGTAGTACTTTATGTATACTGTCGAACCAATTTTGGTTTTTGTCATCTTTTTTTTTTACTTCAAACTTCGCCCTCTTAGAAAAAATTGTTTTTTCATTATAACTCCGTTTAAAATGGGCCTTTTGACCCAAACTTAAATGTGAACTGAAGAGTCTTCTATAACATATCCAAAATTCAAGCACTTTGAATAAAAAATGGACAGTTTAAAAAAATCAAGGTCCCAGAAAAAATTAATAATTTTTAGGTTAGAATATTCGTATAAAATAAAAATTTCACATGCAAATAGAGGACTCTTCTAAGAGTATTTCAAGCTCCCGTAAGTCTTTTTTGAATAGGTAGAACTTGATATATTCTTTGATGTAAGTTTGGGTTCACAGTGAGCCCAATTTCAACCCTAATCAAAAAAATCAAAAAGTTCTTAGAGAAGAGGCTTCTGCTATCTAACTCTGAATCATCGATCTTCCACATATCTTATTAATTATAGCGCGATTTAAAAAACAAACCGGAGCAAAAAAAAAACAAACACGCTCGAAATCCGAGCGGTTAGGGTCAAAATTGGGCTCACTGTAGACCCAAACCTTCATCGAAGGATATCTCAAGTTCTACTTACTAAAAAAGACCTACGGGGGCTTGAAATACTCGTAGAACAGTCCCCTATTTGCAAGTAAAATTTTCATTTCATACGAGTATTCTAACCTAAAAATCATTAATTTCTTCTGGGACCTTGATTGTTCAAAACGGTCCCATTTCTCCATTTTTCATTCAAAGTGCTTGAATTTTGGATATGTTAAACTCTTCAATTCGCATTTTGATTTGGGTCAAAAGACTCATTTTATACGGATTTATAATGAGAAAAAATTTTTTTCTGAGATGGAGGATTTTGGCGTCAAAAAAAACATAATTGGTTCGAAAGTACACATAAAATACTACCATTGAGCAGAAAATAAAGTTCTCAGAGGAAAATTTGTATTACGAAATTTAATTTTTATTTTATCGAAAAAAAACACAAAATGGGCTTTATATCAGGCTCTGAATAACTTGGAGACTTCTGCTTATCGCCATTCGACCCAATTTTCATTTCTCTACAACTTTGCTTGCCACTGCTTAGTCGATAAAATGTGTGTTGTTTTCCTTTAAATCGCCAAAAACGACGAAAACTCGAGAAAACGGTCATTTTTGAACCAAAAATGGTCAATATCTCGGAACGCAATGGGTCTACGCTTTTTTAACCCCCATGACCAGCGACCCCAAAAAAAATAAATATCAATCATAAAATAGAGATGTGGAAAATGCAATATGGCTTTCTTCAGCAGAGATCAACAGGAGACCTGCTTGCCTACGTAACACATGTATGGCAGAAATCTATTGAAAAACATGTGGAATCTCTAGCTGTATCATTGAATATCTCCAAAGCATTTGACAGAGTCTGGCACCAAAGCCTTCTTGAGAATGTTTCGTCATATTTTTTGCCACCTCAACTTTGTCGCTTACTATCGAGTTTTCTCTCAGATAGATAACTCCAAGTGGTGGTTGAGAGAGAATCCTCCGATACAATGGCCATCAACGGTGGTGTTCAACAGGGATCTGTTTTGGCTAGTTGGCAGTAGATGAACTGGGCTAGTTCTCGCTCAGGATATCCGGTCTCCACTTCCGGTCTAGCTGTCGATGTGCATCCGGTGCATGAGCTCGTCCTTATCAGTTTTGAAAGGATGTAGGTGATAAGGATTTTATTTTATTTGTAAAGAGTATACAGGGTGTGTTCAAAAAGTGTGTCACATGTACAGAGTCATGTGACTAACACATGACAGCATGGCGGCCCTGAGGTCCAACTGTCATGGCGGCCATAAGGACCAGCTGTCATGGTGGGCATAAGGACCAGCTGTCATGGCGTCCATAAGGACCAGCTGTCATGGCGACCATAAGGACCAGCTGTCATGGCGGCCATAAGGACCAGCTGTCATGGCGGCCATAAGGACCAGCTGTCATGGCGACCATAAGGTCCAGCTGTCATGGCGACCATAAGGACCAGCTGTCATGGCGATCATAAGAACCAACTGTCATGGCGGCCATAAGGACCAGCTGTCATGGTGGGCATAAGGACCAGCTGTCATGGCGTCCATAAGGACCAGCTGTCATGGCGACCATAAGGACCAGCTGTCATGGCGATCATAAGGACCAGCTGTCATGGCGACCATAAGAACCAGCTGTCATGGCGACCATAAGAACCAGCTGTCATGGCGACCATAAGGACCAGCTGTCATGGCGACCATAAGGACCAGCTGTCATGGCGACCATAAGGACCAGCTGTCATGGCGACCATAAGGACCAGCTGTCATGGCGGCCATTAGGACCAGCTGCCATGGTAGACCTAAGGTACAGACTGCTTCCTGGAGGGGGCTCCGCCACCTCTAGGAAGCAATCTGTACCTTTGGTCCAAAGGTACAGGCTGCTTCATGGAGATGTCACCACCACATGACAGCTGTCATCGAAGGTACAGAATGCTTCGTGGAGATGTCGCCACCACGTGACAGCTGTCATGGCGACCCTTGGGTACAGGCTGCTTCATGGAGATGTCGCCACCATATGACAGCTGTCATGGTGAACCAAAGGTACAGGTTGCTTCGTGTAGGTGTCACCAACACGTGACAGCTGTCATGGTGAGCTAAAGGTACAGGCTGCTTCGTGTAGGTGTCACGTGACAGATGTCATGGCGGACCGAAGGTACAGGCTGCTTCGTGTAGGTGTCACCACCACGTGACAAAGACTGCTTTGTCATTGTTTCAATCCGGCGACCATAGTTTACGAACGATGATGACGTCACTGCTTCGAACCGATGACAGTAACTGATTCAATCCGGCGACCATAGTTCACGAACGATGATGACGTCACTGCTTCAAGCCAATGACAGTAACTGATTCAACCCGGCGACCATAGTTTACGAACGATGATGACGTCATCATCGTTCACGAACTATGATGGTCAGATGAGGAATGAAATGCGAGTAATAATAATGATACTCTATGTGTAAATGTGAATAGTTGGAGGTTATGATAAAGATATCCAGTAAGTTTGTAAATGTGTCATTATGCATATATCTTTTGAAGAATACACACGTATACTTAGAAAATTTGTGGAGAAAGTTCATGAACTAAGAAGAGACTTGAATTTTTACGAACATAAAATAAAAGTTATAAGACTGTTGAATACATTTACAAGTGCAAAAAGTGAAGATAATGATGGGAGTGGGGATGTTAAAAACAAATTTCGTGATTCTAACCACAATTCTGAATGGTATTCTATACGCGAACGTTCCCCAACACGTTGAGCGCATTTATATTTGTCTGAAGGATGTTGCAACCGATGGTGGTGGGGGGTGTAACCGTACCGAATGGATTCCGATGAATTTTAGAAAAATCAACGATAATCAATTAGAGGTATTCGCATTCAACATTCCTCAAGATAATCGTACCACCATACATTATAAACTTAAACTTTTATTCTTTGATCGGAGTGAGGGAGATATGGCTGAATGGCAATTGCTCCAACAATCATCATGTTTACCACATGTCATACAAAAGACAATATCAACACCATCCACACGTACATCATCCTCACTAGACGAAGAAATTTCTAAAATTTTCGCAATTTTGTATGCAATTTTATCTTCTTTATCAGTACTAATGTTGAAAATGTTTGTTAAATATGTAAAGAAGGCTATTTACCATGTAAATAAATGATTGTATGAAGATATAAGTGTTTTAATAAAACAAAAGGAATGATAATTATAATAATATATTGACATTATCATTTGCTAGTTCATAAGCTTTATTTTTGTGATTGATAACACATTCTATCAATGACTCGATGTTGATATCACTAATCAATTGTTCACCCCCCTCTTCTTCTTCTGCGGCATGAATAATATTTCCTTTTGCATACCATTTCAAATCGCGGCGGAAATTCTGTTTCACTTCGTTACCAATATCGATAGCATGAGATATGTTAGACCATTTACGTATTAATCGCATTCCCCGATTTTGTAATTTTCTGTCGGCATCACGCCAACCATCCTCCTGTCGACGCATTAGGTACCATTCTGGTCTCATATCATTCGATGTTCGATATAATCCTAAATAATATATATTATATAAATTTTATTATAAAAAACAAAGTAATTACCTAAATTTCGTCTCTTTCCGAAATTTATAGGAGGTGGAACAATATTTGGTGCAATGTTATTCCGTAAGGTGATAACATTCATTTGAATTTGTTGAGATAAGCGTTGAGATCGTTCTTTCGCAAGACATTCACGTTCCTCAGCTCTTTGACGTTCTTGTTGTTCATAGAATTTCTCGTACTCACAATATTTCATCATAATAAATTTCATTAACGAAAACAGTTCACGTAACTCGATGACTTTAGGAGTTCGCATTTGCATCAATAATGATTCGAAATCAATAGCATCTAGAAATCTAGAACATAATATTTCTTTCGTGCATCAGTCTTATCACAAATTTCTAAATGGTGTATATGCGGGTTTTTCCTCAACAATCTTGTTATAACACCCTTTTTAGCATGATATTTTTTGCCGCGATAACCTAACCAATCCAATAGATCTTCATTCATCAGAACGCGTTGGTTTAGTTGAATATTCCAAAATAAATAGTTTCTTTTATCGTTTCTTATATCGATCCCAAATTTTAGACACACTTCATTAACTGTTAACTTAATAAAATTGTTGGTGGACCATGTAGCCACATTTGAATCACGAACGCACGCTGCTAAGTTCATTTTTATAACTGAACATTTTCTGAAATGATTCTCTCTTACATACGTGAGAACGTGAACGTGAATAGTGATGGTGGGGGGTAACTCTCCGTTTCGATGTCATTGCAAACGTTGATAACTGACTGATAACGTCACTAGTTGTTTCAATTTGTTTCATTTCCAGCAACCGACTACCATAGTTTACAAACTATGATCGTCGGATGTTTACATCACCACCTACCGTTTGAGAAATAAAATATCAAATATAATAATAATAATAACATTTATTGGGAAAGATACATTTTGACAGTACATCATTTAGAACTAAAATTATAACATTATGATTCATCACCTGGTTCTTCACACCAAATTCCGAACTGATCCTGTAATCGGAGAATACTCCATTATACGATCGTTAATGATGATGCAATAAGCCCTGGTGTTTTTGGGGAAATTCAGGAAACTTTCCATCTCTAGTTTGACGTCAACTGTTGATGACTTTATAGCATCGTTTTGTTTTGAACAGTCAATCACAAAAATTGCTCTATTCTTGAATGCTATATAATCTAACATGGGTTCGCTTATTATTTTATTTGAAAATGATTTCTGGAAATCATAGTACATCTGGTATGCTTCCACGTATTGCTGGTCGGTGAAATTCAATTTCATTGCTTCATATGGATAACACTCTGAATTCAAGTATAATTTAACATTTAGCAAGTTTATATTATCAAAATATGCACTGTGCTTAACAGGATTATTTTTTCGATCAGTTTGGAAAGCTAGAATCACATATCTAGGACGTTCCAAATTCATTGATGTTTTAACAGCCCAAATGTCACGAGTGCTCTCCTTCATCAACGGATTTTCATGCAGATCCCAACTACGGAATGGAATCAAAATAGGCTTCTCAGCACTCAAATTCCCCAACATTTGAAATTTAACTTGATCACTTGGAAACACATGTCGCACTTTTAATGCTATCGTCTTCACATTTATTTTAGCCGTTTTCGTGCCTGTGCTATTAGTATAGCAATCGTTATCGGTTCGAGACCTTATCAAGCGCAGCTTATGTTTTCCACTCAAAACTTTGTTATAGTCAATGAATAGGCCTAGTAGAAAATTCAACGGTATCCATAAATTGATTTTATTATTGTAGACTGAACTCAATACATCCTTAAATGACCATCCAGAAATAGCTAGAGGTATAGATTCATGTTTGGCATATGTTAGATAAGCTCTGATGGTGCTGACAATACCAGGATCACGTACTTTGTCTATCTCTTTTCCATTCAATTCATAACTGATATATTCGAAGAGAAACGCTCCGAAATTATTCGTTAGTTTACATTCACCATCACCACTTGCTTCTGGCTGGAATTCTGCCTCGATGAATAAAGCAGACGAGGCCAAATCTACCAACACATCTTGTTGATTGATTAATATCTCAATTTCATCGCTGTTGCCAAAAGATGTTGTGTGGGGATAGTAGGTATGAGTTTCTTCTCGGATGATGTCTTCATTGAAGTTTGGCTCGTTGAATATTTGAAGTTTTTCCGACATTGTAACCAAGGGACTTCAAAAAATTGATATTTTCCAATGATAGTGATGCAGAAGCAACCTTCTCCCTCGAGCTCGTTGTAGATAATGACTGATGACCACTATGGAGATGTCTTTTATTGCTGAAATCCAAACCCATGTTCTCAAGTGATGGCTACTGCAACCTTCTCAGTTGAATTCCTTTCATATAATGAGTGGTGGTGAGTATTGGATTATTATTTATTGTTGTGAGGTATAATCCCTAACGATCTTTTTCAATTCCAATCGTATAATAATTTCTTCTCCACGAAAATTTACCGGTTTCCAATTCTGATCTAAAATATTCAGCGTGATGTTATCGAAGGACGTCTTGCTGATGACCGGTAGATAAATAAGATTCTTCGGCTCTATATCAATGGAAAACCCAGGTGGTACAAGAGGTGAGAACTCATATATCGTATGAGCTATCTTATTGTTATAATATGCTCCTGCGGTTAAGTTACACTCAACACGTATTGTTTGAACTTTGATTATGTTTATAGGTCGATCAGATACGTGTAGTTCGCGAGATGTCAATTTCTTTTTGCTGAATCCCAACAGTTCTCTTATACTATCTTTAGGAATAAAATTCACTTCAAAATCACTCTTCAGCTCTGTGTGTAGAGTGTTGTTGTTAGATTTTATTGATAATTTCCGGTCACGTTCTTCTTGCTTCACTCCTATCCCACAAACTGCACTTTGTATGAAATCCTCGATGTCTGTCAACTCGTAGGACCCCGTAGGTATAGTTACTACTTCTTCCTCACCCTTCACATTTTTATAATAAAATTTATTAAAACCTTCTTCAATGTTCGGAATGCTATTGTACGTATGCAAGCCAACAAGTGCGATAGAATAATATGAATGAGGATCTAGTTCTATAGGTGGGTGGAAATCTACAGATAAGCGGGAGCTCTTACCCGTGATAGTGAACGTCTGAGACATGATTGATGCAAACTTTACCAACAATCTATTTATATACTAATAAATGCAGGGTTAGTCGAGCACAACTGAAGAGTTAGAGAGGAAATCTAAACATAACTGACCACAATTATAAGTGTTATATTGTTGAAAATAATCGTGATTGAATAATATCTTACACTTTTTGAAATAATCCACTAGTTCGCGAGGGGGGCGTAAATTGCCAAAACTATCATGATATAAAACTGTATCACCGACTTTATTAAACCCAACCCAGTGAGTGCCTCCATTGTCCGAGCTATCTAAATTAACTATTCCACGCTCGTTTTTCCATGGTCCGTTGGATGGTAGTTCATCACGCATAAATACTCCTCTAAAATGGGGAATTTTCAGAGCTTTTGCTAGTTTTCGTAGATCGAGATCGGTCAGAGGTCTTCTGGGTAGGTTTACTGACAGTTTTTTGGATGTTTATTTAAATATAGACCAAGACCTTTGCGATACTTTTTCAAATATAGACCAGATCCTTGTTTCCCCAAAGCTATAGCTTCCATTGTTTTATTATGTCTTTCCGTTTCCTCCAAGGTTTTCCGAGCTGCTTTGCTGTCGTTGACGGCCTTAGCGATGCCTGCACCACCCCCCGCCAATGCTCCAGCAGCTGATAAGCCGGCAAACAGAGGTATTAAAAATGGTAGAAATCCTCCAGTCTTTGGAATAGGAATTACTCTTGGTAACCGAACATTTTTCCGACCACCCGCTTTTTTGAATTGTTTTCGTGCAACTTTCAACGCTGTTTGGGATGTTTTCTTCAGATTGGATGAGTCAAACTTATTCTTCATAACTTTTCTCACCCCATCGACAATTGCACTTCCGAACCCAACCTTCTTTCTCATACCCATTCCCAATTTCCTCTTTGCCTTCATAATTTTATTTACACCGAAAGCGGCAATCCCTTCTCCAAATTTTGTGTCTTTAGATTTGACACGTTGCCAAGCAGCGTTCTCTAATATTTTATCCGCCTCGTGACGTCCTTCCAAACTAGCGTTTCGCAGATATGAAATATCGTGTTGGCGGCAAGCTTTATCGAGTGGATTGATACCTGAATCTCCTCTTCTCAACCGTTCTTCTAATTTTGTACCGGGACCACAGAATTGATAACCAGGAATATGAAGTTCAAACGGGAGCTTGTTTATAAGCGTATTGAGAACACCTTCTCCTACGTACGCTTCCATACAGACTGATGAAAATTCAAGATTGCACCGTTATTTAACGAGGGGAGGGAGAAAGATCAAAGATCTCAAAATAATATTTTTTATTAATTTCAAAATTTTCTCAATACAAAAGACTTAAGTATAATCTTAACAATATATGTTTCAAATATTATAATCTTCACTCTTGATTCACCCTCATATTCACGGAATTTTTGTTCTATTATAATAACCATACCCTCGAGTCAATAATATTCCAGCTATTTGTTTGTTCCTAATAATCTCCAAATGATCAATGATGGATTCATTGAACGAGATCCGAATTATTGATCCAACTGTTGTGATTATTATCTAGACCCAACCATTTCACATACTGTTGACCCCTCCTCTTTCGTAATATTTTTCGACTAAATACACATCGGGTTGTTTTGTTTTCTGTAATTCTTCCTCGTAGAAACAGCCGCTGATTGGTGCGTTGGTCATATCTTCTAGTAGATATGTGACCGGGTTGGTAATTTTTACTTTGATGATTTTAAATAATTCCGTACTCCAATTGGGCGTAAATCCCTTCTCAAAAATATGTTTAGCCTTACTTATTCGTACCACATCTCCTACGTTGTATTTGTGAGGCAGAGCTAACTTGATGTGTGAGTAGGATCGCTTCAATATCTCGCTCTCAATCTGTTTCGTCACTTTTATTGGAGCCATATTTATAGTACTATGTTTACGTTTATTATATTTTTCTGTGGCTTCTTCAAGTATATCAAGCCATTTGTATTTCCCGCTGAGACTGAAATGTTTGTAGAGCGATTCCTTTAACGTTCGAATGACACGTTCAGCAATGGCTGCTTTTTTCACACTATACGTATTATAATGATTGATATTATGTTTCTTCATTAGATCGTTAAAGTTTTTATTGAAGAATTCTTTTCCCTGATCGCTTTGCAGATTCCTAGGCTTACGATGTCCTTCTAGCAATATAGAACTGACCGCTTTCCGAACTTCTTCGGCTGATTTCGTTTTCAGCGGGCGTGTCCATAGAAATTTCGAGAAACAATCGATCATAATCAAAATGTATTTGAATCCTCTATTTTCACGAGCGTAATTACCCATTTCTGCCAGATCCATTTGCCACAAATCATCCAAACCTTTTATGATCGTTCTGCGTCGTTTGAAATTCTTCCTACTCGGCTTATGAAGCTCATGCACAACTTGTTCTCTACTCATCTTATCAATGTGGAAATCTAGTGTAGAATTAATTTTTTGGGTATATTCACAGGATTTGGAGATATACGTTTCACAGAGCCCTGCTTTGTTGTTGTGGATGATGAGGGTCTCTTCTTAGAAGGTTCCACAGATGTCATCCGTCGTTCTAACGCCTCCACTTTACTAGTAATGTCATTTAGACGCATGTTCACACTGTTAAATGTGTTATTGATCTCTTTCAATTCATTTCTGTTTTCCCTCACACTATCACTGATTGTTTTATACTCTGATTTTATATAGATCCCCATTCCATTATATTTATTCTGAATGTCCATCAGATGTTTATCAATGTTGAGAATAACCTTGTCATTCGTTAAGTTATGTTCATCCAGATCCTTGTTGATATCTTTGATCAAATTATCAACCCTAACATTGAAGGTATCTTTAAGACTGGTTTCCGTTTTCAGATTCAGTTTGTGTGTTAATTTATCAACATATACTTTATTTGCAACATCTCCATCATCATTCGGTGATTTTACGTTGCACAATCTACGATTTTCCATATCATAACTTCCATCGCTCGTTAGGAATAATCCTTGTCCGTGAACTTGTTTGAAATTATTATTAAATACATTTGTATCATATATCCACATGGAAGAGGAGGCTCTGCCAAACTTATCCATTGAAACCATCTTTATAACTGAGATGAATTTGTCTTACACCTGGTTTTTGTTCAATTACCCCTGCCTCTATCAATTCTTCTATTATAGAGATTATCTCATTGTGATGATTATGGTTACCTGCATGCGAGGATGCAACAAGAAGTTTCAGTCTATCCACAATTTCGTTAACGTCATCCCAATAAACATATTCGATAGGTTTCTCGTTATATTCAAGCATATCATTTTTGATATATGCACTTCCAGTGTATGTTTTGGCTCTGGGTCTTTTCATGGAATTAATCAAAGGTTTCAGTACATTTTTGTATTTTACAATGTTTCTTATTCGATCAGCTGGATCGTTATTACGCCTATGGGCACTAGTCATTTCCATCATTTGACTGTAATTTTTTCCATCTTCCACAGTGTAAGTATCAGGTAGAACATCTCTGTAAAATATCAAATTATACAGTCCTGTGGTACCCTTGAACGGAGTACCCTTGATAATTATATTACTCTCACTATCAATTTCTATAGGTTGATTACCCATGAACCATTTGTCTAAAGTTGAATTATATTGCAATCCCATTCTATCATCGTATTTCTTGACATCATCATCCAATAGGAATCCTTCCAAGTAATAACGTGCTAATGTGGGGTATTGTTGCAGAAACTCCTCTGTAGCCTCTGCATTATCTTTCTTATGTTTTCTGAATTCTTCACGAATCTGATCGATAGTAGGTTCGAGGGTAAACACATCCTCCTCAGTATTTTGGGGGTTATATACGAACTCTTCCCCTTCAGTTACAATATTTGGGATTGGTATGTTCTCCATTTGTGTTGCTGTAGAAACAATACTTTTAGGTTTAACCAACGAATTTTGTTTGATTATTTCAGCATTTTTCCCAATTTCCTCCAGAGGTTTAGATACATTCCTGAACATATTATCTAGAATCTCATCATTTTCAGCTTTACCTAATTTCACAGCCATATATTTTTTCCTCACAACGTTTGCTAACTCCCAAATTTTTTTCTTCAATTGTTGTTTTTCTTTAAGCGTGTTACTCACACCCACGTCCATGCTGAGCGGGTTGTCTATTTCAAATGAAAGTATATATACATGTTAGATGTATATATAACTATCAAAACCTTTGCGATAACGTCCTTTGTTCATATCACAGTCTTTGTTTATCATAAGGAATCCATATTTATCTTTCCAACATACGCTACATATCTCTTTGAATTTTTCGAGTGACATGTCGGTACTTATATGATCGGTGAATATATGTTTCAAATTGAGCTCATCCTGTTTGAAAATAATCAAGCAATTTGCATTGTCGCGCAATCCATGTTTTGGACATTTAGCAAAAGACTGGCAAAGATAGAAACTATCAATTGAGTTGTGTCTCCCTCTTGAAAAATAAGCACGAATTTTCTCCTGTTTCTCAAACATCACGTCATCGAATATTATGATTGAATTAGGCCTCGCTTCTGTGGGCTCTATGACCTCATCACTTTCGGTACAAGGAAAATATCCAAGCCCCTCAATTTTCTTCAATGTCTCCTTTAGTAACTGGTATTTTGGTTGGTGTAAAGACTTTGAATATATGTACACGTTTTCAAATTTCAGACCGTTTGCATCTAACAATAGAGATAACATCACATTTGTTTTCCCACAATTACTTGGACCACAGATTATTGTTCGTAGAGTATTAGGCAGCAAAGAGCTGTGACGTTGTGGTTGTTCAACATTCTCATTGCTTGACCCTAAGTTCATAATACTCAACGAGTCTTTTTGCTTAACAATCTTCATCATGCCTGAAGGCGAATCGAAATCATACTGGAACATATGTTAATAAGCATTTGTTTATATACTAGATGATGATGTTATATTGTGTATGTCTGATCGTGCGGTTAGGTGCTTCTACGGTTCTGTCAAAATCAGGTATCAAATACATGTTAAATAGGTATGAATGCTGGAACACGTGTCTGAATGTTGAAACACGTGTCTGAATGTTGAAACACGTGTCTGAAACACGTGTCTGAATGCTGAAACACGTGTCTGAATGTTGAAACACGTGTCTGAAACACGTGTCTGAATGCTGAAACACGTGTCTGAATGTTGAAACACGTGTCTGAAACACGTGTCTGAATGTTGAAACACGTGTCTGAATGTTGAAACACTTGTCTGAATGTTAAAGCATGTGTTGAATCATGCGAAAAAACATGTGTATGAATGTAATACAATCATTATGATTATTCACATTTTATTCCTCATTAGCCCATCATAGTTCGTGAACGATGATGACGTCATCATCGTTCGTGAACTATGGTCGCCGGATTGAATCAGTTACTGTCATCGGTTCGAAGCAGTGACGTCATCATCGTTCGTAAACTATGGTCGCCGGATTGAAACAATGACAAAGCAGTCTTTGTCACGTGGTGGTGACACCTACACGAAGCAGCCTGTACCTTCGGTCCGCCATGACATCTGTCACGTGACACCTACACGAAGCAGCCTGTACCTTTAGCTCACCATGACAGCTGTCACGTGTTGGTGACACCTTCACGAAGCAACCTGTACCTTTGGTTCACCATGACAGCTGTCATATGGTGGCGACATCTCCATGAAGCAGCCTGTACCCAAGGGTCGCCATGACAGCTGTCACGTGGTGGCGACATCTCCACGAAGCATTCTGTACCTTCGATGACAGCTGTCATGTGGTGGTGACATCTCCATGAAGCAGCCTGTACCTTTGGACCAAAGGTACAGATTGCTTCCTAGAGGTGGCGGAGCCCCCTCCAGGAAGCAGTCTGTACCTTAGGTCTGTCATGACAGCTGTCACTTGGTGGTGACATCTCTATGAAGCAATCTGTACCTTAGGTCTACCATGACAGCTTGTTCTTATGGTCGCCATGACAGGTGGACCTTATGGACGCCATGACAGCTTGTTCTTATGGTCACCATGACAGCTGGACCTTATGGTCGCCATGACAGTGGTGATGACATCTTCATGAAGCAGCCTGTACCTTTTGGACCGAAGGTACAGATTGCTTCCTAGAGGTGGCGGAGCCCCCTCCAGGAAGCAGTCTGTACCTTAGGTCCGCCATGACAGCTGGTTCTTATGACCACCATGACAGCTGGACCTTATGGTCGCCATGACAGTTGGTTCTTATGATCGCCATGACAGCTGGTCCTTATGGTCGCCATGACAGCTGGACCTTATGGTCGCCATGACAGCTGGTCCTTATGGTCGCCATGACAGCTGGTCCTTATGGCCACCATGACAGCTGGTCCTTATGGTCGCCATGACAGCTGGTCCTTATGGCCGCCATGACAGTTGGTTCTTATGAACGCCATGACAGCTGGTCCTTATGGTCGCCATGACAGTTGGACCTTAGGGCCGCCATGCTGCCATGTGTTAGTCACGTGACTCTGTACATGTGACACACTTTTTGAACACACCCTGTATACTCTTTACAAATAAAATCCTTATCACCTACATCCTTTCAAACTGATAAGAACGAGCTCATGCACCGGATGCACATCGACAGCTAGACCGGAAGTGGAGACCGGATATCCTGAGCGAGAACTAGCCCAGTTCATCTACTGTTGGCTCCAACTTCTGCTCCATATCAACAATCTGCTGGAGGTGACCATCTGTCCCGTCCACAGCTTTGAAGATGATGGTGCACATCATACCGCTTTCTCATCTAGAGCCCCTATACCGTCCATTGAAGCCAGAGGAGCGAGACGGAGACAGGTTGACGCAATTAATGGAGATCTGGCAAAGATTTTGAAACTCAATCTTGCGTCTTCTCCAGGATGACGGATCCCACAATCCCTAATATGATGATGTCAGGTGAAACTATTCCAATGAAGTCTTCAATAACAATGCTCGGGATCACAACCAACAGTGCTCTCTCATGGGACGATCATGTGAGGTCCATTGCGAAAACCGCTTCACAAAAACTTGGTTTTCTATTTCGTGCCAAGAGCTGCTTCACATCCCAACAGCTCCTCATAATCTACAAAGCACAGATTCGACCTGTCCTAGAGTACTGTTTACATGTTTGGAGTTCGGCTGTCAAAAATACGCTGAAGTTCTTGAATTCTATCCAAAAGAGAGCATTAGTTTGATTGAAGATGCCAAACTTACGAGTTCATTGACCTCTCTGAAACATCGTAGAAAAGTGGGAGGTATCTCCCTTTTCTATAGATATTTCCATGGTCGGTGTTAATCAGAAATCTCGTCTGTTGTTCCACCACTAGAGATTCCAGATAGGCGGACTAGACGAGCTCAAACTAGTCACCACTTCACTGAGGTATTTCCTATATCCTCCAAGCCTTCAAAGAAAAACGAATGCCCATCTTCTCCCTACATTCCACTGCTAGCTCATACGACGTTTTTCGAACATTATAGGCTTCCCTCTCGTGTAGTTAAAATATTGAAAAAAAAATAGTAATAACTCTGAAATTTACTAATATTTAACAAACACTGGACGATCATGAATTTTGCAAAATGTAAGAAAAGAGTAGACTAAAATCATCTAGCAATATAAAAAAATGCTTAAGATCCATCAATATGTTATTTCGGAATACACTGACCTCAAGATTAAATTCAGGTGAAATATTTATTATGCAAATTTTGAAACCATCGAAATAGAAAAATTAGAAACGGTTACTCTTAAAATAATAATTTCCTTATTCTTCACATTCAATTGAAATGGTTTCGTACTGTAAAATCAAGCTTTGAAATATAGGAAAATATACAGAATGTATTTTTCATATCTAAACCAAAATGCTTGTCAATACTTAAATTCAGATAACATTTTGAAAAAATGTGTGTATTATTACTTTCAATATTGCTAAGAAGCAAAATGGTTTCATGAACACAGTTGCATCATCAGAATAGAGGGTTATCAACTAAATCACGTTTAAAGATGTAATGCATTAAATACGTAGTAGTACTAAAAATATTTGTAGGGGTTTTTGAGGGTTTCCTAGTATCAGTCACAGAAGCGAATTGTGCCCGTTATGATTACTCAGATATTGTGGATATGTTAAATTTAGAGCTTTTTTATTCATTGTCTGTTTCAGAACATTGTCTATCATACTTGGGTCGTAGCCATTGTTGATTGTAATTGCTTTTGTTTTGTTTATTTCCGAATAGTCATTTTTATCGTAAAGTGGAGTATTAACAAGTTTCTTAATTATTGATCAGTACGCTGCCAATTCATGGGATAAATGCGTATTGTATATTGTTATATCCGTGTGTAGGTTCATTTTGAATGGAAAAACTATGTTTATTGACAATTCGTGAAATTGTTAAATCTAGAAAATTAATGAAATTGTTTTCTTTTGCTATCGTAAATTCCATGTCAGGGTATAACCTATTGGTAAAGGTGAGGCAAGTGTTAAGCTGACAGGATGTTTCTCCCCAGCATGCAATATATCATCTACATAACTACACATTTAAATTTAGATTTATGTCCCTATTTCTTTTTCTAAATTACTCAATAAAATTTCCACAAGTTAAGGAATTAAGAGGCCTGAAATCCTAGGGATGTATAATTAACAGTGAAGTAGTTCTGACAAATACATTGTGAAATTAATAAAAAATTTTGAATACATTTTACAATCAAAAAATGCAAATTATAAATAATAGTGTATCAAAGAACTATACTTTCACTGTGCATGCTTTTAGCGCACAAGTTTAAGTTTTTCAAAGAACGAGTTTGTTGAAGAATTATTTTGTATATTTGTTAAGTTTGAATCTGCCCGCCTGGAAGTGTAGATCGCGCAAGATTAGTAGGCTAGTCTAGCATGACTCGAGAGAGTACGGCAGTCGTCATCGCATGCAAATTGGCATTGCAAGCTGATACATTCTTACACTTTAGTTCTAAATAAATAGTCCACTAATTAATTCGTTAAAATGCCTAATGAATTAAGTTTTTTATTTATATTTTCTATTCCGCGTTTTGAATATGCATTTTCAGCAAATTTTAATTCAACTTAGTGAATCTTTGGTTCCTAGTTTTTTTCTTAGATTGAAACCAAATAAATTAATTTGAATATCCACTTGAAACTGTTATTAATTTGACAGATGTCATATTTCGTTGCGCTTCTTTTGAAGCTATTTCAATTATGATTACAATTTTGAATAAAATAAACAAAGATGTTTCGATGGGTACTCTTCCAAAATTGAGGAAAATAGTTGAAAACTTCCATCCATAACTTGTTACCATCAAAATCCCGTATCCCTTATTAATTTGCATAAGGTTATACTGATACTAATGATTTATTGTCATTGACTTCTAAACTTCTAAAAACTGATATGCACTAGAATTTGCGTATCGTTATTGAACTCATAAGCGTCGCGGAATAGAAAAACTAAATTATTGTGTTTTAAATTTACACCAAGTAAACGCAAAAACCATTAAACAGGAGAATTAATATCTACATATTGTATTCTCAAGTTAAATCCTTCGAATGCTTCGACGTTCCTAAGTTAATTAACTTAGATTCCACTCATATGTAATTGTTTAATACTAGTAATTATTTTGCACTATTTTTCCATTCATGATATGACATTCTTTGTAATTAAATAGTTCTAGAGGTTTTAGCCGAAGTAACAACTTCAACCTTTTTTAACTTTTCTCATCCCAAAAAAACACATGAATGAGTCTACCCTAAATTCATTCCAAATTCGTGAACTACCAAATGAAGTAAGATTTTAGATATTTTGCAATCTTTTAGAGATGCTATTAAACTTTTTTTTATAGGAACAGACTTATCTTATTATATCTAATTATAGTATTTGTTTGTTTTTGATATTCACTATCAGAAACTGATGTTGAAAATTGCGTCTTTGTAAAATGTTGAACTAAACACGTCAATCCCAAAAAAATGTGTACACCATTTCCCAATTGCCGAGCACTACCGTCCATTGCCCAGGACTGTCGTCTATTTCCAAGCACTGCCACCTATTTCCAAGCACTGCTGTCTATTTCTAACCACTGCCATCTATTTTCAACCACGGCCGTCTATTTCTGAGCATTGCCGTCCAATGCCGTCTCATTGCCGATCATTAACGTCCACTTCCTACGTACTGCTAACTTAGTTAAGCATTTCAGTGAATCTTCAAATAAAGTTTCCCTAGATTTGTTCTCTCTCTTGGTATAAGAAAATTATAATGCAGTAATTTTTCATCTAATGCTTCTTTTCTGATAGTAAGTACCTATCAGAAAAGAAGCAGGGTGTTAAAATTTGAAATACACGTAATATTTAAAACGTAAGATCGACTCTTGACTTTCATACATTCAGATTTTTACACAACTAAATAATTTCAATTTCCCCAGTATTGAAAAAGAAATTTTCCTCCTAAGGGAGTCGTACCAAAAAACTACTGAGCGAAAGCCCGATGTTGTAACCCCTAGACTAACATGTCACTTAGAGAGAAGCAGATAAAGCATGTTGTTAAAGGAAACTAACTTCAATAATTATTTTTCTTGTATTTGTAGTTGAATGATTTTCTTGAAATTTGGATAAAACCCGTTTTAAATTAACTTAAATTTACTGCAAAACTTTTGAATCGAATCAATGTATACTTTGCGACTTATGACTTTTCTAAAGCTTTCAACCCTTCAGAGATGGGTGTGTTTAATATACTTACTCTTCGACTTTGTCTGCGAAGAGTATAATAAATATAATATAAGATATTTTCAATTTCAGGCATGTATCTGAAAAACCGTCGTATAACAAATGAGATAAGATAATACATAATAAACTATTTGTTCACTTAACTGGAAATATGCAAACGGGGATACAAACTCACTTAAAACTAAACGTAAATAAACTATATTGATTATTTTTTAATTCGTTCCGAACTCAATTCTAAACGTTTGAACTTTTTATATTTATTATTTATTTTTCCGTCTGTCTCTCCTCTTGATCTGAAATGGATTACATCCTATTATTTTCAGGTAACCAAAGAATATAAACTTTTATCTACCCTCTGGATATCATCCTTCTTTGGCCAATAAAATTCACACATATCCTCCTTTAAAATTTTACTTGACAGAGATGTTCTACCAAGCTAATAACCCTTCTTTGGAAGAAAATAATTCAACTTTCATTATAACAGTTTTCATTTAGACGTCTCGTGCTAAATATATAGGCGACCAAACCTTAATTCCAAAAAATATATAAGTATTAGGTTTTTCTTATGCGGACAGACATTTTATGAATTTTAATAAAAAATTAGAAGAACAAACGAAGGAGAAAGGAGGCGTTGTTCCTTTGCCCCAACGTTTTTTTCTAATCACGCCTGTGGTTTAATAACATAAGTTAGTTATTCAATTGCTTCTTAAATGTTCTCGAATGATTCAGGATCCTAATAAATATCTTTCTGAAACTGTATTGACACTAATAATAAATATTTATCTGTACCGTTCAATAGAAATAATATAGGGAGCTCGTTATGGTGATACATATTTCACAAGCGTCTATACACAGGATTCTACTTTTTCGTGAGTCTTACCGCATGCGCAGTATGTTTCTCACGACATCTCACTTACGACTCAATGTTGAAAAGTTGTATATCCATTGGAAAATTTAATTCAACAGGTATGCGAGCTTTACACTTTTCAAAGAAGAAGAAAAACAGGCAAATGAAAGAGTACTAGGTGCTCACTAGGTACCAGAGCACTACTGATGCTACGCAAGTTTGATTTTCTACGATTTTGATGAATAAAAAGGCACTACCCAGCATTTCCGAGCACTGCCCAAGCATTGCCGAGCACTGGCCATCACCACTGCCGAACATTTGTACACCTATTGCCACATTGACGAACCCCTCGACTAAACACATCGAAAAATATCACATTTCCGAAATTCTTTTCCTTTATACCTACCGATCATCATACTTTACATTCTTGATTTTGCAAGAAAGCTACAAATCTTAAATTTGCTATCGACGTTATTGTTTAGACCAATCACTGAAAAACGCTATTACTAACTGCAAGGGTACTTCGTTATCTCTGCTCCAATTATGTGTTACTTTTTCAGTTTGTCATTAATTAACTTTTAATTCTTTTTGTAGGTCGAAGAAATAGCAGAACATGAATTCAACTCTAAGTCAGCTGGAGGAAGATTATCCGGGTCGTAAGAAGCAAATTCTAATGTTATATGAGTGTTTAGCAGAAAAACATGATCCTCCCGTATCTACGATTTTCGTGTATGGGGGAGCAAGTGTCGGAAAATCGTGCGTTGTTGCATCATGTTTGAAGAAATTCAAGATAAAACACGCTTTCGTGAATCTAATAGAATGTTACTCGTCGAAAATATTATTTGAAACCATATTGAATAAACTCTCAGGTCACAAGATAGATCCAACAAACGGACAGCCATATGTGAAAAGTTTAGACATGATGGAGTTCATCGACAATTTACAGAAACTTGATTCGTTTAATGATTTGACGGGTGCTGTTATTGTTCTTGACAAAGCAGAAAAATTGAAAACGATGGATTTCAATTTACTCCAAGGTTTCTTGAGATTGAATGAATTGAGTGGTATTTCAATCACGGTGATTTTATTAACTGAAATTATTCTTGAAAAATTCTATAGTAAAGGATACTTGAAGGAACCTCTCAAAATTTTTTTCCCGCAATACAACCAACACGAGCTAATGAAGATACTAGTTGAGGATATAGATAATTCTCGTATTTTGGTCACGAGTACATATGAAACTTCATTCGAATTTGACGTCGAATTTTACAAACACTACTTGAACGTTTTCCTTTCAGTATTTTATCGGGCCTGCAGGGATTTATCAGAGCTTCGACACATGGCGAGAGTAAACTTTCTAAAGTATTGTGAGCCGATAATAAACAAAGAACATTCTGTTAATGACTCTTTGGCTTTGTGGAGACACATCGCTCCGATTCTGAAAAGTTCTCTAGAAGTTTTATATTTGAGAGTTTCTACAGATCAATCGCATACAAACTGTGAGCAAATACAAAAGCAATTCACTTTTTCAAAGGAAAATCTGTCTGTGAGCTTGCAATTGCCATTTTACGCCAAGTACTTATTAATAGCTGCATACCTAGCTAGTTACAACCCTGCCAAAGATGACAAACGTATTTTCATGAAATATCACGGTAAAAAGAACAAAACCAAGAAGGACATTAAAGCGAAGAGTAAAGTGTCGGAACTTCTGAATACGCAATTAGGACCCAAACCATTCACCTTCGAGCGATTGCTTGCTATATTTTACGCTATATTGGATGATAAAGTTGGATTCAATAATAATTTACTAGTTCAAATTTCTAGTTTAGTTGAATTACAATTGCTTTCAACTATGACTCAAATTTCTTCGTTGGATGGACACAAATACAAATGCAATGTAGGTTTTGATTTTATTCAAGCTTTATCGAAAATTGTCGGTTTCAATATACGAAAATATTTGTCTGATTTTAGCCATGTATGAAATAATTTATCATATTGTTGATTAAATTATTTTGTTTTCTTATTCATTATTCGATTTGTTATTCCTATAGGGGTCCCATCACACTAAACCAATATGAATAATCAAAACCAATCCGGATCGAGGTGAATGTGATTCGTGGTCACTATGCTTTTACGTCAACTGAGCCAATCTGAATCAAATTCACTATTATTTTCTTTGGACGCATATGAATTACACGCTGTGGTCATTTTATACCTTGACAAGTTCTAGGAACCATAAAATTCATAGTTGAATTGCGTGCAACAATTTAACCTTCTGCTTAAGAGGATCAAAGGAATTCAGTGCAAAATGTATTTGCACATTTATTTTAGGAATAATAGTTTACAGATCTTACGTTAGCTTCAAATCAATGCAATTGGTTTCATACAGAAGGTGGAAACTAATTCCTCACCAACATAATTTTTCATAATAGTCATGAAAATCCAGTTCTGTTAATTTAGTCCAGGAAATAAAGGTTTTGAAGCGGAAAATTTGAAGTAAAGGACCCATTTTGATGTATGAGGGCTCATTAGATTCGTTTTGGTCTCTAGATCAAAGTCTGCCATAGCTACATAGGGGGAAATGTCTCAGATTGTTAATAAACAATAAATATTGACCAAAAAATGATGTGTTATAACAATATATAAAAAAAAACTAAAAACGCTATAGCCATAGCTACATAGGGGGAAATGTCTCAGATTGTTAATAAACAATAAATATTGACCAAAAAATGATGTGTTATAACAATATATAAAAAAAACTAAAAACGCTATTTTCCATCAATTTTTAGCGAGTAAAGTAGAAAATTGTAGTTATTTGATCAATAAACAATGCAAATTTAAGGTTTATAACAAGTTGTTAGTTATCTATTTGTTAACAAACAACAAAATGAAAATTTTCAAAATAATCAAAATTAGATTTATTTTCAGGTAATTTGAGATCGCTGAATACGAATTTGATGTTATTTTTTTGATTAAATGTTAATTTAAATAATTAATTGATAATTACTCACTTACCGAATTAACAAAAAAATTCAGTGTCTCAAAATAATCAAGATTAGAGTAATTTTCGGGTAATTTCGGGTCACTAAACATGATATTAATGTTATTTTTTGAATTAAAGGTTATTTTAATCATTTTATTGATAATTACTTTGTTACCGAATTAACAAAAAAATTCAAAGTCTTAAAATAATCAAGATTGGAGTTAATTTCGTATAATTTAAGGCCGCTGAACACGAAATTGATGTTACTTTGTGAATCGAATGATAATTTAATTAATTAATTAATTCACTTGGCGAATCAACAAAAAATAATCAAGATTACAGTCAATTTTGGATAATTTGAAGTAGTTAAATTTAAATCTAATGTGATTTTTCAATAAATTGTTCATATTATTAGTTGATTGATAGCGTTGCCATGGTAACTGAGAGAAGTGCAGGGACGTATGAGCTGAATTCAGAACCAGTAATCCAACCTCCAGGGCCGTAGTCGTAAAGGGGAAGAGTGGTTTTTCATGTTATTGATAAAAAATAGTTTCCCAGCAATTTATTCAAAAAATAACATCAAATTCGTATTCAGCGACCCCAAATTATACGAAATTGACTCCAATCTTGATTATTTTGAGACTTTGAATTTTTTTGTTAATTCGGTAACTAAGTAATTATTAATTAAATAATTATATTAACATTCAATCAAAAAAATAACATCAAACTACTCAGCGACCTCAAATTACCTGAAAATGACTCTAATCTTGATTATTTCTCAATTTTTTTTTTATTATGTCAAAGACATGCCATTTATTGGCCATTATTTATTGTTTATTAACAATAGGACAAATTGCCCCCTATGTAGCTGTGGCAGATTCTGATCTAGAGGTCAAAACGAATCGAATGAGACCTCACACATCAAAATCGGCCTTTTACCTCAAATTTTTCTAATTTGGGTCGATTTTGTACTTTTATCTCCTGGACTAATTTCATTGCATCCAAAAATCAACCTACAAACAACCTACTAACCTAGAATTGCCGGTTGGAGATAATGTATGTTCTCTTAGCGTTTAGTTGATGTTTTTGCACCCAGAACGCAATAATTTCATTGGGTTATGCCGTAAGTCACAAATGAAAGGAATTTCCAGGGCAAACTCCTCGATTCAAATAACACATCCACTCAATTGCTTTTTGAACAAATCGTAGGAATGGTTTCATTCACATAAATTTTTTTGATTTAAATTTATATCCTAATATAACCGCCTTTCTCCTCGTTGTTTTGACAATTTCGTAATCTATATTCACTTCTTTCTTGTGTAAAACTAAATGTTGAAGTGCATATAAGAAGCTTCTTTACGGCTAGATGTTTATGTTAAAGAGGGGATTTCAGGAATACCAATAATACCTCAACCGGCGATAACCTCCATCTAATTAGGGCAAGTTTTGACCACTGGATCATTTACCGACACCGTTTCCTTCTTATTCTTCAGCTTCCAGCATGAATTAAATTATAATTAATACAATACAATGGGATGTCGTGGAAGGCAACTGCATAAATAAATGTGTATGTTGTGAATTCATCAAATAAATCGAAAAAGGGAAAATGTTGGCAATATTCATTATTCACTTACATCCTCATCAGTACGACGAGAACACATTCTTAAAAAAAGGTTCAATGAACGAGCAACTGTATGTAATAATGCAGGATTTTGTGAGACCTGAAATCTTGGAACAGGATACGGCTGAACTCGCGGTCTGTAAATACCTCCAAACGCCTCGTACTAACATACTCAAATTATCTCCATTATTTTGCATGTACCATGCCTATAACACCAATAACACTCATACTAAATATGGTATTTTCAATTCTAAACTGAAACAGATTGCGCGCCTACTGCAAAGAAACAATATTCATATTTTTCAGCTCTTTCTTTTTTCTTTTCCTCTTTGTACATTGTTGTGATAAATATTTTTGGATATTTTCTTTTTCTTTCTGAGTTTGTCTCTTCTCGCACTTGAGTATAATTAGGTTATTTAGATGATAATTGTTAGTATATTAATTTAATTATGCATTGTCCTGATCTTTAATTGGGTTTATACCTGTTGATCCGTGTAAGATTAAATAGATAAATAAATAAATATTGCCATGCTAAGGGTTTTCAATTTTTTTGATGAAGTCAGAATATTTCCGAACGCCTGCACTATTTAACTAATAGTCTGAAATTAAATGAAGAATTTTTCACATATTTTTAACATTACATTTTTTTTTAAACTATGTAAATTGATGATTTGTCAGCAGTGGTCTGTCAATATCACCATAGAGTCTTCAATGCTATCTTCCTTACAAGCTTCACAAAGCCAGGATTCACAATTATTCTTACTGTCTTTTCAGATGTGCATTGTTTTGACTTTTTATGATTGCATGTCTTTGAAGTATTATAGGCTTACAACTTGCGCTCTGGTATTTATTGCCGGCCTTCTCTGTCTCGCATTTAATTTTTGTGCCGCTTCTGACGCGTTACTGATTCCTGCCTCATTGTTCGAACTCTCAGATTCACTGCTGTCGCTCAGTTGTACTGGCTTGCGTTTTTCAGCAATTCCAGAAGGATGTGGGGCCGGAGTTTCATTTCTATTCTGTTCAAGTGGTTTAGCTGAATTTTCTTTGTCAGTAAGAATGCTTGGGGCAAATGCTTCGATGGGTAGAATGTCTCGGTTGAAGGGATAAATTCCAGTTTCAAAGAAATCAAATCTGATATTTGCCGGTGTCATACATTTATCCCATACTATAGAGAAAATGGTCCCAAAACGTTGTTTTGTCAACAAGCGTTCCTTGATCCTCCCAGTTGTGATCAATTGAGCGGAAAACGGCCTTGTCCATATGTTGTAGCTAGTTTGCTCTATTGATGTGTAAGCAGAACAAGCTAATGCCCAACAATAGCTATAGATTCAACCAAATCACACCTTGCTCCATCGAAGATTAATAACCAGATACCAGCTTTATATTTCGCAAAATGATGGAGTCATGTTTCGAAATTATGGTCATGCTTCCTTTTGCTGCTAAACTACCTGGTGGTAAGAAATTCCAGATAACATTATATATTCTACAAATATCCTTGGATTATTTTTCCGACCCAAATATCGACCAATAGAATTGCACCATTCGACGTCACGTGGTACAACCTACATGGAATTATACTGATAATTTTTTGAATATTTTCTCTGGTAGTTGCTATATATAAAAAACAAAACATGATCCAGTCAAATTAACCACACTTCAAACTGACAGGTTGAATTCTGTCCACCATCGATAAAAAAGTCAAAGGAAATGTTCATTTGGGACGGCCAGTCAAATTAACCACACTTCAAACTGACAGGTTGAATTCTGTCCACCATCGATAAAAAAGTCAAAGGAAATGTTCATTTGGGACGGAAAAATAATCCCCCGAATACCACACGAGCTTCAAAATTATCTGGCATTTCCCTCAAGGTTCCCTGCAAACAAATAAAGTCGTCAAGTTTTTCAGGAAAAATCACTCGCGCTTCGCGCTCGTGATTTTTTAACCTGAAAAACTTGACTCCTTCATTTATTTGCAACGAACCTATCGGGAAATACCCGATAATTTTGAAGCTCTTGTGGTATTATATATGAACATTCTCATTAGAACGATAGAATATTCTAGAAACTGAAGAAATGGGACACATTTCTCACATTCCATGAATATTCATTTAGTATATGAATAGTACAATATGAATATCATATTCGTATAATAATAATTGGACAATTTTTCCTATCATTCATAGAATATGTTTTTAGTATATTCCCAGAATATTTCTGGATATCCATATAGTATTCCTAGGATATTAACATCATTTTTATATCGTTCATAGAATGCTACATAATATGAATTATTGGCGAATATTATCCAATACTCAAATATTTCGTATATGTTCTATGTAGGTGTACCTACAGATCCAATATGCTGTTTTTTCATCATCTACATTCAAAAAATTAACAATAAAATTTCGAAATAATAATGCCAAATGAATTTATTGCCGGTATAAAAACATCATAACAGCTACACCGTCGAGATATCCACTAGGATGGCTTCCAACTCGTTTAGACAATTCAACTGTTTTCAGAGAACAGCTAATTTCTTCAAGAAACGGCGAAAACGTTTGTTTCTTCTTTATTTTAAGTCATATATCTTTACTGATTTAAGAATGGATCTGATGAAGTGGTCAAATTAGAAGAAAAAACAAATGGTTATGAGAGTTAAACATATAAAAACTAATACATGATAGAACTTTACATTCTGAAATATACTGAAATATAAAAATATAGCTTAGAGTGTTATCCAGTGATTGGAATGGAAGTAATATTCATTTATCGACCATCGATTTCGATTGTCGTCATATTTCAGCCTCTCTGTTTATTTGGCCATGTAAGCACTGAGTTTCAACTCGATATCTTTAGTACTGCACTTTGTGCCAACTATCGCTTCTAAAACAATAAATCAACTTAAATATTTTTTACGAGCATTGAGAGTTATCAATGTCAGATCGGTTGATGGTTGTTGTAACTTATTTCTTCATCCACAAAAATTCAATAATACAAGTTTATTTATATTCATTTTTATAATACATGGATAAAAATCTTAGGTTGATCAAATACCTATTAATGCTTCAAAGATTTTCGTAGTTCGGAATACTGTTTTGCCTTTGTGCCCACCTAGACTATATTGCTCCATCAATGAATTTGTTAATAACCTTTGAAGAATTCTCTTAATGAATTCTTTGTAATCCACACCTCCCAACCTTGCTAAGAAATGTACCTGAAATACAAGGTTCATTAAACTCAATGTCTTACCAAAACATTTGAAAACTGGTTAAGATAAATCTTTGGAATTTTGCAATTGCAGATGAAAGCAAATATCATGTATATTCATGCAATAATTTCAGAATTGCGACGTTGCCGATTCTACCTGATCGTGACTTCAAAACTATTTTAGGAAGATGGAGAGTATGTTTGCTCACTTATAAGCCCAATATTTCGGAAAATCAACTACACTAGTTCTCAAATTCATCTAGTAGAACACTGAGCTGTATACAGACAAAAAGTATGTGAAAAATTCAGTACTCACAAAGTCTTTAAAAACTTCCTTGTTGCCTGAGAGAAGATCATCAACTTCATCGATACCAGTGATGCCATCAATTGGTATTCATTCAATAATTTGGGTGATACCATCTGTATGATTTTCAATAAAAAAATTTTTTTGCACACCTCTACCATCAGGGTACTTAGCATGGCAGCATTATTTTCCACTCATAATCGCAAATTCCTTCTCGTTTTCTTTTGATATTTTTTGAATTTTAATGAGATATGTTATAATAACCTTTTGGAATTCATCTGAGACAAAAAAAGTACTGATGAACTATCTATGTCAGTTTTATTATACCTGATTCCTTGCAGTTTTCTTATACGAAGGGGAGGATTCAAACAAACGTACGTTCTAAATATTATGAACAATGCATCGAAGTTACTGTTCATTCTAAAATGAATGAAAAAATATGACTTGATGAAATATTAATTGAATTCCAATATGTTTGTAAGAACTCACCAGAGAATAGGTGAATAGGTGTGAAAAATCTTGTTTCACATCCATGAAAGAATTCTAAATACCCTAGGATAATCATACCTGAGGAAACACTCCCTGTCCTAGGATTCTATTTGGAATTTTGAGTTCCTGAACATGTTGATGAATCCTATGAGTTAAAGTGGTTGGTGGAAACAACTGCATCTGCAAAATGAGAAAGCTAGTGTAAATAATAGTGTAAAATGACCAAACATTTCTTAAGGTATTTCAGATTCTATGAACTATTTCACAAAATATTGAAGAAAATAATTAGAGTTACCATCATGAATGTGAGACTCTGGATGTGAGGAAAAACCAGACAACGAGTCTCTTTTATCAGCATCTTCTTCTCCACTGCTTGATAAACATTTTTTCTTCTATTGCCTTTCAGGAAGTAGATATTCTTCTGCTTCACTAATGTCTGATATGAAACATGCCTTTGATGCCTTTGCAGAAGCTACTGAGAAACTATTTAAATTTTTGTAGACAATAATTTCACCTCGAAATTTTCCTGCATTTTGATTGCTCGTTCTAATTTAGATTTGTTGTAGAAAATTGGTGGATATGAAACAAGACCCTCTTTAATAAGCCATTTCTGAGATAGAACCTTTACCTCATCTGTTTCAGAAAATTGGGCTACGATCCAAGATATGATCTAAAAAATTAGAAATGTTTCAAAATATAATTGTTTTTGGTTTCTACACTCACAAATTTCTCTGCCCACTTCTTTACTTCACAACGCTAACCACTAAGTTCGACCATTGCTTCCCCCACAGATTGAGGATACGATCTAGTAGTGAAAAATATCTTCCAATTTAGAGGCAGTTAGTTCAGGAGTTGAGAATGTGATAAGACTTAGTTCTGACTTAGATTCTGAATACTGGAAATGAATTTAAAAAAAAAACCATATACAAATATCTGAATATATTATATTTCAGCAGCTAAGTTGCCATCTCCGGTAAACCTCAAGAGCATCAGAAGCTCTTTGGTATCCTACAGCTAATATCTCAAGTGATTTCCACTATTAATTCCAGATTGTACAGAAGAATGCAACCTTGTTGCTGAAAAAAATATGTCTACAGTTTTAGATATTTTGTTCCTGGTTTTATGAGTAAGTTTTCTCTTAGAGTTCTTGAAGCAAATTTTTAATCGGTTCATATAAGCGAAGAAGAAATAAACAACTCATTTGTCACATGTACATATATTTTGACTGGAAGAAAAAATGTTAGTTAACAAAAGGAAATGAGCCGGGTTGTACGAATAATGTAATAAATGATAATAAATTTCAAATTTTCTTCAATTACTATTATTTTGTTTGATGCTCACGTTGGTGTAACAATGGAAATACTACAAAATTATCTTCATGTGGAAGTCTAACTAATTTGAATTTGATTTCCGTCACAGGAACATAGAACATTTCACTAAGACAACTAGCACAGAAAATATTCAGCAAACGGGATGTGCAAGGTGTTTCAAAAAAATTTATTCTATTGAAGTATTTTCGACAGATGATAACTGGACTGTCCAGTTCTATAGAAAATGCAAAATTTCTGATTTCCACAAAGGAATTATCGTTCAACATACAACATGAATCATTCAAAGACATCGTGAAGCTTGAAAGATGAAAATATAATAGATTTATACACAGGGTCTCCACATTCATTAGGCATAATACCACCAGAATGTTCCTTCGTTAGAGTAAATTTGCATGTTTCTGGTGAAATATTAATGTGTTTTCTAATTAGATTCAAAATTGTGTGAAGATAATTTTCACTTGAAAAGTCTCCAAAATTTTCAACTGATCCGAAATAACGAACATCATTTGCCAAATGTAGTAAATTATGGAAATTATGTGAAATGAATTGTGCACCATAGATTTCCTCCATGGTTTTTACAAAATGGAGTAACAAAGACTCTGTATAATCAGTATAAATACTACAAAATTCATTATTTGATAATAAAGACATTGCAACTGTTAGCGTTAAAAAATGTTGATATTTGGTTTTTGTTTAAAAATAAAAGAGGAATAAAAAGTGCAACTACATCCAGATTATCTGAGATTTCAATGATATTTCTAGTTGGAAGTTTATGTGGTGGTTTGCCAAAACACCATATACCACCAATAACTTTTTTCACCACTTCAAGTAAAACCAAATGCATATGGTCGAGGGCTACGTCTTTGATCAAATCAATGCCTGGTATTCGAACTAAATGTGTAACCATTATGATGCTCCTTGTCTTGTTGTACAACAAAATCTGCACAAGTTCTCAGTTCAAATTGTGAATTTGGAAAAACAACCCTATCACTATAGTATTCACCCTGTTGAGTGCATTTAATGCAAGAGTTATAGCCTGAGTAACCTGTTATGTATAAAACTGATGCTTTAGCAACAGCATCCATCAATATCATTGTTATTTTGATACTATTCTCCTCTCCACATACAACTATACCATTGTTAGTGAGATCTACAGCTTCATCAATAAAATCTGACGAAAAATCATTAAAATCTTTGGGCTCTGAGTATTCATGATAGCAACCAATGAGGAACACTTTTCCATCACTTAAAATTTTAGTGATACCGAGGATGGGATACACCTGACGAGGTGATTTTCGAAAGCGGAAGGTCATCAATATCGATGTTAATGCTCATCACACAGTTTGGGGTTACTTTACTTCTCTTATAAAGGTCTTCAAGTGCTTTTCTAATTCCTATATGGCAATAGGTGCCTGTGGCAACATTCCTGTATATACGTTTTTAGGAGTTTTCAAAAGTCTTCTAAAACCCTTTGGTAAGTCCTTCAAATCATCACCAGTACAGTGAGAAAGAATATTCAATAACTTGTTCAAAGCATTGTGTGGTATTTCATTTGTAACGGCTCAATTACACAATTCCTCTGTTGCTGTAGTTTCAGAGATACCACAAGAAAAATGCACGAGGCTCATCGTGATGATCTGGTATTGCAATAACTGAGTGAGGATTCAAATCACTTACATTAATTGCACTGAGAAAAGCATCTACATTTGGATAAATTGGAAAATCACCAACATCTACCTGATTTGTAGTTATCATGTTTCTATCGTCACATTCACAATGAGACCCATCGGGATAATTACTTGGACAAGGTGGATAGCACTGACTTAATTGATTGAATTGATTTCTAGCTAAATTAAAAATCAAATCCTCACGCTCAACATCAAAATTTGATGAAAAACCAGTAAGAAATAGCTTTTTATTATTTATTACTGCCATAACCCCACTTTTCTCTCTATCCACTTGCCTATACTAGGTGTAATGTCTGTTTTTTGAACCAGCTCCAATGCTCGACATTGTAGAAACCAGGATTAGGTATAATGCAAATGGATAAACTCACCAGGTATAAAAAGTAGTGGCGGCTCGTGAATTTTTGAGAGAGGAGGCTGGACATGAAACGTTTTTGTAAAAATATACTGTGAATAGATCACAGCCCTTTAACCTTTGCACAGCGACCGTACCAGCTACTTCAGTGACAAAATTAATTGTTACCCAGCAAGAACCAACGTGGAGGTATAGAGTTTCTCTTGGTAAAACATTTTTTTGTTCGTTTTTGTCTTTTATTTTTTTGGATTTTAAATATTTTTCCTTTTTTTTGGAATTTTCATATTTTGTTTTTTTTTTAATTAATTTTATTAACTTTTTTTATATATTAACGGAATTCTACGGTCTTTAGTTTGCGAAAAATGATAATAATATTATCAAAAAATTTATCATTTTGTGTTTTACTAAATCTTTTTCAATAGATATCAAACTAACATTGTATAAATGATTTTGGCCCATTGTATTTCGCATGTAAGTTTTAATTCGTTTGAGAGTAGATCCTCCACCGATGCCGACGTGACAGGAATGGTGACTGTCAAACAAAGTAGTTTATAAAACTGAGGTAGAACTTGTTGCAAATCATTGTCTATCATATATTTTATCATATCGGCGTGAATGTCGTACTGGCCTAAAATATCTTTATCCGAGTATATAACGCATAATTCATTGTGCAGTGCTATTTTATCAAAAAGTTT
This sequence comes from Endomychus coccineus, assembly GCA_958510875.1. NCBI lineage: Eukaryota > Metazoa > Arthropoda > Insecta > Coleoptera > Endomychidae > Endomychus > Endomychus coccineus. The sequence continues at coordinate 111,253,588 of OY294069.1, forward strand.
ATATTTTAGAACTAAGTTATACAAAAAACTTCAATTCATTTAAATCGGAAAATCGAATCTCAATTTGACCTTTAATAGTATCTAAAATTTCATAAAAAAAGTTGTTTATAATGTAGTTTCTTGTCTACCAAATTATATGTTTTCCTCCTTTAACAATATTCTGTTTACCCGTTAATTTAAACTTAATACTCTATGTAATATGTTCCTGCAATTTTTCATGTCTGTCTATACCACGAGCTGAATTTTTCAAATCATCATAACCCAAGTGCCCCCTACATGAAGTTGTATCAGATGTAAATAGCAAGCAATACCAGCAATATAATTTATTGTGTACCTCAGATCCCGTTGACCTTAAATATTTTTTACAATTATCAGTATCAAATCATCGATTTTGAAACATACCTGTCATCACTAATCTTATCAGCAACTAAATCACTACTCAGTTTAACGTTTAATAACCAAAGAACTCTTTGTTAATAACTCACCGAACGACCGAACAGATAAATTATAACTTAACCTTACATCGCTTCACGAAACAAAAACAACAACTGCCAGAGCACGTGTCGAAGTTTGCAGCCGCGGCAAGTAATTGTATTTTATACGACCGCCGGGCAACGAGGTCTATACCTCGTTGCGCCGGGAGCGTTCGAGAAGCTAGCCTCCATAGGCTGTTGCCATATTCGCTGTTTTACCCTATTTGTGAATTGAACTGGTTGGAAAAACGGCAACTGTGTTGACCACACGTATTTAGCGTTTGAGATATATAGAGATTCTAGCCTCTGGCCACTGTTGCCAGATAGAAAAAAAATACTGAGAACTGGGAATTAATTGTAAAATTTAAAGAATTATCAGAGAAACACGAAATAAATGGAGAATGATCATTAAGATAAATTGGTGAGGAGGCTGAGCCTCCTTAGCCTCCTTCGAGGAGCCGCCACTGATTAAAAAGCCAATCATTAAACAGTATAACTGTGATGCATCTAGAATTCTAGATAATTTGGAATTATCCGATCGTGAAATTCAAAATGGCTGCTCTAATTACTGACACTGACAACGTCGTCGCTTCTATCAACTCTTGATGCACCGAATTTAATTATTGCGGCTATATATGTTACATGGTGCAGCAAGTATTTCTAAAAAAAAAATATTCATACTTACTTTTGCAAAGAATATAATATTATGATGTACTCATGTTCTATTGTTCGAATACATGTTGGAAAATTTTACGGCAGGTAAAAGTTCTACGATTCTTAATCCAATATATTCTTCCAAGAATAATACTAAGATATCCTTAACGTTCACGCAAAGAATATTCTAAGTATGATATCTGTTGAATGTCTTTATTATACGGAATATTCGGTGGATAGATGAATATAAATCTTCGAACGCAGACTTAGGCACTATACTTGGAATATCCGATGCTATCTGGGATCTGACCATTCTCGCTTTAGTCGTTTTTCTTTGAACAACACCAAGGGAGAAATGGCCGATCCCATGGCATTGCCAAAAGACGCTATTGTCACATTCTGCTTATGCTCATCAGCAGCAAGGTGCACCCGTTAGATACCCTATTTTGCTAGAACAGGTTAGTAAATGGATTGGGGCCTATTCATGAGATCCAGGTTCATGAGAATATTACCAAGTTTTTCAAAATGGTCATAAGGAACTTATTTTGCTTCTGTGTCCTGGCAGAATTCATACCTTGGGCTTTTAGAGGATGACGAGTTGAGAAAACTGACCAGCCACATTCGTATTGAATAGATTTTCAACTGTATTTCTATCGCAAAAATTAAAAACACTTTTGCCTTATACTTTTCCTATTAATGGATGTCTAACCTCAGCCAAACGAACTATTCTGCAGGATAAATCTTCTTCTTGTTCTCCAGTAAGAACAGGTTTTCGCCCCAAAGACTCTATTCCATGATTTATTGTTAAATAATCTCTTAAATTCCTATGCGGTATTGAAAATTGCTTTCTAGCTAAAATTCTCGTGGTTGCCCGGGAAGGGGAATGGGTAGCTTCTCTTGTTTTGAAGATAACGCTTACAAAATTACATCAAGGAAGGAGAAAGAGGAATGGGATAGTTTTTCGGAAATATCATGTAGAAAGGAATTTTTCTTTGTTCTGCAAGTCAAGTTTGCGAAATTGTATCACGATCGGTACTTGTTATACTTCTTCATAATCATATCTTGTGGCATGTTGGCCCAGGTGCGATGATTTACAGAGAGGAGTCGATATTCTAGTTTGTCGTCATTTTCTCCATTTCTACATAAAGTGTTGAGAGGTCTAGTATTTCTTCTATATCGGACATTGGGCACGTTCTCAGTACACCTGTTATGCATACACAGACTAGTACTTGGATTTTCGAAAGATTCATCCTTGTACAAGACATAGTTCTGCTACCTTCGACACTGCCCCATATATAGTAATCGGTCGCACTATTGCCGTTTGTCCACTGCAAGGAACTTAGGACAACAATTTTTCCCACAAAGCTTCTGCACATCATTTGTGACGTTTTGGACGTTACTAAATTATTAATTGATGGTCAGTTATTATTCCAGGAACTATTGTGAGATATTTAATTTCAGAAAGGGACAACCCCAGATCTCTGTAATTTAATAGCGCAATCTAAGTATGTCAATGCGGTAGCGGGTCATCGGTGTAACAGAATATTCACACAAGAGGTCCCACGTCGGGTTCCACTGTGAGGCTTTTAAGAAACCTTTCGTGCCTCTAATGATGGGGTCATAAGAGTAATAATTAACCTCAGGTCTCATAATGAAACGTACCCTTCGATTCTTGATTAAATAGGACTGCCTTATTTGAGTGTCAATTACTTCACGAAAAGATACTAAATCAAGAATTTCCAGCATTACGAGGTGGATTAATGTTGATTATATTAGAAAAAATAAAGACAAGTTTCAAATTAACAATTTGGTTTTATTTCTCTAGGGAATTATAATTGAGAACAATAATTATCTTGATTTACAAAGATACTTAATTCGATGAATTAACATTAGAAATTCTATCTAACTGATTAGCAATGGGTGAATCAATGACTTCTAATCAATAGTCAATTAACAAAGGATAATATGCAAAAAACTAATTGTGAAACAAATTAGTGTTCTAATAACTCGATTAAATTAAATTGAAATTACAGGTTCAATTTTGATGAGAGAAAGAATAGATTTTGGATTAAAAGTTCGAGTTAAGGAAGTTAATTTGAAGTAGGGAACAATGATTCTGAAAGAGATCACAAACAGTTTATCTTGAAAATTTGGTTATTTCAACTGAAAACTGCTACCGTCCTTGAAACTTGAATGAGCATTATGAAGCTGCATCTACGTGCTCTGTCAGGAATTCCTTCTGCAACATGGTTCATACTTCTTCTATAGGAGCTTATATCTAATATGAGTTCCGGAATCGCTTCTATAAGACGGCACGGGAAAAATGAAGGAAGATTTTCGCGGCTTTGTTGGTTAATCTGTTTCATATTTGTTCCGTAGGAGCTTAATCTAATGTGAGTTCCAGAAATTATACTTCTGCCTCCCATTCAATGAAGCTCCCTTCTAATTCGATAGTTTTGACGTTCTGGTATTTTTTTCTTGCAACTAGGGTGGCTATGGTGAGGTTGACGTCTCATCGATCGGCGCCATTATACCTCTTTGAACTATGTTCAGCGAATATCCTTGAACTTGCCTCTTGCGAATAGGACTGTGTCAACATAGTCAGATCGCCCAAAGAAGTATATTTACAAGTAGGCCGTGCCGTGGACATACTCTTTCTCATACTTTAAAGCAGATACGTAGCAATATTGATGAAATGTTGAACACTTGACCTCCAAAACAAGAAAGAAAATCCTGTCTACATGAGATTTCGAAGAGACTACCTCATCTCCGTGCCACCCTTTAAATCAGATAATGATAGAGATTCAAGAATTTTGGAGAACATTTACGGTCTTACGTATGCCGTTTGGGACTATTAGTCCCGATTACCTGCAGCGTTTGGGATTGTTTAAAATTCCTAAAGTGGAAAACTGAATTAGACGTGGTGATCTAATCACAACGTATAGAATTCTTCAAAATATATTTCCTGTTAATTTCGATGATTTTTTTACATTAATGTGGACCCGCGTTTACGTGGCCACTCTTTCAAATTAAGGCATGAAAATTATACAACATCCTGTAGGCAACATTTTATTTGCAATAGACTATTTGGTGAATGGAATGCGTTGGACTCTGATACTGTTGAATCACCTTCCGTAAACTCATTTAAGAATCATATTGATTCTCTGCTATTCAGCAGTTGATGTAGATCAATGTAGGTCTTATCATAAATTCATTTTTATATTTGCTGTTGTATTTTGTAATATTGATATTATCTAGTATTTTTCTCATATAGGTGTTATTTAGCCTCTACAAATGTTATTATGTATAATTGAGTCACATAGAATTTTATCCTCAACTCTTATCCGAATGAATAATAATAATAATAATATACGAAAGATTAAATGGAGGTACGAAGCTGCCTCTGAGAATTATAATAATCAACCGAAAATAATGATAGTTCTATGAAACTATGTTTAGTTCTTATGTCTGATTCTGTCTCAAGTTGAATGAAGAGTACTGCTACACATAATTAATGTGATTTCACATTGCTTGAGTATCGGAAAGAATTAATCAAAGAAATGTGCCAACGTTCAAATGCTCATTCAAAGGGAATCCATTCGTCATTTCAATATATAGAATTAAGAGCGGATTTAATTACATTCGGCCGGTTTAAGCTCCGAGAGCTGCTCATTCATGAGATGATTTAAACCAATTAAACTTCGCAAGAGACACCTTCAGAAAATCAGTGAAAACGGAGAATAGAATTTCCCCAGAAGTGAGCATATCATGTCATTATTCAATACGATTGGATTCAAAACTAATATCAAATGTGAATGGAACACCAAATTTAATCGAATATCTTGGAAAAATAACTTCTTACATATTTGCAGTAAGTGTCATTATTGTCATGCGAATAGCATTACATAATTACAAGTGTTGTATTTAAAATAATATCCTGTGGTATATTTTTCGGATCGGAGGTTTAACTTAAAACGCCTTGAAGTCACAATTTGTACTTGTATATTATGTTCACCTTCAGATTATTGACAAATTAATTCAACGTTTTATTTGAGAGAGAGAGAGAGAGAGAGAGAGAGAGAGAGGGGGGAACTAAAGAAGTAACGTTCTCCCCATGAAAATGAATGATGACGTTCATCATTTATTTTTATGGGGAATTCTAAGCCATTATTCCAAACAGATCATAAGCTCAGGAATGGGTGGGTAGTGTAAATGCCGGAGTTATACATTTCCTGCACAATATAGAGAAGCATTCTAGGTTATGATTGATGTTTTAAGAACTTCAGAATATTTTTTCTATTGCAATCTATGTTTATTCACAATGTCTGTAAGACGTATGAAACATTGAAACAAATTTTGTCACTATAAGCTATTGTCTTGTAGAGATGAACCAATGAGTATTTGCTTCATAATATTATTACATTTGTATTGTGTAAGAAAATTAGATACAAATGAATATATGAATACATTCAACTCATGTTGGCTTTTCCAGATAACGGTTATCAATGTCTTTCTAGTCTAGATCGATCACTAACGCCACAAACTAATAGTTCTAGACAGCTGTTTCGCTCTTCTCATAGAGCTTGTCAGTATAACGAAAAAGTTTGCAAGTTTACTGGATGTTTTCTGCTGAAGGTACATATAACCGACCAATGACGTGAGTTATTTTGCCACACTGTTGGTCGGTTATGTGTACCTTCAACAGAGAACGTTCAGTAAAGTTGGAAACTTACACGTTCTACTGATGAGCTTTATGAGATGGAAGAGTAGAATGAGAGTGGAACAGCTATCTAGAACTATTAGTTTGTGACGTTACTGATCAATCTAGACTAGAAAGACCTTATCATTATTATCTGGCAAAAGCCAACTTGAGATGATTGAATGTATTCATATATTGATTTGTATATATTTTTTTACATTGGTTTGGTTTGGTGTCGCCATCATGCGCCCTCAAGTAATCCTACAGTCGCCGTAAATTTTGTATGGTTCGATAAATCTGTCAGTAAATGTCGTACATTGTTTGATTTCTCAGTGGGACATTTATTCGTAGACGGCGTGAGATATTTTGGTCTTTTTTCCACACTGTTGGTCGGTTACGTGTAACGTCAACAGAGAACGTTCAGTAACCGTGCAAACTTACACGTTCTACTGATGAGCTCTAAGAGATGGAAGAGTGGAATGAGAGTGCAACAGCTATCTAAATATATAATTCTAAGAGCCGATATAATATTAATTAATTAAACCCAGTGGTTGGGTTCATTGGTTTGAACCGCTTAAGCCATATCATTTCACTTTCACAATCAATCAGTTTATTAACTAGCTAGTGGGATGATTTATGACTATTATGGTACCTTATAATTATAATCAGTAAAACGAAATATAGCAAAATGAAAACAATTTTCTAATATTGATTTTTGTATATTTTCATGTTTATAGACTCACAAAATCCAAAAATCTTCTCTTGATACTTCATATTATTGTGATGTGAGGGTTCTCTGTATATATGTGTGAGTTGTCACGGTCGAGTTATTAGATTGTGTTGAAAAGGGCCCTGATGGTATCCATGTTGATTGCTGTCCAATAAGTGACTGCTGGTATTGTGAGTGCGGTGGATTATTGTACATACAAAGACTTGCTTCGAAGAGTATAGTTTGAATTTTGTGTTTCACCATACATCGCACATAATTTGTGGGCAAATTGCGAACTTTTTGCTCGATTTCTTTACTTAGCAGTGGAAACTCATCACAGTTTTTTGTGCTTTCTTAGATGACTTTGCTTCCTCTTGGTACGCTCACTTCTTGGAATATTTCCATTTCCTTTATATTTATTTATGGATTGATTCATTTCTGGATTCGTATTATTGTTACTTGCTTGTTCGGTATTATGTTATTTATGAGTTTGGGTGCTATCGTTTGTTAGAACTATGTTGCTAATTGAAGCGTTTTCATCAAAGTTGTCTTTGCGCTGACTCTAAAACAAATATGAAAAAACTGTACTTTTTTGATCATATGTATGTACTTGAAATCAAACTGAGTAGATTTTTAAAATGTTTTGTTTTATATGCCTTGCAGGTACCAACAACAAAACGAGCTTGGCAGAAGATTGCTGACCAATTTTTATTTTTAAGTGGAGTGTTCCTAATTGCGTTGAAGCAATGGACGGCAAACACGTTGCACTCCAGTCACCTATACAGAGCGGAACATATTTTTTTAACTACAAATCTTTTTTTAGCATCGTTGTGCTTGCTACTGTCGACGCCAATTATAACATATCATATGCCAATGTAGGAATTCTGGGTCGGATATCTGATAGAGGAGTTTTTAATAACAGAGGCTTAAAGCAAACATGAGAAGACAACGAGCTTAACTTACCTGATCCTCGCCCTCTACCTGGACGAATGCAGTCTGTTCCATACGTAATATTAGTAGATGACGCGTTTCCATTGACTCATACATAATCTAATTAGGTCATATCCTGGCACACATCAAAAAGAATCTAAAAAACGAATTTGTAATTGAAGAATTAGTAGGGAAAGAAGGATGTCTTAAAATGTATTCGGAGTCTTGGCTTCAGTTTTTAGAGATACGCATAATCATATTTAATTAGGAACGTTTTTTCTCTGTTCTCTGTTTCTTCGGTAGTTATCTACGAATATGTAATATACCTACTTTGTAAAATTTAAAAAAGTATGAAAATTACTTTTGTACTTGTTTTTTCAGTTTCTTGTTTGGAACGTGTCGCATTTCTATCATTCAAAAACTCCAGATAGTTTCACTCCGTTAGTGCTCACACTCGACCATCCTGACTCGCGAAGCTTTCCTTTATAGGACGGGCACGATCAACTAACTTTGTGGCAACACAGGAATATATTATTACATTCATGACAGAAACACTTAGTTAAAATAAATGAACATTCAACAACAATAATTGTTTATATAAATAACCTTTTTTTTATAGTCGACTTGTTCATGAACCCTTGCTTCCCAGTGCTGAAATCACTGACATATATGTGCCTCCAATGACGTCATCGAAGAGAAAGAAAAAAATTTACAGACGATGAAAAATAGATGTGTTCTCTTAAAATTAAAATATGTGTAATTATTTTGGGTATTGTGGGTACCTAACTATTGTAATTATACTCAAGGTTACCTCTTAACAATAACTTGAGAAGCTCTTTGTGATGTGGCACCCACTTCAGTACTCCACAGGAGCAGTTTCGATCACTCCCTTAGTATTAGTATATCACTTAAACTTACCGCCCACAATAAGATTAACCTCATCGTAAGGAGTTATTCAGATAAGAGCTAGTTTATCACAAACATAATCAAAGAGGTTAGACTTCGTTGAGGGTCGGAATATAATCCTGGTTGTTAGTTGATCGTGAAGATGTCGTTGTGTGTAAAGGAAGCCCTCAGTAAATCTTCCCATAGCTCCCAATTTGTCGGGACTACTTTTAAAAACGAGTACCACTTTTTAGCGGAACCTCTTAATTCATCAATTGCTAAATGATAGATGTATGTGTCGGACCGTTAACAAATTTTAACATGTTCATCTATTTTTTTCACCGAAGTAACAACATTAGTCTTGAATGGTTCGAAAATGTCCATGTTGGTCTCTTGAATAGACATTCCAGAAGCGTAATTAGGCGTGCAATTGTTGCAATTGCAACCTGGTGGTGAGTTCCTTAGGGAGCGGCTGCGGTAACACCGGTGACTTGCCGATCGGCCACGGTTCCAACGGTTTCACTCCTCAGGTGTTCGAGTGCAGAATATTTCAAGGATAGCACTTGTTGTTCGAAGATAACATGTCTGACTTCCTTACTGATGATAATCGCAGTACTAGCATGTCTCATCTTATCTGCTTTTGTTTGGGTAATCTCAGATTCTATTATCTTCAGACGAACTCCAAGGTTTCGAAAATATCTTGTCTTGTACTTGAAGTCCCAGATCCCGATACCAGTATACCAAATGATGTCAGCTCGTTTCGGAACGGTGATCTGGAACGGTTTGTTGAGGTAGTATAAGGGTGATAACTCATCAGTTTTCAAAATTTGTACATGTAATCAATTTTAAACTTCAATAAATAATAGAAAACCATTAAATAAATGACATGAATAGGATTTCATGATTATGGTGACAGAATAAATTGTTCAAAGTTTATTAAACTTCAAAGTAGCTTTGTTAGTATAGCTGTTTTGTTAAACATGCAGTTTTCCTACGAAGAATACGCAGATATAATTTTCTTTTGCATTAAGAGCCTATAAAGCATCTCGTTGGGGGTTATTGAAACCTTTTCAAAGGCAGCCGCAGTTTGGGATCGTTAATTCTCGAATCGGTGCAGTGCTACAGAGATCATTGTGTTGACATAAGGTGTGATAGATTCTTGGAATTAGGGAACTTGGTAGTACTCAGCTACTGAACATGTTAATGTATCACCTAATTTGCAACTAGAAGATCACGCCCAACGACTTACATTATGTTAATGGCTTCTTCAACATCATGAACAATTTCATTAGAGAGACCCTTTGGTCGGACTAAGCTACTTTCACTCGGGAAGTCAGAAATGATAGTCTTAATGAATATGTATGGTATGCTATGTGGAAAATCCCCATGCTTTCAAAGGAAGAGATACTTAGCAAATCTTTCTATTAATGTATGAGACGACATCTTTAACAACTACTCCTGATTCAAGCCCTTCCTAATCTTTCTATTGATTGCACAGATTTGAAATTTTGCAAATCGCTTCAAAGTGGTGAAAATAAGGACTGTATTGTTTATGGGCGCGGTAACCACGTAGAAAGTGGTACTTTTGACATCAATCTTCGGATTTTCAAATGAAACAATAGTATTTTATTGAACAATGGTGTTCTTCTAGATATTATATTTAACTCACAGATGTGCTCGAAATTCTTATTTCAAGAATCAAGTGACTTCAGATTTCTTTATCTTATCTTTTTTGGATTCTGAATTATGTATACATGAGTATAGATTACTTGTAGTTTTAAACATTGTGAAAGAAAGAAAAATTTGTCATGAATGTCTTACTTTTTTTATGCAATAGTCGAATCAACTTGACCACTACACACACCCAATCATTTTGCGTAAAAGGTTGCGAAATGAGTGTAATGCTTGTAATCACACAGTAATCCTGATATTCAAAATCACAGGTGCCAAATTAAAATTGAATCATATCATCAGAATTCACATTTCTTTCTTCTTGGCTATAATAACAAGCTTGTGCTTGAATTGTTCAGATGGCGAACTGTAGTTTATGGGCCGAAGTTACCTTTTGTTTAAATTCGTGTCAGGTGTGGCGATCGTACAGGCTACATCGTGGATTGAGTATATATGTTTCCTTGGGGATTTGTCCTTCTTGTCTGGGGAAATCAAGTAATACCTGAAATCTGTTAAAAAACTGCCTTAATTACCAATGTTACAGACTCGTTATATCCATCAATCCGTATCATTCTCAAACATATACTGTAGTCTTGTAGTATTTGAATATTATTATGACAAAATGATTTTTTTCAACATAATGATCGCTGGAATGCGAATTTTACTTATTGTAACAATTGACCAAATAATATTCTCATAAAACTGAGAATATACCTGTGTGTTAATTCAACAAGAAATTGAAGTTAACTCGAACATCTTTATAATTGAAATATAGATTTGATTTACGATACATTTAGATGTTGCAACTAACATCTTCGGAATCAAATACTTATTCGTCACGAAATTATGTACTACAAACTGCTGATTACCTGGTCATCCAATTGTTATTATTAAGAATGAGTTGTATTCAATCATTTCTACCTAATTGCTTAAAATATCTCTGATAAAAATGCAGAATCAGAATTATCCAGAATCATGAAATATGTACCAATTTGTTGAATAAACGCCCACATATTATAAAAATCAGATTAACAACTGAAACGTTCATCAAATCATCAAAATCACGAAGTAATAGCCAGATGTAAGGATGATATCATTTATACAAATGATGCTATTGTGAATTGTGCATTTTATACGGTTACTGAGTGAAAATGTTCCAACCCAGTTGATTGATGATGATAAAAAGTGAATTGCTAACTGCATGACGGTACGTGGAATGTGTGAATTCCCAACCATAGTATTCCTGACCGCTTGGAGGTTTTTACGACAAATATTCGAAGTTTACACGGCCAATGTTAGTTGTACAGCCAAGAATTAGAATCGACCACTTCTACGGCACTCTTCGACTTATTGGAATCTATTATCTATTAAATCGATAACAGATATTTTGTTGAGTTATTGAACACTAACAATCCAAAATTTAATGTTTCTAAAACAAAAGCGATATTAATAATTACTCTTCAAAAATATAACCAGATTAACATAAATTAACAATTAATGGAGTGAAAACTTAGGTTTTATGGTTGACAATAAATTCAATTTTTTCTACATATTAGTAATGGGGTAAAGTCGGGTAGGAGGGCGCGCACTCTAAGAGTGCGCAGTGTCCGCTTTTGAATATTGACTCTTACCCCTATCTGTTGACATTAGCAATAATGTACCATTTGTAGTAGTATGTTTAATGGTGATACAGGTTTCTGTAACCGCGTAAGCTATTCTCTAAAATTCAATTCGTATAGACAACCATGCTGTCCGATCTAACTTTTGCAACGCAATAGTCCGTAATTATTATTGTGCTTAAAAATTTAGTGTTTGTTGATCTGAGACATATACCGTAGTAATTGGTAAGTTGTTTTACTTATTATTTCATGATTTACATACGATTTTTACAGGACATAACCAAAAAGTATCAAAAAAGCATTGGTTTGTAAGAGTACGTATTTAAAAATTTATAAGAATGCGTGATGCGTACTCTTACAACCTTACAATCTACATAACGATTGAGCTGAAATAGCTGCGTTCAGATCGTTTGTCCACTTATTCCAACATATTGGCAAATCATCACAATAATAATAATTATTACTTTCATTAAGTATAGAAGATTATTATTATTTAAACAATAATAATCACCTACCGTTTCTTCTTACAGGAATTGACTATGACCTATTATGAAAAAAAGTCGAGTGAACGAAAATTGGTCTTTACAGAGGAAAATCTCCAAGAAATTCGTGAAAAGATCGAAAATGGTCAGAATAAAAGAAGTGTGGCTAAGGAATTCAACATCCCAGAAGCTGTCTTTCGCAAAAGACTCAAAGCTGGCCAATACCTTCATCGCTAAGTTATTTCAGCAATACTTTTTCATCAGAAAAGGAAGCTCAAGTAGATAATTTCGTCAAAGATATGGATGCTAGATTATATGGGCTTACTTTAAAAGATCTTAGATTACTAGTCTTTGAATTTGCTGAAGCTTACCATATTTCGAATGAGTTTAATACAGATAAAAAGATAGCTGGAAAAACCTGGGCTAGAGATTTTCGCAAACGCCGAAATGTTTCTGTAAAACAACCAGAAGAGTGTTTGTTTGGAAGAATAATTGGATTCAATAGAATACAGGTTGGAAAGTTGTATGCCAATTTAAGATCACTGTACAAAAAATTCTACTTTCCACCTCATCGTATATTCTATATGGATGAAACAGGGCTATCGGCGGTGCCTAATAAAGTACCCAGAGTTGTGGCATCTAGAGGCAAAAAATCAATCGGTAAAGCTCTTAGTGGGGAAAGAGGAGAGCTGTACACAGATGTATGTTGCATGAGCAGTGCCAGTGCATATGTGTCACCAACTGTTATCTTCAAGAGGAAAAGAATGAATGAAGAACTTTTCAAAGATACCTACCTCTTTCGGAACCCTGCTACAAATATCGGATTCTGATTTCTTGAATTCAGATCTTGTTGCGTTCTCACGTACTTTTGAATGCATTATAATATTTTCAATTTATTCAATAATTTTCTTATTTCACCTCAATAAATGAGCATTTCAGATAACGTATTGAAATCATTCATTTCCGCTTAAAAGTAATCTATAGATCCTTCGCTACACGCGTTGCGCGATAATGACAATTAATAACTTATCGATCACGTGTGCTCGCTCTGTCGATTGTCTGTTGAACAGTATTCTTTCAATGGTTAACAGAGAAACCACTTGTGTTAATTTACAACCGCTACCCCGCCATTGATTTACAACCGCTACCCCGCCACTAACTTACAACCGCTATTAACTTATTTTCAACCTCCGAATCTAAATAATAATATAATATTTAGCTCCTGCTAATCATAGTTATTCTATAATATTTCGCGATAATACAGCGTTAAACTTGAGTGACTTGACGACCACAGCAATCAACCAGAAGAAACCGGCCGGTTCAGCACGCTGTCTCTGAGGAGCAAGGATTCTTCCTGCCGTACTTCAGCAGGAGTAACTAACTACACTGTGATTTGGCTGTGCGCATCATATGTAAGGTAGGATCTCGATATTTAGTTCGCATTTTAATTCAACCGCGATAATTATTACAGTCCACTTTGCTCATTTGAAACAAATTAAATTCTGAGTTATTCCCGCTCGACACATTGGTCCTTCGAGCCGGATTGCTTATTTCGTGTACTCAATAATTCATTCAAACATTAAGTATTGCAATCTTCGCTATCATTTGATATTATTTACGCATAATTTGAAATACTCATTTCGAGATATCTTCTATTCTAACAAATCAAAAAAAAAACACATTTCTTGTGCAGGTATAGTCGGTTAACTCGTACTTATCTGTTTCATTTGAAGCCAATTTGAATCTAATTGCCGACAGAGTTTGAGTCGATGATTGTTAGCAAGGCTTACTTATACAAATCATTGTGAAAATTAATTTCTTGCGAATTCTAAATTGTTTTGTACGTCGACTTTGACGCCTCCTATCATCTGTTCCAGGTTGAACGGTTATTGTTCAATTAATTCATTTCGTTAGAATTCAAGGTTTTCTCTCCCAAATTAAAGTGCAATTCTATTTGCTTTTTCGGGAAATTTTATCAGAGCTTTGGTAGAATGGATCCTTCATCTAGTGATGTGGAGAAAAGAAAGAGAAATCGATATTATAGACAAACTGAAATCAAACGATTAAAAGAGGTTTTCGAAACCGCAAAATTTGCAGAAACTGATTCAAACTATCTTACAGTCTTCAAATTCAGGTTTGAACAAATCGAATGAATTCGAGACGAATCCTATAAATATCAAAATAATCTTATTGGGCTCTTGCCTGCAGATGGAGCAGAGACTCCAGAGGACAACTATATATCTGAAGATAATGTTCGTACTCAATTCGAGAAAATGTATTTTCAGATAAAAACAATCGAATTTCGGTTTTTCATATTCCTAATCATCATACTTTGCATAAAATAGTACTGCCTCAATTCAGTGGTGACATTACCGCTTTCAACTCTTATATTGATATATATGATGCCTTAATTCATAACAATTCTAGTTTGAGCGTTATTGAAAACTTTAATTATTTACTTGGATCATTGAGAGCTGTACCGTTAGCACTTGTACAACACTTGCCAATGACAAGTTCTAATTATAATATTGCATATGAATCTCTCATCAAAAGGTATAAAAAATCTAGACTGATAGCTGCTGCACATTGGGGAGCCATTGAAAGTACTCCAAAGTTAACTAATGATGATGCCACTGCTTTGCGTCACATGTTGGATATTTTTAATGATAATCTTGCAGCCTTGAAAAATATGAGTTGCCTGTTGATCAGTGGGATTTTATTCTTGTCCAGATGATACTGAAGAGATTGGATGCCTCTTTGGCTACACGTTTTGAACTGAATTTCATCATGATTCTACTGATTTTCCAAGTTACGCTACGCTTTATGAAAGTGTAGTGCTATCGAGAACACAAACATGTCCCGTAAATTAAAAGAAAAGAAACTTGAATCCAATAAGCCAAATTCAACATACCGAACTTCTAGTTTTATGGTTCAAACTAAAACATATCTATGTCCTATTTGCAGACAAGATCATCTTTTATATCGTTGTCCAGATTTCTTGAGTAAATCTCCGAATGAAAGATATCGAATAGTCAAACATCAAAAATGTTGTGTCAATTGTTTGAGTAGCTCTCATTCTCTCAAACAATGTAAAAGTAAAGTAAAATGTTACAAGTGTGATCCGCCACATCACACATTACTCTATTTTGGAACAGTTAATAAGCCACCGCTAGAATCTGACTCAACTACATCTTCGACTACAACTACTGACAGAGGTACAGGTTCAACCTCTAGCAGTTTGATACTAATTTACACCCGCAAGTTCAGACCGCATTTCTTCCTTATACCGCTAGTGTGTTACTGTCTACTGCCCAAGTGGAAGTTTTGGACAAATTTGGAAATTATATAACTATGCGATGTATTCTCGATTCAGAGAGCATGACCTCATTCATGACTCAAACAAGTATCCACCGTTTAGGATTACGAGGAAGTAATCTGACCATGAATCTAAATGGCTTAGGTGACATGCAAACTCTATCCCAAAATGGGGAAGTAACTGTCTCTATTAGACCATGTAAGAAACTTGTTCCTAACTTGCTAGTAAATGCGGTGATTCTGACCCGCATATGTGATCAATTGCCAACCTCTTCAATACCTAATAAAAATTGGCCCTATTATATCTAGCCTCTCACTAGCTGATCCTATTTTCAATCATCCCGGAGAGATCGATCTATTATTAGTGCTGATGTTTTCACAAGTATTTTGCTCAATGGTCGCATTCTAGGGAAGGATGGTGGACCCGATGCTGTTAATACTATCTTTGAATATGTCCTAATGGGGAAGGTAGATATGCCACCTGTAAACTCCTTTTTTTGCACTGTAGGGAATTCCGATTCTTTAGATATGACCATGAAAAAATTATTCGAGGTGCACGTTTTATCTCCGGGCGATATTTCTTGTGAAAAATTATTTTCCAGTAATACCTCACGAGATCAAGATGGGAGATATATTGTGTCTCTTCCGTTCCGTGATACCTCTCCAATATTTCCAGATATTCGTTCTCTAGCAGTTCAACGCTTCTTATCTTAAGAGAGACGGCTCTTAAAAAATATACGTGTGTATAATCAGTATTCAGATTTTATGAAAGAATATCTCAGTTTGGGCCATATGGAACTGATTTCAGACACATCCACACCACTTTCGATCTACTATATTCCCCACCATTGTGTGATAAAGCCTGATAGCTTGACCACTAAGTTAAGGGTGGTGTTCAATGCTTCAGCACGCTTACCGAATGGATTTTCCCTCAATGACCACTTGATGATTGAATCCAAGCTCCAGACAAAAATATTCTCTAGGGATCTTGTCCCCGGTCACCTTTATGATAAAACATTTACTCCAAAAATTATGGTGTCTCAAACCAGATTGGGATGAAACGCCCCCGCAAGAAATTTTTCAAATCTGGAAAATTTTCTCATCTGAGATTCTTGAATTCATTCCTTGATTTCTCATCTTTTTTGGATTCTATCTGCTGAACGTCCTATACGCCGAGTACTATCTAAAGGTCTTCGCTGCTGGAAAACCAACCCCCTAGCTACTCAACCTCGAATGGGCAATTTGCCTGCTGTACGGGTCACTCCGGTTAAACCATTTCTGCATGTGGGTGTAGATTATGCTGGTCCGTTCCGTATTACAATGTGTAGGCTGCGAGGGGCAAAACCTTTGAAAGACTTTCTGTGTCTTCTTGTATGTTTAGTAACCAAGGCGTTACATCTCGAAGTGGCTTCCGATTTATCTGCTGAGGCTTTTCTAGCTGCATTGCGACGATTTGTTGCTCGAAGAGGTTGTTGTCAGTGTATTTATAGTGATTGTGGAACGAATTTTCTCGCTGCTCAGAAGCAAATTATTAGTATTTTGGAATCCTCGGCGATAAAACGAGGCATCTGCTTCTCCCAAATTCCTCCTTCATCTCCGTGGTTTGGTGGTCTCTGAGAAAGCGGCGGTAAATCTGTCAAAACTCATTTTATACGAGTTATTGGGGAACAAATCCTCACTTACGAGGAATTACAAACGCTCTTTGCTCAAATCGAAGCGGTTCTGAACTCGCGTCCTATTAGCAATGATCCTAACGATCTGAGAGCTTTGACACCTAGTCATTTTCTGACGATGGAACCTTTAGTTGCCGTACCTGAAGTTAATCTGATGAATGTCTCCCTCAACCCCCTTCCAAGATGGCAATTAATTCAACGTATGCACCAGAATTTCTGGTCACGGTGGTCGAGAGAATATTTGCACACTTTGCATCAACGTAGCAAATGGACCGATTCTTCTGTTCCTATCATCACTGGTAGTTTGATATTAATCAAAACTGATAATATGGGTCCTTTACGTTGTCCTTTAGGTAGTTTATCCTGGAACGGATGGCACGGTGAGGGTGGTCTCAATAAACTATCAATGGTGTGCTTTGTCCGCTACCAATCACCGCTTGAACCTCGCAAAATACTAGCGTATTTTGGTGGGGCAGTATGTTGCATCCCCACGTACTTTTAAATGCATTATAATATTTTCAATTCATTCAATAATTTTCTTATTTCACCTCAATAAATGAGCATTTCAGATAACGTATTGAAATCATTCATTTCCGCTTAAAAGTAATCTCTAGATCCTTCCCTACACGCGTTGCGCGATAATGACCAATAATAACTTATCGATCACGTGTTCTCGCTCTGTCGATTGTCTGTTGAACAGTATTCTTTCAATGGTTAACAGAGAAACCACTTGTGTTAATTTACAACCGCTACCCCGCCATTGATTTACAACCGCTACCCCGCCATTAACTTACAACCGCTATTAACTTATTTTCAACCTTCGAATCTAAATAATGATATAATATTTAGCTCCTGCTGATCACAGTTATTCTATAATATCACACGATAATACAGCGTTAAACTTGAGTGACTTGACGACCACAGCAATCAACCAGAAGAAACCGGCCGGTTCAGCACGCTGTCCCTGAGGAGCAAGGATTCTTCCTGCCGTACTTCAGCAGGAGTAACGAACTACACTGTGATTTGGCTGTGCGCATCATATGTAAGGTAGGATCTCGAGATTTAGTTCGCATTTTAATTCAACCGCGATAATTATTACAATCCTCTTTTCTCATCTGAAACAAATTCAATTCTGAATTATTCCCGCGCGAAACAGATCTGTTACAGGAATGGATGAAACATTTTAAACATCACACTAATCCATCGAAAGGAAACCCAGTATTACTCATCTTCGATAATCACATTTCCCATAGATCTTCGAAAGTTCATTGCAATTATTGCAGGAAAAATGATATTCACCTTCTGACCATACCACCTCATCAAGTCATAAAATCCAGCCACTTGACAGAGGATACTTTGACCCCCTTAAAACTGGTTACAGCTACTTTTGTGATTAGTGGATGGTAAGTAACCCGGGGAAGGTCATCACTCTAAAAAATGTGGGAATATTATTTACAAAGGCCTATAATGAAGTATCACATGTTGAAAAGGCAGTCAATGCATTCAAATCGACTGGAATCTTGCCTCTGAATTTAGATATCTTCAAAGACGAAGACTTCGCGCCATCACTAGTGACAGACAGAAGGCAACCAATACTTGTAGAAGAAATCCACCAAGATTATCCATTATATAAGAAGTTTACGATAGTGAATTTTTAATCGACTTTGAAAACCCATAAAAACCTAGTACCAGCGCAACGAAGACAAGAGCTGTGAGAGGAATTGAGCAAAAGAATGCATCAAACTGCTAACCAATCATCCTGACAATAATTGACCATAATCGGTTGACGACTCCAAAGACCCCTGAAACAGGAGCAAAGCATCAAGAAATTCGTAGTTACTTCTCAGGAATTACGTCCACTTCCGATTAAAACTGAGCAAAATCGGAGACGAAACGCCCAAAAACCAGAGATTCTCACAAGTACTCCATATAAGAATGAGGTAGAAGAGAAAAAAATGCAAAAGCCTCAGCAAAAGATGGCTCGTACAAAAAGGAGAAGATGATAATATTGTTAATCGCAGGAATAAACTAAAAACAGAAGTAGTGAAAAAGTTTAGTGGCAATGAAAATACAATGGAGGGTGTAAAGGAGAGCAAATCTGAGCGAGGGGAAACCGTCATGAACAATAAAAAGGAGGCGCCTAACGAACAAGACGTTATATGTCCTAATTGTCAGGAAGAATTCACAGATCCACCAGACGAGAACTGGATTCAATGTGGAGATTGCGAAAAATGGCGGCACGAATCGTGCTCAAATTATTCAGGAGGTACTTATTTATGCGACTTTTGCTCTCAATAGCCGTGTATACTCTTAGAATACCTTATGCGTACTCTTACAACAAATCAACGTATTTTTGTGGTAAAACAGCTCATACCAAATGAGTCAGTTGTGCAATGTGCAGGCGCAAAGAAATTTCCGTCCCGAGTTTAATATGGAAATAGACGGAAGAATTCACGAATTCCAACACATCATAATGAGGTGGGCCGAAAATGTTCAAAATTGTTGCCGAGTCTTCCTTAATATGAGCTAAAAATAAAGATAGTGCCAAGGGAGAGTTCGATGTTGATTGCTTTATCTATTATTATAGAGGTCACAGATAGTAGTCCAATGGATCTACAATTATTAGGAAGAATGTTCGCTCCTTTTATGTAATTGGTTGGACTCTAGTTATATTTTAGCTGGAAGCTAACACACCAAGTTTGTATGAAAGATTAAACAACTTACAAAAAATAGTGTTAACCCTGAAGAACATTCCTTGGGAACAACCGCTTCAATTCCGTCTGGCCTCATAGTCTTTTTGGTATTGAGATCAAGCAGCGAACAATTAGGCTCATTCTTATTGTTCGCTGACGAAAGACAATTCCATACAGATGCCTATAGATGGCAGCAATATTAAGAGGTTCCTTCCATTTTGAATCTAAAGTGTGTCATTATCTTTGTAAGGGACGGAATGAGTTTCTTCCGATTGTCTTGGCAAAATTACAAAACGGGAGCCATTTGGGCATTCGATAAGCTTTGATCTTATTTGGGCGTTAAAATATGCCTCTTTCGATGCGTGTATGTCTATGATTGTAGATCTTCCGGGCTTTACTTTAACATATTTTGTGCTGCTCTCCAGGCATGAGTTCTCGCGCCAACGTCGCTATGCTGTTTGCTTGGAGCATTAATTATGTTGAAACCAAGAAGTACTGATTTGTTTTATTTCCATTACTGTTCTAGATTATATTATTTATTATTTTACTGTATATTGCCACCACTCTGTTAGGAATCCTATTCGAATAAAGATGTATAATCATTATAATGACTTCAGAAGATTTTCCATTATCCTCATATAAAAAAAACACAAACACATACTCAGATATAAAGCCACGTCCACGTTAGTAAAAATTTACGTCAAGCGAGACAATCGTCACACATTTGTGAGTGCGTTATACATTAATTTATATGAATATGGACCTCTCCGCCGCATACAAGTGCACCCAAATAAATCTGCCATATTCAACACATACTATCCGATGTTTGGGGGTGTTTCTGCGAACGTCAAAAAAATTGTGCCGCAATTAAATTCTAATAAAATCGTGTTTTACGTGAACGCACTGGTCTTACATACATTCATCGTATGTAAGTATTTTGAAATTGATAATTTCAGTGCCACTATTTTTCTAATTTCATTTTACCAAACCTTAGTGTGATCTGCGACCTTAATGAACTAACACAATATTAGTTTTTGAATCTAATATCCTTAGATAAACGTACCGGGATTTCAAAAATGTTTTGCGTATTATGTCTGCAAATGATTTTGAGTTTTTGATAAATAAAATTGGACCGAAGATTGCCAAAATGGGAAGATAAGCTAACATATTAGTTTTCTTGGCCACAGTGGATTCATACAAAAGCTTCCAAAATCAATATTTATACATTCCCCAATTGTAACCAGACATCTTTTCAAATTTATAAGAGCTCCACTTTTGTTTGGGATCCCATAAAAGCCTGTGTTTCTGTAACATTAAAGTTTTGTTTTTGTTTGAATTCATTTTAATGAAATTTTACAACTCAACCGAATCAAAAATAGCAACAACCATAAACCACAAAAGTGAACAAATATTTTGAGCACGGACTCATGACGCGTAACGTAAATATCCATGCAAGATGCCCAGATATTTTTTACTGATTTTGAGACGGCTTAACGGCTAAAATATGACTGAGTCGACTACAAAATAATTGCTTCATATTTTTTAAATCCGGTATCTTGAAGGAGGAACCATCCAAATCTTGAAATGAGATTAGTCTTAAAAATTAATTACACTGGGTTTATGAGTAAATCAGAAGGAGAATTTCAGGAAACGAAGATGGAAATGATGGTAGACTTGTAATTTATTGAAAGCTGTGTAGGATTGAATATGACATTCATGTGACGGAATCCGTCGCGCCAACCAACGGTTTTCTAGTGTTGTTTGTTCATTGCTCGGAACAACAGCTGAACAGAAGGAGTGGATCGATACACAGCAACGTCAGCATAACGACATTACTTTTCCATCGAAGCGGTCCTGGAGTTCATAAATTATGATACCAATTTCGTTTTCGAAATCTATTTCAACATCACACATATGAAAGATGTGAATCGAATGAGAAGTTCATTTAATATACAAGTCATGAAATATCATTGAACACGATAATCACTACCTAGTTTTCGTTATTAGCATCTACATAGACTCTTGTCTTTTTGTCGATCCATAGGAGAATACGATAAGAATGTAAAACAACAAAAACGTTGGTAAAACACACTTCGAAATCAGAAGATTGAAATAGACATTACTTTCAAATACTGGCATGCAATACATCAAAATACTTTAAGACCAGGTTTCTGCAATTGTGAATATCTCTTCACTTTTTTGACTTATAGCCCATTGTACACCAAATAGATATGCAGGGTATTTTGTTTTGACTGAAAATCTACTGCATTTTCAACAAGACTGAGCATGTTTGAGTACGCTCGTCAGGTAAGAGAGTGGCTGGATGACCACTATCCAGATCGGTGGATTGTGGATTGGAAAAGGATAACAGATACAGTGGTCATCTAAATCAGCAGACATCAGACCATTAGCTTTCTTCCTGTGGGGTCATTTAAAATCTGAGCATATAAAACAAAACAAGGAAACAATGACATTCACACACGAATGTCGGGCCGTATCAGCGGAAACATAACGGAATCGTCGTCAGGAAATTGAAAGTCGACTCTATTATTGTTTGGAGAACAAGTCATTTTGAACATTTGTTGAAGTGATGAAATTGTCTTATGTTATTTTTTTCCATTTTATAAGATATAAATCAGTACCACAATTCAAAAATTCAAATAGACACAACTTTGGAGCGACTTTTTGGATTTGTAAAAAGAAAAAGTTGAAATATGGGTAATCAAACGACGTTTTCAGCAAGGCATGACTGAACCTATTATTCTATTCCCATAGTAGTAGCTATGGGAGCCT
The DNA here is from genome assembly GCA_958510875.1 of Endomychus coccineus. Taxonomy (NCBI): domain Eukaryota; kingdom Metazoa; phylum Arthropoda; class Insecta; order Coleoptera; family Endomychidae; genus Endomychus; species Endomychus coccineus. The sequence continues at coordinate 111,276,184 of OY294069.1, forward strand.
AGGGCATGATTCAAAATACGTCCCTCTTGCAATTGTCGACATGGGTTTCTGCATTTTTAAATATCACTTCTCGTTCTGGAGTATAGCCCATGGCTCCTTTTCAAATTATCACCTTGTATAATGTTTATAATATAAGTTATTGATCATGATACTAAGTTCAATAACATAAAGTCTATATTGAAAATAAATGAATGGGAAACATACTGGAATAGAGTTGTAGTATCTCAGAGGCTATTCGATCCTCCAGCTTTACACGGATTTTGCATAGACGGACGAAATACTCTCGGTCCTACTGCACTAGGTAAATGGTGCAGTAGCAGAGGGCTGAACATTAACTCGAAGTAAACAGAGATCGTAGTTTCCATTAGGAATTACAAGACAATACTCACCAGAGAATTGAGTCTAGTCAGTGAGGTGATTAACATCAGTGACCAAGCCAAATAATTGGGGGGTCAAGACAAGAAACTCTTATGGAAACCACAATTAGAACAGTATCACCAATCAACTTACAGCTTTCTAGTTGTGCAGAAGAGCCATTGGCCACAATAGGGGTTTCAGCTCAAATACCATAATTTGGATCTTCGAAGTCATTCAGTGGTAGAATTTTAACAGTCAATAGAACGGTCACGGTTGTCATCGATTATGTGATGTATTAGTTAAATGTACTATCAGTTAAATTGAAGTTCCTTCAGGTATGTTACCTCAAATTCTCCAAATACATACCGGTAGATAAATTGTGATTATTCTATGTAAAAATACACTTACAACGTAAATAAATTGGTGAGATGTAATCGAGAATTACTGTTATAAACTCGCAAAACGATATCTTGCATTCAAAATACAGCTGTTAAAGAAGATATTTTTTTTCTCCCATTTCATAAAGGAATAATCTAGTACATATTCCAAAACCGAATAAATAATAATATGAATCATAATATAAACTCAAATGCAGATGTTCTCGACGCTATTGAAAAAATAAAACTGAATTAAAAAGTTACTTCGACAATTTAATAAATCAGATAAACAACAAACTACATACCACAAATGATAAAGTGTTATATTTAGAAAACGAAAATAGGAAACTCAAAGATCGCGTTGAAGGATACGAAAAATACGTGAGAAAGAACAATATTGTGATATATGGATTGGAAACAGAAAATAAAAATGAAATGAACTAATAGAAATTGTGAATGTGCAATTCCGGGATACTTTGAATATTCAAATAAACAAAAGTGAATTAAATGACATATACACAATAGGTGAAGCTATATAAAAACCTGTGAAAATTGAATTTCTCTCAAAATTTGAAGTGAATGAAATACTAAGAAACACCAATAAACTTAAAGGCACTCAAGTCTACGTCAACAAAGACCTAACCGTTAAGGAGCAGGACGAACAGAAGATCTTGCGCAAACATTTAAAATTAGCTAGAGATGAAAGTTTAAACGCAATTATAAAAAAGGGAAATCTTATTATAAATGGAGATACTTATACAGTAGATGAACTAAAGTCTATTGACAATAAGTTAGCGGAACAAATTGGTGTTAAATCAAATAGTGCCCCACCAACTCCTAACAAAGCAGCACATAAGGCGGATGAAGTTTTTGAAGAATTAGGTGAATGCAATACTCATAATAATATCGAGAATGTCTACAAGCATTCTCAGCATGAACGGAAAAATCTAAGAAGTACTTCATCTGAATCGAAGAATAAGGGAACAGATTAAAAATCAAGTACACCATCAACAAGTATGAAAAGTGGGAAAAAGAAATTTCAGTGTCAGGTATTTTAATATAACTATTGTATCTATCTACATTACAATAATGTGAATTATAAAATTGAAATACTATCTTATCACTCAAAAAAACAAATATACCCCAATATCAGCAAAAACGCTAGAGAAATTGTCTATATTATTTAACTTAAATTATATATCAGCTTCTATTATAAATAAGAATGAATCGATACATTAGAGATTTTGAAAATTGTATTTTACCCACCGAGCTAGTTGAAAATGCTTATCAAGCTAATGAAGTAATTAAGATAAATCATAAATTTAATAATTTTACAATTGCACATAATAATATAAGAAGTTTAGCCAAGAACTTAGGAGAGTTGGAGCTGTTCATAGAACAATTTGAACAAAAATTGCACTGTATTGTGTTATCAGAGACATGGCAAATACAAAATATAAACCTATATCAAATAGAAGGATATAATTTAATTTATAATGATGCAAAATATAATAAAAATGATGGAGTTGCTATCCTTTTGAAACAAGATATCAACTATACTTATAACATAGAATGTATAAACTATACAACTGTAATTAGACTGTACATAGCTTATGATAATCAAACTATTCTGATTCTTGCTATTTACAGATCACCTTCCAGAGAGCCAAAAGATTTCTATTCTCATTTGAATAATTATTTGAAATTAAAACCATTAAATGCCGATATAAATATTATAGTAGGAGATTTGAATATAGACATACTACAAAATCACGATTACTCTTCAGAATATCTCAATATAATGTCCGAATTTGGTTTTCAATCATTGATAAATAGACCCACTAGAATCCAAGGTAATTCCAGATCATGTATTGACCATATATTCATCAATAGTTCTATAAATATTGAAGACTATTTAATACCACTTGTGATAGAAACAAATATTACTGATCATTTAACAATTGCAGCTCAAATAATAATAAACAATACGCACCATATTACCACAAATAAAATGATACACATGAAAGAAATTACAGATTTTGAAGAACTTAATAAATATCTAGTGTCTGAAAATTGGAAGGAATTCTATGATGCATTAAACATGGAAAATATGACAGACATTTTTCTGAATAAAATAATTAAAAGGGCTATTCAAAAACACACTAGAACAATAAAGATCAAATCGAAAGAAAGAACAACCTGGATAAAAGAGAATCTTATAAAGATAATTGAAATAAAAAATAATATGTACAAGGCATTACAAAGAAATCAGAATAATGAAGAACTGAAAATTGAATATAAAGATTATAGAAATAAAGTAACGAATATGATTAAACGGGAAAAAAATAACTACTATAAAAATCAAGTTAACAAAAATTCTAAATGCCCAAAAAATCTGTAGAAAGTGGTAAATCAAATTAAAAATAATAACAATTCTAATGATGGAAAATTGCAAATCAAAAATGAAAACAACGAAATAATTAAAAATGAAATTGAAGGATGCGAAAAATTTAATAAAATATTTGCAAATATAGGGAAATATTTATCCAAAAAGCTTAAAACTTCTCAAAAATTTAAAGAAAAAAAAACTACAAACATGAATTCCATTGTCTCAGCTGAAACAGATCCTAATGAAATAATTTCAATTATTAGCAATTTAAAAAATAATAAATCCCCCGGCTACGATAATATAAGTGCTGAAACAATTAAACAGTTTGCAAGGAACATTGTCCATTCATTATCCTTTTTAATCAGTAAAATTTTGAAACATGGATATTGTCCATCTGCTTTTAAGGTCGCAGTAGTTGAACTAATATATAAAAAAGGTGATAAAATGGAACCCACAAATTACAGGCCAATTTCATTAATATCAAGTTTTACAAAAATTTTCGAAATAGTATCAAAATCAAGATTAACAAAGTTTCTAACTAAATATAAAATATTGTCGAAACATCAATTTGGATTCCCGGAAGGAAAATCAACGCAAGATGCAATAGCTTGTTTAACTGGGAGAATTTATAAAGCCCTCGATAAAAGCAAACCTTCGCTATGTGTTTTCATTGACCTGGCGAAGGCTTTCGACACTATTAGCCATGAGATCCTTTTTAATGCTTTATATGATGTTGGAATTTGAAACAAGCCACTAAAACTTATTGAAAGTTATCTAACTGACAGACAGCAATGTGTTAAAATGAATGTAAATTGCAGTAAGTTTACCACATTAAATTGTGGTGTCCCACAAGGTACTGTATTGGGGCCATTGCTGTTTGTCGTTTATTTAAATAACTTATTCAACCTAGGAACAAAAGGTTCCATCATAAGTTTTGATGATGATACGGCCATATTTTATGAGTGTGACAGTTGGTCGGAGTTAAAACAAATGGCGGAGCAAGATCTGAAAAAAATTAAAAACTGGTTTGACAATAAATTATTAACAATTAATTATGAAAAAAACTCTATTCTTGACATTTACATCATATGAAAATAACTTTCCAGATTATGATACATTAATTATTTCAGAAAATGAAAATATAACTATCAGAGCTGCAAAAACCGTAAAGTATCTCGGAATATCCATAGATAATCATTTGAGATGGGATTCACACGTAAACTATGTCACACGGAAATTAAGATACTTATTGTACACATTTAAATGCCTGAAAGAAATTCTAGATCAAAAACATCTTAAAATATTATATTATGCATTAGTTGAATCTCACCTAAGTTACGGAATAGTAGGCTAGGGAGGAGTACTCCAAATATATTTGAAGCAGCTAGACATCATTCAAAAAAGAATATTGAAAATGATTTATGATAAAAAAGTAACTTATTCTAGCGATCATTTGTTCAAAGAAACTGAAGTGTTGGATGTTAGACAGTTGTATTTTCTGGAGGTAGCTGATAGGCACCATTCTGAAAAAATATATACAAAACTCACCAATCGTTAGAAGGTCTAAAACTGTAGGTCACAGATCATTTATTTATCTCACTGCAAAAATATATGATCTCGTTCCCAATGATATAAAATCAATTACACATGACAAAAAATTCAAACAAGAATGCAGGTATTTAATAGAAACACCACCACAACAAATACACATAACTATTGATATGAAAAATAAATAATACTTACGCTTGATATGCATGCCAAATAGATCGTTTTATTTAGGAGATTTTATTAAAATAAAATGTTCATTGTATTGATTCTTAATTGTTTCTATTCCTTAAATATTATAATCTCAATAAAATGTATTTGAATTTCATCGATCATGTTTAAAGTTGTAGGTCAAAGATCTTTTATTTATCTCACTACAAAAATTTATAATATCGTTCCCAACGCTATAAAATCAATTACACAAACAAAAATTCAAACAAGAATGCAGGAAGTATTTAATAGAAACGCCGCGACAACAAATACACATAACTATTGATATGTAAAATAAATAATACTTACGCTTGATATGCATGCCCAATAGTTCGTTTTTATTTAGGATATTTTATTACAATAAAATGTTCATTGTATTGATTCACAATTGTTCTATTCCTTAAACATTATAATCTCAATAAAATGTATTGAATTTTATCGATCATGATCATGATTTTTATACTTCTCCAGTTATGTGATGTTAATTTTAATACTTAAAAACATTTTTTCCAACTATTTTAATCAAGATATAAATTGTTGTTTATTTCAATTTTATCTATGTATGCGTATATCGTATTCTAATAATTTATACATTCATATACTTTTTTATATTACTTCGCACACAAGTTTCAATAAGAACTCATGCGACATGTATTATGTTCGTAATTATACTTTAAAATTATAACATTCTCGCACATTCATATTTATATTCAATACGCACACGAGTTCTATATGAACTCTTGCGTTATGTATTGTTTACCTAATTTGTAATAATTGTACTTAAAATTTCTGTATTGTAATTTTGGTAAATAAATTCTATTCTATTCTATTCTATTCTGAAACTCAGGTTGACATATCGCCCGGTGGTGTGGTGAAAACAAACAGTGCACAATAGGACCAACTCAGGCTTGGAGCATATGAGAGAGCTCAACCTAGCGAGGCGACGGGAGCAATGTAAAATACTTTCACGGCAGCAAGTGGAGCTCTAATGAGGGTGGAATCATTTCACCTGACTATACAAGTCGTGGCAACAAGTGCTGTCAACAGAATTAAGTAAATAGGATTGGGGAAAGCAAAAAGGAGCTCAGTATCAATTGATGGAAAAACTAATAAAGCACAAGAACAACAAACGATTTGTAAAATCTCTAACCTCCAATTGGAAATACTGCACTGTGCCCAAATAGAGCTTGCAGGAAGAACGGAAACTACATCAGGATATGCATAGACAGAAAAGCATCCCTTGTTGCGCTGTGCACCCTAAAAAATATATCGAAGCTCGTGTGAGTTTTCATTAACATGCTAAAAACTAGGGGCCAAGGAACCCCTAATAGTCACTGAACCAGAGCTGCATATCTCGAAGAGTAACATTGAAGAGACGATCCACTACTGAGTCAGATCACAACTTTATAAAGAATGACATCAAGTGAACGGTTCAAGATTATCCAAGGTATTGATTGAGTGGAACATTAAGAGAATACATCACATACCTCGAGAGGGAGGCGGGGATAGAAAAATGAAGTTTCGTAGGAAGAAGTTCGGCAGATCTCGAGCTTGACAATGAAGGGATGTTTCGTTTTGAGTTCGTCTGGTCCGCCTACCTGGAATCTCTGATGACGGAATAACAGACGAGATTTGTGATGAATACCGACCATGGAAATATCTATAGAAAAGGGACAGATCGCCCACCCTCCAACGATGTTCTAGAGAAATCAATGTATTCGTAAGTGTGACATCATCCATCAGACGAATAGAACTCTCTCCTGTAATCCACAAGCTTCAGCGTATGTGGAAGCCGAACTCCAGGACAGGTCGATTCTGTGTTTTCGTAATGAACCTCATATGATCATCATGTGGTGTTGGTGGTGATCTCGAACGTGGATATGGAAGACTTCATAAGAATAGTTGTACTTGACATCATCATACTAGTGATTGTGGAATTCGCCTTCCTGGAAAAGATACAAGCTTGAAATTTGGTTCCATTAAACTATGTTAGATTACCAGATCCCCATTTCAAAATCCATTAATTGCGAACACCTGTTCCTGTCCTGCTCCTCTGGCTTCATTGGATGACATAGGGGCACTAGATGAGCAGATGTCAGATTCTGCCAAGAAATATTGATATTTGCAGCACTCTGCCTAAAATATACTCTCAACAGAAAACGTACGTATGAATGCAATGGTTTAAATAAGCAAATTGGAGCCTGAGCAGCTGATGTGGATCCACTCAACTATCATTATCTCAAGACACAGTCATGTAGTTCTTATATACGGGTAAAGAACCGAACTGGTTACAGCCCAGAAACTTCTGATCAGAATATAGGGACTATTTCTCAGTGACACTACATCCACAAGAAAGAGTACACCGACGACTGCAGCATTGAGGGTCTTGCTGAGCATGCCACTTCTCTCAATAACCATGAGGAGTCTCGCAATGATGATGGTCTACATGCTTAGATGAAATTGCTCCCTAAAGAGATGGAGTGCAGACCAACCCCGCCTATCTAGGGGCCAGCTTGAAAGACTGCGATTAAAACAAAATCAAAGCCCTGTGGTTTGCGTAGCAGCATTCCAGAGTCGTCATCCTGTCGAGGGCGAAATGAGAAAATGGCCCACGGCACAATTTGCGATACGGATGGGTCTAGAACAAACACAAGGATCGGATCAGGCTTTTGCGGTTCTGGATATATTGATGGATACTCCATGTGAATAAGGGATCACAACACAATCTTCCAAGCCGAGATGCTCGCCATCCACAGATGAGCGGAGAAGATACACGGCTATGGTAAGATAAATAAAACCATCTGGATTTGTTCGGACAATCAAGAGTCAGTGAACGCACTAAAAAAATCCTACTGTGTCCTCGAGGCTTGTCAGGGATACCAAGGAGATCCTTAATAAGCTGGCTGGTTCAAACAGCTCCAACCTGACCTGGAGTCCGTGCCACTCAGGTTGGGAAGGGAACGAGAGACCGGAGAAACTTTCCTGAGACTGGGCCAAATTGGACGGTACTTACGACCCCTTGCTATTATTCCCTACAACGGGGGTATACAGATCTTGCGGAACGATCTGACAGTCAACATGCCTCAGCATGGAGAAGCATTGACGGTTGCCAAACTGACAAAGCGCTACTAGGCAGTGAGGTAGACCTAAGGGCAAACGAGATACTCTCGCTGGGTAGGCAAAACATCAAGATAATCTCCGAGATCTTTACAGGTCAATCTGATAACATTTAAACATACTGTAGGGAAAAGAGACACTCCCTTCAGTATGAGATGCGAGGGAAATAAAGTGAATTCATCAACCTAGTTTCTTTGTGAATGTCCTTTGCTGATTCGAACCAGGTTTACCAAGCTAGGCCAGGGAATCATCACGGCCGATGACATAAAGAATGTAAGCATAAAAAAATCTTATGAATCTGTCTAGCAGTGGGGTATTCAAATACTCTTGAAAACGTACCAGGGGATAGTGTACATACAAGGGTCTTTAGCTAAATACACAGAACTTTCAATTAAACTCAGTACTATCTCAATCAATACAAATACCAAATAAACCTGTTCAACACGTTGTTTAACGTCAAAAGCTCCCGCTATTTTAGGCATGGAAGCACCACCAATACTGACATGACTGTTGTCATCAGGTTGTTCACCTAGACTTTTTTCATTCTACAAAAAAATAAGTTCGATTTTCAATTGTTATGGAATATTTTTTTTGATCTTTAAATGATTATACATTCAAATAATAAGATGTAGTTATAGTAGACCCGTCAAACTGAACTTTTAAAATTCGAATTGAATTCGGAAGTTTAATTTTATTTTAAACTAATAAATATCATCACTATTCGAAGTTTTGCAACTTATCGAGACATTAGTAAGTTCTTGAATCTCAAACTTCTATAAATTTACTTTGAAGATGATTTTACATTCAAATAATGGGACTTACTTATAGTAGGTCAGTCAAACTAAACTTTTTAAATTAGCATTCGTAAGTTTAATTTTACCTCCCGCTAGGAAATATCCCTATTCGAAGTTTCGTAACTTATCGGAACATTAGTAAGTTCTCAAATCTCAAACTTCTATAAATTTGCTTTGAAGATATATAGCAACCACAATATATTTTTAAATTGTAAAACTCAAATACATTTGAGAATGAAGGTAGAGTTGTATTGTATTGTCAAACTCACTCTTAATTTCGTCGAAGAAATGAAACATGCAAAAATGTTGGGGTTTCATTGAAAATAACAAAGTTGATTGAAATTATTGTAGCCCTGTTTGACAAAACATCCTACCAAAACTTCAAAACGATATAGGTATAAAATAATAATAGAAATATAATTCCACGTCTATTTAAGGTTAAACTTTTATAATAAGTTTTGTAAGTTTAAGATAGGTATGTAGGGTAGCTATAGTATATCCATCTTATTGGTCACTTTATTGCATCTACTGATCAAGCAGTCTATCGAAATTCATCCATATATCTCCAGGAATCACACACGACAATATCAATAACATGCAAGATCAACATTTGTTTGTTTCAGTGAAATATGAAATATGCAAGATTAACATTTCTTGTTTCTTCGATGCACTCTATGATGTCACTTTTAACCAGTTAACAACTACTTGGATACAATTCATATTCTTTGTTATTTTGAAGAAAATATTTTTTATTTTATACTCGTCTGAGTTATAAAATTCACTTCAATGCTAGTTCTTTATGAATATAGTTGTTTTTGAACGTTAGTTAGTAAATTATTTATTAATATAAATTCTCTTGAAATAGGTCACATTAACACTTATGCTTTATATTTTCTTGTTTTTACGTACTTTTCGGTCTCACGACCATTATCAGAAGATTTATTAAGAAGAAAATATAAAGCATAAGTGTTAATGTGATCTATTTCCCGAGAATTTATATATAATTCATAACTGGGTCAAAAATCTTTATTGTTAGTGAATTATTGTGTTTGTGGTATATTTTGCGTAAATTGCGATTGTGATAAACAATCAATAGCGTAGGTCCTGGTTAGTGATATGCGAGTATAAACTATAAACGTTATGCGTACCTATAGGGATCCGAAATGACATTACCGCACTCTGGTATTTTCTACGCCGAAACAACGAATTGTCACAAAAAATATTATTTACATATAAAGATATGTATTACTAGAGTTTTTGGAGTATTTTGGAGTAAGAATCAAAAATTTATCAGTAGCTTGTAAGAATAATATACTTAATAATAAACAATAAATGAAACCGTTTGATAACATTTTTCTGTGCAAAAGAGTAACAAGTTGTATTTCTATTATTTACCTAACTTAACCTAACAAGTTGTATTTCTTTTACTGTGTTATACACTTATAAACATTTTCAAGCTTCCTCAATTGTCATTTCTGATCCTTTTACAGAACATTTTATTTCTAGTAAAGACTTGGATTTACTATTCTTCACAATTACACCATCAGCAGAGTAAGCGAGCCAATAATTTTTTGAAGAAATAATTTAACCCACTTCGACTACCTCTGTTGTTGAAACTGAGATGAATTTTTCTATGGCTTTATCTTCACTCGCAATCCCTGTTTGTGTAGTCACTCCTGAACTCTTGCGGATTGAAGTACGTATAACTTTTTTGATTCCAATTGGCATTTTTATTAGAGGCATAAGTGTATATTTCGTAAACTCTGGAACCTGTTATACGATATTTCCTATGACTTTTCCAGAAATCATAATTAAACTACTTTCCTCACAGATGAAAATATAATCTCCTTCTAAACTTTGGGTTATACTTTTAAAACAGTCGTTCATTTCACATACATTTAATTTGTCTAGCCAACTGTGCAGATCGCTGGTTGACTGTAAGCTGAAAATGTTCCTTATTACTTCTTTGATGTTATCAGTCAATCGGTAACTTTTATTTTCTTTATAATAATAACAATATTGATAATCATATATTGATGTTTTTATGTTAACATAACCTCTTACTTGTAGCAATATAATAATGTTGCCATGACATGTTTACACTGTCCCCCTTGTCCTGCCTTGCATGAACATTTCATACTTAAAATAGAACCATTATTTTAATAATTTGGCCTTCTGTTTAGTGTGGATCACCTTCTAAATTAGAAACAAAATCAAGATATACGCATTGCTTTATATGTACTTAAACAAATAATGTGACAACTCGTCCGCCATACTGGAATGGTAAAGCAGGTACCTAACCATCATTTCAGATCCCTTTACGTATCTACACATGAAGTGCGTTGTTTGTATTCGCATTAGCGGACGAAAACAATAAATAGGACGAAATCCTATAAAACGTTATTTATCTATGAATAAACAACGTTACTCAACGTTCTCGTAGTATGTGAGTTACCTGGAGAAAAAAGAAAAGATTCAAATTGTCCACGAAATATTGAGTCATGTGTTTGAAAATGTGAAACAAAACAAGCAAATCAAAACTACTTGAACATGTATGGAATATTAGTGATTTGAAACCCAGTGAAAGTGGAAGGACACACAGGTCGCCTCAGCCAAGCACAAGGGCTGATTCGTCGCCACCTTTACAGCCTACGCTTTTGGAGGAACCAAAAAAGATGAATACCCAGATAGCACAAGTACGTCCCATGAACGACCTTGAGACGTTTGCTTCGGATATTGAAGATGTTCTAGGTACGCCGTATATCCTATGGATATACGATGTTACAAAACCAGATGTCCATAGGACTTTCGATTTGAGTCTATTTTAGGTCTACACAGGACCTTCATCGTACGTAGGTGCAAAAACAGATTTTTCTTGCATATTTTGAATTCATGTATTTTATGTTGATTCGCGATGAAATTGTAGACAATAATTTTTTTGTGATTTCGTTACAGTAGTCATTCGTTTGGAAAATAGTCTCATGAAAACAACAATTTTTTTATCAACACACTGTTTAAGCAAATATTGGTGTTATGAGGAAAATAAATAGTTAATTTGTCTTTCATACCTTTTTGTGAACAGATTCTCATATTCATTATTGGTAGTTTAATAAAAACTGAAAAAATAGGACAGGGCAAATAAAAAGGTAATATGGATCAAAATGTTATATATTATTCATGTAAGTAAACTAAAACCTGAATTATGTTCAGGACCTCATCTTAAAATTTCTTGTTTTGGTCGGCGTTGAGACACCCAGAACATCGCTTGAGCCACAGTTGAATTGAAGTTTCTGTCGATTTGTAATTTGGCGACAATCCTGCTTTATCATCCTTGAACAACAGGCCAGTTAATAAATTGCATGGTGTTTTAATCATTGCTCAGTGGGAGAAAAGCTCATTAATAATGAGTGAATAGAAGAAAAATAAATTAAATGTAAAAAATAATTCCTTTGGAAGAGTGTGATGTAGGTTATTCTGTTAGTGTCGATTAAAAAGCTTGCCGCGCAAAACTTTCAGTTGGAATACAAACAAATAGGTTATCTTTAGAGACAAGCTATTGTCTGTCACTCACAGAATAACCTACATTATACATCTAAATAAATTATTTTTAATTTTTAGTGCATTGGAATATGAGTTTGCTTTTTTTACTTTTAATTTCATTCAAGTCCTTGAGCAAGATTTATAAGAGTAATGTAATTCATAATATTTGACCCCAAAAACCCTCACATACCAATTTTCAATGGAACAGAATCAGACCATAATCAAAAAAATCATCCATCATGTGAATTTGTGAATTTTGACACAAAAATCATATAATCTTTGACTCCGAAAACTGTTTTATGTCCATCATTTTTGATTCTCCTCTGAAAGTTATATTATATTATTCTTCTCTAGTTACCTCCAAATACAACGTTATTTCATATTTAAAAAAAGCACATCATCTACACTATTTTGCACTTGAACTTTTACTCACTTGTCGAAAGATCCCAAGCGTTCCCTTTCCTGTTGACACGGTGCCTTTTACTGCCTTGAATGGATTTTATCGTAAAAAACACGTAGATGCGGTAAACGTAAAATATCTTATTCACAATTTGTGATTCTGACAACTATCTATAGAAAAGACGTTAAATGTATAGCAACTGCTAAATCTAAGTAGCAAAATGGAAAATGATCTGAATTGGAAATGTCATATGTCGGATCTACTACTAACACTCGGAACTCGTAATGCACTGTGATTGGTCGTGAGGCAACCGCGTGATAACGTAGCAACGAAATAATACAGTGTCAGTTGTAATGATGGCAGTTTTCATTAGAGCAAAACATTTTTTCATTTCATATTTTTGTTGTGATGGTTCACCATCAAAAGATATTATAGACAATATTTATAAATTTTTTAACAGAAAACTTTTTTTTTTTAAGAGATGGATATATAATATAGTGATTAAATTCACAGTTCAAGTATTTTTTATTTTATTTATATCATTATTCATTCAAATAGATCTGTAAATATCAATCTTACAAATATACATGCAAAAATATTTTTCAACTTTCTGGAACAATAAAGACAGTCGTACCTCTAATGGACGTACCAAAAACGTACATGTTCGGACGTCTGTTTCTGGACGTCTTAAGCGGAATTAATAAAAAACATAACAAGTAACATTTATGTAGACAGTTGTGAAAACAGTATACAACATGTAATCAAGGTGAAAAACTCTTATACGTGTACAATAACAACCCTTTAGGTTTAGATGAAGCTCATAGTGATAGTGACACAGAACTAAAGTTAATGTAAGTTGTTATAATTGATTATTGTGAATTTTTTCCTTGTACCCACTTTTTATTGTACTCATTATATCTTTTGTAACAAAATAAAATATTATTTTCAAGTGATCATTACTTTCCTTTAGTGTAAAATGCCTTTCTAATTTAAAATAAAGATAAAACAATATGTAGGCATATTTTCAAGCGACCCTGCACTCTTAATCTTAATCAGCTAGTTGGTATATTGCAGTAAAGGTCAACGTTATAATATGGACTGTACTATCATTTCAATCACAATTTCTAATATTTTTATATTATTATTATGGTTTGCAGTGCAAATTAATTCATATTGTCTTTATATTCATCGTATAAAATACTCCATTGAACTACTCTATGTATAAGCCCGACATTAACATATGATCATGACGACACGTGGTGAACAGGTAAAAGCATCACCCACAATGGTATAGATGGGCCTAATTGTTCAGGGATGAGTTGTTCAATGGGGAACAATCGAATGGTCAGCCGTGCGACCAGGTTCAACATTAATTAACTTTTCAATGTGAAATTACTCAAGAAATAGAGTTTATGGAGACAGGTAATTTAGTACGGGAAATCTGAAATTACATTGTGGTTATTCGGCAACATGGCCTGAAAATACCTATCTCACATCTGAGTAACCGCTCCGCCATGGAAGTTCAACAAATTGCGGTTCACTTCAGTTTCTAGTTTGTCGACGATGTAACGGTACCTCCAGTAGTTCAGTAAAATTAGGTTTTTCCATAAATGAAAATGGTGATATAGTTTTCGAAATACTGATGCCTACAGCAGCAATTGTGGCACGAAGGCCCATAGTCAAAGTATGAAGGTCTGCTGGAGCCTCCCTACCATCGTTTATCGCGCTAGGTGACGTCACCTCCAATCACAGGCGGACGTAACAACATCATATTATGTCGTCGTTAATAACATTAAATAAATGAAATAATCGACCAATCAGCTTGCACTCGAATTTTAAAAAGAGTAGAAGGGAGGCTCCAGCAGACCTTTATACTTTGACCATGCGAAGGCTCCTGTCATAAATCGCAATCACGCATCATTGAACTGATTAGAAACCACAATTTATATCTTTGATCAACATTTCAAGCACTGTTTCGACATTTGAAGGTTAGGTAATTAATAAAAGATTTTGAAAATAGTCACTTGTTAGTCGAATGGGATATAATAACATTGGGTTTTGTGGGAGTTTTAATTGCATTCCTAGAATAAAATGTTCAATTTGTGCGTGCAGGGTGTGAAATGGGCCAGAAAAAAGGATAATTATATCTTCAGAGCAAATGGAGGCTGCTGTGCCAGTAATGAATATAAATAATGTTGCAATTACGGAAGTTTCTCAATATACCGGAATTCCAAAAGTTTTCTGTTTGAAGTAACGGTGAGTACTTGTTTGTTGTTGGTTTAAAACATAATCACAATGTCTAAAGAAATCCGTTAGACAGTAAATAACACAGCAACTTGTTTATAACTGTTTATTTACACTACTTACAACGTTAGAACATTCTTAAATCTGAAATAATATAACTGAAGGATTGTTTGAATATATGTTGACTCTAGACTGTTCGTTGCTATACTGCCGAACGACCCTTAAAATGATACTAGCATACGTCCCCAGTACCACCCTCTTCGACTGTTACCAATAAAGGTGGAGGGACAGACAATATAGGTGGTGGAAGACCAAACATACTCTCCCTTTGAGAGAACTTACTTCCAATAACAATGAACTATCCCTATCAAAGTACATATATGCTGATATATACTACATTCAATGGACAGAACACATGATATAATACAAATAAGTCTGATGCTTCTTAACTAAACTGAAACTTTCATAACATTGGTAACGGGCATATTTTTGTAATGGCACGTTTTACCACTCCGCGCACAGTTTTAACCGACACAGTTCTCGTTAGTCCGTCTGCTCCTGGGTGACATGTTTGAATTCTACCAAGTATCCAATTCTGAGGTGGCACGTTGTCTTCTCGGAGTAGGACCAATGTATCTGGCGTTGGTTGTTGACTGATCTTGTTCCATTTCACACTTGTCTGCAGTTCTTGGAGATATTCTTTTCATCACCTTGCCCAGAAATGTTGTCTGAGCTTTTCTAACAGCTGATATCTAGACAGTCGATTTTCTGCGGTTTGCATAAGGTCAGGTTCAGGTAGTGCTGTTAAAGCCGAATTTAATCCGTTACAGGTAGTCCCTTCCGCAGGTAGCGGGACCGAATTCCGGTGCGTCCGTTGAAGCATCTCCAATGAGGAAATGTCCTGGTGTTAATGCATTGAGATCTTTGGGGTCATTGAATAAAGGACTTATGAGTCTAGATTTAGACAAGCTTCAATCATTGTTAAAATTGTATACATTTCCTCATAATTAGGAAGACTGTTGCTCAAAATTAATTTTGAATGTCTTTTGGTTGACTTTACGGCTGCTTCTGCTAGCCCATTCATATGTGGTGCTCTTGGTGGAATGAATTTCCATTTAATTTGATCACGTGTTAATGAATTTATTACGTCAGATTGGAATTGTTGTGATTTGAATAAATTATTAAGTTCGCGATTTGCCCCAACAAAATTTGTCTGAACATAAGATAGAAACTTTACCCCGGCGCGCTATGAATCTTTTTAGTGCATTCAAAAATGTTGACGATGTACAGTCACAGACTTATTCCAAATGCACTGCTTTAGTTGCAAAGAATACGAATACCGCAATGTAACTCTTTAACCGTTTTTTTGTGCGGCTATGACCGTTTTTAATTAGAATAGGTCCGGCATAATCTACTGCTGTATAGGTAAAAGGTCGTGACGGTTTAATTCGTCGTCCGTCAGGTAATTCTCCCATTAATTGTGTAATTGATGTTGGTTTTAACTTAAAACATTTTATACATTCATAAAGTGTATATCTAACACTACTGCGGCATGCAATATTCCAGTATTTTTGACGCAATACTGCTATGGTGGCTTGACAACCAGCATGAAGTTGCTGGATGTGGTAATAATTAATGATTAGTTGTGTTATGTGGTGATCCTTTGGCAAAAGTAGTTGATGCTTTTGATCATAACTAATTGATGCATATCTAAGGCGGCCACCTACACGTAATGCACCATGTTGGTCTAAAAAAGGATTCAGTGTTCTAAGTTTACTTGTTTTTGTAATATCACCATGTCTTTTAATGGAATGAATATCTTCAGCAAATGATTGTGATTGCGTGAGCTTGATAATGACATCATGGGAATTTTGAATTTCCTCAACGGATAATTCCCCTATATTTTTATTTTTTCCATTACATACGTTACGTATGAAACGTAATATGTATGCTGTTACGCGGAGAGTTTTTGACCATGATGAATATTTTGTTAACGGTTGAAACTCTGCTTTTGCTACGTTTGAAGTCGTTATACAACATATTAATTTTACTTCCGGTAATTCAGACGGAGGATCGTACTTGAGAATATTGTTAGTAAAGAATTGCATGTTGTTGCTCAACATCTCTGGCCCGTGCAACCATAATATCAATGAGCTGTTGCGGTGTAGTACCACGGGATAAATCATCGGCCGGATTTCGAGCTCTGCTAATATGTCGCCATTCTTCCGGTAATGTGAGTGATTGAATTTCAGCTACGCGATGTGCAACGAATGTTTTTAAATTATTTGACTGCATTTTAATCCATGATAACACAATGGTTGAATCTGTCCAATAAATACATTGATTTATTGGTATATGTAAATTTCCCTTTAATTTATTTATTAATTGTGTTAGCAGCACTGCAGCTAATAATTCTAGTCGAGGTATAGTGATTGATTACCTTAAGAGGAGCGACTCGACCCATTGCACATAATAAGTGAGACGTAACTTGCTTATTAGCGTAAAATGTAGGTAAATATACGCACGCGCCATACGATTTTTGACTACTGTCGCAAAAGCCGTGAATTTCGATTCGTTTGTATGATGCATGAGATATAATCTTTCTTGGGATTGTTAATTGGTTCAAGTGAATGAAATTAGATAAAAATTCGATCCATTTTGATTTCAAAGCTAGAGACAACTCCTCGTCCCAGTTTACCTTTTGAGACCAAACTTCCTGCAGGATAATTTTTGCTACAATTGTACTTGGACTTGCCAGTCTTAGAGGATCAAATAAACATGCTATGACACTTAAAATACCTATTTTTGAGTGTTTGTTGGAAAATTCTTTGTCATTTACTGAATATTTAATACGATCGGAGTACTGTCCCCAAATAACACCTAATGTCTTATTTTGCAGTTGCATATCTAATGAAATGGGTTCTTGTAATTCATTTTTATTATGTGGTAATAATTGTAAGCTATTAGAGGTAAATTTGCGTAACTCAAATCCTCCTTCGGCAAGTATTGTCGTAAGATCTTCCCGGATTTGTATTGCGGAGTCGATTGAATCCGCCCCGGTAATTTCATCGTCCACGTCAAAATCGCGTAAAATAAGTTTAGAGGTATCCGGAAAACGATCTGCATTGTTTAAAGCTAATTCATGTAAGCATTTGATTGCGAGATAGGGCGATGAAGCTAAACCATACGTAACTGTTTTTAAACGATACGTTTCGATTGGAATGTGTGGTTGTTCGCGCCATAAAATTAGTTGATAATTTTGATCGTTGGGATGTATAATTATCTGACGATACATTTTGGCAATGTCGCCAGTAATGACATATTGATGCATGCGAAAACGATCCGTCAAAAAGGACGGGCAATTTTGTTGTACTGCTGTCTTTGAATACTTCGTGATGTGCTAAATAATAAGAATTGTAATTTGATATATTTTGTATATCTACGGATGACACATGTTCTAAATGACCTAATGTCTTGTATTCGTTAATAAAAGATTGGTTATCGTTTTCCAAACGCTTGTCCTTCTTAAATTTGGATTCTAAAGATATAAACCGTTTTATGGCAGTCTGTTTACTTAAACCTAAATCTGGTGGATTTTAACGAAAAGGTAATTTTACACAAAACCGCCCGCTGGCATCTCTTGTAGTATTCATTTTGAAATGCTCTTCAATGCTTGTTCGTCTCTGGTTAATAACTGGGGATAGTTGAACCCATCTATTTCTCAGAATCTTGACATCTGTTTGTCGAGATTGTTTACTGATAGATTGCAAATAGTATTATTCTTTACATGAAGGTGACCAAATTTGCCGCCTACTGTAAAACCTAATTGCGTTTGTTGTAAATACAAATGGTTTATGTTCGTCGGCAATTTTAGATCACAAGCAATCACCAGAATATTTCAGCCCCTAGTAAAATATCTATTTCGCCTGGTATGTTATATTGTGGATCGGCTAACTAAATATTTAAAGGAAATTCAAGTGTGGATGAAGAGAATTTACTAAGTGGCAAATTTGACCTTATTTTTTCTAACATGAATTAATTCGTGACTGAATAGAAACATTGGTTTTATTGATTATTTTGTTTACCGATTGACTAATACCTGTTACTGAGATATTAATTGATTTTAACTTGAATCCCAATTTATTGCAAAGAGCACTGTTAATAAAATTACTTCGCGAACCACTGTCTAATACATCGCGACATATTCTGGGTTTATTATTTATGTCAACAATATTTATTAATGCTGTGGATAATATTACATGATTTGCAACGGAAGTATCGCAGAAGGCATTAACTGATGAAGTTTCAACAATTTCTGAATCTACGGTTTCGATTGGATGTAATAACGAGTTATGTTTAATGTTGCATGATTTGCAACCACGGGAATTGCATTCCTCTGCCGTATGTCCAGTGCGTAAGCAATTTTGACAAAGCTTGTAATTCTTAACTTGAGTTAAACGTTGTTTTATTGGAAGCCCTAAGAAATTCTTACAGTGATAAATCATATGTGGATGATTTCATATTACGGATTTGATAATGCTTTGATTTGCGGTAACGTGAGAGGTTGTGTAATTCTGTGGAGTTTTGTGACCTTTAACAAATTTTTGATAAGTTTGCTTATCTGGTAATTTGTTATGTTTTGTATTGATTTCGATTGATTCTAACATCTGACATCGTTGAGTTAGAAAATGTGTCAATTCTTTGACTGTAGGTGGAGTATTTGATAGTATATATTCCCACGCCATTGTTGTATGGTAGTCGAACTTACTTGAGATTAAATGCACCAATATGTCGTCCCAGTGTTGTACTGGACGTTCAATTGCCTCCAATGACTTTACATTTGACGTAAAAACGTGTAATAACTGACGTACAGATTTTGCCTCTTTATTGTTGTTAGGTAACGAAAATATGATGCTGTGTGATCAGTCGTTTATTTTCGTACCTTGAATTTAATAACTCCCATGCAGATTTGTAATTATTGTCTGAAAGTGTTAAATGTTCAATAGTTTGAAGTGGTAAAGATTTCAAACTACTTTTTAAATAATGAAATTTCTGAATGTTTGTCAAATTTTCATTTTCATCAATAAGAGAGTGAAACATGTTTCGAAATGTTACCCATTCTGTGAATAATCCTGAAAAGCACGGCAAATTAATATTAGGCAATTTCACCTGATGTATCGAATCAACTGAGTTAGTTGAATTTCTTGTATGACTCGATTGTTGAATCTGTTTGCTTTCAATATGTGCCTTTGCTTCACTAGTAACTT
The DNA here is from genome assembly GCA_958510875.1 of Endomychus coccineus. NCBI lineage: Eukaryota > Metazoa > Arthropoda > Insecta > Coleoptera > Endomychidae > Endomychus > Endomychus coccineus. Next base: position 111,296,424 of record OY294069.1, read on the forward strand.
GATAAAAATTATTTTCGAAATCTATAATTTCTTGCTCGGTAACTTCAGTTTCATTCAAAAGTTCAATCTGCGTCTGTACATTTTCGAATTCGTCTCTACATTTTTCTACGATTTCTCAACGAGTCGCGATTTCGTTCAATTTATCCTTGTTACTAGGATTATGAAAAAACGTAGTGAATCTAGTAAAACGAGTTCTTATTTGTTGGCGTTCATGTTTGAGGTTTTTAATCTGTTCGGCAACTTCAGTCATCTTTAATTACTTGAAAAGTATACAACTTTAACAATAATAATGTGAATAATAAAGGAGGACGATACAGGAATAAATATCTCTGCACTAACCTTGATACTGTTGTAATCTGGACTACCTCCTGAGCGGCGAAGTTAGCTTTGTGTGTCCATGTTGATACTACTGTACCTTGGACTTGGACGTGCAGTTGGATTGACCGCGACACTGATGATGTTGCTCACGATATGTGACGTGACGCGATCAGCAATCCGTAGGTCACTGGTAATGAATCCGGTTGAACGAAGGACCAAATTATGTTTGTTGTTGGTTTAAAACATAATCACAATGTCCAAAGAAATCCGTTAGACAGTAAATAACACAGCAACTTGTTTATAACTGTTTATTTACACTACTTACAACGTTAGAACATTCTTAAATCTGAAATACTATAACTGAATGATTGCTTATGCTACTCCAAAATGAAGTGCTTATCATAAATTCCAGAGCCGGGATAATATAAAATAACGAAGCTGCTCTCTCTAAAGTTCATCTAGGTTACTGACTAACCTGAGACATGATAATTACCTCATATTGATTGGTTCTAATATCAATATTGAGATGCATGTGCATTGAGTATTTTTCATTTAGCTTTGCTTTACTTTTGTTCAATGAGTGAAAATAATATCTAGTCCCCTTGTACAGTTCAAATTTTTACGTACCTTAATTTTGGTCAATCCTTATGTTTCCGGGTGCGCTGATCACGAATAAATGAAAAATGTCTGGACCCTATGCTACTCGAGTTATTGGCCAGTTGTTGGGTCCAAATTGCCCCGACTTTGGTGTTTTTTAAATTTTTAGGAGAACTCTGAGTGCCACTCGACCATTTTATGACAGAAAAAGTTGTAAGACATCACAACGAGTAAAATGACGCAATTAGAAGTTAACATAATGTGAAGGGCCTAACATAGGGCCCAAAAAGTGCGATTTTTGAGCAAAATCAAATTTTTGTTCAATTGTCAATTATAAGATGACTGTTTGTCGTATCAACCAATGCTCAACATCCGTTGATAGTATTTTGTGTACTTTAATATAAGTTTTTCATTTCTTCGATATTTGCAAAGGGGGCGCTGCAATCGCTCTTTCCGTAAAAGACATAATTCTGCGATTGCGGCCAAAAAATTTACCTTTCGACTCAAAACAAATTCAAACGAAAGATATTGATGACCTCCATCTATGAACCAAAATCTAACCATTTTGGTAATTACGGGCCGATTTGAGACCATTTTGAAAAAAAAAGAACAGCGAAAAATGAGACAAATTTTTAAGTTAGAAAGTTCGAATCGAAAGAATAAATTCATAGTTAAATAACTGAAACAAATTTTGATGTCAAACACGATCTTCTAGGTTGCGTCAATCCCGAGAAAACTCATGCTAAGCCTTTTTTGCCTTCGTTATAAACCTTGGTTCAGACCATAGATTCCTCCTGTGGCTATCTCATAATACCATTTAACCGGCTTCAGCGTTTGACAGTCACACAAAAAAAATCTAATTCCAATTCTTATATACACTAGTGCTAGTGGGTTCGATCCCACCCTTGAGACTTTTTTTTCTTTTCTTTACATTTTTTGATAATTATGATACAAAATCATAATAATGATAATAATAATAATAATAATATTAATGATGATGATAATAATTATTATTATTACTCATTAATTAATTAATTAACAAAAAAATTAACAAATAAAATGCAGGTTTCGAGGCCGGTTTCAAATACATATAATAAAGTAAATGTTTTCTTGATATTTTGGTTCTTTAATACTACTAAGAATGAGATAAATTTTTTTCTTTTTGCCGTTTCGATATTTCAAAGTCTCTATTCATAGAATTGATTAAATTAGTAGGTTCTTTATCACACCTACTTGGGCAGGAAGATGTACCAAATTCAATTCTGAAATACCTAAAAAATATAAGACAAATGTTATCATGAATCTGATAGATAGAGCTATCAAACTAAGTTCCCCTGAACTAAGAACTATATCAATTGAAAAACAAAAGAAACTTTGATGAACTAAATTCGTTGGATATCCATTCTTGTAAATGCGTAAGATATCATACGCTTCCATGTTAGTAAATGGCATATTTTTTCAAAAAAAAATGGATTCAAACGTAAATCTAAGCCACAGAACAGTCACAACTGACTTTTGACAGTTGTCTTTTCAATTTAGCAGTTAACATGGGTATGTGATTTGTTTTTCTCGCAAAGGTAACTTGATCCGATTAAGGTTCTCGAATATTCAGCATTTCCTCCTATAAATCAAGAACGGATGGAGATATGGCTATACGGTTTTCACTAAAATCTAGCTAACACTATGATGGCTAAGAATCTATCAAGAAAATAGCATCGTTCTATTTAGTTTTTCCCTAAAATCACAAAAATTTGCAATGTCGTCAGATAACGCCTTCCAGTTTATCTGTTTTCAACTACTGTTGTTCAAGATCATAAGTTGCTCTTACAAACGAGATCAAAAATATTCAAATCGGCTTAATGGTTCAGGAGATATTTAAATGTAAATATTGAAAAACGTATTGGTCCCGCCCTCCCTAATTATGACAAATACGAGAAAATGTCGCAAAGCAAAATGATGTTTTCAGAATTTAGCTCATTGTCTGAGTTTCCGAGATAGCGTGAATTTCATATTTCCTCATAGCAATTACGCCTTGAGTGGTTGAATTACGAACTTCAAAATAATTTCCAGCCATTTCTCTTGGCGACTTTATTTATGAGGATTTTTTCCCAAACCTGTGCCTCTTCCCATTGTCGAGATATAACCACTCCGTACTCTTATCCGGACGACACCTTGTATATGCTCGTCCTCCCCTAATATATTAATACTGTGGTGCTATTATCAATCATGCACTTGGAATTCTCATGAACGTTTTTATGAAAAATACTTCATAACTCGAGAAGCTTTTGAGGTGGTTAAAGAAAACTCCATTATTGATCTATGGAAAATCTACTTTATTCATTTCATTTCCCTTATTTATGACAATTACTATAAAGTCTGATGAACATAATCTTAGTTATTTTACCATATAACAATATTTATAGTAGGGGTCTAATTTATCTTTAACCGTTATTGAAACAATGAATTTTCCACAAATCAAGATAATGGTTTTCTTGCGACAATAGTAACAGTCGGGAATGTTAAGGTCACCGATCCTTCTGTTCCTGTTGTTACTAATTCTAAAGATAACATCGACTTCATAAAATCTTGTCTATAACTTTCGATGGAGGCCAATGGTATGTTGTGTTCTTCAGTATCACTCAACTGGAATATCTCTGGAATCAACGATTGTTATAAGAACTAAATTGTTTCCAAAATTAGATCCCGCCCATGAGCGAACCAAACCTTGATTTACTGCACTATATATAAGAAACAATTATCCTTATCCACTAAAAATACTATTAAGTAGCCATCATCAGATTAAACCGATATGATGATTGTTTCTTATGTATAGTGTTATAGTGTATGCTCAGTGTGCACTCTTGTGTATATACTTGATTTACTTACTCTGGAGGTCTTTTGCAGTCTCGTACATCAGTTTCACATCAGAATCAATTTCACAAAATTCGACGATGAAACCATTTTCTTCAAAGTGTTTCGAAATCTTTTCTCTTGAATTAGTCATATTATAGAATAGTGGTATATAATGTTTACGATGTCCCAAATATGGTAGCCATTTAGCGTCATCGCACATACGTTTGTGTATTTCACTTACTACATTGTGGGTAGCAAAAATAAAAATCAGTTTTCCACCAGGCTTTAGTAATTTGAAACAATTCCTTACGGCTTGTCTGTAACATAACAGATAATATCTGAGCCTCTAACAAGGTTACACAAAAATGCTTCGAGGGATGACAAACAATCTTTATTATGTAAATACGATTCGTGGAATTGGTGAACTAGTCAATATATATATATATATATCAAACAAATTGGTTTCCTTGCAAAAAGTACACGTTAGCATGAGAGAATTCCCTATAGCAGATTATAAAAAGCTCAGGATGGACAAAAAAAATCTGCCACTTCATGTTAAAACTTTAAATTTTAAGACTTTCAGAGCCAAAACATTGAAATTTATTAATATTACAATAATTTTAATAATAAATGCTTTTTTTTTAATTTTATTTCGAGTGTTTTTCTTAATATTTTCTGGTTCATATCTCAAAACGAGTTGTTTTAATATATTATAATGAAAAATGAAAAATGTATTTCTATCGTTTAAATTTATAAATGTTACATATTAGCTATAATAAGTGAGTTTTCTCAATCTGTACATACTTTTCAAAAAGTATTATATCTTTTATAATAGTAGATATTTGTTAAGACAGAAATGAACCTGAATTAGTTTAGTTACACTTAACACTTCCAACTACCACCAATAAAATTCATGATTTATGTATAATATCTGTATGTGTTGTTGAGAGCAAAGCCACCAGTAGGAAATCAAAGACAATGTAAGCACAATCAATTTGAAAAAAATATTTCTGGGTTTTTCCTTAATATTATCAACTTTGCACCACTCATGTGATAATGTTTGTGCTTGCCTTAATGCAAATTTTTCCAGGGAAATTTCCATCTAAGTAAAAAATGTATCAACAAATTGATACTGCACGCAAATTGCAGTTGATGTGAAAACATGAAATTTTGAAGATTTAATACACTCGTAAAGAAATAAGAATGTGTATTTTTCAGTATTACCATTGAATTATCATTATATCATAAGGGGGTGAATAATCTCCATTATTTTATCTTACGCCGAAACTTTTCTATTGGTTTGAATATTATAACATGTACAACAATACTGAAATATTCGATATGTACTTATTTATAATTTGGCAAATGGTAATTCACAGAATGCTACACGTCTTTACATTAATATGAGGAAAAAGTTTATAGGATGACTCTCATAATTATTAACGAAGGATGTCCTGCTGAAATTTTTTGTACGCGTATTTGAATATGAATTTAGCATATGTCAAAAATATAAAATTTACCCTGCATTGATGAATTTTGGTATGTGAACATGGAATTGCAATAGGAACAACTTTCTTGAATGTATTCCTTGAAAATCAGTCAAAAATGCTGTTTTTTGTCAATGTCAATTTTGACAGACGCCAACTGTATCTTGTTTACCTGATGCGAACTTTAATGGCAACATTGTATAAATTAATATATATCTGTATGGAAAAACACTGTGACTTCCCTCATTTTTGTTAGCAAAATAGCTTTCAGACACGCCTGCGGGTCAAATGTGAATGATTGTAGGTATAGAACATATATTGAAACCGCTAATGAAAGACTTCTTACATTATATACCACGTATAGTAAAGAAAGTGAGGGAGTTTATCAAGATATAAAATAATTTTCCTGAATCAGGAAGATAACTTACAATATTAATCATCTCAAATACGTTCCTCTTTACGATAGATATTTGATATTTTGAATATCTTGATGTCTTGGTATTTTATGTTTTTATACTACTACTTGAATAAAATTATTTTCATATTTTCGTTTGAATAGATTCAATTCATCATCAAAGATACTCACTCACCTTATATTGTGCACGTACATGAAGCAATATGTAGAAAATAAATGATCAAACTGATATTCTAGTTCAACAGGTATATATTTCGTTTGAATATCGAAAATTATAGAGGAATATTCGCCTCTCGTCATCTGTTTTCTGCGACAGTACTCAACCATTTCTTCAGACATATCACTGGCAACAACTTTTGCGATATCTGCCGGCAATTTGGGTAGTAATACGTCAAATAAAACTCTCCCAGCACCAGATCCAATGTCCAAAATTGTTTCGTTCTTATTCCAAGTTATCAGGTTTTCCTGGAGAAGCCTGTTATATATTTCACTGACGTACTTATGATGCACAGTTCCATGTTTTGCATAATGTTCTGCTTTATTCATATTTTCCTAAGATAGCACAAACTATTAAAATATGTTATAGATTTAAGGTAGAATTAGGAAATTTGAGTTATATAATGTTATAGATATTTTATATTATGTATTGGATTTAAGGATTGGCAAATGTCAAAATTGAGATAAATATTGGAATAATCAAGTTAATATGAACCTAATCATAGATTATCTTATACCAATATTAATTTAAATAGCAGAAAGCATCATCACTTTAAATAATTTGAAAATCTTCAATAATTCAAAATTTATAGAATACTCTATTCTGATTGGTCGAGACAATTTAGAAACGTCAAATTGGTCAACAATTAAAAAGTTAGGTCAGTTACAACAATGACCAAAACATCCTAGGAAGCACCTCATTGGTTAGAAATGACATAAACTGGTTTCCTTTTGTAGGCCCTATAAAAAGGAGACAGGAAGGAAATCCAGACAGTTTGCATTTACATCTAAGATCCAAAGTATCTCCTGCAGCTCAAGTATATTTCCATAACCTTAGTTTTTGATAACATCGGAGAACTCAAGTAGTCTCTGTAGCTTCGACAAGTTAAAGTAACCGAAGCAAGTGAATTATTCCTACGAATCAAGTAGTGTTCCTGAGTATTCGAACACAGTTTGAGGTTATAATAACCACAGTTAATAAATAGCATCGTAGAATATCCAGTCTTCGATAAAGTTCCAGTATATTATTGAAGAAGTTTTATATCTTAAGAGAATAAAACAAGTTAACAATTTTATCAACAGTTCCTGAATTTATAAAGAAGTAATAACGTAGTCTACCTTGTGTATAGTTTTTATAAGTTTTTTGGGGTAGCTGTTTTCTTTAAGTATATTTTTAGCTTTTTGGATAGTGTTATACCTGTATTTATTGTCGGACAGTTTAATTGCTCTATCTGCCAGACCTATGATGACTGATCTTTTTTGAGACATAGGGTGGTTTGACATATAGTTCAGGTATCTACCTGACCATGTAGATTTAGTATACCATTCGGTCTCAATTTTGTTAGAGTTATGATGAAGAGTCATGTCTAAAAAGTTGATTTTATTGTGGACTTCTGATTCAATGGTAAACCTGATTTTTTGGTGGTATTCATAGAACAGTTTTAATAGATACTCTTCTTCGCCGTCAGGGATGGCAGTTAGACAGTCATCGACATATCGGCAGAAAAATGGTGAGATCTAGAAAACAAAATTGTACCAAAACTAAAACTTAGATAATTTAACAGGATTATAAAGATGAATAAACGTAAAATATTGAACCATAGGCGGGATTCGAACCCACATTTCTGGATTTCTAGTCCAGGGTGTTTACCAATTACACCACTTCGGTCCTATTAGATTTTTATATTTTTGTAAATATAAACCTCTCAAAGGATAGTAGATCATTGATGAACACAATGCGATTCGATGCCCTACCATAGATCAACTATTCACGCACATTCATCTAAAGTTCAGTCGTTTTTTGAAGTAAGGATTGTAGGTTAGTACTGCTATGGTTGGCAGTTACTTGACAGTTCTTATTCAAATGACAGCATCCTGGTTCTTATATATTTCAATAGAACTGACTGAGAATTGTTCTGGTTAATTATAAACAAGTTTAAAGTTTCTTTGCCTAATTGGCCACTATCGTGTATGTAACTTAAGAGATATAGAATTAAATTTTCTGAATTATGAAGATAACTTAGATAATTTAACATAGGATTATAAAGATGAATAAACGTAAAAGATTGAACCATAGGCGGGATTCGAACCCACATTTCTGGATTTCTAGTCCAGGGTGTTTACCAATTACACCACTTCGGTCCTATTAGATTTTTATATTTTTGTAAATATAAACCTCTCAAAGGATAGTAGATCATTGATGAACACAATGCGATTCGATGCCCTACCATAGATCAACTATTCACGCACATTCATCTAAAGTTCAGTCGTTTTTTGAAGTAAGGATTGTAGGTTAGTACTGCTATGGTTGGCAGTTACTTGACAGTTCTCATTCAAATGACAGCTTCCTGGTTCATCAATGATCTACTATCCTTTGAGAGGTTTATATTTACAAAAATATAAAAATCTAATAGGACCGAAGTGGTGTAATTGGTAAACACCCTGGACTAGAAATCCAGAAATGTGGGTTCGAATCCCGCCTATGGTTCAATCTTTTACGTTTATTCATCTCTATAATCCTATGTTAAATTATCTAAGTTATCTTCATAATTCAGAAAATTTAATTCTATATCTCTTAAGTTACATACACGATAGTGGCCAATTAGGCAAAGAAACTTTAAACTTGTTTATAATTAACCAGAACAATTCTCAGTCAGTTCTATTGAAATATATAAGAACCGAGATGCTGTCATTTGAATAAGAACTGTCAAGTAACTGCCAACCATAGCAGTACTAACCTACAATCCTTACTTCAAAAAACGACTGAACTTTAGATGAATGTGCGTGAATAGTTGATCTATGGTAGGGCATCGAATCGCATTGTGTTCATCAATGATCTACTATCCTTTGAGAGGTTTATATTTACAAAAATATAAAAATCTAATAGGACCGAAGTGGTGTAATTGGTAAACACCCTGGACTAGAAATCCAGAAATGTGGGTTCGAATCCCGCCTATGGTTCAATCTTTTACGTTTATTCATCTTTATAATCCTATGTTAAATTATCTAAGTTATCTTCATAATTCAGAAAATTTAATTCTATATCTCTTAAGTTACATACACGATAGTGGCCAATTAGGCAAAGAAACTTTAAACTTGTTTATAATTAACCAGAACAATTCTCAGTCAGTTCTATTGAAATATATAAGAACCAGGATGCTGTCATTTGAATAAGAACTGTCAAGTAACTGCCAACCATAGCAGTACTAACCTACAATCCTTACTTCAAAAAACGACTGAACTTTAGATGAATGTGCGTGAATAGTTGATCTATGGTAGGGCATCGAATCGCATTGTGTTCATCAATGATCCACTATCCTTTGAGAGGTTTATATTTACAAAAATATAAAAATCTAATAGGACCGAAGTGGTGTAATTGGTAAACACCCTGGACTAGAAATCCAGAAATGTGGGTTCGAATCCCGCCTATCGTTCAATCTTTTACGTTTATTCATCTTTATAATCCTATGTTAAATTATCTAAGTTATCTTCATAATTCAGAAAATTTAATTCTATATCTCTTAAGTTACATACACGATAGTGGCCAATTAGGCAAAGAAACTTTAAACTTGTTTATAATTAACCAGAACAATTCTCAGTCAGTTCTATTGAAATATATAAGAACCAGGATGCTGTCATTTGAATAAGAACTGTCAAGTAACTGCCAACCATAGCAGTACTAACCTACAATCCTTACTTCAAAAAACGACTGAACTTTAGATGAATGTGCGTGAATAGTTGATCTATGGTAGGGCATCGAATCGCATTGTGTTCATCAATGATCTACTATCCTTTGAGAGGTTTATATTTACAAAAATATAAAAATCTAATAGGACCGAAGTGGTGTAATTGGTAAACACCCTGGACTAGAAATCCAGAAATGTGGGTTCGAATCCCGCCTACGGTTCAATCTTTTACGTTTATTCATCTTTATAATCCTATGTTAAATTATCTAAGTTATCTTCATAATTCAGAAAATTTAATTCTATATCTCTTAAGTTACATACACGATAGTGGCCAATTAGGCAAAGAAACTTTAAACTTGTTTATATATATATATATATATATATATATATATATATATATATATATATATATATATATATATATATATGTATATTTGTAATTGGTTCGTATATATACTGAAAATTAAATAAAAATTCTGTTTGACGATTCGACAATGTTTATTGTCTTTATCAAAATGTGAATTAGTGTTTCCATGTAATTTGTTTATAATTAACCAGAACAATTCTCAGTCAGTTCTATTGAAATATATAAGAACCGGGATGCTGTCATTTGAATATGAACTGTCAAGTAACTGCCAACCATAGCAGTACTAACCTACAATCCTTACTTCAAAAAACGACTGAACTTCAGATGAATGTGCGTGAATAGTTGATCTATGGTAGGGCATCGAATCGCATTGTGTTCATCAATGATCTACTATCCTTTCAGAGGTTTATATTTACAAAAATATAAAAATCCAACAGGACCGAAGTGGTGTAATTGGTAAACACCCTGGACTAGAAATCCAGAAATGTGGGTTCGAATCCCGCCTATGGTTCAATCTTTTACGTTTATTCATCTTTATAATCCTATGTTAAATTATCTAAGTTATCTCCATAATCCAGAAAATTCAATTCTATATCTCTTAAGTTACATACACGATAGTGGCCAATTAGGCAAAGAAACTTTAAACTTGTTTATATATATAGAACTGAATTCTCGGGTATTGATCTGCGTTGTGTGGTTTCGCCTGGATCATCCAGACTCTACTGTCGAATCACCTGAAGATGGCAAACGCAAAACGTGGTGAAACTGGTCCTTCTTAGGACCGGAACCACACAACGCGGATCAATACCCGAGTATCCAGTTCTACACATTACGCTCGCGAGAACCTAAGAAGAAACATATATATATATATATATATATATATATATATATATATATATAAAATACATATATTATTATTATTATTTTATTTATGTTCTTGAACCATTCCGGAATGTATGTTATCTTTTTTTGGTATGTTGGTTCTTAGATATGAATAAAAACTTTTTCTTTGACGTTTTGATAACAGTTCATAATCCTTGTCAAAAATTGTCAATTAGTGTTTCCATGTAATTCAGAAAAGAATAGATGATTTCGATCAATGAAATGCATCTGCAGCGGACTTGTGTTTTCAAGATCCAATTAAAACTGCAGAAAACATTGTATCGGTTGTGTGTGGAAGAGTAATATATGACGTATACCTTGTGACTTTTCGGTAAACTGCTTACTGCGGTAAGCTTCAAATCCTCGGGCGCCAGATTTTTCTAAAGGTTTACTCCTTTTAAAGACTTCTGCTGGGGTCCTCACCAAAATGCTTGTCACTATGCTATCTATAGATAGTCTTGTCCCTAGGGTAGCTACAGTGAAGTAAGACCAGGGCCCATTGGGCAGAAAACAGTATCACAATTGTAGGCTTTAATTACAATTGATACCCGGTTAAGACTTAGCTCATTTAAAGATGGAGCAGAAATAACATAATAGAACGAGGAATTTTAAATATTAAAATATATAATAATAATAATAAGAACACTTTCAGAATAATTAATAAATGCAATTGAACGGTATAATTCACAAAACTCCACCCAGGTGGACAATGTAAAGAAGCTCAAGAGGTAAAAGAAAACTGTTACAACATATCTATTTTTACGATATGTTCGGTATTTAGTTTCAATTCAACGGTACGGAATCGGTTGATAAATGATTTACATTTATCAATTTACGGAAAATACAAATCAAGCATTTCCTAGAGTAATAAGCGGCAGCATTTTTACTCGAAATGCTCATAACACACTACGATATATTGAACGGTTGAAATTCGGTCAGATCGGAAAATATATCGTAATGCCCTAAAATAAAATATCAAGCTGTCATTTACCTTATGTAGAATTCACTAACACGGAACACTATTGTTCATTCACATTTTCAATCTGACTTGAACTTGGATAATAATTAATTCGCTCTGATTCTGAATATAATAATCACACTTCAACGGTACTGATTGATAATCAAAATCACAAAAGAGAAAAAGATTAATGATCTTTTGTCTGTCACTGCTTTTATATGTTTTTCAGGTTCTGGTCAAGTCCGCACCACCAATTCCTTATTTTGTGCCGAGGCTTTTCTTATTTATGTCCCGATTAATACATGACGCTACTTTTTAGATCTAAAATTCGCGCTCATGATATCTCGGTAGTTCCTCTTGGCACAGTAAACAAATGTTATCAGAGTTTTTTGGTTGTTCGCCCTTTTTATATATGAGACTGTTCAAACTTTGATGCGTTATCTTACCAGATCCCCGTCTTTGCAACACAAGTTAATCGGAATGAATACAATTTATAAGCGGGCATAAATTCAATTCTTTTATCGAAATAAGTGACAATCACGGAATACATATTCGAAATTCATGCATATCTGTTGAAATAATGAACTGTTCAACTGTTGTTTACATGTAATATTCGTATTTACTGCCTGATCAAAATAAACGATATTTCAAAATTGAAGCTTCATTACAAATGTATGGCTAATTATCAATTTGAAATGAATTGAATCTAGCTAAGCATAAGAAATTATTTTAAGATTATACAATTCTAAATATCTATGATTATTTTATGAATTAGTTATTCGATGATTAACATTTCATTTCTATTATTAACAACTAATCAAGTTTAAGATAATTCTATGAAATCTAACCTCGAACCTGTTACTCATAAGTTAGATAAAACGTTACCTTTTTTAGGTTGAATTTTAAAAAGACAATGCAAAGTGTTACTCCAAAATAATAATATTTTGTTAAGTTTGAATTAGATTATTGAAAAATTTTTGAAAGACTAATCTATTCTGTCATTTACACATTTTTTTTTTAATTTGTACACTTCCTAATATAAAACGTTTGTTGTTATCTGTATCAATATTTAAAATTCTTATATTGTTGTAGTCAAATGGATGGTTAGAGTCTTTTACGTGTTTCCTACGCGCATTGGATGAATTTTTGGTATGCTTGTGCCCGTTCGATTTTTTTTCGAGGTATTGGGTGGATTGGTTGATGTATACCTTTTCGCAATTTCTACAAGGGATGGAATAAACAGAATGGGTTATCTTTTTGAAAGGTACGCTGCTTTTTAGTATAGTAAAAAGACTTTTCTGGTTTAAATAACTTTTATGACTTATATGTAGGTCATGAGGTTTCACTATATCACATAATTTTCAAGAAAGACCATTAATATATGGTAGTGATATGTAATGTTTATCTTTTGATTTCTCATTATTGTTATTGATTTTACCAAATGAGTTATAAAACCTATGAATTTTGTCTCTAGTTATGAAATCGACTAAATCAATGTGATAACCATTTTCCATTGAAGTTTCTTTTGTTTTTGTAATAGATACAGTTTTCAGTTCGGGATAACTTAGTCGATAGCTCTATCTATCAGATTTATAACAACATTTTTCGTATATAAGAATTGAAATTGGTATACCTCCCTGAGCAAGTACGTTTGGTGTACCATTTATTCAGAATTTTCATTTGATTTTCTTACTAAAGTTAAATCTAAAGAATGTATTCCATTATTATTTTGAGTTTCGATTGTGAATTGTAACTTATGGTGAAAGGAATTGAAAGAACTCAAATTTCACCACATTTGTCTATTGGGATGGCAGCCATACAATCATCAACATATCTTTTGAAGAAGGCTACATTATAATTTAGTCGAGATACTACTTTTTCTCCAAGGAATTTCATTACTATCTGGGCTATGATTCTTGATATTGGAGAGCACATTGCACAACCATCTAATTGTTTATAACAATCATCTTTATATTCATATTATAAAAAATTAGCTGTGAACGTTTATTCTATAGCTATTAAGAATTCATTCATAGGTGAATTTGTGTAGTATAGTTTTATTTCATCCTATTTATTCTGAATTATTTATGTAGCCAATTCTAGAAGAATATTTGTACATAAAGATGTGACATCTAGTGATATTAAGATATAGTTTTTCGCTATCGTAATTTTGTGAATGAATTCTTTGAAAATTCAAGAATCTTTGATGTAAAAGTCATTTTTGTAAGCTATGTTTTTTAATAAGTTAGATAAATATTTAGCCATTTCATAGAAAGGAGATTGAATGCTGCATACCACAGGTCGCATTGGTATATTAGGTTTATGAATTTTCGGTGAGGCATGTATTTTTGGAGGATGAGCATTATGTATAGTTAATTGTCTGTGAATGTATTTTGAAATATATTTCTTTCCGAACTATCTTTTCACTAAGTTATTATTTTTAGTTTGGTAAATATTATTTGGACTATTATTTAGTTTTTCATATACTTCAGGATCATACAACATTTTAGACATTTTATCCTCATATTCATTTGTATCCATGATAACAGTTTTATTATCTTTATCTGCTTTTAAGATAGCGATTTGTAGGTTAGATTTGATGAATTGTTTGGTTTGTTTGATATTTTTAATAGATTTGTTATTCTTGTTGTTAAATTCACTATTTTTAACTTTTTGTTTGAAATTAGCCATTGTTATCATTAGTTATTTGTTATTCCAGTAGGTTGTTAGCAATTTCAGTTTCAAGTGAAGAAATTATGTTATTAATAGGTAGTTGTTTTTCGTTATATAGAGTACTATATTAGCTCTCGGTGAGAAAATCAGTAATACTCTATATAACGAAAAACAAATATAAATAATATAAATAAATAAATTTATTATTTTCAACTTTTTGTTTGAAATTAGTTATTGTGTTGATACATTTTGATCTTATTTGATTTGCTATTTCAGTAAGTTTTTAGCAATTTCAGTTTCAAGTGAAGAAATTATGTTATTGTTAGGTATTTGTTAACGAATAACTAATTCCAAACAAAAAGTTGAAAATAATAAATATAACAATGAGAATAACAAATCAATCAAACATTTCAAAGAAACGAAACAATTCATCAAATCGAACCCACAAATCACTATCTTAAAAGCAGATAAAGGTAATGAAACAAATGAATATGAGGATGAAATGTCTAAAATGTTGAATGATCCTGAAGTATATGCAAAACTAAATAATAATCCAACTAATATTTCAAACTAAAAACAATAATTTAGTAAAAATATGGTTCGAAAAGAAATATATTTCAAAATACATTAATAAATAATTAACTATACAAAGCGCTCATCCTCCAAAAATATATGGTTTACCCAAAATTCATAAACCTAATATACCAATGCGACCTGTGGTATGCAGCATTCAATCTCCTTTTTATGAAATGGCTAAATGCTTATCTAACATTAAAAAGCACAGCTTACGCAAATGACTTTCACATCAAAGTTTATTGGGTTTTCAAGGAATTCATTAACAAAATTACGATACAAAAAATTATATCTTAGTATCACTATATGTCACATCTTTATAAACAAATATATTTCCAGAATTAACTACAGAAATAATTCAAAATAGATGGAATGAAATAAAACTATACACAAATTTACCTATGAATGAATTCTAAACAGCTATAGAATATACATTCACAGCTAATTTTTTACGATATAAAGATGGTTGTTATAAACAATTAGATGTAGATGATCGTTGTGCTGCCCCAACAAACAAATGTGATGAATTTTTGAGTTCTTTCAATTCCTTCCACCATAAGTTACAATTCACAATCGGAACTGAGGATAATAATGAAATTAATTTTCTAGATTTAACTTTAGTAAAGAAATCAAATGATAACAAAATTCTAATGAAATGGTACACTGAAGCTACTAGGTCAGGAAGGTATACCAATTTCAATTCTGATATACCTAAAAAAATCTGAGAATAATGTTATTATAAATCAGATAGATACAGCTATTCAACTAAGTTATCCTGAATTGAGAACTTTCTATTACAAGAACAAAAGAAACTTTTATAAAAAATGGTTATCCCATTGATTTAGACAATTCCATAACTAAGAACAAAATTCATAAACTTTATAACTCATCTGGTAAAATTAATACCAATAATGAGAAATCAAAAGATAAACATTACAAATCACTACCTTATAATAATGGTCTTTCTGAAAAATTATGTAATATAGTAAAGCCTCATGACTACGTATATGTGAAAAAAGTTATTTAGGCCACTAAAGTTTTTTACTAAACTAAAAAGCAGCGTACCCTTCAAAAAGATAACCCATTCTGTTTATTCCATCCCTTGTAAAGATTGCGAAAATCGGCCAATCTTCCCAATACCTCGAAAAAAGATTGAATGGGCACAAGCATACCAAAAATTCATTCACTGCGCTTAGTAAACACGTAAAAGACACTAATCATTCATTTGACTACAACAATATAAAAATTTCAAATATTGAAACGGATAACAACAAACGTTTGATATTGGAAAGTATGCAAATTAGGAAAAACAATTGTGAAAATGACAAAATAGATTCCAGTCTTTCAAAACTTTCCAATAATCCAATTCAAACTTAACTAAATTTTATTATTTTGAAGCACCACTTTCCATTGTCTATTTAAAATTCAACTTAAAAAAGATAACGTATGATCTAACATATGAGTAACAGTTTTGAGGTTAGATTCCATAAAATTATTTCAAACTTGATTAGTTGTTAATAATAGAAATTAAATGTTAATCATAGAATAACTAATTCATAAAATAATCATAGATATTTTGAATTGTATAAGCTTAAAATAATTTCTTACGTTTAACTAGATTCAATCCATTTCAAATTGATAATTAGCCATACATTACTCTTTCACAGACAACCGATCCAATGTTTTCTGCAGTTTTAATTGGATCCTGAAAACACAAGTCGGCTGCAGACACAAATCGTGAATAGAAATCATCTATTCTTTTCTAAATTACATGGAAACACTAATTGACAATTTTTGATAAAGATTATAAACTGTTATCGGAACGTCAAAGAAAGAGAGTCATATCGAAGAACCAACATACCAAGAAAACATGATTTTTTGTTGGTTTATATAGAGTGAGTTGTGGGTTTTCTTATGTTTTTCAGCAATTTAAACGGAGTGTCTTAATGAAACAGTTTTCTCATTCGACGCGTTATTTATTGTTTACATTTAAACTGGAATTACAAAATATTCCTATATTAATTAGATGTATGCACAATGTGTATTTATAACAAAATTTTTCATTTTTTTGTGATCACTGACTTTAAGTCCCATATTCAAAAATTATAAGTATAATAACTAACTTAATTCGGTAATTATGTACAAAATAAATTAATTACTCATGAAATATTTGAATTTTGAATATACGTATTACGTAATTGAATACCAACAGATTTCGTTTGCATATGTTGGAATTTGGGAGTGTCTGATTAGTTCTGTACTACCTTAATTCAAACAATACTGGTGATTAGTATGTTCAATTTACTTACATGTGTTGATTTTACGGAAGCACACACTCTTCTTGGCTTTGAAATTCAGACTGAAATCAGTTTGCAGAAAGGGTTTCCGTTCTTAATATAAGGGTAAGGTACCCTGCTGCTTGACCATTTGTTGCACTGTAACAACTGCAACAAATGGTCAAACAGCAAGGTTCTTTACCCTTACATTTAGAACGAAAACTTAACTTTTAGTGTTAGCAATAAACTTACCATTATCTTCAGGTAGTTTGTACCCCCAATTGTGTCTCCGACTATTTGTCAATACAAATGTAAATTCTGAATAAAAAGTTCAAATGAAATTGATTCAATTCTGAATTACCATACAAAATAAACTAAATAATCAATTTTCATTATTCACGATAATAATTCAGAATATGTCGACAATTTCTACTAATTTTTCAGAACCAAAACAACTTGTACGTGAACGCTCTGAGTGGAAGAATGAACTTCGGAATGACTAACTGGAGTACTTCAAAAGCAGCGAGCCAGCCCGTAGGGCATACATGTCACGACTACACGCGCTTTGGTGCATTTTGCATCGCATCATGCATCCTCACTGCCGTGATTTTTCCGCCTAGACGTTGCGGAATCAAGTATTCACCTATGGTACGGCGCAACGGATCTAGTAGAGCAAGCCTGCTCCAAAACATCGAAGTTGATCTTAGAACTAGGAGAACCATTGTCAGGGTTTCCGTAGGACCACACGAGCTGGTAGAATTGGACACGCTGATTAATGACGGGCTTCCGTAATTCGCCGATCTCTGGGAAATCAACGAGGCCGTGTATGGTGCTGCGACTCGTTCTGGAAGGACGAAGTGAGAAATTGCAAGACCGAGAAAACCTAACGGCGCCTACACAAAGTCGAAACGAAAATCCTGTCGGCGAGGCAGCAAGCATCTCGGATCCAGTATGTGATGGATTTTATGTCTAGCGGCTGGGCTTTCTTGCCAAAAATTAAGAGTATAGCCGCCAAACTGTGCCGTCACCATCACACACTGAAACGTTCAGTGTTGCAGACCATCAAGCAACATTGTGCGGATAGGAGACGAGCACTGGGCGTGGTAAGGAAAAATCTGGCCAGACGGGTTAGACCAATCTGGAGGAATTTCTCGGCTTTCTGAATCTCCACCCCTCACAATGTAGGAGAGATCGAACAGTTATGGAAAGGAGTGTACGAATCACAGCGCCCAATTCACCTTGACACCCTAGCCCTAGCACACTTCGGAATGTTTTGCGGTGAACAACAAGTTCCGCAAACAGAAGTGTGCGAAGCAGTCAGCGAGGATGACGTGAGCGGGTTCCTGATGTGAGCGGCAGGGCCTGTCGAAAGGCGGCTGAGACGCTTTGCATAATTGCCATAATGCGGCCCTACATGTGCTGTATTACTATCTATGGCACTCGTATGGAATAGACCAAGAGCTGGTGCTGCCTTTTATACCAGGAGATATTGAGTTCGTTGTCGGAAACGAAAAATGCCAACTTCTGACCGTCAGGTCCATACAAGTTATCCTCCTCGATATGCTAAACAGGACTATGTATGATCAACTGGAATTACCCATTTCCGACCGTCAGGTCCATACTAGCAAATATGCTTGACGTTGTACTCCTCGATATTCTAAGTAAGACTATGTATGTCATAGAATTCTCTGCTGCGACAGAGAATAACATAGTCTTGAAAGAGGAGAAGAAATTAACAAAGTATCAAGATCTCCTGTTACGAACGTTATACCCATGCCACAAGGTCGTATTAGTGGTCATGATCATCGTTGTTCTGAGCGGAATTCGGTCTTTGCTGCGTTTGAACTTGAAGATCATTCCGTCCTGTAAGAAATCTCCAGTTGTTTCTGCCAGAGTAGTTTTTTATCCACGGCGACTCCCAGGTATTTCACCGTCCCGAAAAAGTCAACTGACTTGCCGCCGATCCGCATTTTCTTCAGAGGTTCGATTTTGTACTTCCTAGAGAAGTTGATAATGACAGTTTCCTCCGGCTTGATGAAGAGGAGAGTTTGTTCTCTCTACACCAGACTTCTGTACTTATCAAGGTTGTTGAATAAGCTCTTGCAAGGTACGCTCGTAGGGTCATCTGGGGAGTATCGCGATGTCATGCGCATAACCTACTGCCTTGATACCAGCACGGTTCAACCTCACTAGTAGCTAATCAATTACCAAATTCCATAAATGGGAGGTGAGTACCAGACACCCTTATGATATTGATTCTCTCAGAGTATAAGCTTACCATGTCGTGGAGAAGTGTCTACCTTCAAGGGTGTTTAAAATCCACCCTAGTCGCTCTCGCGGGATACCATATCTCTCAGCCACTTGTTTAAATGAGCTCATAGAGGTCTTGTTGCTTCAGCTGCTGCTCTATAAAGCGAACAGCCGAGTAAAGGACACGCCGATGCCAGGTCGAGGGACTCAGGGTGAATCCTGAAAAGACCGAAGCGGTTCTTCTCGCGAGGAAACGGAAACTGGGACCGCTACCAGACATTCGTCTGTTCGGAAGGTCCCTGCACATGAAAAGCTCAGTGAAGTATCTTGGAGTTATCCTCGATGCTAAACTGAGCTGGGAAATTCACCCGGAATCCCGGGTGAAGAAGGCCGTTGCTTCCTTATGGGCATGCAGGAGAGCCTTCGCGAACACATGGGGTCTACGGCCACAGGTCCTGCACTGGATCTACACGGCCATGATCCGCCCAATCATAACCTACGCAGCCGTTGTGTGGTGACAGGCGACAGAAACGGCTTTGTCTCGTCTGGCGCTGGACCAGGCTCAACGACTTGTCTGCGTGGGGATAACGGGGGCTATGAGGACCGCGCTCACCAGGCCTCTGGAGGTTCTGGTGGGGATCGTTCCTCCACAACTCCAAATCAAGACGGTGGCTGCGGGTACGGCGTATCGGTTGGCTGGTCTGGGCCAGTGGGTCGGTGCGTCTATGCCTCGCTGTCATGGCAAAATCTGGGATTGGGCAGCCGAGAACTGCCCAATCCTCCGACAGAAGCAGGATGCGATAGTGCCTACTGTCAGGTTTCAAACACCAGACATTCTTATAACTCAGAGGACGGACTGGGAGAACAAGGACTATGGGCCGCTTCCGCCAGGGGGACTCGTGTGGTTCACGGACGGGTCTGAGACTGGCGAGTCTAGCGGAGCCGGAGTCTACTCGCGTACACCCAGAAGGGAGATTTCAGTTTCCCTAGGTGACCACGCAACCGTTTTCCAGGCTGAGGTATATGCAATACATGTGCCCTGGAAAACCTTAGATTAAACTACCGAGGTAGGCGGATTTACATCTGCACTGACAGCCGAGCGGCCCTGGGCGCACTTCGCGCCCACAGAATGACTTCTAGACTTGTCTTGGAGTGCAGGGAAACTCTGGTTGAACTCGCCAGAAGGAACAAACTCAAGCTAATGTGGGTACCTGCCCATTCTGGTGTGAAGGGAAATGAAGTGGCCGATGAATTGGCCGAACGGGGCTCCTTGAGCGCCCCTGGCCCCAATTCCAGTATCGGAATTTCATCGACCACCGGGCTCCACGCCCTCAAAAAGCTACTGGACAGACAGTGGCTCTCGATCTGGCGTGGTTCCCCAGGCATGAGGCAGGCGGAGCTCCACATCAGGGAATTCTCGCCTAAACTATCTAAAACCCTACTCTCTATGAGCAGGCGAGGCCTAAAACTGGTGACAGGGCTCCTCACAGGACACTGTCATCTGAATAAACATCTACACACAATGGGCATTGTCGAAGACCCAATTTGTAGTAGATGTGGGGAGACGGATGAAACTGCTTCTCATATCCTAGCAGAATGTCCAGCACTGGCTTCTCGCAGGCTACAACACCTCGGCAGTACACATATGCCGCTTGAAGCAGTAAGAGATATCAGTCCATGCAAAATCTCAACTTTTGGCACGGCCTTAGGCTTGCTGGACTGATTCTTGTATCAAGGGGCGCACAATGGACCCAATCAAGTGGTCTGAGTGCTCCGGACTCGTCCACCCCCGTTTTGATTGATTGATTGAAAGGGTCATCTCGACAGATCTGCCCAACTGATAAGCATGCTGTTCCTCGTGAAGGGATTAAAGCTTCTGAGGTCCCATCTTAAGACACCGGTCTTCATGCCTCTCTTCAACAAAAAAACGTTTATACGTTGGTAATCTTTGACGTTCACATATCTCGTCTCGCCCCTTTTAGGAATAAAGGTCACATGAATTCTCTTCCACTCCTTGGGCGTGTATCCTACCGCAATTCAACCCCTCAACAACCCAGTCAGCGGATCCAGAAGGATGTAATGGAAATTATCCATCAGAGCCCGGTAACTTGAACGGCTCAAAGAAGTTGATAGCTCTTCTTACTTTATTATTATTCACATGTGCAATATTTTCTGGTTTGCTTCCCCCTAACTTTATGTGTTTTCAATTCATCTCAATGTATGTTCATTCTGAACTACTTAATAAGAATTATCAATTAGCATTCTCTACTTTTCATTGATTGTGGAAAAATGCAGGATTTCAATCTTAACCCACATAAATTATTCATGTTAAATTTGGTACAATTTAGCATTAATATGCAAGCTCTTCATAATTTATGTTACCATATTTATTTCTGGAAAATTTAGCACTACTTAGGCGTAGTTATTCCTAGTAAAGAAAGATTAATTGCTGAATTTTGTGAAAACAACAATTTCTAAAGTTATGTCTCTGCCACACATATAATCGTACTAGTCATAAATAGGTTTGAATATGAGAAGCCTATTAATTATTGTTCTATTTGATTCCTTGCGCATTTTGGCCCCTTTTATCATCTCAATTGAACCTCGCGTAGCACTATTTTTTTCGGAAACGGAAACTGTATCAAAGTTGTTGCCTGTTTTTTAGCGTGTTCTCACATCTATAAACGGGTTGTATTGCAACTTGGAGTTTATTAATTACTGCAGAACTCTATAAGTGAGACTTTTGAATATTATTGAAGTATTTGAAAATAGTTTCTATAATTTGGTTGATTGGTTACATCCAAATTTCCTCTTCTCTTCAGAAATTAAGATCAAAGAATCGTCGTAACCATTGTCCAACGCTATTTGCTCAAATTTCTAAACTTCGATGGTACAATTTCGCTGTCTCAAAGGAATGTTTAATAATCTATGAACAAGTCTATTAACTGGAGCTATCTCATAATTAATTGGTGTTATGTTGAATTCCAAGTGATTATCATATTTCATAATGTCAATATCAAGGAAAGGAAGCTGCTTACCAGTTTCTATTATCCTACAGTGACTTTGAGTACATCAAATTGGCTATTAATGATGTGCCATGCCATGCCATGTAAATCAAAATATTTCCTCACAAACGGGAAAATAGCATCGGCATATCTATGCTAAACTATGTACACTGATTAAATTTTGATTTTAAGGAGGTTTCAAATTCGCTCAGAAAAATATCAGCCAAAAAGGGAGAAAGTGGATTAACCATTTCAGATCCGCTTGTTTGTTCATAGATTGTTATTTTTGTTGATAGTGAAATAATTTTGTTCCATACATAAAGAGTTAAGGATGACGTATTCTATGCATTTTGTATGGGGAATATTAATATTTGGAAGTAGTTTCTCCAGAATGATTATCAGGGATTGGGGTATTTGTATGTAGTGGAACAAAATCAAGTGAAATGGGAGTACTATCTGCCTCTAGTTTGTATTTTGTAGACAAATTTGGTAACAGTAACAGTTTTTCGTGATGGCATTTGATAATTGGGTGCAGCTATATCCATCAGATTTCTGAAATGGCCTGGAAATCTTTACAAATCATATACAAAATAGCATCAGTGACTTTATTGGATTTCGCCCCATCTTCCAACCAAGAGAAAATGTCTCCCAAGGATTGTGTAATTCTCGGTTATTGTGGCTTAACGCATTGTATTACCAATTCTATATCATCTTTATTCAAACTGCTTTGAAAATTTCCGTATGGGTGCTCATCAGATAACATCTTCAATTTGTACTGTTTTGTTTTTGGACATAATAGGCATTGTGTTGCAATAAAGTACTCTTTCGCGATGCCATCTTATATTATGAAGCACATTAAATTGAAGAAAATATATCAGGTGTAAATGGGATATTCGTCTTCACACACTTTGAATGCAAAATTAATAATCTGAAATTATAACAAAATACAACTAAACTATATGAAGAATGTCTCCGTTTACGTTTACAAGAAAGGGAAGGGAAATCCTCCATTTTTGTGATCCCCATATTATAGTATGTGCTATGTGCGTTCACGTCACAAAATGAATCAACTGATGCTCTCAGTCCCACAATAAATACTCCGTAACATTTCCGACGGTCAGGTAGGGTAGTTCGATGTTCTAATTTCATCGATGTTTTTATCGAAGTTTCAATGAAGTGACATCGATGTTGTGTGAACATCGATAAATGTCGTCCATCCTTAGATGGGAGTCGGAGTAGTCTGGAGTCGACTATCAGATCCAATGTTAAGCCTAGGGTCGCTGGCTTGAATGGCCTCTGAGCTGGTCAAGCCTCGGAAAGCTAAGGTAGTTCGCTCTCCTGGTACATGCGCTGGAGTTGGAGCTGTCCGCTGATCCTACCTAGTAGTCTGGTTTAGATGTAGATGATCTATATCAGACGGAGTTCCAGAAAGGTATCCTTGCGATGTGTGATGTCTTCTTACTAGCGCTGGGTTCGAAGGTAGTCCGCTAGTCCTACGAATCTTGGTTCTTGCGTCGGTTTCAGAGATGTCCGCTGGGCTTGCGAAGTAGACTGGTCTAGACGAGATGATCTAGATCAGCCGGAGATTCAGAAAAGTCTCCTACAAAACACTGATGTTTGCGTGCTTTCATAGGTTTTTGAATATTGGAATTGAGAATGCCAAAAGCTGATTGGTTGTTCAAATTTGTACAGAACTAGGTCAATAGTACTCGGTCGGAGGTAACAAACGGCAGAGTGCTAGAGGGATAGAATAACACAGGCTAGTAACGAAGGCTTTGAATTGAATCAGCGATGAAAGGCAAAGCTGAATCGATGGACGGATATCATGGACGATTCAGCTGGCTGTAGACCCTTGTTCGCAGAGTCAAAGTCGATATTAACCTGTGATTGTGGGCCATCGTCAAGGTCGTCCTCTGGAGTTGTGCGTTGGTTTAGCTAACTCTCTGGAAACAAAAATACACACACTGAAGCGCTGGGATCTGTTTATTACTGCAGGTTATAATACACTGGAATGATATAAGGTGCATAGAATGTCTGCCTAGACTGACATACAAGGTATATGCAGCGCGTAGGGCGAGAGAAAGATTGGTTTGCTGAAATCAACACAATTAGATTATATTCCTTTGGGCCATATACTGGAGGTGTATGTAAAGTTCGAGGTAAATCAGAGGTGCATTATATCAGTGCTGCCCTATAGTAGATACACAGTGAAGATACATAATGATAACTAGCGCTCAATGGATTTACTGATAGCAATAAAACAAATTACGTAGTTTTGAAAGTGAGACAGGCTAGGACAAGTAAGTGCGGAAGTGGTTGGATAGCGATGAGTAGTCGGACTGTGCCAAACGGCGAGGTGGCTGGAGTCAGCGGGTCCGCGGTGACGAGTTCATGTCCACGGGGCAGCCCTATCGATGTGCAAAGTTGCATCTTTTGGGAGCACAGCGTTCGGCGATGATGATGAAGAAAGCACCCTGACACCGTTATCAGGGTAGGGGGTGAGCCAGTGGCGGAACTTCAATTTTTTGGCCCCCCCGCAAAATATTATTCGGGCCCCTACTACAAAAGAAACACAAATTTTTATAGATATTTTCATTAAAAAATAACAAAATTGCATTATTAACAATTAAAAATTAACAAAAGAAAATATATTTAAAATTTAAAATCCTTCCTCCTGGATTTCAAATTTGCAAAATCTCTAATCACATCTTTTATTTCCATATTTTTGGACGTTTTCGCTTCGATTCCTAATATAGAGAGATTATGCAAACGTTGTTGGCCTGTTGAGTTGCGTAAATAATTTTTTATTATCTTAAGTTTTGAAAATGTTCTTTCCGCCGTTGCCACGGTGACGGGTATCGTAAGAAACAATAACAATGCGGTAATTACATGTGTAAAATTTGAAGATATTGTAGCATAATTTAACAGTAATAACTCCGCGAATTCTTTTATACTCGAAGTTTTAACAATTTCCTCTCTAAGCATAGCGGTTATCATTATCAATTGTGTTGGAAAATCTGTAGGTAGATCATCTTTATATTTTAATTGAAGCGCTTCAGCAGATTTTAAAATTTCAGGTTCTTCCATTTCTGCTAATTTTGTAGGTACCATGAAAGCAAATAAATTTGAAACTTCATGCATCCCTTTAAACCTGTTGTCTACTTGGTTTATAACCACATCTAAAACTTTAATAAATACATTGACTCGAAAATCATCGTCATTACCAAAACGGTGATCATTCGATAATTCATCAAAATGTTTTTTCACAAATGTTTGTCTCTTCCATGAAAAAGTTGGGTTAATTTTCCATTTCCCTGCAATTTGAATTGCCTCGTCTTTTGCCGAATAATACATATTTCTGTATTTCAAGATGAAAGAGTGCAGCAATTCCAAGGAAATCACAAACTAAGGAAATAAATAAAAAGACCACTTAATATTTGAATTAAAAAATAAAGCTGAAAATATAACTTACCTACTTTCACAGTTCACACTTAATATTTATTTAATATTTCGTAACGAATTCACAAGATATAGGTATCTCAAAATTAACAAACTTAAAATCTAATACAAAAGTAGGAGAGGGTGGAGTTTACAAATTGGTAGGTTTTTATTGGTGACAGGAAGGAAGTGGTGGAAAACATGCTATTACTGAGGAATGTGTAAGAAGAAAGGTTCAAATGGAAAAACCCGAATTGTCGGTGCGCTAAGAAATGGTCATAAATAAGATCTGGAGAGGTATCATAAATAATAAATATTTGGGTTTGTATAGTTCTGAAAACATGAAACAAATGAACGTACGTACCGGAGGGGACGAGACGGTTGTAAAATTGGGAAGTACATATGTACATACATAATTAAATAATATAAAATAATATATAGTGGCGTTAATTAGCGACGTAACACTGTCACTGATCAACCTACCCAAACAATTTTCGACAAGTGCTCTGAAGAGTTTCAGAGAGGGGCCTTTGTTTTGTATTAGAATTGTTTTTTTTTTGCGCTTGCTGGTAAAGTCGGTTATCAGTTTCGAGAATGTTTCACTCTTTTCATGATGCATTTGGGCCGGGCCGCCGGGGCCCCCTATAGCTCTGGGCCCCCCCGCGTTGCGGGGTCCCGCGCATTGTAGTTCCGCCACTGGGGTGAGCAGAGAGCTTCGACGGTTGATGCTAAGTGTAAGTCCGGTATTTTAGCCTGGATGGGGGTACAACGGAAAGCTGTGAGCACTGAAGCGTTATTGATAGGATCTGACACCGTGACATTGGTGGGGGATGCAACAGAAAGCTTTGAAGCACTGAAGAGCGATCTGATACATTTGCTTGGGTAGGGGGTACAGCCGAAAGCTTTCGAAGAACTCAATACAAAGCTAGAACAGTATCCTGGATAGGATGAAACTGACAATGCATGCTAGTGTGAAAATGTAGCCCGCTTTTATACAGAATGTATGAAGCTGAAATGACAATAATTGGGATTGGATGACACGAATACATTGAAAATAAATTGAATAAAGTAGTTGTATGCTGGTATCATGGACAAAGAGCTGTCAGTTATTCAGGCAACGCCACTAAAAGCAGAGGTAAAAATGCATATCTGTAATTATACCGGGAAGTATATTCTTAAGCGTCATAAGCTACTCAAACACGAGCTGAAATTATATTTCATAATTCAATGTTTTCCCATAGTCTGACCACACCAGAGGAAAACCCAGCCAGCAGTGGAATGTTGGCAAAGGAAATAGGCATTCGAATTTTTTGAAGGCTATAGGCATAGGCTAGGGGAAGACCTCACTAGGCGAAGAGTTCCCCAACTTCGTCATTGAAAATAAAAGTGAAGTGTGGTAGGAAAAAGTTCGGCAGGTCTCGATTCATTCAATTTAGGGATTATCTTCAATAACTCCATTATCATTCCATTACAAATATACCCATTATGATTTCGGAAATGGAAGACAACTTCAAATATAATAATATATCAAATTTCCTTGGAAAAACTGTGAACAACATTAATCTTCAGATGAATATATATTGAGTTATTTTGTGTCTCATACAATAATTATAGGAATGGCTTAAGACCCTCCAGATATCAAACTGATAATTTACTGGCAACAACAGTTACCGTCGGAAATAGCAAAACTGCCTTCTCTTGTCCTTCAATTGTTTCTATTTTCAATTGTTCAGAACATAGCAAATATTTTAAGAAACCTTATCGGTAATTTGTCAAAGCTGTTGTTGGTATTTTTAGTATTCCATCGTCGAATGATTCCAATAATCCTGTAATGAACAATTATTATTGGAATAGGAAAATCAAAGGTTTCCGTGTGCAATCAATTTAAAAATGTTAATTATCAAGAAAATTATATAATCTACCAACTTACCGGTTAACGCTTCCACACTTGGATAGTGTACTGTGAAATCGAAGTCAATGTTGTTCAAAACATAGCAAATATTTCAATGAATCTTCTCGGTACTTTGCCAAAGCTGTTTTTGGTACTTTAGTATTTCATCGTCGAATGACCCTGAAATCAACATATATTACTGGAATCTACTATCGTTCATAAAATCGAAAGTTCCCGTGGGCAATCAATTTAAAAACGTTATTTATCTAGTAAGTTATATAATCTTACCTACTTACCGGCTAATGCTTCCACACTTGGATAGTACAGTCGAAATCGAAGTCAATGTAGCATGATATTACATCAAAGCCACTTTCAAAATATTTCGAAATGGTCGTTGACAGATCAGGAATATTTTGAAGCGATTGTGTAAAATATTTCGATAGCTCAAATATGGTAACCATTTTGCATCTTTGCACATCAGTTTGTGTGCTTCACTCAATATATTTACCGTAGCAAATATTAAAGTTAGTTCTCCCTTAGGCTCCAGTAATTTGAAACAATTACTGAAGAAGTGAGAGAGAACAAAGTTTTGCAACAAAGAAGGTAAAACATTATATTGGAAAGATTCAGGAAGTTCTAGAGAACGACAGTTATGCAATAATTTTCTTGAAATTTTTAAATATAAAAACGTGTCTTTCCTCAATGTCCTGCTTTCTTCAGTTGACCTTTAAGATATGGTTATGCAATTGCCAATCCGAACCAACGAATGGGTATGGCTCGTTTGCAAGCTTCCGTAACTCTTCAGTAAACTTGACTGAGTATGTTCAATGAAATGACAAAATTGTAACTACATATCCATACATCAAGATTTTTTGTAACCTACTTATGACTTTTTGAATTGATAAAACATACTTTTGTTATTATTTTCTGTGAAAAGAAAGTGCGTACTAATGTTTTCCTTCATGAATAATGGCATGAGGTGCGTTAAGATTCAATATCAAGTACTACAGTGGAAAATTCACCTTTAATGGATTGCTTCTTCTTACAATACAAAGTCATATCCTCATAAAGGTCGCTGGCCACCAATTTTGCAATATCATCTGGTAACTTAGGAACTAATATTTTCAGTAAAACTTCTCCGGTACCTGATCCAATGTCTAGGATGTTGTCGTTGTTTCCCCATGTGAAAAGTTTTAGAACCCTATCGAATATTCCACTTACATATTCATAATGCTCTATGCCATATCTTCCATACAATTCTGAGGCAGACATTATACTATTTAATCCTCTATCTCTCATGCACTGAATTGACTGCGAGGTCGAAATATAAATGCGTTATCATGATGATTTGCAAATACAGTTTGGAGTTAAACTTTAGATTCAACAGTTGACATCACAATTGTTTAATTGTTTAATTGTACAGGGTGAACCAAATTGGATGTCCTTATAGTGTATCTCTATTGATATTCGTTCTAGAAAAAACCTACCGCTCATCCTCAAGCTCTTTTTTGAGACAATTTTTGGGTGTCCATGAATTTTGACTCGTGTCATTTGTTTAGGCGCCGCTGCCAAATAATCGATTTTTCAAGATTTCAACAAAGCCTCATAACATGTATAATGTTGGAGCTATTGTCATGTAAGTAAAACATCATAAGAGCACTTTTTTGCGTGCAATCCATTGTGGTAAGCTGAATGTTTTAATGCTTTCCATTTTCAAGTTATGACACAATCTTGAATTTTTTCAATAGAAATCATACTAGACTGTATATTTTTTTGTTGATTTCAACAATATACATATTCTTTTTTTTATATTCTTGAACCATTTGAGAATGTATGTCATGTTTTCTTGGTATGTTGGCTCTTAGATAGACTGAGAATAAAGCAAAAATTCTCTTTTTTGACGTTTTGATATTAAACTGTTTTTTTGGTATGGTTCTCAGATATGATTGAAGGTAAAATAAAAACTCTCCTTTGTTGACGTTTCGTTAATAGTTCATTATCTTTATCAAAAATTTGTTTTGTCAATTATTGTTTCCATGTAATTTAGTAAAGAATAGATGATTTCGATTAATAAAATGCATCTGCAGCTGGGTTGGGTTTTTAAAATCCAATCAAAACTGAAGAAAACATTGGTACGGTTGTGTGTGAAAGAGTAATGTATGGCTAATTATCAATTTGGAATGGATTGAATATAGTCAAACAAAAGACATTATTTTAAGATTATATAATTATAAATATCTATGATTATTTTATAAATTAGTTATTCTATGATTAATATTTCATTTCTGTTATTAACAATTCTATGGAAACCAACCTCAAAATTGTCACTCACATATGTTTTTTTTGTTGTTGCGGAGGTGAAGAAAACCCTTTATGGGGAGGTTATGAGCCTTTGAGTCTCAAGGTCTTCTGTGAGAGTCACCATCACAGGCATACTCACTGAAAACTTCATCCCCTTTGTAGGCTTGTCTGGCTATTGCATCCGGTGACACTTAGGCCTGCAGGCCCATTGTATCCATATCATATATGTTAGATAATACGTTATTTTTTTAGATCGAATTTTAAATAGACAATAGGAAGTACTTCAAAATAACAGAATTTGGCTGAGTTTGAATTAGATAACTGTAAAGTTTTGAAAGACTGGAATCTATTTTGTCATTAATTTAATTGTTTCTTTTAATTTGTATACTTTCCAATATCAAACGTTTAGTGTTATTCGTTTCAGTATTTAAAACTTTTGTATTGTTGTAGTCACATGAATGGTTAGTGTCTTTCACATGTTTACTGAGTGCAGTGGATGAATTTTTGTTATATTTGTGCCCATTCAATCTTTCATCGAGGTATCGAGAAGATTGGCCGATGCATACTTTTTCGCAATATTCACATGGGATGGATTCTTTTGAAGGAGGCTACATTATAATTTAGTCGAGATATTACATCTTCTTCAAAGGAATTCCATTACCTTCTGGGCTATGATACTTGATATTGGAGAGCCCATTGCACAACCATTTAATTGTTCATAACAATCATCTTTATATTATAAAAAATGTGCTGTGAATGTATGTATATTCTATAGCTGTTTAGACTTCATTCATAGGTAAATTTGTGTATAATTTTATTTCATTCCATTTATTTTGAATTATTTGTGTAGCTAATTCATAGGGATATTTGTATATGAAGATAAGATATCTAATGATCCTGCGATATAGTTTCTTGGTATACTAATTTTGACAATGAGTTCTTTGAAAACCCAAGAATCTTTGATGTAAAAGTCATTTTTGTGAGCTATGTTTTTTAATATGTTAGATAAGTATTTAGCCATTTAATAAAAATGAGATTGAATGCTGCATACTACAGACCGCATTGGTATATTAGGTTTATGAATTTTGGGTAAACCATATATTTTTGGAGGATGAGCACTATGTATAGTTAATTGTCTATGAATGTATTTCAAAACTTGAAACTTACCAATACGATCATTTGGATTGAATTTACCATTGCTGTAGTAAGTGTTATAGTCTGGAATATTGATAAAATTAGTACTTTGTATTTGGCAAAAATTTATGTAGTTTAAAAAATATGAAATTCATCAAAATGTTTTCTCGCATTCCTAATGTTCATATTGAATAGTTTTCGAAATTTATTACTTAAGTTAGTGTCGATGGATCATCGAACTCAATTGATTGGTTCATTTGTTCTTCTTATGGGTCGTTCATAAAATTGATGGTTGTAGAAATTGCCATTTTTTAATAGAGTTTAATATGTTCCATAATAAATTTTTGATTTCATGAGGGAGGTCAAAATGAAATTTGTATGTTGGGCATTCTAGATCGATTGCTTCATGGTTTGTTCTATTCTTCAGATTCAATTTTGTTGCATTCTTGTGGTCCCCAGAGCAGTATGTATAGACTTTATTATTTCTGTATTATTTTCCCTTGTGGTGGAATTATTGACAGTTATAGCAGCGAATTATATGGAGATATTCATATACAGGATACCTCTACCAATTTATATATAGTTTCTTTAGACTCATTAGTTTTTTTAAATAATAGCTGATGTTTCTGCTTATAATGTAGTACCTTTCTCAGTCGTAAGTGTTAATTAAGTTATTCTGATGTCATCTGAATCTAAGTTATTTTGCTGTTTTATTAATTCTTCAATTTGTTTTGGTTCTAGGTTTTGTCGGATTTCAATAATTTTTAAACGAGGCTTTTTCATTTTTGTACTTACAATATCATATTCAGCGTTTAATTCTAATTTTTTTTCCAGTATATTTGTTTCACTATGTGCCGAACACTTATACTGCCATTTCTAATTGTTTTTATTTAGTTTATATCAATTTTTAAATTACCAGGAGAAAAAGTAGAACCTATATCACTATTTGTTTTTAATGGTTCCTGTGTTATTCTTGGTTTTATCATTATATGCCTGGACTAATTTGTTTGCTTCTATTTGTATATTTTACAGTATCATCTTGAAGAACTTGAGCATAAGTATGAGTTTTGTTCTCATTTATTATTTTACATTTTTCTTTCAGTAATTTGTTTTTATCTTGGGTTTCTTTAGTTAAAATTTTTGATATTCCAATTTCATTTTTAGCGACTTATTCTCAAGAATAAGTATTTCCGGGTACCCATTCTCGGTTTCTTTTTATTTCACTAATTTCAAATGTTTTTAAATTTCGATAATAATTTGTCTTATTGATTCGTTATCATTTATATTTTGGAAAATTTGTTCCGTAGATTTTGCTTGGTTTTCATTTTTTGTGTTTATCATATTATCATTCACATCAGATGTTGATTTCGATTCCTATAGATTTCTTATGATTACCACTCCAATTTTTGTTAATTATTTCTCCTATACGTTCGTATAATTATTTATTTTTAGCGAATAACTTCATTCAACATTGCTCATTACTACTCTTATTTCTATTCCTCTTTCTAAATTTTTGTCCCACCACATCCCATTCATTATTGCCGTCACTTTGGTCCAACATAACTGATATTTGCGTTACGTTAAATTTATCTGGAGCAAACAAAATGCAATGCCGGGATATGAACCAACTAGGCCACAGCTGCTGATCCAGATTGTACATTGAATTCGATATATCAACTATCAATTTGCTCGCCGCTAGGAGCATTATATTTACCTAAATGTGTGATGGTTTATTGTGATAATGGAGCCAGTGACCCTCCCTGACTAGAATGCTGGATCCGTCCCCCTTGGTACCTACTTTATAACACCAAGTGACTGCTCTCAAGTTCGATATATAATAATCAGTGAAGTAATGGCAAAAGGATCGCCATGTAATAATCAAACTGACTGTAGATTCCCAGGTGATATTATGTGCCAAGTTCTAAAGGTTGTGATTGATGATGGTGTGGTAGGGTGCCATTATATCATCGTTGATTTTAGCGGTTTATTGGTATAACACTTAAGGATGTAATAACGGTTCGTAATAATTAAGAACTAATTCATAACTAGAACTTCTAATAGCTCATGATAACTAATAACTAATTTATCATTGACTTATTCCCTATTCTAATCTGTTAATACTCACCTTCTTGGAGA
Source organism: Endomychus coccineus (assembly GCA_958510875.1). Classification (NCBI taxonomy): domain Eukaryota; kingdom Metazoa; phylum Arthropoda; class Insecta; order Coleoptera; family Endomychidae; genus Endomychus; species Endomychus coccineus. The sequence continues at coordinate 111,329,880 of OY294069.1, forward strand.
TTACACCTCGTTGATATTTCATTCCATAAAATTCATTCTGATCGATGTTGACATGGAATGATGTATTATAATTATGTAACATTGCTGACAGAGCGGTATTGCACATGGTGGTACTTGCAAGTCATTTCAACGTTATTATATAACTTGTTGATATAATATGCAAACAATTAAACAAATAGAGCATTACAAATGTATTATTCCGGGAATGGAACAATATATAATAATATACCAAATTTCATATTAATTTATCACAATTCTTGAAAAAACTGTATACAACATTAATTCTCAGATGAATATTTATTGAGTTATTTTGTGTCATACAATAATTATGAGAATGACTTGAGACCCTCCAGATATCAAACTGATAATTTTCTGGCAACAACAGTTACCGTCGGAAATAGCAAAACTGCCTTCTCTTGTCCTTCAATTGTTTCTATTTTCAATTGTTCAGAACATAGCAAATATTTTAAGAAATCTTCTCGGTAATTTGTCAAAGCTGTTATTGGTATTTTTAGTATTCCATCGTCGAATGATTCCAATAATCCTGAAATGGACAATTGTTATTGGAATATGAAAATCAAAGGTTTCCGTGTGCAATCAATTTAAAAATATTAATTATCAAGTAAATTATATAATCTACCTACTTACCGGTTAATGCTTCCACACTTGGATAGTGTACTGTGAAATCGAAGTCAATGTCGCATGATATTACATGAAACCCACTTTCTTCAAAATATTTCGAAATGGTCGTTATCGGATCGGGAATATTATGGAACGATTGTGTGAAATATTTTCGATGACTCAAATATGGTGACCATTTTGCATCTTTGCACATGAGTTTGTGTGCTTCGCTCAATATATTTACCGTACCAAATATGAAAGTTAGTTCTCCCTTAGGCTTCAGTAGTTTGAAACAATTCCTCAAAGCTCGTCTGGAATGAAATAAAAATAACGACATAAAACATATTGGTAAGAAGTGGTACATGTCAAAATTATTCAGCAACAAATCATTTTGAAGAAAGAATGAATTTATTGATTGAAAACTAATAGCTACAATATCCAGATCTTGTTGTGATAATTGAAGATACAATTTTATTGTTATACACTGTGTTTTGATGATGATGGAGATTCTGGTAGTTATTTGAAGCTGAAGGGGAGGCACTGGGCACGTTGTTACGATTTAAATTTTGCTGTCAATTTTCTCCAATAGTGTACCAGTGTGCCCGAATAGCGTGGAGGCATTGGTATAAAAGAAAGCAAAGTTTTGCAACAGAGAAGGTAAAACACTATGTTGGAAAAATTCAAGAAGTTATAGAGAACAATAGTTATGAAACAATTTTTTTGAGATTTCTAAATATAAAATGTGTCTATCATAATATAAAGATTCTTGACCCAGTATGAATTTATATAAAAATTCTCGGGAAATAGGTCACAATAACACTCTGTTTTAAATTTTCGTCTTTACGTACGTTTCGGTCTCACGACCTTCATCAGAAGACTTATTATGTAAAAAGGGGTTAATTAAAACTAATTAGCACAAGCGTCCATATCGCACAATTTTCAATCAAAAAGCCCACGCCGTCGAAACGAACAGAACCACGAACAATCGAAAATTGTATCGTTAATATTAAATTAACGATATTAATATTGTACCAATGTGCCCTGGTCTCTCCTACCTACCATTTATTATTTATGATAATTTTAATGGATCATACTCACTTTTTATTATGCACGTACATGAAGCAATAAGTCGAAAATATATGATCAAACTGATTTACAAGTTCGGCAGGTAAAACTTCACATTCAATATCAAGTACTAGAGTGGAAAATTGACCTTTAATGGATTGCTTCTTCTTACAATACAAAGTCATATCCTCATAAAGGTCGCTGGCCACCAATTTTGCAATATCATCTGGTAACTTAGGAACTAATATTTTCAGTAAAACTTCTCCGGTACCTGATCCAATGTCTAGGATGTTTTCGTTCTTCCCCCATGTGAGAAGTTTTAGAACCCTATCGAATATTCCACTTACGTATTCATAATGCTCTATGCCATATTTTTCATACAGTTCTGATGCAGACATTATTATAATTATTCAAGAGCCTCTATCTCTCATACACTAAATTGTGAGGTCGATATACAAATGCGTTATCACGATGATTAGCAGCTAATCTTTGATAAACTTTGAACTAGTGGTGACAATAATAGAGTTATTTATTTCTTTCAACAATCGATTATTAGTAATAGACATATTTCAACAATCTACAAATTAATAACAATAATAATAATAATTTATTTCTAGAGATAGTAAATACATCAATACATCTACATCCATAAGTACAAGAAATGAAAATATCGTACTGAAATAATCTCTTATTCTGCGAGTAATTTCATAATTCACCGAAATAGATATTTTGAATACATTGTAATTATTATATAAGATTAATATAATACATACGTTTTGATAATTTGTGATAGGAATATTATGCAATGATGAAATATGTCTTATGGTGCATTTTTTTGTACAAATTGTTTTGGGAGGTGATGGGTGCGATTTTAAATGTTCTTCTGTTTTTCCTTTTTCTTTTCGAAATCGATATGACTTCAATTTGCCAGTTTATATCTTTGTAGGTATGTGAATATTGTGGGCCACTCAATTTAAATGTTAGAGACGTTCTATAGTATTGGTAATTTGAGGAATATATTCATATTTTAACATCTTGTTCAAGTTTATATTTGTTTTTATTTCTCTATGTTATCAGGTAGAAGACAATATGTGTAAGTAGCTATGTAAGAGAAAGATCTTTGGCCCAATTTTTTGTGAGCTTGGTGCTTGGTAGTAATATGGTCTTTTTCGTAGCGCGTTCAAGAATATACATGAATTGTTAAATGGTTGAAGGTCACATCAAGACTAACTCAAAGAATATTAAGCAGAAATGAAGAAACATGAAATCATAATCTTGCATATTAAACTGAAACAAAGAAACTGTTGATCTTGCCCATTATTGTAATTCTCGTATGTGCTTTCTGGGTATCTCAGCCTGATTAACGGTGTTGTTGTTCCAAAAGAGCGTCGTTTTTTGAATAAGTGGAAGACTTGAATGTGATTGCCCGGTGATTGTATATCACCATAGTGAGACCCATACGCCGCAATCGAATGGTGGCCAAAAACAAATAACAAACAAAGTATCCCAACATTCCCTGAGTAGAATTCAGAGGCTGGCGCGCTTGGGAATGTTGACCATCCCAACGGCTATGATTGGGCTGTTGGGGTTGGAGTCACTGCATTTCACCGTTCAGGTAGAAACCAGAAGAAGTGCGTATTGCTTGGATCTTATTGGACAAGCGAAGGTCGACCAAAAAGGCTGAAGCATTCTTGGATTGCATGGATCACCTGGGCCATTGTGGATGAGATCCGATAGGATCAAGGTTCACAGCACTTCCGTACCGTTCACGATTCAAACCTTGAATGAGCGGACGAACACTGGGGCTATCCTCATATGATACCAGGGGATCCCACATGGTTTATCGAAGGTACCAAGACCGAAAACATCACAGGTGCTGGAATATTCGAGGCAAAAGACCAAGGAGAAATGATTTCTTTAAAGCTGGGGACACTTGCGACAAAATTCCAAGAAAAATAATAACAATGTTTATTACATTCTTTCTTTTTTCTGGAAGAATGGAAGATCCTCTATCCATTCATGAAAATTTTTTTATATTTATAATAAAGTATTATATTTTCACAACAAACTTTCTCACTTATTTACTTACATGTCTCTGGCACACTCAGAAGTACTGACGAGAATGATGTGGAATTATAAGTACAATTTATAAAATGTATGAAGAACAACCTATACCTACACTGGTTTTCCTATAAAATAAGCGGTTCAACGACGGATCAACTACTTCCTGTAGCTTGAAAGAGGTTTTAAATATCACACTATTGATAAAAAATACCCAATGCAATCTCAACGTTTACGGGAATGCCGTCATGAAATATTTGATGGCGATATTGACCTATTGATTATAGGAAGTGGGCACACAAGTTCTGCGGTGGTGTAGAATCCTCAAGATTTTACATTTGTGACTAGATAAAGGTCATTTAGAAAGTTTGTGCCACGTTTGTTTTTTTTAGAAATTCGTTACTGCAATTGTGCAGCGAAAAATGTATTATTCCGATCTTTTTGAGGTGAGTGAAAAAAATTAATTACTCGGTGGAGAATTACTAAAACTGACTCTAATCGGTCGCTCGACGGTTTTCATGGTCACTGAACACGATTATGATGTTCAAAAAATTCCCCGAGTTCACCTTGGACGATACTCAGGGTATCTGGGTGTCCAGACGCCATGGATATCGACGAATTTCATTAAAAATTATTTTTTAATGCTTGTCAACTTGTCGAATGCGGTTCAAGAATGTATTCACAGCGACCTCGAAATCCTCCGAGTGAAATTTTTACGCTAGTGATGCACCGTTTGCCGATTTTGGTTGTAATTTCCGATGAAAATGTCGAGTTTTCGGGTTCACAAAGTAGAATTTCTCGATATTGTCAACGGATTCGTGATCAGCGACCTCGAAAACCCTCGAGTTAATTTCTTTACGCTTGTGATGCAACATTTGCATATTTCTTTTGAAATTTTTCATGAAGTTGCCAAATTTTCCGTCCAAATATGTAGAATTTTCCGATTCTGACATCAGCATCGTGATCAGCGACCTCGAAAACCCCCGAGTGATTTTTTTTACGCTAGTGTTGCCCCGTTTGCAGATTTTGGTTGTAATTTTCCATGAAAATGTCGAGATATCCAGAATTTTCCGATTCTGACAACGGATTCGTGATCAGCGCCCTCGAAAACCCTCGAGTGAATTTTTTTACGCTTGTGATGCATAATTTGCACATTTTGGTTGAAATTTTTCATGAAAATGTCGAGTTTTCCGGTCAATAACGTAGAATTTCACGATTCTGACAACGGATTCGTGATCATCGACCTCGAAAACCCCCGAGATGGTTTGTTTACGCTAGTGATGCACCGTTTGCAGATTGTGGTTGTAATTTTCCATGAAAATGTTGAGTTTTCCCGAATTTTCCAATTCTGGCGACGGATTCGTGATCAGCGACCTCGTAATTTCCCGAGTGAATTTTTTTACGCTCGTGATGCAATATTTGAACAATTTGGTTGAGATTTTCCATGAAGATGTCGAGGTTTTCGATCAATAACGTAGAATCTATCGATGCTGACAACGGATTCGTGATCAGCGACCTCGAAAACCTCCGGGTGATTTTTTACGCTAGTGATTGCCGATTTTGGTTGTAACTTTCCATGAAAATGTCGAGTTCTCCCGACAACCCTCAAGTAACGATTTGCGGCCAATTTCCTTTCATATTTTTTTTGTCAAACACATCAGTTAATTATCAGTCCAAATCAACAATTAATTAGAGGCTTAATTGTTGATTAACAAATAGGAATAGCAAAAGCGTGGGTTCAAGATGGTGTCTCTTGGTTCGGGGTGCTTTCCCGATCATTTTGACACCAAGAACGTTCAAGTCGGTTAATAGTAGCTTCATTTTCAATTTTTGAGAGCTATCTTGCCAGGACTATAGGGGTTTTTTGGTCGCTGATTACAAATTTGATAATTAAAAACTTAAGTCTCATCTTCCGGAAAAACGCGGAAATTTTTATTATGAATTCTCCTTTTCTTGAATGTAATTTTTTGAGTGTGGTGTTGATTAACATTTATGTTTTGGATGTCCATGTTAAATTACAAAAATTAAAAGTATTGCCACAAAAATAGCTGAAAATTTCGGAAAAATCAAAGAGAGTTACAAGTAAAAACACTGTGATGTCATTGAAATAATCGTGTGATAATTCACTATAGGGGTCTTTTGGTCGCTGATTACGAATTTGACATCAAAAACGTTTGATAATAACATTAGAATTATGTGATAAATGAAGGAAAATTTAAAAAATACAAGCATTTTTGTTATCTTTATATATATAATTCTACTGTACGTGTGTATGTAATTGAACTCCTCCTAAACGGCTTGACCGATTTGAATGAATTTTTTTGTATGCATTTGGGTGGTGCCCTGGATGGTTTAGATTCACAAATCAGCCTGGCAGATTGCGCTGCAGTCGGTATCTAGGTTATGTATCTATATAGCTGGACCGATTTGAATGAATTTTTTCGCATGCGTTTGGATTGCGCTCTGGATGGTTTAGATACACAAATCAGCCCGGCAGATGGCGCTGCAGTCGGTATCTAGGTAATTTATCTATATAGCTGGACCGATTTGAATGAATCTATCTATACTGCAACTTAACGGCTGGATCGACTTCAATGAATTTTTGTGTATGCATGCATTCATTCATTCATTCATTTCATTCATTTTGTGTATGTATTCATTCAATGCATTTAATTTTTTTGTACGCTGTGTTTTGATATTATATGTATCGCATTTACGTAAATATTGAGCATATTATATTCAGATAATATAAGTAACGTGCATAGGATTTCGTTTATTTTTCGACATTTTAATTTGAGTGTATCATATTAAGCGTGTTTCGTTATTTTGACATTTGAATTTTTTTGTACGGTGTCTTTGATATTTCAGATGTCGCATTCCAATGAATATTAAGTGTAATATATTCACATATGAGTTACGTACATGAAACAATGCCCCGTATTCGTGGACGAGAAGGAAATATTGGTCGACGGACTAGGAATTCACAATTAGTCCAGAACCGTCGGGCAGGACAAAGTCTGTCGGGTCCGCTAGTAATTTATAAAGTTTGTAACTGTTTATTTAAATCTACATTATTGCAACATGATGTGCAATTGTTCTAAAAATAGGTACTGACAATATCCATTTTGTTTAAAATAAATTCTGGAGTAATTTTAAATATACATATGTAACAATGTTTAGTCATTGTCTCTGGTTTAGTTCTATGATATTGGATAATGAGAGTGTAACCATAGAAACAATCAGAATTTTTATTTTTAATTCTTGCATAATATTAATCACTCAGAATGACATTTGAATCGATTTTCTTTTAGGTGAGTGTAACATTGTTTTACTATGAATGTAAATTGGAATCAATTTGAAATATAATTCTCTTAGGAGAACATTGATTGTCATTTAATTCCATAATATTGAAGCTTATTGTACATATTTATAAATTATTCATAATACAAAATTTTATAGTATTCATCATCTGATTCATTCGTCTCTATGTGTTCACTCCTACAAAAATTAAAAGAAATGCCCAGAAAAAAAGTTTGGGAGTGGACCTCTCTATCAATCAGATGATGAATATCATTAAAATGTCATTTTATGGATAATTTATAAAAATGTATATTCAAAATTACTTTCAGAATTTATTTTAAACGAAATGGATATTACACTTACTTTTTTTCAATTACACATCATATTGCAATAAAGTAACAAACTTGTATGAATTGAAAAATATTTTCCACATAATCCTAATGCTATTTTCAAACGATTTTGATGTCAAATTTGTAATCAGCGACCAAAGAAACTCTGTAGTGACTTATCACACCATAATATCAATGACGTTATAGTGTTTTTTCTTGTAATTTTCTTTGATTTTTCCGGAATTTCCAGTCAATTATTTTTTTGGCATTACTTTTAAGTTTTGTAATTCAACATGGACATCGAAAACATAAACGTAAATCAACACGACACTTAAAAAATTCCTTTAAAAAAAGGCGAACTTTTAATAACATTTTCGCGTTTTTTCAAATTCGTAATCAGCGACCAAAAAAATCATATAGGGTCCCATCACACGATAATTTCCATGACGTGGAAAGACTTTCCACAGTTTTTCGCAAATTTTCCTGGCTTCTTGCTATTTTGGATCGAAATACGCTCTATTACGTGGAAAATGCTAATCATGTGAAAATGATGAAGTTTATCCCAATTTTCCGTCCATTGAATGGATTTTCCGGGAAAATCACTATGTATAACCGTTTTTGGAGGCTTAGTTTTCATTTTTTCTAAATTAAAAGTTATCTTGAAACAAGTGTTGAGAATTGGCCTAAGTTAGCGTCAATGGGGGAGATTGAAGTGTGGGTCAGTATTCACGAATGGTCTTCATGGTTCATAGAACATCATGGAAAAAAAATTTTTCGATTCGACTTACTGCAAAAAAACTAGTTATTCCGCCAACTTATTGACTGGTCTATTAGTGATAAATTGAAAAATTGCTAAGCCGAACATTCTTATTTTGATTACAAAAAGTTGATACTGCTTGCTTGTCGAAACCAACGATACAAATACGGATGAATAGCGATAATACTGCTATGTGTAATATTATACTTTGTACCGGGACTGTTACTATTTTTTGATCTTCAGATTACTCTTGTGGGATAGAGCACAGACTAGTCTCATCCAATTTAAATTCTCTGAGCGATTTTCGAACATAGTTTGGAGCCTCAACTTTGTAGTTTACTATCGATTTGTCTTTTAGATAGATAACTTCTTGTGATGATTGACGGAGTCTCATCCGATACAATAGCTATCAATGTCGGGGGTTCTACAGGGATCTATATTGTCACCAACTTTGGTACTGCTCCCGTCTGCAGCTCTGCAGATAATAGTACATTTCACACCTCTCTCTCATCTGGAGCCTCTTTATCACCCAATGAAGTCAGAGGAACGAGACTACGCAATTTGAGCAGGTCTATCAAACGATTTTGAGATGGAGATGTAATGATCTTGTAGAGTTTGATGCAGAATAGATTCAAACTTGTAGTTTCTCTAAGAAAGCAGATTCAACAATCCCTGTTACATGTACTTCAGGTACAACTATTCCTATCCTCTCAATCTCTCAGGGGACGATTATGTGGAGTCCATTTCGTAAACCGACTCACAAAAACTTTTTTTCTATTCCGTGCCAAAAACAACTACTAAAAAAAATAATCACCGCTCGTTCACAAGTTGTTCTTCGAACATTAGAGGTTTTCCTCTCATGTGGTCAAAGCATAGAAAAAAAAATCCACTAAAAATACTGTAAAGTACTGAAGACCGTTCGGCTACCAGGTAGTCATCATCAGAGTAAACTGAATTAGAAATCAAATTGTGTTTGTTTAAATACAATTTGGGAATAATAATACAAACAAGCGAATACCCTCAGCTAAAGCAATTAAATATTCGTCCCTACTGTGTTTTAAATGTGATAATTTTTCTTGAGAAATGGTGTGATCTGTACTTGAAATATGTTCGGCTAACGCCGATTTTTATCATTATTTTTCGGAAAAAATAAATGTTCCTCATACAGAGTTGAAATATTCCTTCTAGTTTAACCCAGATAGCATTTTAAACACAACTCACAATCGATTTTGTAAATTCCTGATTTGCCTAAGTCGCAAATTTTATCATCTTGCATCTATAAACGGGTTGTATTGCAAATTTAGGAAACAAATTATGGAATGTATTAATTACTGAAGGATGATAAGTGAAACTTCCGAATTTTATTGAACTAGTTGAAGGTACTGACTCTAATTTGGTTAGTTGGTTACGTTCCAATTTCCTTTTTACAAGTATTTAGGAATTAAATTATTGATCAACCATTTTCGCAACCATTGCCCAACGATATTTGCTGAAGTTTTGCACTGTTCAAAGGTTACGACAAATCTTTGATCAATAATTTAATTTCTAAACAAAGAAGGAAATTAACGCAACCAACTAACCAAATTGGAGCAGCTACCTCCAAAAAGTTCAATAAAATACAGTGCAACCACCTAAATTATATAATTTTATTGAAATTCGTAAGGAAAATAATCTCAGCAGACCTGTAATATCATTCGTAACAGGCCTATCAATCCCGATATCTGAGATACTTATATGGGTTGTTAAATCCAATCAGGAAAAATTCCAATAACCATCTATCCTAAGCTTATCATTAATTATATATTATTATATTATTTGTAATTATATTCTAGCTCTTTTGTGGTTAGTTAGTACTTTGTAATATTTGTTTTGATAAATATCGTTTATTAGTAGACAAGAGTGAAATGAGATAACGTGAAGACTATCGTAAGGTCGTAAAACTGTCATGGGTTAGAGATTTTGTCTTTGAAATGATTTATTGCGTAAGCGACGAGATGGACATCAGGGCACTCAGATTGAACAAATAGATAATCAAACCTAACGCTGTTTACTGTTTAGATATATTTGAATTTTGAACTTTCATTTAACGATAAGATCTAATAGTATATTTAGGCTATTTGTGATTATTATAGGAAAATTCGCGCTGATAACAATAATTGTACTAAACATTTTCTAAGCCACGAGGTTCACTGTTATAAACAATAGTTGATTGTAAAGTAATTGGACGATAAAGCGAAACCGGTACATCAAACACGGAAAATCTTGAATTAATAATGAAGGTTTTATCTACATATGCGACGTTTGAGATGACGACCTTTTACCTTGAATAAAGTAAATTGTTATAAACTAACTAAGGGTTTTAATTAACATTTTTTTTCTCTGCAACTAATTGTTATTTATTATGTGATTATGCGATTAATATTGATATCAACTATAATCTTTATATAGTTCTGCCCTGAAATTTGATTTTACATTTGTTTATTCAATTCAAAGTTAAAAAACACCTCATGATCAAATAGGATAACTAGGCGTAGGAACATCGTATGTAAATGCGGTTTTTGGCTTTGAAGGAAACAAATTTTGAGCCGAAGATGACTTTGAGATGAATTATCAATTAGAATAAGATAGTTATATAGATAAGACATTAAAAACACTTGGTAAAGTTCCACCGTATTTATTCAAGAATTTGTCTGACAAGAGTTTTAGTCTATTCTATACTAAAGTTGCTATGTGTACTAACAGTGCTATGCTACCTTCTTTGTATAATACAATAATTTAAATAAATTGTTCTCATGGTTCATTCCATAAAAAAGAACTAGTTATAAACAATATTTTCTCATTCTATTTAAGATTGAATTCTTATAATAAGTTTTGTCAGTTTAAGATAACTATGTAGGGTAGGTATATTTATTCCATTAGTTATTCTATCTAGTGATCAAGCAGTTCATTGAACTTCATTCATATTGGGATCTTCAAAAAGCACATACGACAATATCAATAACATGCAAGAGCAGCTTTTTTTTGTTTCAGTGAAATATGCAAGATTAACATTTCTTTTTTCTGCAATACGCTCTATGATGTAACTTTTGACCAGTCAAAAACTACTTGAATACCTATTTGTATTCTTTGTAATTTTGGAGACTAAAATATTTTATATTTCATACGCGTCTGAGTTATAAAATTCACTTTATTGCTAATTCGTTATAGTTGTTTTTGAACGTTAGTAAATTATTGTGTTTGTGGTATTTTTTGCGTAAATAGTGATATGAACAATCAATAGCGGTATTTAATGATTTGCGAGTATAAACTATAAACGTTATTCGTACATACCTTCGTATTTACACACGAAGTGCGTTGTTTTTATTCGCATTGGCGAATCGTGGCAATTTTGTTTAGTTCTTTCTACGTATAGTTTCAAAAGTGCATTTTGTTGAAATTTTTATGTAATTATTTTTGTTTTTCATTTTAACATTATTATTCATTTTTCAGTTTGTATGCGAGGCGAATTAACACAAAAGAGGTCAAAACTTCTTAATTCCGTCCGGATGGATGAATTGAGATGCGGTTTCTTGCATTCGATTCATAAAGGCATTTGGAAAAATGTCCACCTTGTTTTCATAGAAGAGGTGACTGATTGCATTGGTGGATTGAAAAATGAATTTTTTTGAGTGTATTTCTTAAGAAAAGAATTATTACTTGGTAAATAATCGACAAAATCAGAACTTCATCAATGGGGGGGTTTTTGAGGTCGCTGATCACGAATATGATGATCACAAAGTTCACCGACTCACCCGAAGGACGAGGTGCTGCTTTCGATAAATCATCCCCAAGAATTCTGTCTTGATTATTTTTAAAATGCATGAAAGCTGAATTGTAGAGTTTCATAAAAATCGTTGCCGTACGTAATTAATGGAGTGAGGAATTGGGAAAGACATTAAATGAATCAGGAAGTATTTAAAAAAAGTTTTTGTTATATTATTGAAATTGATATTTTGCACTTGTTCCACATCCATTGCTCCTGCTGAATTTTGGTTGCTGTTAGAACATTCGGTTCCCATGCACGTTTTTCAGGCAATACTGGAAATAAGACCTTCCTTCCGGCACCCACACATGGCACCACAGACTGTCTCACAGCCACAGAATATCAGCTTCATAACGTTAGGTGGAGCAGGTGGTTGAGTCATTCTATTGGGAATAAAAAAATTATTCTTTAATTTCCACCCTCACTTTTTGACCATCATAGTCGTGATTAGCGACCTCAAAAACCCCTCGATTAATAATCTTTCATGTACTTTGAACAAAATTTAACCGTAAACAACGTACGTTCTCGTAGTATGAGAGATGGCTGGGAGAAAAAAACAAAGATTCAAATGTTTCACGAAATATTTAGCCATGTGTTGGAAAATCTGGAAGAAAATGAACAATCTACATTGAACTGCAAACGGATAGTGGAAAAACTATTTGATCATGTATGTCATTCGAATCAGACATCGATCGCGACGGACGTGTTTATTACATGGAAGGTTTAATCTTCAAAGCTTTAAATGCGAGTTTGAAAATCCAATAGCCGAACTTTGTTTGTAAGCAGTGTAATTAAGTGATGTGCATTGTTGAACCTACAAACAATTGTTACTATAGCTAAAGTTAATATAAGTTAATATACGTTTCCAGGCATCGGATGCCTGGTCGATTTATCGCGATTAGATCCACTGTTGAACAGTGAACACATGGTGATAAAAACCTTATCGTGATAAGGAAAAAACCAAACACTTACAAATAAAATACATCCTGATTTAATTAAATTAAATTTGGTGTAAAAAAGTGAAAAACAATCAAGATGTATTCAAGAATAAATACTTTATGGTGTAGCTATGAAGCGGGAGCAAAATCCCCGTCAATTAGAGAAATTTATCGGTGGATTTTTGAAACCTTGAGCCAAAGTCATCCAGATTTTCAACAACATTCGTAGGCTTCCAACCCGAGCCGAGAGGAATTTATCTAAAATTTGATGATGCAAATATATGTCAAGAAATTATCGACAACAATAATGGGATCCAAAAAATTACTCGAAATAACGGTGAATTATGTTCAGTGAATATTGAACACGCTGGTATGGGATTAAGAAAAATAAAAATTCTAAGACTGCCTTTTGAAGTACAGAATCAGGAAATAACTGATGTTATTAAAGAATATGGTGAAGTAGTAAGTGTAGAAGTTGAGTATTGGTCAGAAAAATTGTCAGAAGGTACAAGTTTAACCAAAAAATATGAAAATGGTGTAAGAATTGTCAAAATAAAATTAGAAAAACACATACCGTCATTTCTTAAGATTACAAGCTGCAGGGCCCTCATTACTTACAACGGGCAACCGAAAACCTGCTCGTATTGCTCCTCTGAGGAGCACCTGATTGTTGATTGTCCAAAAAGAACTAGAACTTATGCTACAGCGGTTCAAAACCGAAAAATCAACGACAAAGATGAAGATATAGAGGGTGACAATAGCAACATTATACAAGAATTATTGACGAGTCCAGAAACAGAAAGACAAACGAATGAAGAAGGAACTGATAACCCAAACCAACTAATGCACCCATCGAAATGCCACTTGTAAAGACAAAAACAGTACAGAGTAACAGAGCTAATCCAAGCTTTGAGAAGCCAAAAGCGCCAACAACACTAAAAAGAATTGATTATAAGAAAAGCACAGAAGAGAGGACCAGGACATTTAGTGAGAGATCATCTACGGGAGCGGACGAAAGCGCCACGGAAGCAGAACAAGGAGAAGGAAAGCAAGGAAGGAAAAAGTACAAAAAAGGGACCTAAGACATCTGATACAAATTCAAATTAGTAAGTCTTTTTACTCAAAATGTCGCAGTTAGTTAGAAATATAACAACCCTAAATGTTAATGGACTGAGAAATAAAAACACGCAAGAACAACTAAAAGTTTTTTTTAGAAATAATGACATTGACATATTATGTATGCAAGAAGTAAATGTAGAAAAAATAGATTTTATGTATGGTTATGAATCAATTGTAAATTGTGGGGGAAATGATCGGGGTACAGCCATTATTTATAGGAAAGGTCTGAATCCTTTTGATGTAATTACTAGCATGGATGGTAGAGATGAGAGTAGTGAATATATATGCTCCCTCGGGCACACAGGGCATTGCAGGTCGGCGTGAAACTTTCAAAGAACTCATACTTCCGCACATTAACTTTAGAGACAAAGATTTGATCCTACTAGGTGATTTTAATTGCGTTCTGAAAGACAAAGATGAAAAAGCCATGACCATAAACAAGAGTATAGAATTAGAGCAACTAACAAAAAAACTAAAACTTAAAGATGCTTGGGAGATAATTCACAAAAATGTTGTACAATTTACACATTTCAGAGGCAACACAGCTTCAAGACTAGACCGAATTTACATATCCGAAAATCTACAAGAAAAAATAAAAAGATGCTATACAAAAGAAATAGCATTCAGTGACCATAATAGTGTAAGCATGGTCTACAGGGTAGAAATAGGGATTGCGGTAATGGGAAGAGGTTACTGGGAGCTAAATTTCAATACACTACAAGACCAATATTGCCAGGTCGAAGCTGAGGAAGAAATTCAAAGAATAAAAAGATTTAACAATTATAATCAAAATTACAGGTTCTGGTGGGAGAAAAACCTAAAACGCTTTTATAAAAACTGGGAGTGGGAAAAACAAAATTTTAAAAGGGCAACTATTAACGTACTGCAAGACAATTTGAAATCACTTTATGAAGAACAAAACAACGGACACGACAGAGTACAAGAAATAAAAGAAGTTAAAATCAAAATCAATTCATTTTATCAAAGAAAAGTGGATGAGCTAATAAAACACCCCACTATAAGGAATGCTACAACACAAGAAAAAATGACATTTTATCGTCTATCCAAAATAAGAAGCAAAAATCATATTTCTAAATTTTACACAGAGGATAACCAAATAATCAATAAAGAAAAAGTTATAAATCATGCTGAACAATATTATCAAACACAATTCGCTGAAGAAAAGGTCGATGAACAAAAATTTGATGAAATTTTCCAAAACATTGAAGGCACCATAAATGGAGAAGACAAAAGAGAAATGGAAAGAGAGATAACAAGTTTAAATATCGAAGAAATTATTAAAAAATCACAAAATAAAAGAGCACCTGGCATAGATGGCCTCACATACGAATTTTATAAAAATAACAAAAACATTATACTTCCTGAATTACAAAAGCTCTATAACAAAATGCTTAAAGGGGAATCACCTCCGCCAGAGAACTTTTCAGAAGGGATAATCACATTAATTCCAAAAATATCCAACCCTAAAACAGTAACCGATTATAGGCCAGTAACATTACTTAATTGTGACTACAAAATATTAGCTAAAATCATTGCGGAAAGAATTCAAGTTATACTAGAAAAAATTATGTCAAAAAAACAAACTATGGGAAGCAAAAGCCAGAATATTTTCACAAATCTTGAAGAAATTAGGAATGTGATAGATATATTTGAAAAGAGAACGGAAAAAATAGGAATACTTAGCATAGATTTTTTAAGAGCTTTCGATAGAGTTTCCCACGATTATTTATTTGCGTTATTAAAGAAATTAAACTTTCCAGACTCCATAATAAATCTCCTAAAAGCTCTCTATAGGAATGCATTTTCACGCATTCTGATAAATGGACACTTTTCAAATAAAATACAAATCAAACAATCGGTGAGACAGGGATGTCCACTATCCATGCTATTATTTGTTATAGCCATAGACCCCTTGCTCAATATGCTAGAGAAAAAAATAACACCAGTATCAATCCTCGGAACTAATATAACTTGCAGAGCTTTTGCTGATGATGTTATTGTATATATAAAAAATTTAGCAACTTTGAGAGAATGCCTAAAATGTATTCAAATCTTTGCTTTAGCGACCAATATGAGGATAAATTTGAGTAAATGTAAAATTTTGGCACTAGGGGATAGCAACATGCTTAGAAACAATGATATTCAGGTAGGAAATGGAATAAAGGTGCTTGGAGTGACATGGAACTGCACAATAAGGATGACAATAGAGACAAACTGGAAGAAAGTTACTCAAAATGTAAAGAATACACTGCTACAAAATGAAGGAAGGAAACTGAACTTAATACAAAAGGTATGGTACGTGAATACTTATGCGTTGTCCAAAATGTGGTACCTTAGCCAAATTCTACCGCCGAATAACAAAGACATAGCAAGAGTTGATCAGAATGTTGAAAGATTTGTGTGGAGGGGATCATTATACAGAGTCAGCAGGAAACAATTAAACCTACCTGCAAAAAGTGGTGGTTTGAACCTAATTTCAGTAGTCAACAAATGTTCTGCTCTATATATTAAAAGAATTATATTCCACAAAAACAAAAACGAAACCATACTTAATACATTGTACATCAAGGAAATGATAAAGAACAACAGAAACAAACCTCACTCTATAAAAGAATACTTAAAAATAATTGAAGACAATGCCATTACAGAAAGTAATTCTAAGAAAATTTATGAATCAATAATGAATAAGGAACATGGTAATCCTCTGGTAGAAACAAAAGACAGAAATCAAAATTGGAATCTGACCTGGGAGAGAATAAGCTTGAATCACCTGAATACTGAATGGAAAGCTACCTTATATAAAGCAGTAAATGAAGTGATTCCTACCGCTGAAAAAAAATATCGCCACAATATCTCTGAAGATAATAGTTGTGAACAATGTGGCCAAATAGATGATTTGAAACACAGAATCCAAAATTGCGGTTCTGCCAAAGATATATGGAAGTTTACCTTAAATTCACTAAAGACAAAATTAAAACTTAATATAAGAGATAATATAACATGGAAGGAACTGCTGATGTTCAATTTTACAGCCAGAGACTTACTTGTGAATACTATATGGTTATTGTCAGCTTGTATACATTGCAGTCTAACGTCCAGGAATATGACAATTGAGGAATTCAAGAATATATTGAGAACGGATAGATATGATATGGTGAGAAGAGGACTAAGCCCTAAATTTGGAAAATATATATATTTTTTATTCAATTGAATTTTAAATGTATGAACACATAACAATACAAATGTAATATAAATTTTGTAAATAAAGTTGTTTTAAAAAAAAAATGTATGGAATCGTAGCTATTTGAAACCCAGTGGAAGTGGAAGTACACACAGGTCACCTCAGCCAACCACAAGCCCTGATTTGTCGTTACCATCTTTGCAGCCTACGCTTTTGGAGGAAAAAAAGATGAATATGCGTTTACTTGGGGATCTGTAAATAATTATGAACGGTAAGTCACAAAACACTTTATTTATATTTATTAGTTATTGTAATACATTCATCTGTGATTTTTTTGAATACACGTTTAACAATAACAATCAAAAAGAGTAAATTGTAAATAAATAAGTATGTTCTCATATAACTGTAATTCTATAATATTAACTATCTACAAATCGATAAAAATGAATGAGTCGTCATCAACAAAAAATACTGGCTTTCGGCATACAAAGATCAAAGTCTTAAGAACATCTGGCCTAATTCTCTACACGAATACACGGCCGCGCGTAGATTCAAGAACATAGTGAACGGAAGGTGGTTCTTATTAGATATTTGTTTAATCCCCTACTAGGCCACTAAAACCACTTTTGTTGCGTCATCTACCGTCGAAAAGTTGACATATAAATTCCCATATTTCGGTCAGAATTTACAGAAACTTTTCGAAATCTATACTTCATATTTATAGCTTTCTCAGTATCTTATAATAATATACATGCTGTTGGTTTCGTATTGATTCACACAAGTATTGATCTGATCGCTGTGATTTTGTGTCAACTTATAGTTAAATATGTAGTGTTACGTATGAATACAATAATAATATGATTAAGGTCATATTTCATGTAAATTATACCGGTTGAAGTACGGAATTGGCCTGACGAAAATAGCATGTTTTCATAATTTATTTCGGAGACGTGAATCAATCAATCTTATTGAAAATTATTTCATACAATTCTGCATACTTTCAGCTTTAATTTGATTTGAAACTTGTCTACACTATATTCTTAATTTTTATTATCAATTCGAAATGAGATGACAACGTTTTAAATCTAATTTAGTATACTCGGCCGCAGTAAATTCTCTACAACAAAATAAAAAAATTAGGAAATGTACAATGTATTCCGTTTTCAACAATGAAATGGTGTATCTCCGCTGATGAACTCAAATTAAAGTTGATTTTTTCACAAAATTTTCAAATTGAACCGTTTCTTGTCCGAATTCCCTTAATTCTGAATCATTTTTTACAATCTAATTTTTGAAAAGAATTAAAAATTGCAGATGTATCCAATTATTGGAATTCAGAAAGAATTTAAAATTTCTTGTTTAACTCAAAGTATGACATATTGCGCTTATTAATTTCGTTCAATAATGAATTAGGAAGTACATAACACGAACACATTTTAAACCAATCGGAAACTCCGAATTCAACTCCACTTTCAGAACTGTCATCAAAAAATATTTTTTTTCTCCGTTTATTTGCATCCGAGTACTTGACATCTAGAAATTTGCCTGTTTCTGTCTCAGAATAACTAAAATTGTTTCGACTCTCTTCCAAAGACTGGTATATGATAATGTCATTGCTTAATGTGCATGTTGAGTTTTGCAAATTTATGTTTGCAGAATTAATTAGGTCAAGAAAAGTTCTCCAAATGTTTAACATTAAGACGAACTCAATATTGCCAATTTTTTTGTACAGACCCGCAGACTCAGTACGCGCTGCAGGTTTTTCATTGGCATTCGTAGATGTTGATATGAGCGCATTTTTTACTTCCTCAATATTTCACGGCATCATCTCGAGCAAACAATGTAGTATCAGAAATTATTTTTATCGTGAGGTTCTTTTCAGTACATAAATCGTCCAGAACATTCCATCTGTGCGTTGAAGATGAAAGAATACATATATTTCATTCACGACACTAAAAAATAAGAACAGAAAGAATGGGTGGATGTTGATCATTACAGCTAATTGAATATTTATTGCTTATTGAGGCTAGACAGGGTCTTGTTTCCAAACTTATAATATTTATATTTTTCGTGTTGTACGTGCTAACAAGTAATAGTTATCATTCCTATCAAAATTCAAAATTTCGTCTGTGAAAGAAATTATCAGTGAACGCGAAAACACCCAAATAGTGTATGAAAATTATAAGGTTTCTAAACATCGATCTTCAACTAATGAATCTGTCTGGAGGTGCTGTAATAATTCGACGGATTATTACATTTTGTTTTTGAGGCCTTTGAATAATTTTGATTTGATTCAAATTGAAAGTTTTATAAATTATTATATCTTGAACACGATATACCAGACAGACATAGAGACAGAAATCTGAAACCCCTTTCCTGTAGCAATGACTCCATGCTTAACAAACGTAACAAAGTATGCGGTCAACGGTACTTGCTTTTTCCTGAGTCAGGAGGAGTCCCACGTGGAGTTGAGACAAGCTGTCATGTACGATTATTTCGCCTAGTTAGATTCTTATTGGCTGCTTGTATAACTTATGGGTGGGCCATACTCCCGGTATTCTAAGTTAAACATATTTTCTAAGCTTTGCACGAGGGGTGCCCCCCCCGCTTTAATGATTTCATAAAAACTAATTACTTTGAAAAAGAAGGACAGTTCTCAACCACCCACTCGACTAGTTCTCCACCAGGTTCTTGTTGGTAAGTCAAGCTTGCTTTATGTCCACAGGGATGCACCATTGTTGCAATAAATCAAATCAATTAATATAATGTTTGTCCAGAACATACAAATCAAGTTCAAGAAATTTATAGATATTAAATTAACAATGCAACAAGGGTTATGCATCCCTAGGGCAGAAGCAGCGCTGGACTTGTTTTCGTCTCCGTGTCTCGCGTAAAGTGTTTGTTCCCCAATTTAAAAATCATTTTGTGACAATTTCCTATCATACCAAATTTAATCCGTTGTAGAAATCGTGTGTTTAAATCCTATGTGCGTTATTTCTACAAGGGGTTCGACAGGAAATTGTGTTATTAGACCAACAGGGTAGGTGCATTTTGATTGCCAAAGAACAACTGTTATATTGACTTCAACCTCGGAATCGACGATATGATATAATGTGGTTATTGAACCTTCAGACCATGCTCCGCCCGCCAATGTTTATTTTGTTGATTTATGTTTTTTCAGCCATTTAGGCTATTTTGAATGTTCTATACAAATTCCGCTTATCGGAGATCACTTAGGTGATATGATCGAGTATCAGGTCGCTAGGCTTACCCCAGGTCACCAGAAAGAGAGGAATCCTTTAATTTCAGATATAAGCTATCAATCATCGACGTGATCGAGCGCGAAATCGATCACTGGTCCGTGTGTGCCAATTAGTCTTTCATTCGATTCAAACTCTCCAGAGATCCTGGGCAGGAACTCGCTCGCTGGCGAAAGGGGTAGAACTAGCGACATTGATAACGGTTTCACAGGTTCACATTTTGGGGTGAACTTGAAGTTGACGTTTTTAGATTCATGTATCACTTCCATTGTTAAAGTTTGTAGTAATTTATATTCGTTTGCGGTGTTGTAATGTACCAAATTTTGTTTACTTTTATTCAATATATATTTATTATTCAATTTGATTAACGAGTTTAACTGGTAATTCCTAATCATCTCTCAGCGACCTTCAGAATTTACGCTTGAATAGATATAAAGATATAAGTATAAGTAATTGTACGAGGCAGTCCCTTGAAAGAGATCAAGGCATCGTTGTCAAAAACAGCTTCTAGGTGGGCTGAAATATACACCTAGTGGTGACAGCTTTAAGGAACCTCAAGGGTACACGGATCAACTAAGATCTCTGGTACCCGAACAGGTTCCAACAAGCAATTTTCAAATTCATATAACACGTCGATGAGGTATTAATGCTACCTGAAATAATACCCAGCCGACTGTTACAAATTCAAGTGTTACAAGCAGTGAGATAGGATTCCGAACCTATCCACTAATCTGGAAATATTAAATCTGGAGTGAGTTCTGATTTATTATTATAAAATACAACGCTCGGCTCACCGTTACAGTGCATCAAGCGACCTAGATGTAAGGTTTATATGTATACCATTGGAGAATCGGCTAGTTTTGTTGTAGCAACATTCAAAAATCTTGCCTGCAAAAGAAAAGCGAAAGGAAAAACTATTGAGACCAACACAAATATTGCATTCAGAATTAGCTTCAAAGGGTTTTCCCTCAGATTCTTCTTCAGAAACATTGACTTCCCGGAACTTAGAATGCGTCAAAGAAAATATGTACAATAGACGTCGCTAAACATTAACAACTTTGCCTCGCTCTGCCAACGAAGTTCACCGTCATCTACAAGAACATTCGTACAAAACGTCATGAGAGAAAAAGTCTATTCTGGATAATGATTTCCGAAATGGAATAGCAATTCTTAGCTGCCAAACAAATTTGAAATTTTTATGTAAGTTGAGTCTTTAATACATGGATGGCACATTCCAATACAGCACAAAAATTTTTCACACAACTATTTACCATTCATGGTTACATAAATGGATATTATATACCGCTAGTGTTCAGTTTACTGAAAACAAATCAGAAGAAGCTTATAGACTCTGGTTGGAAAAAAATGTATTTGTTCTTCTAACAACTTAAGTTTTATTCCTGAGAAAGTAGTGGTTGATTTTGGAACTGTCATTCATAACTCAGTTCGTAAAGTGTGAGATAACGTTACAGTTATTGGTTGCTGCTTCCATCTTACTCAGTCTTGGTGGCGTAAAATATAAAAGTTGGGGTTAATTAATGAATATAAAAACAAAAACTGTGAAACTGGAAGGTGGCTTTGTTTTTGTTCTGGTTTGGTATTTTTAAATCCAAATCTGGTAAACGATTTTTTTTATTTTCAAGTTACTATGCGACAAAACCATGTGACGATAAGTTAACGGTTTTTGCTGATTATTTGGTGGACTATTTTATATCGGACAAGTCACTTTTCCACCCCATAATCGGGCTGAAGCTTCTTCAACTCTAAATGAAACCACGAACGCTTGCGAGTCCTCATTTAAATAACTGTTGTGTACAGATAATTGATTATTCTTGAGCTAATAGTGGACTGTATAATAATTACTTATTTCACTCTATTAACAGATATTTCTTTATTTATTGAGTATACAAATTCTGATTATAATGTCCATCTGACAAACTTACAAACTTAAACTTGTTATTATTGTTATAACAATAGGGAACAGCGGAACGGAATCGTTTTACAGACCAAGGAAAGGTTGATCTCACTAGTTGATTGCAACAACCTCCCCACCGGGTTGATTAATTCCATCAGAATAAAATGGAAGTGGACATAATTTTGTTATTAGTCTAATAAATATTCCATTGATTGAACGTATTTCAACCACTCGAACCCTTTTATCAGGCCCTGTCATTACTACTATAATTCGAGCTAAACGCCATTCAAGAGGTGGAATGTTATCCTCCTTTACTAAAACTAAATCGTTGACCTTCAAATTGTCATATACCTCAGCCCATTTTGGTTTATGTTGAAGCCTATTCAAATGGACCAACGTTTCCAAAAGGGTTGTCTCATTTTTGCCAACACTCTCAGATTTTCAACTTGTTGTCGGGAACGTCTATAATATTGATTTCCGGAAAAGAATTTGATGATTCTCCAATCAAAAAATGACTAGGTGTGAGACACGAGTAATCTTCTGGATCTGTTGAAATAGGAGAGAGATGCGTAGAGTTCAATATGGCTTCAATTTGACATAAGAGTTGTGACTTGTTCAAAACTCAAAACACTCTTTCCCATAACCCGTTTGAGATGAAATTTCGTAGATTTTATACCCGCCTCCCACAATCCTCCCCAGTGTATGAACTTCCATCGTATTTCCTTAGTAGATAGAAAATGTTCCACAAAATTTTCCTTTTCTCGAAAAAAATAATAAATTTTTCTAAGTGAGTTTATTAGCACCCTGAAAATTAGCTCCATTATCGCTGTATATGATTTGAGGACATCCACGTCGAGCAATGAATCTTTTAAGAGTTGAGAGAAACGCTCCTGTTGATAGACTGGAAAAGTTCGATATGAACTACCTTTGTAACCATACGAACAAACAACGAAATGTATGATTTGGAGATCACTGCCTTTCGAAGACGAGATTCCCTAACCGCAATAGGACCACCAAAGTCAACTCCTTCCTTAAGAAAAAGACGTACAATTGAAAGTCTATCAGAGAGTGATGAGCCCATTATTTGTTACGACGAGGATCCTTTGAACCTAAAACAAGTAGCGCAATTTTTAATTTCTCGTTTGATAGGTCTCAATCCATTTATAGGCCAAAATCTTAACCTAAGATGAGAGAGAATAGTTTGCGGCCCTGCATGATGTGAATCCAGATGTTCTTAAGTATAGAGCATTTTCACAATATAATTTTTTGGTGGTAGAATCATAGGATATTTCTGAGAAATAGATAAATTGGATTGAGATAACTTTCTTCCCACCACGAATTATACCTTTCTCATCCAAAACAGGAGTCAATTGTGCTAAAGTACTCGATTGTACAGCTTTTTTAGATGTGATATCCCCAATTTCCTTCATAATTTGATGACCTTAAATACACTTGACTAACACCATCAATGAATTTTGTAATTCATCAATATGAAGAGGACCATTAAATTTATAATTTACCTTGGAACAATTATTTACAAATCTTAAGCAATATGCTATTGTGCGTTGAAGTCGACGAAAACTCGAAAATTTTTCAAATATTCCCATTATTCTGAAAATTCATTCGAAGAGACGAAAGTTATCAACATTTGTTCAGGAATAGAATCTATTCCAATCGAAGAAAAATTTCCAAGCTTCATCTTATAATCATTTAAGAAATTTGGTCCTCACCACCTTTGTTTACAAGATATCAAAGAGTTTGAATTCAAACCACGAGAAATATGATCAGCAAGATTTTCCTCAGAAGATATATGTAGCCATTTAGCATTAAGAGTATCTCTGATACCCGATTACCTACAAATGTGATTCACCTAGGTACATCCTGTATCCAACATAAAACAATTTGAGAGTCACACCACAAAACGATTTTGGAAAATTTCATCTGAAAAATCGAACCTAATTTGTGACATAGCATAGCCATAAGTAGCGCACCACATAATTTCAGTTTTGGAATCGAGATTATTTTCTGCGGAGCTACCCTTGATTTGGAACAAATCAACATACTTATCTCCTTGTTGAAATGAATACCTCTCAAATAAAAACATGTTCGATAAGCCTCGAGAGAACTGTCTGAGAACCCATGTAATTCGAAAGACTGTATGCCATATGTGAAATGTAATAATCGACGATTTCTAACCTCATTGACGAAAGGAATATCTTTTGAAAATACTTTCCATTGATGAAATAAATCTGGAGGTAGAGTGTCATCCCAGTCTAGTTTCCGACTCCAGATTTTTTCAATTAAGTATAGTATCCAGTTGATACAAATTATATTGATCCTAGGTAGAAACGAAGTAAAGCACATCTAACAAACAGGGCATGTTAGGAAACACTGATAGAGCAAAAGGTTGTCATTTATAGTATATTTTGAAATTTTTTGTTTGAATGTTCATATTTTATTACTGCCCATGAACTGAAACTGTTTTTGATTCAAACGGACTGTACCTATTATTTTCAATTGAGAGAGCTCTCGGTGCTGTTTTTCAAATATGCACCCTTCACACAAATCATCATCAGCAGAAGTCAAATTCAGTCCAAGCTGCTTGATGACATTCCTCACATGTCGTTTATTCTGATGACAAAGTCGTTCATGCCATAACGGCAAAGTATCGACAGGTAACGCCAAATGAACTCCAGCAAGCTTATCTAGAACATGGACTTTCATATCTAGAAGATACAGACCATCATATCTTCTTCCCATCAAAAATAGTTGGTTATTTTTATGAAACATGCAAATACGACTAATGGCATGAAACTCGAAACCTTTTTCTGAAGCACGACTAACCGAGAATAATTGGCGACTGACTTCACGAACATACCAGACATCTTTGAGATGATTAATTTGCCACTTGTCATCAACTTGCATATCAACAAGTATGTCACCACAACCATATGCCCTAATCGTTTCCTTATTGCCAACATGAATATATTTCGGTTCATTGGAACGAACATAAGAAATAAAAAAGTCTTTATCACTTGTCATATGTTCAGTTGCACCAGTGTCTGCCACCCAAACCATTTCTTTCGATTCTTACAGATAAATGCATGACCTTCAGGTTTCAAGAATTTAACTTCCTGTGAATGTTTCTTCGGACAATTTCTAGCCAAATGATTCAACTCATGACATTTGAAACACTTAAAAGGACGTGGATTTGAAATTCTTGTAGACTCTCTTATATTTATCGGAGGAACTGAACTCTTCTTTTTTGAAACATTAACTTTGGCTAAAAGAGCGTTATCATCTTTCTCACGCATCTCGATTAGCCTAAGTCGCTCAGTCAAGTTATTCAGGGTTCTACTTTCAATTGGTACAATCTTCCAAACACTTTTAAATTCGAAATAAGGGGAAGGTAGAGTAGACATGATACGACTCATCAGAATCAGTTCTGATAACTCAGATTTATCGAGATTTTTTAATTCAACATTCAACTCGTTGAAATCACGTTGTAAACGGGCAACAAGGTTAACAATGCTTTCTTCAGAACGTACTCCTTCACTGGAAAAAATGATACGAGTAACCTATCAACTCTCTGACTAGAGCTCTGTTCGTATGTTGACATTAATTTGTCCCAAATATCCTTAGAAGTACAGCATGACGAGGTAAGTTCTTCATTCGTGTCATTCAGAGAACTAATTATGATCAGCTGTGGCATAGAATCTTTAGCTTCAATGATAGCCTCATTTGACTTATCCTCTGTTAATTTCAGCTCACCAGATAAGACATTCAATACTTTGTGGTATTTCAAAACTAGAGTAATCTGACTTTTCCATCTTGTCCAGTTGTGTTGGTCTATCAACTTCTCCACCTGAGCTTTATAATCAAATGAGCGTACATCATTTGAATTCATGGTCACAATATATTGAACCAACTCTCTCAAACTTCACAGTGAACGCAATACTGAGCCCATAACCTGTTGAGGATTTGAAGAAGTTGAATAAAAATGACAGCACACACAACTATTTATTTGACAAGTTTTCAGCTAACTATATAAAATACAAAATAAGTTACTAAGGAGCAGAGATAAACATAGAGTAAATGATAGTGCTAGTTTTGTATTAGAAAATTATTGATTTCCTTCAACATGTTCCACATCCTGAAAGCTGTGTGGAGGTGGCTGTGGAAGAGTTCCGTTAATATTGAAACTGATGACCAAAGAACATTGATGCTTCCTTTTATTCCGCGACGTTCTTTCAGTTCAGAACGAAATTGACTGTGAATTGACAAAAGAAATGCAGTCACCCGATAGTTGATAAATATAATTTGTTTCTTGAGTATTTCAAAAAGCAATAATGGATTAGAAAAGCTGAGTGGTGCCCCTGTTCTCGTGAAGAATATACCACAAGAGGACATAACACAAATAACATTATTAAGGTTTCCATCCGTATATTCAAGTTTTAAAGAGTTGGAAAGCTTTCAACGCAATATCTTTGGCCTATTTTGTTTTCGTTTCATTGGAAGAATCTTATAAGCAAAAGATAATCTCATTTGTGAATGGACGTGATATGAAACTCTTCATTCATCTTTTTTTTTAATTTCCATATCTTCTGAAGCTAGCAATCTTATATATACAGTTAACATAACAATTGAGCAATGCAATTGTCCAGATGGAACAGGAAGAAAATTCTGCAAACATCTTTGTGCAGTTCACAATACAATTGGTAATTTGCTAACTACCCCACATCTGCTATTCCCTGACCGCGTTGAGCTGACGATTTGGCAATTGGATACAATTTTGAGATAATGACACCATCCTGCTATAATCGGGATTTTGAACAACCTATGCGAAGTGAACTAGATGATAATATTATTCGAATAGAAGAAGTGCAAAAGTCAGAATATTCTTCTGATGTGATAGCTGAGGAGTTAAACGCATAACTCACATTGTTTCAGGATAATTTAAAGAAACTCTATATCTTCGCAGTTTCATCCCTCCAAATTTATTCTGAAAACATAAAGGAACTAAACTCAAAGATTTTTACGAAATTTGTTCAGTGACGACTGTGGATGAAGACAGGTATACCAGCTAACACCGAACTGATGACGAAAATCAATAAGAAGAAAAGAGCATTGAGTACAAATATTTTTCTCAACACAACAACTGCAAAAAGTCATGGATGTGCTCACTAGTTGTTCAGAATATTAATATATATTTTTTTACATCATTTCGCTACTCTATTTTGTACTTATCTCGTTTATTATTGTTACTCAGGTTAGGTACTTATCTACCCACACACCTGATTAGCATTACTTTTTTTACTTAATAAAACATTAAGTAAAACTTCGTATGCCAGTTTTTGACAATATAACTATTATTATTTAAGGGCATGGATGAGTGCATAGTCGCATGCCAGCGCTAGCCCCTTAGGAAACGGAGATGCAGGTTTCGCACAATTAACGCACTCGGCTGCGCTAAACCTATAGGAGACGGAAAAACGCGGCACAGATACATCTGGTCGCCGGAGTAAGTACAATACCAAACGCGTTTGCTGAGGGGTTATTTGTTGTCTGTCTTAGACAGTCAGTACCGTGATAATGATCCATTAATCTGTGAATCTGTCTGTCATGTAAATTGTACGTTATTATATTAGATGTCAAAATCCTCAAAATATATAAAATCATTTACCCTGTTTGGAAATGAGTTTCGAAAGATCCGCTCTTGGCTGGTGCCTACGTCGTATAAGGAACATATCTAGCAACTGTCAAGTCGGTCCGCTGTATAGTTTCGGAGATTTCGCGATGGAAGAGTCAGTGAGTGTGAAAAATATGATGCGATTTATGTAAATATACAACTTCTAATTGTATGGAATTGTATAATGTATTGAACTTATTACTGAAATCGTTTCAATATTGAGATATTTAAAAATTGAACCGTCAAAAAATGTTCGGATCGCTTTCTTTTTCTCCTTGGGTGGCGCCCTCTCATTCCTAAGAAGCGCTATAATAAATACCTGAACGGAGCGCTAGAACACACCACCGAACATACCGGCGGCCTTGAAAGTATCTACTTTCAAAAAAATAATAATAATAACTGATAAATTGATAATAGTAAAATGGCGACATAAAATTAAACAATCAGTCAATTTTCTGGCAAGATGATGATTTTAGTGATCGATCGTTTTATGACAACATGAGTAACTCTTCCTAGAGTCGATTGTTGGGTTAAGGTTTTTTCATCGCGAAGAAGTACAAGTCCTCCAATCAGCTCCTGTGCTTCTTTCTGGAATTGCCATTTATTTCTTTGTTGGAGATTGTGAAGATAGTCCCTCCAGTTCAGAATATTTGAATTAACTTTTGCAAATGTCGATATCGAGTCAGATGATTAACGGGTTCGTCTTTTACGCTGAGTTGGGGAACGGCGTTTAATGGTTGTCCAATAATGAAGTGACCTGGAGTGAAAAATTCAAGAGCGTTGTGGTCAGAGGATAGGGGGCGGGAGGACCAGAGTTTAGAGTGTCCTCGACCTGAATTAATATCGTCATGAATTCCTCAAAGGTGTAAGGGTCGGTTGACAAGATACGTTTTGGATGATATTTTAGTGATTTTACAGCGGCTTCTCATAACCCAACCAAAATGGGAAGAGCGAGCAGGTATAAAATGCCACTGCATTTGCACGAAAATGCGCACATAACATTTCATTATTTTCGATTTTGACTCCGAAACAAGCTATGCACTTCCGGAGTACATTCTGTACTGCCTCGCGACCGTTTAATGGACAAAACCTTCTCCTGATAAAGGAAAGAGTTGCTTGGCAGCCAGAATGAAAATTGAGTTCGTGAGTATATCGTGCCAACAAAACCGTGAATGGATATTTTTTGGGAATCAGAATAGGATGCTTAGTTTTAAAACTGATGTTTGCCTGTTCTAATCTGCCGCCTAATCGGATTGAGCCCTCAGCATCAATATGAGTGTTTAGGGATTTCATACGACTATTAAATTTAACCGACTTTATTGAGGCTAAGCTCTTTAAATCATCAGCAAAGCATTGGGCTTGAACTAGTTTAACTAAGCAGTTTTCTGTGGTTTGCCATTCGGGCAAAGTTATATTCAGAGAGTTCGTTTTGAACCTTTGCATAGACTTTGGCCTATTTGCCAAACCTTAGACAGTAAGAAACATCACATAATAGCTTGGGATAACTAGTAAATTTTTCAAAGATGTTATCCTTGCCGGACGCCGGAAAAAGAGTATGTTTTTTTATTGAATTCTTCAAGATCTGATGGTGATCGTGAGTAATTTGTGATGTCATTTATCTTGAGACTCGGACAGAAATTGTGAACCATGCCACCACAATGTCGCATTTTCGAAATTGTTTGGATTTATACCTCTTGATATCATATCAGCAGGATTGGCTTTTGAAGATATATGATTCCAATTGTTTGTATCAGAAGAAATGCTCTGAATTTCTGAAATTCTATTACAAACAAAAGTTTCCCATGTTGGTGGTCCAGCACGTAACCATGCTAGGATGATGGTTGAATCAGTCTAGTAGTAAATTGACTGAAGTGCAGATTTAGCCCCTCCATCACTCTTTTTACAAGCTTAGATAAAAGAAGGGCTCCTAACAATTCAAGTCTGGGAAAGGAGATGGCCTTAAGGGGAGCAACACGCTATTTTGCTCACAAAAGCCTGGTTGAGTTTTGCCATTAAGATTTTTCGACCTTAAGTAAACACACACACGCTATATGCCTGGAAATAGGAATCACAAAATTCATGTATTTGTAAGTTTACAGAATTTTTTGGTATCAACACGTCGAGGGAGATCTTCAAAACTTTAGTAGGTACTTACTAGTTGATTGCAAAAATAAATCCAGTATTTGTGAAGTTTCGTGGGAATAGGTTCATTCCAACCGAAATTGGCTAATCACAATTGTTGGAGGATAATTTTAGCCTGAACGATCAAAGGACGAAGGAGGCCTAGACAGTCAAAGATTTGTCACATTGGAGTGGTTCTCTCAGTGACAGGATTTGGGGTTTTAATGGAAATCCGTGAGTTATATATGAAACGATCGGAGGCGGAGTTCTAAAAAATGCCCAGAGTCTTTATACGTTGAGATTTATTTCGAATGTGTTTAATGGAATTATTTATCACTGTCAAGATCTGCCAAGACAATGAGTGCGTTGGAACTGAATTTTCGCAGCTGGAAACCTGCCCTTTTTCAATAAATTGACTAAGATTTTCCTTATTGAAATTAATTCATCTGTGGTCTCTGCGCCTTTGATTACATCATCTATAGAAATCATTGCAGATAATATTAGATTCAACAGGAAAGGTGACTTTCTAGGGCGATTTGTTTCAGACAACGGGTGGAAGAAAACGTGCAGAAGCAGTTTCATATGAGACTGTGTTTAGCTCAAAATGGCAGCTCTTGACTAGGATCGTCTCGCCATACAATGCGTTGAATATTACGTTGGATATGCTGAACGTTAACCTGGGGTTACATGATAGTAATATCACGAGTTGAGACGACATTATGTTGTCTAAAACGCAATCCCATGGTGAAAAGTTCGTTTTGAACGGTCGGTCCAACTTTGAGGAATTCAATCAATGAGAGGCCTGAGGTGGTCTTGGAAGAGCCATCAAAGGCTACTCGCAGCTTAGTCGTCGTACTGTCATGTTTTTCTACGGAATGATGTGATAAATAATAAATAGGATAGTTGCATTGATGATCAGGGTTTATTTTAGTTATATGGCCGAGCTCGGCTCTTTTTCAATTGTTAAACTGGAAATTGGCCAATTTTCAACGTCAATTCATTGGAAAATTATTAAAATATTTGCAAATTTGGTAAGTATTGCCAAAATTGGCTGGAAAACTCAACTCGGGGTTTTCGAGGTCGTTGATCATTATTCTGAGATTAGATTTACCATTTTTGACCAGATTAGCTAGAAATTGGCCAATTTCATGTGAAAAAATGGCCAAATTAGATAATTTCGCAATTTATGTTGAAAATGGCTAGAAAATTTCACTCGGGGGTTTTCGAGATCGCTGGTCACGATTCTTAAGTTAGATTTGACCACATTATGGTCAACTTTATATAAAAAAAATGGTCAATTGGCGAGTTTATCAAATATTGATAAAAATGGATAGAAAATTTATTTCACGAGTTATCGAAGTCACTTATCGCAATTGTTGAATACATTTTGTAATGAGTTGAAAAAATGGAAAGTAGAAGATAACATGATTTTATGAATATATTTCAATCAATTTTTCATATTTCCTTTTTTTGTACAATTTCTTACGTTTACATACTTAATCATTTTATCTACTTATTGACAATTATTTACATCACAATCTAAAAAATTTTCTAAATTAAAAAATATTCCACATATTAGATAAATCTATTTCATCACATTCCAAATAATCATCATCATCGTCATTCTCATTATTTATTGCATCAATATTTTCTAAATTGGTATTGTTACAAAAATCAAATTCTACGTTTTGATCTGGTACAAAATCAGTTTCGTTAATATCTACATTACCAATATTTTCATCATTTTCATCCACTCTCACCGAATCGAAATTATCACAATCATTACCTTGACATTGTTTACATGCTTTTCTACAACCACAAGATTTTCCGCATCGTTTCGTGCAGGAACAGAAAATCATTTTCAATAATGGGTCTGGAGCTCGTTTCTGGGCCATACTAATTGGTACATAATTATCATTTCTTCCGTGAAAAATACTCGAACTAGTTTCGTTTTTTATGTGTATATAACATAGAGATGGAGGATTCCTTCATCTCTATGGTATATAATGAGGCCCAAATAATAGCGCGCTCATTTGAATTTTGTGAATGGTTATTTACATCTGCGATTTCTCACATATTCTGGCCATGAACTTTTGGCAATTTCTGAGTGAAATAAAGAATGTTACTCTAAAATAACGAAAAGCGACCTCGAAAAACCCCGAGTGAAATTTTCCAGCCATTTTCAACCAAAATTGCGAAATTATCTAATTTGGCCATTTTTCTGACATAAAGTTGGCCAATTTCTAGCTAATGTGGTCGAAAATGGTAAATCTTATTTCAGAATCGTGATCAGCGAGCTCGAAATCCCACCGAGTGGAGTTTCTCAGCCAATTTTGGCAATACTTGCCAAATTTGCAAATGTTTCAATGATTTCCCAATGAATTGACCATGAAAATTGACAAATTTTCAGTTTATCAATTGAAAAATGCCCGAGCAATCAGATCTTAAAGTTCAGTATCGTCCAGTATGCGTCCAGGAATGATTTGCAAAAAAAAAATTCATTGGTCTGTTCGCCTTTAATTCCGAGCTTTCACATTTTTCACGTCCGATTTGGCCAGACTAATTGTACGTTGAGGGTTTTTTATTCAGTTTTCTTTCAATCGCGTGAAATCGGCTGATGTCCATTTCTTCCGAGTGACCTAATTCGCAGTACTTTTCCTTCAAAGTGAGATTCACACCCAGATTCTTCCTTATTAAGGCGTTTTTGAGTTGCATAGTTCTCTTCTATCTGCCAAAAATCTTGCAACTAAGTGTTTATTGAATTAAGTGTAGATAAGAAACAAGAATTGGTTGATAATGAGGGTAAAATTAATGAAGGTCCGGATATTATCCAGCCTAGTCTGATTTCATGAAGTATTGGTAGATCCTTGCCCAATTTCATTTGGCCAAGAATTGGTTGATAATGAGGGTAAAATTAATGAAGGTCCGGATATTATCCAGCCTAGTCTGATTTCATGAAGTATTGGTAGATCCTTGCCCAATTTCATTTGGCCATTAAATAGCAATTCGAGGAATATGCCCGCACCTAAGAGCATATCAATGTCAGAGGGAATATCAAAGTTTGGGTCAGCAAGCAAGACATTGTTTGGCATTTGAATATTGGTTAAAGGTATTTCATTATTCAATGATTAGAGAAGGCAGTTCAAACGTATAATTATTACATAAGGATCGGGCTTTGATCAAAGTACGTTTAGAAATATTGATGAGATTCTGACTTATTAAGGAAACCGGCAAGTTAATAGAGGTAAAATGTAGTTTAAGTTTGTCGAATAATCTTATGGTAATAAAGTTTGACTAGGAACCACTGTCCAATAATGTTCTGCATCTTATGGGCTTACCGTTTTTGTCGAAAACATGAATTACTTCACTGGATAGTATAGTATAAGAATGAGAATTAACTTGTGTTGTCACAGCTTGTGACACCAATTCTAAAAAATTTTGATTGAGCTAGACGTTGCAGGTTTTGATTCGGAATGAGAATAGGAATCTTGTGAAATTTTAACTTTATCTTGACGATGGTTTTGGTTAGTATTTACACTATCACGATTCAAGTGCAACAAACTATGATGTCTCCTTTGGCAAGAGCAACAAGAATATTGGGATCTACAATAATGATTTTATTGTTCAGGTTTCAAACAGTTAGAGCATAATCTGAAAGGCTTGATTTCTGCAAATGTTTTATCTATGGGAATATCCGAGAATGATTTACATGAGTAGATAAAATGAGCTTGATCACATAATGGACATGGAGGATTGCTTGTAGATAAATGAGAGTAGGAACGACTATCATTAGAGTTCCTATTCGAATGGTTATGTTGGTGAGAAGTTTCAATTTTATTGTCTAGTGACTCCAAGAGCTGGCAGCGTTGAGTTAAAAATTTTATACTGGGTTCCCCATGATAGACTACCCATTTTATATTATTAATAAATACCCTACGAGATAACTAAATAGGTTGTTCTCTGTGGGATTATCTTCTGTTGTGTTTGGGATTTAAGTAAATTATTAATCAAGTAGGCGCCCATCACAAATAAATTTTAAATTAATAATTAATTTCGTGGAACGCCATTTTTCTACGAGAAGTTTGTTAGTTTTCATCAATAATTATTTAATTTTTTTGCTTTGAGAAATTATTTCAACATCCGTTTGAACTTTCATGGATTACTCAGTCCAACAACGTGTGTTTTTTGTAGAAACTTACATAAGGAGCAATTCGATAGAAGAAGTTAGGCGTGCATTCCGGCGTCAGTTTAATAACAACAATAGGGTTCACGCGCCAAATCGTAAAACTGTTAAGTTATGGGTTCGTCATTGGCGTGAAAATGATTCTGTAAAAAACTTGGAATCCTGGACGTCCAAGAACAGTTCGTACACCAGAAAATATTGAACCCTTATCCTAGGAATATCGAAGGGAAGCTTAGATCGAATTCTTCAAAGGAATTTAAAATTTCATTCTTATAAATACCAAATGGCACAGCACCTTAGCAATCAAGATAAAGAAGCAAGGTTAGCATTTTGTCAAGAATTTTTGGATTAACATCAAGGAGCAATTCACAGTTTCCTAATGACCGACGAAGCAAATCTTTATTTGAACAGCATGATCAATAAACATAATTTTAGATACTGGTCAAATGAAAATCCTCGTGAAATCTTTACACAGAACCTCCATAATCCAAAAGTTGTTGTGTGGTGTGGAGTAGGATCTTTTGGTATTATTGGCCCTTATTTTTTTGAGGATGGAAATAACCGCGCCGTAACAGTAACATCCGAGCGCTACGTTAATATGCTAGAGACATTTCTCATTCCAGAATTAAATAGACGAGGATTACTAAACAATGCCACACTATTCCAACAAGATGAGGCAATAGCTCATACCGCCAGAAACTCAATGAGGGTCCTGCGAGAAATGTTTAATGGCCGACTCATTTCTCGATTCGGAGATTTGCCTTGGTCTACGAGATCCCGCGACTTAAGGGCACCCGATTTTTTCCTGTGGAGATATTTAAAAGCCAAAGTGTTTGCGAGTCATCCAGGTAAAATCGAGGTACTGAAAGTCAAAATTCGTGGAGAAGTACTAGGAATAGACGAAGGTTTGCTACGCCGTGTAATGAACCACTTTTTATCTAATATTGAAAAATGTGTTGAAGTTGGTGGAGGTCATTTAGAAGACGTGATTTTTAAAAGTTAGAATTAATTTTGCTAAATATTTATGAGTTATCATAAATCATAAAGAGTTAGTTGTAATTTAGTAAAATAAAAAGTTTGTTTTGTTAACTGAAAAAATTTTAATTCAAATATTAAAATGGGTAGTCTATTATGGGGAACCCAGTATAATCATCGATTTTTGGTGTGTCGTTAGATTTGTTGAAAATTCCTCACCCCTTGTGGGTTGAGGAATCTAGTTTAGAATTGAGGAGGAAAATTAGTATGTTATTTCACTCATCAACATTCTCATCTAGGTTTCTTAACGATCTGAAATGTTTCTGGGAATCATTCAAAAATTTTCTCAAAACTGTATGTGATTTTCAAAGGGGCTCTCTACTGCAATCCTGCTACTAGGGTCAATAGTATTGGCGGCTTCTAATCAGATATGCTGACCGGGATTATGACGATGTAACGACAACAAAATGATGATTCTTGTTTACAATGCTTGGTTATAAATACAATCATATTCAGCTCAATTTATATAGCTGTTTTCCACTGGCTACGCCCGCAAGAAAGCATCGGTTGCACCAATACTATGTCATGTGAAAGTTTATTTGAATTAACAGGGACATGTATAATATGGAATGGTCTGTCACGAACATGTCACTGCAAGTGTATCAACTGTCTGTTACGTAAACTTTACCTATCTTCTTGATGGCTTATGTGTTATCTGTCATAGTCTGAACTGTGATAATCATCCATTAAGCTATGAATCTGTCTCGTGACAGACGTGATTATATTAGTTGTCAAAAACATCAAAATATCAAACTTACTTTTATAGTTTGATATTTATTTATTAACTGTATGTTATAAATTCCAACATCCAGTAATATAATAATTCATGTACACGCAACAGCTTCATTCTACTCTGTACAGTCATGGTGTGATTTGAACGTACTTGTGGGAACAGATCTCGTATATATAAAAATTGTAGGATAACAAATTATTCACAATTAGTTTATATAAAACACAATCAGCACCTTCTCATCTATCCACATCTGCATCTCCAAATTTTGATTATCGCAATATTAAGTACTTAACAATTTGAAATATTACCTACAAATGAACAGTGGTGGCTGGTACTGAAGGGCACTAGAGCACGTGCCCACCCAATCACCAAGATAAACAGAAAGAAATTCGTTCTGAAGTGTACCTATTTCAAGTATGATTCGACAGTTATCTTCCCAATTCGCGCTCATACCGTCGGTCTGGGTCACAAAGCAACGTCTCTCCAGTAAACGTCACGCCTTCATTGTGTACAGTGTGTAAATTCAATTCGAAGACGTGAAGTGATAATGGAAGTTAATTGTATGCATTTCCAGTAACAAATGAACTATTTTGTTTTATGTGCTTAATTTTCAAGAAAGAGGTTAGTACGTGGGATAAACAAAGGTTGAATGATTTAAAACACATAGCAGAGAGAGCAAAGAAACACGAAAATTCCGTTTCTCATATGAATGAATACATGCATTTTAGTGTTCCAGGCAAAGTGAATAACCTGTACAGTCATATTTTGCGCAGGCTAATTATGTGGTTGAAAATTTGCGGTGCCGTTGAGATGGCGTTACGAAGCCATGATGAAACATTGACGTCGGAAAATCAAGGTACTTACGTAGGCTTAATAAGCTTTGCAGCTGAATTAAACGCTGTGCTTGCAATACATATGAAAGGTGCACAAGTTTTTAAAGGCGGCTCAAAAACTATTCAGAACGAATGAATTGCAAACTATTTTAAATTCTCCTTCTGGGTCTGTTAACAATAAACTACTCGCTCAAAGTTAGGATGGGGCGTCCGTGACGAGTGGTAAAAGAAATGGTGTCCAAGTCATTATCAAAAGAATATTTCTACATGCACATTATATTCACTGTTACGCGCATCACTTCAATTTAATTATTGAACGAGCGCACAGTTCAATAAAAAAGTAAAATTTTCTTTGCATATTTGCAGTCATTATCAAGTTTTTTCTCGATCGTCAAAATGAACAAGAATTCTTGATGAAATACTCAAACGTAGATCACAACGTGCTGTTCCACACGCTGGATTTTCAAGTCGAACTGTGAAAACACTATTTGAATAACAGGATTCGTTCAAAGAATGTTAAGACAAAATTATTGAAGAAGATGGGATGGACTCAGTTACTATTAGTGAGACACTTGAATTGCCCGGAATTTCTCTACTGGTTGAAAATATTTCATTTCTTCATGCCACATGTTGAAATATCATATAATCAGACTCAAATGCGTGGGATTGACAGTGCTCAACTGCAAAAGGCAATTGAACAATTCCAACACCAAATTATTCGAATTAGAAATTCTACTGACAATGACAATCAAGAACGCAATAATGGAGAGCCTGCTAGGAAAAGACAAGAAACGACAGCTGGAGATAACAGACCTGCTATTGCAAAGTAAGTGTGACATTATTTTAAGCAAAATTAGCGATTTTTTCTTGTGCTCACCCTCTTTCATAACTCACGAGCCACCACTGTAAATGAAGTCACTTATCTGAGGATTAAAATAGATAGAATATTTCAAATTTACGCTGTAACTCTCACATGAATTGTCACTTGAAGGTAAGGAAATTACTTTATACCTTCCGGATACTCAATAAATTTTTGATTCAACGTCTTGTTAGAATTGTTATATCACTCACTAGTCGCTCCTCACATGTATTATAGCATAATTGCATGACGTGGTGCCCTTAATAATCATTTTAATAAGCTACAAGTCCTACAAAAAAGATTTTCAAAAATTTGGTTGGAAAAAGTAAATACTAAGACACTGAAGTTGAAGACATATCGTCTGTCATTCAACATCATTTGGTGAACATGGAACAGTTGTCTAGTGTATATCGTGCTTCCTAAATTAAATAGTCAGATGCAAATGGTGACAAATGTACAAAATCCATATCAATATCACGACTCATGGGAGAGAACCTGCTTTTAATGCAACTAACTTTCTGAGATAACATTAGATTCTGAATATAAAGGAACAGCAAAACTTCATAACGCTAGAAAATAGAGTTGAATATCGATGAACCATAAGCGCATCCTTATCTTTATAACAATCAAATTGTCCAGCATTGGTATTAGTGGACCCATATGAATTTCTTGCAAAAAAAGTTGCAGCAGTTGAATAGTCGTGAAGACTTGAATACACCCAATGAAACTCATTTTCCCCTGGACTGGTATGTAATTAACATACTTCAGATTCTCAAAGTGTGGTGTGCACTTTAGACATCAAGCATTACTGACTCATCAAGTTTCCAAGACAATACAGAAAACGCTACAACCATTACTGCAGCGCGTTGCTCAAACATGATAATAAAAGGTTTGACGCAAGAGTTTGTTCGATTTCCGCAAATAACGAGGCTCGAAGGGCTACAAATCATACTTCTAATGTTTTCTTATGCTACAGAATTCTTTCCGAAGCATATCGTTTTCAATAGACATTGTTTCATTGTTTCTACAACTAGATTTTCTGATTTTTCCTAATGTGACATTCTTCTTTCTGCTACCCTCAAGGTGTATATCGAGCGACAGCGAAAACAAGCGGAATTAAAATCAAGGATTCACCAAGATGTTGAACCTTTACATCGGCCTCGTTCGGATTGCAATACAAAATTTAGCTTAATGACTACCTTACAAGCTGCATAGATTATAATGGTGAGTAATAATTGAAGGCTTATCATAATTTCATTCGTTATGAGTAAAGCGTTTTCTATTTCATCTTGAGAAATTGACCGGTGCCAGCTACTAATTCGGAAAAGCCAAACTAATTGTTGGGTATGATAGAGTTTTCCCAGAGCCATCCCGTGTAACTGAACTCATGTTTCTTATGTATATCATATACGCGCTTCTCTCAATCATGAAAATCTAACAGTAACTTTCCACCGAAAATTCTCCCACAGAAAATAGAGAGCATCCGGAAGATTCGAAAGCATGTTTCGTTACAGCGTCGCATGATGACACTCCTTCGAATATAAATCATTTTGCTGATTTAGTGTAACTCACTCACTCCCTGACACTGTACAATTACTTGAATATCTTACACATAACTATTATCGGTACGCGGGGCAGACAGGCTTGGGATAAATTTACTTTGAAGAATATGACAATTTATTATTGTTGTTGACCCCCGATTACGCTCCGGCGCAGTTACAAATAACCAAAACCCGACGGGTCTCCGCTATCCACATAAGTAAAATGTAAAGGGCACAATATACCACCAAACTGGAAACCTCACCTAACTGTTATCTCGGAATTTCAAAGGAAAAATCGTTTGTTGTATTTGCTACATCAAATGAAGTTATGAACTCAATTCAACTGCCGTCCTCAGTTTGCTGATTACCCTTTATACCCATTTTGGCGTGCCTTCTACGGGCACTGAATGATGAAATAATATCCTTTAATTATTTCGCGCTGATGATCCTCCACCAGGAAGTGCAGTAGTTTTTATGCCTACCACAGCTGTTTTGCTATCTTGGTATTCGTATTGGTTGAGATGGTAGAGGGCTTAATATAAAATTCGGTGCACTCAGCCAAAGACCCTTGTAGACTATTACCTGCTACGTTTTTCAGGGGGTGATTAGATACCCTGCTGCTCGACAGAATCCTACGATCTGTTTTACCTCTCTGATCCTTTATGTCATCGGCCGTGATGATTCCCGGTCCTAGCCAGATAAACCTGGCTCGGATGAGAGCAGGACATTCAAAAAGAAAGTGGGTTGATGACTCCAGTTTGTTCCCATTGCATCTCATACAGAAGGGAGTGTCACTTCTCCTCACTATATGTTCAAATTTCCGTGACCTGTAAAGATCTCGGAGATAATCCTGCTGCTTTGCCTACTCAGCGAGAGTATCTCGCCTGTCCTTAGACTGACCCCATTTCCAAGCAGCGCTTTGGCAGCTTGGCAGCCGTCAATGCTTCTCCATGCTGACGCATGGTGATCTCTCAGAGGGTTCCGCAAGATCGGTATACCCCCATTGTAGAGGATACCAGCTGGGCGGTCTTGAGAACAGTCCAAACTAGCCCCCGCTCTGGCCAGTTTGTCCACTCTGTCATTACCTTTCCAACCTGAGTGACCCGAAATCCAGGTCAGGTCGAGCTTGTTTCCATCGGCTAGCCTGTTGAGGAT
This sequence comes from Endomychus coccineus, assembly GCA_958510875.1. Taxonomy (NCBI): domain Eukaryota; kingdom Metazoa; phylum Arthropoda; class Insecta; order Coleoptera; family Endomychidae; genus Endomychus; species Endomychus coccineus. The sequence continues at coordinate 111,370,398 of OY294069.1, forward strand.
CTCCTTGGTATCCCTGACAAGCCTCGGAGAAACATTCGAGCATTTTAGTGCGGTCAGTGCCACTTGACTGTCTGAACAGATCCGGATGATCTCATTTATCTTATCATAGCCGAGTAGCTTTTCCGCACATCTGTAGATGGCAAGCATCTCGGCTTTGAAGACTGTGTTGAGATCCCCCAGTCGCACGGTGTACCCATCAATATATCTAGGACCGCAAAAGCATGCTCCGACTCTTGGGTTTGTTCTAGACCGATCCATATACCAAATTGTGCCGTGCTTCGGCGTGCGGCAATTTTCCCATTCCTTCTTCGACGGAATGACGACCCTGGAATGCTTCTTCGCAAACCACAGGGCTGAATGGACGGGTTTAGTCTGCACTTCATCGTTTAGGGAGCCATTGCAGCTAAGCCTGTAGACCGCCATCATTTGGAGATCCCTCATCGTCATTGATAGGGGTGGCACCCCCAACAAAGCTATCAATGCGTCAGTGTACTCGTGGATGTAAAGCCTCTGAGGGAGAGTCCCTTTATTCTGTCCAGAAGTTTCTGGGCTGTAACCATTCCGACAGTGCGCCGTTGGCGTTTTCCTGGATATAGAAGGGGCGTTTGACAATACCTCCTTCGAGTCCATGTGTCATGCTGCGGAGAGACATGGAATCGATCACACCTTGGTCAGATGGATCAAGTCCATGCTCTCGCAGAGACTGATAACGGCGCACCATAATGGCAGCGTCGCATGTACATACGTCACCCGTGGGTGACCTCAGGGAGGAGTACTGTCTCCGCTCCTGTGGTGCCTGGTGGTGGACAGTTTGTTGGTCGAGCTGAATGAGGCTGGGTTTTACGCCCAAGTTTACGCAGACGACTTGGCAGCTGTGACCCTCGGAAGACACCCGGCCACCTTGTGCGAGCTGCAAAATACCGCACTTGCCATCGTTGCACGCTGGTGCCAGGAAACGGAAACTGGGACCGCTACCAGACATTCGTCTGTTTGGAAGGTCCCTGCACATGAAAGGCTCAGTGAAGTACCTTGGAGTTATCCTCGATGCTAAACTGAGCTGGAAAATGCACCTGGAAACCCGGGTAAAGAAGGCCGTTGCTTCCTTATGGGCATGCAGGAGAGCATTCGCGAACACATGGGGTCTACGGCCACAGGTCCTGCACTGGATCTACACGGCCATGATCCGCCCAATCATAACCTACGCAGCCGTTGTGTGGTGGCCGGCGACAGAAACGGCTTTGTCCCGTCTGGCGCTGGACAAGGCTCAACGACTTGTCTGCGTGGGGATAACGGGGGCTATGAGGACCGCACCCACCAGGGCTCTGGAGGTTCTGGTGGGTATCGTTCCTCTACAACTCCATATCAAAACGGTGGCTGCGGGTACGGCGTATCGGTTGGCTGGTCTGGGCCAGTGGGTCGGTGCGTCTACGCCTCGCGGTCATGGCAAAATCTGGGATTGGGCAGCCGAGAACTGCCCGATCCTCCGATAGACGCAGGATGCGATAGCGCCGGCGGTCAGGTTTCAAACACCAGACATTCTCATAACTCAGAGGACGGACTGGGAGAACAAGGACTCTGGGCCGCTTCCGCCAGGGGGACTCGTGTGGTTCACGGACGGGTCTAAGACTGGCGGGTTCAGCGAAGCCGGAGTCTACTCGCGTACACCCAGAAGGGAGATTTCAGTTTCCCTAGGTGGCCACGCAACCGTTTTTCAGGCTGAGGTCTGTGCAATACGGACATGTGCCCTGGAAAACCTTAGACTAAACTACCGAGGTAGAGGGATTTACATCTGCACTGACACCCGAGCGGCCCTGGGCGCACTTCGCGCCCACAGAATGACTTCTAGGCTTGTCTTGGAGTGCAGGGAAACTCTGGTTGAATTAGCCAGAAGAAACAAACTTCAGCTAGTGTGGGTACCTGCCCATTCTGGTGTGAAGGGAAACGAAGTGGCCGATGAATTGGCCAAACGGGGCTCCTTGAGCGCCCCTGGCTCCGACTCCACGATCGGAATTTCATCGACCACCGGGCTCCACGCCCTCAAGGAGCTGCTGGACAGACAGTGGCTCTCGATCTGGCGTGGTTCCCCAGGCATGAGGCAGGCGAAGCTCCACATCAGGGAATTCTCGCCTAAACTCTCTAAAACCCTACTCTCTATGAGCAGGAGAGACCTAAAACTGGTGACAGGACTCCTCACGGGACACTGTCATCTGAATAAACATCTACACACAATGGGTATTGTCGAGAACTCAATTTGTAGTAGCTGTGGGGAGGCGGATGAAACTGCCTCTCATATCCTAGCGGAATGTCCAGCACTGGCTTCTCTCAGGCTACAACACCGCGGCAGTACATATATGCTGCCTGAAGCAATAAGAGATATCAGTCCAGGCAAAATCTTAGCTTTTAGCACGGCCTTGGGCCTGCTGGATTGATTCTCGTATCAAGGGGCGCACAATGGACCCAATCAAGCGGTCTAAGTGCTCCGGACTCGTTCGCCCCCGTTCTGATTGATTGATTGATTGAACCATTCCGGTTCTTTCCCGCCATACCAGAAGTGCATGACTGAGTCTTGAGATAATGATAGTTGAGTAGATCCACATCAGGTGCTTAGCTCCCAAACCCCAGTTCTTGCCAATTGCTCTCTTCCACTGCCAAAAAATCATCATAGCATTTTGGCACCTAGTTTCCACTTGCTTCTGCCAAAGTAGTTTTTTGTCCAGGGTGACTCCCAGATATTTCACCGTCCAGGAAAATTCAACTGACATGCCCCCGATTCAGGGGCCCGATTTTGTACATTCTGGAGAAGATTATAATGGTAGTTTCTCCGGCTGAATAGAGTTTGGTCTCTCTACACCAGACTTCTGTAATTATCGAGGCTTGTTGAACAAGCTCCTACAAGGTACCCTCGTAGGCTCCTCTGAAGAGTATGGCGATGTCATCCGTAAAACCTATAGCCTTAATACCAGCACGGTTGAACCTTACTTGTAGCTCATCCACGACCAAACTCCATAAAAGGAGAGAGAGTACCACTTCCTGTGTATCCTTCTGATACAGACCCTTTCAGCGTATAATCCTACCATGTCGTGGAAAGGTTTGTACCTTCATGGTGTTCATAATCCACTCTATTTGCTCTCGCCGGATATCATGTTTTGCTATCTTAAAGTGACAGGATTCATTAGCGGCTTGAATGAAATCAGCTATAAGCGGTTATGAATTTGTAACAGATGCAAATATAACCCCTATAATGCATGAATATCTATCTCCGGTATTCTCTACATTCACATACATAATACTATAATGTAATTATCCGGAATTATTTACATATATCACTTATATACGCGTTTCCGTTATAATATAAACTACCTCGGAATTAACGAACAATATTCGTGTTCGTTATTTGATAATATATAATATTTATATGATATTTATGAGCTTCTTTACTGTACATGTATTCATTATATCAGATTTTAATCATAGGTTTCATTGAAATCGAAGATAAAACTTTGCTCACATATCGAACGCACCGTCACAGCATCAGCAGAATAAATGTCGAGTTATAACCTTTGATCCATCTAATTATGAAGTTGATATGCTCGACTAGCAAATGATGATAAGGTTATATTTATTGTTTCTCTTGGATAGGATCAAATAAAATTAATCTTTAATAAAAGAGTGGAACTTCACCATTATTTTCCAAAAATCACAGATGTATATATGCACAATTTACAAATATCGATTGATTAAAAATGAGACAATTATTGAAACACCATTATTTTTCAATTCATTAATGATGAAACAATTATTAAAATTCAACTTATGAATAGAAAAATATGATAACTTAACTTATTAATATCCAGGTAGTTTTATGTTCATTATTGTTTCCATTTCTTTCTTCGATGTATACCATGTGGTGATTTATATCCTACCCACAATTCAGTTAAGAATGAAATGTCCAAGTTTTAAGTAGATACAGAAATGATCCAATATCCAATTTTAAAATTTATATAAAAAGTATTCATTCGCAAGAAAAGAAAAAAAACTTAAAGAAATCAGGTTAATTAATTTGTGAATATTTAAATTGTTTTCTTCTTCTTTTACGAACTCTGCATATTTCTGAAATTTGTATTATTTGAATTCAATACAGAAGAAGAACTTTAGCTCCAATTCAAATATGGCTACGATCAAAATTCTACAATATTTCGATTTCACGATATATCAAGAGATCACAAAAGAAATAATTTTGAACATAGTTAGTATTAATCATGTTTTTGATTAGTGAATGCAAATTATTATATTTTTATTAGCAAATGCTTACTGCATTTTAACATTGAATTACATGTTACACACACAGGTGTTGACATCAAAACCAGAACAGTTATTTTAAGCAGAACGTGTAGCTGAGATACATCACGCATGTCACGTATGGCAACTAGATTCATCTTTATAACTTTCAGTGAAGAAATGTTTCACCAGTGGCGTTCTATTTACAGTAATTAAGTGAACGGACATATCAACCGTTACAGAGTGAAGTACTGATTCTACTAGTTTCACAAATTTCTCTAGTCCATATCAGACCAAAGCTCCCAGATATATATACTACATACAACAACAATTGAGAATAGCGAGACCCAGTTTGCAACTTTTTCTGTGATATCTACTTTCTCGTATACATAATCAAAAGGTGCAGACGGTTTTGGGGCTATCCGAAGAGATATAATGAGATAGCATGTCATCTGTACTTTTGCCTGACTTGATTGGCTTCACCTCAACTCGTGAAATTTTGAATTCGCTTCTGCAGTACACTTTGTTCTTCTTTAAAAATTGGAATTACTAGTACCTTTTTATATAAATCTTTGACTGCACGAGAGAAAAACCTATGTTCATGGAACATCGTTTGAGCCAGCGATGAAATGTTTGAAGAAGACGTTCTTCGCATTGGAATTTTTCTTAAAAGTTTGGAGAGTATATGAGTTCCACAACTCTTACGTTAATTAAGTATCTAATATATGCCAATCTATTATTTATATTCTTACTCTGTTATATAAATAAGTAGTTTTCTTATTTGTTATATAAATAAGTTTTATTTCAATTGAGGTGTGTTTTTTTAAGATTTTTGAACAGATTTCAATGAAACACAATTAACATATTATGCATCATGGATTCCACCTTCTCCAACAATTTGTTGTTTTGTTTTACATTGCTTGATGTTTCAATAGTTCATCTTTATCAAACAGTGTTTGTTTATTAGAGTTTCCGTGTAATTTAGAAAAGATAGCACCTATGTATTATGAGCTACGATTCTAAATCCTCGGGAAAGAGCATTGGCTGAATATGTATAGATAGATAGAAACATAGATAGCCGGCTTTATTCAAGAGAAAAATACTCAATGGGCAACGGACATGACAAATATAAAATTATAAAATAATGATACTACATGCTACACATAAATATTGAAACCATCTAGTCGAGGATATAAAGCATTCCACCTTCCAAAACTGGCGCAGTTGAATGGATTGAGATACGGTTTTCTGCATTCGATTCAGAAAGTAGTTTAGAAATTTTGCGCAGTGTTTGTTTCCTGCGTGAAAACTTTATTGCATTCCTATAGCCAAAGATGCATTTTTCTGAGAGCACTTTTCGAGGTGAATAAAAAAAATTAATTACTCGGTGGACAATGCGTCAAACGGACTGAAATTGATTTCTCGGGGGTTTTTGGAGTCGCTGAACACGAATATGCTATCAAAAAAAATCCCTGAGGTCTTCTTGTACATTCCCCGAGGTACCCGGAAGTTCTGACCGAATATCGATGAATTTCATAAAAAGCTATTTTTTAATGCTTGTTAACTGTTCGAGATGTGATATAAAGGTCGCTTATGATGATAACGACATGCAAAAACTCTCCTGCAATACCTGGTGGTACCCGAAGACCGTATGTCTACGTCATCTTCTCGGAACATGTTAATTTTTCTTGATAATATGTAACAAATTCTTGCTCTCGTGAGTTTTCAAACTCACCGATCACGATTATGATACTCACAATGTTCTACAAAGTACAAACCCGGAAACATCCCCTGGTAATTTGTAGAGAATTGTGAGTGTCATAATCGTGATTGGCGACTCTGAAAACCGCCGGGAGCCAAAATTTGTTACATATTATGAAGAAAAATTAACAAATTCCTATAAGGTGACGTAGATGTCCACTCTCCGGATACCACCAGGTAATCATCATTAACGACTTTTATATCTCCTCTCGAACAGTTGAGTTGACAAGCATTAAAGTGCCGGTTTTGGAATGTTTGGCCTTTTGTAGTGCTATATTTCCTCGACTTAATGATGTACATATTAAAAACACTAAAACAAATTGTTTAAAATTTATGAAGATAGAATAATTGTTCAAATTTTCTGTCAAAAAATTTATTTAGACTATAAAAACAGTGAACAAGAGCAATATTTCACAACCCAAATTTGAATTGATTATTATTACAATTTTGCATTCTTTCAGGGAGATGATGGTACATTTTCCTTTTAGAATTGAGTTGGACTAGTTTTCTCAATTTTTAACTAATTTTTTTGCATGTGTCGTGTTGGTGAGATACATTTTCTTCAAAATTTATAATTTTTTCTAGCAAATAAGGCACTTTCTAAGATGAAAATTGATGATAATATATGTATTTTATATTCTTTCAAATAAGGCTTACAACTATCAAGTTAAAATATTCCCAACACATCTTTTTTCTAGGATTGTATTCTATCAATAAATACAGAGTTACCCCAGAAAATTACGGCGTATCTTATTATGGAATGAATGTAGGCATGGTATGTATTCAAGCACGTTCCAACATAATAATGAATCTTGACTCAGGTATGAATTATATGTAAATTCTTGCGAAACAGGTCACATTAACACATTTCTCAAATATATTTTCGTCTCTACGTAAGTTTCGTACTCACGGCCATCGTCAGAAGACGTTTGAAAATTAATTAATATCAACTAAAGCGTGGGATTCCTTAAGCTAATTGCACTAAGCATTAATTTCAATTAAAAATGTCTATGTCGCAACAACGCACCGAACATTGAAATTGTAACACTATCTCAAATTAATGTGGTGCAGACGCTCAGAACTTGGGCATTTAGTTTAAGGAATCCCGCGCTACAATTGATGTCAATTATTTTTCAAACTTTTTCTGATGATGGTCGTTAGCCGGGAACGTTCGAAAATATAAATATTTCCCAAGAATTTACTTATGTATTATTTCGCAGCCGCAGTATGAGTGTACTTTCCAAGAAAGTCTGGAATTCAAAGTAAGCCTGACAACTTTACTCAGTTTTTGCGAGTCAAGACAATTTCCTTGTTAACTCGTAAATGTCCATTGTCAGCCTCTTGATAAGAGGAACGAAACTGAACAATTTCCGTCTTTTTCACATTTAAGGTAAGTGAGCTTTCTTTGAACTGATTTTCTAACATTTCTAACGTGTTAATAGTACATTCGAAATCATCCATATTATCAGAAGATATAACTGCTGCAAATTCATAAGCCTTAAATGAGTGAGCTCTTCATTCGTAATGGCAGGAGGGTCATTCATATAAATAATAAAAAGCAGAGGCCCGAGAATTGAACCTTGAGGCATCCGTTATAAAACTTCCGCCCAATTTGAATGCATTTCTTGATCATATCCTATCTAACAAGATACTGATTTGTTGCTGACTGCTATCTAGATATGGTCATTAACATAACTCTTATCTCCATCGAATGCTTCGGACAAGTCCAGGTAAATATAAATAGCACCTGTCTTATTTTTATTATTCAGCGAGATGTGAACTTTTTCTAATGATTGGTATATAGTACGTTCAATTGATATATCCTGTACATAACCATTCTGATGCAAATATGCTAAAACATTATTCATAAAAAATCTATCATTTTGATTGAAATGCTTTCTCAAATATTTTGGAGAAGTTATTTAAAATAGAAATGAGTGTATGATCATTAATATCACTCATCCCGCCCTTTTTATTTAATAAGTTTGAGAATTGATTTTTTTTTATCCACTGAAAAAATATCGTTAATAAAAGTTAACTTAATAAGAGGCTGTAAAGGTTTTACAATGACATTTTTTTACAAATTTTATGAATTTTGTTGATATAGTGTCAATACACTTGGTATTTTCAATATTCACGATAATCCTCGGTCTTTCATCTTCACTTATTTCATGTAAGCGAACTGAATTTCTACAGTTTCTCTCAATACTCACTTCACTGCTTTTATGGAACGGAGGAGTACATTGATGAATGAAATGACTATTTATTTTATTCAGTGAACCATTACGCTATCATTTTCAGGTACCAAATTGTTTACATCAAATGTTGCCTTATTCGAATAATAATTGTTCGTTATATTCTTAATAACTTGGCATGCAGCTTTACTTTTATTTTCAGCATTATTGATGATACTGATGCCATTGTACAAAATTTAAGCTTTTGTCATGATCAATTTTGAAACTTTGCAGTAAGTGATGAAGTATGTTTTACTTATAATCTTCAGACAGAAGCACATCAATATCAGCGTTGATTATGATAATGCCACGCGTCAGTTTTTTGGTAAAGCTGAATGTTTCTAAGTGAATATTGGTTAATGGGGCGAAAGTCATGGTGTATCCCTGAGGATTCTTGTTTGAGATGAGTTAGTTGTAATTTGAAAGAAACAACATTGATAAAACTAACTTAATAAAATTTATTAAATAACAAATAAAACAAGACATGATACATACACATTCACACAAAACGATTATAAGCATTCATTAAGAAAACTGTAATTTAGCGTACGGAATCTAATGTACCAACGCTAGGATATTGTCGCTAAATGAAATTCCGCGTTAGCTTTTTATGATGAAATTCGTTATAACTTGGAATTATGAACCAATCAATTTCCATACGCTGTTCTGAGCTTGAGTAGACGATGTAATTGTTTCAAGGTTTTTGTCGATAGATCCAAAATTGGGCCCTCTAGAGGCCCAAACACATTTATTAAGATAGCTTCATTTCTACTCAACTCAAATCGATCTTTTTGCACTTAAAATATTGGAATGAAGATCTATAATAAAACTTAGAACTTGGCTTCAGTGAACAATTTTTAACCTCAAAAAATTTGAATTTTTCTGTGGTCCAAACTTTTCAAAATGACGTCAAAGCTATGTCTTTAAGCCAAAATGCTTGAATTTGGATATTAGGGCCAGAATAATGAAGTCTTTCGAATTAATTCGGTTTTAGATCGATAACATAAGTATTTCGTCTGAAATTCGTAAAATAAGGATTTTTCAAAATGGCCAAAAACTGAGTTAGGTCAAAATATCAGAATTCGAAAGAAGATAAATAAAAATACTATCTTTTCGCCGAAACAGAATATGAAAAACAAAAACTTTTTGACATATACTTAATTTTTCTATGTGCTAAAAAACACACTAAATGGGCACTATCTTGGGTCCACGACCTCGAATCGACTTGAGACCGGAGCCAAAATTCGCGTATTAATTTTTCCAAAAATTTTTATTTACGTTTTTTCATACAACTCATAGTTTTGTCTCAAAACGCAAAACATCGAAAAATGGTCATTTTTGGGTCCAAAAAATGGCCATAGTTTTTCGAGCACAGGTTAAGTTATAATTCAAACTATCGTGTTCACTGGGTCAAAATACATAAGAATAGACTAAAATTAGACCTCGCTGAAATTCAGACAAAAATCGTAGATTTTCCTCCTTAAATGCCTGGACTAAATGTCAATATGGAATACATTAAAAAGTGTATTATTATTTATTACATTCCTGGACCCCTCCTTCTGTTGAAAACTTTCTTTTCTCGTGAAGTGGAAGCGTTGTACCTCGGCACCTGCGGGCCATATTTCAGGATCATAAATTTCCGAAGGACAATTTATTTAGAAGGAACTTGATTCTTCAGTTTGTTTTAATAATTCACATCCGAATGGGATATGAGGAGTGGCTTTTTTCAGAAGCTTGATCATTGAATCAAATGTAGTTTCGTGATGCTGACGATTACATGTAAGAAAACGGGTTTTAATGCTGACTTTACTTCCGGAGAATTTTCACGTGACCCAATTACCGACTTTCGCTGAAGCCTGTGTGGAATCTGTTTGAGGTCATTCAAATCGTCAATCTATGTCTCATTTTTAGTAACTTCTACATAACCTTGTTCAGTGTTATTTACTTTTCCCATATCCTTTTCGTCTGTATTGTAAAGTTCTAGTAACGACGGAATGCTAGCAGAATGCTAGATACTGTGCTTTTTTAGATAATGTATCAACTGATTTCTGTTGAATATATTGTACGCTTGATACCTGGTTTGAATTGCGACCGGACTGCTCGTTAAAAATGGCAAACTCATGTTTCCGGTTAAGCAGTGGCATAACGTTACCAAAGGTTGAAAACCATAATTGAAATGACATAATATGTGTTATGTTCGAAATTAAAATTTGCGAATACACTTAAATATAGCTAAAATCTTCACGATGGGATAGTTACCTATGAAGCGTAATATTTTGGTCTTCATTCTTTCTTGTCTTTGAACATCAACAAGCTACACAACCAACAATAATTGTCGGTTAATAGTTTAATGTACAAAACACTATTTGCTGTTCAATTCATAGATTGTTCACAACACAATGAGTACTATTTATTAATTAAAAAATCAAAAGAAAGTTTAATGAAGAATGGTTATTCCATTAATTTAGTCAATTCCATAACTGAAGACAAAATTCATAAATTTTATAACTTTTCTAGTGAAACCGATACCAGTGATGAGAAATCAAAAAAAAACATATATCAGTATCATATATTGATGGTCTTTCCGAAAAATTAAACAATGTGATAAAACCTTATGATCTAGGTACATATACGTCATAAAAGTTAATCAACCAGAAAAGTGATTTTATTGAATTAAAAAGCGACGTACCTTTCATAAAGATAACCCATTCTGTATATTCCATCCCTCGTAAAGATTGTGGAAAAGTATGCATGGACCAATCTTCCCAATATCTTGATCAAATACAAGTATAAACACTGCACTTAGTAAACATATAAAAGAAACAAACCATTCATTTGACTACAACAATCCAATGTTGGAAAAAATAATGATAAACTTTTATATTAGAAAGTATCCAAATTAGAAGAAACAATTGTGTTAATAATAGAATTGATTCCAATCTTTCAAAACTATATGATAATCTGATTCAAACTTAGCCAAGTTCAGATATTTTGAATTACCACTTTCTGTTGTCCATTAAATTCAACTTAAATAGAATCTGTGTGAAGTGAGCCTCTGTTAAACCCAGCCTCACTTCGACTTGGCAACACTGCGCGCTTCTAACTTAAAGCTTCTCACACATATTTTACATGAATAGGAAATGTAATACTGACTTCATTATAGGACATATCACTCTCTAATTTAGTCAATTGGAAATAATATGAACTGACAATACTAATAGATTTTTACGTGAGAATAATTCAGCCTCTCTGTACAACGATGAAACTTTCAGTGTGCATTCCTGAAGATATGAGCTTTCATTTGATACTATATACAATAGGGCACCTACAAGATAGCATACTTAGAAAAAATAAAAACTGAGATATCTCATGAATTTCAATTTTTTTTTTCATTTTCTTTTTGCGTAAGGACCCATTCAGCCTCTCTGTGCAATAATGAAACTTATAGTGTACATTCCTGATGATGTTAGATTCAATTTGATACTATACACAATATGGCACAAACGAGATAGCATACTTAGAAAAAATAAAAACTGAGACTCCTCGTGGATTTTTAATTTTTTTTCATTTTCTTTTTGCGTAAGGACCCATTCAGCCCCTCTGTGCAATGATGAAACTTATAGTGTACATTCCTTATGATGTTAGCTTCAATTTGATACTATACACAATATGGCACAAACGAGATAGCATACTTAGAAAAAATAAAAACTGAGACTCCTCATGAATTTTTAATTTTTTTTCATTTTCTTTTTGCGTGAGGACCCATTCTGCCTCTCTGTGCAATGATGAAACATATAGTGTACATTTCTGATGATGTAAGCTTCAATTTGATACTATACACAATATGGCACAAACGAGATAGCATACTTAGAAAAAATAAAAACTGAGACTCCTCATGGATTTTTAATTTTTTTTCATTTTCTTTTTGCGTGAGGACCCATTCAGCCTCTCTGTGCAATGATGAAACATATAGCGTACATTCCTGATGATGTTAGCTTCAATTTGATACCATACACAATATGGCACAAACGAGATAGCATTCTTAGAAAAAATAAAAACTGAGACTCCTCATGGATTTTCAATTTTTTTTCATTTTCTTTTTGCGTAAGGACCCATTCAGCCTCTCTGTGCAATGATGAAACTTATAGTGTACATTCCTGATGATGCTAGCTTCAATTTGATACTATACATAATATGGCACAAACGAGATAGCATACTTAGAAAAAATAAAAACTGAGACTCTTCATGAATTTTTAATTTTTTTTCATTTTCTTTTTGCGTAAGGACCCATTCAGCCTCTCTGTGCAATGATGAAACATATAGTGTATATTCCTGATGATGTTAGCTTCAATTTGATACCACACACAATATGGCACAAACGAAATAGCTAACTTAGAAAAAAAAAAAACTGAGACTCCTCATGGATTTTTAATTTTTTTTCTTTTTCTTTTTGCATAAGGACCCATTCAGCCTCTCTGTGCAATGATGAAACATATAGTGTACATTCCTGATGATGTTAGCTTCAATTTGATACCACACACAATATGGCACAAATGAGATAGCATACTTAGAAAAAATAAAAACTGAGACTCCTCATGGATTTTTAATTTTTTTTCGTGTTCTTTTTGCTTAAGGACCCATTCAGCCTCTCTGTGCAATGTTGAAACATATAGTGTACATTCCTGATGATGTTAGCTTCAATTTGATACCATACACAATATGGCACAAACGATATAGCATACTTAGAAAAAATAAAAATTGAGACTCCTCATGGATTTTTAATTTTTTTTCATTTCCTTTTTGCGTAAGGACCCATTCAGCCTCTCTGTGCAATGATGAAACTTATAGTGTACATTCCTGATGATGTTAGCTTCAATTTGATACTATACACAATATGGCACAAACGAGATAGCATACTTAGAAAAAATAAAAACTGAGACTTCTCATGGATTTTTCATTTTCTTTTTGCGTAAAGACCCATTCAGCCTCTCTGTGCAATGATGAAACATATAGTGTACATTCCTGATGATGTTAGCTTCAATTTGATACTATACACAATACGGCACAAACGAGATAGCATACTTAGACAAAATAAAAACTGAGACTTTCATGGATTAAAAAAATTTTTTTGCGTAGGTGTATATTAATTTTCAAGACGGAATGAGCATGAGCGGACGGAGTCCTCACTTGAATCAGTTCGCATGGCACATGGTATGTTTTCGAGTAATGACCAAACGGAAAATGCAATCCACTTGAAATTTTGGCATAAAGATTTTAATTTGGTGGTACCTTTATCAGAGCGGTCCGTCCAAATACTTGACGGTATTCGCTCTGTTTCATGCGTCGTCCGGTGCGCTAACTATCAGACCGATTGTGGACAGAAATAATATTAACCAACAGGACGTCAGAACGTTAACTGCCGGTCGCATCTGCTGGTGCGGCATCCGACCACAGTATAATATAATGGTAGTGCGTCTCGTATATTAAAAGCGTAGCCGAAGTGAGTGAACTTGCAACTCTTGCCGCCAGGACCGCTACGGAAGAATGTAAGAAGAGCTATACAGCGCACATATGGTAAATTCGCAATACACAACTGCCAACTGCCTAATTCCTTGAAGTTAGAATATCACAAATCACTGTCTGAATATTATGTACAAGTTGTTCTTGCCGTATACAAGTATAGTTTTTCCTTAACAATGAATATTACTGAGATAGATAAGACCATATATTTCCATATTTATATTTGATCAATTTTCGACCAAACATCAAACTCTCAAAATCCTTATATTATACCGTGCATCCGACAAAGGGGTAGCCTGTCCCCACGGATCGTGGAGAGATTTGTACACTTACCGGAACGCCCTCTACAATGTCCGGGCGGTCGTTGAAAGAACTGGGTTTGCCAGATGTCTATGTGCTAAATCCACATTCTTTTTTTGACGCCGACTATTTCGTGGATTTGTAGCTTACTATCATAAACGTATGGACTTTCCACTCCCAAGATAGAGCGCACGTAGACAAATGCATGCGGCATTCAAGTGAGCAGAATACGCACATCTAGAGTGAAATAATTCATGATTCGATAATTTGATTCATAGAACTAATAGTAATCGTTGACTGATTAAATCATAAAATAGTCGATTAATCAATTGTTCAATAAGTGTAATATTTCAGAAAATAACTTATTTCTCAACTTTTCGCATGGACGAAAAAATTTCGGTAAACATGCCATTGATATAAATGCCATATTTTTCCCTGACTACTTGCAAATTTCCACACCCACCCAGGAGGTATTGCAGTGTGAGAGCCGAAGTTATATTATGAAAGTCAGAGACATTTTGAAAGAACTTGTAGGTATACATATACGTTAGCATTAATGCTGGTAATATTGGGTTGACTACCTACTACTACTGGCTGAGGTCATCTCCGGCGCCGCGCCAGTTTGTCGGCTCCAGAGCTATCGGCGATTACGGGGAAGCCACCAATAACCGAACTTCGGCAAGTGAGAACGAGAGGTAGAGCATTAATCTATTATTATTCAACTTTCGTGTACAGAACATCGTAATAAAATATTAATCAGTGCCTTTCTCTATTATTTTCCTAACATATATTATAACAGTCAGCTCTCACAAGGGTGCGTTACCTTTTTTTTTCGTGGGTGGTTCGCCAGGAGCCCTATCATCCCACGTGTGTCGAGTGTATGAACACGAGAAATTGAAAATGACATTGATAAGTGTATCGAAAATTAATCACATTTTATTCCTGCTATTCTAAGACCGGGACAAGCCACGTCGTTGAATCCTCATTGTAAAAGGCGTCCTAATGTTCTAAATCGTATTGTTTACCTAATTTATATTACCCCTAGGACAGGGATAGTCGAACCGCTTGACTCATCCCTGTAAAAGGCTTCCTACCTCCTCTCACAGCCTTACCCTTACCACACATAAAATGATTCAATTATCTGCTAAAAGCTCAATACTTTCTCGTGATCTTTATCTGCATAGTCACATGAGATTTATTTGTCGTATTAAATACCATTAGTTCGATTGAAACAATCGAAATTTGTAAAAAGTGCCACAACATAATCTATATTGGTATTTTTGTAATAACTATCTCCATTTACGAGAGTATATTTGAAAATTTTGACTGCGCATTAGTATACTGCATAGTATACTCAGGCGCACTCGCAGCAACAGTGTATGGAAGCACACACCGATGCCCTTTCCAAAAAAATCCTGTAGATGATTATAGACTCCGATAGTGTGACGTTACTACACATTTCACTGTCGTGCCCTTGGCTACCGTAGATTCAAATTCATATTTTGAAACTTCATGAAATTGGTCTTCATTTAAATAAGGATCATATAATAAAACCATATAATATAGGTACAACGACTCGTTCGTAACTAAGTAGATTTAAGAACTTTGACTACTGTAATCTTAGACGTGAATAATTCATTACTCCTATTTTGACATGAAAATTGTCAAGTTGATTATTATCACGAATCACAGATATAATTGTGAAGAGGTAATCAATAGCTTGAATAGCATTCGGAATAATAACAGGAAGTGGGCCACTGATAATTTTGAAACATCAAGTGAAATTGATATAGACGTGAATTCGCAATCTACGATATACCGGAATAGCAGATTTTACATTCACTTTAAACATTTATTAGATAAATTCGTTATAATAGAAGAAAATGATCAACATGATGAAAATGCATTGTACTGCCCAGAAATGCTTCATATTATCTTGAGGAAATATTTGCCTTATTTACCTCTTTGGGCCAATATAATAACAAACGATCTTCAATCTAAAATTTTGCGGACCCAGCGTTATAGTAATGCTCCAGTGGAAAACTGGTTCGGGCAAGTTAAAAATAATGTTCTGTTGGGAAATAGAAATTTAAGATGTACGCGATTTTTAAGGGAAATTAGGAAAGTAGTAGAAAGCATCCATAAAGAATGTTGCTTTAATATTTCAAGAGTAAGATGTGCGATACCCATCAAAAGAATACGTGGGAATAAGGATGATAATGGGAATATGTCAGAGGAACAATGGAATAAGAAGAAAAAGTCCAAGCATTCCTATTTTCAACCGAAATTGTTAAATATGTACGTAGACGGATCGGAAAAACATGATACCACTATTGCTGCCGTGCGGGAAATTACCTTAAATAAAAACACTTTAGTCGAAAACGAAAATTATTATCAAAATTATAATAGCACAGATTACGTTGTCGGTGTATATCCCGGCGCCCAACCTGTATATAAAATTTATATCTCGGACTACGAAGCATTAATGATACCTGTCAATGAGAAAAAGATATGGCTGGGTAATTTTCTTATAGATATTTATTTATTCAAAATTGCTGAAGATCACAGAGACAGGTTTAGTGTATTAACATCTCATGATTCTGCCAATTTATTTGATTTTAAATCATCTCGTGTCGAATTTAACTGTAATATGTACAGCAAGTGCTTAATGCCATATTTAAAGAACAAAAACCATTGGTGCTTGGTAGTATGCGATATGAACGCTAAAAAATTTTCATTTTTTAATCCGGCGGGCAGTTCGTTAGCGGAAACCAACAAATATTTTAGAATATTCACTAAACGTTTACATTTAGGTTCAGACTGGATTTCCACGGTTAATGATCATCCTGTGCAAAGCGATAGTTATAATTGCGGTGTATTCGTTGTTCAATTTGCGATGAACATAATATATGAGAACGGTAACACTATTTTCGATTGTCTTGAGCCTAGACAATTTAGATCAGTTATGATGAGGAATCTATTAAACTTTTCGTGCGATATGAGTAATAGATGCTTGATATGCGGCGAAGATTTATTAAATATTACTACCGATTGGGTACAGTGCGACATTTGTACGAGATGGATAATGATTCCTTGTTTACCACTAAATATGCAAGATAATATGAATTTAAATGAACGCTACACATGTTTTTATGCATGGAATATGTTAAAGTTTAAATTTATATTAGCAGTTTCTTCTCATTAAATGATACATAGCCGAATGTGTAAACGTTTTGTTTCATAGCTATTCGTATGTATTAACGCGGAATTATTTGAAACGGCAGCGGATTTCAAATATTAATATTTTCAATCGCCTATTAGCCTAGTTAGGGCTTTCGGAATTAAAAATTTTCAAATATACTCTCGTAAATGGAGATAGTTATTACAAAAATACCAATATAGATTATGTTGTGGCACTTTTTACAAATTTCAATTGTTTCAATCGAACTAATGGTATTTAATACGACAAATAAATCTCATGTGACTATGTAGATAAAGATCACGAGAAAGTATTGAGCTTTTAGCAGATAATTAAATAATTTTATGTGTGGTAAGGGTAAGGCTGTGAGGGGAGGTAGGAAGCCTTTTACAGGGATGAGTCAAGCGGTTCGACTATCCCTGTCCTAGGGGTAATATAAATTAGGTAAACAATACGATTTAGAACATTAGGACGCCTTTTACAATGAGGATTCAACGACGTGGTTTGTCCCGGTCTTAGAATAGCAGGAATAAAATGTGATTAATTTTCGATACACTTATCAATGCCATTTTCAATTTCTCGTGTTCATACACTCGACACACGTGGGATGATAGGGCTCCTGGCGAACCACCCACGAAAAAAAAAGGTAACGCACCCTTGTGAGAGCTGACTGTTATAATATATGTTAGGAAAATAATAGAGAAAGGCACTGATTAATATTTTATTACGATGTTCTGTACACGAAAGTTGAATAATAATAGATTAATGCTCTACCTCTCGTTCTCACTTGCCGAAGTTCGGTTATTGGTGGCTTCCCCGTAATCGCCGATAGCTCTGGAGCCGACAAACTGGCGCGGCGCCGGAGATGACCTCAGCCAGTAGTAGTAGGTAGTCAACCCAATATTACCAGCATTAATGCTAACGTATATGTATACCTACAAGTTCTTTCAAAATGTCTCTGACTTTCATAATATAACTTCGGCTCTCACACTGCAATACCTCCTGGGTGGGTGTGGAAATTTGCAAGTAGTCAGGGAAAAATATGGCATTTATATCAATGGCATGTTTACCGAAATTTTTTCGTCCATGCGAAAAGTTGATAAATAAGTTATTTTCTGAAATATTACACTTATTGAACAATTGATTAATCGACTATTTTATGATTTAATCAGTCAACGATTACTATTAGTTCTATGAATCAAATGATCGAATCATGAATTATTTCACTCTAGATGTGCGTATTCTGCTCACTTGAATGCCGCATGCATTTGTCTACGTGCGCTCTATCTTGGGAGTGGAAAGTCCATACGTTTATGATAGTAAGCTACAAATCCACGAGATAGTCGGCGTCAAAAAAAGAAGGTGGATTCAGCACATAGACATCTGGCAAACCCAGTTCTTTCAACGGCCGCCCGGACATTGTAGAGGGCGTTCCGGTAAGTGTACAAATCTCTCTACGATCCGTGGGGACAGGCTACCCCTTTGTCGGATGCACGGTATAATATAAGGATTTTGAGAGTTTGATGTTTGGTCGAAAATTGATCAAATATAAATATGGAAATATATGGTATTATCTATCTCAGTAATATTCATTGTTAAGGAAAAACTATACTTGTATACGGCAAGAACAACTTGTACATAATATTCAGACAGTGATTTGTGATATTCTAACTTTAAGGAATTAGGCAGTTGGCAGTTGTGTATTGCGAATTTACCATATGTGCGCTGTATAGCTCTTCTTACATTCTTCCGTAGCGATCCTGGCGGCAAGAGTTGCAAGTTCACTCACTTCGGCTACGCTTTTAATATACGAGACGCACTACCATTATATTATACCGTGGTCGGATGCCGCACCAGCAGATGCGACCGGCAGTTAACGTCCTGACGTCCTGTTGGTTAATATTATTTCTGTCCCCAATCGGTCTGATAGTTAGCGCACCGGACGACGCATGAAACAGAGCGAATACCGTCAAGTATTTCGTCGGACCGCTCTGATAAAGGTACCACCAAATTAAAATCTTTATGCCAAAATCTCAAGTGGATTGCATTTTCCGTTTGGTCATTACTCGAAAACATAACATGTGCCATGTGAACTGATTCAAGTGAAGACTCCGTCCGCTCATGCTCATTCCGTCTTAAAAATTAATATAAACCTACGCAAAAAAATTTTTTTAATCCATGAAAGTCTCAGTTTTTATTTTCTCTAAGTATGCTATCTCGTTTGTGCCGTATTGTGTATAGTATCAAATTGAAGCTAACATCATCAGGAATGTACACTATATGTTTCATCATTGCACAGAGAGTCTGAATGGGTCTTTACGCAAAAAGAAAATGAAAAAAAATTAAATATCCATGAGAAGTCTCAGTTTTTATTTTTTCTAAGTATGCTATCTCGTTTGTGCCATATTGTGTATAGTATCAAATTGGAGGTAACATCAAGGGGATTATACAATGAGAAGCTGATCATTGCACAGAGAGGCTAAATGGGTCCTTACGCAAAAAGAAAATGAAAAAAAATTAAAAATCCATGAGAAGTCTCAGTTTTTATTTTTTCTAAGTATGCTATCTCGTTTGTGCCATATTGTGTATGGTATCAAATTGAAGCTAACATCATCAGGAATGTACACTATATGTTTCGTCATTGCACAAAAAGGCTGAATGGGTCCTTACGCAAAAAGAAAATGAAAAAAAATTAAAAATCCATGAGGAGTCTTAGTTTTTATTTTTTCTAAGTATGCTATCTCGTTTGTGCCATATTGTGTATAGTATCAAATTGAGGCTAGCATCATCAGGAATCTACAATATAAGTTTCATCAGTGCACAGAGAGGCTGAATGGGTCCTTACGCAAAAAGAAAATGAAAAAAAATTGAAAATCCATGAGGAGTCTCAGTTTTTATTTTTTCTAAGTATGCTATCTCGTTTGTGCCACATTGTGTATGGTATCAAATTGAAGCTAATATCATCAGGAATGTACACTATATGTTTCATCATTGCACAGAGAGGCTGAATGGGTCCTCACGCAAAAAGAAAATGAAAAAAAATTAAAAATCCATGAGGAGTCCCAGTTTTTATTTTGTCTAAGTATGCTATCTCGTTTGTGCCATATTGTGTTTGGTATCAAATTGAAGCTAACATCATCAGGAATGTACACTTTATGTTTCATCATTGCACAGAGAGGCAGAATGGGTCCTTACGCAAAAAGAAAATGAAAAAAAATTAAAAATCCATGAGGAGTCTCAGTTTTTATTTTTTCTAAGTATGCTATCTCGTTTGTGCCATATTGTGTATAGTATCAAATTGAAGCTAACATCATCAGAAATTTACACTATATGTTTCATCATTGCACAGAGAGAAGCTGAATGGGTCCTCCGCAAAAAGAAAATGAAAAAAAATTAAAAATCCATGAGGAGTCCCAGTTTTTATTTTTTCTAAGTATGCTATCTCGTTTGTGCCATATTGTGTGTGGTATCAAATTGAAGCTAACATCATTAGGAATGTACACTATATGTTTCATCATTGCACAGAGAGGCAGAATGGGTCCTTACGCAAAAAGAAAATGAAAAAAAATTAAAAATCCATGAGGAGTCTCAGTTTTTATTTTTGCTAAGTATGCTATCTCGTTTGTGCCATATTGTGTATAGTATCAAATTGAATCTAACATCATCAGGAATGTACACTATACGTTTCATTATTGCACAGAGAGGCTGAATGGGTCCTTACGCAAAAAGAAAATGAAAAAAAAAATGAAATTCATGAGATATCTCAGTTTTTATTTTTTCTAAGTATGCTATCTTGTAGGTGCCCTATTGTATATAGTATCAAATGAAAGCTCATATCTTCAGGAATGCACACTGAAAGTTTCATCGTTGTACAATGAGGCTGAATTATTCTCACGCAACAATGTAATCGAAATAAAGTAAAAATCTATTTGTATTGTCAGTTCATATTATTTCCAATTGACTAAATTAGAGAGTGATATGTCCTATAATGAAGTCAGTATTACATTTCCTATTCATGTAAAATATGTGTGAGAAGCTTTAAGTTAGAAGCGCGCAGTGTTGCCAAGTCGAAGTGAGGCTGGGTTTAACAGAGGCTCACTTCACACAGATTTAAATAGATAATATATTATCTGGCATTGTAACACTTATGACAGTTTTGAAATAAAAATTCCATAGAGCTATCTCAAACTTGATTAGTTATTAGTAATAGAAATGAAATGTAAATCATAGAATAAGTAATTCATAAAATAATCATAGATATATTCAGATTTGTAAGTCATAGAATAATATTCAAGGTATTTGGTTAGCTTGATTCAATCCATTCTAAGTAAATCAATTTGATAATCAACCATACATTACTCTTTCACACACAACAGATCCAATCTTTGAAGTTTCTTCTCCTAATTGGCCACAGTTTCGTGTAAGTTCATTAAGAGATATAGAATTAAATTTTCTGAATTACGAAGATAACTTGGATAATTGAACATACGATTATAAAGATGAATAAACGTTAAAGTGAAAGATTGAACCATAGGCGGAATTCGAACCCACATTACTGGATGTCTAGTCCATGTTGTTTACCAATTACACCAGTTTGGTCCCGTCAGATTCTTATATTTTTCTGAATATGAACCTCTGAAATGATATTAGATCATTGATGAACACAATGCGATTCGATGCTGCGCTATAGATCAACTATTTACGCACATTCCTCTAAAGTTCAATCTTTTTCAAGTGAGGAGTGTAGTTACAGTATTGCTATGGTTGGTGATTAACCTGACAGTACTCATTCAATGACAACATACCGGTTCTTATATATTTCAATAGAACTGACTGAAAAATGTTCTGGGTAAATATAAACAAGTTTAAAGTTTCTTCACCTAACTATATACAGGGTGTTACAGAATGTCGTGAGGAAAATTTAAGAGCAGATTCTACATCTCAAAATATGATAAAAGCTTCATATGAATATGGGTCCGGAAATGCTCGGTTTTCATGATACGGGGGTGTTGAAGGTTTTCCGCTTTTAATAGTTCATTTTACATATATAGAAAACCCGTTGAGATGATGAGATAAGTTTTGGTACACGTAAATGTATCATTAAAGGTCAAATTAACGTGTACAACATTGTTTTATAAAATACTTACATCAATGGCGTTTGTGTCGACAAGTCTTATGTTTCGCGAAAAAACTGTTTTTGCATAAATTAGTGTCACTTTAAAGCCAAATTAATTCTGCTTAAAGAGTGCCTATCGGATTTTTTCCTAATAATACGTAGAATGCAATGTGCAATACACTTTCAGCTGCTCCTTCAAAACTTATTTAATCGCCTTAATTTCACTTCTTAAGCACGTCGTATCTGAGGCGCTACACCTTGTGTCACAATCATAACTGGATACCTACTTAAAGCGTCAACATGTTTCATATTCACACAAGCTCTGTGTTCAAGTGTGTAGTTATATAATCTTCCAAGAGGAACTCATCATGCAATCTTAGTTTAAAGATCTCTCTTCTTCATAATTTATTCAAAGGCAGAACAATCGGGGGAATCTCAAAATGTATTCCCAAAAGATACAATCGAAACTTTTTCAGGGAATATATAATTGCCAAAACCTTAAGCTCATAGCTTTAGTGATTTCTCTGCGTTTTTTGTTTTTACACGAATCAGTGTGTAGTTCCAAGTCCTCCATTGTAAATATGAAAAAGAACTGCATTAAGGCCACCTTGAGTTGTCTGAACGCTGTTTTTCTTGTTCATAAAACTGGAATTTATTGTCTTTCCGCAACGAATCACTCGATGGCTTTGCAATTTGTGGAAATTCACGGATGAATTTTCGGAAATAGTCAGTCAAACTCAAGAAACTTTGTAGATTCTCCACGTTCTGCAGCCCTGTAAGACCCAAGACCGCACTCACTTATCTGGCAACGAGAAAACCTTATCCTCTTCAATGATCTGACCAACAAAACTTAATTCACTGAACAATATTGGGAAATTCGTCATCATCAAATTTTTTTGTTGTCTGATGAAAACTCAAAACCAATCATTACGACTTCAGTCTTCCCCAAAACCGAACTACCAATGATCTATATTTGTGGACCTGTACAAAGCATGCACTAACAACTTTAAGCATTTTACTTTTAGCTGACATGACAATACTGTTGACTGGGGTCCCTGTCATTTTGTCAACAATATTTGCACCTGTTTTACATTGAAGCCTTGTGGCCAAATTTATTACATTTAAAACATTCCAAACCGAAAGATTTCAAATTACAGTACCTGGAGACGTGCCCCTTCAAATCACAATAGAAGCAGCGTTTCCCATCAGCATTGCTTGATAAACTTAATGGAATGTTGAGTATACTAGTCTTGAGGGATGACTCTTCTTTTTCCTTCTGCCTGGAATCCCCAAACTTCTACTTCCTTATCTCTTCATAGACTCCAATCTTCTTCTTGGAGTCTTCAAAACTTGAGGCGTCATACAGAACAATGTTGTTGGAAACATCCCCGGAATTCCTTCAATGACATACTGCATGAGACCATCGTCTTCTGTGTTTCCTCTGGAAGGAAGTTCTTTCATGTTACGGTAATATTCCTGCCCGGGAGGGATGAGATATCTGCCTTGTTATATGTCCTACTCGTTCTCGTTCTTCTTGGTTGTTACGTTCCGTCATTTATTCTGATATATTGATGCCCCAATTCGAAGGACTTCATGAACACAAAACACCAACTGATTGTCAAAAACCCTACACAACAATGATATATCAATAAATAGAACTATTTATGAACGTAACTATCTTTTTCGGATATTCGTCGTTGATCGCCTTTGGCTACAATTTCGTGTAAGTACATCAAGAGATATAGAATTAAATTTTCTGAATTATGGAGATAAGTTAGATAATTTCATACGATTATAAAGATGAATAAACGTAAAACATTGAACCATAGACGGGATTTGAACTGGCATTCATGGATGTCTAGTTCAGCGTGTTTACCAATTACACCACATTGGTCCATTCAGAGTCATATTTTTCTCGAAATACAGACCTCTGAAAGGATAGTAGATCATTTATGAACACAATGCGATTCGATGCTCCGCTATAGATCAACTATTCACGCACATTCATCTAAAGTTTAATCGTTTCTGAATTAAGGAGTGTAACTATGAGTTTTGCTATGGTTGGTAATTACTCTGAAAGTACTTATTCGATGACAGTACCCCGGTTCTTATACGTTTCAAAAGAATTGATTGAGAACTGTCAGTTTAAGTAGAATTAAGTTTAAGGATTCTTTGCCTAATAGGCAACACTTTTGTGTGAGTAGTAGTAGTAAGAGATATACAATTACATATTCTTAATTGTGAAGATAACATCGATAATTTAACATAGGATTATAAGGATGAATTAACGTAAAACATTGAACCATAGGCGGGATGCGAACCCACATTCCTGGATGTTTAGTCCAGGTTTAAGTTTACAAAAATATAAGACTTTGACGGGACCAAAGTAGTGTAATAGGTAAACACTGAACTAGACACACTTTTAGAGAAACTGCAGAGAATATCTCAAACATTATAACATACTTACCTTGACAAGCATTTATATATATGAATCTATAATTTTTATTGTTGAAAATGAAAACCTATTCAAGGAATGTCAAAGAGATCATAGATATTATACTTAACAAAAAAATAATTTGATGAGTAATATTACACGTACCTCATATTGTCAGAACCATGGGACTACTTATCTTAAAACGGAAGCTGAAACTATTCCTATCGAAGGAGGCTTATTATACAAAAGATGAGTATCTCAATGATTCAGACACAAGACTGTCAGAAATGTGAAATATTTAAAATATTCATATCTTCTAACCTGCTATTGAAAAAAAAAAGAAAAATATTAAAGGTAAAAACTAAAACAAACATAATGTATAACTTAGATTTTAAATTGCTTATTTCTGTTTTACTACTTGTGTATTATCTATTGTTTTTTCGACATACTGATAAAGTGAATAATTCTGTGTTATTGTTAATCTGCATTGTTTAAAGTAACTACAGTATTTAAGGCCGTGGAGTAATTATTTTGATGTTAGTGCAATAACCTCAAGTTTGAACAGTAATTTTAATACAAATAAATGATATCGATTTAAAGCTATACGCTTCCTCTTCTGAAATTTAGTTTTTATACCTGTATTTGAAATTATTAGTTATCAGAAGTTTTATTTCTTATATCGTTTATAAATCTCTTGTAAAATATATGTTCCATAGTTACATATTAATGATATTGATATTGGTGGACTTTATTCAACATACTATGAAATAAAGAGTTTACTTACAATGGTAGCACCACTAGTGTTGAAACTATAGTAACGACTATATTAAATATCAGTGATAGTAAAATAAAGTAGTTTTATTTATTATTTCGTTTGTATAACTATAGTAGGGGCCCGATATCCTGCAAGAAATACATTTGGTACAAAATTCATAAAATTAAACATGAACAGTATTTTAATTGAAATGAATCATTGAAACATTACTATGTTATTTCTCAGATATTTATTAAAAAATAGTTCAACTTTTTTGTTGATGATTACTAGTCACACACCTTTGCTAAGTTGTTATACCTAGTTGAATATTGCGTGATAATAAATATTTTTTTTTGGTAAATAGTTTTGTAAACTTTTGAAAGCACAAACCCATTGTTTCACTTGATGCTATAACATACTGAATAAAAATATTTTAGAGTCAAATTGTGATACAAAACTTTAATTTTATTGCACTTCAACTTCAACAGCTAATAACCTAACTATCCCAAAGCACTATGCTGAAAGATCGTGAAAACACTCAAAGCACTCAAAACACTGTTGTAGCTGGATCAATTATTGATATAGTTCCATATCTAAAATTATGGGTACCATTTGTTTTGTTGGAAAATAGACGTTTAGTTCTTCTGCATTCTGTCAAAGATATGGATTCATTAATTTTATATGATGTCACGGATTTTTATATTTCATTTTCAACAGTAATAACATTAACTATGTCGATCTATGAATTCTGAAGTGTCATGGCCCCTGGATCATGACTATCTGTTAATGTCACAACACAAGACGTCCTAGCTAGAATACCATCTACGGGGGAACCAATGAACTTTAATGGAAGAAACTCACTCGACAGTTAACAGTTTGAGTCGTTGAATACTTGAAATTTTTCTTACACGGTAACCTAGAGACTTCCAAAAATTGATCTTCTCTATTGATAGAGCAGCAGCAAACTTCTCTTTGGAAATCAATGTAGATAATTATTGATGGTTCGTATTTAGATATCTTTTATTGTTAAAATCCAATTCCATAACCTTTAGTGATTCCTTTTACACGAGAACTGATCAGGTTTCAATTCTGTCTAAAAATTGTGTTAGCCTGAACCTAGGTTAGCATGATCGCCCACCTTTAGGCAGGTTATTTGTATACCATTATACAAGCGAGTGATAAAATTGGGCAAAGTCAAACAATTTAACAAAACCTCTAGCAAACATATTGTTCCATAAGTGACGACTCGGTAGGCTTAATATTCCACAGCGATAGATGAAACTTTTTCCCAAAACTTATGTAACAGGTAGTTGCGAACCTGTTCATTCCAAATCTTGTGTTCGCTACTTTCACCACTTATATAATAAACATTTAAGAATATACGTTGAAACTAGTGTAGTCACTGGTGTCTACCATTTTCAACTAAAACTAAAATGTCTTAAATCATTTTGTTTGCACTTCGAATTATAGTAAGTAGGGTTTGAATTGATCATGCTATGAACGTTATAGAGAACAATAGGCGAGAGAACTAATATCACCCCGTCGTGAAATTCGATCGAGCTGTCTTGGTCTGCCCAGATGGGATTGATTTCAGCTATTTTAGTTCCACCTGAAACAAATATTTCCTTTAACAACTTCATCCATCATTCGATTGTAACCAAATGTCACTATTTTCTTGTCGTTCAATGAACTTGATCATAAATCATTTATTTCTCGCAGATTTAACTTCAATTTAATAGTTTTAGATTCACTCCAAGTTCTATACAACTTGAATCAATGAAGATAATTAATGACAATGAGAATGGAAAACGTTGGCAGTTTCCCCGAATGTTACGAAAGATCTAACGGAATGAGAGATGAACTTTTCTCTCAATTTCTCGTATTCCACGCAGCTCGAAGGCGAGAGCAATAAGTAAAATTATAAAATATAAATCACAATCTCCATATTTCATCCGGACACTATATTTATTCTGCGGAAAAAATACGTACCAAGTGCAGACAAATACATCAATCTATTTAAATAGCACTTCTTTATTTATTGTTTACATTTGAACTGGAATTTAACAAAATATTTCTATATTAATTAGCTGTATGCACAATGTGTATTTATGACAAATTTTTTTCTGAGCATTGATTTCCGTTTCATATTTAAAAATTATGTGTATAATAACTAACTTAGTTCGGTAATTATGTACAAAATAAATTAATTTCTCATGAAATATTTGAATTTCGAATATACTTATTACGTAATTGAATACCAACAGATTTCGTTTCCGTATGTTGGAATTTAGGACTTTTCTGTTAAACTGAGACTTTTATCTTTAGCAAAAATTGTTATGTTAGTTAGTGTTTCCATGTAATTATGAAAGAATAGATGAATTTGATCGACAAAATTGCTCTGCAGCCGACTTGTGTTTTAAAATACAATCAAAACTTGCAGAAAACATTGGATCGGTTGTGTGTGAAAGAGTAATATATGGCTAATTATCAGATTGGTGTACTTGAAGTGGATTGCATCTAGCTAATTAAATCGCTAAGATAATGTATTCAATGATTTGTACAAATCTAAATAAAAAAAAGAAGACAATAAAATATAACTTCACTGCTCAAGACACTAGGCAGTGGCTTACAAAAGTTTACAAAATTATTTACCAAAAAAGTTGCCAAAGGCGTGTGACTAGTAATCTTCTACAAGAAAGTTGAACGAATATTCAATAAATAGCTGAGAAATAACACCGTAATGCTTCAATGATTTATTTACTTAAAATATTGTTCATAATTTTATAAATTAGCCAGATTTCAGGCCTGGGCACAGATGCTATAATGCACCTTTCAGAATATCGAGCTCCTGCACATATTTATGCATGGAATTTTACTGTATCATTTACACCTGAATAAAATTATCATTATTATGATTATTATTATTATTTGAACTACTCTAAGCTAAAAATAATATTTAATAATCAAAATATGTATTTCGACAACAAAGATGTGATGTCCGATAGACTGTAGTCTCTCACGTATATTCTCCAGAAACTACCAATGGTACTTGAAATCTGCCCTGTATTCCTTCCAGAAAATTAGCTACAAGACAAAGCATTACGTTTGAAGCGCATTAAATATATCACCAATTGAAATAAGAATCGAATATGTTGGATAAAGGAAAATATAAAGTAGCTGCTAGTAGAACTATTTATCATTTGCGAAATAATGTGTTTCTACAATTATTCAATTTTGCTTCAAATGATTTGAGAAAGAAAGAAGGTTTCACTTGATTCTGTACATTTTAATGTTCAGTACGAACCAACTGTAGTTCTGAAGAAGTGATAACAAAAGTGTATCATCAGTTGTTAGAATAAAAAAATACAGAGTTATTGCCATCGATATCGAATCAGAAGCATTTCCTTGTTTTTTTGATGGTAACTTCCTTAGTAAAATTTTGATCTGGATTCATTATCCCTGGAAGGGTCACGAGATCATTGACCATATTCATTTATTCAGCTCCAGTAGCTTGTTTCTGAAGATTTAAATTTCCCAATAGGGTAAAACACTATTCCATGTTCCTCTTGTAAGAGTTAGCAGATATGAATGTCTTCGAGTATTCCAATTCTGCTCCGATGCTTTTCTAGATAGACGTGAACTATTTGGAGTCGAGTTGTTCTAATTTGTTGTTATTTATTTTGGGTCTACAACTTTGAGTTACATCAGCCATCAAGAATGAATGATATACTTCACTGTGCTGCCTCTTCCAATGCACTCACCTCGTCGATTTGTTTTGACGTTGGAGGAGAGATGTTGTAATTTAAAAAATTACCACTGTGAAATAAGTCACACAGTTTTTGTATTGAATGATTGAATAAATATTATAATATTTGTATTATACAGTCCACTTTATTTTATACCATAACAATAGCTTTGCTACGCCTTTTTAGAACTCGAAAGCTACCACTACTATTAATTGATTGTGAATGGAGGGGTTAATTAATGAAAGAACATGTCCACTTATTGAAGTCAATAATGATTCCCGTTATTAATTCAATAATGCTAGGCTAGGCGAATAAAATTGCTATGAAGTTATAATAATGTGTTACAAAGATGTCGAAAATGTGCTGAGGAGGTGCAATGTTCGAGGCTGACTCTATGTATATTTGTGCCACTTATTCCGCTACGTTGCACTACACAAAAAGCAGGCTGGAAGAGATCATCATACACTAAACCCCGTTTTTCACTGTGGCTCAACCCGATCAACAAGAGTGTAAATCACGATAGATACTTTTTTTATAAATTTCTAATTAAACATTCAAAGGTCGAGAAGTAAGAAGGATTCAGTGGAAATCATTATGAACCAAATAAATGCGCAAATAGTCTGTTTCACAGAACACCGGCTATGAAGAGATGAGGTCAGCTTATATGTCTCAGACGGCTATGTTAGCCTATTCCTGTTGTGTAAATAACTATGGAGGTCTTCTGATCTGACCAAAATAACACATTGATTATATTCAATTTGAAATGTCACAAAATTAACATAGCATTAGATTTTCAATTTTTTGTCATACAATTAGTTACTTTTGAGGTTATCATCATATCAATGTAAGGCTGTCCAAAAGGGAGCTGAAGCATTTTAAAATAATTTACGGAAATCTCCATCACAGATAGAAAGGCGAACATGTGATATTATTCTCACATCTGATTTGAACTTCTAAATAAAAATGCCTCGAATTATATATAATTCTTGGATATAATAGGAAATCTTAATCTAAGTATAACTTCAATAACGATTCTTCACCCAGCTATGAATTATATTCAAATTCTCGGGAAATAGGTCACACATATGTTAATTATTTTCGTCTTTACGTACGTTTCACTCTTACGACCATCATCAGAAAACTATCAATGACTTAAACGAGATTTCTTGAAACTAATTGTATCAAGCACATCCTTATCGCACTTATTTCAATTAAAAATGCCCACGTCGCCGAAACGAACAGAAACACGAATAATCGAAATTGAAACACATTACTGTTTTAAGTATATAAATATATATCAAATTTTTGTTTTAAATATTAGAAGTCATTTCAAGCAATGTTTGAATGAGACTGAAATCAAAATATAACGAGTATCCACTTTCGAACCAGATGTTGAAATTTATGAGGTAATAGAAAAAGGTTGTCAGACCTTATTAGAAATATTACTATTTCAGCATTCTACCTAAAATATACTTTTAACATTGTAAACACACATGTTAGAATTTGCAAGGGTTTTATTTAATTAAATTAGTATAAATCTGACTCAATGATTGCACTTCTGTTCTATGATTTACAGACTTGAAGTCATGTTTCATGTGAATCATCTTCAGAATGGATCTTTCATAATAATTAGTTTCTTTAGTTAAAATATTAACATTTTTATAATCAAATTAATGGTTATAATCAAAGCAATGCTTAGCAAGGGCGGTGGAATTTTCTCTTGTTTGTAGCACTAATGACTTTAGAGTCTTTCTTCTAAATATCCCATCGCAATCTAAACAACTTAATTCATATTCTGTGTGGGTTTTTTATCTTTAGGTATTAAAGGTTTTAGATTTGAAAAGTATTTACCAACACAGTTAGTAGGTTCATGCTCAACAAATATATCATACTTTTTTGAATATTTCTTAATTTCTTTTGAGTTTTCCGGAATGTTATAAAATTATTTGTATTACCGTTTTTATTATTTATATATAACGTATCTTCTAGATTTTGTCTATTATTTGTATAATAATGAAGTTGAAAAATATTTTTAGGTAGTCATTCATTTCCAATGTATTACGAACAATTTTCAGATTTTTCAGACGATCCCTGGGTAAGACAATTTAACAGCACGATCGTAAGGATGTTTATAACACTTTTTTATAACTTGTTAGTGCAACTGAATTAAAGTGAAGATATCGTTGAGAACAAACTTCTCTAGTAAACCACGATGTTTCCCTTTTTCCATGTTTTTCATGTTCTTATCCAGGGAATTTATGTTTTTGTTCACTCCTATTTCACTTGTAAATTAATACAGTGGAAATTGTTAAATTTATTAATCACATACCGAATTTTATCATCGCGAACACACATTATCTAAAACCGTTTAAAGAATACTGGTTGAAAATCAAATGAATCTATTACAGATTCCTTTAGGCAATCCATAACTATAGCAATAGTAGTTGGAATAGGAAATCCCATTGATGTGCCGAATATTTCTCCGAAATATTGCTCGACTGGTATATTTGTAAATAAAGAAACAAAGTGTCCAAAGAAATTAGTTGATGATCTAGGGGTACGGATTGATTTTTCAAAAATTAATTTTTTCCAATCATATTGTTGATAGATTTTGGAAGAAAAATTGATAAATTATAGGTAGGTACCCCAATATTACTTACAATGGGTTACAATTACACTTTTATGCAGTTTCGGAAGCCTGGTTTTAGCAAATTAATTTATTTTCCAAATCAATATCCTATTGTTCTATTTATATATTAATTTATTAATGATCGCATCCGGAATTTTCGTATCTGTTAAGTGTTTTAACCATTGTGTATTAATTTTTTGTTTTAAATTAGTTTTTTTTTGATTGAATGGCTTTGTTTTTATTTAAATTTTTCTCGAGATTGTGCTGCTGGTTTTGAAAAAATTGATAAACTTGCTATCAAAATTCTAGAATTGTTTACCGCACGTATTTTTTTTACACCTCTGCTGCAAGCCTCTTCAATGCATAAAATTAAACAATTGCTTAAATTTGTGCATTGGAAATGAATGTCTAGCCAAAAATATTTCTCAACCCCATTATTAAAGAAAGAATAAACAAAATCTATAATGGTACGTCATATACTAGGTTCCCCATAATAAGCTACCCATTTTATATTATTAATAAATTCCCTACGAGATAACTAAATAGGTTGTTCACTGTGGGATTATCTTCTGTAGTCTTTGGGATTTAAGTAAATTATTAATCAAGTAGGCGCCTGTCACAAATAAATTTTAAATCAATAATTTCGTGGAACGCCATTTTTCTACGAGAAGTTTGTTAGTTTTCATCAAGAATTATTTAATTTTTTTGCTTTGAGACATTATTTCAACATCCGTTTCAACTTTCATGGATTACTCAGTCCAACAACGTGTGTTTTGTGTAGAAACTTACATAAGAAGCAATTCGATTCGCAAAGTGTTTGCAAGTCGTCCAGGTACAATCGAGGAACTGAAAGTCAAAATTCGTGAAGAAGTTGAAGGAATAGACGAAGGTTTGCTACGCCGTGTAATGAACCACTTTTTATCTAATATTGAAAAATGTGTTGAAGTTGGTGGAGGTCATTTAGAAGACGTGATTTTTAAAAGATAGAATTAAATTAGCCAAATATTTATAAGTTATCATAAATCCCAAAGAGTTAGCTGTAATTTAGTAAAATAAAAAGGATGTTTTGTAAACTAAAAAAATTTTAATTCAAATATTATAATGGGTAGTCTATTATGGGGAACTCAGTATAAATAATATAAACGGTAATACAGATAATTTTATAGCATTACCAGACATTCCGGAGACCTCTGATAAAATTAAGAAATGTTTGAAAAAAATATAATATGAATATTGCACATAAACCTACTAGCTGGGTTGGTGAAAATTTTCCGAATCTAAAACCTTGAATACCTTGAGGAGGTTCGGTAATGTTAGCGACGAAATATAATAAGAGCAAGCGGAGGGCGAGAGAGGAGTTCAGACATCGCTATAAATATTTCCGGCTGGAGTTGTATACATAACTTTTCGTGTTTTTAGAAGTTTTAAGAGTCTGCAAAAATTTCAAAAATTTGTATCATAAAAGTCTCTGCCGATCCTCCTTAAGTTAAACAAACCCACACAATATATAAATTAAATTGTTTAGATTGCGATGCGACTCATGCAGGAATATCTAAACAATATTTACAAAAAAGAATGTATGGTCATAAGTATAGTACAAGAAACAAAAACTTAGTAAATTTCACCGCCCTTGTTAAACACTGCTTTGATTATAACCATCAATTCGATGTGCAATCATTAAGTCAGATTTATACTAATTTAATTAATTAAAACCCTTGCAAATTTGTGTCTTTATAATGTTAAAAGTATGTTTTAGGTAGAATGCTGAAATAGAATATTTCTAATGAGGTCTGACAATCTTTTTCTATTATGTACCTCATAAATTTTAACATTTGGAAAGACGAAAAGTGGATACTTGAGCGTAATTTTTTGGTTTGTCTCATTCAAACATTTTTGAAATGACCTCGAATATTATAAGAAAATTGCTATGTTGATACATATTCATATAAATAAAATTTTCGGATTTTCGCGGAAATGTCCGTTTTAAACCTTTCTGAATCGACCTACACTATTTTTGAGATAGTGTGTGTGTGCTTGTGTTTGTAAAAACTGTGGAGACGATTGTGCCGTTCCTATTTCTTCTTCAGATTTTCCGTTTATTATAGTATTTTATTGAACCATAATGACAACAGCGTTTCTCTGGTTATGAATATGTATCAAGATCAAAGTGACGTCATAGGTTATTTTATGTGTATTTCTCTGTGGAAAATTTTGATAGTTCATGTGCAGCAGTATAAAACGAGGTTATGTTATAGTATGAATAATTTTGAATGTCAACCTGACAGCAGGGTTGGTATAAAACATAGACTTGTAAAAAACATTATATAGACCATTTAAATGGAATTGCAATGAAACATAGAGTATAATTTACGTATTACATAAGTCATTTTCAAGAATTCAGCTTTTTCTAGAAACACACATTTGACCTGCAGAAGAGTTCGAATGCTATTTTGCTAACAAAAGTATCGATTGATCAGTTCTTTTTTCAATAGAAACTGACATATAGAATTTTACTAGCAAATTCATAATAAGTACTATTAGGTAGTATAATTGCACTCATTTTCACAAATGTACTAAATTGTACAAAATCTGTTGATGTGAGAAGATTTGAATACTAATATCCCCTAAATGTGCTCTCCATAAAGATAGAATGTCGTCGGATCATTGTTAACATCCGACAAAGAAGGAAAATTACTTGAGTTTCTGTTTGAATTCGTGCAAACTGTTGAACACAATGTGAAATTTGTGAAAGTTTGATTCCTTCACTCAGTCTAGCTTTATCGATTGAATCACTTAACTCCGGTCTCGAAGCTACATTTTCTCAAGTAAGACGTATAGAGGAGTAGGTATGGAAAACACCATTCAACATTGTAGGATTTTATTTACAAAATATATAAAAACTCAACAATCACTTATTATTATCTCATACAACGATAGTACTCATGTATCATCTATTTGTAACAACTAAGTTATTAGTACAGAAATTATAATTGAGCAAAAAAAATTAGATAATTAAATTAGATTATTTACTATTATTTACAATATTTGACTTTCAAATAGCTACACCAGTTTACATTCATATCACAATAAATGAAATAATTACAAATTAAAATATAAAACTTGGTTAAAATAATTAATAATAATTAATATGTGTTTTCTTGGCTGTTAACAAATTGAATTGTTAATATAATTAAAATCTAAAAATAAGTTGTAAAATACTAAATAATTTTGAGTCAACGTTGAACTTTGAATCTGAATTGCACATAGAATAAGAGAATATTAAACCACAACAAATTATAATATGAAAAATATTTTTTTCTACTGATAGCACTGCAACTATGACCTACTATTCGGTAAATAAGAACTCGATATCTATTAAAAATGCGATTGTGTGAGCAAGTAATTTAGAAGTTCATTTACAATTTGTTGGTTGAATGATCATTAATAACATAAATACTGATTATATCATAATCCTCTACTCTCATGAATATTTATTTATAATTTTTACTGTGAAATATGGGAAATGCATAATTTATAAAAACGTCGATATAGCCACAACTATTGATTAGCAAGGTCTTGAGTAAACGTAAACGAATTAATTGCCCGAATGGTTTTGAATTTATTGAGAATTGTATTCTTGTTTATGGTCCGGAGATACTGTTAAGGCTTCAAACATTTTATTAATGTTGAATTAAATGAAATTTAATGTTTTACTTTAAATTTTCAGACGCGTTTCTTGATAATTTTACATTTTCTTGATGTGTAAGTGATAAGTTTGAATATTTCAAATAACCGGGTATTATTGATCATTGAAAGCTGATTTATCAGTGCTTTGGTTAGTACGAAATATAAGATCTTCATACTCATTCGAATCTCTGATGAGACTACGTTATCTAGATTTCTTTGTACAAATTTTGTTTCAAAAATTTAAAAAAATTATTAATTTCCCATAGAAACAGTGTTGGTTTCTTAGCACAGTTGGAGTTGTAATCTTCTTGTTCTTCAAAGCTGAGCATTCACTATAATTCCTGCTGTATCTTACTTAATACATGTTTCAAATAATTTAATTCTCGCATCTAGAAGGTGCACTCCCATGCGTTTACGTGCAAGGCGGATTTCTGGGGTGCGGCCCGATCCGACCCGTATAGTGGATGCTTAGCTCAACCATTCAAATACAAAGAAGAATTAATATCAATGAAACTATTCTGTGAAAATCTTTCTTGTTCTACCTCTTTCAACATACCTACGTTAATATACAAAATATATATATAGTTCGATAAAAAGAAACCAGTATTGAATACTGATGCTTCTGGAGGGTTTGCATCAAACTCTGGTTCTGAGTACTTGGAAGCTTGTTAAGTTCTTAGGAGTTCGGACCCCTCCTGTGCCTTGTCAAAAGTCACGAATTGGTCGGAGTGGGGCATTTATCGTTGAGGCAGTACAAAAAGCTGTCGAAACTTGGTTGCGAACTTCACATCGTCGAGAAGGCGCCTGAGACGTTTTTTCACCTGCTGTCGGCATGCCCGGCAAAAGCGGCTTCGACGTACACCCATCGCCATTATTTAGCCCTACGGGTGCTGTGTTATCATCTAAGACACTCGTACGGAATAGACCAAGAGCCGGTGCTGCCTTACATGCCAGGAGATATTGAGTCTCTTGTCAGGAACGAAAAATGTCAGATCTACTGGATTTACCCCTTTCCGACCGTCAGGTTCATAAAAGCAAATATGCCTAATGTTGTCCTCCTCGACAAACTACCCAAGACTATGTATGTCATCGAATTCTCTGCTCCAGTAGAGAAGAATATAGTCTTAAAAGAGGGGGAAAATGGACAAAGTATCAAGATCTCCTGTTCGAGCTCCTCACGCTATACCCAGACCACTAATACCCAGGTCGTATTAGTGGTTCTGATAATCGGTGTGTTGGGCGAAATTCTATTGAGAAATTACCAAACGTGAAAACAACAAAGTTTATTTTTTATTTTGCAGGGGATTTGAATAATAGAGTGGACGAAGGTATTAGTAAGTGTATACTTTGGTGTTGGTTTTATGAGAGGTTTCAGTCTTGCGTTCTGGATCTAATCTCTAGATCATCTAACATGATTTTCAACAAAAGTATTTTATTTATTATCAGCAAACCAAACTCATTTTAGTATTCGGCTTTATCAATATACCTCAATAACCATTTTAAATTATCAAAAGTACATTGTGTTACTCCGCGAAGTGATATATCGGTTTTATACTCACATCATTAATAACGAAATTCTAAATACGTGTCGAAACTTGAAAAATCCGTACACTATAGATCAAATGTTTGTGGGTCTACATGAATTTGATTAACCATCAACTATTTAATTCTTATCCACTCACGGCAGAGAAGTAATTACATATGTATTGATATTAACAAACCTGATACACAATAATGACATAATATGATACGATAATACCAGAATAAAATATTATTTATGCTATTCTCCTATCTAGATCTCTCTTAATCTTAATTATACATATGTTATAGTACCCTTAGAGTTTCTATTAATTATTCACTAAACTTATTTTCTCAGACTAGGCTGTCATAAATCAGATTTGTTACACAATGGTAACAAAACAACGTATAGAAAGTATACCTATTGATATTATATACAGAATCACAGACAACAAAGATGAATTGCAGATTTTGGAGCACAGACTCAAATATAAGAGTATAATTAAATATAATGATTTTTTCTTTCAACTTCAGCCTGCGTTGTACCTACAGTTCTCTTGGAATTTCATTCTCACATTCTTCTAGTATTCATCCAGGGCAGAAATTGAATCGGGGGAATAAGAAACAGTGAAGAGATAGAAACCTGTAAAAAATAAACAATTCACTAAATTGCAGTGTCATCATCTTAAATAAGATCCACCTGAAACATACAATAGAAAATTTTCGAACGTCCAATTACTCTCCCAAATTAATGTCACTTAAGGATTCACAACTTAAGAATAGCAAATCACATGTTTCTGAAATGTCCCATACAACCTTCTAAGTACATTCTCAAATTGTTAGAGCAATCGTCTATCGGCATTCTGAGTATCAAATTAATTTATCTACCTCCATTAATGTCTATGGCACTTATGCACGGAAGATTTTTTCCTCTAGAATTACATGTTTACATAAATGGGTATATAAGCAGAAAGTGGTATTTTACTAAATATAGAAGGTGAATTTGATTTATTGTTCACCTTCCGTGGTCAATATCAATGGCGGCTTCTCCGGGTAAGCATGGGAGACAGTGCCTTACAACACAAAGCAAACCCAGGAATAGAAAAATAAGTATTGTTATTGAAAAGATTCAAATATTGTATAGCATTGCAAGAAAATTATTAAATATTGGATTGAATATCAATCATATATTCAAAAGTGAATATGTGTCATACATTCTGAAGTGTATTTATATTTTTTTAATTGATAATTTTCAAATTTACGCGATAGCTTTCTGAGAATAAAAGGGATGAATTCTTTGCGTATGAGTAATTTTGCCAACGCTGTGGATTCTCGGCAATTATCGATTTATAATTATTTTGCAAAAATTTTACAAAATAGTTGAGGAAGTATTAAACTGACTGAGTAGAGCATCCCTTCGTATATTGCGTTACCTGGCGTTATTTGAAACATATGAGAAAACATCATTTAGGATTAAAAATAGTGTCAAATACTTAGACACATAAAATTCAAGATAAAAAGTGAAATCTATACTGAAACTTATCGGAACCCAAAGAGAACAGACTGGGAAGCCTACAAAGCAGGCCTAGAACGTAACCTCCAGGGGACCCAAAGAAAGATAACAAACATGGACCTCGGGATGGTCGTGGAACAACTCAACGAAACGATCATCTCTGAGTTTAACAAAAATTGTCCTTTATCTACAAGGAAATCTACCAGGAAAGTGCCCTGGTGGAACAGCGCACTTGCGAAGATGAGAGGACAAGCCAGAATAGAATTCAACAGGGCCAAAAAAACTGGAAGGTGGGATGACTACAAGAACACCCTGACCATTTATAAAAGTGCACTGGAAAAAGCTAATAGAGATTCATGGAGGAAGTACTGTGAGGAGATTGAAAACACTCAAGAATGTGCTAGACTCCACAAAATGCTCTCTAAGGACACACAACAACCAATAAACTCCCTTAAAAACGAACAAGGGCAGAACACAAGCACAGGGGAGGAAACTATAAAGGAACTCTTTAGAGTACACTTTCCTGGATCTCAAATAGTTCAGACACTTGCTAACCAGAGAACAAATGGCCTTGACACCTTGATACAAGGATCCAAGGAAAGTTGGAGAATGGCTGAAAAGGTGGTGACCTATGACAAGGTTCAATGGGCTATAAACTCATTTAAACCATATAAATCACCGGGCTTGGACGGGATTTACCCAGTACTGCTGCAGAAGGGGCCAGAACTACTGCAGATCAGGCTCAGAAATGTACTCAGAGCTAGCCTGGCTCTAGTGTATATTCCGGAATCATGGAGAAATATTAGGGTTACTTTTATTCCGAAACCTGGAAAAATTGGACAGGAAACGGCAAAGTCCCTAAGACCGATTAGTCTTATGTCATTCGAACTCAAGACTCTAGAAAAGCTAATAGATAGACACATAAGGGACGGTGTACTGGTAGAAAAACCAGTGCACCGCGACCAATATGCCTACAAAACTGGCTGTTCAACAGAAACAGCACTCCATCAACTTGTAAAAAGAGTGGAAGAAACGCTGGAAAATAAAGAAATCCTTCTAGCGGCTTTCCTAGACATAGAAGGAGCTTTTGACAACACCTCAATTGATTCAATCATCAGGTCCCTCAAACACAGAGGAATCGAGGAACCATGTGTGGCCTGGATAGACTCAATGCTGAGGAACAGGATGATACATGCAACCATAATGGAGGAGACCGTAGTAGCCCGAGTGGCCAGATGATGCCTGCAGGGGGGAGTACTTTCTCCACTCCTGTGAAACCTGGTCGTGGACGGGCTACTGGAAACCCTCCAGGACAAAGGATACAGAACCCTTGGATATGCCGACGACATAGTGGCCTTGGTACAAGGTAAATACAACTCCACAGTCAGAGATCAACTGCAAAAGCCTCTGAACCTGGTGACAACATGGACGGATTCAGAGGGACTGAATATCAGTCCCCACAAAGCCACCAAAGTAGCGTCATTCGTAAACGCAAAACAGAGGACTTGGGACCTCTGAAGATTCGAGAAGAAACCGTACAGATAAAAGGGGGAGTCAAATATCTCGGGGTGATACTAGACTCGAAATTGACTTGGAACCAACATCTGGGAAAAGTAATCAAAAAAGCGGAGACCTCATTATATGTGGCCAGAAGCTCCTTCGAGAAAAAATGGGGGCTAAGACCAAACATGCTCTACTGGTTGTACAACATGGTGGTTAAACCCGCAATAACATACGCCTCTTTGGTATGGTGGCCTAAAACACAACAAAGAGGGACCATGACAAGACTGACCAAGGTCGAGAGACTTGCATGTCTTGGGAACACAGGGGCCATGAAATCTACGCCCACTGCATCAATGGAAACACTACTGGGATTGCCTCCCCTCCAATTGGTAATCCAAGGAGAGGCCAGGCTTGGTGCTTTCAGAATACAAAATACACTGGAGAATGTTCACATTGGGCCAGGACACATGAGTATCGTAAAGATCATAACCAGGGACGTGCTGGGCATGAGAACAGATCACATCCCAAAGCGATGCTCTTTCAACAACACATTCAGGGTATCAATACCAGAAAGGACTGAATGGGAACATACAAACCTGAGCTACATTCTACAGGGAAAGATCTGGTATACATACGGGTCCAAGACTGAAAAAGGTGCAGGTGCAGGAGTATACTCAAGAAACCCAAAGACTGGCTTGAGCTATTCATTGGGTAAACACACATCTGTTTTCCAAGCAGAGGTATATGCAATCCTCCAATGTGTGAAGGAAAACAATCGGAAAGCCATCGATGATGAGCAGATTTACATATCGACAGACAGTCAGGCTGCACTTAAGGCAATGAGAAGTCAGGAAGTGACATGTTCACATGTCATTGATGATGAT
The DNA here is from genome assembly GCA_958510875.1 of Endomychus coccineus. Lineage (NCBI taxonomy): Eukaryota > Metazoa > Arthropoda > Insecta > Coleoptera > Endomychidae > Endomychus > Endomychus coccineus. The sequence goes on from OY294069.1 coordinate 111,411,474, forward strand.
TATACCAAGGTCGCGTTCTTGTTTGGCCCACATAGCATTTTAAACACGACTCATTACCGATTTGTAGAAGTTGAAAACTATATTGAAGCTTCAGGCAACACCTTTCATAAACTTCCCGACTTCGACGAACGCCAGATTTGTAAAATCGATAAAGAGTTGTGTTTTCAAAATGCTATGTGAGCCAAACTAGAAGGAATATTCTAATATATTGAATGCAGGTCATATTTTGAATACAGGTCATCATTTCCCAAAAAAGTTTATCGCTCTTGAAACACAGTAATGACAAAAGTAATTTAGAAGGGATGGAAATGTATAAGCTAAAGAGTCATTTATGGTATTAAGATTAATCTGCAGCTGGAAGTAACCCCTTGTTTTCATCATTAACCCCAAATACATATAGGATACAGGATATCATTTCGTTTTCTACTTTCGAAGTTTACTCCGATGATGACTACATGATGGCTGAAAGGTTCTCGGTACTTTAACAATATTTTTAGTGAATAATAAGTGTGATTGTTTCTTATTTATATTGTTAGTTATCGAATATTCATAGCGATATTTCTTTATTATGAAAAATTTGGTCTTTTGTTCCTTCACGCCATAGTGGTATATTGAAAATTGTGACCTTCTCATCCGCTACTACGAGGCGGCTCACCTGATTGGTTGGGAGTTCTAGATCGTGACGGGAATGTAACAATTTCAAGAGTATATCTATATTATGTTAATATTTGCTAAGTTAAGGTCACATATGGAGCAGGTTGTCACATTTGTTGTTTCCAACTGAATTGATTCTAAGGAGGTGCTATTTGAATCTTCAATGATTGAAGATAATCCAAATTAGAAAAGTATATATAGGCCCTTCTGTCATTTTTTTTAAATAAAATGCGATATCTGTTACGGATGGGTTTATATTGAGGGAATTCGTGTAGTCAATATATCAGATAATCGGTATGTGATATATAGATATATTTCCGTATTCCTATTCGATATATCGAATATCATCGATATATTCGATATATATGACCTACTGGCAATACCACAAATCGTCAAATTTTGTGAAATTGAGTTAGCATCACCATTGTGATCGTGGTGACTTGCCGCACCATCTGAGTAAAATAGAAAGTAACATCATAACCAATAGGAGCTGGTATTTCAAGGTTTTTAAACCAAGTATCGTTGCGGCACTATTTTAGCGGGTAAATACCACGTAACATCAATTACTAGGTTATGTTGTATACACATTTGTTGTACTCTATTGTTTGAAGCAGTGTTTCCAGCGATTAATCAGATAAGTTTAATAAACACAATGCATATAGGAATAATAGATAATTTGTTTAATGAAAGACATTGAGTTTTATATGAAATAAGTATTTGGAAATGGCAAAAAACTGTTATTTCAATGATGTGTTGATACGTGCTATTGTTTATTTCAATGATACGTACTATTGAAAATTCAATGTTTCGAAACATTTAAGATGATTTTCGTACTTAGGTTAATTATTTTTCATTATTTTCAGAATAAAAAAATGCTATCCAGGGGAAAACGTATTGCACAGTTAGCTGTATTGAATCAGTCTACTGAACAAAATCTGACAGACATTAGTTCAGAGCACAAAAATTCTAATAGTTACAATATTGACACTCAACACAGCTCATTATTACCTCCTGTAAATAAAACGATAAAAGATAGTAGCATAGGAACGTCGAGTGAAAATTTTCAAATTTCTTCCGGAAGCAATTTCCGTACATACAACAATCTTACTGTTGACTCAGGTTCTAATTCTATAGATTCTGATTATGATATTGTAATGCTGACTCCACTTGAAGTTTCTTCTGTCGTAGAAAATGTCGAAATAACTATTGGAGACTGTCTAAACAACCCAGCTGAAAAAATTACTGGAGAAGTGTTAACACATTTTGAAATAGAAATAGCTGAAACAATAGACGACGAGACTGAGAACGCTGAAAACTTAAATTAACTGAATCAATGTGCAGAAAGTAATATTCCAGAACTAGGGAATCTGACCTAAATTCTGATTTCGATTCAGTGAAAAATGTTGATGATGAAGAAGGTAATAAAGAAAAGGTTGATAATGAAGATGATACGGTGAAAAAAGTCGAAAATAAACGAAAGCGAGGCAGATAAGCAAACGAAAAAGAGTGGTCAAGACTGAAAACTGAAGCTAAAAGAATGCCAGGATAAGATTATGTAGGATACACACGAAATAGAAAAGGTGAAGTTACCCGTAACAAAGAACGAAGTGCTAGAGAACTGGGTCGTACCTGTATTTGAAAGAAGTGCTTAAAATATGAAAACCGCTTGTGTAGTTTTTCTGAATAGCATCCTAAACTCATATTTAAAAAGTTTTGGGAAGAGATGAGGTGAGATCAAAAGAAAATGTATGTGACGGGTCTTATGAAGGTGAAACCTACTGGAAGGAAATACGTTGAAAATTCTAGGCGTGGCATAATATATAATTACTTTTTAAAGATTGGCAATAAAAGAAAACAAGTTTGTAAAGCAATGTTTTTGACTACTATGGGTCTTAAGTGGCATCCTTCCCGCTACTGAATAGCATCAGAAAATCTAGTCAGGCAGATTCTGATAGAAACATTAAAGTTCAAATACAGGACCAATATTTGAAACAATTCTTAGAAGATTTTCCTAAAATGCCTTCTCATTATTGTAGAGAGGAATCGAACAAACAATATCTGGAATTCAACTTTGAATCGAAGGCCAATTTGTACAAATTATACCAGGAACAATGTATAATATCTGAGCAGAAGACTCCTTTGAGCTCTTGGTATTTTTCAGAGGCTTTCGAAAATTAAAATCTAGCAATTTTCGTTCCGAAAAAAAATCAATGCAACGCGTTGCATTTAAACCTGGCAATGTTGAGGATGTGGCGTACAATCGTCATATTATATTGAAGGATTTGGCTAGAAAACACAAAGATGCAGACACAATCAAATCTAAAGAAGACTGTTGTCACGTTTTTGTTATGGATGTTCAAGCCGTTAAAATGTGTCCTGTAAATAATGCGGGTAAGTTTTATTTCAAAACAAGACTTAAGGTACATAACTTCACAATCTACAATCTGAAGAATCACGAATGCTGTAACTATTGGTGGAGTGAAATTGAGGGAAGTTTATTTCCTTCGGTGTTTACAACAATAATAATTAAACATTTGCATGAATGTTGTCGGGATGATTTGCCAATAATAATATGGAGGGACGGATGTTCATACCAAAATAGGAACAGTGTCTTGTACAATGCTCTCCTACAGTATGCAGTACAACAGAAAAAAACTGTAACACAAATATATTTAGAGCCGGGACACACACAAATGTAATGTGATGCTGTACATAGTTTAATTGAGCGTAAGTTGAAAAATAATAAAATCGTAATGTCTTATGACTCCTGTAAAGTTGCAATGTTGTTAATACGTGGTATTGCCGCTAGGCCATCGATATCAGATATTCGAGATCTCTCTCTCTCTCTCTCTCTCTCTCTCTCTCTCTCTCTCTCTCTCTCTCTCTCTCTCTCTCACCCTCATAAATACTACTTTCTTCTAAAATGTAGAATTTTTGTAAAAGCACTAACCTGTTGTTATCATATTTTGGTTCGAAACCCTCAATCTTCACAACGTTCCATTCTTCTTTGTTATGAGCATAGCTGAATGAAATCTGTGGGCAAAAAAATAATCAGTTACTAATAAATCACAGCATGCTAAATTATAATTTTTACTCCCAAAACAAAGTGTTTAACATCTAGGAATAAGTTAATTTCATGATTCATTCTCTATATAAACGTTGAACTTCAAATCTGAAAAAACGAAGTTGATAATAATAAACTATAAAAGAGTCCACATTGTGGATACAAATAACACTATAAAAAAGAGACCACCACCCTTATACACTAAAAATACTATACTAACTAACATGGTAGCCGAAAGGTCCTCAATATGTCAACAATATTTTTAGTGGATAAGAATGCTTGTTTCTTTCTATAGTATTATAAAGTTGATAACGTAATTTCTGGGGCTGAAAAAATTATTCTTTTCGTTTTCCCGCACATTATAGCCTGGTTTTGTAATTTTTCAACCAGCTATTTCATTCCAACTAATTAATGTCCAGACGTCTAGTAAAAACAACTGAATGTAACAATTCACAAAACGGCCTTCTATGCTAAATAACCAGTGTTTATATTCCGGAACACCAGTAATTTTACTAGTTAGAACGTATGCCATTTTTGAACTGGACGAAACTGACTTCAATGAAACAAGGTTTATTGCACAAGTTGAAATTCAAAAATTGGTCATTTAGCTGAGACACAATACTACTTATCATTAGTCAAATCCTGTCAAGAACAATATAAAATCAAATACACACAGAAAGATCGACAATATTCAGAAACATATTTCGGTAACTTCAAATAATACAAAACAAATTATACTAATAATTGTAAGAGAAAATTCCAATTGAGTCAGTGGGAATTTAAAACAATACATACTTCCTAACAACTATTCTGTTTCGACATACATGTGCATTATGTAAGAAATAGTTGGGAACTATTCTTATACTCATGTTCATTATTTCTCAAACTTTCTTAGATTAATAATTAAGCCTGCCAGAATAATTATTATTCTGGCAAGCAAGATCAAACATTTGGTGACGTAGGTACCTAGCAAGAGATATCGAATGTACACCTAATATAATTGATAAGTACTTATATAAATGAATAGCAATTTCTGTTGGACGAATACAATTCACGTCTACACTCGGGAATTCTCATAATTGCGTGTTTGTTTACTGTTTGTATGCGTTATTGATAACATGGTTGTTTTTACTATTTACTTCGTCTCACCATTTTTATCACTTTTTTTTTAAGTTTAAAAATGTATCTAACTGACCTGAATACCATGGGTTTGACTGAAGAAGACACCGATGAAAAGTACCTATTTCTTTGTCTGAATTTTCTTCAATTTTGATTTTAAAATTAGTAAATGGGGATTGAACCTCCAAAATCAAACATTTTGATTTTCTCCCGGACAAGTCACGGGATACCGGGATTTGTTGACTATCCTGAACGTCCCGGCATTGAACCAATGAACCGGGGTTGACATCCCTAATACATTCAAATGTAGTCATGAATTAAAATTCTTTCCTTTATTAGAAATATGATATAAAATACAAATGAATTTGGAGAGAAATCAGCATTACTATAGAGACATTACTTTGTTGGGATGTTGCATATTTTCTAATGACGTATTAATGTGATGTACAGGTCGTCCAGTTTATATCATCAGAAATTTCACCAGCCAATTGTTTATCGAAAAATAAAGGTATTTTGTAATGTAAAATATGGTCGGATTTTGTTTTCTTTTTGATGTACGTTGAAGAAAATAAATTATTTTATTAATTGGTATATTTTGACATTTTTGACAACTAATATAATCACGAACAATTTACATGACAGACAGTCCCATACGTTACTGAATCATTATCTCAGTTCAGACTGTCTATATATGACAGACAACCCATCCACAAGACGCGCTTACATGACAGCCAGCTGAGATATTGACATATCAAAGAAGTTGCTGTCAATTCGAATAAACTTACACGTGACATAGGGTATAATTGTACGTGTATAATTGTGGCAATGACATCGCGGCGGCGCAGTCGACGTTTTCTTCTTCGGGTATCAGCTGTTTCTGAGGGCGTAGCCCGCCTATTTCATATATCAAATTCGATGTTGATAACAATAACGTTGGCTTCAAACTCATTGGCAATGTTATCGCAGGATAGTTTGTTAAATATTTATATAATTTTGGGGAATTTAAGCTAGTAGGTTATTTGAATGTTTGTATTATTAAAGTGCATAATGCACTTCCGAGCAGCACATTTGTTGGGTAGCTCCGACTTGTATCCACAGACGCTTGTGTTTAATTATGTTCAAAAGGTTTTGCAATATTTCAATGAAACTGTTTAGTGCATTTTTCAAGTAGATAAATGATCGACAACAATGAAATTCTCAAATTTTAGTAGTCATTGAGCTGAAAATTGAACTGGAATCAGTCAAATACTATTTCTTGATTTACGTAAACTAGTCTCGTTTAGGTTTTACCAATAGTGGCAAGCATTTCAATTTGATTTATAAGTAGTTAGCAGGGCATTTCACGTTATTCGACAGTTATAATTATTCACTGTATTATGACATAAAGTACTGAAAGTGACAAATTATAATTAATAAGTGATTGCTTTATGCAAGGACTGAATAATTAGACTCCAAGTTCTAGAATCTTGAAGCTATTACTTTATGACCTATTCCTCCAACCATGCTCAGTGATTGATGCACTAAATATTTCTTTGAGTGAATTTCACTGCGAATATGAACCTTCCGAAAATTTTGAACTTACTTTATGTTGCCCTCAAATCATAATCAGAAAATTTGTGCGTTTTTAGGATAAGCGACTTATCCGAAACAATCATCATCAATCAACTGTTGTGACACAGGAAATGTGTAAATAATAAATACCTGATCTTCAAGTGTGTCTCGTCTGATGAACTTCATAGGTTCTAAATGCGAATGGAACTGTTCCACTACGGTCAAAGGTTTCTTGAGTAAATGCTCTGAAACAACAATTCGGTGGGTGTAAGTTAAATATTGCAGTAATTTAAAATAATTGCACCGTTTAATTCAATTGACGTTTCCTCAATTACGAGCACTCACCGATAATGTAGCCCATTGTGACATCATCTGGTAGGCGTATTTTTTCTCCTATGCTAATGAACTTGCCACCACTGAAAAAAAAATCCCACGTTTAAAATTCTAAACCATAACATTGTTTCGTAATTTTTCAAGTGGCAAAGCCAAAATGAAATTGAAACTCATTAGAATAATCCACAAATGAATTCTGACCTTCTTTCTGAGACAATAAAGAAACCGGCATTAAACTTGAGTAAATTTCCGGCTAACAACTAACATTTGCCAATGATAACGATACTCAATACTTGTTCCATTCATGCTGATAATCCACGTAAGAACAAAAAATAGTACTTTGTATCTTAAAGCGTACTGTGATTATAATAGTACCTACTTGATATTTTTCGATAATTTTATAGGCAATTATTTCATCATTTTCCTCCAATTATAATTAATATGAGTATCCTCATTAGAACGTAATATGCATATTATACGAGGTCAAGGTTAAAAGTCCTCGAAAAATAGAACATAGGGCGCATCAATCGAATACCTCATGTGACATTTGTGATGTACCATCTTTAACCATAACGCATTAAAATTTTCAGACAGATATGTCATTCAGCTCTATTTTGACACCGAGAGCAAGCAGCCTTGAAGATTTTTGTAAAAATGGGAAAAAGTGAATTTCGCGTCTTGATTAAGCATCGGTTGTTAAACATTATTGCAACTCTTTACCATCTATTGGAACGATTCACCAGTGGTTTACTGATTTTCGTGATAGTACACAGTAAAAAATCGAAGCGAAATTTGACACCAAAATAACACCACGCGTGGTCCAGATTTATCCACACCAATTTGGTGTAAAATCAACACCATATAAGCAGTGTTCAATTGACATTCAGCGGTGAATATATTTACACCAGTAATTGTTCAAATTTGAAATTCTGAAGCGTTAATTTGACTCCGAGAAGGTGTAAAAACATAACTTTTGCGGTGTATGAAGAGCACCTTATGGTGCATTTTTTTCACCAGATATAATGCGAATTCAACGTTCACGGTGTCGATTTTTAACACCAAACAGAGTACACAACTATTAAAAATGGTAAATCTTACACTATCAATTATTTATATTTTACACCATATGGAGTATGGAACTCATCTTAGATGGTCGATTCAACACTGATGAAAGTTCGAATTTTTGACACCAAATAGAGTCTGCAACTCATCTCTTGTGGTCATTTTAACACCAAAAATTGCTATAAATGTATACACCAAATGGAGTGGCGACATATTATAGTTGCTAAATTGGTACCAATAATATTTTCTTCATTTATTTACTAGTTCAATCATATGTGACAAGAATAAAAAACCAAATGTAAGCTGAAAATAAGTTCATATTTTTGTACCAAAATGATCATTTCAGTTGTGAAACAAATTGATATTGAATTTCACACAAGCAAATTTTGTTTAGCTCAAGTTACGTTATCAAAATAACAAATCAATTATGGTGTAATACAATAACATTTCTTGAGAAAAAAAATTATGAAAGGTTATTAGATTCAGTAAACCACAATTTTTGAGATTGGCGGGACATTTTCTATATTGGAGTAGAGAGGACTAAATATATAAAGAGACCACAAAAGTATTCAGAATCATATCATTGTCACTCTTGTGTTTGTTCAAAACCTACTTTAGGCTTTTCGCCATTAGATTGCGATAGCAGCTAAGAACTCATGATCTGATTATTTTTGTGGACTTCAAAAATTTGATCAGTTTAAAAATAGCAAAGAATAATGTAACTTATATATAAATATCTTTTATTTTTGAATAGTTACACAAAAAAATGTTAATATAATATTTTACCTATTTAGAAGCGAAATAATAAGATATCTTATTTAAATTTCAAAATACATTATTGAAACGTAGACATATTTTAAAACATAAGTGCTATTATTGACAAAAAAACAGCCTGTTACATAGGTACAGGAGTTTTAGAAACGGTTAGCATCGGTTAAATGGGTACACAGATACATAATTTAGGCTTCCTAGGCTTTCGAAATACATTCTTGCGTACTTTTCTATCTATTCTTTTATTTTTTAAGATTAGAATCCACAACATCTAGCATTGCTAGATGAACTCACATATTTATACTATTGCACCACTTCCAGATGTACATATTTTTCAATAAATCAAAAAGATTATGAAGGTCTGATTTTCGGAAAATAAATAATTTGTTATATTCATTACTTCTACGAGTTGAGAGATTCAGTTTACCAATGAATTAATTGAATAATTTATTCGGTTCATTCGGTGTCAGTTCTCCACGCATTCAATTATTTTGAATTTAAATCCTTTCTCCGCCTGCTCCAGGAGGTTTGAAAATTCGTCCTCATCAATGAGACAGCCAGTCTCACCAGTCCCTTCATATTCGGATACAGCTGTTTCTTCTGATTTGGAGAGGTTCATGGCAAATTTTTCAAGACCTGAAAATGAAGATGACAGTGCCCAATAATATGATAAATATCTCAATAAATGGTTTTGCAAGAAAATTTTTGCTTATAAAAACAAACATGAATGAAATAACTTGGACTGATTTCTCCCCAAGTGAACCGACTTAGGTTATCTTTCAGAAGGTCTCGCCAGTGTGCATGTGCTGCAATACCCAAGATTACCGTCCAGTTTCGAACTTCGCTACTGCAATTTGGAGTACCTTAGTCAGACGGCTTATTACCAACGCCAATCGGCATTGCCTCAACAAATGTCAATGTCGATTGGCGCTGGTAACAAGGCCACTTGTGTTCGATTTCTAGTGAGACCTCATTTTATATTTCTCAAACCTCCTTTCATTAAAAATGGTTGATTCAAGACAAGAAGTGAATCTAGGCCGAGTTAGGTTAAGTGTTTCAATAATTGAAAGTTAGGTTATGGTACAGTGACTATAAAAAATATTGGCGACAAACAGTTCAAACTGCAATGTTTCGGCAAATAATTCAGCTCAATTGTTCTGTGCAAAGACAAAACAACCTGAAAAGTTTTGCATCATATACAACTTTCACCACAGTATATTATACTGTGCTTTGACTGTTTACTTTGTTCAATTTATAGTTGTCCTGTATTTCATGTGCACATACTGTTCATGTGCATATTATTTATACGATTTATATTTTCTTCTAGAAAAGTAATGTATGGTGATTGACATTTGATTAATAAATGAAGGATTATTGATTTTGAGGTCTTTGTTTCCCTGTTAAGTATTTATTTACATTTTGTCAAAACTGTCAACACTCATAACCCCATTAGATACAAGAGGCTTTAGTACTGAATAACTGTATTGTTTATGTAGAAAAGACAAATGAGTTGCCTTATTTGCTGGAACATGGTGGAACCAATAAAATCGGACAGCTGTTGTCACCACTGTATTTTATAGTAGTTATATAGAATTAGGCAAAACGGTTTCGTACGTAAAAGCTCGTAGCCACAGCAACACTGAAGTGGACGTCTCGTTATCTTTCATCCTCTCAATCATCCTCTCTCAATTTCCAATTTCTTATTCTATTTAGCATCAGCAACCACAATTTTTTGGTACCATTTGTTTTAATAGAACAAGATCCTAACTGCGCATGATCACAAACCAAATTCCCAAGTTGTAACCCAATAGCGAATTCGTGTATGTCGTGTATATAATATGAAAATATACAAGCGAAGGATTTCATTATGACACAATTTAGATTTACATAGATGTGCATATACCTACCTAAGTATAAAAATTATGAATATGAAACTCTTACCTTTCAGAATGAAGTCTTTATATTCCTTATTTTTGTCCAAACACATTCACTTTTGGAGGTTATGGGATTCAACTTTGGTAAAAAGCGACATTATTTCACTTCACTCTATCAACTAAGAGCGAGATACTGATAGAGGCACGTAAACAACTAACCTGATCAATGTTCAATGTGTCTACTGTGAAAAAGTCAGTACACATGCTAGGAAAAATTTTTCAGCAGCAAAATGGCGGGTTTGACTATGTACGACACAAGGCCAATGCGGGAGGAACTGACTGAACTGAGCTCGTAAAGTAGTGAGCTGATCGGTCGATAGGTGCTGTTTTAACCATTTGCGAATTCAATACAAATCCATACAGTGTATTATCGAAGTTAAGTTTAGGTAGGTGTTGAAACGGAGTTTTTCTGGTAGAGTAATTTTGACGGGTTCAGCACTTAACACCATATAGTGAAGAATGCTTACACCACAATAGGGTGTGAAAGTTTACACCGGTCAAATTTTTTACTGTGTATGACCACGAAGGACGCAGAACGTTCTGGTCGTCCAATTGAGCCAGAAATCGTCAATAAAATTCATGAATGATATTGGACGATCGGCGAGTTAAGGTGCACAAGATTGCCGAGGCTATGAACATCTCAACCGAACATTTCAACATTTTGCATTAGTTTTTGAATATGAGAATCTGCCAGATAACTTTTCGAAACCGTGGACGGAACATGAATCCATCACAAAACACCAGAGACCAAAGAACAGTCGAAACAGTGAACTTGTCCTGGCGAATCGGAGCCGAAAAAGCCCAAAGTGGGTTTATAGACCAACAAAGTTATGGCGACTATTTTTTTGGGATGCACATGGTCCATATCGATTATCTTGAAAAGGGCAAAACGATCACCGGCGAATATTATGCAGAGCTATTGGATCGATTCGACGCCGATTTGAAGCGAAAGCGGTGGAATTTGGCAAGGAAAAAAGTGCTCCTCCACCAGGACAACGCATAAGTCCGCAGTCGCAATCGAAAAATTGCATGAATTGTGCTACGAATTGGTTCGTCATCCACCACATTCTCCAGATTTGGCCCTCTGCGATTTTTATTTATTTCCAAACTTGAAGAAATGACTCGAGGGAAAGAGATTTGGCTTTAACGATGAGGTTATCGCTGAAACAAACGCCTATTTTGAAGTGATGCCGAAATCCTATTATTTGGAAGGGTTCGAAAAATTAGAAAAACGTTGGAAGAAGTGTATCGGGCTACAAGAAGATCACGTTGAGAAATAAAATAAGTTTTGACCAAATAAATCATTTCTTGTTTAATTTTTCAGGGACTTTTCACCTTGCCCTCGTATTTCAGCCTGGACTATGTTCGACCAATAGAGGACTATGTTCAACTCAGTTATTCACTCTTCCCAACCAATTTTGCTGCTAACTTAAAACCGGGCATGGACATGCGATAATCGGCGAATTGCGATTATTTGTCATTCGGTGAACAAATTTTCAACTATTAAATTTGTTATATGGCGAGCACCGCTATACACATATGCGGCGTAGATTCCGAATGTGTGTGGAGATAGACTACGAACTGCAACGTAAATATTCGTTTACTTTGCCTAGGGTTAAAATACCGACACGAAGTGCCATAGCGATTATTCGTCGAATAGGAATTATTCGCCACGAGTAATCCATCCACACTACTCGCTACTAGGCGAACGGCTATTATTTCTTATTCGGGATTCGCCAAACACCGCATTTAGTATCCGACATAAAGAATATATAAAATGTACCCGATCGGGATATACATTTTCTTATTAGAAGTTCGCACATTCTAAACATTTTATAATTTTTGATACATTCACCCGTTCTTCAAAGTTTTCATATTAGATTTTAGGAACATACCGTGATACAAGGTACTTCAGTGTTTAAAATATTAATGACCTGTGCATGTCAAACAAATTAATAGAAATAAATGGTTATAATGGAAGAATGTCAATTATGTATTACATATTCATGAATATTCGCACCCAATCGCTATTCTGGATAGTTTATTTATCCTTCAATGCAAAAATTCATTGGTATTTAGGCGAATATGATATATAATATTGGAATTGTTGGAATAATTGAAATGGAAAACTTAGTTACCTAATTTCTAAGACCTGCACAATCTTCAATGTTTACCTCGTTCATTAAATTTTTCTGAGGTAAAACCCCCTCACCACGGAATTATTAAAATAATTGTCCACCTCCAATTCGCTAGAAGAATTATATAAATTGTGTCTCATCCTTGTTCAAATGAAGAAAGATTGATAGGTCTTAATAATCCTACATTTATTAGATACATTCAGTTCTAATGTTCTATGAAATCCACAGTTTTCAAGCTTGCTTTATATTCGTTAACATTTCAGGAGTAATTGATATCCAAACGACACGATATTTCAAAAATAGTTACGTCATTCAGAATAATTTATTATATATTGACATTTTAGTGGATTTCAATCGCTTAATTAAAATATATGAGAACGTTCCAAAAATTAAAATGCCATTTCAAAGCACTAGATACTAGAACATTGATTGATATATGTATTCAACCTGAATACATATTAATAATGCGCATGTTGAGTGTAATATTTCCATTTATTAATTGAAGTTCTCACAGCGAACTAAATATGGGTATATTATTTTCAGCCCCATTAACGATTTTAGGAAAATTAAAAGGTATTTGTGGTGGTTAAAAACAATCTAATGGGATTTACATAGTACATTTGGGAATAATGAGCATTGCATATCCTATATCTGAAACAAAGATATCCGGAACAAATGAACAATCATTCGAAAATGAAACATTTAGAATGATACAAGAAACGCCTGAACAAAATAATTTTTGAATTTACATAAAAAGCTGTTTTGAAACCACAATGTTCATCACTGAGAGTGTTGGAATTATAATAATTCAACACCGTAATGTAATCAAAATTGGGTTATTTATTTCAAATATGTTCAAGGCTATGTAACACTCACTATTTTCATCTCATCTTTAATTTTTGATTTGTAATTTTAATCCTCTTACCACTTTTGGTAATTCTTGTAATCATGACTTTCAAAATTTGAAATTTAACATACTGGATTTAATATTATCAATTAATTACCTGATTTTCATTTATGATGTTTATAATATTATTATTTATATGTAATTTTATTGTGACTTAATTCAGTTATAAGTGATTATAGTTCAACTATTTTTAACAGATGATTGAAACTCAGTTACTGTACGAACAAGAAATTTGAAACTCTTCATATAGAATTATTTATTCGACATAATTACTCAAATAAAATCGAATAGGTTTTATAGTGTATATAGCTCGTTTTCGTCTGCGATAATCCGGAAGTTATATCAAACTCGATACATCTATAGACTACTGTTAAAAATTAGATGAGATTCACAGTTTCCCGTGAGAGTAATCAACCAATCAAGATACCATAGTACAATTCGACCCTCGGGGCATAACAATTCAACTATACTCAGGGCAGTCTCAACCCGGCTCTGGAGGTACATTCATTCTGATTCGAAAAAATATTACTGCTGAGTGAATATTGATTTAAGATACTACTGTTTGAAACCTAAGTCCTATTCTATATCATAAAATGTGCTTACTGTGCACAGGATCAATGACAAACTCATAAGATTTCTTTCTCGCTTAAACTTTCGTATATCGAAGGAGATTACGTTGCGATACTTTAAGTTAGAGAATGAACAATAAATTTGATTTGATTTTTCATCTTATAGATGAAAAATGAGAGTTTCTTTTTTGATTAGGATCACAAGTGATACATTCTATCTTGATATTAGTACTGAGAAATAGTCAAGTCTACCAAGTAGGTAATTATCTTTTTACAAGTAAACGTTTTTAAATCTTTTGGGATACCTTAAGGATCATTTGTCACCCTCTCCGTACATGCCGAAATGGCTCATTAATTGTTTAAGTAACAAATGTGGTTTTAAGGTTGCTGATTACGAATCAACATTATTGATATTTCCAAATGGCCGTCTTTTAGGACCGAAAACAAAATTTTTAAAATTTTTTAGATGCTATTTTGATATTAGTACTGAGAAATAGTCAAGTCTACCAAGTAGGTAATATCTTTTTACAAGTAAGCGCTTTTGAATCTTTTGGAATACCCTAAGGATCATCAACATTATTGAAATTTCAAAAAGGCCGTCATTTAGAACCGAAAACAAAATTTTTAAAACGACCGAAATGTTTTTTCTGAAGAATGACAAGTATCGAAAATTGTGTAGAATAATGTTTTCCATAGGAAACATTAATTTTCAACCACTATTTTTGATAATTTCAACCCTTAAAAAACCGTTAACATTGTATTAACTTAAATGTATTACATAATCAAGATTGATATAGTAAATCAAAATAAGAATAAAATACATCAAATCAACCTCCTATGATTAAAATTTTTTCCTGAAGATGCAGATTTTCTCAAAAACATGATGCAATTTGCGCGTTATATGTTTGGCATTTGTAAAATAAACACGGCCTATCAAAATGTCAAACAGGAGTCAATAGCTCCGATTTAAGGCTATCAATTCCATTTTATTCTGTCACATTAGACCCAGTATTTTGCGTATAATGCACCGAAAACAGAAAATTTATTTCCAAATTGTTGACAGTATTTCGCACGTTATATGCCTGCCATTTGAATACTAAACAAGCCAATCAACAATTCAAACAGGGGTCAATAGCTCAGCTATGAAGCTATCATATGCATTTATTTGGTTCCAATAGACCTATTATTTTCCACATAATGCACCGAAAACGGAGTGGAATGTTTCCAAAATGTTGGCGTATTTCGCACGTTACATTTTTTCGTTTGAAAGCTATAAACGAATACCTGAGGGATGAAGCTATAATAAGCATTTCATTTCGTTCCAATAGCCCTAGTATTTTCCTGATTCTACACTGAAAACGGAGAAAATTTTCCCATAATGTTGAAGTATTTTCGCAAGTTATATGTTTGTCGTTTGAAAACTAAACATGAAAAACCAACAATTCAAACAGTGGTCCATAACTGAAGGATGAAGCTATGATATCTATTCCATTTCGTTCCAATAGATCTAGTATTTTCCGGATTATTCAATAAAAACGGAGAACATTTTTCCAAAATGTTGACGTGTTTCGAACGTTATGTTTGCCAAACATGCCAAATTAGCAATTCAAACAGGATTCAGTAGCTGAGGTATGAATCTGTCATACGCATTTTATTTGGTCTCAATAGTTGAAGTATTTTTTGATAATATACACCGATAATGGAAAACATTTTTTAAATTCCGACGCCTCCTGCACGTCACTTGCTTGCCGATTGAGGACTTGAAATTGAAAATTCAAAAACGGGTAAGCTAAGACATAAAGCTACTATTTACATTTCATTTCATTCCAATAGACTCAGTATTTGCTCAAAGGGCAACCATATAACATGCGACATACGTCAAGATTTTGGAAAATTGTTGTTTTCGGTGCGTTATCCCGAATATACTGGGTGTATTGAGATGAAATGTAATTAATTAGACAGCTTCATGCCTCAGCTATTTACCCCCCCCCCCTTGAATTGTTAATTTAAGATTTATAATTTTTTTTTAATGGTACATTTTCCTATAAATCTAGAATTTTAAGGGTTGATTTGATGTATTTCATTCTTATATTGATAAAATATCATTCTTATCATATGATTAATTCAAATCAATACAATTTTGAAACAAGATATTTTCACCGTAGGTTTGTCATACGTATGGGGTTAAAATTGTCAGAAATGTGGGTGGAAAATCAATTTTTGCGTATGTAAATCATTATTTTACACACTTTTTGGCCATTGCAATTTTTCTGAAAAACCCACATTTCGGCCAAAAGTCGCATTTTAAATTTAAATTTTCAACATCGGATTCGTAATTAGCGACCTCAAAAACCTCCTAGTTAACATTATCGCATTAAAACAGAATGTTATTTCCGAAATATTACATTTATTATATAGTTGTTAATTTAAAAGTATGCTGATGTTATTTTTTTGCCCAATTAAACAAAAAAGGGAACATATCTGTATTCTTCAGAACACCTAACATTAACCGATTGTTGAATTACCTATTCTCAATTTTAAATACATTTGTAAGTTCGGAGTATTCATTTTAATATCGGATTATTTCAATGTATGAATAGCTTTGAGAAAATGTCATATATTTCAATCATGTACAGATTGTTTGAAATCATCACACACAAGAAACAAGAGTTTTTCAGTTCCCTCCGTTTATATAGTGTGAGGGCGGCATCGTTGTGATCAGAATTTTTTTCCGGATTTTCGAGGAAATATTCGCCTTGTGCCCTTCTGAATCTATCTACATAAATTTGAGATGATGCCTATGTGAGTATGTGCGTGTGTGTGTAACCCTTTGTGGAGACGATAGCACCGTTCCTATTGGTCGTTCGCATTTGAAATTTTACCTAAATTAACTTGAAGAGCGGTAGCGCCTTTGCAAGTGATACTTACGATGTAACATATCTTCCGTTTTTCAAATGAAAAATCAAAAATTATCTTGGTCAAGGGTGGTCGTGGAATCTAAAACGTGTGTCTTACTTTACGTTTGAAATAATTATGTCACTGGCACACTGACATCATCAATAACCTACAAATTTCATACCTATTTATTTCAGTTGTAAAACAATAATGAACTACAAATTATGAAATAACGGTTTTAGTAACAAGAATAACTAAATTACAGTAATTGCTGGAAATGTTCCCCGTTTTGTTCGATGCACAAGTTGACGCGCATTAACATTAGTTCATTATTGTTTTACAACTGAAATAAATAGGTATGGAATTTGTAGGTTATTGATGATGTCAGTGTGAGAGTGACATAATTATTTCAAACGTAAAGTAAGACACACGTTTTAGATTCCACAACCACCCTCGACCAAGATAATTTTCGATATCCCGGTATATCATATGCACTCATAGAATTATCCTAAATTCTTATTTTAAGAGTTGAACGACGTCACACTTCGTCATCGAAGTATTGAATTAATTAGTCTGTGGTATCATGAAAGTAAAGATGATTGTGTTAATGGATTTGACAGTTCACCTAACAGTTGAATATGATAAGTCAGTTATTGGAATAAACTGCCAATGACATATAGTTCAATTTAATGGCGTCCCAAGTTTTTGCTGTCCGCAGACAATAGCTAGTGAATATATATCACAATCATACAATTAACTTGCAGACGTGTCCGAAAACGGAAATGGTGTTGGCAAAAGGAGGGTGAAATGAATTAGTGATCTACGTCAATTTAATAGAACTGTCTTATTTTTCATCCAGCGTAATGCACATTTGATTTTGTATCGATCTGTATCTAAATTTCTTGTACATACTCACTTACAGTTTCGTTGATGTTATTCTAAAATAGAATAGTGATAGCATTATTGTTGGATAACTAGATTTACTATCCGATGATTAGTTAGTTACATTTATATCAAACGCTGGGTATTAATCAAAATTCAAGTGAGTTGAGGTAAACTTCATTAAATTTGTCCAGAGTCCAATTATCAAACCAGTCCTTAACAATGGAGATAATTAAATTTATGTTCCTATTTTCATGTAAATTCTCCATAGCCCCTCTCGAATTCAATCAGAAGATTTGAACATAACGAAGAACATATTGTCAAGATTTCGTTTTTTCCAAATTCAATTATCACCAATCTATATTTTTCTTCATTATTGTGAATCATTTTTATTCAGATATTTTATTTAAATGCTGATTACCTAACTTACTTCAAACAATTTCCTGTCAGTCGGAGTTAATTTCATTCTCAGATATTTCTATATTACAACTAATAAGTGATGCTGTCATGTCAGCATTATTCTGTTAGAGAAGTCGGAGAACCAATCTGCACTTAAAATCATTCAGCTCTATCAAAATTTGGCGCGTGACAATATCATATTCAGCTATTCGAATCATTTTGTGAAAACATAAACAACAGAAACATGCAAAAAGTGTTTCAAATTTGTGACTGAAAAGTATACTGAATATTCTCTATCGTTTTGTTCCATCGAAATTGTGGTAGACTTTGAGTCTACCATTTATGGGCATCAAAAGCAAGCGCCGCTCGCACCACCAACGTATGCGAATCGTTCCATTCGCGTATTACTAAAATTTTAAATACGCCATTTTCCTTATCAATTTTCTAAATGTAATATATGTAAAGTAGTAAAGTCTTCACAAGCCATATGTATCTGATTCGAATACTCGGTAAAGGCAAGAATACCTTCAAAACAAAATTAATGATTTCAATAATAGGAAAGTGTCCACGTTAGAATTTGTTAAGTTAACTTCGAATTAATATAATTCTACTATTTTATATTAAAATATGTTTCGGTATTGTTTCAAGAATTGGTGTACTGATTTTAGCGAACGAGAACTCTCATTTTATTTGGCAGATACACTTTTTGATCAAATTTGTTTCAATATGTTACGATCCACTTTGTTTCCACATTTGAAAAAACAATTCTACTGTTTCAAGATACCTGGAAATACTATACTTAACACTATAAAAAGGAATAATCACCCTTATCCACTGAAAATACTGTAGAGTAAATTCTGTTGATGGCTACTTGGAAGCTTGAAGCTCTTCAGTACTTTAACAGTATTTTTAGTGAAGAAGAGTTTGGACCATTCAGCATAAAAAGCTTGGGCCTCTACACAAAGCGGTAATAAAATTAAAACGTTTATCTATTTGAAAGTCGTTGGCTTGGATGCACAGAACTGTGGAGATGGTTTAAGAGATATGACAATTTGACTTCAATTGACTTTTTCATTGGGATCGTATGAATGTGTAGCAGCACTCATCAATACCGGAAGGGAATTCTTAGGGAGCGTTGCTTTAACTTTTACGAATCTAGCTACCATCAAACATTGGTTTGAGATCGCTGGACTGTTTATAATATTCATTTATCGTTTGTCAATGTGGTTATTTTGGATAGGATATTATAAATATTCTATGCATTATCTTGCTAGAATAATGGAATTAGTAGACATAACTCGCTTCTTTGTAAATTTTTTAGATAAATGTACCTACTAGGTATTCTGTTGAACAATGACGATTAGATTCACTTAAAAATCCAACTATAGCTTCAAGATTGTAGATACAAATAGTTCCATAAATATAGTAACCGGAAAACTTGAGCTTAATATAGATCGACTAGGAATGGAATTTTGCATTACGATACCTACTTAAAAAATGTTTCATACCTAAAAAACACAGATTAAACGTTTTAAGTGCTATTTTTCGAATAGTCAATGTATGTCCCAGTGACAATCAGACCTATTCTGTTTGCAAATAGCAATATTGTCAAGAAGAAAATATTGTTTCCACAGTAAGATTCGAAATATTGCTATTCTGGTCATCAATTTTGAGCAATATGATGTGTCATTTTTAGAAAAATCTTGCTATCAATATTGCTACCTCAGCAACCTCATAATAGTACTTGCCAAGCATAACAAGACAAGATGGAAGATTAGGAGTATGGCAGAGAACCACTTGTTTTATTATCATTTCATCCAAGAATTCGAAATATTGAAAATAGGTAGGTGCTAGATGGTTATCGAAATTTATTTAAGGTACTTTAGAATATTTAATTGTGAGGGAAATTCTTAGACAACAGTACCGGCAATACCGGAATATTAGAACCAACAGCAATCCGTTTAATTTGCCAACAGAAAAGTATGCATAAAAAGACTGACTGGCTGGAAATTTTTTAATTTAACATTAACATTAATTTGTTTTTGCTTATGCTGGTCTTCAAATTCAAACTACTGTTGGTGAAGACGTGAATCTCGAAATGATTCAGCCTGTTATTAGTAGAGCTATAAATAATGTTAGCTATTGAGATTAGGATAATAACGAAAAACTTATATAATAAATGTTCAACAAGTAAGGTTAACTTCTTCTTCTTCACACAAATGTCTTGAAATACAGTGTTGTCAGCTCTGAATTTACTGGTTCTGGAAGTTCTGGATAGCAAGATTGCTAGGACAAAATTGGTAGCCAACCTTGCTTTAACATTCCAAACAGAATATGTAATGTCATAGTCCTATTGTTATAACTTAGGAAGATATCAATATGACTCGAACAGCAAGTCTATAACAATGAGCAAACATAATCTACCCGATTACCTTAAAACAAACACATAGATATTGCGATGTAAATAAGAGCAGCTACGATTTTTCCTGTGGTATAATATAGCCAATTAATCAAAATTAGAAAACTATGGTGTAGGGAATGATGGACGAGATTTATTTGATATAGTAAGGGAAATCTGGAAATTCAAAATACGAAAATTTAGAATAGACATAGCGAGACTCGCCAGAGTTATTAAACTTAGAAAGATCATTATAGAAAAACCTGGATAACAAATATCCTAAAATTAATTATCAGAGGAAGTTTGGAAGTATTGTCTGCATGTATGTGGGTTTTAATTGTCAAAAAGTAAATCAAAGTGAGTCAAGAGTTAAGAATTAAACCATAACGAATAATCTAAGTCGTATGATGTCAATATTCACTCATGAGAAATATGTGATTGGCGAATACCATTCGTTTTACATTAATAAAAACTGTCAGATAAATGAAATGGAGTCCGTACTATCAATACTCGCGGCGACCTTAGCAATGTTATACATGAAGTAGCTTTTTCGTTACGGTCCGATCGTGACGTAGCGTAGGGTCTCGCCAATAAAAAACAAACGATTCTAGTGGAATTGAACTATACGAGTATACCTCTAAGCAGCCGGCGTATTCGTTAAACATATCTCATCCCTTTGCAATTTCAAGATAATGATGGTCTTAGACAGTTCTCTGTTTGCCACCTGCCGTTTTGGGCGTCTACGTAGCAGCCATGCCAGACTTGTGCACACGTGTACAATCTTCATCACATCACTTTCTCACTTATATTACAAGAACGTAAGGGAATCACGTGCTCTGGAGACTAATAACGAAGCTAATAACAAGATTAACTTCAACTGCTTGTTGCTCTTTAATCCAAACCATTTTCTCTCACTCACTAACAACGTTTATAAAACCACTCAAGCGCTGAAAACAAAAATTTATTCACAGCGAACCCGAACTTTAACATCGTTATGCAAATTGACTTTAATAAATGATCAGCTAATTAAATCTGCTATGAACAAAATGTAGCAGGTGATTTATTTTATACGTTCTCTTAGTTATAAACTGTTTACCCGTTATTTGTTTTGTTGGTCACATTAACAGTTACGCTTCATTGTCAGCACACCAATTGTAAATGAACACATTTGACTATATTCTATTACAATATCATAAAGAACATAAAATAGAAAAATATTCTTAACAGTGTCAATGTAGCATCCAAAAATATTATAAAGAGGGACAAAAACGATGAGAGTAATGAGCAATTTGTAGGCAAGTCTTTTAAATTTGTAAAATTAATTAATCTGCTCACAAAAACAACAATACAGCGAAATAGCACTAGAACAGTTCTAATCCGTATGATTTTGTAAATTCGTTATAAATTCAACATCCAAAAATATACTCATCTTCAGATGGAATATCGTACCTTCTGACTGAACCGTACCAAGTTTACAAATCAAAAGGCTGAGAAATAAAATTTCAGAGCTTTCTTAGGTTTTCAGCATAAAATAACCTTCTCATTTGACGAGTTACGACCTTCGCCTTCTTCAGAAATTTATTTTTGTGGTGAGTTGATTTTAAGGGGCACTCATCATGGTTTGAAATTCAATCTAAATCCAGAATGACACACTACAAATGTAAAAAAAAATTCTGAAGAATGCGAAAGTCGAAACGCGTCAAATGAGAAGATTGCTCTATTAAGATACATCGTTTGAATTGATTTTGCCGGTTTGATGCGTCTGATTGAGTTTGTTGGTCTGTTGCGTTCGAGCGATTTTCTCGGTTCGTTGCGTTCGAGCGAGTTTGCCGGTCAGTTGAGTTAGTCTGGTTGACTGTTCTCCTGGGTGGATGAAGTTGTTTCTTGCTTTGCGACTGCATTGCGGTGTTCTTCACGTCGAATGTTGATTCTTCTGTTAGTTTGTCCTATGTAGCTTCCTCCGCAATCTTTGCATGGTATTTCATAGACCCCTCGTGTTTCCAGATTTATTTTGGATTTAGCGTTGGGCAGTATTTGACCAATCTTTCTTGTCGTGTTGAAACTTGTCTCAATGTTGTGTTTTTTGAGGATTCTGCTGATCTTCT
Source organism: Endomychus coccineus (assembly GCA_958510875.1). Classification (NCBI taxonomy): domain Eukaryota; kingdom Metazoa; phylum Arthropoda; class Insecta; order Coleoptera; family Endomychidae; genus Endomychus; species Endomychus coccineus. Next base: position 111,434,255 of record OY294069.1, read on the forward strand.
CTGTAGTACCTTTGACGTATGGGGGATGGGCTTTGGCGACAGGTTTTTCTTTCTCTTCTTCTGTGGTTCGACGCGTCAAATCGAAGGGGACTTTCAAAGAAATATACTTTTACAATTTTACTGTATTTTATTCGTGACATATTGATCACTTCAGCAATAAATTCAAAAGAAAAAAATGTCCAACAAATTGTGATATTAAATATTTCTGAGATTTCAAGTATTTTGGGTACGTAATGTAACTTTGAACATTTATTCATCTGTTAATGAAAATGTGAAACTCATTTAACACATTTAGAAAAATAAATTATTGCAAGTAAAATGTTATTTCTGTTATTCTTACTCTTACATGTACTGATGTCATTTGTTTGTATATTAGTCTCCTAACAAACTATAGAAGAGTTCACTCTGTGGATCCGCTATAATCGGAGTAAGCTAATTTAGAAAACAAAATGTGTTCGTTTAAATACTATTTGAAATTAGTGGAATATATAAGGGATTGTCCTAAACGGAAGATAAATCTGAATTCATTGAATTACTATTACGCTTATACATTTAGATATTTTTCATTACTGTGTTTCAAGAGTCATGACGTTTTTTGATAAATGGTCCTAGTATTGACTTTTGTAGAACGCATAATATTGTCAATTTGAATGAATTTTCAATTTAATGATGAAACTATAATTTGACGTATTTCCACATCTTTATCTCTTTCTAATCATTTCCAAAATATTTACGGTTTCTACGAGTGTGGGAAGTCAGGTGGTCAATTGATCAAAGCTTTTTGACATGATTCATAGTTCTTCACTTCCTTAACTTCCTCATTAATAAATATCATATAAGTCTCCTAAATACGTTTTAGTACAGAATTCAATAGTAACAAATAAGTTCAATAACCTTCTCCCCGAATTTTGATATCCAAATTATCTTTGAAGTCCTAAACAAAAAGAATTTTCTTCAATGAAAGGAAAAAGTATTATAATTAAATATCAAAAATATTTGTGATATATAAACTTATTGGGTTCTAGTTTCTCGAAAAATTTTATAAAATACTTGTAATTCGTGACTGAAGAAATCAGAATCCTGATCTCTAATACTCGTATACTGAGATTATTTCAGTTTCGGTAAAATGCCTCATTCAGTCAAACAATATTTGAATTCGTCAATTTAAATAATATTATTTGAAATCTTAAGTGAATATCAAAAAGATAGAAAACGCTACAAGATCTTAAAAAACCCTCGCTCGGTATTTAAGGGAGGAATTATAAGCTTATTAAGCTAATTCGATGATGTTTATACATCTGTGATTTTATTTACTAGGAATTATTGAGTTCTCATTTTCAAAAAGATGCAGTACTACTCGAGTAGTACTGATGTGAGTCAACTAGGACTTGTTTCGGCATCTAGCGAGATGGACCGGATCACGTTGTATGTTATAAACTTATTTCAAACGAAGGATTTATCATCAAAATGATTATCCGAAAAATTAATATTGCAATGATTTTCGGATGCACAGTATGTAGAACCTACTGACGTACTTAACAAAAATATTCTTAAATGAACTCAGTGCATTTGAGTGTTAATAAAATTTAAGCTCAAATTAATGATAATGTGAAACGAGTGAAGCTAATCTAGTTCCTATTATATCAGTCGCGGAGTAACGGTTTGAGAATGATTGAAGGTGAATATCAATGCAAACCCCATTATATAACCAATATGACTGTTAAGATATCGAAATTTGGCATAATTAAAAATATAACGAGAGAACGCATCGCTTGCTTCTTGTTATAATCAATGTCAGTTAAAATCACAAAGAGATTTGGAAAGGGAGTGGGATGATACGTTCGAAATAAACTTATTTATTATCTCGTTCAGAAACTATTCGACAAATTCGGAGGTGATTATCTTAATTGACAGGTGGTTAGGTAAGCCGAAACCATTAATTAGTTTAAGGAGCGCAGTTCTATTCCAGTTATCTGTAAACAAAAACGCATGAAATGTGGTCAGATAAAAATTAATGAGGACCAATACCTCGACCCTATTAACTGTTTGGTTTCTTCAATTTTCTGATCGTTTCCCAGGTAATATTTTTTGCAAAGTAGAAGTTGACGTTCCTTTCACCATCTTATATGAAATCACGAACATTACCAAAGTGAGTCACTTTGAACCTAAATTAAAAGAACTGCTCAATTACAATGCCCTTATCGTCTCAACAATCCGAATAAACTAAGCTTATTCAGAAAAGTGTTGCTGGTATTCAATATTTGAATGCATCGTATCGTATCCACAGAATGACCAACTCAGTATCAACACATACGGGTCATTATTAGAATCAGTTACAATTAGTCCAGTCAATGAAACCCAAAATCAACCAGACTAACTAAATTCTCTCGTAAGTCACCGATTTTGATGTAATAGGGCACATTCGTTTGGTAATCACCTATAGACAAAATCCGACAACATCCCAATTGGGGGAAATTGTTTATACGACTAATAAATAATAAATAACAATAAATAAACGACGATTCTAGTACAATATTAAAAAAAATTGGAAAATGGCTAATTTGGACTGATTTTAGATGGTAATGCGTATATATTCATTCGATTGAATGGCAGATTCAATATTTATAACAATTTGTTAGTTAATAATTAAACGAATGAAAAATTGGTTTGAGTTTACAGTCGATTTCGGATAATTGATTGACTTGATAAGCATGAATCTTTGTTCAATATGTTCCTCAATTGTTCATAAAACATCATATTAATAATTTACAAATTAACAAACAAAAAAAAAGTTGACACGCGGTTGAGTTTAAAGTCAATTTCGGATAATATATACTTGATAAGCAAGAATCATTGGGCAATATGTTCATCAATTGTTTATAAAACATTATATTGTTAATTACTAATTTTTCAATTAACAAATTGAAGAAAAAAAGAAAATTGGCCCGAGTGTACATGTAACATAATTAAAAATATAATATTTCATATACAATTGACGGGCATATAGACCAAAGATTCTTGCTCATCAACTCTAAATTATCCGAAATTGACTTCAAACTCAACCTCGTGTCAACTTTTTTTGTTTCCTAATTTGTTAATTAACAAATAATTAAGTAACAATATAATGTTTTATAAACAATTGACGAACATATTGACCAAAGATTCGTGTTTATCAAGTCTATATTATCCGAAATCGACTGTAAACTCAAACCTCGAGCCAATTTTTTTTTTCGTTTATTTATTGTTAACTAACAAATTGTTATAAATATATTCTGCCGTTCAATTGAATGAATATACATATGCATCACCATCCAAAATCAGACAAAATTAGCCATTTTTATGCATTTTCCAATTTTTTTAAATATTGTACTAGAATCGTCGTTTATGTATTGCTATTTATTGTTTATATGAACAATTTTCCCCAGTTGAGATGTGGTCGGCTTTTGTCTATAGATGATTACGAATCGAAAGAGCCATTGTAGATCAAAATCGGTGAGTTACGAGAGAATTTACAAATCAAAGATGCCATTGACTGGTCTAAATCTTGTCAATTGAATTATAAACATTCAGAGAACCTTCCGCCATACGCTGAAGTAAGATGAAAGTAATTGTTTATTAAATAGTTCTATTCTATTGCTTAGTTTACATTATGTGACAATAAAAAATAAATTAGCGAAATTTTATCATATTGTAATCATAATACATCTTTAATAGATGAATAACATGATATGAATCCTAGACGAAACAGATTCGTGGGAAATTATCCACATTATTATTACACCCCAGCTCTACCACGAAAGAGGAGTTGACAATAAGGTTTAGGAAAATAACATCACATCATCCACAATTTTTTTTAATTTGAGGGAGGAGTAAGGAGAAACGAACTCAACAAGTACTAATTTTAGTCTGAGCACCCTACACTGGCATTAGCACTATGTCAATGCATATCTATTCCATGATTTGTAATGTCTCGCCTGTTCATCAATCCTCTTCTTGTATTAGATTTTTAACCAGTTGAAATATGAAATCAGGATTTGAAATGTTACGTTGGGCGAACGGAAAGGAATATCTTACCACAAATAACGGAATTCCAGCAAGCGTCTATGGTTGGCCATGTTTCATCTACATGCATATACAGCTTTACAGAAGAAGACATTTATTATTTCAACACATACACAGACTACTATTTATATCACATTGGCAAGGATCGTATTACATGGAGTATAATAAAATAAATGAAGACTCAACCGTCACAGTATGTTTCGCCTGTTCGTGAAGCTGACGCTCTAAATTTCCGTTTACATTTCGAGTAAATCAGTATAAAATTGCTATCTTAGAATGCTGATCTACTAAATATGTTAATTAGTTGCCGAATGAGATTCAATTTTATGTGTTTGGATACATTTATTATGGTGAGAAGAAGAAGTAGTGCTCGAAAGTATTCCATTCCTCCTCAAAGAAAAACAAAAATTATGTTTGAATCTTTTGGTGTAATTACGTAGTAACTATACTTACAGTATCTATCCATTTTTATTGAGAACACGCAAGCTCCTTGCAAAGGACTTTTTTTTTGGTCACTCATATTACATGAAGTGTAATATAAAGGACAGTATACTGCTTCCATGAATAGAGGATTACCATAGTGGTTATCATTAATAACGTTACTTGATATTGTTGTAAGCATTTTCGCGAAGATACAGTTTAATAGGCAACAATTGCTGTTTGCTAGCAGAATAGCTTAAAATAACACTTTCTCCATTTAAACATGCTGTGCAAAATTCGATATAGACCAATGAAACGAAACCATTTAGAACAAAAATTTACTGATACCAGGGTTCTGCAGTGAAACGGGATGATTTCAAAATTTGATTATTTTTTGAAGAATAAAGTTTTTATTGATAATTTATTATTATATCCCTAAACGGGGGAAAGCAATGCCAGGAACTTCAGATTCATCAAAGACGAAGCACAGAATACGATTCTACTTTTGACCGAACAGCACACCTCCGAAGAATGCCAATCGACAGAATCTGCCTTATACTCAGTATCCCCTATTAAAAACCAGATTGAGGACGAAAGATACGCAGTAGGAGCCTTCCTAGAGAAAGAGGGAGCGCCTTCAAAAATACCTCCACCGAAAGTATCTGTAAAGCACCTAAAGATGAAGGAATTCCTGCTCTAATAAGCACTTGCATTCAGGATATGCTGAAAAACTGAAACATACAAGTCTCCAGAGGCAATAACACAATCAATGGCTCTATAGAAAACGAATGCTCACAGTGTGGTATACTCTCAACCACCATCTGGAGCATAGTGGTCGATGGTGGTTTGAGGAAATTAGCTAACCTAGGATGTCACGTTAGTGACATCCTCAATATACCGAAATACTCAATCGTCAGAAGAAAATTTAAGAACTTTCTGAAGAACTCATAACAATCAGCTTTCACTGCACTAAATACATGGCACAGTGGCAAAAGGCTGAACATTAATCCCAAGAAAATATAAATTGTATTTTGCACTAGCATGTACAAGACAGTGCCCAAAAAACAAGGGACTCTAGCAGGTTAGATGATTAACATCAATGACCAATCCAAAAACCTAGGAGTCATCTTAGACAAGAAATTCCTATAGACATCACAATTAGAACAACAGTGTCTCAAATTCACTGTAGCATTCTGGTTGTGTAGAAGGGCCATTTGCCTAATTCGGTGATCTTCGGAGCCACACTTAAACCCAGGTTGATATATGCCTCTATGGTATGATGAAACAGAACAGAGCTGAAAACGATCAAATCAGGCCTGAAGCATCTGATGAAACTCATCTTGAACGCTGCCATGAAAGCACTACACTCACGGCTGCAATTGGAGCTCTAATGATGGTGGAACCATGCTAGCTGGCCTCACAAGGGAGGGGGGGGCACAAGAGTGACACATACAATTATGTCAATAGGAGTGCGGAAGGCACACACTACTACCAATTCGTGGAAAAACACATCTCACTTATATATTTTCAATAAGAAATATGTTATAAGAATACCCTCCAAAGAAGATTGTCTCAACAATAGTAACCGATCAACCCTACCAACCAATGGTGAAATCTGGTTCACTGCTGGAGCCATTACGTAATTATGGATAGGCGGGAGCAGGGATATACCTCAAACGCCAGTCAAGGTTATTGTTATAGTTCTAGACAAACACGCGACTAATCTCCAAGCAGAAATACTGGCTATAACGCGCTATGTCCAACAACGCTTGAACAAAGAACACAAAACATACCAGCATATGCACAGACACCAAAGCAACTCTTGCTGCGTTGGGTACCATGAAAATAACATCCAAGCTCTAGTGAGTTGCATTGACACGCCCCGAACGAACTTAGCATATAAAATCGCCCTGTTGGGGTCCCCAGTCCCTTCGGAATAAGAGGAAAAGGAATAGCCGATGAGCTTGCAAAACCAAGGGCCAAAGAACCCCTAATAGGGGCGCTGAATCAGCGGTGGGCATTTCGAAGAGTAACATCACGATCACGATCCACAGCTGAGTCAAACACAACAGATACTAGTGGGACATGGACCGTATAACTATCACCTCCACAGAATGCAGATGGTGCAAACGAAAAACGGAACGACGATGCACATGTTATGTAAATATTTAACACCGTTTTCCGCAAGAGGCAGATTTATGGGACATTGAGGATATTCTGAAAATAGATACGAAGGCGGTGATGAAACTCTTCAAGACACTAACCATCTATTCGGACATCCGGTCTTGACTGGAAGTTGGATAGGTGGTATATCTCGGAAGCTTGCTGGACACACTTGAGAGGGAACCGCACCACTAAGTGATATAGTGTGCAAATGACTTCGGCCTAGGCAGAAGAGATCCTCACCGAATCCCCCCTGCATTAATAATATCATGTATAAATATAAAGTACAAGAATAGCCATTTGACTTACAAGACAAGGATGAAATATGTGTTCTATACACTAGCAGAATGTCCTCCATTGAAAGTTATACATTCTGGAAGTAGTTTTGCATGACCTCTCGGAATTATATTGACGAGTATTGCTTCAATCTCGTTCCGAATGAGTTATTTGAGGGCTGGTGTAGTTCTGGGAGGATGGACCTCAAACACTTTACCCCATAAAAAAATCGCAAGTCGTTAAATAGGGAGAGCGGATATCTCCGTTTCGGGAAATGGAGCGGCCCAAGAACAAAGGTACCAAAGCATTCTACTGTGTAGGTTGTTGCTTGGCCTTGCTGAAATTGTGGTTTCATTCACAGGAAAGTGGGTAAGTTGTGTGCCTTTTCAGCCTCATTCTTTTTTGAGAATGAAAAGACAAACGAGGGTTTGCATTTGCCCAATTTCTGATGTTTTCTTTATTCAAAAAACCAGAGAGGTGGAAGTAGGCCTCATCGTTTATCTATAAGTTGTTCACTTGATAGTCCTTTCCTGCCTCAAAAGGACGTTCCATCATATATGAACCAGAATCCGCTGGAATATACCTATTTGTTTGTGTAGTTTTTCTGTAAAATATGTTAAATTCCAAATGGTGACCATTTTCGATAATCTTTTAAACTCCAGCAAATAGTGGAAAACAATGGTTACGACAAATCTTTGATAAATGCTGATTTCAAACCAAAAAGAAAATAGAACAAATTACCAAAATTACTTCCAAATAATTCAATGAAACTCAAAAGTTCCACTTATCTTCAATAATTAATAAGCTAAAAAAATCATTTAGACAATACCTTTGATAATTTTCCCGATCAATCTGAAATTCACAGAATTGATTCTGAGTCCGGTTCAAAATCCTATGTGGGTCAAACTGGAAGGAATATTCTAACTCGGTATAAAGTACATGTTGCCCATATAAACAAAAAGGACAGTGAAAATTCAGCATTAGCAGAATAAAAAGGTTACCCCATTTTTTGAGAAAGCTTATCACTTTTGAAACACAATACGGACAATTATCTAGGTAATTTAGAATGAATGGAAACGAACAAGCGAAAAAGCAATTTACTGAATGCAGATGTATCTCTTATTTGAATTAATAATCCCAAATAGTATTTAAAGTTTTCTAATTTAGTTTACTCTGATGATGGCTACTTGTTAGCTTAGTTCCTTAGTACTTTAACAGTATCTTCAGTGGATAAGGGTGATTATTTCTTACTTATTAGTGAATACATATTTTTCAATTGATCATGATTCACTATTTTTTCACTTTTCTCTCTTTCTTTCTCCGTTTCGTTCATCAACTTTAATCAAATTGCACCTAGTTAATACCGAAACTCGAGAATTATTATCATTATTGATCCTGCCTGTAGCGAATTATTTTAATAAAAAATGAAAAGTTTCCGAGATGTCTCAAAGAGTTCTACTTGTTGAGCGGTTCTAGTGAAGTTCAGTTTTAGGTCTAATGACAGCCGATGAACCTGCTTATTGCGAAATAATCAAGCAGTTCTAATTCAAAATACGACAGAAATCTAATGTTTCATGGTCTTTTTAAATGGATTGACAAAGCCGTAAGCATATTGCAAATAAATACTTCGAATGAGTAACGGCGATTTTGTTAGCCAATTACTGGTTCAGAATAATGTGTCTTTAAACGACATGTTAATTTTTTCACCGCACTGGCTGATTGGGTGAATTGCATTTTGCAGATTGTCGGTAAACCATTCGTATCATTTCTCATTGTTGTGGTTTTATCAATTTACAAGTCATCTACCAGTGTATTAGTGAAGGACGTGGAAGAATGTCTTATAGGTAACTTTCAAAGTGTACAATCATATGGTTCAATTCTCCTGTTCAGAAATTGGATTATTTATCCGCATGAATTCGAGTTTTTATAATCAGTGCAACTAATCCCCGTAAAATCTTTGCTTTTTCCAACTTTAACAAAAGTAAAACTATAACGTGGAAATTTCAAATGAGCTGTTTTTATCCAATTATCTTTTGATTTAGTCGGGGTTCTAGGGATTTAAAATGATATTATCCTGGCATTGTATTCGAAGAATATAATTGTAAGTGAATTGAAGAGAAATTTCAACTGCACAAATGGAGAAACATGAAAACAACAGTAAATTTGATTGAATCCTGTAATTATTGGAATAGTATTCCTATTAATTTTTTTCGTGAATTACATGCGAGTCTGAGGTCTGGACATCTGTAAAAAAATTGAATAATAACATGTTACAACCTGCTCAAAGGATTCAAAATCAATATTCTTTATCAAGTAATAGAATTAAATATTTCTAAAACAATAAAAAAAAATGTGTAACAGAGTTTTGTTTTACATAATAATCTCAACTGTTTTATGGCACAATGTACACTGGGAAGAAGAAATCAAAATTCACCAACAACGCGTGCCATCATTTATGAACGATCTCTTAGTCTGAAGAAATTTTCCTCTAGGTGTATGTCTACAGAAATTGAAGAATGATGTTAATCAAATCAGAAGATACAAGTAACAATATTGTAATGTGCATTTCAGGTAAGCGGCGCTATATATTATCATCTGAAAATCATCTCTAAAAAACGTGATATGCCAATTTGGTATAAAGGACCTTCCGGTTTCAAATCTTTTTCTAGAGTTTACAAATGCTTACGCCGGAACAAATTGGTCTGGTCAACAAACCTTGATGTTAGATCATCGGAGTTATTAATATTTAACCTATGGTTGAAAAGATGTTCGAATAACGCATGTGTATTTTTCCCAATTCAAAGTAGTCTTCATCAGAGTGAACTCTAGTGATGACTACTTGATAGCCGAAAGGTCCTCAGTACTTTAACAGTATTTGTATAAAGGTGGATAAAGGTGATTCTTTCTTACTTATAGTGTTACTCTTTTACAGTCCGTATGGTTTGATGCATTGACTATACTTATGTTTTGTCACATTTATAAATGAATTTTTATATTTATATATACGTCATAACAGCTAGATAAAAATGTATTTAGATGTTGCTGCATTGTCTGAAAAACTATTGAACGTAGCGAGTAAACCTCTGAACAATTTAATTCCTGAAAAGTCAATAGCTAGGTATGATAAAGCGTATAATGTATTCAAGCAGTGGCAAGGTGGGAATCATATTGAAGTTATTAATGAAAATTTTCTTCTGGCATACTTAGAGCTCTTTTTTAAGGTTAATTAATTCTTTTTTGTATTCTAGTAGGCACAGTCCTTTATTCTCGATTTTTTATTCTATGCTGCGATGCACTATCGGCATCAATGAAAATACAGATATGAAAGCACTTCAAAAGCTGTATGGGTTTGTAAAGAGGCAGAATGTAGGCAACGAAGTGAGGAAAGTTCTCTCCGACGGTGAATTTGAAAAGTTTTTCATAGTAGCAGGAGACAAGGAATATATTCTACTGTATTTTTAGGTTCTTGCAATCTTAAGATTATTTGGAGCATGTCGGTATGATGATGATATAACCTGATATATGGAGGCTCCGTTTTGATCGCGACAATCAATCACACTAAAAATTACAAACCACGGTTTTTACCGTTGTCTCTGATGGTACTATAAATTCTGTGCAATTTGTTACAAAGTACATGAGTTTTTGCGACCAAACCACACAAAGCAGGAATCTCTTTTTGTTTTTTACAATCAAGGAAAATGTAGTGTGCAACGATTAGATATTCACAAGATTTCTCAAAGGGGTGCTACTTGACTCACCTCCTCTTCGCATCCATTGAAAAAGAGGCAACATACAGACTAATGCAAATAACCTCTACCAAACCATAAGGCGCTATGGAGCAGAATAGACTCAAACAGTTTTCTGGGGATGATCTCAGTATTCACGACAGTATATGGCATCATGTTTTGTGCATGAGAGCTAGATTCATTAAACTTCTCTGGGGCAGTCAAGCGACTGTCAAAGTGATTGGCTTCTACCATTGAACATCAGGAATGTTATGTAACCGTCTAACATGCCGAAACAATAAGAAAAAGGGACTCTGATTTGGTTATAAGGCCATTTGGGAATTGATGGAAATGAGACTCTCTACCCAGGAAGGGTTCAGCTTTGAAATTTATAGGGCCAGAACTAGTGCTTGATGTATCTGCAAGTACATTTATAATAGATATATCATCTTGGACTGGAAGTAGAGTACATTAGTATTGACAAACCTTACCTGGAGTAGACCACTCTAAACAGTTTATTATAACCTTTGGAGAACATGACCAATAATAATTATAGAGGAAAGTAGGTTGAACTTACGTACTCTACTCTGTCTATATATATGCCATTCGAACTATCATTTAGAAATATTCGGCACAATGTCGTGTCATGTCGTGGATGTGAATGTTCAGCTGGGGAAAGCATCTCATCTAAGGTTGTTTGGTTAGGCACACATCATGATAAAAGATCAGAACAAAATCTCAACGAGCAGAATCATCGGATTTATACAAAGGCCGGGTAAACTATAACAATTAGAGGTTAGCCAATATAGACAATATGGTCGCGATGCAGGAATCGTTGATTGGCCTTACATGAAAACTAACCTGACCTAATCCCCCACTGAGCAGCATATATACTGCATCTTTATGGACCGACCAATATTGTCTCTATATTCGTAAACCATATGGAAAATATAAATATAAAACATATAAACATATTTGATGTTAGTCATCAAAGATGTTACGGCTCCATTTATCAATTAATTCTATTACTAATTTCTAAGTCTCATTCATTTTAAAGTTTTTATAGATCTTTATTAAAGTAAAATTTTTTCTAAGTTGAAGTATCTCGAGGAAATATGGGTCTTCAAAGATGGTACTGTCAGTCATTCCTGGCAAGATTCTAGAATTACAACTGTGAAAACGATGAAAGTTGGTGGCGCAAGACATATTGTACTGCATGATGATTGTACAGCAGATTTTATTTATGTTGCCGAACTAATATTTTCTTCGAAACCAAAAGATGTCCATATCATAGGGATTGAATCAGAACAAATTCCTGCATTGGTTTGAATTCCAACTTTTAGTGAATTTACAATCCTACACCACCATTATGGATAATTATAGCATTCATAATAATGTAACGAATGAAATGCACTGCCTCAAAGAAATGTGATATAGCTATAAGTATGTTTAAATAGAAAAAATATTATACAATACGATAACACCTTCTTGAAATCACATTTGTTGAATTTAGTGCTGATGAATAAGCCAAACCAGTATACGTAGATGATATGTTAGCCGAAAGATATGAACATCGAATGCTTCATTGCATTTTCAACTTCATTGAACACATTTGGGGTATAACTAAAAGCTACTATAGGGGTATTTTGCCTTTCACTTGCTTTTCCTATACATACTCTTTTTTTGGTACTACTGAATTTGGATACGACTTGAATATTTGTTGAAATAATAGTATACAATTAAGACTTAAGACCATTAAGTTTGTGCAAGTAGAAAAGTAAGTATGTACCTTATTTTCCTATTTTAAATAATCACATGAATTTTCACTTTTTTTCTTCAAAGATTACACTACTACAGTTTGTGAATTACATTCAAGATTACAACAAAAAATAGCAATTCTAACAGCGATAAGAATGAAACATTTTTGGGAATGATTCACGTGTCATTAACTGTCATCCAGGGGACCAAAAATGCATCGATACAAATCTAACAGCCATAAAAGTAAAACTTTGTTGGAAATGTATCAACTGTCATTAAGGGAACAAACAATACAATCAGAATGAAACAAAATAAACTGATATGTAACGTTAAACAAAATGAAACTGTTACACTTTAATTTTATTTTTTGTTATCCTAATGACAGTTGAAGGATCCCCAGAAAAGTTCCAATTTTATCGTTGTTAGATTTGTACCGACGCATTTTATTCTTTATTCGAATAAAAATATGTACATATTCTATTCTTTAATTACCGTATCCTCAAAAATCTTATGGAATGTGAAAGATCCCGAAATATCCAAAGTAATGGTATTTAAGAGAGATTTATAAATAGTATTTTCTATTGTTAAAGTATAATCGGATGAAAAAGTTGTTCTAAGCTGTATCCCTAAATCTATTAGTTTCAATAAAATTCGAACAGGCAAACTTATACTTTTATTAAAAAAATTACAATTGGCTAATGTACAATTGTTATAATTATTCATATAGTGTTCAGAGATGTGATAGAACATAATGAGTTTCATCTGAATAATATTTAGCTTTGGTATAGTCTTTCTTTTATTTATGTTTACAAATGAATAATCCTTGGCTTTGAGATACCGTGACGGCAAATGAAACTAACGCTATATAACACTATTAGGCAGATAACTGAACGTTTAACCGCGACCTCAACATCTTCACTAATACATGATAAAATATATGACTTTTTACACAGAACAGACTATGAAACAATATATTTGTAATTGGATAAGATAACTCACCTAGCTACAGGCATCATTTTCAATGCCAAAGCCCTGCTCAGACAAAACCCTGCACCTCCTGTGGCGAACCAAAACTTGACTCTTTGCTGTAAAATGAAAACGCAATTAGAGTATATTACGAAACACCCCAGGACGCTCAACTAGGAGGCCTATTCGTTACGTTCATGATTCATGTATGTCCTATAAGTGTCTAAGTTACAGTTTATGGCATTCTGTAAGATGTAGGATGCATATTAATTGCGGCAATATAAACCAATATAAATATTGTAATAATTATTATTGTAGTCCATAATGACTTGATAGTTGATAGAAGATATATTAATTTAAATCTAGAGGCAAGTGAACGACTTCCGTATAGTTTCCTGTCTAGGAAAATATTTCCTTAAACAGTTCTTATCTCAACAACAACAATAAAACAACAGCAAAGGACATCATTCTGGTACATTCATATTTGGAGTTATGTTCTCCTCCAAAGCTATCTATTTGTACTTCTCATTGATTATCTATCACTAAAAGTAATACAACATTACTTTTATTTTTAAAACTTGAAAATCTTAATTTCTAAATTGTTGTACCTAATGCTCAACGCCTGAATCTTCTAATCCTACGAAAACACATTCTGGGAATATTTTCATGGAATATTGAAGAAGTTCCCAGCATGAACATATAATTCTTTCCTCCGAATATTAAAAGGGGATTAGTCTATTAGTGAGTTTATGGATATCTATCATTCCACAGCCCTGACGCCTTTCATTTCAAGTTTGGAGATGAAATTCCCGTTTGAAAGTGACGTAAGCCACACTGGTCTTGACGACGTTTCGGCAGAATCACATCTGCTAATTTTAGGTCTTGCTTGACAATAGTTTGCTACGACTATTTTTTTTGACGTTTCGATAATATATTTTTATCTTTTTCAAAAATTGTTATGTTAATTATAATTAGTGTTTTCATGTATTTCAGAAAAGAATAGATGATTAATGAAATGCGTCTGCAGCCTTGTGTTTTTAAATACAATTGAAACTGCAGAAAACATTGGATCGGTTGTGTGGGAAAGAGTATATGACTAATTATCAAATTGATGTACTTGAAATCAAATCTGCAAATGAAAAATATCCTACCAACACAAATCAACAATACGTATTTAGAATTAGAAGCTGAAAAACTTAAAAGAAACTTCAACAAAATCAAGAATAGAAATATTGAGAAACTTGATGAATTAAAATACAAAGACAAAAGAAACCTCATAGTTGATGATAATTGGCTAATGGATCTATGTCAAACGAACATTCCAGAAAATGTAATAGAAACTTTAGCTCTAAGGGAGAAATTTAGCATTACATATAACGAAAAGCAAATACAATTAAAAACATGTACGATTAAAACACAACATAAAAAAGTTAAAACGCGAACTAATCAAGGGCAGTTTGGTTCACCAAAATTTTCGTTCACTCGGAACGAACCTTAACAAGCTCGAATCTGTAATAAATGAAAACCCAGATTGTGATATGATATCAGTAGTTGAGCATTGGAAATCGGTTGAACAACTTAAAGCCTTTGTTCCTGACGGTTTTAAACTTATGTCATATTTCTGTCGTGAAGAAAACCACCATGGTGGAGTTGCAATTTTTACCAGAAATGGTTGCAAAGCCAATCCCAGACAGGACCTTAACAAGTTAGCCTCAAAACTTCATTTTGAGTGCTGTGCGGTCGAAGGTTTCTTAGGTCAACAAAAGTGTATCTTCCTATCTATATATCGATCGTGTTCTGAGCTTTCAAATATCCGGTTTTTCTTTGATCGTATGGAGAAAGCCTTGGAAATTATGGCAACAGAAAACTGCAAAAGTTTCATTGGAGGTGATTTTAATATTGATGTGTCGGTGCAAAATGCTGCTACTATGGAATTTATATCCCTTTTGGAGGCATATGGTTTTTAGCAAGGCACCAGGGAATACACACGAATCGACGCTACAAGATCCTCTTGTTTGAATAACATTTGTGTTAATTACGATAGTTAATGTGAGGTCAATGAATATCATATCTCGAATCACAAAGGTGTCAAAGTCTATGTAGATATACTCAATGTAAAACAAGAGGAAGTCTGCAAAAAAATGAGCTTTTCGGAGAAAAATATAAATGCCTTTAATGAAAGACTACTAAGCAGGACTGGGTAGATATGTTATCGGTAAGCCAATCTGATGTGAATAGTCAGTGGGTAAGTTTTCTGAACACTTTTATTCCTATATTTAATGAATCTTTCCCTCTTCTTGAAGTAAAAAAGAAAAAAAAGATAGCAAATTATCACAACACTCCAGAAATAGCTCAATGTAAAAGAGATCTGGATGCTTTGTCAATATTAAAGTCATGTAATAGTGAGTTTAATGAAAATTACAAACTGTACAAATGCAAATATGATAATTTACTTTCCGAGGCGAAAAAAAAGTACTTAATTAAAAAATTTTCTAAAAAATAGTAAGAATAAAAATAAAAGTGTGTGGAAAGTAATCAATGACTTACAAGGAAAAGACCCCACAAAAAATGACAGTCAGATTTTCGACAACCCTCAAGAACATGCCAATAAGATAAGCGAGTTCTTAGAGAACATTGTGCCCAGTCTTAGGGATAAACAACCGAAAAGGCCCTTTACTTGCAAAATTCCTCTAAATGACAATTCCTTGTTCTTAGATCTTGTATGTGAAGAAGAAATATTTCAAATTGTTAAAAACTAAAGAACAAACTTAGCTGTGGAACAGACGAGATACCTGTGTGTATTATAAAGAAATGTATAGGACTTTTATGTAAACCACTCACACATATCATAAATAACTCATTTAGGCACGGAGTATTTCCGGACCAACTTAAGGTGGCTCTAATAAAGCCTATTCTTAAGAAAGGCGACCCATCAGATGTCTCTAACTATCAGCCAATTAGCCTTCTGAATAGTTTCTCAAAAATTTTTGAGAGGTCCATGTGTACCAGGTTGATTTCCTTTTTTAAGAAATCTAGATTGTTCAGTGACATTAAACATGGCGGCATAAAAAATAGAGGAACTGACACAGCCGTATTTTCCTTTATTCAAGCTGTGTTCCAAAAAAATTGATAAGGTGAACTTACGGAAGGAATCTTTCTAGACTTGTCAAAGGCGTACGATACCTTAGACCATTCACTCTTGTTATACAAGCTTCACAGATATGGGGTAAGAGGAGTAGTTTTGCAATGGTTTAGATCGTATATGTCTAATAGGCAACAAAGGGTGGTAGTTTCGACTGCAAACTCAAAAGTTTACTCAGAACTTAAAACAACTAATGTGGGAATCCCACAAGGAAGTTTGGCAGGTCCTCTGTTATTTATAATTTTTTTAAACGATATCACAGAATTAGAAGGCCCAAAGTGCACATTGGTAACCTATGTTGACGATAGCAATCTGAATCTAAGTGAAAAACTTTACCCAAAATTGATTTCTGAGTGTTGTGCCGCCATGTTGAATGCCGGTGAATGGTTCGGAAAGAACAAATTGATACTAAATGCTGAAAAAAATAAATATAATGTTATTTAGAAATATTCATCCAGGCTTTGAACCGCCTGAAAATATGGTAATAAACCAGATTACATATAAACAGCAAGAGTCGGTAAAGTTCTTAGGGCTAGAAGTGGACGCCACATTGAGTTGGTCAGAGCATGTAAACAAACTAACCCCTAAGTTAAATAGTGTAGGATACTCAATCAGGGTACTTGAAAATTGCTGTAATGATTCCATTTTAAGAACTATATATTTTGCAAATTTTTATTCAAGAATGAAGTTCGGTATCATATTCTACGGTACAAGCACTATTTTTGAAAATGTATAACATCCCGGGACATGACTTGACATTTTTCGAAAAGTCCCCACTATATAGATGTCTTAAATTTTTTAATGCATTACCAGACAAGTTTAAATCTATTCAAAAATTAGTGACTTTTAAAAGAGCTGTTTTTGAGTATCTGATCGAAATAGGCCTACAGCATAGACGAATTTTTAAGCTATAAGTGACAATAATAGTCCTTATATAATTTTTTTTAAATTGTTATTATTGTGCAGTGTACATTAATTATATTTTATATTCTCTTTTTCTCTTCTAGTAGTATTGCTATACTTATTATATTGTGATGTATCTGATTACGAAGAAAGAATAAACTTACATAATTTCATCAATTGAAACTGGAATTGCAAAAAAGCCTACTCAGGTAGCGAATGAAATAAGATCAAAATCACACAATAACTGATTTCAAACAAAAAAAGTTATAAGTTCAACAATAAGAATAGCAGATGAATAAAAAACTTTCGAAGAAACCAAACAATTAATCAAATCTAACCCACAAATCACTATCGTGAAAGCAGATAAAAGTAATAAAACTATAATAATTCTCTCTTGTGTTGCAGGACATTTCGAATCTGTGCTCCTTAGATCATGAGGAGCTGCTGCGAAAGATGAAGCTCTTGGATGGGAAAAGAAAACGAAGTTTCTGTGAAGCTTCGCTATAGACCACACATGATCGTTTTATGTTGGTGGTGATACCGAGCGAACATGGATATTGAGGACTCAATAGGAATAGTTGTACTCATTACTTAACATCATCATCATATTATTAGGTATTTTCATACAAGAAATTATTCTGTATTGCGTTACAAATATAATGATTTTTGATGAAAATATCCTTAATTTTTATTTTTCTAAATAGTATCATCCAATGGCAGTTCAGTTGTTACCAGACATCTAATCAAATTATATAGTGAGCTCGACCTGGCTTCCTGTTCGTGTTATGTAATTACTATGAAATCAAAGTTGCTCATTAATTCTAGCGAATGAAACAAGTTTAATGTGGTTTTCAATAAAAATATACACCTATAATTACGAGTAATTTTATAGATCATTTGAACCGGTAAAGGAAACCCAACAATTAATAAAAAGACCAATGAACTCCTTTCAGCAACAAGCTACTGTGTATAATAAAAATTTTCAATTAATATTAATCGGATACACTGGAGTTAAAAGGATGATGATCTGTTCGTACTCGAGTAAGCGCTACAATTTGCTGCTCCATATACTGAAAACGAAGTATCAATAATTGATAACATTCAAGTATGTTGGACGACCGTTTCAGTCAATTACATTGCTGTCCAAATCAAAACAGAAATGATAGTGACCTTTTGTTATAGTTTCAACATTCTTTTTAACGTTCCTTCTACTTAACTTCTAAATCAAATTTCGGCAGATTTCAAGAAACTTGAACTGAAAATTCATTATACCATTGTGAATGCTGAAGTCGGTTACGCAACTTCAGATAGACAATCCGAAACAAAAATTATCATAGTCGAAATGTTTTTAAGTATATTTCAATTCAAAAAACAGTTTCAGTTTAGTTATATCGTCCCGAAAGCAAATTATTTCAACCCATGATCTTAAAAGTCAGATTTATGGAATAACTGGTTATCTTCAAAATTCGGATAAGGTGAATATTTTATATGATTGATTTTCTTTAAAATCCATAAACAGCTAGAAGTACATTTCAATAATGAGGGTTAAGGGGCCTATAAGTTGGAACCCGTCTTACAATGACGGAATATCGAACATATCTAAAGAGATTCAGACCTCAGCAACATGGCAGCCACCACACTAGAATCGGCTTTACTTACGCTGCATCTACTACATGTTCACAAGAGGATCAAATTCTATTGATCTCTAATTAATACAGACCTCTCTGAATCATTGTGAAATGGTTTTAAAAGCTAATCAGAATTGATCTTGAACATTGATCTTGGTTCTAACTAGTAATATTCCCAATATCTTGATGATTCATAAGCATTATAAAGATTATAATGATCAACTAACAATGGCAAAATGAGTTCGAAAATGAACTAGCCTGTTGTTCGAATGAACAATTCTTCAATTAATTAAAATTAAATTCCCTTCTCGGTTGAGAAAAAGTGAAACATATTGCCTATATAGCATCTAGATAAGCCTCCCTTCACTTTTACCCTGTAGTGTTTACCAGCTCCTTGAGAACTTCTAAAATAGAAGTTTGGATTCATAGGTATCTTGTAAAGGCATTGGTATAGTTAAGGAAACTGAGAAATATGATTTTTCAATAATATGATGTGATATGATGGATGTCAAAGCATGACTCATATAAGTCAATTTATTTTCGACTGCAACATTATTGCCGTCAACTTCGCGAAATTCTAAAGTTGCTTCATTCTGATGTACCTAATACTTAGAAGCCGCGATGATTTTAGAAATTGTTTTTCGCGAATTCGACTTACTGACACTTCAATAGATCTGTAAATCAAAGGAATTGTCTTCTTGGTATGTGTTGGTGAATAGCATATAACCAGATTATTTTCAAATACTGTAATATTTTCTCCGTTCATATCACCAGAAGTTGAAAGTAGAATTGTGTTCGTGATTAATTTTCACACATACCATCGAGGATGATAACAAACTTTCAGTCATGTTTCCTACAGTCAAATTTCAATGATAGCTTGAAAACTCTATGCCTTTATTCATTATTTTTATATATTGCTATATTTTGAATATTGTCGATTTCAGACAAAGTTTAGACTAGTCACTATTTGTTTTATGTTATTCAAAAGACTCCATCAGACTGTATAACTGGAAATTTACTCATCAATGAATAGGCCTGAATGGTGGAATGTCTCCTAACAAGTGAAAAAATTGAATCAAGAAGTTTTGTTTTTGTGGCCCCTACTCCACTTCTGTTATATCATTAAACACAGTTGTGTTTCAAGAAACAATAGAGAACTATTGGTTACCCTTAAGAAGTTCCATGAACTCCAGCGAATATCTGTATTATTAGTGGTCGATACCAATAACTAACTATTATTGTTTATGTTGGAAGAAAAAATTTTGCAAAATTTTACCAAAAACACATTTTCCATCAATGTTCAGTTCCTTCCTATCTACTAAAATTTCAGCTGTGCGAAATTTTAGATCACAGATTTAGCACTCGTTTAGATTATATAGCACGATTTCAAATCAAGTATTTTATAATTCTCGAACCTTTGAATAATTATTTTCCAAGGACGTATTGAATAACGTCGCTTCTACATATTGTAAGCGATGTTTCAATAAATTTCCTCGAATTTCATCAAAAAATTAATATTCGATAAAGGTTTTTCCCGAAAGTATAACGAAGTATGTTGAACTCAAATTCTATCAACACATTGAAAACACGAGTAAGAGATCTATTGATTTAATGAGATCACAATCAGTTGGTAAAATCCCTACGTCTCTAAATATTGGTGTGGTTTTTGATGCATTTAATTTGAAACCGGTGAGTAAGTACCTACCCTAATACCCAATTTATTGTTTTCGTCAATTTTATTGTGAAAATGCGATGAATATTGGATCTTAACTATGTTAATTTGCATCTATTGAAGTTACAATGTCAAGACGCTTTGTTTTTAGCCAAATCAATATGACATAACCTTACACGGGTGACTTACAATCACAGACGTAGAAAAAGTGGAATAATTCTGTATTGCAATTTAATTTAATTTGATTTGTTTATTATAAATTCTATCTTGAGTTGTTTTTCGGTTTCATGAAGGAGCAGGGGCGGCTCACGTTTTCTGGAAAGTTCTTCCCCCTTCAGAACAAAAGGAAATATTTTTGTTGCAGCTATGATTAATAACGCTTCCCCTTAATTTATACGAATTTGAAGAAGTACTGAAAAGTTTGTCAGGTTTTCAATAAAACCCAAAGTACGTTTATTAAAATAGTATCAATTTGATTGAATGATAATAACAATTGATCATCAATTTATGTTCAATTAGAACATGAAATTATATTGATGAGACAATTTATCAATTAAGAAGAAGTATTTTGAAGTAACAATTTGTGGATCACAATGTGCAAAGGATTTGATCTTCGCTAACGAAACAATATCCTGTTTCAAAACCAGTCTTTCTTACATATTGAGATATTTATATTGTTTAGTTTCAAAAAAATTTTATTGCCTTGTTTCAATTCCGTTCCGACTAATGTGTAAATTGTCTGCATGTTCAGTTTGTATGGGAATGGCCTAATTTTTCGTGTTATATAATCTAGCACCTTCCTAGTATATCTCCGCATTAAAATTTCTGATTACCTTTTATTAACTCTACCCCATTATCCTACACCAACCCCGGCCATGTATTCCCCCAGATTTAAAATGCAAACCACTTGCTACATTCAGCTTATATTTTACTAAATATCTCAAGATCCATATTTATCCATACATTTGGATTGTTTTCAAGATGATACGATAGTTGTCGAAAGTATAGTCTCGTTAGCGCTTCTATAATATAAGTAATAAGTGTTTTATTATATTAATATGAAAAATTATCGCTAATCAACAGCTTCCACCATCGATGTTATATACATTTCATGCACTCAAATCTAAACTCATGAAACTTCCATTCTGTGTAGAAAGATGAGAGATTATATCGAAAAGAAATCTATATACTACGGTTTCGACGTTTACGTAATATAAAATCTTTTAACTTTCGGAAGTAGAAGAATTAAACTCAAATTTTCACAAAACTTGTAACATTCAATTTAGAAACAAATGCTGTTGATTTTTTCTCCCACACTGTGGCATTCTCAAAGCTGTGAGTTATCAACTAAAGCTAAATTTTAAATTATGTTCTTAAATATAAGAAATTAATCTGAATGGGGTTTATTTACAAAATTTGTTTATAAAATTTCTGGAATATTGAGTTTATGTTCTTTTTCATGAATAGGTGATTCCCTTAATAAGAGCCCTCTTTTTTGAGCTTGTAACTTCTCAAATGTTCGTGAAACCTTACACCGAAACTGCGTCCAGTTTCTTCTATGTACAAGGCACACCTCAGCCTGTAAACTCGAGATTTCTTTAAGTTTTTGAATATTAATCTATGAATAGAGATAATAGGTTGTTTTAAAGGCAATGTTTCCATTCTGGTTTTCAAAAGTTGAAAGATTTCTTAATATGTTAGACATGCTAAATGTTCTTTCTCCATATTGCTTATTAAAAATTCACAAAGACTATACTCCTATTAGACCCGTTTATTCATATTTCAATGTCAAGAAATAGCGAAAAAATTAGTCAACATAATCTCAAATTATACAAACTTGAGCCCTAATTACAGCATAAAAATTAATTTCAGTTTATAGAAAAAATTTCAAATATAGAACTAAAGACAAATACCCAACTCCTATTATTTGAGGTCGAGAACCTTTTTCCACATATTCCCACACAGCTGACCAGTACTGTAATTAAAGAACTTTTATTCCGCAATGATACTTTCACGATAACAGCACAATAAATATTAAGTTTAATCTCACTGTGCATGAACCAAAGTTACTTTACGGTTAACAATAAATATTACGAACAGAACACCGGGCATCGGCATTATCCCCTTCCTAGCAGAAATATTTATGAATTACTTGGAGAATCAAATATTCAATTCAAAGTTCCAGCATATGTTTGTATACTGATAGCGCTATGTTTACGACGTAATGGCTTGCTTACCTATATTAACAAGTAACATCAAAATATAGAATTCACCTTAGGGATGCAAAACAAATCCTTAATCTTTTTAGATCTGACCATTTCACGTACAAACAATTACCATTCCTTCGCTATCACAAACCCACCTACACTGATACCACCATACACAACAGCTCTTTACACCCGCAATCACACAAGTTAGCAGCACTCTCTGTGATACACAGATTAGTTGCTACCTCATTGAACAAAAATAACTTTCATCCAGAATTAGACAGAATCATAGATATTGTTAAAAATAATATTGGTTATGATATTAAGATAATTAATAAAATACTTCAAAATAAACTTATTAAAAAATCCAATTTAAGCCCAGATTAATAATAATAGCAAATCAAATTGATACATAAAAAAGAGAATGATGCATATAAACTTATGCAATTGGCTCCTTACTTCAGAAAACTTTGATTAATGCTTAATAAATTCAATCAGTGAAGAATCTCTGTATTTTATAGTGAAACGATCGTAGGAGGTGATTGCCTGATTGGTAAGTTTTAGTTGCAAGTGGCCTATAATTGTTAATTCCTGTATTCACTTGTGATGGTGGTAAAAACTTGAAAACTGCAAGTTAGTTACCTCAGGCGTTATTTGATGGACGAGAGCATGCGTTCGCGAGGCGCGGTCATTCGACTGGAAAGACCATTCATATCAACTCAGGCTATCAACAGTCGACCTGGCTGCCGGCCAGGAAGCGATTCACATCAGCAGTTCGAACCATAAATTGTCGAGTTCTTGGGTTTCTCAAATTCACACTCGAATCTTGTTTTATATACTTCACTTGCTAGGGTCTCATCATTTCCGATAAATCCGGTCCAAAACTCGGAAATGACGATACGTAATTTTATATTCGAGTACTTTATCATGTTGCCTCTATTAAATTGCGCGCGATCAATTGGATGGGGAAGATTTACTTAAATGTGTACCTCTATCCTAAGGGGAATAACATAAATTGAATTGCCATTCTATAAACTACTATCACTTTGTATCTTGTATATTTCGTTAATGATACAGCCGAAAAATATTTATTTATTCTAAATAAAATATTTCAATCAGGTGAAACAACTCATATCCTACTAAGTTATGTATGAAGTCTGAAACTTTCATACAAAGAAAAGATATGGTAATGGTACATTTGAATGCCATACATGCCACAACAGAATTGTAAATTTTTATTTGATTCTATCTAAATTAATAATGATTCTTGACCCAGGAATGAATTATATATAAATTCTCGGGAAATAGGTCACACTAAACATATGCTTATTGTTTCCGCCTTTACGTACGTTTCGGTCTCACGACCAGCATCAGATGACTTATCAATATCTAGAACGTGATTTCTTAGAACTAATTGTATCATCACAAGGCGTCCTTATCGCACTAATTTCAATTAAAAAAGCCCATGTCGCCGGAACGAGTAGAAACACGAGTAATCGAAATTGTAATACTTTAATGTTTCAAGTATGTTAATCAAGAATCCACTGCTTAGCAATTTTGTTATAAACTTAGAGGTCACATCAAAGCACAGTTTGTAATACAACTGAAGGACTGAACCAAAAATATAACGCTCAAGTATCCACTTTCGAACCAGATGTTGAAGATATATGAGGTAATAGAAGAAGGTTGTCAGACCTTATTAGAAATATTACAATTTGACCTTTCTACCTAAAATATACTTTTAACATTATAAAGACGCATGTAGGAATTTGCAAAGGTTTTAATTAATTAAATTAGTATAAATCTGACCTAATGACTGAATATCTGTTCTATGATTCACAGACGTTTCATGTGAATCATCTCCAGAACAGATATTTGATAATAATTGATTTCCTTAGTTAAAATATTAACATTTTGTAATCGAATGGTTATAATCAAAGCAGTGTTTAGCAAGGGCGGTGCAATTTTCAAACTTTCTGTTTCTTGTACTATATATATATATGTCCATACATTATTTTTTGTGAATATTGTTTAGAGATTCCTGTATAAGTCCCATCGCAATCTAAACAATTTAATTTGTATAATGTGTGGGTTTGTTTATCTTTAGGTATTAAAGATTTTAGATTTGAAAAATAATTCTCAACACAGTTAGTAGGTTTATATAATACTTTTTTAATATTTCTTAATTTTCTCTGAGGTCTCCGGAATATATGGTAATGTTGTAAAATTATCTGTATTACCGTTTATGTTATTTATATATGACGTTCCATTATAGATTTTCTTTATTCTTTCTTTAATGATGGGATTGAAAATTGTTTTTGGTAGCCATTCATTTCCAGTGTATCATGAACAATTTTTAATTTTTGGAACGGTCCTCTGTGTGGTAACATTTAACCGCGCGATCTGTAAGGCTGTTTTAAACACATTTTTATAACTTGTTGGTGCAAGGGAATTGAAGTGAAGATAACGTTGAGACCAAACTTCATTAGTAAACCACGAAGTTTTTATTTTTCCATCTGCATCATGCCTAATGTTCATATCTAGGAAATTTATGTTTTTGTTCACTTGTATTTCACACGTAAATTGAAGTTTACAGTGGAAATTGTTAAAGCTATTGATCACGTACTGAATTTTATCATTGGGAACATACATTAGGCAATCATCTACATACCGTTTAAAGAATACGGGTTGAAAATCTATCTATTACAGATTCCTTTAGGTATTCCATAACTAGGTTAACAATAGTAGCTGAAATAGGTGTTCCCATTGCTGTGCCGAATATTTGCCCAAAATACTGCTCACCGTATTGAAAATAAGTGCATTCTAAACAAAACTTTACTGCATTCATAAATTCAGATTGATCTAGAGGTGTGTGGTTTTTAACAAACTTAGAAAATTCCACCGCCCTTGCAAAGCACTGCTTTGATTATAACCATCAATTCGATTAAAAAAATGTTAATATTTCAACTAAGGAAACCAATCATTATAAAAGATCTATTCCGGAGATGATTCACATAGCACGTGACTCCAAGTCTGTAAATCATAGGACAGATATTCAGTCATTGAGTCAGATTTATACTAATTCAATTAATTAAAACTCTTGCAAATTCCCACATGCGTCTTTATAATGTTAAAAGTACATTTCAGATAGAGTGCTCAAATAGCAATATTTCTAATAAGGTCTGACAACCTTTTTCTATTACCTCATAAGTCTTCAACATCTGGTTAGAAAGTAGATACTTGAGCGTTATATTTTTGGCTCAGTCTTACAGTCGTATTACAAACTGTGCTTTGATGTGACTTCTAAGCTTATAAGAAAAGCATTGGATTCTTGATTCACATACTTCTGTTCGTTCGGCAACGTGGGCATTTTTAAATGAAATTAGTGCAATTAGGACGTATTGTGAGGATACAATTAGTTTTAAGAAATCACGTTTTAGACATTGATAAGTCTTCTGATGATGGTCGTGAAACCGAAACATAAGTAAAGACGAAAATAATAAACATATGTGTTAGTGTGGCCTTTTTCTCGAGAATCCATATATAATTTGATCTAAATTTACAAATCCGGCGAAAATACAAAACTTGTAAGATGTCGCTGGCGAACTCTTTTTTACCATATTCTGAGACTTTCATCTTCACACATCTTTTTATATATATATTTATATATTGTTTGACATGTCAGAGGGAAATATCAGCTCTATAATACATTAGTTCAAAGGAATTAAATTCTTCTGATAAAGTATAACAATTAAAAACGGAAGGGAGAACTTTGAATGCTTATTTTTGTTCAACATCTGAAGTTTGTTAAACTCTTCGCAGACAATGCACAATGTAACATCTCAACAAATTCGATGAAGTGTCAAGAAGATTAATTCTTCCACTCACAAGAACTCTAAAATCCTATTATATGTAATTTTCACATTCGGGTATATATCCTTTCCTTGGATATACAATATACGTAGTGAAGTTCCTGAGTTTCCCGAGATTGGTGACTGAAAATAATGACAGAGACACAACACTCAGACTGCCGACAAATTTTTATCTCGCCATTATAATACTTTATCTTAGTTGTTTCTATTCCGTCAGTTCGAAATTCTTGTAAGTTTTATTGAGGCCAAAGCTTTCCATAATTTATATTAATGATCCTTCCTTCCAGTGCGTTGACGTTAACATAATTAATTATGTTGAATTTGTTCGTTTCTCAACAGTGAAACGGAATAGTGGAATATTTGACTAAATTGATCTGATGGATGTAGGGTCGTAATTCATTTATCATAAGTATTCATCAATATACGAGACACAATATAGGATCGCTTAGAAACAGAAAATTTCACGACTACTTTTCTGAAAAATTGAAATCTAAAATATCTAACCTTAGTTTTAACAAAAATGTATACATCTGGATTTGCTTTTTACTCGATGATGTCAGAAACATAAGCCACTGAGTGGAATTCAGCCAAAATGTCAATATTTATCCTCATCATCAACAGTATGACGAATGGCAACTGATCCTGCTTCGGGACTATAGCCTATTCTTGTTCCCAATCTCACGATAATTCAACCTATTTTTCACCAATGTTCCATATTGGAATTACATTGTTCTCTTCCAGAGTTTCAATTTCGAAACAGTACATACAGTTTTCACCCACATTTCTGAGCTTATTTCGAGGCAAAATTAGGTTCTGTGAAGTAAAATTCGTCTTAAGCTTAAGCTTAAATTTCGCCGCGTGCAATTCCCCAAGACTCAAAACTAGAGCGTTGCAAGTCAACCACTTTGCAGATTCACGGAAATGACGTTTTGAGAACATACTTTAAGTTGCTGATAATGACAACTTGAACATAATTCATGTTTATTCTAGAAATGTACGAACCCTATAGTTTCTGTATTTCAGAATACGGGAGAATATCATCTTCATCCCGATCAGTTTCATACATCAAATCATTTTTAGAAAAACCTGGCTCCTTGAAATTGTTTTTGATTTTTTGTTCTTTAACTTCAAGATTCCACTTTTATTTAGATCCCTGATTACATCAAGTAACTTAACGTCATAGTTGTAGGAGTTTTACGATTTTTTATGAAGGTTGGGAGGGAAAATATTCCAGTTCGATATTTTTTAGTTTTGCTTTTATCCATAGGGTGTGCGGGACAGTCTTCTATACCTAAGATAATTATGGTGTGCACCAATTTTTTTTCTAACTATAATCAACATCAACTATGCTTATTCCCGAAAACCAGCGTGGTATTCCGATCCGCTCAATTGGTTCCAACCATAGTTATAATTGTTGTCTTAATGTCTTTCCCAAGAGAGCATTTTTCACGTCCAAAAGCTAATGTTTATTTGAGTCCAGCATTCAGGGGCCAGAAAAGACTGGATTAACGTCCCCTTCGAAGGAAGGCATATGCTATAATATATTTTGTACTCATTGACATATTTATTCGCGAGCTATGATATGGTACTTCGCTGTAGTTGTTGGGGTATTCAACGCGGGTTTATCATGCATGAGGCCCCCCATCCAAGAACCAACCGCGTTCGCCATTGTTTATCATCAGATACCACATGATATTGGTCAAACCTGATGACCTGTGCCGCGTACCAAGGTAATTCTTGCGTTAGTTAAGTGATCAACAAACATCTCTGCAATAGTGAGGTGAGATAGCCTATTGACATCGAGATTACAATAAATTCATATATTTTGGGTTCTTTGAGAAGAAGGAAACTATTTATAGAAATCCTTCCCTATGTGGGACTTACGTTAAAGTTTCAGTATAAGTAGCGGGATTTAGTGAGATTAAATGAATACGTTCTTGTAAATTTCTCCTACAATTCAATCTTGACCATTATAACGATAAGTTTCATACTTTTCATATTTCTAAAAGTAGAACACAGAAATAATCGGTTTGTTATTAGTGTCACTAAAACTATGCAAATGGAATTTGTGATTACAATTTCTCTCCATTTTCAGTACAGTAGAAAGATAACGACACGTTGCTAAATATATTGATGACCCCTTATCCAAGTTTTGGGACGTTTTCTTTGTTATCCAGGTCGTACTCCCCATAAACGTTTTCTGCGCTTCTAGTAAATCTCATTTAAGCTTGCCAATATCTCATATTTCATAAGAACGATGAAAACATGAAATAACCGTCTAGGCTATGTCGAAATATGATATACGAACATTGAATAGGAATGTAAGTTTGAAAAAATACAGGAGAAACATTATACATTATGATAAAATATACAAATTCAGAATATGTTGAAATGTTGTTAGAATCAGTTTAATAACAAGTTTATATTATTTTGATTTGAGAATTTATTGTAGCCATCATAGTATTCAAAACTATCGTGCTTCAGGTGCGATATGGATCTTCTCAGATTAGCAATCTGTCATCGTCATTTCTGGACAATTTGGTGTTGAGATACTGAATGGAGAAGATATTATACATTGTTTGGACATCTATATTAACTTCCATTCAACTAACTGCTACCTGGCTTAGTTAATTTTGATTTCCCAAAAATCACGCTTTCGGTTATCATATAATATAGGCGCTAATAGATCCTGCACTATAATTACCATTTTG